>CM064884.1:84780509-86247127 GCA_003313485.2 Penstemon barbatus | reverse complement strand
TTTCTCTGTTTCTATTCTGATTACATAATATAATATAATAGTATTGATTATTTTAATTGATACAGTTTATGCCACTAGAGAGGAGATCGCCATTCTGGAAAGATTGGAGAATGAAAGAACAGAAATATTCAAAGTTCAAGTTGAACTGAATGCTAGGGTTCGGGATGCTCTCAATTTTTTTATCTCGAATTATGATAACTCAGCGGGAATGATCGGAGGAGTTCCGTACGCTGAGAGTTCGAGGACTGAAGTGTCTATAGCTTTTCAAATTATGAGAGTGCTCTTGTTTGTTGCGTTTCTTCTTAGAGTCCGAAATGTTGCGGTCATCCTCATAAGACATCTCATTGGCCTTAGATGGGGATTTATTATTCTTGCGAGGAAGAAAGAAAAATTAAGAAGAGAGCTAAATGAATTCAGTCTGACTGGAACACCTACGCATCGCGCTGGCGCCTTACTTCTTCCTACTGCCCGGCTTCGTATAACTGAGATGAGTCACGGCCTTGGCACTGGAGATTGGCTAATTTGCAAAATATTAATGTATGCTATATTTTCTGCCATCTTTATCTATGTGTTATGGCACTGGTTGGGGAGTAATTCTTCCTGGTACGTATTGTTTCTTGAAATTTTACTTTTTTTCCTTATTTTTTGGAATTTCTCTTTTTTATTTTCTGTTTTTTATTTTCCTCATTTTTTTGAATTTCTCTATTTTGATATGACATATAGGGGGTCATATCCTTTTGTACCCTCCGTACCTCTGGGGCTACTTCGCAATCCCGGAGCCCCCCGATTTTTGTAATTCCAGGTTTGTTATAATAAATAAATTTATCTTCTTTTTGTTTGTTTTGGTGTTGTTTGAGTTTGTTATCTCTTAATTTCTCCCATCCTGTAAAGATGTTATATTTCAAATCATGTGAACAGAGTACACATATAACGGAGCAGGAGAACAAAGAAGCATTATTTTAGGATGAAATTGATATGTCTTATTTGATGCCAATTAAAACAATTTTTTTGTAATTGCTTCTCGAGGTTGTAACTAAACTCAAAATGTTCTTGATTTACTCCGCATTATTTTTGTAGTATATGATGTGGAGGTGATTATTTTAATTTGTAGGATCTGCCATTTCATATGATGTTTATTTTTGTTGTTTATGATTTTAATTATTTTGGTTCTACAGACAATTTAATTATATCATATGTATATTTATGCATGCCATATGGATATTTAATTATATATATACTAGGGCGGATACACCGCTCAGTGTGCGGTGTTTGTGCTCAGTATATGCGTTGCTACTGTTATTGTAACCCTTGTTCGTACATGCTTCTATCTCTTGTTTTGTGCCTTCTTTGTTGCGTTAGTGATCAGCTTCGGCACTTAGGCATGCTTCTATCTCTTGTTTGATTTCGTTAAGAATTTATTTTGTCACTCTGATTTGCGACCTTGATGGTTTTGTCTACTTGTAGACTTTTAGTCACCATTGCTTCAATTTTCTACTCCTGCAGCCCCACCTCGAATTACAATCTTTCTAATTAACTAAAAGGCAATATTATATTATGAAAAGCTAAACTATCATAGGGTAGGAGACCATACACATGCCTATCAAAAAATTATTTCCCCGTACATTTTTATGATAGACTCAGACCAAATTAAAGATTTTTAACTTCCTAGTCTCAGTAATCAAATGAAATGCTTTTCATAAGGAAAACAATAAAGCATACCAAAATAGATAAGAGGCCCCTCGAACCTGATTAAATGTAGTGATAAAAAGGTGTACAATATGTTCTAATCTTAACTTTGTCATTGTATTATTGCTTGTCACTTGGGCCTCCAAGCGGCCGGCGCCCAAAGCCGATCTAATTTTTTTTTTTTTTTTGCAAAATCGTAAAACTCATTGATTGTCTTTCGTTTTCGGTCCTCCTGTGTCGATTGGATGATTCCGGTGTGTCAAATACTAGTGCCAACTCTCGATTTTGGGATTCCATTGTTGAATTTGGTTTTTTGAGAGGAGATGAATTTTTTTGGGTTGTGATGTTTTAGAGAGAGAATTTTGTAGAGAGTGGATGGGAGTGTTAAAATGATATTTGGAAGTTTTTTTGAGAAGTTGAGGGAGTGTTAAAATGATATTTGGGTTAGTTGAATAATTAAACTTAAATGGATTTAATTAGATTTAATTGTAATTAAATTAAAAAAAAAAAAGGAAAAATCAAAAAGCTATTTTTGCAAATGAATTTTGTTGGAAGGCCATTCAGCCAAATATCCCAAGATGAAACCCTATTAAAGGGAAATTATTTGGCTAGTTTATGGCTATTTAGCAGTTTGCACCTTTCAAAAAAGCTCTTGGCACATTGCACTCTCAAAATCAAAATTTGACAGAATGCACCCTTGAAATACATTAGTTGGTGCAAGTTGCACACACTAAATTTCTAACATATGTTATGAGAAAACTGCACCAAACTATCCTGTAAAAAAAATTTGCGCTAAATTTCTTTATACGTTAAAATATTCTGCATAAAAAATTCAATCTCCGTTAGATTTTGAATGAAATAACTAAAGTACCCCTAAATATATTTAAATATACAAGGAGATTTTTGTCAAACATTCAAATATACAAGGGATTATTACGCAAACATTAAAAAATACAAGAAAAATTTGTTCAAACGTTCAAAAGTATAAGGAAATTTTACGTAATCAAAATTATGCAAAACTTACGTTCAGTATTTGTGTGATTATGAATATTTTCACGATTGTGAAATATATTTTAAAGTGATTGAAAATAAAAATTATGAATTTTATATCTAGAAAATGTAAAGTACAGAGTGAGTTATGTTTTTTTCTATATAGCCTATTACACAAAAGTATTTCTCAAAATGACTCAAACTGAAAAGTATTTCCTTGGATGTACCTTTTAGTTAAAATCGTTATTGGCAACATCGATTTTAGGTAAAATCGACACAACAAATATCGATTTATCAGTCATCTTCGATAATTAATTATTTTTTTTAATAAAAATCGATATTATCAACATCGATTCTTATTAATTAGATTAATTAGCAACTAATTAATTCAGGTAAAGAATCAATGTCGATTTTATACTATATTTTTCTTTTTAAATGTGAAATAATAACATGCATAAATCTTATAACCTAATATAGATATGAGAGTGTCGGGTATATTCCTATCCTAACAAACAACCCACTATCTAATTTCTATTATATTCTCAATATTCCTTTCCCAGGTTTAATCAAGAAAAAATAAACAATCAAATAGATGACGATAAGTAAAAATAAAAAATCACTGAATTAAAACTAGAAAGAAAAACAAAATATTATTCGCAAAACATGAATCTATAAAAATCTTAAACTAAATGAAATTAATTCATAGTAATAAAAACAATGAAATCAAATAGAAAAGAGTTCATACTAATGTAATCAATTCTTGGATTCTGTTTCGTGTATGATTTTTCTCCACGTCCAAGTTGCTCCTTGTTTTCCTATTTTCCTATTAAAACTCCCGCGTG
Organism: Penstemon barbatus; assembly: GCA_003313485.2. Taxonomy (NCBI): domain Eukaryota; kingdom Viridiplantae; phylum Streptophyta; class Magnoliopsida; order Lamiales; family Plantaginaceae; genus Penstemon; species Penstemon barbatus. Next base: position 86,243,609 of record CM064884.1, on the reverse strand, counting down.
TTATGGCTGAAGCCTTATTCTCTCCGTGTAGTAGGATTCTTCTTCTAATTATTCCCCAATTCTTCAGCATCCATACCTCTTAATTGGGCCAGCCCATTTAACAATCAAAAGAGATTGTCTTTTTCCGCATAAGTGTTTAACTTTATCAAGATTGGCCTCTATTTACATTTTCAGCCCCTGCCTTGATTTCTTTATATCATTGACACCCTCAACATTCTAAAATGATCAATCTCGAGATTTTTTGTTCGTCTCTTGTAATATTTCCCTCATGGACCTTTAAGCAAATTGAATTTTACTGACCCGATTAATTTCCGGCAAGAAAATATATTGAATTAGTGCTCAAAATCAAAGATTATTCTCAAATTTTGATTAACCACGTAGATCGACTCTAATAAATGAAATATGCACTAAAATCTCAAACAACTCACAAATGCTTAAGAAAACATCTATTTAAGTCTAAAAAGTGCACGCGATAACTCTATTTCACCGAGACCCGTAAAATCGAGGCAAAACCCATCAAATTGACCCTTAGATAATACACATGCACGTGAACTTAGATGCCACACGTTTCACAATGCACTTGTTACATGTCCAGTTTTATTTTATTTTTTAAAAAACCATCTTTTCAATGCTAAAAGGACACATATCATTAGAAAAATGCATGCACCCATATATAATTTTCATTTTGGGATTATGGAGGAAAACCAAATTGTTACTAACCTGGTCAGTTCAGGAGTTGATACGAGCTTGGTCTGAGTCCATTCAGGCAAATCTGGCCGGTTGGTTTCCGGATCAATGAATAATTGGTGGGCCTCCCACGTTTCACGAGACCGAGCCAAAACCCTTTCAAAAAGGTTTTAGTTAAATTCATAAAACCATAAAAAACTATTCAAAAACTTACTTTCAAACTCTTCAAACCTATAAAACATTGATTTGACACCTACCACCTACTTTTTTCCTCAAATCTCACTAAAAAAGACATTGATTTGACACACACTGCCTATTTTTTCCCTTATACCCCAACATAACCCCAACATTCAAAACCAATTCAAGTGAGGTTTCAACTTATTCAAACCACAAAACCCAACCGTCAAAACTCATCTAAATGAGATCTCAAAGGTTTCATCGTAACCACCCAAATCATTTTTTTCTTAAACCGAAACCCGCAAAATCGAGCCAAAACCCATCCAAATAGAACCTAAGGTATTTAGTAGACAAATAAACTCCAGCTTTTACTTGGAAGTCTTAAAATCTGTTTTGTAGCACAAATGTGATTTTCGGGCCGGCCCGCTCTTACTACAGAAAATATTCATTTTTTGCAACATGAAGACTTTTTACTCATTGTGGTCAGTTTTAACACTTGAGGGCTTTTTGTAGACTTCTTTCTAGTTGTAAATCAATTTGTATATTTGCTATAAATTAAACACGTCGTATAATCTGTATATATTTTTAAAAATTTATTATAGAGACTACATAACTAAAATCATACTAATGGGTATGTAATTTACCCGTAAGGAGAATTTCCAACCTTAGGGATAAGGTAAATACTGCACCCACAACTGTTGATTTAAGAAAGAATGAATACGAAGTTCATATTTCTGAGCTTAGAGCCACGATAGGGGTTTCTTTTTAAGCTAACTCCATGTGATATGTCTAATAGGCAATTTATCTCTCTGTGAAATAAAAATAAGCAATTTAACTCCCTGTGAAATGAAATAATGAGCAATTTATCTTCCTGTAAATTAAAATAATGAGCAATTTAACGTCCTATGATATGAATTAATAAGCAATTTAAAGGGAGACAATGTGCTTCTTTTATATAAACACGGAGAGGTATTTTTCCCCTTTTCTTATCACATAGAGTTAAGTTGCTTATTTAAGATATCACAAGGAAGTATTTATCCTTTTATTTATCACAAAAAATTAAATTACATATTTAAAATAATACAGCGAATTAATTTGCTATTCACTCCCACTTTAGGAGATGAAAGGGATTTTGGAATGATACTATGGTTTGTTTGGGAGCATATATGATCTCCCAGGTAATACCTTTTAATTTGGTTTTTTACTTCATTTTCACAAAATTGGTATTTAATTCCCCCCACCCACCAACCCAAAAATAACAGGACATTTGGAAGAAACTTAAGGAGCCACATATGGGACTGAAGTAATGGGCATTAATTAATATATATATTTTACATATTCACTTTACATTAACTTTTCGATTTTAGTTCATTTTAAAACTCGAACATTGATAAATCACATAAAATGTATCTTGCTATAACAAAATATTGTCTTTCTTTTTGTATTTGGTCATTTTTATGCAACATATATGCCTCGAACCAAATTGTGCAGACTATTTGGTCATTCGTATTGAACTGTTCTTTTGCTTGGTAAGCACTTTTGTTGGAAATTAAACAATGGTTCTTATTTCAACTCACCAGATTATATTTATATGTTCATAAATTGGAAATATCTACTAATAATATAAGAAATTATGACAAATTCTATGGTATGAAAATTGAAGTTTTGCCTTGTAGAAATGTTGAGCGTATTTTGTCACTGTAGGAAAATTCTTGTATAAACCTGGTCTATGAGCTTTTCATAGACCTTGTGGTTGTGAATGAACATACTCTCAAAATGTATGATGTTGTTCATTCACAACCACAAGGTCTATGAAAAGCTCATAGACCAGTCTATGCAAGAATTATCCTAAAAACAATTGATATAAACCTGAGAAGCCACCACAGATTTCACGAAATATATCTTGGTCCCCCTGGAATATGGATCGATCAAGAAACAATAGCAATTTCACGAAATATATCTTGGTCCCCCTGGAATATGGATCGATCAAGAAACAATAGCAAAGGTTGATGGATGTTCACTAAAATATATAACATGTGCATGCTTTGGATAAACAAGTTGACAATTCTCTTCCAACAAAATGGGAAAGCTTGCAGAAGATCATTAAGAAGGAAAAAAGTTTACAATGTAGCTACATGGATTTGGAAACAATATGAATCTTTTACATAGTAATTAAATAATATAATTAAAGTTACCCAGGAGCATATTAATCTAGGAATTCGTGACCAAAATAATATAAGACCATTACTCAATGGCTTCGCCCGGGTTCGAACCGGAGACCTTCAGTGTGTTAGACTGACGTGATAACCAACTACACCACGAAACCTTAGTTGTTGTAAGGTGTCGATTAAATGTTCATTACCTAATTAATATTTACAAGCTCTTGAATCTAAACTCCACGCTTACTGGGCTTTGATCAGTCTATGTCCACAGAATATAGTCCACTATATTTTATACAGTTTTGCACACAAGTCCAGATCTTATGGTAATGAACTAATTTCTTAAAAATAAAACAAAAGTAAATGTATAAATTATAATGTGTGTAAGTAAGGCCAGAAGCTAGATATTACGTTTTCCAATCTGACATATTTATTTTTGAAAAATGATAAACTAATGATATTTACTTGGAAAAACAAAATAGGAACTAATAATAATATACATTATCTTATAGTTTCATTACAAAATGAGATTATGATAACAATTCAGCATTTTTTAATTATGATAAATTTACAACACGAATTTATTAACTAAAAAAAAAAAAAGTACAGGTATAGACTATTAGACTTGTTGCATAACAATTAACAACCACATATATAAATATTGTGTATTGAAATAATTCTTTTATACTTATACTTGTAGCGAGGTTATATTTACAACTTCATAATATGTTATAACTATATTATTTTACACTATCTGATTCTGAAGAAATAATTTGATAATAAAAAGAAGTTAAGTCTATTGTCCACCGTCGAATTACATCTCTCCTAATTAATTACATCTTATCATGAGCTACATATTAAAATTAATAAACCTTAAGAGTCCATCTTATTAAATTCTTGGCTTGATTAATAATAATAATAATAATAAAATAATTTATGAACTGATAAGATGGACGTGTAAACATGGAGGTTGCCAATGAGGAGAATTCAACTTTCCAAAGTATAATACTTATACTCCCTTCCTTTTTTTTATTTTTTTTATTTGAGGTTTTGAAGGATTATACATGAACTAAGGAATGTCATAAATAAAATAATCACTTTTTTTAAGTAAAAAATTCAAAATACCGTTTTAATCAAATAATCTTAGCATTAATTAGCAATAATGATATATTAGTAAGAAGGATAAAATTGGTTAAATAATATTAAATTGAAATTGAAATCCTAAAGCGATAAATAAAGGTAAACAAATTTTTTTTGTCAAATGGACAAATAAAAAAAAACGAAGGGAGTATAAGGAAACCAAATGTGCCGAGTAATTCGAACCATGAAAATTTTGTAAATGTGCCAATTAATTTGAAACAGAGGAAGTAGCGGACGAAACTTACATAACTAAACAGAGTGTTAAGTTTTGACTTATGTGTTGGAGTTATTATATTCTAAAACCATAGAATATGACATTTCCTTGGTGTTAAAATAAGCTATGTTAGCTTGACAAAAATCAAATTAGTAGCATTTTCTATTTCTATGTCACTGGTATAAGTTTCTTCAATATTTATTAATGTATTTTCCATCTTTTTCTTTAAAAAAAAAAAAAAAAAAAAAAAAACATGTCCCATTTTATAGGATGGGCCCGTAACATTCCAATTTTGTAGGGGGCAGGTCATACAGCACCAGAATACAAGCCATTGCAATGCCTCTCTATGCTTGAGAGGTGGTTTAGCAACAGCTCTCTCTCTCTCTCTCTCAAATCCAAATTCTGGAACTTATGATATCTTCAAATTTACTGTGATACTTATTCCGAGTAAGTTTTTACTACAATGTAAACTCCAGTTGTTTTATTTTATGATATATAAACAACCACTCATAAATATTCAGAACTTAGGCCATCTCCAACCGAACACAATGCCCAATGACTCTACTGCCTCTTTGACCCGTTTTTTGCCTAATTGCCCTTGTCCAATTGCCTTTGCCCAATTGTCTTTTTGCCCAATTAAAAATTCATCTCCAACCGAAAGCAATCAACCTCCATTTAATTCAATTTTCCCACCTCTCACTTTTTCCACTCTACTCACTCTCACTTATTTTAATAATAATAATAATAATAATTTTTAATTAAAATCAAAATAATTTTTTAATAGTTAAACAATCATGAAAATTATGCCATCTTAATAAAAAGAAATAAACAATGACTAAACATAATTAACGAAAAAAACAAAAACTAAAATAATTAACGAAAAACAACAACACTTATCATTAATTTTTTATTTGTATGAATTTTAGGAATATAAAAATTTTAAATTTCAATTTCAAAACTAATCACGTTATTAAATCTAACACAAAATAAAAAATACAATGTTATTAAAAATAAAAAATAAAAACTAATTACAATTTTTACACAATATTATTATAAATAAAATTATATTAAAATAATTTAAACTAATATTTACAATTTAATTAATTAAAAAAATTAACTAAAAATTGAAAGGAGCCTAAATCAATTTAGCCAAGTGCAAAAAATAATTTTCACACAAAAAGAAAAAAAAAAAGTGCAAGATAAATAAATAAACTAAAAAAAATTACAATCAAATGGGTGGCCTAGCAGCGGCCACCCATATCAATTCAGCCTGCTGGGCGCGTTGCCTAGCTCCCTCATGCCCTCATGCTTGTTCGAGGTGCCTGCCCGCCTTGCTCTCCCTTATGCTCTTTGTCATCTCCAACCGAGCACCGCCGGCAACTCCCCCTCATGCCCGGTTGCCGGCTCGGTTGGAGATGGTCTTACATTCAATTTTTGTGTAAAGGTGCACTCCTATCCTATGTTGTACATTTGATAAATGGACCATCTTTGGAAAAGAGTAAAATTGGTGTAAGATAGAGGAAGATAACTGAAGAGAAGTAGGGTGGCAAATGGATCAGCCGGATCGGATTCTTATGGATTTGATCTCAAATGGATCGGATCCTAAATGGATCCAACAGTATGGATCTTATGGATCCGATCCGGATGAAGAATTTTCACATTTATTATGTGGAACCATGATAGATCCACGGTGGATCCTCCATGGATCCATGACGGATCCATGGTAAATTTCTTGGTGGACTCATGTTGGATCCAAATAATCCTCAAATTCCCTCTTATGGTCTCACCATTTTTGACAAGCAACACCACCCGCCCCATCTACCTACCCCACCCCACCCACACCATTTCTTCAACGTTTGCATCGATTTTTTCACCAATTTCATCGATTTGAACGATTTTTGATCGGTTTAACCCGTTTATTCACCAATTTCATCGATTTAAATTATTTTGATCGATTTAACCCATTTTTTCACCGTTTTGCCCATTTTTCACTAATTTCATCAATTTAAATCATAAATCATTTCTTCATCGTTTGCATCGATTTTTTTCACTAATTTCACCAATTTAAACCGTATTAACTCATTTTTTCACGATTTTCATCGACTTTAATGGTTTTTGATCAATTTAATCCGTTATTTCACTAATTTCAACAATTTAAATTATTTTGGCCGATTTAGCCAAATTTTTCACTAATTTTATCGATTTCATTTTTTCACTGTTTGGACCATTTTTTTCACTAATTTCATCGATTTGAATGGTTTTTGCACAGTTTAACCTGTTTTTTCACCGATTTAAACTATTTTTGATTGATTTAACTAATTTCTTCACCATTTGCATCATTTCTCCACCAATTTCATCAATTTAAACCATTTTTTTTACCAATTTAACTCATTTTTTCACCAACCGCATCGTTTTTCAGTAATTTTATCGATTTTGAATAATTTTTGACCGATTTAATCCATTTATTCACTAATTTCATCGATTTAATTTATTTTTGAATGATTTAGCCATGTTTTCACCATTTTTGCCCTTTTCCACTAATTTTATAGATTTAAACCGTTTTTTTATCTATTTGACTCATTTTTTCATCATTTGGGTAATTTTTTGCACTAATTCCATCAATTTAAATCTTGTTGACCGATTTAACTCATGTATTCACCGTTCGCATCATTTTTTCACTAATTTCATCGATTTTAATTATTTTTTATTTTTGACTGATATAACCCATTTTTCCACCATTTACACCATTTTCTCCACTAATTTCATCGATGTAAATCGATTTTGACCGATTTTAATTAATTTTTTCATCATTTGCATCGATTTTTTTAACTGATTTCATCAATTTGAACGGTTTTGACCAATTTAACCTGTTTTTCATTAATTTCAAATATTTAAAGAATTTTTGACCGATTTAGCCCAATTTTTCTCATATTTACCTATTTCCCTAGTAATTTAACATATATAAACCTTTTTTACCAATTAAACTTATTTCTTCACCTGTTTAACCCACTTTTCTCACTAATTTCATCTATTTAACTTTGTTTGCCTGATTTAACTCTTTTAAATCGGTGAAATTAGTGGGAAAATGGTGAAAAAATGGGCCAAATCATTCATAAAAATTTAAATCGATGAAATTAGTGAAGAAACGGGTTAAATCAGGCAAAAATCGTTCAAAATCGATGAAATTAGTAAAAAAAATCGATGCAAATTGTGAAAAAATGAATTAAATCGGTTTAAAACGGTTTAAATTGATGAAATTAGTGAGAAAATCGATACAAACGATAAAGAAATGAGTTAAATCGGTAAAAAATGATTTAAGTCGATGAAATTAATGAAAAAAATGGGTTAAATTGATCAAAAATAATTTAAATCGATGAAATTAGTGAAGAAACGGGTTAAACCGGTCAAAAATCGTTCAAATCGATAAAATTAGTGAAAAAATTTATGCAAACGGTTAAGAAATGAGTTAAATCGAGCGTGGTGGATGGGGTGAGGGTAAGTAGAAGGGGATGATGAGTTGAAATTATTAATTTTTATTTTTTTTAAGTGGATCCAGCTATGAATTCTTATCGGATCCATTATGGATCCACACTAGAACTACACATTCCATGTGTGAATCCATAGCAAATCCAAACTTTGTTGAATTTCAATCGGATCCGATCCAAGTGAAATTTAGTGGATCCTTTATGGATCGAATCCACTGAATTTGAATTTGAATTGGATTTGGAGGATCCGATCCATATTGCCACCCCTTCAAAGAACTATGGAATAATTTAATGATCTATACTATAAAGTAGGAGTATTTGTTAGCTTTGTATCTTCCTCTCTTTCCGACAGAGTTCTAGTGTATGGAAAATTTTGACTTCCCAAATACTCTTGATGTTGTATAAAAATGTTCAGGGCAAAAATGAAATAAGCCCTTCGATCTATAACAACTCACAATAATAAAAGTAAGATCTGCATACAGAGAGAAAAATTGTATTCTAATTGTAATAGTGAATTCCGTTCCCTTTGTTTGGAAATAGGGCGACCTATTTATAGGTACATACAGGGGTATAATAGTCTTTTCAAGAAAGACGTTACAAGTAATAACTACAAAGACGTTACAGACATTACGAGAATTTAAATGATAAAGGCAATACAAATCTCTTATTTATGTCAACTTAATGTAATCTCTTAATTGCCCTCAGGTACAAAATTTGGACACATCAACTCTTATTATTATTTTATTCGAAGTTGAACAGTCTTGAATACCTAAAGCGTAATGGAATCCAATTGGAGTCTGATTTTCTTTATGAAATATATATAGTATAAGTTTAAAAATAAAGAAATTTTAAGAAGGATAGAGACTTAGAGTAGAGACTTGGGAAGGAGGCCAAGTATTAAAAAAATATTATGGTAAGATACTTCCATTTGAATTTTGAGATATAATTAATAATAAAATAATTTGAGCATTTTCCATCAGCCCATTTGAATACCCTTCATCTCCATTCTCTTCTCTGACGACTAGGATTACAACTTTTATCTTCCTCTCACACTTCATTCTGTGCAAGTACATGAACCGTTAGGTTCACAGGTGTAAAATAAAATTATTCAAGTCGAACTTGAACTAGCTTTAATCGAGTCTAAACAATCCGAATATATATGAGGAATTTATAGCTTGAGATGGCCATTTTTATTTTTATTATTTTATCTCCCATGTTAAAATTAAGGTAGCATGGGGGCTCTATATTGCTCGTTCATTCCAATATAAACTAGATAGAATTAATATAAATGATAAAATAAATAGAGAAAAGCCAAATGCTCATTGATTCCAATTAAGGCATTACACAAGAATTAAAAATTCAACCACCGCTTTTTATCCTTTTTGTTTCTTTGAGGCTGTTTTAATTCCTTTGCAATCATAGCTACAAAATTAGAAGGAAAAAAGAACAGAAGAAAGGGACACAAAATCCCTTTGGAGATTCAATTCCCTTTGTCTTCAATAACCTTCTGCCTATCTCTTCTTCATTTCATGGCTTCAAACCACCTGCTGTAAATTCTGATCCCAAAAAAAAATTGTAAGAACATAATAATCAAAAAGAAATTAGTATAATAAAATTATAAATATGTCTTATTTTTACAAAATACTTCCAGATCCAAGAACATGAGAACTCAACTGGTTTTGCTGAAGCAGATTTTCAGGCATCGAAGGCTGAAATAAAACATAATGTTCCTGATATGGGAAACTCACCTATTCAAATCAAACAATTAGAAATCAGAAAAATATCCCAGAAAATGAAATTCATTTTTATGATTTTGTACCGTTAACTGGAATTTCATACATCAAAGTGAGTTGTGGAGTAGCCTTGTGAGTATTCTTCCACCATTGAAGACCGGCTTCTTTTCAAGGTGAAACTTTTCTGTACATGCAAATATAAAAGATTGCAGATAAAAATAAGATAACAAAATGGAGATTTTAGCATAGCTAAGCTCAAAGTATCAATGATATTTAATATGAACATACATTTGAGTGATCGGAAAGGGAAGAACTAGCAGTGTCATCAAGCAGAGTAGATTGATCTTTAGCTTTTTGGCTTCGTTTTCGTTTAGTTTTTTGCCTGTAAGGACTGTTTTTAGACAACGAGGTATCAATTCGGTAATGATGAAAACAACCATTATTGGTATCATTAACATCATAACTTTCTTCTTCTTCTTCTTCATTAAAATGTGGAGGTCCAGATGATGCATCAGAAAGCATGGAAGAATCTTCTTCATCCTCTGTTTCCTCTGTTTCTTCTTCTCTCTTCAATCGTTTGGTATTGAAAGAACTACTTCTCGTTTGATCATGGAAATCGTGTTCTTGATTACATGATGCGTGTGGAGAAATTGAAGAGTGGTGGTCTAAGTATAGAGTCCAACCAGACTCACATCCACTGCTGCATTCTTGCAGGTGCTTCATTTTGTGCAGTTTCTTGAATTTGTAATTTGTAGGCTACTGTTTGTTTGTCTTATATATAATTAGGGGTGGCAATATGGATCAGATCCATGGATCTGATCCAAATCCGATCCAAATCCAAAGGATCCGATCCATAAAGATTCATTAAATTTTCACTCGGATCGGATCTGGATCGGATCTCATAAAATCTGGATTCATATTGGATCAACACATACAAGTAATGGATTGTGATGGATCCATCAATGGATCCTCTGGATCCACTAATGGATCCATTATTGAATCCAAAAAAAAAAATTTATTATTGGAATGTGAAAATCTTTCTCTCTAATACTTATTTTTGAAAATTACAATTTTAACCCCATACTTTTAAAAAACCCAGAATTTAATAAATTCAAATTTCCAATCCGGACACTGATTTCCAGGAACAAAATTTGTACTTTTGGTCACTCAATTTTTGGATATTGCAATTTTGACCCTAGATTTTTGAAAAATCCAGAATTGCAATTCAGTCTAGTATTTTAAGAAAATTGAAAATTTCAATTCGGCCCCTGATTTCATAAATCCAAATTTGCACTTTTGGTCCCTCAATTTTTGGATCTTGCAATTTTGACCCTAAATTTTTGAAAAATCAAGAATTGCAATTCAGTCCAGTATTTTAAGAAAATTAAAAATTTCCAATCCCGACCCTGATTTCAGAAATCCAAATTTGCAGTTTTGGTCCCTCAACTTTTGGATATTTCAATTTTGACCCTAAATTTTTGAAAAATCAAGAATTGAAATTCAGTCCAGTATTTTAAAAAAATTGAAAATTTCCAATCCGGACACTGATTTTTAGGAACAAAATTTGCACTTTTGGTCCCTCAATTTTTGGATATTGCAATTTTGACCCTAAATTTTGAAAATCAAGAATTGCAATTCAGTCCAGTATTTTAAGAAAATTGAAAATTTCCAATCCGGACACTGATTTTTAGGAACAAAATTTGCACTTTTGGTCCCTCAATTTTTGGATATTGCAATTTTGACCCTAAATTTTTGAAAAATCAAGAATTGCAATTCAGTCCAGTATTTTAAAAAAATTGAAAATTTCCAATCCCGACCCTGATTTCAGAAATCCAAATTTGCAGTTTTGGTCCCTCAATTTTTGGATATTGCAATTTTGACCCTAAATTTTTGAAAAATCAAGAATTGCAATTCAATCCAGTATTTTAAGAAAATTGAAAAATTCAATTCGGCCCCTGATTTCAGAAATCCATATTTGCACATTTGGTCCCTCAATTTTTGGATATTGCAATTTTGACCCTAAATTTTTTAAAAATCAAGAATTGAAATTCAGCCCAGTATTTTAAGAAAATTAAAAATTTCAATTCGGCCCCTGATTTCAGAAATCCAAATTTGCACTTTTGGTCCCTCATTTTTTGGAAATTACAATTTGGTCCCTAAATTTTTGGATATTGCAATTTTGACCCTTGATTTTTAAAAAATTGCCATTTGACCTCAGATTTTCGAAAAACCCAGAGTTTCAATTCAATCCAAAATTCTCATAAAGTTAAGATTTTCAATTTGGCCCAGATTTTCTGAAATCCAAATTTGCACTTTTGGTCCCTCAATTTTCAAAAATTATAATTTTGCCCCAAATCAATTTATGTGATTTTATCCCGATATCAACAACAAGAATTAACTCGTAGAGCAAATTATAAGGCATGATTAGGAATTTTTGAAAATATAGGGTCAAATTGCAATTTTTGAAAATTAAGGGACCAAAAGTGAAATTTTGAATTTCTGAAAATCAGGGGCCGAAATGAAAATTTTAATCTTCAGAAATACACTGAATCGTAATTCTAGATTTTTCAAAAATTTAGAGACCAAATTGTAATTTCCAAAAAATGAGGGACCAAAAGTGCAAATTTGGATTTCTGAAATCAGGGGCCGAATTGAAATTTTTAATTTTTTTAAAATACTGAGCTGAATTGCAATTCTTGATTTTTCAAAAATTTAGGGTCAAAATTGCAATATCCAAAAATTGAGGGACCAAATGTGCAAATATGGATTTCTGAAATCAGGGGCCGAATTGAATTTTTCAATTTTCTTAAAATACTGAACTGAATTGCAATTCTTGATTTTTCAAAAATTTAGGGTCAAAATTGCAATATCCAAAAATTGAGGGACCAAAACTGCAAATTTGGATTTCTGAAATCAGGGTCGGGATTGGAAATTTTCAATTTTTTTAAAATACTGGACTGAATTGCAATTCTTGATTTTTCAAAAATCTAGGGTCAAAATTACAATATCCAAAAATTGAGGGACCAAAAGTGCAAATTTTGTTCCTAAAAATCAGGGTCAGGATTGGAAATTTTCAATTTTTTTAAAATACTGGACTGAATTGCAATTTTTGATTTTTCAAAAATTTAGGGTCAAAATTGCAATATCCAAAAATTGAGGGACCAAAAGTGCAAATTTTATTCTTGAAAATCAGTGTCCGGATTGGAAATTTTCAATTTTTTTAAAATACTGGACTGAATTGCAATTCTTGATTTTTCAAAAATTTAGGGTCAAAATTGCAATATCCGAAAATTGGCTGAAATTCATGACGGATCCACTGTGGATCCGTGGATCCGTCATGGATCTCTTCGGATCCATGGTGGATCCAAAATTTTCTCACCCGGATCCGGTTTGGATCGGATCCTAAATGGATCCATCATTATGAATCCATTTAGGATCCGATCCATTTGAGATCCGATCCGCAAGGATCCGATCCGGATCCGATCCGGGTGGTCCATTTGCCACCCCTATATATAATTGTTAAGGATCAAACGGGTGGGGTGAGGGGAAAAGGACCAAAGCGAATCAGACTGAAATACTATGAAATTTTTATAACATAGAAATCTATTATTGTACTAATAAATATTTTGGCATGAAACCTCCATCTGTACAAATTTTGATGGGATTTCCTACATAATATATAATAGGAGTATTATATAAAGATTTCATGCAAAACATCTTGTGGCATCATTTTTATATTTTATTTTAGTGGACGTAAGAAAGATCATAATTTTATTTTAGGGTCGTAAGAGTAATCACAATCCCACTTTAGGTGGAGAAACTATGTAATTGTTTATTCATTAACTTTCTTATAATAAAAAAGTACGAGCAATATATACTACTAGCAATAGCATATGACATAGAGATAAGTTCATAGTCTATCTAGTCGATAAAGATAAAGTCTTAATCTAACTAAATAACAATTATAGAGTCCTAGCCCAACTAATGAATATAAAGAGTCATATTAGGCCATCTCCAATGGTTGAGGGCTAGCCCCGGGCTCCAGAGCCCGGGGCAGCCCAGGGCCAGCCCGGGGCCCTGCTGGTCGTCTCCAATGGTTGGGGCTCCGGGGGGGAATTAATTCCATTTTTTTTCTTTGCCCACTCTCACCTATTATTATTATAGATTTATAATTTTTTAATATTAATATTAATAATAGTAATTATATTAGTACTCATAATTTAATTATTAATTATATTAAAATATTAATATTAAATAGAATATTTAATAAAAGTAACTTAAAATTAATACATAAAATTAATACGCAAACAAATATTTTTATAACAAGAAAGAAAATACAAGAAAGGAAATACAACAAACAACAAAGGAAATACAAGAAATCGAAAATACGGGAAATACAAGAAAGGAAACACATGAAAATATTACATTTTACTGATTTCTCCTCGGAAACCAGTCGGATCCTTCATTCGATGAATCTCCAAATAAGTTCGTTGGAAGACTTAATAGAACATGTTTATGCAAAATACGGTTAAAAACGAGTGTTTAAATTTAATTTTCTTGTCTATTTTAGTATGTATTTAAATTTTTAATTTAGATTAAGTATTAATCTAAATTTTATGCTTATGACGTGTTTATTTTGTATTTTTAACTAATTTGGTATTTTTAAAAAAATTATTTGTATGAGTGTTAAATTAAATGGACTATTTCTATATTTATTAGTATATCATAATTTTATTTAAAATATGATTAAATAATTAATCATATTATATAAATATAGTTAAAACAACACATTAATTAAAATAATACATTAATTACTATAACACATTTATTAAAATAAAACACTAATTAAAATAACACATTAATTAAAATAACACATTAAATAAAATCACATTAATTACAATAACACATTAATTAAAATACAACACATTAATTAAAATCACATTAATTACAATAACACATTAATTAAAATACAACACATTAATTAAAATTACATACAACACATTAATTATACAAAATTAACCATACACACATTAAATAAACCATACACCAATTAATTCATTAAAAGAAAAGAAAAAAAAAATGAAAGACCAATCAGGTGCCGCCACTTGGCGGCACCTGTTTTAAAGAGGTTACGCGCCCCTCTTTCTTCCTCAAAACCCGACGCGCGGCAAGGGCTGGCCTGCGGGCTCCAAACAGCCCGCAGCCCCGCCCGTTCCGCCCCGGCCCCTCTCCATCTCCAGCCGTCTCCCCCGCCGACCCCGACCCCGAGCCCGGCCCCGCGGCTGCCATTGGAGATGGCCTTATAAAAGAGAAGATCGTAACACAGTGCATAAGATGGTTTCTCGCAAGTTTTGCATAACACATATGAGTGTCTTTAATTTATTCTGTTCAACAATATTGTGTTTTTTTTTTTTTTATTTGCGAGAGTGACTAGACAAGAAAAACTTAACTAGAACATAATAATTTATAGAGTTTTGTTTTAATTTGATGTTGTTCTACTTTTGTAATTTACCATGATGAAGTTAAGTTTTACAATTTTATATTTCATATATATAAGCGAAAACTAACGCAATCGAAGTATGACATTCGTATTTTCTTTGTCAAGAGTAAAGAGAGCAAGAATTGTAAGATGGAATAATTATATTGCAACCATGTAATGTTTTAGTGTGTGCTCCGAATAAGAGCAATCTAATAAAAAATGCAACTGAATAAGTACCATGTATATGTATATGTATATTGCAGATTAAAAGAATAAAGAAGGGATCAAGAAAACACATGTGCTATGCAGTCAGTCAAAAACTAATTAAGTCAGTTTGTTTTATTACTTAATACAAGTAGTTAAGTAAAGTACCGCAAGTTGTACTTATAAAAACCAAAGTAATTTTTCATCAGATTCCTTTTACTCCAAATATTCATGGGAGCAGCCGATGTTGGAGGACTTCAAATTCAGATTATAATGTCTCCTAATATATTGTTTTTACCTTGTTATGTCTTTTATTGATAATCAAAATTTTAAAGTGGGAAATTGATGCGATCGAAATACATTTGTGGTATTTGACATTCTGTCAATACTAATTAACATTAACATCTCTACTTATGCTTTTTAAGAAGAAAGTTCATAAGAACATTAATATCCATATTGAGTCATTTGCAAATTAATCCGAAGGTTTTAACCAATTTTACTAGCTCTAAAATGTTACTCATTAAAAGAAAAAATTCACGTGACCTCACTTACTTCCCACTCCAAATAACACGCACTCTCATACACGTGTATTCACGTGTGCATATGGCATGTAAAATTTTCTAACAAATTTTCAACACATGTTGGCACGTGTGCACACATTTCAATCTTATTGAACTTAATTAATTACTATATTTGGCTTGTTGATCTTTGGAAATCATTTCGTCCAATGTCGAGTTCTTTTGCATTCTTATCTTCCATGCAACAAAAATCAAACAATAACATCACTCCGCCTCGATAAATTTCACCTATTTCCTCTTTGAAAATAAATACACAATTTTTTTTAATCGTGTTATCTCTTTCTTGTATAAAATATGGATGTAATATGCCTACCTATGGATAATACAAATCAAATATCTATTTGACATGCAAATTTGTTTTTCTGATACTGACGTGGATAAAATACTCGAGTCGGTTTCGGTCAAGTTTTCCTCAATCACCTAATGTTTTGATTTCAACTGAGTACCTATTTTCCTACAAGCAAATTAAATAGAAGCTCGTGAGGCTAGAACATGGGTGATTTCATCGATGTTTATGTAAAGTAAGATATATGTTCTTGAACTTGAAAACGAGAATATAACAAAGAATCAAGAATGTCTAAAGTGCGTGTAGTGCATAAATACACCTTGTATAGAAGGAGGATTTCAAGTTTTTGTATCCTTGTATAGGACATGTGGCGACACTCATATTGTTGTGCTGTCTAGCCAATGACCTACTCCTTGATTAAGGCAAGGTTGTTTGGATAGACTTGGATGCATAACATTGTAATCAGACTCTTAGATGAGTGATCTTTTTAAAACATCTTTTAAAGTAGTGGACTCAGGTTTCGAGTTTCTGTTGAGAGAGATATCCACTTAATGTGTGGCTACCCAAAAAAAAGATATTCCCTTATACGAAATATTAGTTAAAAGGGGTCATCTTGCTATAAAATAATCACCCCAGTAAATTTGAAATTTTCAAAGAGGAAAAAACATGAAACGTGAAGATTTTTGGGAAGCAGTGCAAAACACACTTTCATCGATCTAACCAGTGTTTATCTAACAATGAGATGTGGATTATTGTGTTAGTTAACTACATTATTTTAATGTGATATAATATAATGAATAATTAATTAACTAACCATATACTGATATACGTACTATAGTTTTTTATTTTTATTTTTACTGGCAGGCTATGAACTGGTGCAGCTGCAGCGAGCATGATGCTCCTCTTTCTATATATCTGTGATGTGATGCGATGGGGCTTTGGTTTCTTCATCTCATCAGTCAAAGGTTAAAAGCCTCCATCCCACCATGTGCTCCTTTTCTTGGATCACTTGATACAATGAATATTAATTGACCAAATTACATATTTATTGGTTAATTAGGCAAAACGAGCTAGATTGGTCCGTTCTGACCCAACCCAACCCAATCCAATCCCATCCAATTTCATTTTAGAGGTCCATACCATCGATCAAAACATCTTTTCTTTTCAAATATATATAAATAATGAGCTAATGTCAACTTATCCGGAGAACATTGCCATTAACTCTAAAAATAATTGATGGTTTTGTTCATCTACAACATTCAACCAATTTTTGACATACATACCAAGGAAATTCACAGTATGTGATATTTTGTTCTATTCGTGTAATATTTCATCATAAAAGCATAATTATTATAGACTAAATACATTATATTGTATTAATTAAAATATCATATGAACGTAACTCACTCTCCTAGTTTAGACTGAAGGGAAATACTTTGAAAGGCCAAAGGGAAGTGAATAAAATTCTGCACTTCTTGGATCTTTATCAAAATACTTGAACTTAGCCCACCAATGCCTCCCACTGTCTCTCCGAGTCGAGACGTGTTTACGAGCAAGAGTAAGGTCCAAAAAGTATGCAACAATTCCTGCAACTGTGGCTGGAGATGTGAAGATCACTAGCACCATTTTGTTAAACTGCAAATTACATGTCATTTCTTCTGCTATTATTAGTCGATTAATTAAAAGTGTGAAACGAGATATTAAGGTTAAATTTACGTACCCAAAGGGCACGAGTGTGAACTGGACCGTAACCGGAAGTTATGACATAGTCACTGAAGTATCTTGGTACAGAAAGCCCCATGAAAAACGAGAAACCGATAATGAACTTTGTTCTGAAGCTGTTGAGGTTGCAGTATTGCAGTAATCCAAGACTAGCAGAAGCTGCATCCCAGTTACAATACAATAAAACAACGAGTGCTCCGAAATTAAAGGCCAAGCATTTTTAAACCTATATAAGAGAGGGTTATTTACATACACATAAGAGCGAAGAGGACACAATACAGAGCTCCAACAATTGGCAGTGGAATGGAAGCAATGAGTGCTCCAAACTTTCCTGGCCATTGAATAATATAACACGAGCAACAAGTAGAGTCAATTATTTATATACCACCCTAAGGACAATGTTACTAAGCAAACAAAAATGAACAGTATCAAAACTTAAATTGATCAGAATTAGCTAGCAATATAATGTGTTGGAGGAACATACCAAATATTGAAAAAAAGATCATGAGAAATGCTGATATCTGGACCACTCTTCGGCTTCCAACTCGTGTTAGAGCCAACAATCCAACATTTTCACTACACATAAAAGATAAAAACTCAAAAACAGATATAGTAAGTTTCTTGGTTTTCCTAATTAGAAGGTTCGATTATTACACAGATACGGTAGATCCAGTTCCTGTACCGAATAAACCATCAAGAAAAATGCCTACTCCCTGTTACCAAAAAAGAGAAAAAATGAGATTGTGCAATATACTATATTTATATAAAGAACAAACAACAAGTGAGATTATATATGTGTAATAATAATTTCTTTTCTAACCAGCCAGCCAATACCCCGGCTAAGACAAGAAGGTGGTATATGTGTAGCACTCCCATATCTTGTTGCAGCTATGAATGCCCCTGTTGACTGCAACATAAGAATGAAATTTCATGTGCATATTAATCAAGAATCTCTAGGCTTCATCGATTATGCAAGTTTTTTTGCATACTATTTTAGAAAAAAATATGAAGTAAAGATATGAACCTCGACCATAACGACAAAAGCTGCAGCTAGCATCACAAAAATTTCTCCCACGTGTAGACTTGGTGGTCCCCATTGAATCGGATATGGAAAGCTGACCCTGATGATTGAATTGAATCCATTGATTAAATTAAACAAAGTATCCAAGAAAAAACTAAAGTGAATAAGAGAGTAGTACACATACCATGATGATCCACTTACGAGTCCAGAGCGATCAACTCGGCAACTTAACTGAGTGTTTAGTGGTCTATTCTTGTATGCACCAGCTACGGTTAAAAGGGCTGCATATGCCCACACTATCCCCACTGACAGCAGGACAGCAAAGCGGTCGAATATTGGACGCTTATAGCTCAAGAAATGAGGAATGTACTGCCACAAATGATGATCAAACAAACATGAGTCGAGTACTAAATATCGAGGCTATAACAAATAATCCCCATCTTTGTATAATTAATGACTGATACTTTTGGGGTTCCAATAAAGGCTCTTGTAATGGAAGTTGATATGTACCTTAAGAGATAATGGAACCTGATGAAGCAATCTAACGTAAATTATTACGGAAAATGAATACTTACATGAGAAAACAAAATAAGAATAATTAGCTCAGGAAGCCCAATTTCCACACATTCGGCAAGCTACAAATGTCAACCAATACAATTGACAAGTAAGCTTATGTATTACGAATTCATACCAAAATTACTAATCATATTTTTTTGTAAGAATCCTGTCAATAAACATATATACATATACATACATAATTATCTTTCAACAATAGGAAGTACTATACCAGAGGGAAACCTTGATCATAGAGCCCGAGTCCAACAAGAGCTACCAGAGGGACAGCAGAAAGAGGGCTCAAGAACCTACATTAATGTTCGACTACTGATGTTAAGTTTATGATTCAACAAATACGTACCCTATAGTCAAAAGTCATAACCGAACAAACTACCTCACAACAATTCTCCAAACTCCAAGAAAGCCAAGCAACATTGGTAGTACAGAAGCAACCATAAGAGCACCTTGTATTGACCTCATTGTTCTTATAAACCTCTTAATCAACGAATACATAAATCATTAAGTTAATAAAATAAACGCGGATTTTAGTATATAACAGAGTACCAAAATTGAAGTAAGGGCTAACCAGATAAGGATTAAGATCTATGTAATATCTGTGGAGTAACGCAATATATAGAGACGGAATTATGAACCGGAATGAACCACCAATGACTACTGGAAGGCGGGTCCCGAACCAGGTTTGCAACAATGTGTTCACTCCAGAAACAAATAGCAAAGTTTGCATCACTTGAGCCTTTTCCACCTAATAGAGAACAATATATAGAGATTAAAACAAAATTTGATTTTTACGAGTATAATTAAATCCATTCAAATGATAAACAGAGGCGGATCGATTGCGAAGAAGTAGTTACATTGCCACCGCCCATGTAAGGAACTATGATGGTGGGGATGATCACGGTAGTCCCAAGCATTACAAGATAATGCTGAAAACCCAGAATAATGGCTTCAGCTGCATCAAATTAGTTGTCAAAAGTTAGGGAAAAACAAATTATATCCGTAAATTGGGCCAATATTCTGACCCATTTGGGCTATTTTCCACTTTAAACAATTGGCTTAACACTATAGAAGATTTTACAAAATTCACAGAATAATCCCATTGAATTTTTTGGCTCCAAAACAGAGCATGAAACAAAAAAATTTCCAACTTTGGCCTTCTCCAATTGACTCATCAAAAACCCATTTCCATAATGTACCCATAAGCACTAACAAGTTAAAAAAGCTAAAATTCAAGTAAATTAAAAAAAAATAACAATAGCAAGTGAGTGAGAGAGAGAATTGGAGGGAAATCAATCATCCATCAAAAAAAAAAAATCCCCAATTTCAGGAAAACGAAACAGAGATTTCAAGTATTTGAACATTCAAAAATCATAAAAGTTCATCACTTAATTAACTGATCAGCTCTATTCATACATGCAACGTGACTGTGTGTGTGAGTGTGAGAGAGAGAAAGGGAGATTTAATTACCCCAAGAAGGGTTGCTGTTAACACAATAATCTACGCCGAGGAGCTGTTCTTTTACGGGGTGAGGTACCAATTCATCTACCACCTTCGCCGCCACCGTCATTTTTTCTTTCTCCAACAACACCAGTATGAAATTGTTGTGAAGCTAAGAAGAAGTAGAGAAATTGAACCCCTCCCTCTATATATAACACTAACTTATCTGTTTATCCTCGACCAAATACAATTTTTTGTCTTATTTTAAGTACAATGTATTACTCCATTATAATTTACGTCATATACATTTCTTATCATGCACAATTTCTTACTTTGGTCATCTGATTCGTGTTCTATTCTATATACATTTGCAGTTCATTTACTGAAGAGAAATGGGCCATGTTATTGACTACATATAAAACATTTAATGCTTTAATTTATTGCCAAACTTAAAGATAGACAATTAAAAAAAAAAAAGTAACATGGAAAATGACTCTCTTTGTTTTACCTAAATGGTAAAAAAAGATTTTATTAGTGAAATTGAAAAGGCTTGTGTGTAATTAGGCCAAAAGAAAATGTCATAGTTGTGATGCAATTTTAATATTTAGATGAATGGATTGGTACCAAAAAGAAAATAGAAATTATTCGTCCATTCACCATACTTTATTGATTTCTTAACATGTGGAATAACTCATATTAACCATTATATTGATTGTTCCTATTCTGTTTATTACCTAGCTAGCTAGGTAGCATCGATTTCTCTCACCGACTTAGGTATATATATTTTCTCCCAGTAATTCCTTGTCAAACGGGACAACAAAAAGGTCAATATATAAGTGATCAAATTACTTAATGTGATAGAGCTAATTGCTTCTCCCATTTAAATTTGATATGGTTAGGCAAAGAAGTTGGGAATTGACGAAGGTAGCCAACCAACATTACATATATATATATATATATATATATAATATAATCTCTATACTTTTATTACTCTTAAATTAAATTAACAGGGGCACCTAACCCCCACCAACCCATGAATTAACTATAAACCTTGTTTTGGCATTTGGGCAGTTCTTTTTTTTAAAAAAAATTAATAATTCTGCTGTTTATGAGTATTTCATTTAATTTTTTATTTTCTTTGTAGTGTAGGTATCAACTTCGGCATAACAAGAATTGTAATGAAAATATGATGTGTTATTCTAACTGAACATGTTTATTTGGTCGTATTCAAGTCATTCATAATTAAGTTAAATACCATGCACTATATATTCTTGGTCTAAATTCTAATTTTAGTTATTCTTCTGATATCTAATTATTATTCATGTTTCATATATTTTCTTTAACTAACAAAATGAAAATTGGTGGAACCTAGTATCAAATAGGTTTACCAACCACAAGAGAGCTTTTTGGTTTTCACTTTTAAGTTCTTTTATTTTAGCTTCTTGTTTGGATAAACTCAACTAATTGGCCGTTTGGTTTGATCAAAATTGTGTTTTGGGCCTTTTGGGCTGTTTTCTAATTATAGATGTGATCCAGAAAAGTAATTCTACCGGGTTGGGCTTTTCTATCTAAGCATGGGAACTTCCCTGCAGGCCCAGAGATCTTCCTACAGGCTAAACATCTCTGTTAGGGGTCAAAGATAATCTAGAGCATTGACTAAAAGACCATTTTGTTTTCAAGAAAAAATTATAGCAAAAGGAAAAGGAAAAGGAAAAAAAAAAAAAAGGAAAAAGATAAAAAGAGTAATTATTCTTTACATGTTTGGTTGTGAAGATAATTATATTCTTGTAATTGTATAGTTGTTAAAAAAGTTTAGGAACATAATATTTTTGATAAATATTTTTTTTATTATGAGTTATGTTTTTTTTTTTGGATAGATATTGTATGAATTATCACATTTTCATTATATTAAATTTATTAGAAATTAATTTGACGCTTTTCTATATTTTTTAGTCACCGAATTTATATCAATCTTCAAAGTTAACAGGGGGTTATTATCAATTTTTAAAGTTAACAGGGATTATTGATAATTTTTTTGGGTAAAAATGTTATTTTTGCGCCATTTTGTGGGGGGTATAATTGCTATATGACTTGAGAGGGTATTTTTATGCTAATAATAAATAAGCACAAAGGGACTTTCGGTAAGAAAAAATCACAAATGGGGGATTTTGATAGTTAGACAAAGTACAAGGGATTTTTTTACAATTTAATGTTAAATTTTCCCGTGATTTTTTCAGGATTTTCCCATTAAATTGGTGGGAAAATTCCTCCAAAAAAATTGAAGAAAAATAATAACTTTATTTTCTGCTATGCAAACAACAAAAAACAATAGATAAATGTTAGCATAGGGCTTTGCTTAACCATCAATTGGTGAATAAATTATTCTGTTAAATTAATTACTATTATTGTTTTAAGTTAGAACGTTGTTTTGAGTGTTTGGGTCGAAACTCACTTCAAATGCTATTTGGTCCAACAATAATAGGACATTCAGCCAAAATAGTCGAATTAAGCCCATATATTTGGTCTCAACTTTCAACTCTATAATTGTACCCAAAAAGAAAAAGAAAAAACTCAAGTCTAATTAAGGAGAGACCTACAAAAAAAAGAATTAAGGAGAGAGGAGGGGGTATTTGGTCATTCATTTGGAAAGGGTCAAGAGTTAATGCTAAACAGCTCATGGAAGCAATAGGGAAAGGAGAAAGATATGTTTTTTTTTTTTTTTTTTTTTTGAGGGGAAAGGAGAAAGATATGTTACCTGGTAATGAAGTTATCTAAGACGCGCAAACTTCATTTGACTATTTAAAATAAAAAAAATTTACTCACGGTTTAATACAATCCTATCCAATCAAATTTTAATTCCATTTGTTCCTTATTTCTCCTTTTTACCCCTAACAAACAAGTACTACATAAACCCAGCGTCTCTCAATTAGCCGGCTGTACGTCTCTCTCCATATTTCTTTCCCTCACAAAAGAAAAAAATAAATAATATATTAGATCTCCCTTTTCCTCATCCCCGAAAAAACCGACCATCCGCAGAGAAGAAGGGAGGTAATATGAGTTACTACAATCAGAATCAACCCCCTGTTGGTGTTCCTCCCCCTCAAGGTAACTCTTCTTTCATATCATTGTCGTCTGAATCCAATTCTTTTTCTTAATTTAATTGTTTGATAATTTTCATGGCTTTTAATTTTTATTTTTATAGGATATCCACCGGAGGGGTATCCAAAGGATGCGTACCCGCCGCAGGGTTACCCGCCCCAGGGCTACCCCCCACAGGGCTACCCGCAGCAGGGCTACCCACCGCAGGGCTATCCACCGCAGTACGCTCCCCAGTACGGTGCTCCGCCGCCTCAGAAACAATCCAACAGTTCCGGTTTAATGGAAGGATGGTAATCCTCTTCCCTATTTTGTTTCTTACATACATGTTTTTATGTGATTTGATTGCTGAAATAGCCGATTCAGATCTGGGGATCTGAGGCAGGAGACTACCCTACGAGATTTTTTTTTTTTCTTTTTTTAGAAGTTACCTTTCGAGAATTAGACTCACGCGTTTTCTACTTTTTTTTCTTATTTTTCCATTTTTCTTGAATTTCTGAACTTTGACCAAAAATAATTGCCTATTTTATTATTATTAATTAATTAGACTTTAAGATCCCCCAACATGCTGTAACTAATGTGTGGCATCAAATTTAGCTATCGAAATTTGCCGTATTATTATGCAATTCAACTGGATGTTAATTTTGCTGACCCATTAATAAAAAAAACTGGTCTCTTTAAATCATTAAGTATATAGCATTAATTGTTGGTCTAATTTTATATGCAGTTTGGCTGCTCTTTGTTGCTGTTGCCTCCTGGATGCATGCTTCTGATGAAGAAATTATGGAATGGAGAGAGTGATTTGTTTTGATTGGGAAAAAATTATTGCCCTCCAATTAGTGAAGGGTCTTGTTTATCAAATATTTCATTTTATAATAATTTGGGCTTGAATTTTATCTTTTCCATTGTATGGAAACAGATTCTTGGTTTACAATTAGGAGTTAGAGTGCTCTTTGTTTGCAACTCTTATGTAAATTTCTGGGAGATTTGTTGCTCAAGTATGTATACATTGTCTTGTTCGTTCTTGAGTTTTCTTTTGTTGTTTTTGATGAAGTTTTTATGCCACTTTCTTGTTTGTTCTATAGTTCCATGCATTAAAGTTCAGAGCTTGCTAGAATAGTTTTGAATGATAAAGTTGAACACATAATTTTTATCTAAGAATTTTATATTTTTATAATATAATTCGTTGTTTTGGGGTTATGGAGTCAAATAAGGTTTAAAAATCATCAAACGATAAATCATACTCCTTAAAAAGGCATTTTATTAGTATGTCAGACTCTTCGTTGGACCTACTTCACCTATTGTGTTAACCATTAATTAATGTAGACATTATCTTGGTATATTATATGACATTTCAATTTAGTTGCCTGTCTAGTTGACATAATTTTAGTTGACCAGACCACCTCAAACTCAGATTTATTTATTCATTCATTCATTTTAAATAATATACTTCATTAAAATAAAGGCATAAACTAACAATCCGAGATACAAACATGTGAAGCTAGGGTAATCCCCATCACACAAAATATTGAACCTCAAACGATTACAAAATTGTGCAATTTCAATTTCGAACTGTCTTTACACTCCTTGTCTACATTAAAGTAGCGACTTTTCTGGTTTCCAGCTATTAATTGTAAAAAAATATCGAAATTTTTAACTATTATTACAACATAGTAATGTCCAACATAATTGCCCAGTTGTTCATTGTTCAATGGGCTGTGTTGGCAAGCTTTGTGAATCACATGGCACCTTCTGGATCAAAATGTAGTGTTTTTAGTGTGGACTCAACCATCAATTAAACTATTGTTTATCATGTTTACTTTGAGAACATTTTGGTTTCAAAAGTGAGCAGTTGATTCCCTTTTTTATTGTTATAACTTGATCAAGCTCTTTTTTTTTTTTTTTAACTACAAAGAAAATCAATAATTAAACATTAGTATTAAATTAAGAGGAAAATTCACATTAGTGAAAGTTAAATACATGACTTCAACCTTATCAACGGACCAGACTTGATCAATTGAGTTTATAAACCATGCCTTCCCTACTGCGAGAGCATTTTTTTTAAAAAAAAGAAAGTAAAATGGTTAGTAGTTAGGAGATTAGGAAAGAAATAAAAATCACTTTCTCTTTGTTTTATCGGGCTTGCTAGGGGCAGTTCCGCCCACAGTTCACCATTCATTCAATGCCATGTGGCAAAATCTTCACCTATTACCGGAAGAAACAATACACCATAGGCAAAATCGAAATGACTTTTATACCCTCTTCAATTAATCTTGGAAAAAATTAAAAAAAAAATCTAAAACTCTTTCACCCCACCCACCCTCCCACCCACCCTCCTACCCACCCAAATCCGCCGCCCCCAACATAGCCCAGGCCGCCGCCGGCCTGGGATCGTCGTCCCAGGCCAGCGGCGGCCTGGGATCGACCCCTCCCAGGCCGGCGGGGCCTGGGACGGAGGAACCCAGGCCACCACGGCCTGGGTCGCGACTTGCAGAACCCAGGCCGTGGTGGCCTGGGTTCCTCCGTCCCAGGCCCCGCCGGCGGCCTGGGACGAAGATCCCAGGCCGCCGCCGGCCTGGGGTACCGCCGGCGGGTGGGGGTAGTTAGGGTTAGGGTTTTACGGGGTGGGGTGGGGTGGGGGGTGGTTAGGGTTTAATTTTTTTTTTAATTATGATTATTTATTATATAATAATATATAACTTTAGTAAAATAAAGTTATATATTTAACTTTAATTATGATTATTTATATATTATATAACTTTAATTATGATTATTTATTTAACAAAAAATTATATACATTATATACAAATTATATAAAATCCCTAACATATAGTAAAAACATAAATTTTACTTTTTATATATACAAATTTATTTAACAAAAGTTATATAATTTTGTATAAACTTTTTGTATATCCGAACAATCAAATATTATATACAAAATTTTTATATAATGTATATAAATTTTTTATTTGAATTTTTTTTAATTTTAAAGTATTATTTGATTGTTAATATTATTTATAAAATTAAATTAGTTAAATAAATTTGTATATACAATAAGTAAAATTTATGTTTTTACTATGAATTAGGGATTTTAGTTTTTATTATCTATTATTAATATGCAGGGACAAATATGTAAATGAAATAATTGGGATTTTATGATTTTATTTTGTATTATTAATAAACAGGGTCAATTATGTAAAATAACAAAATGTGACCTGCTAATGGTAACCGGATTAGCAGGTCACCAAAATAATAATAAAATAATTTTTGTGAGAGGAACTGTGGGCAGTTTTCCACAAGTGGAACTGCCCATAGCCACTCCCTTGTTTTATGCAAAGACAAATCAAACTATAACAAATTGTGCTTTCACAAAATTATGTTTTGACTAATTTTATCTTCTATGTAACAATAATGAAATCTCTGATAAATCTTGGTATGATTATTGTAATCTCCGATAAGTATATGGATCAGGTTTTCTATGTCAACAAGGTTGATGGATCTAATATAGAATATGCTATATTATGATCATTAGGTTGTGGTGTATATATAATATACTTCATTCAAATTCAAATAGACTAATTTGTATAACTTCGTCAATCAATGTAATGAATCTCTTAGTATTTATCAATGTAATGAATCTTTAATAAAATACGTAATCTCTTAGTATTTACTCAATTTAAAATAAGATTAAACAGAGTTAAAGAGTAAAAGAAATGAGAAACTCAATGATCAATGTGAATCGAAGTTCATCATATTTGATAAGTAAATAATAATCGCTTCATAATTTGTTTTTACTCTTGTTAGAATATCTTGGAGTGATGAATAAGGTGAAGTAATAGATTATTTACGCGTCTAGCCTTAGTTATGTTTTAATAGTTTTTCCAATCATTATTTTTCTTTTCTTTTTTCTTTTTCCTTTTTTTCTTCCGCAAATCATATAAGCCTTTTATAGATTTGTTTCTGACTTGGTTTTGTGAAACCACGAGACTTTTTCAAAATCAATTCAATTTATATTTGAATGAAACTCAAGCGAAAACAAACTCAAATCTAGATAATAATTATCACTTCAAAAACATTGAGAACTCATTTTAAATTGAGTGTTTAAAAGTATTGCAAAAATAATTGAAATCCGTACTGAGTTTACTACCAACACCAATGACCAACCCATACACATAGTTTCATATAACTATTTAACTTTTACTTTAACAACTAATTGAATCAATTAACCCTACTCCTTTTGTATTCAAGTGAAATATAAACGCACAAAACATTCCTCATCTAAATAAATTCTTAAGGGTAAATATCACTTTTGATCCCTCTTATAATTAACCTTTTACATGGTCCCTCTTATATTTTTTTCCCACTTTAGTTCCTACTATGAATTATTTATTTTACAAATATAGTGTTTACCCTCTTAATTTTTTTTTTTTGTCTGTGATCTTTTATCCTTTGATAACAATCTAACTATTATTTTAATTTTTATTTTTGTCTGTGATCTTTTATCCTTTGATAACAATCTAACTATTATTTTGACGTAGGACGCTTATGAGATGGTGCAATTAATTTAATCTTTTAACAACAAATATAAAATTTAGAATTTTAGATCTTTTAACGGGTTATTTATTTCATCATCTATGTGCCCCTCCATGCATTCAAAAAATAATACTCCTATTTCATGTCTTTCTTAATCTACATATTTATTGAAAAAGAAAAAGTTGATCCACGTGGAGGATAAAGAAAAAATATGCCGTTAATTCAGAAGATTTCATGCCACAATTACGATCATGTATAGGGAACAAGATTAAAAAGAGGGTTTCAATTTCGGGTAGTTAGATCTTCTAGGCAAGGAACAGTCTGCATATTCAGGTAATATTCCATCTCCCTCCTCATTCAATTCCTCATTTGAGATGCGCTTTGACCAAATTTCGAGAAATTGTTATGTGTATGATGAAATTAGGGTTGGGGATTCTGCTGCTTCTCGAATCCTAAATTTCATTGCTCCTTGTTAAATGTCACTCAGTTTTGATTGGATTATGCGTAATTCACCTAGAAGGTGATCTAATTAATTCTTCAGGTAAAATTTCATTTTTGTCAAATGAAGCCTATATCACTTTTCTGTCCTTAATTTGGAGGATTATTGTGCCTTTTGAATTATATTCCTATGTTCATTATTATGGTAAACTTTTCGGTATAGTTGGGCTAGAATTTGTTTGTGCTTGATAATTTATGGGAGCGCCTAAGCAAAAGTGGACTCCAGAGGAAGAAGCAGCTCTCAAAGCTGGAGTCCTTAAGCACGGACCTGGGAAATGGCGTACGATTCTTAAAGACCCACAATTTAGTGGAGTTTTGTATCTAAGATCCAATGTTGATCTCAAGGTACATGATATTTGCTCTGTTTCATACCTTTTTTGTGGCAATGGTTCATCATTCGGATGAGTCCTGGCAAGTCTAACAGTTGCTTGGTCTTAGGACAAGTGGCGGAATATGAGTGTCATGGCGAATGGATGGGGCTCACGGGAGAGGGCCAGGCTGTCTCTGAAAAGGATACAACCTGCCCGTAAGCATGGTGAGAGCTCTATGGCTCATTCAAGTGATGAAGAAATGGCAGATGGGAGGTCACTTGCTGCTTCCGGCAGCTCCTCTCCAAATGATGGTCCAAAGAGATCTATCATGAGGTTAGATGTTTGATGTACAAAATCCAAGCAATTTTAACTCAAAGCATCAAACCTTGGTTTTGCTGGACATAATAGTTCATTTGGACGTTCATATTTTTTCACGTTACATCAGATGCACCCTCCCAAACAACAACCCCCTCCCCCCCCCCCCCCCCAACACACACACAAAAATTAAGGTGGATGAGAATTTGCTAACTCAGTTAGATAGCAGGTTTCTAGTTTTTGGGAGTGTACTACGTAACATTCTTGCAAGGTTTAGATCTCTTTCTGGTTTATACCTGCCAATTAGTGAAGATTCTCATATTTGGATGTTATTTTGTAGAGTTTTTAATAATGCAGAGCACCCAAGTTTTTATGGAAAGCATATTGACAGTTTGGTTTCTTAAATCTCCCAATATTTCTCTAATTAAGATATACTTCTACATGATAATATTTCTCTAATTAAGATATCACCCAAGTCCTACATGACAAGCAGTAACAAAAGGAGTTTGTGTCCTTTTACTTGCTTTATTACAGGTTGGACAATCTCATTATGGAGGCTCTAAATAACCTAAGGGAGCCTGGTGGTTCTAACAAGACAACCATAGCTGCATACATAGAGGTGCCTTTTCCATTCAACTTCTTGTAGTTTGTTGGTGTAATCTAAAAGCATATCCATAGCTGTAATTCTACTTGAAAAAACATTCATGTGAAAGAGGATAGCCTGAAACTACGTGTTATGCTTTATGTGTGTTTGATGCTCACACTCTCACATTGAAGTGCTGCATACAAGAAAGGCAATTCTACGTGATTGTTATTTATGCTATATTGGTTGCAGACTTTAGTAAACCAAGACTCCATCTTGTGTCTGACAATTATTACAATTTTACCATAGAACCAAGAGAGAGTTGCTGAGAATTAATGACAATATAAACTAACTCATTTGTTTGCTATTTATATTTCCTTGTAGAAACAAGATTGATTTTCTGTCATGAATTTTTTGTCAGACAAGCTCATTATATTTTATTTTCACTATTAAAAATGCT
This sequence comes from Penstemon barbatus, assembly GCA_003313485.2. Taxonomy (NCBI): domain Eukaryota; kingdom Viridiplantae; phylum Streptophyta; class Magnoliopsida; order Lamiales; family Plantaginaceae; genus Penstemon; species Penstemon barbatus. The sequence continues at coordinate 86,212,918 of CM064884.1, read as the reverse complement.
TGGCCACTTTTGGCATTTAAACAATTTTTACGCAATCTTTGTTTGTAATCCACAACTATGGTTCATGCTGCCCGTGACAAAGATAATCTCTTTTATAGCCTTTCATTGTCTGTGGTTGTGGTAATCCATACTTCATATGTCTTCTTATTGTACGTGAGGACTTGCAAATGGCTTTTTATTAATCATATTGCTATTACAGAGTTGAGTTTGTAAACACGTTCTTTCTGTTCTCCTGCAGGATCAATACTGGGCACCTCCAAACTTCAAAAGGATATTATCTGGGAAGCTGAAACAACTGGCTGCAACAGGGAAACTTATTAAGGTGTTTTGGCTTTTTATTCAACATTTATTTGCTCGAAAACTTTAGGTGTTGTATTTAATAATTGCGTCTAAGTAACTCAAATTATTTTGAGGTTGTCCTTTTTTTCCCTAGATGAAACGCAAATACAGAATAGCTACAACCTCTGTGTTAGCCGAGAGAAGACGGAATCCATCCATCCCCATCTCAGAAGGAAGAAACAGGAACTCTCCAAGAATCGAAAGTGTTGATGTTAATTACCCCACGAAAACACAAATTGATTTAGAGTTAGCCAAGATGAGAAGTATGACTCCACAAGAAGCAGCTGCTGCTGCGGCTCAAGCAGTTGCTGAAGCAGAAGCTGCTTTGGCTGAAGCTGAAGAGGCAGCACGGGAGGCTGATGCAGCAGAAGCAGATGCTGAAGCAGCACAGGCTTTTGCAGAGGCAGCTTTGAAGACACTCAAAGGAAGAAGCTCTCCTACAATGGTGAGAAGATATTTATGGCATTCTTTCTAAAGCCATCCATTCATAAGAATAATTTGTGTTTGTATAATTCCACTTTAGAGATAATTGTGGACTTTTTCCGGTCTTTGCAGAATGTACAGATGATTCATGCGTGATGGAGTTTGGTTCAATATTTGGCCTAGTAGAGCTTCTGGTCGTGTTATTGAAGTCCAGTTGGTTTGTATGCCTTTTACGGTCTCTATCTATGATTGTAAATATAGTAAAGGATATTTAACCTATATAATAGGGAGCAGACTTCAAGTTTTTCTTTTCGTTTTGTTATACTATGGCAATTGTGTTGCTACAGTGCTTGAAGATTTTGTAAGAAATTGAAGAGAATCAGAGAAAGCTGCAGGAAGTAATGTTAGGAGATGAAAAAGAAGGTTAATAACTGAATGTTAGTGCTTTCTGTAGTCTTCAGTATTTATTTTTGGAACTGAAATTTTAAGAAAGAAGTCAAGACTGAACTTGGCTTTAAAAGTTGCTTTGATTCTTTAAGAAATTTAAGAAATTGGTTTAAAAGTTGTATTCATTCTTTTTATTTATTTTGATTAATAAAGATTTAAGAGCCATTGCATTGACTCAGTGAATGCATTGTCGGTCCAATAGGAGTACGATGGTAAATTTGGATTGAAGTACTCCCTCCTGTCGTTTTGATAAAAAAAAAAATTGGTTACTTTAATTAGTCGTTTAAAATTTCAAAATAAAATCATTATTCTTTTACCAATTTTACTCTTCCTATTAGTACTTGTCATTAATGTTAAGATTATTTGATTAAGAGTATATTTTGTAATTTTGTTTAAAAAAATGAATATCTATTGCATTTCTTAATTCCTATGCAATTATCTAAACTATAAATAAAAAAAACGGAGGGAGTGACACGGAATTCGGGAAGAATTGGAAGGGGTAACACAAGCGAACACCTCGGGAAAATAAACTCGCCACTCAATGGAATCCACCAATGAGATAAGAGTAAAATATGAAGAATCACTCTTCAAAAGATAAATATCTTATTACTTTTCAATTGAATTACTTAGGATAATGGGGAATGGGGTATTTATAGGATATCATGGACATCCCCCATGAATAGGTTCATGTATGAATCCCAAAGGTTATTCATGAATCTAAAGATACATGCATGAAAACAAAGGGACATACATGTATTTTATTTATTACTATCTAGGTAAATGCATATAAAATAAATTAACATTCATGAATTCATTTTGAATGGCTGAATTCGGTGTCAAACGCTTCTGCTGCGTGATAACTCGTCCTCGAGTTTTCTTTATTTTCACCATGATAGGGAGAGAGATCTGCAACATTGAAGGTTGTCGAAACGCCATAGTTCTTAGGAAGATCAATTTTGTAAGCATTTTCACCTATCCTTTTAAGAACTTTAAAAGGACCATCAGCTCGTGGTTTTAGCTTTCCATGTCGGCCTCGAGGAAAACGTTCCTTCCGAAGATGAATCCAAACCATATCTCCTTCCTTAAAAACGGCTTCCTTCCTGTGTTTATTAGCTTGAACTTGATACTTCTCATTTTGTTGGATGATATGTTCACGCACTTGTTCATGTAATTTCCTTATATCTTCCGCTCTATCTTCAGCATATCCACTAAATTGATGGTTTGTTGGAAGTGGAGCTAAATCCAAAGGACTAATTGGATTTTTCCCATAGACAATTTCAAAAGGACTAGTTCCTGTAGTTTGACTTGAAGAACGATTATAAGCAAATTCAGCTTGAGCCAAAGCGAGATCCCATTGGCGAATCTTTGCACCAACCAAACTTCTCAATAAGTTTCCCAAACTTCGATTAACAGCTTCAGTTTGTCCGTCGGTTTGTGGATGGTGAGATGTACTAAATTGTAGCGTAGTCCCTAACTTTCTCCAAAGAGTTCGCCAAAAGTGACTAACAAACTTTGTATCCCGATCAGATGTGATTGTTTTTGGAACACCGTGAAGTTTAACAATCTCTTTGAAATAGAGATCAGCAATATGTGATGCATCCAAGGTTTTTGCACATGATACAAAGTGTGCCATTTTAGAGAATCGATCGACAACGACCATAACAGAATCCTTGCCTCTTTGTGTACGAGGCAATCCTACCACAAAGTCGATACTCACATCTTCCCAAGGTGCTTTAGGAACTGGAAGTGGAGTATATAGGCCGGTATTTTGTCCATGAGTTTTCGCCAAATGACATGTTCTGCAACGCTGTACATAACGAACCACATATCTCACCATTTTAGGCCAATAAAAGTGCTCCTGAACAAGACTAAGAGTCTTGTCTCGACCGAAGTGACCACCAAGTCCTCCTCCATGAGCCTCGGCTACTATAGCTTGCCTTAAAGAACAATCAGGAATGCACAAACGAACTCCTTTGAAAAGAAACCCATTTTGCAATAAATATGTACCATTAAGCCCATTTGAACATTCAAGCCAAACATCTTTGAAAGTTGGATCATCCTTATATAACTCTTTTAATATTTCGAAACCAATAACTTTAACCTCCATTGTATTCAAACAAGAATGCCGTCGACTAAGAGCATCAGCAACTTGATTTTGCTTGCCAGACTTATGCTTAATATGAAAAGTATAAGATTGCAAAATTTCAACCCATCTAGCATGCCTACTTTTTAACTTATGTTGGCCATTAATAAATTGCAAAGCTTCATGATCAGAATATAATATAAACTCTTTGGATATGAGATAATGATGCCAATGGTTCAAAGCTCTTATGATAGCATAAAACTCCTTATCATAAGTAGAGTATCTTGTGCGAGAATTTGTTAGCTTCTCACTAAAGTAAGCAATCGGTTTACCTTCTTGACTTAGGACTGCACCGATGCCAACATTAGACGCGTCGCAATCAACTTCAAACACTTTATCAAAATTAGGAAGCATCAAAATAGGAGCCTCGGTCATCTTCTTCTTGATGGTCTCAAAACTTTGTTGTGCTTCAGGGGTCCATCCAAAGCTCCCTCCTTTCAAACATTCAGTAACCGGAGCAATCAAAGTGCTAAAACCTTTAATAAAACGTCGGTAAAATGACGCAAGTCCATGAAAGCTTCTTATGTCATGAATAGAAGCTGGAATAGGCCAACTTGTGATAGCTTCTACCTTGGTGGGATCCACCATTACTCCTTCACCTGAAATAACATAGCCTAGGAATACCAACTTATCTGTTAGAAATTCACACTTCTTAAGATTAGCATACAACTTTTGCTCTCTTAAAACACCAAACACTTGACGTAAATGCTCCATATGACCTTCTTGGTTCTTGCTATACACAAGAATATCATCAAAGTAAACGACCACAAATCGACCAATAAATGATTTGAAAATATGATTCATAAGTCGCATAAAAGTGCTAGGAGCATTAGACAATCCGAAAGGCATTACCATCCATTCATAAAGTCCATCTCTAGTTTTGAAAGCAGTTTTCCATTCGTCTCCGGGTCTCATTCGAATTTGATGATATCCGCTCCTTAGATCAATTTTTGAAAAGACCTTAGCGCCATGAAGTTGGTCCAGCATATCATCAAGGCGAGGGATTGGAAAACGATACTTGATAGTAATCTTGTTCACGGCTCTACTATCAACACACATTCGCCACGAGCCATCTTTCTTTGGTACGAGAAGTGCCGGAACAGCACATGGACTCATGCTTTCTTTGATCAGCCCTTTAGCTTTCAAATCATCAACCTGCCTTTGAAGCTCCTCAAATTCTTTTGGACTCATTCGATATGCTGCCTTATTTGGAATAACTGCGCCTGGTACAAAATCAATACAATGTTGAATACCTCGCATCGGTGGTAGACCAGCTGGAATTTCTTTTGGTATGACATCTTCAAATTCTCGAAGCAGTGGTTGAACACTTGGATGAACTTCAAGACGTTCTTCATTCACCTCAAACACTACCAAAACATAGGCTTCTTGATTTTTTTCGACTGCAGCGAGAAAGTCGGATTTAGATAGTAAATTGCTTCCTTCTCCTTTTGATGGTTTGGGATTGCTCTCCATCTTACTTGGGCCAAGCACAATTTTTAAACCATCTTTATCAAAAGAGTAAGTATTTTTAAACCCATCATGTATGACTTTTCTATCATACTGCCATGGTCTACCAAGTAATAAATGACAAGCATCCATTGGAACAACATCACACCACACTTCATCTTTATAATTTTTACCAATAGAAAATTGAACCAAACATCGTTTATTTACTTTTACCTCATTTCCCTTACGCAGCCAAGACAACTTGTAGGGGTGAGAGTGATCAATTGTCTTGAGGTTCAGTTTCTCTACCATCGAAGCAGCCACCACATTTTCGCAGCTTCCTCCATCGATGATCACATTGCATACTTTTCCCAAGGAAGTACACCTCGTATGAAAAATGTTGTTGCGGAGCCAATTGTCTTCTTCGATGTGAATTGCATTTAAGCTACGCCGAATGACTAAGCTTTCCCCCTCATCACCATATGTTATCTCTTCATCGAACACGGGTTCGTTTTCGACCATAATATCTTCTTCTTCAAATTCTTCATTTGTTTCCTCCACAAGGGTAACCACTTTTCTATTCGGACAATCAGATGCAAAATGACCTAATCCTTGGCATTTAAAACATCGAACAGTCGAAGTTCGACTAGTACCTGAAGACCCTTCTTGCTTGGAAGATTTCGAAGCAGTTGTCTTGCTTGTTGACGAACTTGTATTAGGATTGGAAACCATCCCACGAGTCTTTGCTCCATCCCTTGGCCAAGATTTCGACCCGCTGCCACGCTTTGTCTTAATTTGTTTTTCGACTTTTAATGCTAGTTTCACTACATCGTTGTAAGTCCAATATGGTTGTAGTTGGACCACGTCGCTGATTTCTGAACGTAATGCTCCTAGATAATGAGCGATTGTCTGTTCTTCCGGCTCACTAAGATCACACACCATACGGAGATTATCAAACTCCGTTGTGAACTCTTCCACTGATGATTCACCTTGTCTCAAATGATGATATTTGAGAAAGGAATCTTGTCGATAATTATCAGGCATGAATTTCCTCGTTAGCTCTTTCCTCATCTTCTCCCATTTGACAATTTTTTTCTTGCCTTCTCGAGCACGCTGTTTCTTCAAGTGCTCCCACCAAATAGATGCATGCTTCTTTAATTTAAGAGCTACCAATTTTACTTTGTGATCTTCGTCGACGTCTTTGTAGTCAAAAACTCTTTCTACTGTGTTGAGCCAGTCAATAAATGCTTCTGGTTGCATTTTACCTTCGAATTCTGGAATATCAACTCTTATGTCAAAATTCCTTTGAGAATCAAGATTTCTTCGTTGACGCCTTGGCATAGACTCGTCACTTGATGATCGGTCTTGATAACCTCCAAAGGGATTGATATCTTCTAACTCATGCTCCGAATCATGACGGGAATCATCATGATCTAGAGGTTCGTAGCGTTCTAGACGCTGCTGCAGTTGTTGCACTTGCCTCCTTAATTCATCCATTTCGATGTCACGAAGCTCTCGCTCACGGTTAAGTGGGGGTCGCCCACCACGGCCTCCACGTCGCCCAGCCATGATCGTCAAGCTCTGGTACCAAATTGACACGGAATTCGGGAAGAATTGGAAGGGGTAACACAAGCGAACACCTCGGGAAAATAAACTCGCCACTCAATGGAATCCACCAATGAGATAAGAGTAAAATATGAAGAATCACTCTTCAAAAGATAAATATCTTATTACTTTTCAATTGAATTACTTAGGATAATGGGGAATGGGGTATTTATAGGATATCATGGACATCCCCCATGAATAGGTTCATGTATGAATCCCAAAGGTTATTCATGAATCTAAAGATACATGCATGAAAACAAAGGGACATACATGTATTTTATTTATTACTATCTAGGTAAATGCATATAAAATAAATTAACATTCATGAATTCATTTTGAATGGCTGAATTCGGTGTCAGGGAGTAACTAGTTTAAGAGCTAATGATATTATCAAAGCGAAGATTGTTGCTCTAGAGCAATTTTTTGCAATTTTCCTATAATGCACTTTGTAATCAATTTCTATAAAATCTAGTTTCTTTTTTTATTCCCTTAGTACCCTTATTGTATAATTGGTAATATCTTTTTTATTCTTAATGTGAGATTTGTACTTTTTTTTATTTAATAAAGAATGTGATTCTACCCAATCAAGTTGGCTCACAATGCATTCCAGCTGGCCTAAGTTACAAATTCATATACTATTATTCTTATCACGATGGATTTTAGGGTGTCGTTGCGTTAGGTGCCACTAATTTATCACATTAGGTGGTATTATCATACAATGTGTATCACATTGTATGATATAACTTACATGTGACAGTACATGCTCACATTACATAATATTAACCCCATATATTTAGTATGACCCTCACATCATGTAGTATTTATTCCAACTTAGGTGGTATTACTACGCAATGTGTATCACATTCTATAGTATACATTATATATGACAGTACGGACTCACATTACATAGTATTAACATCATATAATCAGTATGACAACACATCATGTGGTATGTATTCCACATTAAGTGGTACCATGTAATCTGTATCACATTCTATGTTATAACTCACATGTGACAGTACATGTTCACATTACATAGTATTAATCCATATGTTTTGTATGACCCCTCATTATGTAGTAATTATTCCACATTAGGTGGTATTACAACGAAATGTGTATCACATTCTATGGTATAATTCATATGTGGTAGCATGAGCACACATTACATAGTATTAACCCTATATATTTAATATGATCCCATGTCATATAGTATTTATTCTATATTAAGTGATTTATGCAATTTTCCCAAAGTTAATATTAAGTATTAAAAAAATTACATATTATCTATTTTAAAATATTATTGTAACATTCATTTATTTATTTTCATAATAATTTATTAGAAAATAATTTTCTATTTGATGTTATTAAATATATAGTATAATATTATTTGTTGTGGTATAGTACCACTTATTATGATAATATTATTATGACATGTTAACAACTTATTTAACAAATTACTAATTAATGTCATGTATTATTTCTATTGGTTATAATTAGCGGCACCCTAGAATTTCCATGCTTATTATATTCTCTCCTAGCAACAACTAAATGACAAAAACATAGAAATGGAGCAAAGAAACCATCGAACACGTTGTACACCATATTCAAATCCTTTTCCGACCAAACATAAAAAAAAAAAAGTTATTCAAATCCTTTTACGATGGATTAAATCTTGATAAAAACGAATGTTCAAGGATATTTGATGGAGTTGATTAATGGAGATTCCAAAGAACTCGAGACGAAAATAATTTATTAGTTTCCATGTTTAATGATTCTCCGGAAAGGAAATAGCATTAAAATTGTTGAGTTGTTATTTTTTAAAAAGTTGACCAGTTATGCAACAAGGGTACCATGGGAATGAAAACAAATTGGATTTTATGGAATTTGATTACAAAGGGCACTATAGGAAATTTTGAAAAATTATTCTGGCAGCAACAATTTCGTTCTAGTAATATCGATAACCTAGTTTAATCTCGGTTGAATTTTTTTTTAGCTTAAAGTTATGTCCTCTTGTGTTCACTTATCTAGCTTTATTTTTTAAAAGTTAAAAGTAAAATTAATATATAGTAAAATCCAATAAAAAAATTTAAATCGAATCAAATATATGTCGACTATATCCAACTATCGAATGGTACAAGAGCTTGTTCGCAGTTCAGTTTATTTAAAAATTAAATGAAATTTAAATAGTTTCAAATTTTATAGGAAAACTAATTTAAAAGAGTAAATCGCATTTTTGGTCTTTCTTATAGATTAATTTTCGCACTTTCATCCCTCTTGAATTTTTCGTAGTAGATTGGTATATCTTATCAATGTAGCATATCACATTCGTCCCTCTTATAACACATTTGTCAATCTTAAATTTTTTGTAGCAAATTCGTCCATCTTAAATACAAAATACAACACTTAAATTCAAGATATATTCTAAAGTGGACGAAAGTTGATGTATTTTATATTTAAGAGGGACTAATGTATTACACTATATTGATAAGAGAGACGAATTTGCTACCAAAAAAATTAAGAGGGAAAAATATGTTATAAGAGGGACGAATGTGATACATTATATTAATAAGAGAGATCAATCTACTACAAAAAATTTAAAAGGGATGAAAATATAAAATTAATCCATAAGGAGGACAAAAATATTGTTTTACTCTTAAAAGTAAATTAAAATTTGAATATTGATCGACTATAGTCAACTTTTCAATGGGCTTATAACTAGATTTTGAGTAGTGGGTCAAAGTAGATCACTTTTAATGGGCTGAGGCAAATCCATTTGGATATATCTTAGTCCAACTCCTTTTTTCTTTCAATAAACTTGTCATTAGGTTAATTTAGGTGACGAAGTTTGTAATCTTATTTTGGAACGGTTAAACAAATAAATATCCAACCCAGCATGACCAAAGAAAAAAGTAGTATAACATAATAAAGTGAATAGGGTTGATGCACTTGTTTATTCATACATATGCAAATCTGATGAAAGGTAAGTATAGTTTTTTTATAGGTTAAATATCTCTTTTGATCTTTATATGTACCTTTTTTTATATAGTTTGGTTTTTCTTAATATTTTATTTGTTTCATTATAGTTTTTTTAGGCGATTTTAGGATGGCTCCAACCATGGACGGATGGAGAGAGGGACAAGGGGGGTCTATAGCCCCCCTCAATTTTTTTTCTTTTTTTGGTTTTAGTATAGTTCTAGTATAAAAATAAAAAAAATAGTCCCAAAAAATTAGTACAATAAAATAAGCAATTATCTAGCTCAAGTAAAAAATTAATCCAAATAAGAAATTAGTCCAATTAATTCAACCCAAGATTAATCCATTCTAAGATTATCTAACTCTACCCAAGCATCAATTAAAGCTCAATTTTGTTTCCTAACTTTCAACATCTTTAATTCAAACAACTTCTCTTTCGAGCTCTCGGCCTATTCCAATCAACTTGAAAATTATATTAGAAATATTCGATCAAGTGATGAAATTTCTAAGTTGAAATAGACTGGTGATCTTGCTAAGGAGATGGTTACAACTAAAAGACATGTTGCATTCTCGTTTGTTTACAAACTTGTGACATCAACGTTTATTTTACCTGTTGCAATTGCATAAGTAAATAGAGTTTTTCGGCTATGAAGATAGTAAATAATCAACTTAGTAACCGAATGACATTTTTAATTGTATTTGAAACGATGTTATCATGTACCGATTAAAAAAATGGGAATTCGTCATGGTCAATTGTTATGTAAATACGTAGATTTTTGAGTTCTTTTAGGATTATAACGGGATATCATGTGTAATTAAAGTATCTCGTAGGGGTTATTTTTGTTAAACTCCACTTCTCTATTTTTGTATCGCGTTCATATTTTCTCGTGCATAATATATGTTTTATGTTTGACTGATTTTTTTGTTTTTAGCCCCCGCTGACCGAAAATCCTGGATCCGTTCCTAGCTCCGACGTCACGTGATTTGTACTTTACTAATATGAGGGGTTTTCGAAAAATTCACCCAAAATAACATAATTTTGGGACATGTTTAACCACATCAAGAATATATTCTTCAACTTTTTGTTCAACAAAGAGTATCAAAAACCTGTTATTTTGCGTGTATTTCTCGAAAATATCCTATGTTAATCACGTGATGTCAGAACCACCTTAAAACCGTCTGAGAAGGACTACAATGAAACAAATTATTAATAATGAGGACTAAAATGTTAATAGAAACATAAAAATGACCAAACTATAAAAAAAATCACATAAGGAGGATCAAAAGTGATATTTGTCATTTTTTTAATATAATTATAGAAATATATACGGTATAATTTATTGATTATGCAATTTAGAAAGGGGTCAATCAGCAATTCGTATATTCACTAGGGTAAAAAGTGAAATTACAGCAAAATCAATAAAGAGAAGAAGTTTATTGAACAAACACAATCATTACACCTCCTTCCCTGTCATTGGGGAAATATATACACAGAATTTGAAGACGTCATGTTCTAGAGTTGCCAACCCGCCTTTCGATTTGTAGGTAATTATTATTCAAAACTATTCGTCTAACAAAGCTACCATCTTCAATGTTATTTTTTCCGAAACCATTTTGTAATTTAAATAATCTGAGTTTCTGGCATATTTTCTTTGAATTCGAGTATAATTCCATATGATTTTCGTTGAACAGTCATGGATGAAACTTTAACTGACAAAGAATCGTTGATTGCTCGTGTTCAACAGTTGGAGCGCGGTATGTATTCATTCATATGGCTTTTGTGCTGCTAAAATGGTTATTTTTTCTTTTATTTATGTTTGTTGGTTTAATTGATTATATAAGAGATTGTGAAATGTAAATTGAAATAAATTTGATACTTTTGAGATAAAGTTTTTTAGGTTACTTAATTCTTGAATATGTCGAATGAGATAAACTACCAGAAGGAGATGTTTTAGGGACTTTGACCACATATGAAACTGTGGTCCTAATTAAACAGTATACATAGGAAGTCTGCAATTATTATGCTAGGATTGTGGAATTACAATGCAAAATTCGCTGATTTAAAATGTCTCGTGAGTGCACAAAATAGTATGCTACTGTAAATTGAATTGGAGAAAATAACTAAATGTTGGTACAAAATAGATGGAAAGCCTGGCTTCAATTAATCAAGTTCACAAAATTGAAGACTTGGTTGTGCTAATGACTTTATGAGTGAAGGATTCTTGCTTTGGGTGTATTGAGGACCTTCAGTTTTCTTGGTATCCACTTCATGTTTGCCTCAAGCTCCTAGTAGCTTAAGACTTAGTTACTCATCTGGTGTGTTACTGATCCTTTCTGCAGAACGTAATGAACTGCAGAAAGATATTGAGCAGTTTTGTATTCAGCAAGCTGGACCTGCCTATCTTGGAGTGGCAACGCGGATGCATTTTCAGAGGTGCAAAAAGATTGTTTAACTTTGGGGTTGTCATCTTATGATTGATCCCACATCTATATTTTGATCCAATGGAAGGGGAAGAGTAGATTTTCTTTTTACCCCAAATGATAGGATTTTTAATTTTGTGTTGAATTAGAACGGCTGCGTTGGAGCAGGAGATCGAGAATTTGAAAAATAATTTGGCTGCTTGCGCAAGAGAAAATCAAAATATTCAAGAGGAGCTATCAGAGGCATATCGTATTAAAGTGAGATTGTCTGCGATTTTTCTAGTCTGACTTGCATGGTTCTCAGTCATTCTTTTTAAATGAATGTAAATCTTACATGTTTTTATTTTCAGAGCCAACTAGCAGATCTACACAGTGCAGAAGTCTCCAAGGTCTCTCTCTTTCTCTCCATAATGTTCACTTGAGCATCTTTTTCTTATGTTGTTTTTGTGGCTGTAGACAAATTCCAAATAGGCTATTTACTAAATGCTAGTTTTCATATATCAGATTACTTTATACCTTTGTTATTTGTTTTTCTCTTTCTCCAGAATGTTGAAGCTGAGAAACAGCTTAAATTTTTCCAAGGTTGCGTTGCTGCTGCTTTTGCTGAGCGAGATAATGCAATTATGGAGGTTGACTTTTTCTCATGGTCCTTCCCTTTCTCCCTCCAATACTTTGGTTTCCTCCTTCATCTGTCCATGGTATCAATTAATAATTTATAACCTCGGTGAAAGCAGCATGGGTGGTAATGTACATCCTAGTTGCCTTTGTCTATAAAGCATGTGGTTCTTTTTCTTCCATCCTATTTCCGACATGAAAGATTTCACTGGCCATATTAACATTATTGCTGTTGATGTATGGCTGTGATAGGCTGAAAAAGCTAAGGAGAGAGAGGAGCTCATGCCGCAGGAGCTGAACAAATTTCAGAGGAAGTACGTTATAAAATTATTTTTTGTACTTTGTCTTATTATTCTGAACATGATTAGTTTTGGGGATACAACTCCTATTTGAATTACGTCTGGGGATCCTAGTACTTAAGAAATTTTTTTTTAAGTTTCTCACTGCAATATTTAGTCTTGGTTTCCAACGAGGCTTGAATAATGGGTGGGATTCTGCAATTACTCCTTGTCACAATTCTGATGCTTATAAGGACGAAAGCCTATCATGGGTGATAGGTGGTTTAAGGGTAGGCCATAAAATGTTAAATTTTCCCTGGGCTAATTTTAAATGGCCCATCTTTTGAAAAATTCTTGTAAATTTCAATATTTTTGAAGTGTTTTTATTTTTTGTATCGAGGCTAAGCGTAAAATGCACATATTCATAGAAGAATCCAAGTTTAATGTTGAAAGCCTTTTTATTACTATTTTTCCTATTCTTTTTATTGTTAATTGTTTTAAACTGAAATTTAAGTAGCAGTTACAATTAAGTCATGGAAGGATATTTACCTTATGTGTTAGCAATATATATGAAACGTCGACACTTGTATGGTTGATCGCCTTTTCAATTTAGTATACTCTTTATTTAAGTTGCCTCTAGTAATACTAGAATTTATACTGGAAGTATATTGGTTTGATACACGATATGTTATTATCTCCAATTACATAATTGCTCAAAAATATTTCCTATAAATTACACTTAACAGTGAAATTTAGAAGTTTTTGCACCTTAATTTCGTCTCCCTGGACCTCAGATCCTGTCTCCGCACTAGATGTGGTCTATTACCTTTTAGGACACAGTAAAAAAAAATGTCGTGTTTTCCCTACAGGGTTGAAGAGCTGACCCGTGAACTTGTTGGAGAAAAGGAATTAACCACAACTCTACGACTTGATTTAGAAAAGCTTGAAAAGCAGAATGAGGTTTTCAAGGAGGTAGCATCTATATTTTTATTCACACACTGTATGAATCCATGTGGTACTCGTTTCTATTTTCAAAAGAAAAGGCATCATTGGTATTTCATCTGACATTTATATTCTGTTTAAGATTTGTGAAAAATACCCTTGTAAGTTGTAAGAATATATACAAGATTTGACAACTATTTAGGAGTACATATCTTGATTACTCATAATATTACCTAAAACATCTCATGATTATTTGTTCTTTAGGGAAATTTTCTACACGTGTCTCTTTTGGGACATCTTGATTATTCATATGGGATATGATTCGATTCAAACATTATGTCCTGTACTTATTAAGTGCTTCTGAAGTAAATTTTCTCATGCAATTCGCCTGTTCTTGGTCTTTGAATGGATAGTTTGTTGACGACAGGTTATTGATAAATTTTACAACATTAGACAATGTTCCTTGGAGGGTTTCACCGATGCAAGCTGTGAAGAGAAATGTGATTGTCTTTTGAATGATTCTGCTGAAATGTGGAGGTTTCAGAATGATGAGGATACTTCCACCTCCAATTACATTGTAAGTTTCTGATAAATAATAGCTTAGCCATCTCTTATTTGGTCATAAACAAGAGCGTTAATAAGTTATGCTTATTGGCTGTTTCCATGGTGCCTGATACTTATGCTAATCCTGATTATATATACTTATGCTAATTCTATCAGAATGATGTTATTTGTTAATTGGACGTATTAGTCTTTATAAAGTCTTTCAATTAACGGTGTATTGTGGTGCCCCCCCCCCAAACCCCCTGGTCCTTCCAGGTATTATTCTTTTTTATTAACGCTTTCAAAATAGTATCTTATTTGATAGTTCACTTCCTTTTAATTTATACTTTAATATGAAGTGAAAAAAAAAAAACCCATTGCACCAACATATTATAAGATGCTGATTTGCAAGTACATATTGGCTTAAATAAAAAACACATGCAATTTGGTGTTTCGGCCGAATAATTAATTTTCCACTTACCTATATTCCTTATTCCATTTTTTCCTCCAAAATTGTTGTCCATGTTTGCATTTAGGTAAAGTACTTAGAATGCCAGAATATGATAACCTGTTTAAGAGACCAAAACCTTCTGGCACAAGTTCAATACAAGTTTTAACTCTCTTCTCCATGAGACTTCCATTTGCAACAAAGCTGAATATTAAGGTTTCTTTCTGCCAGTACAGTGGCTGTTTAGTCTTTACACACAATTCTCTTAGTATGATTATTGATGTATTTCTACCCTCTTTACATGCTTTCTGGACGTGTGTGCCTAAAACTTGTTTTTTGTATTTGATTGTTACTCAAAGTTATTTCAATCCACAGAAGAGTACTTTGAAAACTGTACTCATTGTACTGTCAGCAACTTGATTAACTTTTTATTCAGACAGAGTTCTCTGGAAGCAGAAGTTGAGACTCTGAGAAAAGATGTCAATAATCTGCAAAACAAGCTTCAAGTGGTGAGCTTCTTGTTTTATGTCCTTTTAATGTATGTTGTTTAATGTCTACTGCTCCTGCTTTATTGTCTATCATTTTTGGTGACTAGGGACTGGAAATTGAAACTCATCTACAGAAGAAAGTTAGCAAATTAGAAAAAAAGAAAGTAAGAATCTCTTTATCCTGAGTAATAATATATAATCTTAGTTAGCCAATATATACAATACCACTTGTGTCTGTTTGGCACTAACTGGAAAAATGTGATTTGCAGATTCTTTCAGAACAGAAAGTGAAGAAGCAAATATCGGCACTACTTCATTGCCATTCTCAATACAGAATGGATATCATGAACTTACTTGATGAGGGGAATTCAGAGCTAAAATCAATTGTTGATGTAATCGTTGGGAAGATCAGGCAGCTTGAACTGAGTAGAGAGCACGATTTGAAATCTTCTCTGACACAAGATACTGAATTAGTTGAGAAGATCAGGCAGCTTGAACTGAGTCGAGAACACATTTTGAAATCTTCTCCGATACAAGATACAGAATTACATGATACGGAATGCAAAGATGTACATATCAATGCTGATTCTGGTTCAGATTCAAAAGCTAAGGCAAGATTTTTCTTGTGCGGTTTATTTTATAGTTCAAATGTCAATTAAGAATATATCGCTTGGACACCTGGTTTATCATTTCCTGTTCTTAGTTTTCAGTCGTCGGAAAATTGTCTGTGTTAAGAGTATCTATTCAGATATGTATTCATATGCATCAGTCCATTTTCTTTTTCCATACGAATTAGTTTCAAATGTGTTGCCTTGTAGTTCAAAGTCTAGTGTCATATATAATAGCAAATGCAATCATTTTAAGTTTAAATTGTTTAATTGTTGTAGATTCCAACTCTTAAATAGCCAAAAGGGCTTGTATTTCAATTGCTATATTTGAAAAAAAGCTTATTTTTTCTCATGTGTTTATAAAGAAAATTAGACTATTTATCAGGAAAAAGAAAAAAACTTATTTTTTCTCACTTGTTTCAGACTAGTGGTCCCAGCTTGCTAACCCAAAATGCTCCTGGAACTGTTGATACCTCTGCAGCCCTTGCTCAGGCATTGCATGAGAAGGTTGCTTATTAGACTTCTTCCTCGAGTTTTGCACTTTAAGACCATATGTTTATTTATAAATTTTATCGAAATTTTAGGTTTCAACATTATTACTTTTGTCACAACAAGAAGAAAGACACCTACTAGAGAGGAATGTAAATGAAGCTCTACAGAAAAAGATAGAGGAACTTCAGAGAAATTTACTACAGGTAATTTTCAGCACCTATATTCTCCTACTTAGCATCTGTATTGCCTTCAAGTTTCAATATTACTATTTCAAAGGCCATTTTTTATATCTCCTGCAGTAAAGATCTGGGAACTGGTCACATTTGTATGAGGCCAGTTAAAAGTATTTACCTAGTGAGATAAATTTATAAGGTGGAGTACCTAGTGTTAACTCTGAGGTGATCAAAATGCAGTTCCCATATTTCTTAATGCAGTGAACAACAAAAGCTTCATTTTTTTTTATCTTTTTTTTCCCCTTGTTTTTACTAGATCATTTGCCCATGATTTAATCCTATATATTTTATTTATTTATTTAGGTTACAAATGAAAAGGTTAAAGCTCTTATGGAGTTGGCACAATTGAAGCAGGAACATTATCTATTGCAAGAGTATGTGCTCTTTTTTGTGATATGATGAATATGATTCTACATTTTCTTTATACATATTGAGACTAATTGTCCCACATTGGTTGAAAACAATAGCTAAGTCCACCTTATAAGGACTTGGACAATCCTCACCTTACAAGCTAGCTTTTGAGGTTGAGTTAGGCCCAAGCCAAGTAAGTGGACTTAGCCCAATCCATGTGGTGAATTCTAATATGGTATCAGAGCCCTAGGTTGAAGTAAGCCACCTCCTCCGTGATGGGCTCTTTCTTGCGCGCATGATGGGAATTATTCTTCACCCACACATTTCCCCCAGATAACAAAGGCCTGGGTTGTCATTCTTCGTCCAGTTAACAAAGTCCTGGACGGTCATTATTCGTGTGTTGGGGCCCACATGTCGCAATCCGCAAGGTTGGGCTTTAATATGTCACGTGTTGGGCTTGTTTCACCCATACATTCAGCCCGCCCACACGTGAAGGGGGAGTATTGAGACTAATTGTCCCACATTGGTTGAAAACAATAGCTAAGTCCACCTTATAAGGACTTGGACAATCCTCACCTTACAAGCTAGCTTTTGAGGTTGAGTTAGGCCCAAGCCAAGTAAGTGGACTTAGCCCAATCCATGTGGTGAATTCTAATAATACACATCCTATTTCATAGGACAACTGCATTTCTTTCATAAGGAAATGTTGATCTGCTTCGTAATTACTTATGTTACTGGTGATTTTATTGTTTTTTTAGCTCTATGCCTCTGTTGTTGGTTAATATTTATATTTTTCTTCTACTTTTCTTGAGGATAATTATTGACAATATTATTAAAAAAGCTGGAAATTCATGCAGAAAGATGAGTCAGGACATGACACAAGGAAAGCATTTGGGTGAGATTCGAGAAAGAAAAGTTGTACAGGACAAAGATGGAAAACTTAGGAATATGCTTAAGAGAACTTATTTAACTCGTTGGGTTGGAGGTTCTGATGTAAATGACACTGAGGCACATCTCAACTACGAAAAGCCTAATAATCAAATGGATTTTGCAAGGTTTGCTAATTCCTAAGTTCTACGAAATGCATTTATTTGAATATATATATATATATATATATATATATATAATGTTTTTGTTCATTGGGTTGTAATTATTCTTTCCCTGGTGCAGGATGAAGATTGAAAATGCAACCCTTAAAGAGAGCCTGGGAAGTATGGAGCATCTACTTTCTTCAGTTAGACGACTTCGGATTTCACTTCTGAAGGTGAATATTGCAAACTTGAGAGATGACTACTAACATTTTTATATTGCAGAGTTGCATTTTTAGTCCCACGGGACTGGAGAATTGCACTTTTGGTCTCGATTTTTCTAAAAAAGAATTGCACTTTTAGTCCCAAGCTTCACAAAATTGCAATTTTGGTCCCAATTTTTAAAATATTTTGCACTTTTGGTCCCGTGGAATAGTCTATGTTTGGGCTTTCGGTACTGTTTCAGTTTCTCACTTTTCGAGTTTGGTCCCGAATTTGATGGAATGAGACGATAGGAAGTGCAATTTTTTTCAGACTTTACTATCAAAAGAAGAATCCAGGACCAAAAGTGCAGAGGGTCAGTCCTGCAGGACCGAAAATACAAACTTCCCAATTATATTAAATGTATGTATACTTTTATTTCCTTGATATATCTGGTCCTACAGGTGAAAGATTCAACTGCTGAAAAAAGTGGAAACACTAGTTGCTGCTTTGAAGCTTTGGATCAAATTCTGGCGGAAGCAAAGCTTGTGAAGACTGCCCTTAGCAGCTCTCTTCCTCTCAGTTGGTCAGCCGAAACACATGGGTCAAACATTTGTTTGGATCCGGGTTATGAGAAAGTGGATTTTGTTTCTGCTGCTGGATTCGAGATGTTGGAGCTTTTGATATTTGGTGCTTTGGTTGTTAAAGGCCAAATTTCTCATAATGACAGAGGAGATGGGGTGACGGTTGCCTAAATGCTAATATATTCCCGTGCTATCTTGTAAGCAATTCGCTCCATCTAAAATTATACTCGATAAAGATGGTAGGTATATTACCACATTTTACTATATTTCTTTATTTAGAAAATAGCGCGATTATTCTTTTTATGCTGTGATATGTTTGTATAATCTTCATACTTCGTAGTTTGTAGAGTTCTATGAATTTCTTTTGTTGAGCATGGTGTGTAGGTGTTATGATATTAGAAGCTTGTATTTTCAGTTCCGTTTTGAATTCGTTTTGTTTTTCAACTCGCCTTGAAAGAAAGCGGTTGTTAGCATTAATGCTGACCATCGATCAAGATGGACTAATTGATGAACAAAATTCAAAAGAACAAGCTATAAAAGGCCGAATCAAGCAGGGTCACAAGTATGAAATGAAGATGAAATCAGTCAATTAGAGAAAGTCTAATCAAAGGAGATTTGACTGAGTTGATGATAGGATTGGATCTACTTAGGCGAGAGGCCTTCATAAAGACGTATTAGACGCACGGGAAAAATTGAAGATACTCCTTTGTGTTATGTTAAACCTGTAAGAAATCATCCTGTGACAATTTTATTCAAATTTTCTTGTGTTTTCAAAAATTTTGCAAAAAAAATCAATAAATTGTTTTGGATCGATATATTTCAAGAAATAATTTTGAGAATATAGAAATAATTTTGAGAATATATCCATGGGCGTAGCTACATGTTGTTCACTCAGTGCAATGACCCTAGTGAACTTTTGTGCACTATTAATACTTTAGTTTAGTGTATAGATATAATTAATATGTCATTTTGTTTTATATATAAATGGACGCCATTAAAAATAATGAAAAACTACATACAAAAAGGTCCATTATAATTTTGTGAAATGAAATATAAATAAACTCATTTTATAATATGGAGTACAATCTTATTTTAATATTATTCAAAAAAAAAAAATCAAGAATTGTCATGACTATAAATCAGGCTAAACTAGACAAATCAATATTAATATAGACACAAAGCATCAACCTACAGAAGAACCATGACTATTGAATGTACACAAAGAAAATCTGAATGAAGAAGATTTCAGAGCTTCTGGGTAGCATCAGGAGACTTACTTACTATAAAGTATAAACTAATAGTGAAGGACGTAGAGAAGGCTTCTTTTAAAAGAAAATAGGAAATGGCTGATTGGGAGTATTTGTTACGTGACTTTTATATATTGTACTTATCATACCACTTTTATTCCTAAACATGGATGGTATATTGTATGTAGTTGGATGAGAAAATTGAAAGTAAGCAGTAATTTTGTTTGAAAAATTTGTAGAAACTAAAAGAAATATTATACAAAATGATAACTTAGGATCGTTGATGAATCGGATGAGGTAATGAATGATTAAATATTTGATAATGTTTCTAATTATGCAAACACCAAATATTTTGAGTTTGAATTAATCTTACTCAAATTCATAGTTGTACCTGAATTTTTTTCTGAGAGTATTTTGTTCATTAATTTTGTAATGACCCCATCAAAGAAAAATTATGGCTACGCCACTGAATATAACAATTGAAGTTGTAGGGACCAACTTGAAGTATCTTAAAAATAGTTTCTTGAAATATGTTGATCCGAAACGACCTATTTTTTACAAATTTAGTGTTTTTTGCAGGGTTTTTGAAAGCAAAAGGAAGTTTGGCACAATAAAAATTTCACAAGATAGTTTTTTGCAGGTTTAACATAAAATAGGGAATTATTTTGCATATACCCCTAGTCATAGATGATCAAAGAGCTTATTGTATGTAGCATCCACATTAACTATTCAATTTAGGTCTCCCAACAATAGGGGGGTGTTCAACGAAACTGAAACCGCCCCAATCAATTGATCTAATTCATACCAGGTGCAACTTGTGGGTTGAAGGATGAATGGGTTGGTATTGATTTTCTTGAAAATAAGACTCCAAATTGCAACCGAATTTGGGTTTATATTAACCAAAATTGCATAAACCACATTCGACCGCAGTATATATATGATTAAGAAATTATATGAATTGTAATCTATTGTTTATTATAATATATATATATATATATATGTTTTATTTATTTACAAATGGTTTAATCCCTTTTGAGGCGCGTGGGGCATATTAAGTGGGAACATCTCCCAACAGGAATTCAAACTTGGATTCGCTATTTTGTAATGACTAGCATTTTCCATTAGACCAATCACGTATCGGAATTTTTTTTCCACCTTGTGTTGTGTATGACCCGTTGGTATATAAATACTATTAAGTATTAACTTACCAAAACTCAATATATCCCGTACAAATTTGATTGCTTGATTCGATTTATTATCAGTCAGTCCCTAATTTAAATTTTATTTGAAAGACAACAAGCAGAAATGACATCACAAATGATAATGTTATTGTTAGACTAGTACAACTGCTACATTGAATAAAAAGAAACACACAGCCACAGGTGATTGATAATCATGATTTGCTCATGATTATGATTGCTTGGGTATATAAAACGAAATTCCAAACGTCTGTCTGATTACATAAATTTATATATTACAGAAGAAGAAATTAATATATACTATATGATCATCAGGAATGCCATGTTATTTAATTAAGACATAAAATAAAATCACTCAGCTCAAAATTAAAAGAAAGAATTGAAGAAGAAATTATTATGAATAGTACTTTCGTTGAGATTAATTAATTTATATATGAATGAATTCGATCAGGACTCAGCTGCGATTTGGATGGGATGAGTTGGGAGTTGGTCTTTTTGATCAAGATCGGTTTCGAGCTGGCTGTAATTGCCTTTGGTCTTGACAAGTTGGATATGGTGATGCTTGCAGTAAAGAACCCCCTCGTGTGCGATATAGTTAGATGGACTAATGGTACAACCTCCATGGCTGCATTTGAAGCAACTCTTGTGGTACGCACTTCCATTCACGCTAACCTTTTCAATCGGATAAACCGTCTTTTCACAACCAACACACTTGTCTCTTGTACCTCCAAACAGATTTGAAACCTTCACCGCATTCTGTTCATTGTTCAATGTTCAATCAAATATATGTATGTAAATACAACATAGCAATCTATCTATCTATCCACCTACTAGTAAATATTAACCAGCTAGCTGTATATATATATATTACCTCATTTTCTGTGGTCCTTTCTGGTTTCAAGATTTTTGGTGTTCCTGGCCCAAGAAAGAAAGAAAGTTTTGCCAATAAATTGAGGAATATAATACTATATTATGTATATTATATTTCTTTTTTAAGAAAAAAAATAAAATAAAAGTTACATATACATACATTCATACTATTATTATAAATTACCTTCAAAACTTTTCTCCAAGCTTCCTGTTCTTTTGAAGAGTTGATCAAAATGAGGCCTGCAATACAGAACTCCCTCAAAAGAATTGAAGTTGCCAAGCTGAAAAAACAAAACAAATTAATTAAAAGAATCATACATCCATCGGAATCGGATTGTTGATTACTAAAACTAGCTATTTAAAATGGAAATATATATATAACATCGTCATCAATAATATAATATAATTATGCATGCAGCAAAATTAAATACATATATACATATATACCTTAAGGGTGCCATTGCAATGGTGGCATCGGAAACAAGCCTTATGGAAAATCCGATTATCGGCTGCCAGCCGATCAACCAGATACACAGTCTTGCTGCAAGCAGTGCATTTCTGAGTTGTACCTGCAAATGCCATTTTATTTTATTTCCTCTTTCTCTTTATCTATTATCTTTTTATTTTTTATTTTTTTTTATATATTTGTTTGTGTGAGAAAGAGAACAACAGATTTATATTGACGTCGCTTGTATTGTATTGTATTGTATTGTTCTCTCTCTCTCTCTCTCTCTTTTCAAATTTTGGATCTTAACTTCTTTTTCTTTTCTTAAAAGAAAGAAATTTTTTAATGGGCTGAGGGAGCCCATTGAAAGTCTGGAAAGACAGACAGAAATGGTGGTGTGCAGTGAATTGCGGTTGGTTGGATCATAATTATGGGATTGGCCATTTACTCATCATTTTCATTTTCTCCGGAATTAAAGCATTTCCATTCCAAACTTTTATCTTATTTTCCTTTTTTTTTTTTTTTTTTTTTTTTACTAAGGTAAGAATTTCTCCTAAATTATAATTTATATATAACTTATTAATTATATGTGTAATTGATTCACATAGCAAATGCAATGTTTCCATGGGCAGAGAAGATATTCCACGTCTTGTCCATACTTGATGCATCCTTTCCAATATGTATTCATGTGAGGATATATATATATATATATATATATATTCTCAACATGCCCTCCTTGTCCTTCTATATAAGTCAATTACAAAGAAGATTACGAAATGGATGCATTGATAAATGTTCCGATTTGAATTTTTTTAGAGCTTTGTTAACGCATAACACAAATGTGAAATACAAGATCGATCTTTTGCACTGACCTGCAATTTTGGTTATGGTAGAGTAACCAAAACCAAATGACATGACAGCAGCAACAAGCGATATAATCGATAGTTCGTCAAAGTTTGGTAGAACAATTTGAATTAGTCCAGAAGTCAAATAAAAGGATTGTTTTACATATGACAACAAACTTGATGGTCATGTTTGTGGAAGCAATTTGATCTCTTGATGGCCCTAAAAACAAGATCACGAAGAAATATACATTTAGCCCATTTTGTGTTTGTAATTAAGATTAGCTTTGCATGCTAATTGAGGATGTGATCGAGTATCCAACAGTTATACCAGTTATATTGAGCTATGGCACAAAGCTTAACTTTCATTCCTCCTGCACAAAATGTGAAAAATGGAAGTGTTATATTGGGTTTAGGACTTATTCTACAACCTCTCTGTAACAATTCTTGGATTCTTGCCATCAGTGGATATGTAGCTATCAGCTAGTAGGACGAATGTAAATCAAACCATGTAAACACAAAAAATGACACGAGTGCAATGGTGCCCATCAACCCAACCTAATAGAACAATGGCACATGCTAGAGACCCAATATTTTTTTTGAATACATTCATCAAATAACTGTCCAAGTACAAAGAATTACAAATAATAAACCACTATCAATTTCCCTATATAACGACTCAATTCCGTGGGTCCATCGGATAACACTCGATATATTAAATCTTTTTATAAAGGTTAATATACCGACTTTTATCCGACGGACACACGGAGTCGGACAGTTACACCCCTAACCCATAAACACCCCAAATAATAGAAATTAGGAAGCAATGAATAAAGAAAACAATTAATAACTGGCATCACAAGGGCATTTGGTCTAGTGGTATGATTCTCGCTTTGGGTGCGAGAGGTCCCGAGTTCGATTCTCGGAATGCCCCTACTTGTACATTTCCTTGTTATTTTCTATTTTTACCCTTACCTAGAATATTCCGGAATGAAAATAACTAGTAGATGAATTTATAGCTAACAAACTGGGCATTTGGTCTAGTGGTATGATTCTCGCTTCGGGTGCGAGAGGTCCCGAGTTCGATTCTCGGAATGCCCCTTTATTTTTATAATTATTTTATTTTTCCAAGGCCTAGGCCCAGAGTGTTGGCAATTTCATTTAAGGTTGTTAATGGTGCATATTTCATTTCGAATCCGATCCGAGTCCGACCCGGTTTTCTAGAATTTTAATCCAATTAAAAATTGCATGAATCTGAGTTGAAATTCAAAATACGTAGAGCGAATATAAATTTAAAGCTGATGCGTTAGAAATTCTTATCCGATAATAAATCAAAGGCATTCCTTTTTTTTTTTTTTTTATAGTTATTTTATTTTTCCAAGGCCTAGGCCGAGAGTGCTGGACACTTTCAATTCATTGGTTCTGACCCTGTTTTTTAGGATTTTAATCCAATTAGAAATTGGATGAATCTAATCCGAAATTCAAAATACGTGGAATGAATATGAATTTAGGAATTAGGACCGATACATTAGAAATTCATATCTGATAATAAATCAAAGAATTATATATTCCATATACTTAATGTTTTATGTTTTATTAAATAAGTAACATTAATAATATTTTACCATTAGTTTAAGATGATAATAGTTTATAATTCATTCAAAATTACATTTTTATGCTTATTTTCATAAAAAATATGAATAAGGGCAAGTCCAATGCAAGTAAGCAAATGGGGATGCAAAGGTGTAACTGTCATTTTGCATACATTTTTTTGTGAAAAGGGGATTTATTTTACATTTTTCAATTTCAGATCCTATATTTACTTACTCTTGAAGAGAGAGAAACATGGTATGTATATGATAGTTGTTGAGAGGGAATGAATGTGATTGAATAAAAATATTTAGTAAACAATAAAAATATTAATAAAGTGACATAGAAACTCAATTTACATACTCTCCATTGGAATGAATCAATTTAAATGAGTATGTAAACAACTATTTGAGAATGTATAATGTATTTTACATCCCCAAATATACAAACTACCATTGGATTTGCCCTAATAGTTAAGAAAGTTTGAACATGTGAGCTAAATTAAATAAAGTTGTAAAGTTATCAAACTAGTTTTATGAAAAAATACTGGTGTAAATTTTAAAAATGAAAATTTTATTAAATCTGAAAAGACCCGATATCCAACCGAATTCGGCCAAGATTCGATAGACTTGAGAAATCTAGATCCCAAGTGATCTGAAACTGACCCGAGCCCTCTCCGATATAATAAATGAATCCGGATCTAGGTCAAATCTAATCCGACCCAAATATGTCTCATTGACAGACCTACTTTTGACAATTAACCCAAAAAAAAACTTACAAATAAAATAGATATCTCAATTATTTTTTCGAATGCTATTTCTTTTTTTAATTAAATAGGTTAGGCTACTAGTTAGCTATCATATACAAATATCAATCAAAAAGTAGAAATCTTTAATGCACCCTGGGTGTGTACTGTGTAGATACATACATTTCAAGTAGTTTCAACTAAAATTTGCCTTATTTCTGAATTTTTTTTATTGCGTAAAATGGTAAATAACATAATGATATTTATATTCGCACTTGATTAAATAAAGTACAAATAAAACATAACTATCAAATAGCATTAAACTTGAGGAATATCCACACATCATGATTCAAGACTTCAAGGTCTTGGTGCCTCAACTTTAATTGAGGGAAGGCCTCATTGGGATTAATTTTACAAGTTCTATTTTCATCAAAGAACTAAATTTGTTATTCTACTTTGATACAATATGGATTAAATTACAAAACTCTTCATATACTTCCCTTTAAAATTCATAGTTAAGTCATGCAACTAAATTAATTTAACAATATTAATTATATTTTAGACCGATATTCTTAATTTCTCAAATTGAGTCACGCGCGTGAAGCCGTGTGACTCAATTTAATTGGAGAAAATTTGTAAAAATGACTCAATTTAATTGGAGAAAATTTGTAAAAATCAACTAAGACTAGCTCGAAATGGAAAAAACAAACATTTCAAGATCAGAACTAATAATTAAGTTTTGTTACTAAATTAATTTGACTATTTTAATCTTATTTTAGCCCAAAATAGAGTCAAATACATGTTATGTGACTCAGTTAATTGATAATTTTTCAAGAGGGTGCGTAATCATCCATCATTGTACGCAGCTATTCCACCAGCTGATGTGGACTCCATCTATGACAAAATTGGAGGGAAAATATGAGGGAATTCCATTCTCATCCCTCAACCTATAATAAAAAAAAATTGTCTCCATTCTTCTCCTTTAATTTCATCATTTCCAACCATTTATTTCTTTCTAATTTCTCCCATCCATTTTGTACTTCATAGCAAATAGACCCTATCCACAGTTGAATAACCCTTAAACTTTGTCAAATTCCAAATGCATAAAAGTTACAATAATGATTGTATACAATGCTAAATTTCTTATTAAAATCATAGTTGATTGATATAAAATAATTTTTTCATATTTCATAAATGAGTGAAAGCGAAAATTTTAATTTCATACTATAATAAGTACACATAGACCTTTTTTACATAGAAATTTAATTTTAATTAAAATGGATCCATTACATGACAAATATAAATAATACAAAATTTAAACCTATTTTTCTTAATGTAACATAAAGATTAATATCTAATTATAAATACACATTATGTTTTGAGGGTGGTTCATGCACCCCTTCAGAGTATATGTTCCTCTGCCGATGATAATAACCAACATCGGGCATTTGGTCTAGTGGTATGATTCTCGCTTTGGGTGCGAGAGGTCCCGAGTTCGATTCTCGGAATGCCCCAGTCAAATACATTTTATTTTTATATATTTTGTGTCTTGAGGTCAACTGTGGCGATAATTCGTCATGCGCAAAAGTGTAAAGAGGAATGTACTCAAAGATGCTTTGGAAATTAAGGTGAAGTAGCCATAGGTTTGAATATTGCAACTGTGTCTGAAGAAAAGTAGTCGGAGCAGCAGCAACAAAAGAATGAGTAAAAGAGAAATTGAATACCATACTTAGATTTGCAGCTGAAGTGGCAGATCCTGCAGAGAATTAAAAAACTCATTAGCATTAATCATGAGAGATTTATTATAATTATCAAGGTTAATAGTTTCAGATTGAACAACTGAAGTGATTTAAATCTCAGTCTATATAAACGAATCTATTAGCTACAACTAATCCGTGACATTTATGAGGAACTTGCAGACTGAAACAATAGTATTTTATTTTGTTACAGGCTCTGAGACACCTAAAATCCCTTAATTACTATGAAAAATAGATCAGAGCCTTTTGCTGTAGTTCTAGAAGCACAAAATGAAAAGCTTGTTTATAAACACGAACAAATAAAACCGGAAAACAGTCGAGGCAATTTACATTAGCTTTAGTCTGCATCCAATGTATCAATTTTATCCAAAAATGCTTGTTATACTTTATGATTTTCGCATATTTTAACTGAGGAATGGAGACTAGATCCTTCCTTCCCCTTAAGAACTAGTGAATGCATTAAAAAATTTCAATTTCACAATAGCTGACTATTTTCTATTGCGAATATGTCAAAGAATCTAAGACACAAATAACAAATCCAATCTTGAATCAGTTAAGTAATGACAAAACAAGTAAAAACAGAATGAGTATACATAATTGGGCATTTGGTCTAGTGGTATGATTCTCGCTTCGGGTGCGAGAGGTCCCGAGTTCGATTCTCGGAATGCCCCCAGATAGTATAATGCATATTCTTTATATCTTTTTTTTTTTGTTCCCGGAAAAGATCTGAGGTCAACTGTATCATTAATTCATTATGCCAGTTTGTAAAGAGGATCCAACTAAAAGATGCTACCATAGGTCATGCTTAGAAAAGGTAAACTACTTAAAGTGGAGTCGTGCCATAGGCTTGAATAATGCAATTGTGTTTTAAGAAAAATATTGGCAACACAATATATGAGAAAGCAAATAGAAAACCATACTTAGATCTCAGACCAAGAAAACCGCATACGACAAGCTTTGAATGCATGAAGCAAATCCTGCAAAAATAAATAATACATCAACATTATTGGCATATTTACTTTTATCAAGGTTAATAATTTCAGCATAATTGAAGTGACTTAAAACTCAGTCTAAATAAAAGAAACTATTAGCTAAAAATAATCACTGACATTTATAGCAAGAGATTTGCAGAGTAAAAGAAAAATACTGTCTTAGTTAAAAGCATCTGAGAACAAATATATATTTTAATTACCAATGAGAAATAGATCATAGCCTGTCAATTTAGTTCTAGAAAACACACAATCAAGAGCCTGCTTAAATACACAAACAAATAAAAGACAGAACAGTTCACAGGCAATTTCACATTTGTTTTAGTCGACGTGAAATGTAACAATTTTAACCCCAAATGCTTCGTCTCCTATACCATATGTATACTCTGTTGTTCTATAAGTTTCTTGCATATTTTAATAAGGACTGAGACTAGATACTTTCATTCCTTGAAGCACTCCTGTAACAGGTGAGTGCATTTGCAAATTTTCAATGTCAAAATAGCTGACAAATTGAAATACGTCGAAGAAGCTAAGATACAGAACAAGAAATGGCAAATTTTGAGTCACAAAAATATGACACAACAAAGTACAAACAGAATGACTACATAATTGGGCATTTGGTCTAGTGGTATGATTCTCGCTTTGGGTGCGAGAGGTCCCGAGTTCGATTCTCGGAATGCCCCAATATAATAAAGTTTTCACAAGCCTTAATTGATTTTTTTTAAATTTTATTTAGAGGCAACAAAAAATGATGTATCGTGAAATAACCAATGTTTTTAAAACCGGACCGGAGAGCGAACCGGTGAGCTTACTGGTTTAATGATTTTACTGGTCGAACCGGGTGAACCGCTGGTCGAACCGCTAAAACCAGAGAATTAACCGGACCGGACCAGCTTCCGGTTCGCGGTCGAACCGGTCGGACCGGCCGGTCCGGTCCGGTTTTAACAACATTGGAAATAACTAACCAAATCATGCATAACTAGAACTAAACTCAGAATTCCTAATCTGAAATGTAGTTTAACTTTTGGAAGAATTGGCATTCAGTCTACCAATAACATCACTACATAGGTGAGAAAACCAGATAAAAAAGAGCAACTGCTTGTTAACAATATATTTTTGGTGTTTTAAATTCATTTAAGGTGGTCTACTTGAAGTATGATTTCACGCAAAAATTCCGAGTTACAATTCCGTACTAACATCTGACCGAAAGGAAAAGTAAAAGCAAAAGATATACTTTACGAAAACAGAAATTGGATCACCAGAAGGGCATTTGGTCTAGTGGTATGATTCTCGCTTTGGGTGCGAGAGGTCCCGAGTTCGATTCTCGGAATGCCCCAGTCACATTCACTGTATTTTATTTTTATATTTTTTGTTTGGGAAAATTAAAACATGAAGTCCACATTTCATCCATAGGAGAGGTCAAATACTGCAGGTACAAATATTTGAATAGTGCAACTTTATATGAAGAAAAGTATGAGCAACAGCAACAAAAAGAATGAGAAAACGAAATGGAATACTATAACTCATGCCAAACAATTGCACAGAAAAGAAAACTGCAGAGGCAATATTACGTTTGTTTTAGAGGGCATGCATGTATAATTTCATCTCAAAATGCTCTCTCTCTTATACCACATGTATACTGCACTCAAAGGATTTCCATTAAAAAAATGTACCTATGTGGGCTTTACAGTCTTCATAGCAGATATGCTTTGCCTGACCATTTAGAGCTTATCTGGATTAAAAGCCTAGAGTTCATGGAATAAATATGTTTGCCAAATCAATGAAAATACTTGCAAACCAAAAACAAGAAAGTGGACAATCAGCCAAACATTAAAAAATTATTGCATATTTCACCGTGGAATTGGTGACTATATTCTCTCATCCTCTAAAAACTATCCTCTAGAAAGTGGCTGCGTTTACAACTTTTGAATTTCACAATTTCTGACAATATTCGTTGCAAATACTTGAAAGAATCCAAGATGCAGAATGGCCAATCCTAAGCCACAAAGTAATGCAACAACAAAACAATGAGAGTATACATGATTGGGCATTTGGTCTAGTGGTATGATTCTCGCTTTGGGTGCGAGAGGTCCCGAGTTCGATTCTCGGAATGCCCCACTCCAATACATTTTATTTTTACAATTATTTATATTTCTATATTTTTTGTGTCTGAGGTCAACTGTGGCGTTAATTAGTTATGCCCAAAAGTGTAATGTACTAAAAGATGCTTCCATAGATCATGCTTAGGAAAGGGAACTACTTCAGGTGAAGTAGCCATAGGTTTGAATAGTACAACTGTGTCTGACAAAAAGTACTCGGAACAGCAGCAAACAAAAGAAAAAGAAAAAGAAACTGAATACTATACTTAGATCTCAGACCAAGAAAGTGGCATACTCTTTGCAGTGAAATTGCAGGGGGGGAAATAGCATTAACGAGAGATTTATTACTATCAAAGTTAATAGCATCAGAATAACTGATGCGACTTAAATCACAGTCTAAATAAACAAAACTATTAGCTTAATAATCCATGACGTTTATGAGGAACTTGCGGAGTAAAACAGTAATAATTTGTTTGTTACAGGCACTAAGGCCTAAAATGCCTTGATTACTATGTGAAATAGATTAGAGCCTTCCCATGTAGTTCTAGAGGTACACAATGATAAGCTTGTTTAAATACTCAAAACAAATAAATAAGGAAACCAGTCCAGAGGCAAATTTTACATTTGTTTTAGTCGGCATCTAATGTATAAATTTTATCCCAAAATGCTTGTTATACTTCATGTTTTTCGTATAATTTAACTGAGGAATGGAGACTAGATCCTTTCATCCCCTTCAGAACTCCTGTAACTAGTGAATGCATCTATTAGTTTCAATTTCACAATAGCTGACAATTTTTTACGAAGATACAGAAATAACAAATTCCATCTTGAATAGCTAAAGTAATAACAACACAAGTAAAAACAGAATGAGTATACATAATTGGGCATTTGGTCTAGTGGTATGATTCTCGCTTTGGGTGCGAGAGGTCCCGAGTTCGATTCTCGGAATGCCCCAGTTAAATACAATGTATTTTGTTTATATCTTTTTTGTTCCCACGAAAGATCTGAGGTCAACTGTAGCGTTAATTCATTATGCCAGTTTGTAGAGAGGATCCAACTAAAAGATGCTTCCATAGATCATGCTTAGGAAAGGTCAACCACATAAGGTGAGGTCGTGCCATATGTTTGAATAATGCTAATGTATTTGTAGAAAAATATTATCAACACAAAAGATGAGAAAGCGAATAGAAAACCATACTTAGATCTCAGACAAAAAAAATCGCATTCCACAAGCTTTGTGAATGATGTGGCAAATCCTGCAGAAATAAATAATACATCAACATTAATGGCATATTTATTTTTATCAGGGTTAATAATTTCAGAATAATTGAAGTGACTTAAAACTCAGTCTAAATAAAAGAAACAATTAGCTACAAATAATCACTGACATTTATAGCAAGAGATTTGCAGAGTAAAAGAAAAATACTGTCTTAGTTAACAGCATCTGAGACCAAATATATGTTTTAATTACCAACGAGAAATAGATCATAGCCTGTCAATTTAGTTCTAGAAAACACACAATCAAGACCCTGCTAAAATACGCAAACAAATAAAAGACAGAACAGTTCACAGGCAATTTCACATTTGTTTAAGTCGACGTGAAATGTAACAATTTTAACCCCAAATGCTTCTTCTCCTATACCATATGAATACTCTGTTGTTCTGTAAGTTTTTTGCATATTTTATAAGGAATGAGACTTATACTTTCATTCCTTCAAGCACACCTGTAACTGGTGAGTGCATTTACGAATTTTCAATGTCACAATAGCTGACAAATTGAAATACGTCGAAGAAGCTAAGATACAGAACAACAAATGGCCAATTGTGAGTCTCAAAAGTACGACGCAACAAAGTACATACAGAATGACTACATAATTGGGCATTTGGTCTAGTAGTATGATTCTCGCTTTGGGTGCGAGAGGTCCCGAGTTCGATTCACGGAATGCCCCAATAAAATAAATTTTTCACAAGCCTTAATTGATTTTTTTTACGAAGAGCTTGGGGGCAACAAAAAATGATGTATCGTGAAATATCTAACCAAATCATGCATAACTAGAACTAAACTCAGAATTCCAAATCTGAATTGTAGTATACCTTTTGGAAGAATTGGCATTCTGTCTACCAATAACATCACTACATAGGTGAGAAAACCAGATAAAAAAGATCATCTGCTTGTTAACAATATATTTTTGGTGTTTTAAATTCATTTAAGAAATAGTAGATGGTCTACTTGAAGTATGATTCCACGCAAAAATTCCGAGTTACAATTCCGTACTAACATCTGACCGAAAGGAAAAGGAAAATCAAATGATATAATTTACGAAAACAGAAATTGGATCACCAGAAGGGCATTTGGTCTAGTGGTATGATTCTCGCTTTGGGTGCGAGAGGTCCCGAGTTCGATTCTCGGAATGCCCCAGTCACATTCACTGTATTTTATTTTTATATTTTTTGTTTGGGAAAATTAAAACATGAAGTCCACATTTCATCCATAGGAGAGGTCAAATACTGCAGGTACAAATATTTGGATAGTGCAACTTTATATGAAGAAAAGTATGAGCAGCAGCAACAAAAAGAATGAGAAAACGAAATGGAATACTATAACTCATGCCAAGCAATTGCACAGAAAAGAAAACTGCAGAGGCAATATTACGTTTGTTTTAGAGGGCATGCATGTATAATTTCATCTCAAAATGCTCTCTCTCTTATCCCACATGTATACTGCACTCAAAGGATTTCCATTAAAAAAATGTACCTATGTGGGCTTTACAGTCTTCATAGCAGATATGCTTTGCCTGACCATTTAGAGCTTATCTGGATTAAAAGCCTAGAGTTCATGGAATAAATATGTTTGCCAAATCAATGAAAATACTTGCAAACCAAAAACAAGAAAGTGGACAATCAGCCAAACATTAAAAAATTATTGCATATTTCACCGTGGAATTGGTGACTATATTCTCTCATCCTCTAAAAACTATCCTCTAGAAAGTGGCTGCGTTTACAACTTTTGAATTTCACAATTTCTGACAATATTCGTTGCAAATACTTGAAAGAATCCAAGATGCAGAATGGCCAATCCTAAGCCACAAAGTAATGCAACAACAAAACAATGAGTATACATGATTGGGCATTTGGTCTAGTGGTATGATTCTCGCTTTGGGTGCGAGAGGTCCCGAGTTCGATTCTCGGAATGCCCCACTCCAATACATTTTATTTTTACAATTATTTATATTTCTATATTTTTTGTGTCTGAGGTCAACTGTGGCGTTAATTAGTTATGCCCAAAAGTGTAATGTACTAAAAGATGCTTCCATAGATCATGCTTAGGAAAGGGAACTACTTCAGGTGAAGTAGCCATAGGTTTGAATAGTACAACCGTGTCTGACAAAAAGTACTCGGAACAGCAGCAAACAAAAGAAAAAGAAAAAGAAACTGAATACTATACTTAGATCTCAGACCAAGAAAGTGGCATACATCTTTGCAGTGAAATTGCAGGGGGGGAAATAGCATTAACGAGAGATTTATTACTATCAAAGTTAATAGCATCAGAATAACTGATGCGACTTAAATCACAGTCTAAATAAACAAAACTATTAGCTTAATAATCCATGACGTTTATGAGGAACTTGCGGAGTAAAACAGTAATAATTTGTTTGTTACAGGCACTAAGGCCTAAAATGCCTTGATTACTATGTGAAATAGATTAGAGCCTTTCCATGTAGTTCTAGAGGTACACAATGAAAAGCTTGTTTAAATACTCAAAACAAATAAATAAGGAAACCAGTCCAGAGGCAAATTTTACATTTGTTTTAGTCGGCATCTAATGTATAAATTTTACCCCAAAATGCTTGTTATACTTCATGTTTTTCGTATAATTTAACTGAGGAATGGAGACTAGATCCTTTCATCCCCTTCAGAACTCCTGTAACTAGTGAATGCATCTATTAGTTTCAATTTCACAATAGCTGACAATTTTTTACGAAGATACAGAAATAACAAATTCCATCTTGAATAGCTAAAGTAATAACAACACAAGTAAAAACAGAATGAGTATACATAATTGGGCATTTGGTCTAGTGGTATGATTCTCGCTTTGGGTGCGAGAGGTCCCGAGTTCGATTCTCGGAATGCCCCAGTTAAATACAATGTATTTTGTTTATATCTTTTTTGTTCCCACGAAAGATCTGAGGTCAACTGTAGCGTTAATTCATTATGCCAGTTTGTAGAGAGGATCCAACTAAAAGATGCTTCCATAGATCATGCTTAGGAAAGGTCAACCACATAAGGTGAGGTCGTGCCATATGTCTGAATAATGCTAATGTATTTGTAGAAAAATATTATCAACACAAAAGATGAGAAAGCGAATAGAAAACCATACTTAGATCTCAGACAAAAAAAATCGCATTCCACAAGCTTTGTGAATGATGTGGCAAATTCTGCAGAAATAAATAATACATCAACATTAATGGCATATTTATTTTTATCAGGGTTAATAATTTCAGAATAATTGAAGTGACTTAAAACTCAGTCTAAATAAAAGAAACAATTAGCTACAAATAATCACTGACATTTATAGCAAGAGATTTGCAGAGTAAAAGAAAAATACTGTCTTAGTTAACAGCATCTGAGACCAAATATATGTTTTAATTACCAACGAGAAATAGATCATAGCCTGTCAATTTAGTTCTAGAAAACACACAATCAAGACCCTGCTAAAATACGCAAACAAATAAAAGACAGAACAGTTCACAGGCAATTTCACATTTGTTTAAGTCGACGTGAAATGTAACAATTTTAACCCCAAATGCTTCTTCTCCTATACCATATGAATACTCTGTTGTTCTGTAAGTTTTTTGCATATTTTATAAGGAATGAGACTTATACTTTCATTCCTTCAAGCACACCTGTAACTGGTGAGTGCATTTACGAATTTTCAATGTCACAATAGCTGACAAATTGAAATACGTCGAAGAAGCTAAGATACAGAACAACAAATGGCCAATTGTGAGTCTCAAAAGTACGACGCAACAAAGTACATACAGAATGACTACATAATTGGGCATTTGGTCTAGTAGTATGATTCTCGCTTTGGGTGCGAGAGGTCCCGAGTTCGATTCACGGAATGCCCCAATAAAATAAATTTTTCACAAGCCTTAATTGATTTTTTTTACGAAGAGCTTGGGGGCAACAAAAAATGATGTATCGTGAAATATCTAACCAAATCATGCATAACTAGAACTAAACTCAGAATTCCAAATCTGAATTGTAGTATAACTTTTGGAAGAATTGGCATTCTGTCTACCAATAACATCACTACATAGGTGAGAAAACCAGATAAAAAAGATCATCTGCTTGTTAACAATATATTTTTGGTGTTTTAAATTCATTTAAGAAATAGTAGATGGTCTACTTGAAGTATGATTCCACGCAAAAATTCCGAGTTACAATTCCGTACTAACATCTGACCGAAAGGAAAAGGAAAATCAAATGATATAATTTACGAAAACAGAAATTGGATCACCAGAAGGGCATTTGGTCTAGTGGTATGATTCTCGCTTTGGGTGCGAGAGGTCCCGAGTTCGATTCTCGGAATGCCCCAGTCACATTCACTGTATTTTATTTTTATATTTTTTGTTTGGGAAAATTAAAACATGAAGTCCACATTTCATCCATAGGAGAGGTCAAATACTGCAGGTACAAATATTTGAATAGTGCAACTTTATATGAAGAAAAGTATGAGCAGCAGCAACAAAAAGAATGAGAAAACGAAATGGAATACTATAACTCATGCCAAGCAATTGCACAGAAAAGAAAACTGCAGAGGCAATATTACGTTTGTTTTAGAGGGCATGCATGTATAATTTCATCTCAAAATGCTCTCTCTCTTATCCCACATGTATACTGCACTCAAAGGATTTCCATTAAAAAAATGTACCTATGTGGGCTTTACAGTCTTCATAGCAGATATGCTTTGCCTGACCATTTAGAGCTTATCTGGATTAAAAGCCTAGAGTTCATGGAATAAATATGTTTGCCAAATCAATGAAAATACTTGCAAACCAAAAACAAGAAAGTGGACAATCAGCCAAACATTAAAAAATTATTGCATATTTCACCGTGGAATTGGTGACTATATTCTCTCATCCTCTAAAAACTATCCTCTAGAAAGTGGCTGCGTTTACAACTTTTGAATTTCACAATTTCTGACAATATTCGTTGCAAATACTTGAAAGAATCCAAGATGCAGAATGGCCAATCCTAAGCCACAAAGTAATGCAACAACAAAACAATGAGTATACATGATTGGGCATTTGG
The DNA here is from genome assembly GCA_003313485.2 of Penstemon barbatus. Taxonomy (NCBI): domain Eukaryota; kingdom Viridiplantae; phylum Streptophyta; class Magnoliopsida; order Lamiales; family Plantaginaceae; genus Penstemon; species Penstemon barbatus. Next base: position 86,176,212 of record CM064884.1, on the reverse strand, counting down.
TCTAGTGGTATGATTCTCGCTTTGGGTGCGAGAGGTCCCGAGTTCGATTCTCGGAATGCCCCACTCCAATACATTTTATTTTTACAATTATTTATATTTCTATATTTTTTGTGTCTGAGGTCAACTGTGGCGTTAATTAGTTATGCCCAAAAGTGTAATGTACTAAAAGATGCTTCCATAGATCATGCTTAGGAAAGGGAACTACTTCAGGTGAAGTAGCCATAGGTTTGAATAGTACAACTGTGTCTGACAAAAAGTACTCGGAACAGCAGCAAACAAAAGAAAAAGAAAAAGAAACTGAATACTATACTTAGATCTCAGACCAAGAAAGTGGCATACATCTTTGCAGTGAAATTGCAGGGGGGGAAATAGCATTAACGAGAGATTTATTACTATCAAAGTTAATAGCATCAGAATAACTGATGCGACTTAAATCACAGTCTAAATAAACAAAACTATTAGCTTAATAATCCATGACGTTTATGAGGAACTTGCGGAGTAAAACAGTAATAATTTGTTTGTTACAGGCACCAAGGCCTAAAATGCCTTGATTACTATGTGAAATAGATTAGAGCCTTTCCATGTAGTTCTAGAGGTACACAATGAAAAGCTTGTTTAAATACTCAAAACAAATAAATAAGGAAACCAGTCCAGAGGCAAATTTTACATTTGTTTTAGTCGGCATCTAATGTATAAATTTTATCCCAAAATGCTTGTTATACTTCATGTTTTTCGTATAATTTAACTGAGGAATGGAGACTAGATCCTTTCATCCCCTTCAGAACTCCTGTAACTTGTGAATGCATCTATTAGTTTCAATTTCACAATAGCTGACAATTTTTTACGAAGATACAGAAATAACAAATCCCATCTTGAATATCTAAAGTAATAACAACACAAGTAAAAACAGAATGAGTATACATAATTGGGCATTTGGTCTAGTGGTATGATTCTCGCTTTGGGTGCGAGAGGTCCCGAGTTCGATTCTCGGAATGCCCCAGTTAAATACAATGTATTTTGTTTATATCTTTTTTGTTCCCACGAAAGATCTGAGGTCAACTGTAGCGTTAATTCATTATGCCAGTTTGTAGAGAGGATCCAACTAAAAGATGCTTCCATAGATCATGCTTAGGAAAGGTCAACCACATAAGGTGAGGTCGTGCCATATGTCTGAATAATGCTAATGTATTTGTAGAAAAATATTATCAACATAAAAGATGAGAAAGCGAATAGAAAACCATACTTAGATCTCAGACAAAAAAAATCACATTCCACAAGCTTTGTGAATGATGTGGCAAATCCTGCAGAAATAAATAATACATCAACATTAATGGCATATTTATTTTTATCAGGGTTAATAATTTCAGAATAATTGAAGTGACTTAAAACTCAGTCTAAATAAAAGAAACAATTAGCTACAAATAATCACTGACATTTATAGCAAGAGATTTGCAGAGTAAAAGAAAAATACTGTCTTAGTTAACAGCATCTGAGACCAAATATATGTTTTAATTACCAACGAGAAATAGATCATAGCCTGTCAATTTAGTTCTAGAAAACACACAATCAAGACCCTGCTAAAATACGCAAACAAATAAAAGACAGAACAGTTCACAGGCAATTTCACATTTGTTTAAGTCGACGTGAAATGTAACAATTTTAACCCCAAATGCTTCTTCTCCTATACCATATGAATACTCTGTTGTTCTGTAAGTTTTTTGCATATTTTATAAGGACTGAGACTTATACTTTCATTCCTTCAAGCACACCTGTAACTGGTGAGTGCATTTACGAATTTTCAATGTCACAATAGCTGACAAATTGAAATACGTCGAAGAAGCTAAGATACAGAACAACAAATGGCCAATTGTGTAACAATTTTAACCCCAAATGCTTCTTCTCCTATACCATATGAATACTCTGTTGTTCTGTATGTTTTTTGCATATTTTATAAGGACTGAGACTTATACTTTCATTCCTTCAAGCACACCTGTAACTGGTGAGTGCATTTACGAATTTTCAATGTCACAATAGCTGACAAATTGAAATACGTCGAAGAAGCTAAGATACAGAACAACAAATGGCCAATTGTGAGTCTCAAAAGTACGACGCAACAAAGTACATACAGAATGACTACATAATTGGGCATTTGGTCTAGTAGTATGATTCTCGCTTTGGGTGCGAGAGGTCCCGAGTTCGATTCACGGAATGCCCCAATAAAATAAAGTTTTCACAAGCCTTAATTGATTTTTTTTACGAAGAGCTTGGGGGCAACAAAAAATGATGTATCGTGAAATATCTAACCAAATCATGCATAACTAGAACTAAACTCAGAATTCCTAATCTGAATTGTAGTATAATTTTTGGAAGAATTGGCATTCTTTCTACCAATAACATCACTACATAGGTGAGAAAACCAGATAAAAAAGATCATTTGCTTGTTAACAATATATTTTTGGTGTTTTAAATTCATTTAAGAAATAGTAGATGGTCTACTTGAAGTATGATTCCACGCAAAAATTCCGAGTTACAATTCCGTACTAACATCTGACCTAAAGGAAAAGGAAAAGCAAAAGATATACTTCACGAAAACAGAAATTGGATCACCAGAAGGGCATTTGGTCTAGTGGTATGATTCTCGCTTTGGGTGCGAGAGGTCCCGAGTTCGATTCTCGGAATGCCCCAGTCACATTCATTGTATTTATTTTTATGTTTTTTGTTTGGGAAAAATGCCTTAATTACTATGTGAAATAGATCAGAGCCCACGTAGTTCTAGAGGTACACAATGAAAAGCTTGTTTAAATACTCAAAACAAATAAATAAGGAAAACAGTCCAGAGGCAAATTTTACATTTGTTTTAGTCGGCATCCAATGTATAAAATTTATCCCAAAATGCTTGTTATACTTCATGTTTTTTGTATAATTTAACTGAGGAATTGAGACCGGATCCTTTCATCCCCTTCAGAACTCCTGTAACTAGTGAATGCATCTATTATTTTCAATTTCACAATAGCTGACAATATTTTATTGAAAATACCTCAAAGTATCTAAGATACAGAAATAACAAAGTCAATCTTGAATAGCTAAAGTAATAATAACACAAGTAAAAGCAGAATGAGTATACATAATTGGGCATTTGGTCTAGTGGTATGATTCTCGCTTTGGGTGCGAGAGGTCCCGAGTTCGATTCTCGGAATGCCCCATTCAAAGTAGTTTTCTTGACTTTTTTTCTCCTGTGTTTACCCTTTTTGGTCTAATAATCCGACACAAAGTCAATTTTCACCTAGCTATAACTCTTACAAAAAATGAAAATATATAGCAGATACATAAGTTTTGGTACAATTACTAATTATACATAATATGTTCCATACTATAGGTTTCAAGTTATTTGAACTCAATGTCAAAATGATATAGTCTGAAACTAACCAAGAAATTCTAGGATATTTTATCTTGTCATTGTGGAAATGCTAAAAAAGCACTTTCCACATGCATTAGAAGTTAGGAAATAGCTGATACTGTATTAGCAAACCAAACTAAGGGGCCTGATAGCTACATTAAAGCTCAGCAGTAAATTTCTTAACAAAAAGAATAAGAAACTCCAAACAACATTGGTGAGCCATTTCATGCCAAATTATACAAAGATCGGGGCATTTCATTATAAACGAAACACGAAATACACAACTTTATAAATGCTAGTAATGAATAAACGAACTATAGAATTAGCATGATCAACAGCATGGATCACACCATGTCACTAAGCTAATGCACAATTTTAGGCACATCTTACTGTTTTAAGAAAATACCAATGTTACATTATTCTTGTTACAGTTAGTATAGTGGAATTCGAACGGGTAAGTCGTTTGGTGAAACTTCTATGTCTTTGTAAGTAACCCAACCGACAAAAGTAAACCTAATGCGACTTCATAATAAGTCATTGTTGCATTTTCAAACGGCTTAAAGAAGTGCATACACACCCAAAAAAAACAAAAAAACATAAAGCACTTTAGATGTGGAGCATAACTATTAACACTTACCAAAATTAATAGCATAAATCATAAACAATTGGGCATTTGGTCTAGTGGTATGATTCTCGCTTTGGGTGCGAGAGGTCCCGAGTTCGATTCTCGGAATGCCCCAGTTAATTTTATGTGTATTGACTTTGAGAAATCAAATAGGCTTCATATTATTACTATTATATTTTTGTTACCTAATTCATTGCAATAAACAATTTTCTTGACAAGAACTCAAACTCAAAACCCTAGCAGAGAACCTCACATGGCGGCGTCTGACAAATAATTTTTAAATAAACAAATCTACACAGGAATGGAGTAAAGAAAATAGGTAAAACAAGAGGGAACTCTATGAATCTAATTTAAAGAAGTCCCAACAAACCCATGTTATGAATTAATTGAGAGCGTGTATACGAAGAGCAATAATTTGTTTAAGCATTAATCACCCTATAAAATATAACAAAAAGAACTCAGAAGCAAATAAATGAGTCGGCAAAACAGCTAAGCAAATGTCAGAAATTATATAAACAAAATTGAATCTGACACAAAATAAAACAGTTGACGAAAATCTGACCTTGTTGAGTAGGGGTTTGTAAAAACTTAATTGGGTAGCTGTGAATTTGAAGCTTTGATTGTTTCGAAAGTGAAGAAAAATAGTAATTCTGTAATTGAGTAGGTAGTAGCAAAGAGCGGCAAAAGGGAATGTTGGGAGGCAGAAGCTTCAATTATATTATACAGTATAAGATTAAATAAATTTAAGAATAGCGTCACACACCTTATTTAGTAGATCAAGGAAAAAAAGTACACTTCACCCCATATATTTCTAAAATTTAGCATTTTATTCCACAAATTTTTGGATAAGCACTTCACCCTCTAAAATGTTAAACTTAGTTGCACAATCTCTTCCTTAGTCTTTCTTTCATGATATATATATATATATATATATATATATATATATATATATATATATATATATATATATATATATATATATATATATATATATATATATATATATATATATATATATATATATATATCGTAAATAAGATAAGCGGCGGAGCCAGACGAGTATTTTTTTTGTAGTAAACTCGTGCTTTTTATATTTTAATAAAATGTCAAAAATTAACTTAGGATAAAGTAACAATATAATTTATCCAACAAAATATTAAAAAAAATGTACTAGCAATTTTCTTACACAAAAGATGAAAAAATATAATAGCTTTTTTACTGCATAAGTAATTCACAAAGAAAAATGCATAAATAATAAAGTAAGTTAAAAAGAATGAGAAATTAACATCTTAGAGAGAAATTACACAAGGCCAATCAATGGACTACTTAATTTTCAGAAATTCAAATTCACTTTTGGTCCCTTAATTTTCATAAATTGCAATTTGACCACATATTTTCAAAAAATCAGAACTGCAATTCAGTCCATAATTTCAGAAGATTATAATTTTCAATTCGGCAACTGATTTTCAAAAATTCAAATTTGCACTTTTGGTCCCTTAATTTTCAAAATTTGCCATTTGACCCCAGATTTTCGAAAAACCCAAAGTTCCAATTCAGTCTAGAATTTCAGAAAATTAATATTTTAAATTCGGCCCCAAATTTTTTGAAATCCGAATTTGCACTTTCGGTCCCTCAATTTTCAAAAATTATAATTTTGCCCCAAATCGATTTATGCGATTTTATTCCAAAATCAACAATAAGAATTAACTCATAGAGCAAATTAATAGGCATCATTAAGAATTTCAAATAACACAAATGATATATACCAAACAATGGATTTTAAATGAATGGATTTGAAATCCTTTGTAAAAAAATTTATCCAGACAATAGATTGCAAATGAATGGATTTCAAATCATTGGAATTTCAAATCCATTCATTTGAAATCCCTCTTCATTTCAAATCCATCCATCCAAATGAGCCCTAAGCTAATTCGTAATTTGCTATTAGTGGCGTTATATTTTGAAATTGCCTATAGAGTACATATTTAAAGTTCTAGGCGCAATATTTAACTTAAAACTAAGATTTGTTCCGTCAACACCAATGTTTTAAAAACCGGATCGGACATCGAACCGGTAGCCTCACTGGTTACTGGTTAGATCGGTTTAACCGTTTTAACCACTGGTTCAACCGGTGTGACGTCATTACAATATAATATTTTAATTTTAATTTTAATATATGTAATCAACTATTTAAAAAAATATATTATTCATTTTTTCAAGTTTATTTCCATAAACTAAATGTTTAGTTCATTATCAATTATTTTTCCTACAAAATTTGAGTTAAGAATGAATGATAGCAACAAAATTACAAGTATGATAACATGATATCAACGCAATAATTCAAATTATAATAAACACCATATCAAAAACAATAATTTTATTACTAATCACCTATGAAAAAGAGAAATTGTTGATGAATTTTGTCATTGAATTATATAAAAAAAATAAAATTACATGAAGTTTGTGAAAAAAATGACTTTTCTAATGAATTTGATACTCAAATATATTTATATAACTTATTATATATAAGATTTTTTTGTTTCTTGTTGATTTTTTTTATTTCAAAGTGAAAAATAGAAGAAAAGATGTGAGAGTATTGTTGAAGTTTAAAGGTCGCGGAAGAGAAATAAAAATCCATAGGGTAAACTTTTTATTTTTATAAGTGAACAAGTGGTTCAATCGATTCACTGGTTCATTGGTTTTATCGGTTTTTAACCGGTTTTTGCCGGTTCAAACTGATCAGGAACAAAGCTGGTTTTGGAGAGTTAACCGGGCCGGATTGGTAACTGGTTACCGGTTAAACCGGTCGAACCGACCGGTCCGGTCTGGTTTTTAAAACACTGGTCAACACTAGTTACTAGACTACCTTAAAAAAAGGTATCATTTAAATGTAGTTTAATTATTTTTACTTGTCCTTTTTTTTTTAATAACACAAACAAAATACCTTAAGTTGTTACATTTCACATTTTTGTAGAGGTAACAGATCTAAATAATTAGAATTTTGATTGATTTTTTTTTTTTTTTTTGTAATTTGATTGTAATTCAATAGATTTCTTATTTAGTAATATTGATACATATAATTAATGTACGTAATAATGGTTACTCTAAAAAAGTCATTGACAAACTAAGGATATTATTAAAATTAAGTTCCATTTATTTATAACATATGACAAAGTACAATAGAGTGATTGATATATGAAATTGTAGGCATACATAAACAGATACAAATATCTATAGCTAGTGTATGTATGCCATTTATTATTCTATATATAACGTACGTACTCCCCTGAGTTAATTAAACACTAATCTTGAAATTGAATATACCCTCTGCTTCTGCCTCTGCTTCCTGATGGTTTGTTGGTGCCACATTAATATTGTTGAAATAAAAAGATTTAATTCCATTGGGGTGACTGATTTTGGCTTCATATTCTCCATGATACAGCGACGTTTCAAAGAAGCCATTAGGATCCGTTATCCCATCCGATCCTCGAGTAAATGTACGTATGTATCTATCAACGACGTTGCCCGTTGGTAGGTTTCTGAAATTATTGTCTGTGAGACACATTCTGTAACATCCCCCAGGACTCCATGCACTCCAAAGCATTATACCTTGTACTGCTGCATGTGAATGAATCTCTCTAATCACCTGGTCCAAGTAATTTGCCTACAACAACACCAACACCAACATAAATTTAATTAATAGTAATAATTTATATTATAAATAACTACTACTAATTAACTAGTATATAGTATTACCTGGTTGGGCCCGGAGTGAACATCCAATTCAGTGACCCAGGTGGGCAATCTAGCAGAAGCAATCGTATCAAGTGCAGCCCGTGTAAAAGGCAAATTGACATTCCCAAAATGCCCCTGAAGCCCAATACCCAAAGGACCTTTATACCCCTGACCCCTAAGCTGTGAAATCCTCTGCAAATACTTGTGCGGCGAAGCATCTCCATCTGCAACTTCAATGGTGTTGTACTCATTCAAAAACGGCGTCGCTCTAGGATCCAGGTAGCTCGCCGTCTTGTAAAAAGCGGTAGAAGCATAACCACCGAGCTTGCTCTCGAAAAATGAGAAATGCAAATTCTCATTAACTACATCCCAGTGGAAAAATTGTCCCTTATATCTCATCATAACTGATTTTATCCTTTTACTGGCAGCTGCACGTAGATCGTTCGGAGATAGTCCTACATTCGTTTTCGTTCATTTTAATTAATTAATTATATAAGATTATTTCGTTTAATTAATAATTAGTTTATTATCAATCGATCGATTTAATTATATATATATATATATATATATATTAGCTAGCTAGTAAAACTTTTCCATGCATCTATATAGATATATATGTATACATACCTCCAACCCAATTAGGTTGACGTATTGGGTTGTCCCAGAACACATTGTGGCCGCGGACCGCAATGCCATGGGATTTGGCGAACCGGACCAAGGCGTCGGAGACTGCATAGTTTTCGACCCCACGGTTGATCTCGGTGGCGTACCTAAAATTGAATTTTAATTATTTTTCCTCTTAATTAATTAATTTGCTTGGATTGATATAGGTAGATTTTGAGATTAATTTTACGTATATACCATTTCAATTCATTCTCAAATACAGTGTACTTGAATCTCGATGTGAACCACTTCTGATAGGCGGGGTTGCTGAGAATGTTTGCGTTAATTGCAGAACCAAATGGGAATCTGGAATTGGTTTGGGTTATGGTTACTGTTGCATTTGCTATGGGTTTGTTGTGTTGATCCACTGCTTGGAATTTCACTCTTTGCTTGCGAAACTGCATGCACAGATTCATTAATTAATTAGTATATATATATATAGGAGTATAAATTACTTTTTGTACTGACATTTTTAATATAACCTTTTCTATACTTTCATCTTGATGAGATTTCCATTCTTCATGTGTGAATGGTTGTAGTGACACACTATCTGCCCATACATCAACTTTTGTGTTGTTGCTCTGAAAACAAATTAAAGACAATTAAGAAAACAATCAAAATCAAAAATAATAATCATCTTAATTAATTAATTAGGAAGAAGAAAAATGAACCTAGGTACCTCAAAATAGAGGTCTGCAGGACCAGAAGCGTTGACAACTAGACCACCTTTAAGCATGGACCAACATCCCTTTTGTGCCACAACCCATCCAGCAGTTTCATAACTGCTTTCTGTTTTGAAAACAGCTGCTATGTCTGCATTTCCATCGCTTACTTGCAACCATGCTACAATAAATCACAAACAAATTCAGGAACAATACTATACGTACGTATATAACATTTAAAACCAAACCCGACTTTTTTAATATTGATTATAAACCATGAAGCGAAAATTTGTATTGCTAGCTAGTCCTACGAAACTGAACCCTTAGTACGTACGTACTTTTGGTCCCGTACGAACTTTATAAAAATATATATATGTTTAAAAATTAATTGGGACAAAAGTAGTACATTATTCTAAACTACAGGACTAAATATGTTTATGGTCCAATTTTATGGGACTAAAAATGCAATTTTGCTCAGAGAATAATTACCCGAAAAAGTATAAAGTTTTTCTTTTTCCAAATTGAACTTCTGTGAGAAACTATGATAAGGTTCATTTCTTTTAGAAGCTACAATGAACTTGTTGCCATCTTTTGATTCTTGATGTTCTATTTTTGCCTCTCCAAATGTTCTCCACCCCTTCAATCCATGATTCAGTTCTGGATTCACAACTATTCCTCCACCGTATTGAGGCCCAAGAGGCTTGTCCAAACACTGAAAATTTTATATATATATATTAATAGATAATAAATTCATTTAAAAATAAATATTAATTAGTTATAAGGTGGAAAAATCCATGAAAAATATGAACTATACTATATATAATATTATATTGTGATAAATTGAGAAGAAGATGTTGGATTAAATAGCTAGCTAGGGAGCTTGCCTCGTGTGTGTAACTATAATCCTAAGGTATTGCACGGACTTGAGAATCTGAGAAAACATAAACATAAACATAAAGAATTGAAAGAGTACTGGTTACTAGTAAACTTTAAAAACAATAAATAATAGGTTAATTTGTGTATTTAGTATACAGAATAAATCAAAGAAATTTTTGTTTAGACTTGATAACTTGTAAGTACATACATAAAATATGATTTTATACACAATATATAAACCTAGTTAGTTATACAGGCAAGGAGTATATTGATCTTCAACATTATTGTAAAGTTGAGACCTAATTTCTTAGTATTAATAGTAATATATATATATATATATATATATATAATCATCGTATACTTGAAATTGAAAGAGATTAATGTACTCTAAAAAAAAAAAAAAAAAAGAAAAGACTGATATAGCTAGAGAGTTGAATTAATTGTACCAAGCACGAGATTAACAATGATGAAGAAACAAAGGTTCAAGAGCTTTGCCATTGCTGAATTTAATCCTACCTAAATGTTATATTTTTTCTCAGTCCCATACGTATATTTATACTAAATTAACAGTAATAAGATTGGTAAGTGCATAGATTATACTAAATTAACAGTAATAAGATTGGTGAGTAAAGATATTATCGATTGAGTTTTTTTTTTTTTGATAATATTATCGATTGAGTTTAGATGTGGAAAATCCCTTTTGAGATTTCTACTATCTGTATTTAGTTATTTACCATATAGGCAATCACATTTCTCTCTTAAGGAATCCAATATATGCCACACACATGAATGCATACTATATTTAAAAGGGCGCACCTAAAATGTCTGAAAAATGTGGTCCGATCCTTTCTCTCTCTTTCCTTGTTCAATTAGAATTACAATGTAAGATTTTCCACACTTAGGAAAAAAACATATTACCATTTTTCACATTCATAAATAAATTACAGCGATATCTATTTGAAAAGAAAAAAACTACTGCAACAAGTCAAAAGACAGAAATCGAATTTATACTATCTCTCTTACTGCTACTCATCTTTCTTACTAAATATATAAATTAATGGAGATTCTTCAAAAATAATTACTATTAAACAGCAAATAAAATTAAAATTATACTTTACATATTTGTTACCAACTCTTTTGGAAAACAAAAAACATATTTGGTATCACAATTTGACATTATTGACATATTAATTTAGTATTTAAACATATATTTGAATCCCACCATACCTTAAAATCTTAAATGAAAGACCACACCACACCTTTAATTAGGGGTGTTCATAAACCCGTCCCACCCGCCCGACCCGCTCCAACTCGCCCGCAACCCGTCGGTTTTATTTTTAAAATAATCAAGTACGGGTTGGTAATTTGTAAACCCGCACGTTATGGGTTGGGTGACGGGTTTGATGGTTAAAAAACCGACCCACCCGCAACCCGCACTTAATCATCCTTGATGTACTTTTTATTAATTGTTTAATAAAATTGTGAAATAAATTACATTTATTAACAAATGAATAAGAACAAATAAACAAACTTTCTTCAAATTTTTTGTTTATATTAATGTTAATGGTACATATATGTTAGTACATTTTTTCCTAAAGAGTTTGTTGTAGGAAAAATCGAGAAGAAACTTCACTAATTAATTTGTTATCGTTTGTAATATGTGAGTGATGATTTGTAATGAATTCTTTTTGTGGGGACTTGTAATATTAGTTTTTGTGGAGACTGTTGATTTAATTAGTAAGAAATCGTTGATTATATTCTAGTTTTTGTACTTTTTGCTTCTTGAATTTAATTTCAAATGTAGGTGAACATATTTGATACATTTTATTTGTTGTTCGAAGAACTTAAAATTATATGCTTAATTACTTATATTTAGATGTCAAGATTTTATGACATTGTTTCCGTTCAACCCGCCAACCCGACCGCCACCCGCCCGCACCCATTCCACCCGAACCGCGCGGTTTATGAAAATAACAATGCGAGTGCGGTTTAAATAATTGACAACCCGCACGTGTTGGGTCGGGTTAATTTTTTCATGTAAACCCGCCCAAACCCGACCGCGTTCACCCCTACCTTTAATGTGATAAAGAAGCAAATGAGTATAAAAAGAACGAAAAGAAAAATGCGTCTGCCGGGAGTCGAACCCGGGTCTATTGCTTGGAAGGCAATTATCCTAACCGTTGGACTACAAACGCTCATATGTTGTAAGTCCCACTATTTTGTATAAATCGAGGAGTGTTTCGGTACACCAAAAAGAAATTGAGATGATGGTTCTCGTCTACTTCGATTTGTATATTAGGAAAATTAACTCAATGAAAAAATCATCACCTTCTCCTACTAACAACTTAATTAACTGCACACTATGTGCATATGTTCAACTTTTGTTTCTAACGTGCCTTAATTTCTTGCAATTTCTTTCAAATTAATTATACTAATACTGGAAAACAATATAAATGGTTACCTAAGGATTAAAAATGTAGAACAGTTATTCTTAAATTATTAATTGAAATCATTGTAATTAAAAAGGTATAGCTAAATATATGGATCCTTTCATGAATACTCGTATCTTATCACAAAGAGAAGATTATAGATTGAGTTAACATCAACTATAAAATTTTAATCAAAGTCAAATCGATTATATTTGAATTATTCATATAAAAAGTAAAATACCACGTGATTAAATTAATTTACGAGGACATCGATGGTGCCTTAACCAAGTGGTTAAGGATAAAACTTTATGACTAGGAGGTCATGAGTTCAACTCCCACGAATGTGGGTATTGTATCTAGTTTCATACTAGCATTTCTCTAGTTTAATACTAGTGATTAATTTACTTTGATATCATTGAAAAATTTTGATTCAATATAACAATATATTCACTATCTTAAAAAAAATAAAATAAATGGTTTACGAGGACAATCATGAGTCAGACGTATGTAAGATTTAGTAAGCATGTATATACAATATATACTGTAATTAATAACACTATGTATTCGTTAAAGAAACTGGTAAACCAAGATATAAATACACAAAAAGTAAAATCATTATTTTGGAGTAAAAACAATACTAGTTGAAAATGTTTGTTCTAGTGTAAGATTATTTTACAAATATATATACGGATCAAACACGCAATGTGCATGACCCAGGGCTCAATATCCTCTTTACCATTTTTAGTGTACCACTCTTGTGTATCACTACTAATTAATTGACACATATACATGTGATAATTATTATGAAACATCATCAAACCGGATAAACTTAGATAATAATATATAAATTATGTAAGCCCATAATTAAAACTTTCAACAATTAGCTCTAAAAGCAACTTTGCATATATTATGTATTAATTATTACTGCAATATAAATAGTAAAATAAATACACAAGACAACCATTCAAGGCCCTTATTTGAAGATGGCCCTTAAGTTGATTTCGTTTGTAATTAGGTTGTTATGTTGTTAATGTAGTTTGTTTTAATATTTTTTCTTTGGGTTGTAATTTGTACTTAAACTTTCAGCAATTAATAAAATAATTAATTATCCAAAAAAAAAAAATCAATTTTCCATCTATGTTTTCATTTCTTTTTGGCGCGGGCTCCTACTAATATTTTCGCCCTTCCTTTCTTCCTTCTTTCTTCAATAATAATTCACCCCGTATAAAATTAAAAGTCGTTACCCAAAATATTCAATGATTCAATCCACTCACTTTCTGGAACACTGCATAAGATCCCCAATTGGAAGGTAATCTTCAAAGGAGAAGGAAAAATGGAGAAAATTGAAATGCCTATTTCCGGCGACGATTCCGCTCGGCCGTGGCAATCGTATAACACTGTTTATACTAATGCCAAAGCAGGTAATTTCTTAATTAAAAGTTACATTATTACTGTTAAATTGATCAATTGTACTTGATTAAGTTATTTTGAGAGCGAATTTGTTGTAGGGATGGAAGGGGTGGACAAGGAGAAAGTGCAGAGAGTAGTTTATGAAATGAGCAAAGGGTCAAAGTATTTCGAAAACGAGGAAAGAAAAGAAGTTTTCATGAAGCAAAAAATCGAGAATATGCGGGCTCAGTACGCCAAGCTTACTGCCGCCGATATCACACATAATCAGAAGGTATATTGAAGTTTTAAGACAAAAAGAGAAAAGAAGGAATTGAACCAGTCTTTTATTATGTTTGGATTTTTGGTTAAGTTCAACTGTTCAAGTATGAATTAGTGAGATATGGTTGTTAAGATAGCTATATGAATAAAACAAGCTTTTCTTTGTTATGTAATATCAGTTTTGATTAGCATTTGTGCATCAATCATTTACAGATTGCTGATAAAAGGATTTTCGATTTAGAAGCAACGCGTGATCTGTCAAGAATTTGGCTACATGTGGATATGGATGCTTTTTATGCGGCTGTTGAAACATTATGCAATCCTTCCCTAGAAGGAAAGCCGATGGCTGTTGGTGGCTTGTCTATGATCTCAACTGCTAATTACGTGGTTGGGATTGCCGACTCTGAGTTTAATGACTTGGCCATTTCTCGTATATAATTTTTAGTATTGTGAGCTTTTTGGTTGCCTTTTGCCTTTGATGATGTGTTGTGCTTATTTTCAGGCACGTAAATTTGGGGTTAGAGCTGCAATGCCTGGTTTTATTGCGCGTAAATTATGTCCTCAACTGATTTTTGTTCCGACGGATTTCAAGAAATACAACTATTATAGTGATTTAACGAGGAAAGGTTCACATTCGTACTTTTCTCTGGGTTTTATTTGATATATAAAACAAAATATTCTTTTTCTGAATTTCATGTTTTCGCTTTTTAGTATACCAGAAATACGATCCCAACTTCTTAGCTGCAAGTTTGGACGAGGCTTACCTTGATATAACAAATTTCTGCAGTGACAGGGGAATGACTGGTGGAGAAGTATGTCAAAATATAACTTTGATAATGAAGATATATTCATCTATTCTCTTGCATCTTCCTTCCTTACATTTCATTTTGTTATTTTTTTTCCGGGGTTTCCCTTGTTTTATTTGGATACTGGCATTTTCACTAATGCTTAGTGATTCTGCTTCCTGAAGGTGGCCGAAGAGCTCAGAGAAAGTGTTCACAAGGAGACTGGACTAACATGTAGTGCTGGTGTGGCACCGAATCGCTTACTCGCTAAGGTGGTGCAGGCTTTCTGTTGAAGAATTTGATAAAATACTAAAATATTTGCCGTTTATTTCAAACTTGACACACAACTGTTTACATTCACGGATAAAGCAGTTAGAACAAGCTGATTATAAGGATGGCAAATTTGTTTCCCCTATATCCTTTGAAAGGGTTATCTGTTTGAGTAAATGACCTCAGAACTTTGGTGAAGACTTTATTTCACTGTTAATCGAATATAGATTCTCAGGTCTTATGTCAGGGATTTTAATTGTCGAATAGTGGCTGTGTGAGAAGACTTGTTGTTGTCTAATTTTGTTATTATCTTCATTCATTAGATGAATTCTCTAGTATGTTTAAACAATCAACTCTCCATCTGTTGCTTTGGTATTAATTGTTTAATTTATTTTTTATGAAACTAGTTATGTATGTTCTTCCTTTTAAGCTGGTTTGTTCAGATATCAACAAACCAAATGGCCAATTTGTTTTACCAAATGAGCGTATGGCTGTCATGACATTTATATCTTCGCTACCTATAAGGAAGGTACTTTTTTTCTACATGTTGGTATTTTTGTGTGCTTTCCCCATTTGTAATGGGAAGGATCTCATTTCAAAATCATGCAATCTATACCCTTGTATTGAAGAGCTCCATTTGTAGATTGGGGGCATTGGTAGGGTCACTGAAAATGTTTTGAAGGACGTGTTTGGAATTACAACATGTCAGGACATGCTGCAAAAAAGTAGTGTCATCTGTGCACTATTATCCCATACATCTGCAGGTTTGTGGAATATCTGTAACCACCTTTTTCCTGTATCTTAACTCTTGAATGAGTTGGATTTTAAATTGAGATGCTGTTCAAGCATTTTCAAAAATAAAAATCACTACATTGATTATGGGACTAAATTTTGTCAAGAGGCTTTTGAGATTCTATATATCTGACTTCTACGTGGCTCTTTTTGCACCTACAACCTGAATAGACTGATAGAGGTACCTTTATTTTTTTTTTTTCCATTTCTTTTGCAGACTTTTTCTTGTCTGTAGGTCTGGGAATTGGGAGGACAGATGCACCTCAAGTGACCCTGAGAAAGAGTATGAGTTGTGAGAGAACTTTTTCATCCACTCAAGATGAGGCATCTCTTTACCAGAAATTAGGTTGCTACCAAAATTTTCTTATTTAGATTGTGTTAGTCGGTAGCTACTCATTTCCTCACTTCTCTTGTAAAGTTTTTGATTCTATATTAAACATAGTTCATTATGTTCTCTTTTAACAATTTGAGGGTAACTTCCTACAAAAATCATAATTTTCAATCTAAATACTTTAATGGTGCGTATATTTTCGAAAAAAGAAAATAGAAAAATAAAGTAACAAAACAAGTAAGAATTGAATCTGACAACTAAAATTCAGTCTATTGTGATAAGAAATACATAACTATGCACTACATTTTATCTAAATTCAAGAACGTTATCCAATTGGTATTCCTGTATCTTGAAGTTTTGCCTGTTATAGACTTATAGTGGCTGAGTGGTATTTATATATTCACTGGGTTTCCTTATGTCCAAGTTGCTTTTTAGTTCTATTTATATGTGCTTCTAGATTTTTGCTATGTCATAAATTCTGAACTTCATTATTCAGTAAATCACTACGCATCACCACGTTGTTGATGTACTAGTCATTCAGCTGTTGTTAATGTGCATAATATGAAATGTGTGGCCTTGTTGTGTGTCTGTGTCCATGATGTATGACCTGTAACTTCAAGATAAAGACATTTGTGATAAAATAGGTTAGATGCATAAAGGCCATTAGGCAACAGATTCACTTGCTCAATAACATTTGACTTTTCACTGCTGTTGAAACTGCTTTCTTGCTGTCATCTCAAACTGATTTTAATCAATATGCTTTCAGCGGACATTGCGGAAAATCTTTCCACAGACTTGAAGAAAGAAGACCTCTGTGGAAGAACATTGACATTAAAGTTGAAAACATCATGCTTTGAGGTACTAACAGTTGCACTACTGCAATTTTGGGCCTACGACCACTCTTTATATTTATGCAATAACATTTTTCTTGAGCTGAGTTTGTGGGAGTGGTTTTGCGTGCATGCTTATCCACAATTTTGAATGTTCCAGGTTCGAACTCGGGCAGTGACGTTGTCGAATTATATTTGCTCATGTGAGGATATTCTGAAACATGGTATGAAGCTGCTTAAGGCTGAACTCCCGGTATCTCTCAGACTGATGGGTAGGACAACTAAATATGACTTGTTTATTCTTTTCCAAAAATTTCTCTATCATGCGGAGACGGACATACAAGTTCCTTTGACTTTTAATGAACTTGTGCCTCTGTGAGACTGATGGAAATACTGCAAGTATCATTTGTTATTGTTCCTCCAGATTGGAATATCTTAAGCAATATGGTGCAGTTATATTAGTTGTTCTATTAATTTTAGTTCTTTGGGGTTGGAATCAGGGATTAGGAGCTATGGACTTGAAATCCATAATAACAAGTCTAATTTATATGGAATTTAAATCCCTAGGTAGCTACTTTCTAGTATTTTTTTTAACCAAAATGATTAATGTGAAATCCCTCCAGTGTTGGAGTTGAAATCCGATCTCCAAATCGTTCGTCAAATCCATATCCCTCCAACCAAATTCACCCTATGATGACAATGTCATCAACTAATCCCAGAAATGTTTCATGCTAAAAGTAGGGTCATTTTTGTGGTTTACTCTGGTAATGATGCAGATATTTCGGAATTGGGTTTATCTCTCTTCTTTCTGAAAAGAAAAATATTCCATAGTCGATAAGAACATGACCTACTTTTTATGGTTCTTTTGTCAATCGTTATAACATATCTGATGTTGTAGCATAAATTTCTTAAAGTTAATTAATGATTTGTGGAAGATTCTCATTTTCATATGAACAACAAGAAAGTCTAGTCAATCTTTAGTTTTTTTCCCTGTGAAGGACACATCTTATTGGGCATTTCTTTATATAACTAAGATTTATAACAGTGTTCAAGATCTTAGATGTTACTGCAATTACTTATGAGCTTTAGATTCTTTTCCATTTTCAGGACTGCGAATTTCACACTTCAATGAAAGCGGAAAAGGTGTTACAAATGACCCCAAACAAAAAACACTTTCTAACTTCATAATTACTTCAGGAAACAGGTTACTGGGTGATCAAGCCTTCCTAGGCTCCAATATTGAGGAAAATACTGTATCCATAGACACAGACACCAGTTTCTCTGCTGATACACACGAGACCTACAAGTCGATTGATTTAGTCGATTCCCATCAAATCCCAGATCCTGACAACATCGACTTCAGACATGATAACAACGAGGCACAAACCATGGGAAATTTTGATATCCACTTTGACAATTCAAAAGACAACGTATGCATGTTACTCCCTATTGTTTAATCACCTCCTATTCCTAACTGAATTTCCCCTAACTTTTGTGTTACTTAGGTTGTAAGAGGTACGTCCACTCTGCAAACTGAGGAAAGACAAGAAAACTTCGATTCCCTCTTTTGGCTGGGCGATTACCGTTGCTCAGTATGTGGGGCCGAACTGCCTCCTAGCTTTGTGGAGGAAAGACAAGAACATTTTGATTTCCATCTTGCTGAAAGGCTGCAAGAGGAGGAGTCGAGCAATGTTCAAAGAACTCTCAGTCCTAGGCAACAACGGTAATGCATATTATTGGATAGTTATATACTTATATTGCCATTCAAGAGTACCAAAATTTCTAGGATCTTTATTCTTGTGCCAGGTTTGTACAGAAGGACCAAACGAGCCATAATCACCCGAGAAAGAAGCTTAAAGCATCTCCTTCAAAGGTTAAACACATTCCAATTGATATGTTCTTTGCAAGGACGGGGTAGTTTTTTCATTCTTTTATATTGTAGTATATACTAAAATTTATTTTAACTGTGTATGGTTGTAACTTTGATGAGAAAAATACAATGAAATGTGTTTATTTGATTATCAAAGATTTTTGTTGTATTTTATACATCTATCACGTTTGTTCTTTCATGGTAATCGATGACATTATTATATTGAAATGATTAACATGTGATTGGTCTAGTGAAAGAGACCAGTTCCTACAAAGTGGCGAACTTAAGTTCGAATTCCTGCTGAAGAGTTCACCGCTTAATGTGTCTGATGTGCATCGAAAATGACTAAGTTAGGTCTAAGACATAAAGAAAACAAGTAGATTTTAAAAAAATTGAAATGAATTTTTTATTTTGAAAAATATTTTCCAACTTTTCTTAGGTGAATAGATCAAATACATCATGATATATTGGGGATTTTGCATTTTGCACCCTTGAAATATGAGAAAAATATGAGAAATAGATATTTTGCATCCTCGAAATATAGAAAATAGTATTTTGTACCATCAAAACATAAATTTAGCACTTTGCATTCCTAAAATATGAATCAACACTTTGCATCCTTTTTTATTTCCTCAAAAAACTTAGGGACAAAATAAGTGAATTATTTTTTGATTTTTGGCACTTTGCGAAACATGAGAAATGAGCATTTTGCACCCCCAAAATAATTAGCACTTAGAATCCTCGAATTAAGAACAACTCATCAACTTGCACTCCGAAACACGAGAAATGGACATTTTGAATCCCCTAAACACAAAATTAGCACTTAGCACCTCAAATTAAGAAAAGATCAATAACTAGCACCCTCTCGTTTTTTTTTTTTTTTTTCTGGCAAAGTTGACGTCCGGGGGCAAAAATCCTAGGGTCAAAATAGGCAATTCATTTTCTTTTTTCCTTAAGGGAAATTCTTACCCAGACCGGGTTTGACCGAACCCAAAGCAACTACATGGCAAGTGTAATACATTTGCTTTGGGATTGGATGTAAGTATGTAACTCCCAGGAGAGTGACCAATCACAAAGCAAGTGTAATACACTTGCTTGCTGGTTGGATGGGTTTGGCCAAGCCAGGCTTGGACAAGAATTTTCCAATGAATACTAGAATATTCATTTCTCTCAATCTTAAAATTTATTTTTGTGATAAAATTCAGTCAATTTTATGTATTAACTTTCTCGAAACTTTTTGAATTCTTTTGGATATTTTGAGGACATTTAGAAATTTGGTAATTATATAAATATGTTCAAATGAATTTTAGCAGATGAATATTCTAGAATTCATTATCATATTTTGCAAATTTAAGAACAAAGAAGATGAATTACCTCTTTTGCCACTAGATTATTTGACCCGATGGTCAACTTCGCCGAAAAAAAGAGGGGTGCTAGTTGTTGAGTTTTTCTTAATTTGATGTGCTAACTGCTAATTTTGTGTTTAGAGGGTTCAAAGTGTCCATTTATCCTGTTTTGGGGGTGCAAGTTGCTGAGTTGTTCTTAATTCGAGGGTGCTAATTGCTAGTTCTATTTTGGGGGTGCAAAATGTCAATTTTTCGTGTTTCGGGGATGCAAAGTGCCAAAGATCCAAAAATAAATTACCTATTTTGTCCCTAAATTTTTTGAAGAAAATAATAAAAAAGGTGGAAAGTGCTGAATTATTAATATTTCGAGGGTGCTAAATGCTAAATTTATGTATTAAGGGTACAAAATGCCTATTTTTCATATAAGAAAAATAACAGAAGGAATTTTATTATTACAGTTTAAATGGCTAAATTTAGGCCACGTTTGTAGAAGGAACAGAATGTAGTAACCTTCTTCGCCATCTACAATCCAATCTATGGAGCTAGTAAGACCCGTTCTGAGAAACGCATCAACTTCTTTTCCACTTGAAAAAACAAGAACCGGCCGAATCCATGATAAACCAAATCTCAACAAAAAATGTATCCAAGCACAGATACCCAATCCAATCAAACAAAAAAACCATTTCAAATCGAACAATGGAACAAACCCAGATGGAAAGGGTAAAAACCTTGAAAAGTCTCTACCCACGATGTCCGATATCATGAACTCAGCAAGAACACAGAATCTTGACCTTGAGCTCCAAATATTGGGGCCCTTCTTCAGAATCAGGGCCCAAAGCTTGGAAAGCGAGAAAGAATTGGGGCGGGCGGAGGGAGTGATAAGGTATTGGTTTGGAGGAAAGATTCTCCATTTGGATTCGATAAGGTTGCAGAAAGAGACAGTTGGAATTGAGAAATCAATATTTGGGATTGGGTTGTTTATTGGGGCTGTAGCTATTAGACATGGATATGAGCAAAGGTGCAGGAGGGCGGAGTTGCTTGCAATTAATGATACTCATCTTTACCATTCCAAGGTTAATGATACTCCCCTCATTTTTATATATATAGAACTCGATCGGATTTGTCAATAATTAGTTAATATTTTAATAATTTTGCGCAGCTTGTGAGGTTTTACACAAGAATTGGGTTTAGGGCAGTGTATGAGGTGACCGGTTCATCACTTGGAGATTTCAGTCACATGTTGATGTGGGGAGGAGTTGGAACTCGGATGGATGCAGACATTGAACATCTAATGGTCAAATGGTGCTCAAGATTCAAGCCTACCTAAAACCCGATCAGTTTGGCCCCATTTACTGTAACACTATATAAAAATTCAATTCTATTCTATTTTACTCCTAATAAAACAGGGGACATTGGTCTAGTACTGTTTAATTTCACACTTGTAACTTACTTTCCTAAAATCACTACAAAACTTCTCATTGAGAATTGATAACATGTATAAACTTACTAATTGTTTACTTCTTTGCTATCTTCTTTCTTTTGTCAATAGTAAGAAGAGAATTACTTCCTAATGCTCAAATCAGAAGTTAGTAACATCATGGTTTGTAGCAAAAGGCAGTAGGTAAAGTTTAATTTTTTTATTATGTCATATTTGGAGATCACAATCCAGGTATCGATTTTTGCGATGCTAGGATGCAATGCAGTGGTCCGCATCCCCTTCAAGTTGACAAGCGTCCCATGAAGTAGAGAATAAATGAATAAACACTAACACAAGGGATTCGTGTTAATCGTAGAAGAGGTGCAGATCACTGCAATGCACCCATACATCAAACAAACCCAATATCTTTTTCTTTTTCTTGCAACATGTTTCTCATACAGAGAGAAATGTAACGGGTTGAGTAGGTCTGGTTGTAACCCAACTTACTTGTCTACCCATCCGAGACCGGGACCGACCCGCTCAATTGTCACTGTAATATGTAGATAAAGTGTGACTAATATGAACATGAGGCCTAGCTAATGCCTCTACCAACTTTCTAGGAAGAAAATACAAATTAATTCTACAATCAAAAGTCTATTTACGAATTCGGTCATGGCTTGAGCTAAACAACATTCTCCAAGAGTATATATATATATATATATATAGTGCGCATCTTCATCGATACTTGTCGAACCAAAATTATCCTATAATCAAAACAATATTATCATGTCCTCAAACAATATTCTCCAAGTATAGAAGCAACTTGCAAATTGTGGGTTTCGAGAAAGTACTTGGAAGCTAAGAGAGGAGGAAATAGAAATGTTAGAGTGATTGTGAAATTGGATGTGTGAGGAATCAAGCTTAGTTGATGTATAGTAGATCACTAGATCGGAAAAAGAAATTGATCACAGGGCAACATGCATGCTTTTGTCGACAAGTGAAGCATTATTCATGCATTATTTCAATATGACGTACGATAGAATATAGATTGGTGATGAATTAGTTGACGCATCGTGGATTTGGAGAGATATCTCAAAATGCAAATATCTCATCAAAAGTATGGTCTGTTATACCACTTATACAAACTCTTCTGTGCTGATCACTTGGCTTAATCCTTGGATACCAACTATTCTTGGTTCACTCCGCAACCAAAACCGGATCACATGGCCAATCTTGAAGATTTTCGTTTCGTGCACGGCCTCATATCTTGTGAAACGGGTGATTGGAATGTTAATGTCCTTCATATCCTTTTCTCTCACGAAGTGGTCAATGAAATACGTAAAATTAGCATCTCCCCATCCCATGTACCCCGACTTTTGTGGTTCCCCTCCAAGTCAGGTCGATTCTCAACAAAAAGTTGCTACATTTCAAGTCAAGAAAGAAGATTCCCATCGTTCTCGAACTTTCATTCACTGCTACTCAAGAATATTTGGAGTGCAAAATTGCACAACCGTCACAAAACTTTTCTTTGGAAAATCATCCACGAGATCCTGCCTACTCGGAAGAGGCTTAGTGCTTTTCTTACCACCCAACTGATTGAGTGCCCTGTTTGTAACAAAGAACAGGAAAGTATCGATCATATTTTTCTCCACTGTCCATTTGCCCAATCAATTTGGTTCACTTCTAAGTGGTGCTTGTGGACTACTGCTCTTAAACATGAGCCTTTAAATAAGTGGCTGGCCTCCATTTTGGATAGAAATCCTCAATCTTTTCCATCAAATGTTGTCAGGGAAGAGTTTGTTATTTTTACTGCTGTTTGTCTTGACCTTATTTAGCGTAATAGAAATATTGTTGTTCATGATAAAGTTTGTGCTAATGTGCAGGAGCTTGCTCGATTAATTGAACGACGTGCATGTGACCACTTCAAAGCACAGAACTCCTTGGTTTTGGATAAGAAGACGCTTGCCCCTTTGGTTGGGTTGGAAGGCGCCGAAGAAAGGTTGGATCTCAATTTCGATGGATGCTACTTTTAAAAATGATGTTACAGACTCTTCCATGGCCATGATTTTTCGAAACTTCAATGGATCTATTCTTTGGGCTGAATCTATACAAAAGCCTTGCATGAGCGTTGTGGCTGTCGAAGCTTTTGTCATTTTGGAGGCGTGCAAGTTGGCGGATAAAAAAATGATGGAATTTGTTAATTTTGAAAGTGACCGCATGAATGCTATCGAGGCAATCAACAATCGTGAGGGTATTATGGATTGGGCAATTCGAGCTAATATTGAAGAAATTCGGCGTATTTGGACTTGTTGGCCTAAGTGGAGATTTAAATTCATCCCAAGAAACTCAAAATTGTGTTGCCCATAATTTTGCCTTTTGGGTGTCCCAATTGTAGTGGTCTTCTTATATTCCGCTTTATGTTCTTCCTATTTCTGTATTTTGTGGTGGGGGGTTACCCCCTTGTAGACACTTTTAATTTTTTTTTGAAGTAGTAGACACTTTTAATTGAGCTTAGTGGTTATTTATGTCAGTTTACTTATAATAAAAAAAAAAAAAATGAAGAAGGTCTATTGCTTTGACTAAAATTATGTCGGTCTTGTAAGTCTGTTTTGTTAGCTATATATTCATGTATATAATTAATCAAGATATAAAAATTGTGGTAAGACCAAGCAATGCATTCATGGAGATAATATATTTAAAGTAAAGAGGTTTAAAAAAAACGCTAGAAGGAGGGGTCGAACCTCCGACCTTGTGGTTAACAGCCACACGCTCTAACCAACTGAGCTATTCCAGCTTGTGAACTTAGTTTATGATTTTTTAACAAAGTTTGTTTTCTTCTGCTGCTCTCAAATTTGTTTCAAGTCTCCGTCTTAGTTTCTTTCGGATCCACAAACGGCCAATATCTCATCATGTTTCGCTCCAGATTAGATTATTACAAACCAAAACCATATACATACTATTCAATTCCCGTAGGGAAAATCGCATTTTGCCCCCCGTCCTTTAGACCTTTTTGCACTTTTCCACCTATCCTTTCAAAATTTGCAGTTACTCACCCCACCTTTTTAAGTAGTTGCAGATTCCCCCCTTAAGCAATTGGAGGTGGTATTTCTGCCCAAATTTTGTCATGTGCCGGTCACATGCAACTTTCCAAAGGGTAAAATCGTCTTTTCGATCGCACATTTATTAACTTATCTCCTCCAATTTTTTCTACCCTGTTAGTTTACATATGAGGAAAATAAACATCAAATTGACGACAAAGCTCAAATGTCTGCAAATCGATTGACAAAGAGAACGTCGTGGATCGAACTTTAGCATGGAGGAGATACACTTAATATGTTCAATTTTGGGTAAATTATGCAGTTTTAGTCGGACAATCCAATTGCTTGAGGGTCAATTTATATTATTGAACATATGCTCAAGAGGAGGTATGAGTTTAGTTATCAGTATAAATTGCAAAATTTGAATGCGAAAAATTACACTTCTAGAGTATTAAAAAGAGCTGTGAACTTGTGATGATAGTGTATTGACTTGTAAAAAATATGTGACGTATCTTTAATCTTTATTTGGGTCTAGCTATTCCAGTGTTGAAGATTCACTAATGCTAGCTGGTCAATTTGATTTTATTTTTCTAGACGTGGTAGAAATTTTGTTTGAGTTTGATTTGATTATTAAAATAATATAGCTCAAATGAGGCTTCATGGAGTCGAACATGAATTGAGTTTGAGTATCTTGATATATTTACATTTTTTTTTGTCACTTTTGTAATTTATCGTCGAGGTCGAACCAAGTTTAAAAAATTATCGAACAATCTCGAATTGAATTATGAGTAATTTGGTTTTATTTTGATCCCCAAAATGTTGTTTATTTTCCTCATATGTAAACTAACAGGGTAGAAAAAATTGGAGGAGATAAGTTAATAAAAGTGCGATTGAAAAGATGATTTTACCCTTTGGAAAGTTGCATGTGACCGGCACATGACAAAATCTGGGCAGAAATACCACCTCCAATTACTTCAGGGGGGAATCTGCAACTACTTAAAAAGGTAGGGTGGGTAACTGCGAATTTTAAAAGGATAGGTGGGAAAGTGCAAAAAGGTCTAAAGGATGGGGGGCAAAGTGCGATTTTCCCTGACCATTCTGTTAATTAATATATAGTGTTATCCTATCAAAATGTAATTAAGTGTATTTTATTTACCTTGTTATACGATCAAATTAACCTGGTGATTGGAGATATCATGCGCACCTTTCATATATATATGATAGGAGTATATATATTTTTAATACTTGGAAGAAATGAACCTTTAATTTTACGTGGACCAAATGCACCTTCAATATCGATATCCGCATCCATCTAACCTGGCATTGAACTCGTCGAGCAGTACTTGTGATCATTTTCTTTTACCCAATTTATTCTTAGATTAATTGGCGTAATTAAGCTAATAATTATTATATATGTTATGTGAAGATAAATTATTATTTCTAAGTATATGAACACCCTCATTTATTTTTATCATCTCCATCATATTTCGCTAGTTACTTCAGATTCGATGACCAAATTAACTTATGAGTATTTTTTTTCAAATTAAATCCCACACAAACATGATCGATCAATTCAACTATTTATTATTATTAGCTCAGCTCATGTTTCACACACAAACGAATTAAAAGATAAAAAAAAAAATTAATTAAGAAGATATAAACTTGGAATTTTATTAATATAATAGTATAATTTTGGCAAATCCATGAATCATGATCCTAGCTAGCTATATTAATATACCGTGAACACATCTATAATTGCAATGACAGTAAGAAATGCTTCCATCTCGCTCCACACAGTATGCTGAAATTACCGATCTAGGTATATGTTTAAAACGAAAGCGACCAATACATGCACTCACACATGATCCATCTTGAGGAAGAGATTTACAAGCGTCTTCAAATTCAAGTGAGCACATTTTACCCCAACAACCTGCAGCATAATTAACATATATAACCAATCTACTACCTTTCAACTTTGTACAAATGCAAATCTAGTACATATATATATATATATTATTTGTGTTTAATAATCTAATTATAATTTACTAATAAAAATAAAATTCATGAATACCCGATATAAGAACTAAGCACACGATTGCAAACGAAAATGATGATGATCCCATGAGCTTTGCCATTGTTGCGTGCTTTTAAAACTTTCTTCTAATTATCAAAAAAAAAAAAAAAACCTTGCGTTGGAATAATATATGATATTATACAATACCACGTACAAACACTTTCTTAAATACTCCACTTCTTACATGTATTATATGGAAAATTCTAGGGTGCCGCTACGTTAGGTGCCGCTAATACCACATTAGGTGGTATTACCACACAATGTGTATCACATTCTATGGTACATGATCACATTACATAGTATTAATCCCATATATTTAGTATGACCCCCACATCATGTAGTATTTATTCCAAATTAGGTGGTATTACCACGCAATGTGTGTCACATTCTATGGTATAAATTATACTCCTTATACCATACAATGTGATCCTTATACCATACAATGTGATACACATTGTGTGATAATACCACCTAATGTGGTATTAACGGCACCTAACGTAGCGGCACCCTAGAATCCCCCGTTATTATATATGCCATTTAGGCAATGTATTAATTATTTTGACTGGGAGTTAAAGATTATGTTTATTTGTAATAAACGCTAATATTAGAAATTTTTTTAATAATAGAATTAGATCGCTTAAATCCCACATGCCTATATGTTACTTTCCTAAATTCGAGACGAATATACACTGTAATTCGTAACTAGTCCTTTTCTTTTTTGGTAGAAATGCAATTAGACATTCTCATTCTAAAATAATTTTCCTTTTTTAGACACGTTCAATTCACATGTGCTAGGCGTTGTTCTGAATTGTCTAAAAAAACTTAAATGAATCATATTATGAATAGTGAATTATTGGGTAAAACACTCAAATGTTAAGAAAAACACAAAAAAAAATTGTTAAAAAATATATGTAAGAAAGACCAAAAGATTTGTTTGTTTGAGAATGACATGTAATTTAGTATAATCTGATTATCAGATATCATATAATTATTTTTGGGTTGATTTACTTTATTTCATTAAAGGAATTAATTCCTCATAATTAATCAGGAATCATGCATTTATAAACTAGAAATCTGAAACCCAAGTTTTTTATGATATTCTAATTCCATTCCAATTGGAATTCATGGTAAAAATTAAGAAGACTATATTTTCCATAGATACTCACACACACACACACACACACACACACACACACACACACACACATATATATATATATATATATATATATATATATATATATATATATATATATATAATTTATATTTACTATAAAATATACATAAATTAAATCAATATATAATTTTCATAATATAATTACTTCATTAGCTATCCACTCATCTCTTGCATTGTATGTAGTTTATGTTGTATTATATACACAAATTTCTATTTCTTATGTTGATTTCAGGGAACAATAAATGTGATAACAAATGAATAAATAAGAGGAGAGAGACATATGCAGTGATTTTATTCATGGTCAAGAAAAAAACGCATTTAACATAATTAAGATTACAAAATTTGGGAATCATATGGGAGGCATCACAACTGAAATATTAATTGTTGAGTTAACTTTGTAACTTTGATTTTTTTTTTTCTCAAGGAATTTGATCATAGTTTCATTGTCTATCTATGACTAGCTACTATTACAATAAAGATTAACTTATTTACAAATGTTATACTCTCTAATATAGTGATGTTCTCACTGTTTTAAATATTATATACTATCACTATTTCATTATTCAAAATATTATTGTAGGATCTCAAGCGCTACCACTTGTCCCAAAATCAATTGGTGTTAGGAAATGCGCATACCCTTCCCTTATTGTGCATTCACACAAGCGCCCATGATATTCGATTGTGACTCCACCCGCAGACTCAGTTTGGGTGCCACAGGACAATTGTTGTCACCCGCACACTCAATTTAGGTGCCCAACAATCTCCTCCTCAGCAATTGCTCCTGCTAGGAATCGAACACGTGACCTTGGCTCTGATACCACTTGTAGGACCTCAGGCGCTACCACTTGTCCCAAAACCAATTGGTGTTAGGAAATGTGCATACTCTTCCCTTATAGTGCATTCACACAAGCGCCCATGATATTCGATTGTGACTCCACCCGCACACTCAGTTTGGGTGCCACAAAACAATTACTGTCACTTGCACACTCAGTATAGGTGCCCAACAATTATAACCATTTTGGTATTTTTTTTTCAGCTGACCTTTTGGATTCTATATATATTCAAAGCATTGATTGAATTTTAATATTCAAAAATTTTAACTTTTAAATTTCTACTAAAATACTTACTTAACTCATTCGATAGTTATAAAAATAAATCTGGGTCCATTATTCTTAACTTAAAAAGCTTGGGTTGGTAATATTATGACCTTTTTAGTAATTTTTTTTAGCTGATCTTATGATTTCTATATATTCAAAGCATTGATTGAATTTTAATATTCGAAAGTTTTAATTTCTACTAAAAATATTTATAACTCATTCGATAGTTATAGAAATAAATTTGGGTATATTCTTCTTAATTTAAAAATTTGGGTTAGGGGGACGGGGGTGGGTTCAATTTAGTCAATTGATTTAATCATGCAAATTATACTCATTTATTTAATTGATCTCAATTCGAAACTTAAATCATTCCTTAAGTTTAGTTGTAACGTAGCTTATTACGGACATTTTTTAGTATGTATAGGGAAAGAAACCATTATTACCATACTAATTCTTCCTGGGTGCAAATTGCATTTTTTTAAAATTTATTCTTTAGTTTTAAGTGACATTATTTTTCTACTTGCTATCCATATTTATTAATTTTTATGAACAAATGAATTGTTGTTTTTTTGAAAAATTTGTTATATATGAAAAAATAAAAAATAAAATCATACCCTTAATACTTACTCAGAATTTATAATTAAATTGTAAAAAAATTAATCTCTATAATTCATTAAATACAATATTTTTCATTAAAGGTATAACATAATTGATTCAAATTAGATCAGTACCATTTGCACTACTATTTTCATCATTGTTTTTTAGTCATTTTGAATATAGTATTAAGAGTTAATTAGTTAAATAAAATAATTAATTTTGGAATAATATATTATTGTCTCTTAGAATTGTATGTCAAAAACTATACCTATTAGTTCCAAAAAAATATATATGAAGAACCTTTTAACTTAATCAATATTTTGCAGCACAAATTTCGAATCTTGGCCTATATAGTCAATATATATGAAAGTTTAGTAGTAATACATCTATCTTCTTGAAGAATTATTATTGTTGAAATGATAGGTAATTTTTTTTTTTCCTTTTTCTTTTTCCTGAACCACGAGTTACAAAATGAGTTACAAAATTTCTGTTCACCCAATTTGTTGGTTCGTGATCCACCAGCAAAAAAATGATCAATTTTATTACTTTTGCTATTTGAATTAAAATGTTATGCAAAAACTATACTAAAATACAGCACTTATCCTTTAAATAAATTTCCATTTAGAGTTGGTGTACATATATAACATAAAATAATTCTTATTTGTTCGTAGAAGATTTAATGATCCGTTATAAGACTCTTTTTTAATATTTTTGATTCTCAGCATAGCATGCATGGGAATTTATAGTCATAAGATTTTTTGTGTGTGCATGCACGAGATTATATTAATAACTCTTGTTAATAATCTTATCATAAAATTATCATTTATAATAATTTTTTCATGTAATTTATGCATAGCACGGAAATAGGCCATTTAAATATTATCAAATAAAGTTTGAATAAATAAACCGCACTTAAAAGATAAAATTAGCGGCCTTATTTGATAAATGAAGTTTGGCAAAACTTATAGACTTAATCGGGCTTTTGGCACTTTACTTCATGAAAATGTAGGAATTTGGCACTTTACATTATGAAATTAAAGGAGTTTGACACTTTATACCCTAACTTAAATGCAATTTATTTGGCACTTTGCACTCTAGTGTGTGTTTTGATGAAAAAGTTTTTAGATGGAAGGGTATAAGGGTAAATTACGAATACCCCCCTCAGATAAGGTCTAATTACTAAAATCACCCTCACGTATTGGGTATTACAAAAATCCCCCTCAGGTTTGTCACCTTCTTACAATTAACCCCTTGCCCCTAAATTATTCCATTTTTGCCCTTGTGTGTTATTTTTTTTGTTTGTAATGTCTTATAAATGTTAAAACTTTGGATCTAATTATTATATCTTATAAATTAGAAAGAGATAATTATATATTTACTACCAGAATAATTGATAAAATTTATAATTGCCCATAAGTTTTAATAAATATTGTAAAAATAAAAGGTATTTATATATTTATTAGCAATTTAAATTGTGAAATATTAAATTAAATATAATTTTAATAATATATTTATAAATATGAATTGTTTACACATTAGTTAAATGAATTTATTTTAGAAATTAGTAAATTCAATAAATTATATTGTATTATAAATAAGATATTTTAATTTATTAAAGTTTATATTGTATTATAAATTGAAATATTAATTGAAATTTATGGAAAATTATAAATTATATCAATTATTTTGTGATAAATATATAATTATTATTTTTATAATTTACAAGATATTACAATTAACATAAATTTTAAAATTTATGACATAGTATAAACATTAGAAATAACTTCCAAGGGCAAAATTGGAACATTTTAGGTATAAGGGGTTTATTGTAAGAAGGTGACAAACCTGAGGGGGATTTTTGTAATACCCAATACGTGAGGGGGATTTTTGTAATTAGGCCTTACCTGAGGGGGATATTCGTAATTTACCCAAGGGTATAATATTCATTTTAGAATATTTTTGACACTTTGTACCCAAGAAATATAGATTTTGACACTTTACATTAAAATAATGTATCTAAAATTAAAAGAAATTAATCTATCATCAAATTAAATCAATAGTCAAAACATAAAAATGAAATAATGTAAAATCAAAATAAATCAGTCTATAATCTCATTAAATCAAAAGATGAAACCCGAAATAAAATCTATAAGAAAAATTGAAAAAAATGCAGTAATACAAAAATTATGAATATTCAAATTGAAATAATATATCTAAATTTGAAAGAAATAAATTAAATCAAAAAGCAAAACAAAAGGAGATACAATACAATTAATTATATAACGAAAACATCAATGACAAATGCACATATTACAGAAAAATATGAAATTCGAATGGAAAATGAATAATATAAGATCAAAAAAATATCTATCATCAAATTAGGTTAGGTCAAATTGTAAAAAAAAATAGTGAAACCTAAATTAATCAAAAACTAAAATATGGATATGTATAAAATTCATCTACAACAAAGTACGATACCCAAAACAAAACCGATGCAAGAGATTTAGAAAGAAATAAATATTTGGAGCTTTCAATGATATGAAGAAAAAAATTAAGACTTATCATTATCATACAATTCGAAAAAATCATAAAAGAAAACACCACTCAAAAAATTCAAAATAAAATAAAAAATTGTGAATTAGCTATGAGAAAAGATCTAAAGAAAGAAAACTTAAGGGATAATTAAGTTGATTAAATTGATATTTTTCTATAATTGTAGCATGTTTCAAGGATAAATTGAAGGAAGAATTAAGTTCTCTAATTTTGTGCATATTATATATTGGAGTTATTATGTTCATTGAACAATGAGATTTTTTTATTAAAAAAATTCAAAATTCTAGAAAATTAGAATTTTGATCAAAACAATTAACTAACTGGGATTAAAACACACCATTCAAATATATATATATATATGAGTAAAATAGAATGGAATTTTATTTATTAATATAACTTTGGCATACAACAAAGATATATATTTATGCCTCTCTTCAATTGAAGATACGTTTTCCTCTAAGAAGATGAATCGATGTATAAACATGCATGCATTTAATATGAATAATTATGAAAATCGATCTTATATTTGGTGAATACATTTATAAGTGCAATGACAATAATGAATATTTTCACCAGAACGAGATTCTCGCACCATGCAGTACTAGCCTATTCCCGTGCTACCAACAATATCACATTAAAATATTTTAAATAATTTTGTTTAGAATGAGATTATTAATATAACTTATTCAAAACACGGTTATGAAAAATAAATATAACATGAAAATTATTATTCTTTACATAAAATAAATGGTTATGCTCAATAAATAATTTTAATAAGAAATTGTAATTACCGGAACACCTTATTGACTTGGTGAACCGAAGCAGGGAGCCATGGATAATTAAAAAAAAAACTTTATTTAGCAATGTGATTCAATTGCCCTATGTAATACTTAACATATTTTGATTGTCGATTTACAACTACTATACTAACTTTGCTTTGAAGTGTTTGATAGAATAGTGTCCTGCAAGCCAACTGTTTTGGCTGCATTTAATTGAAAGGACCATTCGATTGGATTAATAAATGCATTTATATATATGGTCAACTTTATCTTATGTAATCATTATCTACGCATAAGGATAGAAGTCCTTAGATCACAGGGCTATGGGACAACCCGTGGACTGATCTCCAAGGCCGTGATCTAGAATATATTCAAGAGTCGTAGAATCCAATAGAGATAGGACATCATTGGATTCGGTTAGACTCTCACTATTGTGTATACTCCGATGAACTGGAGAACGCTGGGGTCCACGAGCGTGACTGGGATAGTCGATACACATAAGTGGGTGGCTTGCTGGGATGGCAAGCGCACTGAATACCCCAATTAGGAAATAACTCACCATGGAAGCGGTAGTCGCATGTCGGGGTTGAAGTTATTCCAATTTACAATAGCATACGAGGAACGATCCCTAACTACTTGAGATGATAGGGTTTATCTGGTGCGAGAACGTCTATGCTTTGATTTGAGTCCCGACTGACTGGAGATCGCCAGAAAGTCTCTGTGGACTCATATTGGGTATAGAGGAACTCGTATGCAGATTCATATCATCAACAAAGGATCCATTGACCCGACTTGATAGGTTGGGAAATTCTCCTATGGATTTCTGTGAGAAATTAATTCTGGTAAAATCCTCGGCCGAGGTATCTGACTGCTTTATGTAAGTAGCTCATAAAGGTAAAGTCAAAGAGAATTATTTCGAGACCAGAATGCATAAGGTCAAGACAAAAGAAAAGGGAAACCGATGAAAGACCATACCCTTAAGTCTCGACTGGGAGATTGATCGATGGAGAGATTAAGTCGTATATGGAAATTGTAAATGAGATAAAAGGTTCACTGAATTAATTCACCAGTGATTGGGCTCCATGGGCTTGTGGCTGGACATCGACCGTGGAGTGTGGGAGAATTCCCAAATTGGCAGGGGTGCTAATTTTGGAATGATCAATCGACAGAGTGTTCGATTGATTTAGAGTAAATCTTACTCGAATAATTAAATAATATTTAATTATAACCCACGGCCAATTATGTGGTGAACCTACGGGGGCATACACAATACACATGAAGCGAAAGCGAGGAAATAAGAACGACCGAGTCGACTGGGTCGACTGGGTGAATAATCGACTGGGTCGATTATTATGGGTGGGTCGACTGGGTCGACCCAATTGGAACAAATTGGGATCCAATTGGAATTGGATTAGGATCATAAATTAAATTGGAATTTAATTTGTGGATCAATTAATTAAGTTGGATTTAATTAATTAGAAGGGATTTTAATTAAATGGGCTTAGAGTCTGATTTAATTAAATGGGAGATTAAGTTAATTAATTGGGCTATTTAATTGGGAGATTAAATAAAGCCTGGTCAAATTAATTAACTGGGCCATGAATTAATTAGGAGACTTGGTCTTCTAATTAAAGAGGGCCATGGCCCATGTAGGAGAGAGAAGACCTAGTCCTAATAGGACTAGGTTAGGGAGATAACTATAAGTAGGTATCTTATAGTTATTTTTCACACAACTCCATATGCAAAATTGAGCAAGAGCAAAAATTCTCTCTCCCTCTCCCAAGCTATAATCGACCGAACCCTGTCTTCCACTTGGAAGAATTTTCGTTTTCGATTCTTGTTCCAAAATCGTTCCTATATCCTAGATCATAATATATCTTGTGTTCTAGCTGATCAAGATTTATTATTTTCGTGTAATTGTGGTGTATCAACTCGTAGAGGCGCAACACGTGGGGCGCTCCTGAGAAGCTTGGATCGATTTCTGCTGGAGAAGAATTCAGAGCTTATTTTTGCTAGCCGAGGATTTGCAAGGAGATAGGTATAACGTGCAAACTCATACTATCGTTTTTATTTATATTCATATATATACAACTAGAGAATATCTTGGCAAGATTCCGTAAGAGGTCCTAAAATTTTTATATTCCGCTGTGCCTAGGGCTGTTTATCTTACCGAATCCCAACAGTGGTATCAGAGCCAACTCTAGGCTTTGTATATATATGAATTTGCAAATTCTGTGTTTATTAAATCATATGTTTGATTTATGTGGCTAGTTCTTTAACTGTATATGTTTTAGGACGTAGATCTGTTAACTTAGAGTTAATGTAAAAAATTTTGATTCGAAATTTTATCGTGTTAATTTTTTATTTGGATTGGGATTTAATTAATTGGATCTGTTTAATTAAATCAAAGTTATCGAACAACAAAAAAATTTTTTTATGGATCCAACCGCGATGGTGGGCTGCTGCCCACGGCAGCGTGCTAGCAGCAAGCAGGCTGCGCGTGCGGCACACAGCAGCAGCCTACGGGCTGTCTGCCGCGTGCTGTCACGCACAGCCACACGCTGCCGTGCGCTGCCACGCGCAGCCGCGGCTGCCATGAACAGCCCACGCGCGGACTTTGTGGCCACATGTGTTGGCCACGTGGCAGTCCTCGATTGGTCACGTATTGGCTGATTTTTGGTTGGACTCTAATTCTGCCTATTTTGATATATCTGAAAATCTTGGAGATTTGGTTGTTATGGAATCTTGGTGAATCTTGGATTGATCTTAGAGATCTAATTAACAAGGAAACTTAGAGTTTCATTTGTGATAAGACATTTAATTATAATTAATGTCTTCTAGTTAATTACCAAGATTAAAGATCTTAGAGATCTTATTAATCAAGGAAACTTAGAGTTTCAATTGTGATAAGAGATTTAATTAAAATTAAACTCTTCTAGTAAGTTACCAAGATTAAAGATCTTAGAGATCTTATTAAATTAGGAAACTTGGAGTTTTGGATAAGGTAGAAATCTTGGTGGATTTGAACACTACCTTAGTTAACTAATCTAGTCAAAATAGGATTATCTTGAGAATCTTGGAGATTTATAAAATTGGGAAACTTAGAGTTTTGGATAAGATAGTAATCTTGGAAGATTTGTAACTATCTTAATTAACCAACTTGATCAAGATAAGAGTTGTAGATTACTTAGAACTCAAGTAAGAGTTAATTAATCTTAAAGATTAATTGTCAATTCAAAATTAAATTAACTTGGATAATTTTTGTGAATTAAAATTAAAGGAGCCGGTAAATTTACATTTATGCCCTTATGTGAATTTATGCATGTTCTTGAGTGAATATGTGGATTGGTCGATTTTGCCCCTAAGCCCTGTGTAGTTTTGGTTTATTTATTTTATGGGTTGTAATTAAATGGGCCTGATTGGTGCCCTTGCTTGCGCAAACAATTGTAATAGAATAGGGCCTTTATTTTTTTATAAGCTAGGCTTAGATTAGGCTTGGAGCCGAGAAGACCTCATGAAGACTTGGAGATCCACATGGAGGCCCATTACCTTGGAGGACATGGAGGCCCAATTCATTACATGGAGGCCCAATCAAGGTGGATATTACAAGAAGGCCCATGATGTATGGGTTTGAAAATTGTAATAGTTAGGACATTTAATTTCCACCCTAGACTGACCAATTGGTCCATCATGTGGCTCGTGATGGATCGCATAGGATGGGCAATCGACCAATCATATGTGCAATGCTAGGTGATATATGTTTACTATTATTCTTTGATGTATGTCTTGCATGCTTAGAATAGATCACGTAAACAAGATAAAGCATAATCTGATGAGACCTCGCACGAAGAAAACTTAAAACCTCCAATTGAACTTAAAAAACTCAATTAGAATATTAAATCGATTAACGGGCGCATATGAATGGTGTCTATGGTCCGAGCCTATCCAATTACTAGGTCTTAGGCATATTGTACAAATATATCTCGATGTCTCACGAGTCGTGGGTCGAGCTATAGGAAGATGATATGTCTATTGCCTCGATGCACAGTTTAGTGCCAAGGGAGGGGATAGCAAGGTTCTAGGCGCTGTCTCACGAGTCGTGGGGCGTCTAGGATTGAACTATTTCTCTTCACGAGTATTGGACATGATTTAACGCGAGTAAGTATGGATGTCTCACGAGTCGTGGGTCCATGACGAAAACCGAGGCTGAATGAACTCAAGGGTTAGCTGGGATGGTTAACCGGTGACGTGATCGCCCACCAAGTGGATCGATTGGTATGGCCAACGAGTCGTGGGTACTGAGCGATTGCATTTGGGCCTTGAGCCCATTAGGAAATTTTTATTTCCCGAACCTTATGTGGGGGCATAAGTATTCGACAAAAATAGTGGGAGTAATTTACAAATGAAAACCATGTTTGTGAATTATGCATTGATATTAATCTGCCGCGTATTTATCGTCATGTTTATGATAGTTTATCATAAGTTATGTATCCATGAATATTTACCATCATACTTGAATCAAATAAATTGACTGAACCCAAATGAATTTTGAATGACTTCGAAACTTGAGAAATTATTCTCGAGTCCAAGAAAGGACTAATCTCCTTACAAAGATTTCATTGGTTTTCCTTTCGAAGTTACACTTCGACTGGAATGATGATAGGTTTCACCAAGATGCCTTTTTGAAGTTACTCTTCAATTAAGAAAGGTGATAAGTTTCACCAGAGGGTTGAGGATGGTTCTCAAGCCCAAATTTTCTTGAAGGCAAACATGAAGTCTCCCATAAATGGGAAGTAACATCTCGTTGAAAAGCTCAAAAGACTTACGAGATGGAAGAAGAGGAATGAATCCTCTCTGAAGGGAAATAACCTTGGAGGTTTTTTCTGTAAGGATGATAAGTTGTAAAGTCAATCAAAATGGTTCTTCCATGGATTAAGATCAAGGGAAAGAGGGAATTGAACCTATTCATCCCATATGGGATGATTAAATTTTATTGAACTTAACCTTATGGTTAAAGTAATGCATAAGGGTGTTGGATGCCCGATGAAGCACTCATTGATGCATTCAATGCATCTAAAGCCATGAATTATTTAGATCATTGGAATTTGCTTATACCATCCCTTGTCTTAAGGGATGTGAAAGTTCCATAATGGTTGGAACTGATTGCGCTATAAGATTTATACGCAAAAGGTGTACATAAGCAAATGAGTATGGATACTCATATATCGACTAAATAAAATATGCATAGTCAATAAAATATAAATAATCAAGACTTCACACACTTGAGTCGTTGTAAACCGAAAGGTGATACACGAATACTGAAACATATTTCCGAATTAAAAGATTCAAAGACTGAGCTCGACTGGGTCGAGCTTGACTGGGATGCTGTACAAAGTAACCGACTTTCGAATCTTGCTTAATGGAAATTAGATTTAGTAGTTGGTTGCTAGGCAACCGAGAGGCATAAACAATTGCAATGGATTTAATCCATTTAAAAGTGTGTAGAAACACTAAAGCATTAGTGGGAGATAAGGCGTCTCTAGTACCCTCATGGGTAAAAGTACGTTGTGATGTACAATTCCAAATTACTTTTGGAATAAAAGAAGAGAGCCTAATCAATGAAAGCATGTAAGAGATTTGGATCAATTTAAAATCGAACATGCATTGGCAGTACGCCATTGATTATTTAATAGAGAATTAGATTCTCGAAATGTAAGACCCGCTCGAAACGTTGTCTGTTGTCGAGCATTTTTGACATGTAAATGTCCATTAAGAAATCTTACATGAAATTCCTTATTCAAACAAATGAAACTTGATCGAGAAAATCGAAGATACTGAGCTAAGTATCTCTGAAGCCAGATCCAAAACATATCACGTGATATGAGTTTTGGTATTGTACCTTCATATGCATTCATGCGCATATGGGGTCTCCCGCTTATGTGAATAAGCTGGTGGGAGATAAGTTGGACGTAAAGTCCATCTTATGCAATTCGTGGGGTATCCAGAAAACTCTATAGGATACAAGTTCTACGATCCTACAAGATAAACTACGTTTGTCTCAAGGAACGCACACTTCTTGGAGAAGGATTTCTTGCTAGGCAAGAAGGAACACAACGTAGAACTAGATAAGGTCACTGAAGCTGAAAAGACCAAAAAGGTCGATCAAGCTGACCCATCACCACAGGCAGTGGGAGAACAAAAGCATGAAAGTACATCAGAGAGTACACCGATACTTCGTAGGTCAGAAAGACAACGTAGAGAATCCGAGAGGTACTACGGTCTGCTGCGTGAGACTGGACAGTCTCTAACTGACCCAAGGACTTACGAAGAGGCTATGCTAGGCATAGACTCGGGAAGGTGGCGTGAAGCCATGGAATTCGAATTGGACTCCATGCACTCGAACAAGGTCTGGGCCTTGGTAGATCCACCAGTGGGAGTAGCTCCCGTGGGTTGCAAGTGGATCTATAAGCGAAAGCTTAGAGTGAACGGAGAGGTAATAACCTACAAGGCGCGACTAGTGGGAAAAGGATACACTCAAAGGTCAGGTATCGACTTTGAGGAGACCTTCTCGCCCGTCGCAATGCCTAAATCCATTCGAAACTTGCTGGCCATAACTGCGTGGTATAACTACGAGATATGGCAGATGGATGTAAAGACTGCCTTTCTCAATGGGGACATTGACAAGGAGATCTACATGGAGCAACCAAAAGGATATGCATCCAAAGGAGATGAACACAAGGTGTGCAAACTCCAGAGGTCCATTTATGGACTGTAGCAAGCTTCCCGAAG
Source organism: Penstemon barbatus (assembly GCA_003313485.2). Lineage (NCBI taxonomy): Eukaryota > Viridiplantae > Streptophyta > Magnoliopsida > Lamiales > Plantaginaceae > Penstemon > Penstemon barbatus. The sequence continues at coordinate 86,136,412 of CM064884.1, read as the reverse complement.
TTGGAACATTCGTTTCGATGAAACAATCCAAACTTTTGGATTCATCAAAAACGTGTTCGAACCTTGCGTGTACAAGAAGATCAGTGGGAGTACAGTTGAATTTTTGTGCGTTACGTTGATGACATTTTTCTCATTGGAATATGAAAGTGTTGTCCGAAACTAAAGCATGGTTATCTACACAATTCTCAATGAAGGATTTGGGAGAAGCATCCTTTGTACTAGGTACAAGGATCTACCGAGATAGATCAAAAGGACTGCTGGGCCTCTCCCAATCCCAGTACATAGATAAAATCTTGAAATGATTTAGCATGGAAGAATCCAAGAGAGGATTGCTTCCAATGAGACATGGGATTGCACTCTCTAAGTCTATGGCCCCAAAGACGCCTGAAGAGAGAAGCAATATGTCTCGAGTACCATATGCATCCGCGATAGGAAGCATAATGTATGGTATGTTATGTACTAGACCAGACGTAGCATACGCTCTAAGCGTTACAAGTCGCTACCAGTCTGATCCAGGTGAGCAGCACTGGATAGCCGTAAAGACAATTTTGAAGTACCTGAGAAGGACTGAGGGATTGTTCTTGGTATACGGTGGAAGAGAATTGAAATTGGAAGGCTATACTGATTCTAGCTTCCAATGTAATGTAGACGACTTCAAGTCGACATCTGGATACGTGTTCTGTCTCTATAGTGGTGCGGTAAGCTGGAAGAGCTCCAAGCAAAACACTACCGCAGATTCAACCACCGAGACAGAATACATTGCCGCGAGTGAAGCAGCAAAAGAAGGTGTTTGGATGAAGAACTTCATCCAGGAATTGGATGTGAAACCTAGCATTGTCGAGCCATTACTATCTTCTGTGATAATAATGGAGCTATCTCGCAAGCGAAGGAGTCGAGATCTCATCAGAATCCAAGCACGAACTAAGACGATACCATTTGATATGTTATATCATTGGTAGAGGAGACATAAAGATGGAACGTGTCACCTCAAGGGATAATACGACGGACCCGCTGTCTAAGCCATTGCCTCAAAGGCATCCGAAAACATCTGTCTAAGATGGGAATCAGAAGTATGAAAAGTTGGCTTTAGTACAAGTGGGAGATTGATAGAATAGTGTCCTGCAAGCCAACTGTTTTGGCTGCATTTAATTGAAAGGACCATTCGATTGGATTAATAAATGCATTTATATATATGGTCAACTTTATCTTATGTAATCATTATCTACGCATAAGGATAGAAGTCCTTAGATCACAGGGCTATGGGACAACCCGTGGACTGATCTCCAAGGCCGTGATCTAGAATATATTCAAGAGTCGTAGAATCCAATAGAGATAGGACATCATTGGATTCGGTTAGACTCTCACTATTGTGTATACTCCGATGAACTGGAGAACGCTGGGGTCCACGAGCGTGACTGGGATAGTCGATACACATAAGTGGGTGGCTTGCTGGGATGGCAAGCGCACTGAATACCCCAATTAGGAAATAACTCACCATGGAAGCGGTAGTCGCATGTCGGGGTTGAAGTTATTCCAATTTACAATAGTATACGAGGAACGATCCCTAACTACTTGAGATGATAGGGTTTATCTGGTGCGAGAACGTCTATGCTTTGATTTGAGTCCCGACTGACTGGAGATCGCCAGAAAGTCTCTGTGGACTCATATTGGGTATAGAGGAACTCGTATGCAGATTCATATCATCAACAAAGGATCCATTGACCCGACTTGATAGGTTGGGAAATTCTCCTATGGATTTCTGTGAGAAATTAATTCTGGTAAAATCCTCGGCCGAGGTATCTGACTGCTTTATGTAAGTAGCTCATAAAGGTAAAGTCAAAGAGAATTATTTCGAGACCAGAATGCATAAGGTCAAGACAAAAGAAAAGGGAAACCGATGAAAGACCATACCCTTAAGTCTCGACTGGGAGATTGATCGATGGAGAGATTAAGTCGTATATGGAAATTGTAAATGAGATAAAAGGTTCACTGAATTAATTCACCAGTGATTGGGCTCCATGGGCTTGTGGCTGGACATCGACCGTGGAGTGTGGGAGAATTCCCAAATTGGCAGGGGTGCTAATTTTGGAATGATCAATCGACAGAGTGTTCGATTGATTTAGAGTAAATCTTACTCGAATAATTAAATAATATTTAATTATAACCCACGGCCAATTATGTGGTGAACCTACGGGGGCATACACAATACACATGAAGCGAAAGCGAGGAAATAAGAACGACCGAGTCGACTGGGTCGACTGGGTGAATAATCGACTGGGTCGATTATTATGGGTGGGTCGACTGGGTCGACCCAATTGGAACAAATTGGGATCCAATTGGAATTGGATTAGGATCATAAATTAAATTGGAATTTAATTTGTGGATCAATTAATTAAGTTGGATTTAATTAATTAGAAGGGATTTTAATTAAATGGGCTTAGAGTCTGATTTAATTAAATGGGAGATTAAGTTAATTAATTGGGCTATTTAATTGGGAGATTAAATAAAGCCTGGTCAAATTAATTAACTGGGCCATGAATTAATTAGGAGACTTGGTCTTCTAATTAAAGAGGGCCATGGCCCATGTAGGAGAGAGAAGACCTAGTCCTAATAGGACTAGGTTAGGGAGATAACTATAAGTAGGTATCTTATAGTTATTTTTCACACAACTCCATATGCAAAATTGAGCAAGAGCAAAAATTCTCTCTCCCTCTCCCAAGCTATAATCGACCGAACCCTGTCTTCCACTTGGAAGAATTTTCGTTTTCGATTCTTGTTCCAAAATCGTTCCTATATCCTAGATCATAATATATCTTGTGTTCTAGCTGATCAAGATTTATTATTTTCGTGTAATTGTGGTGTATCAACTCGTAGAGGCGCAACACGTGGGGCGCTCCTGAGAAGCTTGGATCGATTTCTGCTGGAGAAGAATTCAGAGCTTATTTTTGCTAGCCGAGGATTTGCAAGGAGATAGGTATAACGTGCAAACTTATACTATCGTTTTTATTTATATTCATATATATACAACTAGAGAATATCTTGGCAAGATTCCGTAAGAGGTCCTAAAATTTTTATATTCCGCTGTGCCTAGGGCTGTTTATCTTACCGAATCCCAACAGTGTTTTGAATGATGATAGTAAAAAGGAATAATTCTTTACATATTGTTTGACTATAGTTGAAATTATTTAAAATATTCTAAATTTTAATAATTATAAAATCAAAACACTTAACTTAATAGATACACAAAATATTGATCATGTTGAGAACTGGCGAAGTTAGGTTAGGTTAGGGTTGGATGAAGATAAAATGTTTAAGTTCTTGACAATTTGAAAATTTTAGGATAAATTATTAAGTTAGACCATTACTTGAGCTATTTGAAAATCAAAAAGACATTGTCATATAAAGTCTTAAAAACAAATGAAAAGTGAGAATAATAATAGTACAATTAAAATTGATGAAAACGAATGTAATGTGAATATAAATATAGAAAGTGTTCACCTAATCAATATAGAAAACTAAGGGCTATTCTATAGAGTTCACTTTATAAGCTGTCGGTATGATTTGAGGGGACATTTTTACTTAGACCTGGTCTAGGAGATTTTTCTAGACCTTGTGGTTGAAAAATACTCCACATCATTATTGTGAGAGCACCACATCATCACAATTAATGATGTGGTATTTTTTCAACCACAAGGTCTAGGAAAATCTCCTAGACCAGGTCTAGGTAAGAATTTTCCTGATTTGAGTTACTAAACATAATGACATATCTGATTGATGTCTTCTTGATGTTAAATACTTTCAGTCGTTTAGCCTTCATGTCACCAATGTGTAGTAACTTGAATAAGATCGAAAATAATCTAACAAATCCAAATAAAAATGCTAGAATTTTTTTTTAAAATAATGAAAAAGGAAGGAACAAATTTTCTTACATGCTTGCAACATTTTGTGCCAAGTAATATCACTGTAAAATTCCCCTCTCAAATTAAAGTCCATTCACTCTCATAAAAGAATACAAACCATCTCAATGTATATCAACACAAAAATATAATAACTATTTCATATGTAGTTGAGTCAAACACTAAATACAATGTGTCCTCAAGCAGAAACATCTACTTTTGTTATTCAATCAAAACTTGAAACTTCTTGATATCTATAACGCTTATTTCAAAAAACTGGAGCTTCAATATCTTTCATCGCAGTCGGGAATCCAACTCTTAGTTCAAGTTTCTTGGCAATTGAAATACCATCTCTTGGTTTAAGTTTCAGGATAAGAATTCAAAAAGTTCATGTTTCGCTTCTAATAAATAAATTTTAATAGAACTTGACAAATACAATTTCTAAGAAACAAATCAAGACAAAATAATTACTTTTCAGCAAATACAATTCTTCCGAGATTACACACTCACATTTTTTTTAAAAATTACATACATCACTCACTTTGCTTTAAGATTTCCTGCACAAAAAATCTTAAATTATTTCAAACTTATAAAATTAAGCAATCACAATTAGTTGCATACAATTCACATTTCATGTTAATATAAACATAAAATATTGACAAATATAAATAAAAATAAAATACCAATCACAAACCTATTGATGCTTTATATCAACGGAAGAGAGCTTCACTTGACAATTCTTTTAAGTTATCTATATCATCAAGAAGTTAAAACCGATCCAATCCAAAGAAAAGAAATTCATGTGAGCAAATTAGTAATAGTATAGAAATGAAATTACCAAATAGATTAAGAAAAATGTCAAAGGTGTGGAGAAAATGAGATTCAGCTTGCGAGCAATGTTATTATGCTAAAGAATTGATTATATAAATGAAGGAAAGATACTGAAGATTACGTAGAATTATTGCAAAATTAATTGATTTGCTTTAACTAAGGCAAAATTTTGGGTACGAATTAAGAATTTTAATTAATTGTCAACTCAAATTAAATTTACTATTACTATGGGCTATATGAAGGATTACGGATTTTTGAGTAAAATGAGCATATTCTCTTAGGATTTCATGAAATTAATTGAAACTTTTGACCAAAATTTCAATATTTAGAAACAGATTTTGTTTTCTTTTTCTTTTTCTTTTATGATGACTATTAATAAGACTCTTTTGAAACTAAAAAATAATTTATGTTGGGCAATCAATTTTTTTTAAGAAAGTAAAATAAATCAAAATTACCAGAAATTAATATTGGGTCCAAATTGAAGGATTTTGGTCAAAGACCATTCTCCTATATATAAGATATAAGATAAGATATTAGATAGTACATTACTACCTATCATAGTTTGGTCCAAATGAGCATGCATATTATTATATAGGTTTATGACAATTAATGATAACTTTCACCAAAATTCAAAACATTGATTCAAAATTATAACTAAATGATTTTCTAAAATGGAAGAACCTTCATTTTCTTGGGAGTTTCGTGGCTACCCTCTGAGGTAGCCATCATCCGCCATGTTAGGGGAGTTATAGGGACACTTTTTATGCAAAAGTGTCCCTAAAAGTGACCTAACATAACAGATGGTGGCTACTCAGAGGGTAGCCACGAATATTAAGATTCTTTTAAAACTGAAAATAATATATTTGTGTTGGCCAAATGAAAATGAATAATATCGGCTATTGTCTTTCTTTTTAATAAAGATTAGCTATAAACATAGATCTTTTACCTTCAATCATATATATGATACGAATTTGAGAAGAATTTGAGCCTTTGGTACTGGTGATAGGATTTACCTGAAATTGAGTAAGAGAAAAAACACCGTGAGTATTCAAAACATACACAATGACAACTATATAAGAATGCAAATGACAAAATGTAGTACATAATGAAAATATGTCTAATTGTAAATGAAAAGGTTCATAGAAAAAATAAAAGAATGAGATTAAATAAAGATGTTTGTGATGGCTAATTTTTTAATGAATATATATAGTGAAAAAGTGAGAAGAATCCGGATTTAAAAATTGAAGTAATTAAGATGAATTTGGAGATATAATTAAAATATCCTAATTTCATGCAAAATTATAGAAAATGGAAATTGCAGTTGCATGCACATGTATATTACATTAACTTCTCTTTCCTAACATTAAGCCTACAATTTGGGAAAACTTATTAATTTTCCTTAATTAACGTTAATCTAGATTTAAGTTACAAAAACTACAATTCATAAACTTAATAAATTTGTGAATTCCAATTAATCTATCATAAATATTACACTAATAAAAATAATTCTGAATTCTAGAAAAAGAGAATTTGGTCCAATTGGAGTCAAAGACCATTCTCCTATATATATATACTAGCCTATTCCCGTGCTATGCACAAAATCACATTAAATTATGGTTAAATGATACTAATGATCCATCAGATTTAAAGTTGTTTACGCTTTCGTCCCTCATATATAAACTGTTATATTTTTGTCATTCTTAGATAATATATGTTACACTTACGTCCCTCGTAGATAAAGAGTTAGTCTTTCATCTCTTAGATAATATGTGTTACATTTTAGTCCCTCTTAGATAATATGTGTTACACTTACGTCCTTCGTGTTAAACTATTGTTCATATACATTTTTGTACCAAATATTAACATAAGGTCGAAAATGAAATAAAATACTAAAATGAGGGTAATTGTAACACATATTATCTAAGAGGGACAAAAGTGTAATGCTTGAAATGAAATAAAATATTAACATGAGCCGAAATTAAAGGTCTATTAATACGTTTAACATAAAATTGAGAAAGACATGCACCCACACATCCAGTTTGAGGAAGCTCCGTACAAGGAGAAATTATGTAGTACAACCGCTGCACCACGTCATCAAGTACACGTGGTGCAGCCCACCAATACACATGGGACATGTGGATTATTAATTCACATCACCCCATGTTCTGGCCATGTTCCAAAAAAATAGGGGTTCAGAAAGTTGTGTTCACACTGCCAGAACATGGGATGATGTGGATTAATAATCCACATGCCCCATGTGTATTGGTGGGCTGCACCACGTGTACTTGATGACGTGGTGCAGCGGTTGTACTACATAATTTCTCCCGTAGAAGGTGGGTCTTCAAATGTAAATGAGCACATTTTAGGCTTTTTAGCCCAACAACCTGCACACAAACAAAATTAAAGCAGTCTTTCTTTCAATAATTATATATTTATTTGCCGATCGTGAATAATTAATTAGAATATAATAAAAATATATAATTAAAAGTGATCCAATACCCGATATAAGAACTGAGCACACGATTGCAAACAAAAATGATCCGAAGAAGAGCTTTGCCGTTGTTGCTTAATTAATTGGTTTATACTTAATTTCTTCTAATTTGTTTCTTAACCAGAGCGTTGGAATTAATTAATGATATTTTACAATAACAGTTTCTTATAATGTATTAATTATTTTGAATGGGAGTTAATATATATATATATATATATATATATTCGTAATAATTAAATGAAAATATTAGAAATATTCTGAATATATATTAGAATTAGATCGCTTAAATCTCGATCGGATTGCCACCATGCCTATATGCTGAATCTGATATATATGTAGATTTTCCAAATTCGAGACGAATGTACATGATGTAATTAATTAGGAAGTAGACAAATTTTTTGGTAAAAATGGAAAATTATTCTAACAATAAATTTTCCTAAAAATGTCACGTTCTTGATGCCGTTTAGGATCGTCTTAAAATACTAAATTGAAACAAGAGTAAATCACGTTTTTTGTCCTTCTTATGGATTAACTTTTGAACTTTCGTTCCTCTTAAATTTTTTGTAACAAATTCGTTCCTCTTATCAATGTATTTGTTTGTACCGAAAAAATCACCCTCGATTAGTCGAGGAATGACGGCTCGATGACAAGCCAAAAATGGCAATAGGTCCGAATCAAGTCACTCCAAACGGGTTGGACCAGATCGGACCCACTTTGATCCGGAGACCGGTTCGACCTAAATTAAATAGGTCAAGAGCCTAATGTGAGATACGGCCCAATTATAATTAATTAATTAAGTTAATTAGTTAATTAATTGGACCGAGTATTATTAATCGGCCCATATAATAAATAAGGCCATTAAGTAATTAATTGAATAATTAATTACAATTATCACATAAGGTCAATGGCCCAATTTATCAGGCCAACCGATCCACAACAGCCCATGGTCCAAAGCCATTAATATGAACTGGCCCAAATCGACCCAATAGCATAACTAATTAATTAATTATCACAAGATAATTAATTAATTAAATGGATAATTGCAAAGGCCACGTGATTTAGTTGGCTGGATATGTATACAAACAAATTCCCTTAATTATCTCATGGTTGGTTACAATGTCAAATTGAATTTCAAATGGGCAGAATATCACGTTTCTTCTCCAACAACTGCCATTAACATTAATTTTCAGCAAAAAACAAAGGAGAAAACCACCATTAAAGTAGTGGAGATAGTGGGGAAATCTGAAAGTAGTGGAGGAAGTGGGAGAGTGGCCATTAAGGAATCAGTTTCTGGCCATCAGCTCCTTGATTTTCGGCCATCAGGAGGTTACTTGACAGCCATCAGCTCATTCTCCAGCAGCTATAAGTACAGCAGGAGGCTGCTACACGCGACACACACACAACTCAATCAACAACTTTTCAGTCTACACTGATCGGCTCAACGCCTCACCGGAAGTCCAGCACCTCGCTGCTTCTTTTTCAGCAAACAATTGTCAATCCCTTGATATCAACTGTCCCTCCTCAGCCACCAGCTACCCCTGACAGCCTGAAATCTTGCTGCCGCCGCCGCCCAAAGTCCGCCGCCGCCGCCGCTAAAAATAAGCCGCCGCCGATAGTAAGCCGCCGCTATTTCCGCCGTCAGGACGCTGTCTCGAGCGAAACACTTTGATAGCAAGCAGATAACAATCTGTTTTCTGTCAAGTTATCAGCCTGCCAACTCCTCGATATCAGTCTGTCCCTCCTCAGCCACCAGTGATCCCTGACAGCCTGAAGTCTTGCCGCCGCCGCCGCTCAAAGTCAGCCGCCGCCGCCGTCTTCCGCCGTCAGATGACACTGTCTCGAGCGAAACCACTCATATCAGCAAGTAGCTCGCTGTTAACTGTCATGTAAGTGCCCACGTATTTATATGACAAACTCATCAAGTAGCCATCTGCCTGATGAGCTCGTCGTCAAGTAGCCATCTGCTTGACGGCTATCGGCTGAGTAGCCATCTGCTCCGTCGATGCCCTTTTCAGGGGCCACCCGCTGATCAGGAGCCCGATTGGTGGTCACCCATCAAGGTTGGGCGAACCATTGACGGTGGTCTTCTGTCGTCAATGTTACTTTCTGTCAACAAGTTGTTTATCATGCATTATCAGCTCATCGGCGGGTTTACCTGCCGATCAAGGAGTCAATTTTCAGAACTTAAAAGATTTATCAACTCATCTGGCAGATTATGCCGAAACAGGAGACTTATCGTTTTGTATATTTTTGTAATATTTGTACATCGGGGAACTTGCCAATACTCTTTGGTTATTAATGGAAGTTGTTTGGCTCGTATGTCTTGACTCTTTTACATAAATATACTTTACGTCAATTGATTTCCATTGATATGTTGTTTCCTGTCAAGATTATGTCTTCTGTCAAGGTGTTTATTTAAATTGATTGATTGTCAAGGCATTTGCTGATTTTCAAATCCGCTGATATATTAAACAGGTCATCGATTGGTCATAAGTTTTTGGCACTTAAGAGAGATTTTCATAAATTATTTAAGTCCTGCGGCCAGGCAGGCATAGAAAAGAACTAGGGGTAGTGTTTGCCTACTCTGTCACAATCGTTTAGAAGTCAGCCTTATCAGGACAACTTATTTTGATATCAACATGTTTTTGTCAGGACACTTACATTATCAATTTACCGATATCAACATGTCTATTTTTCAAATCGCTATGTTTGCACGCACAAACATTGGCACGCCCGCATTTATTTTATATCGTATTGAGGTATTTTACATCGAGCTATTGGCCCGTCGAGGTATCTGCTGACATGTTTACAAAAAACAGTGTTCCGGCACTCCTCGATGCCAGACATGCCTCGATGTCAATCCCTCGATGACAAGCACCCCTTGATGTCAGTTTTATCGCAAATAATATTTTGGCACTTCTTGATGCCAAGGGTTGCTCGATGTCGTCGAGGCGTTCCTCGACGCTAAACTTATACGCAAACAGTTCCTTGATGCCATGTATTGTCCGATGCAAAATTTATAGCAAACAGGATTGTAACACCTTAGTCCATCTTAAATATAAAATACATCACTTAAATTTAAAATACTAATATGGACAAAAGTTGATGTATTTTGTAAGAGGGACTAATGTGTTACACTACATTGATAATTAAGAGGGACGAATTCGCTACAAAAAAATTTAAGAGGAAAGAATGTGTTATAAGAGGGACGAATATGATACATTACATTGATAAGATGGACCAATTTGTTACAAAAAATTTAAGAGGGACGAAAATGCAAAATGTGACACATATAGAGGACCAAAAATGCTATACGAATAGTGGATAGTGGATTAGTGAGAGTAAGATATTTAAATAAAAATTCAAACTTCTAAAAAATAAACACGAGGACCAAAAGTGTATCGTCCAGAAAAAAAATATTAGAGTTATATTGATCACTCTAGGATCAAATATAAAGTTGATCGTACGTGCACCTAGGTCATATGTGGCACATGCAGTAAGTACTCACTTTAATATTTTATTTTGAATTAAGTTTGGACCATATAACTAAAATAAGTATGAGACTTATAAATATGTATATTTTGAAAGGAAAAAATAAATGGTAAGTTTGAAGAGTTTGATGAATAAGTTTGGATTAAGTTTCCTACGTTTTGAAAAACTTCATTTACTAAATAGGGCCGCTAAATTTATCTTTTAAGCATGGATCAAAATTTCCATCTTTTCCATCGAAAACATCGAAAAGTTTCCGTTTTTGAATTGGGCGAAACGAAAACAAGATGTAATTCCGAAACTACTTATTTGCCTTAAACTCTGATATTTTCCTAAATTTAGTAATTTTTTTTACAAATTTTCCTTAGTGTTTCCGAAACATTTTCGAATAGTCTCGAAAAGTTTCCAATATTTGACTGACCGAAACATACAATTGAACCGAAATTTTGATCCATGCTTTTAAGTGCGGTTTATTTCTTCAAAATTTATCTATTCATCGCGATTAGAATTTATTTTTTCCAAATTTGCAATTGAAAAGAGTAGTAAAAAGATTCAATTTTGTCCCAAAATAGCGATTAGAAGACCACCGAAAAACAATAAATCAGATTTCGCATGGCTCGTGTGTTGCTCGCATGACCTATATTAATTTTTTTGTCCTTTTTTTACTTAAATCATGTGAAGTTAAAATCTATAAGTCTGCTTCAATTTAGTGACGGTAAAATTGACGGCCGGCCTATGAATCTTTTGGAGGAGTAAACTGGACATTATAATCATTCCGGGGGGAAAAAATGCTATTGGCACATACTTCATCCTAGTCTCGCGCTTTCAAGTGGCTCTCACCCAAAATTTCAACTTCCATTCTGCCTTCCTTTCCTTTCGGATCCACAAACATCAATTCACCCATTAATCTATCAATCCTAGATGTTTCTTCTTCTAATATACTTCTTTCTTTTTTGTGTTTCTTGACAGTTTTTCAAACCATAATTAAGAACCCTGAATGACATTTGACTCATTTGTCAAAGACAATACAAAATCCATTTGATTTTTGAACCCTCTTTGACAAATTTGGATTTTTATCCAAAACCATTTACTCCTATACACTCTTGGAATAAGATTATACCTCTCCAAGAATTGCATTTTCTGAGCATTGTTTCCTATTCCTTCCTCTGTCATTTCAAGAACCGATCTTCAAGGAACTTGCATATATGATTAAAAATGGCTTCTTTAAAGAACGGCGTTCTCCTGAAGCTTCTTGAGAGCATTAAAACCGAATATAACGCATTCGAAGATGATCGCAAACCTGTATTGTTACAAATCAGAAGCATAATCCCTGTTCTCGAAGAAGGTGATTTATACCCTAACAGAGGATTCTACCTAAAAGTCTCAGATTCATCACACGCATTGTATGTTTCTCTGCCTCAAGAACAAAATGAAATGATTCTTGGGAACAAATTGAAACTCGGGCAATTCATTTACGTTACAAAATTAGAAAATTCGGAACCCGTTCCCTTGCTTAGAGGCCTAACTCCGGTGCCAGGTAGGCGCCAATGTGAAGGAACACCCGAAGATATAATTTCACAAACTAATTTCTTGAAGCTTCTAGATGCATCTTGTCCTATTGATTCAATTGTTGAAAAGGGTGTGATTATGGAGAAAAAGATCCCGGGAGTTGATTTAGAGAGAAGTCTTAATGATATATTTGGGGAATGGCATAATAAGAGTAGGCCAAGTTCTGTTGATAATGATAGTGATGCAGATAGTGTGGTATCTTCGACTTCATTAACACGTATTTCGAAGAGGCGGAGTTGGAATGAATCGGAGATGATGGGAGTTAAGGAGATTTTTGATTCTTCGATTGTTAAGCATGAGATTAAGCCGCCTAGAAGCCGTAGTGCCAATGTAAGTTAGTTGTCTTCTTGAAACGGTAATGTGCTTTGTAACTTATTTAAATGTTGCATGGCTAGCTTGTTTACACTAGAGTTTATGAAATTTGGGATTTGGACAACAAAACGGTTAGGGAAGCTATGAGATTAGCTCAGACTATCCGACAGTATAAGAATTTTTTGAAGGATGAAAAAAAGCTAGAATGTAAAATTACTTTTCAATACGGATTGCAAGAAGTCGAAGATTCTTTCTTGTTTGGTAAAATATCAGAAATACCATTTTGTAGTAAGCTAAAAATTCACGAAACTTTCATCTTTATGATTTATATTACAATATTACTATAAGTGAATTTCCAAAATCACCATTTAAGCACATAATAACACCCATCATCATGCTTGTTACACACTAATATTGGTGTTGATTGGTGGATATTTGAGTTATGTGATTTAGTTACAGTTTCACAAGATATAAGATTGTTCTTTTCGGTTGGTATTGACAGGCTTCACCAGTTCGTTCTATGAGGTATGATAGCTCTGACGACAGTTCAAGTACAAAATCAAGAAGAAGAGGTAGTATAACTTGTTCAACAAGGAGATCATTAGCAAAGTCCACCAACAAACTCCAAAGACCAATAGTACTGCCGGCAAAGGTCAATAATGAGCAAGTGTTAAGTTCATTATGCAGTTTAGTCTATGACCGTAAAGGAGCAGAAACTGGTATATCATGGAACTCACTTCCTTCAAACTTAGCCAAGCTTGGCAAGGTATATGATCATCATATTCAAAAGCACTTGTTTGTAGTTTGTAGATTTTTCTTTTTTCTTTTTTTTTTTTTTTTAAATGAAGGAAGAGGTAATATTTTGTATATGTGTTAGTTTATCTACTTTTTTCTTGATTGTAGGAGGTCCTAAGGCAAAGAGATATTGCTTTGCTTGCTGCCACTGATGCTTTGCAAGAGGCCTGTGCTGCTGAGAGATTGCTCAACTCCTTAAGGTCCATATGAATATATAATTTGAGATGATGATTACGTTCTTGACTTTTAAGCACCTTTAGAGCTCAGAATTTCATTTTTCTTGCAGCACATTATCAGAGTTCCCTTTAGCAGATGGAGATGATCTTCAACAATATGGCGATAAATTCTTCGACCTCCAAGATGATTTATCCAAAACTCGACTAATATTGGAGTCGCTAACAAGCATAAGTCCATTCAAAACCCAAGATACCGAATCCTGCACCACGAATTCCATCAAAGACACACTATCCGTAGCAATAGAACGAAAGAAAAACGCAACCACATGGATCAAATCCGCCATTGCACTTGATCTTTCCCCTTCCTCTCCTTCTCCTAATCCTGTGGTGGCCCCCACAGCCAAGAAACCAAGTACACTAACAAAGCCAAAATCCAGTAGCATTATAAAAAAGACGAGGAGCAATGCTGATATTCCTCGTTTCTTGGCATTTGATAAAGAAGAACAGCCCGAGTGGACTAGAGGAAGTACTTTATCTGCTGCGGCCGACTTAGCTACACCATTGCAGGATGAAAGCAAGAAGTTGTTTTTGAGCTATGCAGAGAGATATTTAGAGGAAGTCGAGAGGAAAAGTTCTTGTATGGAGTCGGACGGTTCGATGGCTGAGATGATGTGTAAGGTGAAAATGGTGAGTGAATGGTTGGATTTGATTTTACATAAAGAGGGCAATGGGTCTATTTGTTTAGAAGATTCAGAAGTTTATGGAAGGGTGAGAAAGAAAATATACGCGATTTTATTGAAGCATGTAGAGAGGACTGCAATGGCGTTCACTTGAACGTTAGTCTATGAATTCGAATGATGCTGCATATTGTTAATTTGTGTATATATAATCATCGATGGAATTAATAGACATTTTGATTCTCTTATGCTATGTTAAGTGTTAACATTGTTCCAGTTTATGTGATCTATATAAATAAAGTCTCAAAGTTTTAGTATTGAATTCACCAGTTCATGAATAGACATTATTGTTGTTATTTAATTAAATTAAATTAAAACATGCATGCCATGGAACAGTAAAATAAGACAGATTAAAATTGTTGATCATGTGGTAAACGTGGTCTCCGTGTCTGTGGTCCAATCCATACCTCACTCATTCAGTTTGTTTGAGCCGGCAAATGCCAATGGCTAACTACCCCATTCCCATTAATTTTTTTTTTATTATTAAAAAAAAAAAAAAAGTAATTGTTGTGTTAATATGCATGGCTTATATGGGAAATTCTTACCCAGATCGGGTTTAGTCGAACCCAAAGTAACTACATGGCAAGTTGTAATACACTTGCTTTGGGATTGGATGTAACTCCCAGGAGAGTGACCAATCACAAAGCAAGTGCAATACACTTACTTGGTGGTTGGATGGGTTTGGTCAAGCCAGGCTTGCACAAGAATTTTCCGGCTTATATTTCATCTTTATTGAAAATATGAGATTGGTAAAATAACTAATGATTTTATTATGCATGCGAGTTCTCTGTAATTAACATTTTGATAATCTTAATCACAATTATTAAATCACTCAAAGGTGCATACTAATTTTTTTTCCTATTATTATTATCTTATTATACACAAAAAGGAGAAGATTGGAATATTGCACATATTCATCTTGTAATTTTGTAACATTGAAGGAAATAAAATATGCAAATGATCAAGATTTATGCCCCTAAAATATAGGATGAAGAAATACTAACTCCATCAAATACGTGGGGTAGCATTTTACCACTTAATATTACAAAAAAGAAAAAGGGTCTATGTAATTGGTTAATACTTGAGAGTTAATAATGATTAGTGAGAAAAATACAAGAAAAAATCATTTTAAATAACGATAGTCAATTGGAAATTTGGAATCAAATCAACAAATTGGACGGTCAATGGAGAGACTTTTGACAAACCATTTATCACGTTGAAGAGAATCATTTTCACCTCAAATCTATCTTATCTTTTAGTATTAAATTTTAAACTTTATATATATTTTATTTACTAGTAATTCACAAGAAGCACGCATCAAGGAAATGCATCTAAATTATTAGAATAATAATAATTATACAAGACAGAGAGAAGACAATTTTCTCTATTTATATAAAATTGTCAAATTTGTAAGCAACTTCCTCAAACTCAGATTTCAACCTCTTTTCCAACAACCCAAAATCACACGCACAAACTCGACAAAACTCCACAATAGAAAAATAAGCATAAGCATACAGCAAAAGCAAAACCCAAACCCCCCAAAATATTTTTTCTTTATTTTTTTTTTGTAAATCTCAGTATTGATTTGCTTCTTCGTTAAGTTGAAGCAAATGGGGTGTTCTGAAATATCAAAAGCTGCAATCTTTGTGGGGATTTTGCAGCTGATTTTGATAGAATTTGTGGTGGGTCGATTTGTGGTGGAGAAGAATAGTTTGAGAGTGACGTCACCGGATAGCATAAAGGGAACTCATGACAGTGCAATTGGAAACTTTGGGATCCCACAGTATGGAGGAAGCATGGCCGGAACTGTTGTGTATCCAAAGGATAATAGGAAAGGGTGCAATAATTTTGGTGATTCTGGAATTTCTTTCAAGGCTAAAGCTGGAGCTCTGCCTAATTTTGTTCTTGTTGATCGTGGAGGTACCAAATTTAGGTTTTGGTTTCATTAATCGATTAATTTGAGATTGAGTTGTTACTGGAGATATTGCCCTAATTGTTAATCTTAGTTAAGTTCTTCTAGGTTTCAGCTTAAAATTGATGTTATTTGGGGATGTCTTTTGGGTAACTTCTTAGTTGGAAGAAACATGCCCCTTTTGTTGATTTTAATTAATTAGGTGGTTTAATTTGAATTTGAAGTTATTCTTTAATTTGAGTTCTTAACTGGGTTATTGTATTGATTTGTAGTTGTGCTTCGAAGAGAACTCTAATTGCAGAGCTGTTTGGCACTTTTACAATTTTTATGTAGTCGCTTTGATTTTTTTCTTCTTCTAATAGTTGATTTAATTACTTGTTGTAGCAAATGCTTTAATTTACTGGAACTTTTATGTTTTTTGTTATATTATCCAGTTGCTAGTTGGCAAAGTAGTTTGGATATGTGAAATTGTTGAATAACTAACTTAACTCTGGAATTTCTTGAATAAATATACGTATGATTTTTCTGGTGTTAGTTTCTTAAGCCCATTTACCTAGGATACCAAAATATTGCTATTTATCTATGTTTATACTCCTATTATTTAATTGCTTGCACTTCCACTGCAGATTGCTTTTTTGCTTTAAAGGTTTGGAATGCCCAAAACGCCGGTGCAGCTGCAGTTCTAGTTGCTGATAACATTGATGAAGCATTAATAACTATGGACTCACCTGAAGAGGAACGTGCATCTGCAAAATATATAGCCAATATAACAATACCCTCTGCACTGATTGACAAAAGTTTCGGTGAAAAATTAAAAAGTGCAGTAAATGGTGGAGATATGGTCAACGTGAATCTTGACTGGAGAGAAGCTGTTCCTCACCCAGACGACCGAGTGGAATACGAATTATGGACTAATAGCAACGATGAGTGTGGAGTTAAGTGTGATATGTTAATGGAATTTGTGAAGGATTTTAAGGGTGCAGCCCAAATTCTTGAAAAAGGTGGTTATACACAATTTACGCCTCATTATATTACTTGGTATTGCCCTCAAGCCTTTACCATAAGCAAACAATGTAAGTCGCAGTGTATCAACCACGGAAGATATTGTGCTCCAGATCCTGAACAAGATTTTAGCACTGGTTATGAAGGAAAAGATGTGGTTCTTGAAAACCTGAGGCAGTTATGTGTCTTTAAAGTTGCAAATGAGACTAAAAAGCCGTGGGTTTGGTGGGATTATGTGACCGATTTTCAAATTAGATGCCCCATGAAGGAGAAGAAATACAACAAGGACTGTGCTGATGGGGTTATTAAATCATTAGGTAACTTTCCATGTTACTGAATCATACAACTTGTCTGTCTTATGCTGATAATTGCTAACTAATGATTCTTGCTAATCAGGGCTTGATCTGAAAAAAATTGAAAAATGCATGGGTGACCCTGAAACCGATTCAGACAACACTGTTTTGAAAGAAGAGCAGGACGCTCAAGTGAGTATTACAATCAAAATTCCGGGAATTGTCCGGGAATTGCATTTACTCTTCCCATCTATATACCAGGATTGCATTTTGCCCCCTCAATTTTAAGTCATTTTGGACTTTAATCCCTTAGCATTCTGCATTTGCACTTGCCCCCTCAACTATAAAAATTGTTGCATTGGGCATATATCTCAATGATAATATTCAAACTTTACCCCTTTTGAACATATCACACTTCACTCCCTATATATATCCACCTAACAAACACCGCCAACTGCCAAAGGTCGTAAAATGCAACATTTGAGAAAGCTAAAGTTCAAGAGTGAACCTTAGATTAAAGTACAAAATAAGCTGAAGGGAAGGGGGAAATTGTGATTTTCCCATTTATATATCTTGGCCTTATATAATAGTATTAGTCTATTAGTGTAAATTTTCTGAAAACTAAAATTATGTAGGTTGGAAAAGGAACACGTGGTGATGTGACCATATTGCCTACCCTTGTCGTGAATAACCGACAATATCGAGGTCTGTTTGTTGATTAATGTAACTTTAATCGAGTGGTCCAAATATTTTGTTCTATAATGTGTCTTCTTTGTAGGGAAATTGGAGAAAGGTGCTGTTTTGAAGGCCATATGTTCAGGTTTTGAGGAAACTACAGAGCCATCCGTTTGTTTGAGTGATGGTAAGTTATCTCATTCTAAATTAGATTGTGAAATGACAATGTTAAACTTAGAAAGTGCTAATATGTTTTTACTCCAGATGTAGAAACAAATGAGTGTTTGGATAACAATGGCGGCTGCTGGCAAGACAGAACAGCTAATATTACGGCTTGCAAGGTCGTTTACTATATGTAATCTAATAGTATTTATCATTTATGTCCTTAGCTTCGTTAAATTTTGACAAAATGGTATGGAAATACAGGACACATTTCGAGGAAGAGTCTGTGAATGCCCCTTAGTTAATGGTGTGCAGTTTAAGGGAGACGGTTACAACTCTTGTAATGGTATGTAAATGGTTTTGTTTTGTTCATTTATTTTTATAGAAAATATTTATTTATTAAATTATAAAAAATGTACATACACTAAAAATCTTTATATTTGACCTAGAAAAGCTTCTGACACTTGACTTGATTATTTCTGGATCAATACTTGATCAGAAGATGTATCAGATCCGGCCAAAAGATTCACGATCTGAATTAAATGGTTAATATATAAAATTTGGGTAATCTCACTGCTTTAAGATCCACGTCCAATTATGGTGTATTATATACTCAATTGTTAATTCAAGTCCATAAACAACACTTTGAAAATTTAATTCCTATACCTATAAATGTAATCATATACCTCAATTTGTTACACATTAGAACCTACATTGTCATTTGGAACTTTGATTACTCAGTTATTGCTTATTGGGTTCCAATGCTAATCTTGATTCTGATTCTTGGAATTTTTTTTGCCGTGGATCTGATTTAAAGAGAGCTGAAAAACTGCAAGATGGGTCCAGATTTAGTATGTCAAAACTAGGCCTGAATCCATTCTGTGACATCTCTAAATTATTTTTTGAATCTTGTTTCTAGGACTTGGAAGAAAAACTGACATAAGGAAAAATAATTACTTTGCATGTTTAAGGGTAATCTGAAAATGCATTGGCATTGCATCTCTTTCTAATAATTCAAATAAATTTGTTATTCGAAAATATTAGCAGCGAATAGTATGGTTTTAATGCATTGGCATTGTTTTCGTTCTACACACATACATAATAGTTGATAAAGTATTCAGACATTCTTGCTTCACTTTACAATATAGACAAGAAATAATGTATATAACAAGTCAGAAATGAATTTCTAAACGACAATTGAGTTACTCAATTGAGAAGTGTGCTTCTCTGGAGAGAGAAATTTAAACACAATAAATGCAACGAATAGACAGATAGTAAATTTAAGATAGACAAGAAATAATGTTTATAACAAGTCAGAAATGAATTTCTAAACGATAATTGAGTTACTCAATTGAGAAGTGTGCTTCTCTGGAGGAAGAAATTTAAACACAATAAATGCAACGAATAGACAGATAGTAAATTTAAGATAGAGTTATTACATTTAAAATACTAAAGCAATAATCAACAAAGATTTTTTTTTTTTTTTGGGCTAAAATAATAAACAAAGTTAAATATATTATTAACATAAGAGAGAGAATAGAGGCACAAAATTACTTCACAACTAATCATAAACAATCAAGAGATAAGAAGATGCAATTCACAATTATGCACAAACAATTGGAAGACAAACAGTCGATTTAAGAAGAATAGAATGTTCTAAGATTAGGTCAAGATCTTTAATTGGGTAATGCAGTTATTTATATTGTTAGTTATCAATAAAAAAATTTATTTGTATTACTAAATTTTGTATTTAAAATTTAATAAACGAAAGATTTACAACTGTACAAAGTAATAAAGTATAAATGTGATTAAAATCTTGGTTGATAGGCAAGAGATCACATTAATCTGTCATTGGGTTTGATACATACTGAAGAAGGAGCTAATACATATGACACTTGAACATTGTTACTAAATCTGATTGGGAGGATTTTATCTTTGTCATGATCCTTCTGCTTGAAGATTTAATATATGGATTATGTCTTTGTTTTACCAACATTTCAAGATACTGTGCATGAACATTATTGATATTAATTTTCACATATGCAGCAAGTGGACCTGGACGATGCAAAATAAGTAATGGAGGCTGTTGGCATGAAAATAGAAACGGAATCACTTTCTCTGCTTGTGTGGTTGGTTATCTTTGTACAATTTTTCCTTAATCTTTTCCCAAGCCCAAACTTAGATCAATGGAAAAATTTCACTAATTTTTATACAGGATAATGAGGAGGGAAAATGCTCATGTCCTCCAGGATTTAAAGGTGATGGGATTAAAAGTTGTGAAGGTAAGACATCTTTCCGCAACACATTTTTCTACTTCATTAACTATTTATTGACCTTCTATAATTTTTGCTAAAGATATTGATATTAGTTGATTAGCCATATTTTTAAACATCGGCATAAAGGGTCTGTCTCACATAATCACAGCTTCTTCTATCACTTTCATTTGCTGTATTTGAGGGTTGATCAAGGGTTCCTATACGTTGATCAATGTTGGTTAAATTTTAATCTCACATTCAAATTTTGTACATCAACTAAGCTAGTGGAATGTCAAGCACCATTAGTGATTTGAGGGCATTAGGCAAGATATATTATGGAGCCAGAAGTGGGCCTTACCCTAGGCAACTTAGGTGCTAGTTTAGGGCCCTTATTTCAGCAGAGCCTTTTTTGTTTTTTATGAAGAGCCAAAACTTTATAATGTGGTATTTTAATATTTTTATGATAAATAATGTAAATTATTTTTTTAAGCATAATGTATAAGAGAGTTGTTTAATCATTTGACAGATTTAATGGCCCATTTTGTAGCATATTAATAGGAAAACTGAAAGTATATCCCTACATGTAGCCACTGATTGATTTATTTAGCTATTGATTGATAAGCCAATTCACTTTAGTGATGGGAATGTGTTACACGAGAATATTCACTATACCTGTAATGTCATTGTGCTTACGCCGAAATAAGTTTTTCAAAATCTGAAGTATTAGAAACATATTTACGATCGACTATGTCATAAAAAGATTTAAGTGAATTGACCATTTTTTCCTTGGACAAAATATGTTTCGAAAATTTGAAAATGAAATCATAATCAATTAAGTAGGAATAATTAAATTTTTTTAATGACATAGTGCCCAATTTTTAATTTTCGCCTAGGGCCTCTGAAAAAAGTAGGACCAACCTGTATGGAGCTATATGGAGCTAGATACAACTGATGGATTATTCTCATCTTTTCATCCAAGGATGTGAAATTTGGAGCCAAAATATCAAGCTATTCTTGCATTTAACCTCCGTACTTCCACAATTTTCTTTTGACTTACAGATATTGATGAATGTAAGGAAAAGAAAGCCTGTCAATGCCCAGAATGCAGCTGCAAGAACACATGGGGAAGTTATGAATGTTCTTGTAGCGGGGAACTGTTGTATATGAAGGACCATGATACCTGCATAAGTTAGTTCACGTGCAACTCTATTAATTGGTGTTTTGCACTATACAAAAGTGCCCTTAAATTATTTCGATTCTTTTTTTTTGTGCAGGTAAGAGGAGCACTGAAGTGAAGTCTGCTTGGGCAGCTGTATGGGTTATTCTGATTGGATTAGCGATGGCTGGTGGTGGAGCGTATCTTGTGTACAAATATAGGCTGAGGGTAAGTTTTTTTCACCTATATTTGGTGTCGGTTTTGCAAGTTAACCACATAACGCAATTGCTTAGTGAAAAATCTTTCTTGTCCCTTAATTTGGACTCGATAAATTGTCTGGATAGGGTTAATGTTTGCTGAGAGTGTTTGAAGTGAAAATCACTAATGTTTTTAATTCTACTATTGCTCAAGGTTATAGAAAAGTATGTTATCAGAGCCAGACTAAAAAGATGTCATGTACGAAAAATAGTTTTAAAGACTTGAATAAAGAATACGCCTTAGGGGGTGTGTAAATTATAAACTTTAAATCTTTTTCCTCTCTAGCTGCTTAAGCTTAGAGATACTAGAAGAACCATAGAAGTCAATAAATGAGGGAGTGGTTTTATTGGTTTGGACTTTGGGGAAGGTTTATCATGGATTTTTCTTATTTGGCTCTTTGGTGCAGCCATGTGAAAGCAAACATAATCTGGATCATAATTATATCTCAGAATGCTTAACAGCTAGGTTCTACCACATCCTACCTAATCCAAATTGAGCCTTCTAAAATATATTCAAAGGTTAGGGCACTAAAAGGAAATTAAAATACATGAGTATAAAAATGTGTTTCAATCAGTTGCATAAATTAAGAAAGTTATATTTCTGTGTTTTGAGGAAATATAGAAGAATTTTTTCTTTTTTCTTTTTTTCTTTTTTTTATTTTTATTTTTATTTTTTTCAAGTTTTTTGATATATAGTGTTTTAATTAACGCCCAGCAAAAATCTAGTAAATGATGTTATTTTACCCTTCATTAACAAATCTAAGAAGGATGATATTTGTATCTACTAAACATTTGAAGCATTTTAATGGTAGATTATGTATAAACCTATATATTACAAAATTTCATATATATTGTATTTTCAGACATACATGGACTCGGAGATCAGGGCTATAATGGCACAATACATGCCTCTTGACAGTCAAAATGAAGTTCCAAATCATGTACATGAAGATCATGCTTAAAAATCTCAATCATTGCTCTTCTACTACAAGGGTGATGTGGTGAGTCGTTCGACTGACCTTCTGTATCAAACAAAAGGTTTTGAAGGTGGAATCATATAAAAATTCTCTCAAGTAGCTGTAAAATGAATATTGTCCTATGTTTTAGTATGTGACATGTCTGAGTCAGTATACGGGTTTGGTACATTTTATTGAAAAGATTAGGTCTTTCGAATAATGTACAATAAATAGCCATGTGACAGGTTGTGCCCCCTAATTTAATCGTAAGCGTATTTTTTTGATGTATCTTTCGTCGTGATTGCATGTTTCTTGATGTGGAAGAGTCAACAATATTAGTTACATCAAAAGTCTGTGTTAATTAATTAATGGTTTGTTTATTGAATGATCAAATGGTGTCCTACAATGGTGTCTGATGGCTTTGTTGGAGCAATCTGGAATTAATTTTCAATTTATTACAAGTAATATTTCTTTTATTGTGAATGTAGTTTTGAGGTTGACATCTGGTTTTTTTAACAAGAATTTGTTGAAGATTGAATGCATGGATCCCAAGAATTACTGTCAGAGATTATGAATGAATATTGTGGTTATTGAATTTTATTACTGCTAAATTACATGGATGATGGTTCTGATCTGACCGACGTATGTTTACTTTATCTATTTTTAAACCTTAAGATGAAGATTGCACAATATTAGATGAAATATATATGTCTTGGGATTTTGTTGGTGCTAAATCGTGTTTCTTTTTGGAACTCCAGTTAATGGTCCTGATTCTGCTGTCATTGGAACAGGGTACAATAAACCAGCGTTCATTCATTCAGATGTACGTACAACCTTAGAAATGAATATAATAGTTAGTCTTGGTAATCTTTTATTTTATTTTATTTTATTTTATTTTTGAAAAATGATAATACTGTCTAACTCCAGATAGCAAGTGGTTGTGTTTAGGTGAATCTTAAGTTTAATGCTGAGTATATATGTGTCAGTATGTTGAATGAATCTTGACTGGATTTCATTACAGCTGCATTTATATTGAAAGCTTAAAAGTAAATCTTATTATTTGATTTTGAGTGTATAAGTTGGATACAATTGAACGTATATGTCTAATGTGTAATGTGATTTTTGGATCTGAATTTATAATTTTATGTTAGATTTAGGACTTAGACTGATTTTAGTGGATCCTGATTATTGGACTATAAATGGATCCAGATCTTTTTGTGTTAAGGTAGTAATGTATATACTGTTATCTGATTTTGGATGTAAATTGTCAGCTGAGTGAATGATAACAACTTCTTTTTTTATTTTTTATTTTATGATCTCAAGAGTTTCGACTAGCACTAATCGGACTCTTGCAATCATATGGTACTATTTTATTTGGATCCAAATCCAAATCTACGAGAAAGATTAGATCTAGATCATCTTATTCGGATCCGGATAATAGACTTTATTATTGGACTATGAAGTATGAACCAGACATAAAATCTCAAGGACTCTAGACCTTTTGCATGAATGTTAGTGTCCAACCCTATTAAGTGAGTTTCACGTCAAAATTTGTATCCAAACTCGAAAAAAGATGTATGAAATAATAATAAAGACTATTTTAACTTCGAGCCATTCAACGGATCTTGGTACTAACAAGATTAATTAAAGTATATGCTGGATCCATGATATTTGTTTTACTATGTAGATCCGAATTGAATTTGATTGGTTGACTTAGTTATCTAAATTCATATCCTAATATGAACTTAGATCCACCCGAAATCGGCACAAATCTTGATTCTAAATTGTTCGGATTTAATTTAGCAATCCTGATCAATTTAGATCTAAATTCTGATAGAAAAACTCGATTCAGATTTAGACAAAATCAACCCCCAAGCCCTGTTCTAAATTACTCGATCAGATATTAATTTTAAGGATCCGAATTCAAAAGGAGAAATCGGTTCATGTAAGATCAAATAGTCTCAAGTACCTATTCTCAAATATAAAAATATTATTCTAAGAGTCCGATGGATCTTAGATGTAAATCCAGATAAAAGATTCGGTCCAGATCTAGACAAAAACGACCCTCAATTTTATACTTGGATATAATTTTGATGGCCCAATGGATTTGTAGAAAACATTGGGTCGAATACAAATAAAATCGACCTAATATATTAATCTCAAATCTAAACACAGATAGAAAATACCAATTCAAATCCAGACAAGATTGGTCCAATCCCCTATTATAAGTTACTCGGATACAATCTTAAGACTTCAATAAATCTCAGATTAAGACAAAACCGACCGAAATTTTACCTTTTGACAATCCTATTCAAAGTTACTCTTTCATTGACCTTAAAGGAATGGGATAAGTTTTATGCATCAATGTCAACCCTAAAAATGATGATGAATTTAGACGTGTCGAGAAAACAAATTCCTCTTGTTCTTCAACAAACACAAAGAAGTGGCCATAAATGAATGCATTTTCATAAGATTTAGAAGGAAGGCGAAGACGACAGGAATGAATTTAAAAATGAGATCATGCAGACTTAATTAGTTCATATATACATTAAAGATCGTGTTTCATAGTGAGAAAGAGAGAGAGAGAGAGAGAGCGCATGCTATTTAATGAAGAGTCGTGTCATCGGTCGTGCTCTCTTTTTATTTGAGAGGTAAGGTAGTACGTACGTACTTGACCATCACATATAGTAAATAACAAATAAATCAAACTATAAGTATGGTTTATGATTGATTATGTGATCTTGATCAACAATTAGTTACAAGAATCAAACCATTAATTTAATTTTAACCTAGAACAAAAGAAAGAATATTCATGGATGATCACATGACAACTAAAATCGCATTAAATGCTACTAACACGTAAAAGAACGATTAATCAAAATAATACGCAAGAGGATTACAGTTTGTATTGATTAAACATTTATTGAAATTAGAGATATGTTTACAAACAAGATAATTGTGTTTTCAATATATATATATATATATATATATATGATAATTGCATATGAGTTCTGAAGAGGTAAATCTTGTGGTATTTAATTTGTTCAATTCTCAAGTCCCTGAAGTCTAATAACCAAACATCAAATTAATACAATACAAGGAAGATCAATATAAATGGACAGAATAAAGGGGAAAAATGAGAGTTTTTAATTCCATATACTTGCATATTAATTTAAAATTTGCACATTTACTCCTCTTATGCCCCAAATTGGTTTGATCGTGGGGGAACCATTGCAGAGATCATATATGTGTCATGTGTATAGCAATTCATTTATTATTTAAATAATATAACTTTAATCGTGTCATTGAATTTTATAAATGCTCATGTCTAACTCAATCTATCGATTCATCAATATCGTTCGACCTTGCAAATCAAAATGAAATTCTGTGTCTCTTGAGAATTGAATTTGTGATTTGAACTCAATTAGTAATTGAATGACGATAAAACATTGAACTACTTGAGTAGTTCTTTTGGTATACAACTAGCTTTGTTGGTGCCCACAAGAGCAGGGACAGATTCAGAATTTTTGGTCGAGGCTAAGCTTATACAAAAAGAAATCTATCAAACAGTTAAACTTAAAGTTTATATTATTCACGAGAAAATATATGACGCTGGGAGATGGAGATTGACAAAAATAAATCTTTGAGCAAGTATGCTCTATGAACTCTCTATGGAATGTTAGAATCATATAAAGTTGTATGAAGTCGTAGACCGAGATCACTCAGAAGCTCGGGCAAGTTCATTTCAATATGAAAGTCTGGAAGCTCATACGGGTCACTTTGAATGTGAACGTTACTTGAAGACTCATCGTGAGGTGTAGGTGTAGCCTTAAAGTATCTTTCCATATTTCTAACACTATAAAATGTACAAAACATAATTATCTCAAGAATAATGACATACTCAAGAAGTAGAAGTTAAATATAATAGAGACATAATAATGACAAAACTTATTTTTCATTCCATTTGATAAAACAAGAGAGGTTGAATCTCAATAGGCCAATAAATGTTAATAAAAGACTATGAAGAATATAAGATTAGTGTTTGACATTTCAAATAAAATAAAATAAAAACTATTAACCATCTAAAATTAGTGTTTGATATGTAAATGAATACTATTAACTCTATTGCATCTTGATTTAATCATCATATTATTATAATATAATAAGGTATCCTCATATCTTAATCTAATACTATGAAAATCTTAACAAATATATAACTTTAAGCACAAAAATAAAACTTTAATTTGAAAATTGATTTTGGGAAGTGAATATAAACATTAATAATTAATATATGACACTATTAGTTTGTTACATAAGCACATTTGTACAAACATATATCATAAAAATATATAGATAAAATTACTAACATTCACAATGGGCCTTTTTGTGTTCAAGACTTCAATGAGTAGGAACTTGGGTTGGGTGGATGGCCGAAGGTGGGGCGGCGGTGGTCTGGTGGCAGGAGGTGGTAATGGTGGCTAGAGTTAGGGTTTGGATATGTTGGGAGTAGAGGAAAATTGGGTTTTTCATTGAGGCTTAGAAATTGGGTAGAGTGAGTTATGTTATTATAAGAGTGAGTTGTGTGATATTAATTAGACTAAAATTATATTTGGATCGAAATTTCATATTGGGCTAATTTATTGAGTTTTTTTTTTCCAAAAAAAAAAATACACCACTCCTATACTAAAAAAAAAAAAGTTCACAAGAGTGTATGATTTTGAGAAACCTAATAAATAGAGAGAACTAAAAGGGCAAATATCTCCGATGGTCCTCCTTATCATTAAGTTTTTACAAAGTTATTTTGTATTTTTTTCCTACATTAGTCTCCACTATGAATTATTTGTTTCGATTTGGTCATGGGAAACAAATAATTTATAGTTGGGACTAACATGGAAAAATAAATACAATATGGACCACTCTATAAAAAGTTCATGATAAAGAGGATTATAAGTTTTTTTTTTATTTTTTATGGTTTATCAAGGGTTTAATCCCTTTCGAGGTGGGTTGGGCACATTAATGTAGATACCTCTCCCAACAGGAATTCGAACCTGAATCCGTTACTTTTGGTGACTATAAGATATGTTTACCTCAAAAAAAAAAAAAACTAAAATCTAACTTAATCCTTATATGGCAAATATCTTCAAATAATAAACTATAAGCTGAAAAAGTTCTTCTCTAATTTTATTAATGGAAAATTGCTACACTGCTCCCATAATTACAGGTCTTTAGCTTTCTACATGGAAGCCAAATGAAATCAATTTAAACGAGAATAAATTTAAAATAAAAAACAGTTAATTTATCTACAACGTAGATTTTACTTTCACCCTCAAATTAAAATATTAAAAATATTGTCCTAAACTTATATTGGAATAAAATAAAATAGATTAGTCTTTAGAAATAATATAAACATGAAGCATTTATTTTTAAAAAAGAACTAGTAATAATTTCTTATTAAATAAAAAAAAACTCGATCAGTAGCTAAATCGGTCTTATGAGTTTATAAAATGCAAAATTCATCAACTTTTCTTCTAAATGAATTCCTTAATTTTTTGAAAAAGTAAGTAAAAATCTTTAAATAAGGGATTTTGAATCCAAACTTAAAAATTACCTTAATTTTTTCTTACCAAAATTTGTTTGTATCACTAAACTTTAGCCAAGATCTTATAATCCTTCTTTTTCTATTTTTTTAGAACACCAAGATCTTATAATCTACTCCTGTTATATATATTTATTAATGGCAGAACACAAGTTATTTTATAATTAAATGAAAAAAGAAAGCAAGAACAATTAATCATGAATATTAATGCAATTTCAATTAAACAAATTTTTACAAAAATGAAATTGAAAAGAAAAGAAAAGAAAAAATTCAAAAATCTATATATATGAAGAAACAAGTTATAAATTGTAATCAATTAATCTTTTAACAGATCAACAATGGATCAATGCCACTCAATTTTCATACTTTTGAGGCTTGAGCGCAATAATACCATGAAAAAAACTGCCAAAATAATTAAAAAAAATGTTGATCAGAATCAGATGATATTCAGTAGCAGCTTATTAGATTTAAAATAAATTACAAGAATGATTAGTCCTCATCAAACCGATATAGCCGTCCCTTTAGTTATGCTTTCATCCAAAAAAAAATAGAAAGAAAACGCCATTACATAATGGCAATCAATGTATGTATGATGTGGTATTTATTCACAGAAAAACCATATTGCACCATCATCTTGATCAGGATTGTGATTTTTGCATAGCACTAATCTTCAAATCAAGCCCCAAATCCATTCCATTGTAGGCAAGAGGAGCATACATCCACATATCATCAGAGCTCAAAAGCTGCATGCAGTAATTCAATAACATTTAGGTTTTGCTATATATCCACAATATGAAAAGTAAAGTAATTTCGACTGAAATGAGAAAGAATACGTCTTAATGAAGCTCCCAGTCCCAGAAAACCCATAAGAAAACCGAACTCTTGGATAGGGAGGGGGGGTGGGTAGTGAATCTCAAAGAACTTATTAGAAGCCATGCATGGTTTTAAGAATGGTCTGTCAACTTTGCCATTATCTCCCATAATTTATTTATTTTTTAAAAAAAAATCCCTGTAGATATGTCAGAATTTGCTATATATCATGATCATTTGCCAATGGACTTGGTTATAATCATATTGACACTTAAGGAAATTGATTTAATCCATCTACAATCCCAAGTTAACATTTCTTTTAATTAAGAGTACTATTTCATACCTTAATCTGAAGTTGCAAAAACTTAACATACTGGACAGCTTCTTCAAGCATTGTGCTGATGTCAACCTGTAATGAAAAAAGGACATTTTTTCAGGTTCCCCTTCCAAGCTGCGGGACTATATTATCGAGCAATTCTATTCAACTCTGCTTACCTTAGTTCCATTAGGGACAAGGTTCTGCAAGATTCTCAGTCTCTCGTTTATTCTTTCTCTTCTTTTCTACAGATTGCGTAAAAAAACATCATTAGCAAAACATGCATCATCGGTTAATTTTCAATTTTAACACTGCCTAATCTCAACATCTGAAGATTATTACCCTAGCATAGAGGCTCTGGGGATCAGTCGCTGAACCCCTACCGGCTCGTGTCTTTCCTCTTAAGTTAAGAGCCCCACTTGAACTTGAAGTCACTCCATTCATTTCATGGGAAGCAATTGAATCATCTTCTGAGCAGCAGCTGCTTGAGCTCTGCCTGTGAAGCACAGCAGTGTTATTATTATCTTCATCGTTTTCATCAACTTTCGGACATTTCTTGAGTTTGATGCTTCTCTTGCTCCTTGGGACCTACATTACATAAAATGATAAATTTAAAACCAAAAAATGATATCGATCTCACAAGTGAAGAGGATCGGATTTTCTACACTTACATCTCCATGGCCTCGAGGTCTTTTCTTGGATATCTCCGAAGGGATATTATCTTCCTTCAATATTTCAGGCATTGGCGTTTCGAACATCCTTCCTAGCTGCAAATTCTTCCCATGAAGAGTATCTTCAGAAAAATTCTCATTAGATTCCATACTGCCATTGCTGACATCCTGCTGGTTAAGGAAGTCATCCCCTTCCATTACATTGTCAGATAGTAAATGAATTCGAGAGCTATTGTTCTTATTCACCATCATCGAGTAATCCATTGTCAGCAAATTAGGAGTATTAGCCACAAAAAATTGATGTGGGACACTAGGATAGTAACTTTGATGATGACTTGAGGTGGGAAAAAGAACGCTACTGTCTCCACTATAAGTACTCCTCCCATGTGAAAAAGAATACACATTGTGCGCATTTGCTTCATCGGATGAGTACATTGAACTTCCATCAACACCAGCATTGTGCGCATTTGACTCATGAGAAGTCCAAAAAGTTGGGACCTCATTCGGAAGACCGAGCAATTGTGCCATGAAATCAGCCTCCTCAGAGCACATTCCATTGAAGGAGTTCCACTCCCCCTCAGAAATTGATCCCACATGTTCCATAATTTTATTTCTTTTAGAGATTAAAGCTTAAAGGGAAGAGCTTTCTTTTTATTTAACTATCAAACAGAAGATCGACTATGCTCGATGCTTGGAAATGTAGGGTTATGGAGACTTATTTATAATCTTAGCTATAATATAATAATAGGTTGTCCTTGATTGGCACATAATATATAGAATGGTTTTAAATCTGAATACCCAATAATTTATAAATGAAATCGGGTCCCAGTTCTCTGAATAAAGTTTAAAATATGGAAGATGGGACCTATACAACCCATAGAAGACCAAGTTTACACAATAATGAGCAAATTATATATGCAGCCTTTCGGAGCCTAAAATAACACATTAAGCTTAAACAGAAATCATTAGTAATATAATATGAGCACATAATACAAATCGCAATCATTTGATAAAGCCAGAGAGTTAACTGCAATCAGTAGCTTGTGTCAATTTTAATCCTGAGACTCAGGTTCAGATTTGGGGAAGGGAGATTGGGAACCACACCTGTCAATCTGCAGAACGTGGGGGTCCTTTTCACTTTATTAAACATCTTCATAAATTATTAAATTAAGAAAAACTGATGACATTTAGAGGAAAAAGCAATCGTGGAGGTGAGTCTGATTTTTCTTATAACTATCTGGAACAGCCCAGCAGACATAATATCTTCTACTTGGCTCCTAGTAAATGTTTTGAACCTTAAAATAAATTGTCTAGAACAGAACAGGCATTGCACGAGTATTTGGTCAATACCCATACCATAACCAATAACATAGTTTCTAACTTCACACTAGCTCAGATGCATTAAGTGAGAACACATGACATGGATCACTAAATGAATCTGGTCATCTTGACAAAAATATTCCAGCACAATTGCCAAATCACAAGACATTGAATGACTAAAATGCATACTTGTGTTAAACAGGCTGTGAAACATTTTCTAAATCATATTCATTAGTATAATCATTAAGCTCATAGTTGAGGATTAAGCAAAATAAGGGATATTAGCAATGATGCAAAATTGGTTCAGTTTCATCAGCTAAAGTATTAAGGGCTTCATCACAAGAATAAATGATATAATTTCATTTCATGCAGTCTTTAAGCAATATTTTTGCATGCTTTTGTATAGCAGTTCTGATGATAGATTACGAGGAGGAAATCAGAATTTGTACAGCCAAGTAAAACTAAAATTTGCGATAGATTAACACGTTGTCACCACTATTATGATGGTCGCAAAAGAATATATTGAGGTAGCATGGCTCTCTTGATTATAAAACAAGATGAAATCCAAACAGTACAAATGACCAAAAAATAAAAAACTTTGAACCAATTAAACTGATGTTACCATTTATATGAACTATCATCTGGAAGGCCTGATATATGAGTTTGTAATTGTATATACAACTGTAACAGTGTAGTCCAAAACAAAGAAATACGGCACAGGATACCCCTATAAGTTGGAAACATTCATACAGCTTAAAGACAATGATATGTCAGTGTTACAAAACTATCTGTTGTTACAACTGACAATTCTCTGTAAAACTTTAGTTATTCTCTATTGTTCCACTAGACTACACTTTGGCAAATCTAGATTGTCAAGAAGAAGAAATAAATCGACAACAGAGGGCCAAAATCTTAGAAATGGTAAAACATCCAGTCTCTAGTATATTTCACAATTAAAATATCGATAAAATCTCACATATATCAATGAAGCAATATTCTAGTTATTATTTTATAGTAAAAATTAAAATGAAAAACAGGTTGGAATGAGCTGTAGTACGATTACCAAAACAAGTTAGAGGAATTCTTAACAAAAATGGTTTAATATCTAGCCATATACAAACCATTCATTAACTATACATAAAATCTGCCTCCTCGTCATTTTTTTTTTCTACATTAGACTTATCCTCTACTAAGTACCACAAACGCAAATGGACTAGTTTATGCATAGTAGCCAACAATAAGGTAAGAACCAAATTATTGATCTAGACGAAAAGACACTTGTCGGAGTGAAATTAACTAAATTTATGAGATTTAATTACTATACCATGCATCATAATAGTTACACCTACATAAATCATACAGGTGATCCACATTTTTATTTGTTACCCAAGGGTATCAAGGTCGTAGAACTGGTCGAGACACTCTTGGGCAAACTTCACGTGGGTATGCTTTAAGGCAATGTGTCCATATGCTTTTTACACAAAGAAAATAGATTCGTAATATGAATTTAATTGACAATATGATTATTCTCCAATCCACATCATTAACAAGTCAAATTCTGAGAATTTTAGTGCTGTTTTCAAATCTTTGATGGGTCACACACTTGTCTATTGCCTGTGATATGAGGCAGTTTAAGGATACTAGCACATCAACTTAATTGTAAACAAGTTTCAACTCTTGATTATGATAGTTTAACATAAGTTGTCAACTAACCAATTTTATCCAAAAAGAAAGAAAAAAAAAAAAAACCACAAATTTATTAGCTAGTAACTTGTAATTAATCAATCTGTCTCTATCCTGTTCTTACTTGAGAGTTTAACTTAATTAATTTAAACAAATTTTATTATCCCATAAACAATTCACGATTTATAACAGCAATTTGGATTTGAATATCATTTTGCCCTGATACATATTATCAATAGAACATAAAAATGACCTTCGATTTGCCCTGAAAAAGAGAAGGGGAAAAACGGATCTAGTGGAGATGTTTCCCGCCAAAATTGGAGGAGGTCCTTTGATGAATATGAATGAATATACCTTGAACTAGGTTTAGGGGCGGGACAAGTTGGTGGGTCAGCCCAAAGATTCCGCCGATATTTGCGCTTCAAACACGCGTCGAATCGAATCACCACCACACGGGATACCTCCCCTGTAATGTAATCTCAGTTCTTCAATTTCTTATATATCTTCTGTATTTAGTAGTACTATTATTTATCAGTCGACCCCGAGATTTGCCATTGTACAATTTCATAACGATTATAATATTACTATTGTTATTTTTTTGAGCAAAATAATAGGAATAATAGGAGTATTAAGGGTTAATATGGATGTAGTTTGACTGATTTTGATCTTGGTTTGGTATTAATAACTCGATTTGGATAATGGTTTCAATAGAATATTGAGATTATAAATATTATTAAATAATAGTTAGTGGTTTTGAAACATTGAGATTTGATTTGGATTGGAGTTTGGTTGTAGGGGTTTGGGGGAGAAAAATAGGTAGTAGGTATCCAATCAATAACTTTATATGTGTAAATGGTAGATGACAGATGTCAAATCAATAATTTTATAGGTCTCAAGTAAGTCTGTGTAGGTTTCGTTTTGAACTGAAACCTAGGTTTGAGCTGAAACTTATTCAAACTCTTTACCATATGGAATTTGACCCAATTTGAGTGAGACCAAACCCGCCAAACTCATTCCATACAAACCCTAAAGTTTTCGTTTGAAAGAATTTGGGAGGAATGTGAGTATACAGATTGTGAAGGGTTTATATTAGAATTCACCATATGAGTTAAGTTAAGTGCACTTAATGATTTGAGTCTAACTCAATCATAAAAGATAGAGATGTGCGGATTAATTTAACTATTGTTTTCAATCAATGTGAGAAATTTAGTCTCAATATTCCCCTTTCATTTGTGGATGGGTACGTGACATTATATAAAGCCCAACCTTGCGAATTTGTGTTACGTGGGTAAAGCTCAGCACACGAATAATGACACTCCGGACATTTGTTAACCAGGGGAATAGTTATCTAGGCAAAGTGTGTGGGTAGATAATGAAGCACATCATGCGTACAAAGAGGAGGTGGCCAACTTTAACGTGTGACTCGAATACCATATTAGAATTCACTACATGAATTGAACTAAGTCCACTTAATGGTTTGAGTCTAACTCAATATCAAAAGTTAGCTTAAGAGTTGAGAATTGTCAAAATCCTAATAAGGTGGACTTAACAATTATTTTTTAACCAATGTGAGACATTTAGTCTCAATAATTTCTTTGGGATAAAGTGACAAGTACACATTATTAAATTAAAAAGGAAAAATAGAAATGGGAGTAGAAAATATCTGCTATCTTACGTTTTGAAGTTTGGTTACAACCAAATTGAGTTCTCCATGCGTGCCATTATTCTGATTTTATTTATATAGAACATAAAGTTTTTAGTAAGAGTTAGAAAGGCGAAATTTCTTTATATCTATATTATATTTATACGTGCATGTTATTGAAAATAAGTGATGTCTAATAATTACTTTATGTGAGAAAGTAATTTTAAGAGAAATAGTTCTATATTATTAGAAATGAAGGTCTTATTTTTTTTTTATTTTGGTCATAAATCATAAAATGTTTAAATGGCATAACACGTCTTGGTATATTTTTCATTTCCAGTAGTCATTAGGGCAAATTAAAAGGACCATTTTATGTAATGTATTCAAAATTGAGTCAGTAATATTCAGTTTCAACCACAATGATCTTAGTAATAGGCCATAGATGATTAACCAGATCGATTTTATATAACTTAAAATACCAAATCATTTACATTTTGGTACAATAATGAAACTATCTAAATGCGTCCAGAGCGCTCAAACTAAATATATAAGCTCAAATAAGTAGTTTGTGTTTTAATTTTATAAAATCATAAAAAATAAAAATTATCATTTGAGTTTTCCTAAATATTGTCTTTTTGTTCTTTAATTATTTCTCATAATACCACTTAAATATTTTATCGACATTCCAAAACTTGAAACTTCCAAACCAAAAAGAATTTTAACTATTAAGGAGAATGTATAAAAGATTTAGTGGGACGTCTAGAATTTCCTTTTATATATTTGTCTACCTAGATTTTGTTATCAAACAACCTTTTAATTTGAAGTTGAAAAAAAAAAAGTGTTGGAGATATCTCATCTACTCCTTAATCCTTATATTACAAGCAAGTACAATATAATATCTATGGGAGCCGATCAGGACACGATCCTCATTAATTTATTACACGTTGAGATATAAAGAACATGCATATATAATGCATGAAAACTATATAGAACACATAGTATAATTTTTTAATCGATGGAAATGAAATCTTAGATTTTGGTATAATATATATATAAATATATTTAAATTTAAACCTATGATCAATGTTTCTTGTTGGGCGTGGAGAATATTCTACACCGTCCTGGCCTGCACGTTTGGGTTGGTCATAGAATCACTTGCATTATTTCCTAACTACCCTGTTTCTTATGAATTTTATAGAAATTAAAGTTCGTATAAATTGAATTATATCATATATAACCGTTGCTCAAAATAACCGTTGTTATATTTCAATCATAACTATTTTTAGAGATCATTCGAGAAGCTAGCTTTTAAACTTCGTAGAGGCATATCATAAACTGTTTATCTTATTTCTTCTTATCCATTTTCTTTTTATACTTTGGCATGTAATAAGTAATTTTTGAAATATAATTTGTTAGGTATTTTTATATTATTTTCACAAAAAATAGTAGCCGTGTTACATCGTGAGAGATTAATTTTTCTAAAATTATGACTTTATAGGAGAAGAAATTCAAGATGAGAATTTTAATTCTTGAAGCCTAGTTGTTGCTTGATATATTATTTATATGTTGTTAATTATATGAAGGTCTCATATACACTATATCATTGTTTTCTTATGAAGGAACAATCAATAGTCACATGCCACTTAAGTTGTTATGAAATTTAATGAATGATACTTTCCAAAACTAGGTTGGAAAGTATTACTCATTAAACTAGTACAGGTTAGGCAGTTAAAATTTCTCGAAAGTTAAAAAAGATAGAAAAAATATTTTGGGAAAAGACATGACTAGTCTCAAAATTTATGACCGTTAACAAGTTTGTATCATAAGTATTTGGGTTGACAATTTAACACATAAGTCACTTAATTGAAGCATAATTCAAAAAAAATAAAAAAAATTGGCTCAATCGAGAGAGTTAGCTTCACTAATTAAGTCTAATTCAAAAAATTTGATCATAGTTTAAAGAAAAAAATTATGGGTCATGTGAGCGTCACATGACCCATGCAAAATTTTAGCCTTTAGAGTGCTCATAATCGCTATTTTAGAACAAAAATTAAGATTGTGTTGTGTTTCCTTCTTTTCCTAATATATAGCAGTTTCGGAACAATTTTTTTAGTCCAAAAATTCGATTGTGCTTTTGGAGCAAAAACTTTTTAAAAAGAAAATTATGCTCTTTCTAATCGAAATTTTTGGAAAATTTTATTCCTTTTTCTCTGCACTTCCCAATCGTACATGATTTTGGAACAAAAATTAAAATGAAACATTATTTTTTTTTCCAAAATCCTAATTGCGATTTTTCATTTTTGAACAAAAATCTGTATAAAAGAGAAAAATTGCTATTTTAATCGCGGTTACAAATAGCAAAAAAAAAAATATTTGTCCCAAATCTTGATTAGGAAGAGCATAATTTTTTTACAACATTGCAATTAGGATATTGGGAGAAAAAAAATATCATTCCAAAATGTTGATCAGGAAGAACAGAAAAAAAATTGTCTCAAAAAATCCCAATTAGTAAGAGCATGAAAAAAATGATTTTTTATCCCAAAATCACGATAGAAGGAGCAGAAAAAAGTTTAATTTTTTTCCCAAAATCCTGACTGGAAGCCCATATTATTTTTTTCCACTTTTTTCTTTAAATCATGGTCAAAATTCAATTAAGATTCATCATCCCGCAAGAGAAACTCACTCTCCCAATTGAGCCGAAAAAATCTTAAATTTGATTCAATTTAGTGACTTATGGGTAAATTGTCAGCCCGAATACTCATGAGGCAAACTTGTCAACGGTCTTATATAAGTCATGAGACTAGTTTTACCTTTTTCCTAACTACTTTTGATGAAATGAAGAAACATAAATTTTTAAAATTTGAGATTGATTGAGCCTCTGTATAATGTGAAAATGTGTATTTAAAGTGTTGGATTTTTTGGGATGGCTATTGGAGAATTTTAAGACATAATATGAAAATGTATTTAGTTGCTCCTTTTGAAATTGTAATTATATCAATATATCGTATAAATAAAAGTACAGAAGTATCTTGTAGATCAAATGATCCACCCCCTGTTTGAGACTACATAATTAAGTTTATATATAATTAATGGAGACTGATTTCATTGGTTAAGCCAATTAATTAATTTAATCATTGTGGCAATAGATCGACTCGAAGATATGAAGTACAATTTAGTACAGATGAACCAGAGCTTTCATGTACTATATATTGATTGATTGTAATTACGCAGACGTACAAGCACAAACCTTTGTACTATATATTTTCAATATATTATTTTCACATATCCTATAGCACCTTCACATGATTATGTAACAAATTCTTCTGAATATATTTTCACATTAAGAAGTTCAGAATGTAATTTGGTTCGCGAGTTTTGATCGCAAAATATAAAAGTTAATTTTGATAAAATATATTGAATTTTGCAAGAACAAAGTTATACTAATTAAGTGATGTAGGTATGATACTGCATTTCTAAATTTGGTATGCTCTACTTTAAGAATATGGATGTTCCGTGCAAAACAAAGACCACGCGACGGTGGAGAGCCGACGGAGTCTCCTCTGATGCTTAAGTCAGCAAGTATAACAATGGTAGTGTTGTCGCAACATCTGTATCCGATTGTACATACAAAATCTAAATATTACAAATATGTTATAATTAAGTCCCTTTACTCAGCGGGTACTACTAAAATTAGGAAACATACCCCAAATCAAGTGCACCTAGACATATGACGTTTTACTTGGACATAAACCCTAAAGCATCACCAACCTATATATATTGTATTTTCTACCATTTACGAAATATTTCATCTACATTAATGTGTTTGAATTTGAAAATATAAAATCCTATCTGATGATTTATTTTAGACTATTGGATCGGAGCGCGCGTATTATTTATCCTTGAACAAAAATATAATTTTAAAATTTTTAGGACTAATTAAGAATCTTAAATTCTCAAGTCAAAATACGCAGAAAAAAATATCTATTGATTCTTTCGTCCGGTTCAGTAAATTGTACACACATGACAACTGGGTCGCACTTGAAACATTTACTACACATAAGATGCACAATTCAAATATAGTATTTTATCATAATTAAAAACATGCCTAAATATATTTACATTGTAATGAAATGAGTTGACCAGACGATTTTCCAGTAAATTATCAAAATTTGCAACTTCTCATAAACTAAGGAGTCAGGTAATACTGCCAGCTTTGGATGAATGTTTAATGATATGTGTTTGATTAGTCTTTGCTTCATAAATTGAAACACGGTTAGTCGTTTAATTAACTAAGCCACAAGATTTGATACCTTTTTTTCTTAGAATCATTTGATACTTAACATAATTATTTGTTTAATTAACTAGTAAATCTAAAGAAGAATTTGTAGCAAATCGGACCATGACTGATGTATCTCTTTGTAGACAATATGTCCGATAATATATGCCCTAAACACACACACACAACCTTAAATTTAGATTTAAATTAAAATTATAAAACAAATCAAATCCTTAGATTATTTGAGGATAAAATTGAAAATTCAATTAGTTGGAGAAAGATTTTGGAAACATTCAAATTGATTTTCATATTGATTAATTTAATAAATGTACTTAAAGTCTTGAGACTCTTCACAATGGTTAAGGGGTAGTTATATTTTAAATTTCTTGGGATCTTTCAGTTCACAAAACTAAACTATTAGCTTGACTGATGTGAATGTCTACATTGATGGTCATAACCGCGTCTAAATGATGAAGTTTAGCGATTTTCCACTTTTATGGAAATTGCACTTCTCTTTTCTACTAAGAATACAAAAACTAATTCAGTTTGATTAAATGTTGAGAAATCAACGGATATACACGACTATAATAGTATCGACCGACTATAAACGACTTACCACATAAAATTCGTTCGGTTAGTAAAATGTTAAAGAAAATATTTTCCAAGTATCAAATAATTGAACAATAAACAATGAGTTTCATCTTTTGCTGAGTTCAATTTTCATCAACATTTTACTCATTAAAATCAAGAACAAAAATAGCCTACTCAAAATAATAAAACATTTTACATCATTCAGGGTTCTAGGGCAAGGGTTCTGATGGTCCAAGATTAGTCTAGTGTAAGCTTGTACCACTGGGTTATAAAAAAAAATAATAAAACATTTGGCTAAGATTTTATTAATTTCGTCAAATAGCGTAGATTAGTCTTTCATTGTTTGAAATTATGATTTTGTATTATTATTCTCATTCGTTATCTCTTAAATTAATTCAATTTATGATTGTTGACTTCACTTATAACGAAAGTAGTTCATGTTCTTCCCACTATAACTAACTATATATAATTAACAACCAAATGAAGATTAAATTGTTTTGTTCTGTGAGAGCATATTCCCCTATAGAACAAAAAAAATTGGTGGCATATTCTAAGATCCCTTTATCCTTAATATAAAGTAATAATATGATTAATAGAAATGGAGCTCCATTTATTAGCATAATTTCTTAAATTATAATTAATAATGGCTGACTTTTGTTATGTAATACTGTTAATTAAATGTTTCCAATTCCCAGACAAATGCTTTATATAGCAAATGCACAACATTGGAACAGTCTCAATCGATGACTTTTGCATGTTTAAATATATAACACTAATTAATTATGTCTATTTCCAAAAAAACAAATTCCTTTTTTTCTTTTCTAGATCGACGAAGCAACTCATTACATCATCATGTTTGCTGATTATATTTGCATAATACATCAAATAAAACCCAAACAACGTACAATAATAAATGAATAAGCACATAATTAACAATATCAAATTTTATTACATTATATACCATGTTTGTGTCATGAACGAACCGAAAAGCAATTTAAAGTATAGTAGTATTAATTGTTTGGCTTCAGATTTGTACGTTGACATAGTACTTGTCCAAGTAAGTTAACGATCTTCTTGGAGCAATAAGATTATTGGAACTAATTAATTAAGATATGTTTCAGGGTTTTAGAGGTTCGGAAAAATATTAATAAAATACTAGTATTTGGATAATGAGAAAAAGAAATGCATGTGGACTCACTTGAGATTTTGCAAGTTTAAAAGTGAAAATTAATGTGTCTTAAATTAAATGTATATATGGTTCCAACTTCCAAATTGGTTTGTCAGAGAATACCTGGAACCAAGACGGTAACTCAAACATGTTGCCAAAAATTATGTAGTAATATTGTAGTATATATAAACTGGAGTATAATTAGTTTATAAATTAATATTGTAGTAATAATGGTTTATATATATATACACGGAAATGGAATCACACGCTTGTTAGTCTGATATATCTATGTATTATACAAATGGTTTTTTTTTTTTTTTGGACAACTTAATTTAATTTTCCACTCTACGGAATAGCTAGCCTTATGGGCAATTTTTTTATCTCACGTCTCATATGAAAAATATACATAAGATTCCTTTGTAAAACTAATAATTAATTAATATGAGAGTGAAAAATGACCAATTTGATCATTAACAAACAACATACTGTCATTTAACCTCATGTGAAATGTGCAATGGACATTTTATCCCATGTATTATTGTTTAATAGACGTACATTTTACCCCCTTCATGTAAAGATGTAAAAAAAAAAAAGGGAGATAGACTCTTACATCTTTTCAATATAACACATGCAGGGGTAATTTGTTATTAACTCAATATCTTGATTGGGCATATATATATATATATATATATATATATATATATATATATTATAATGGGTTCTCAAAAAAAAAAATACCATCAAATAATTGTTGCATCAAATTACGACTGAGTCACATGATCATGATTCCCACAGCTATGAAAATACAACAGAATATCTGCTTTTGTTTAATCAAGTTATTAGTTAACAGTCTATGTGCGGCTTGTTTGGCTCGTGACAGAGATTAAAGTAATCCAAATTAAACATAATTATATTGTAACTTACACCAAGCATACGTACAATCATTTCACACGAAGTGTCTTCATTGTGTGTTCATGATTTCATTCAAAATCTTGTTATTTTAGTGTTTAAGAGGAAATTAGCCCAATATCTAATCTTATATATATATATATATATATATATATATATATATATATATATATATATATATATATATATTTCCCTTTTTTCAAGAAATTATAGAAACAAATAGCCTAATAATTAAATAGTACGTTCATTTGGTGATCCTCTTGTATTCAAAATCCAAATATATATATACATTCACATTTTACGATGATATATTTTTTTCGGGACTCGGGGACTTCTTTTTTTAATTTATTTAATTGTTTAAAATTTCAAATATCTTTTGTAAACGTTTTCTTCACAACGAGTTAGATAAACTAAGTAAGCTTTCATTGATATTTTGAATTAGAAAGAAGTAAATTGGGTGCATAAATTAAGTATTTTCTCTCTACACCTAAAATGTTGGTTTAATTGTGTTTTTATATATAAACTAAAAATGTCTGCATCGACTATGAAAATATTTTCTCATTAATAATGTTAGCTAGCTAGAAGTTAGGCACATTTAGTGCAAATATTCACTCCTTGGGAAGCATTACATATCTCACTTTCATTCCTTAATTTAATACATGCATGACTCTCCCTTATAGTATCCATTGTCTAGCTACCATTATTAAATTATTTTCTTGGTTGTTGAGAATTATTAAAGTTTTTTTTCCTGAATTTTAATTTACAACATGATAAAAATAAAATACCATTATCAGGTTATGGACAAGAACTAACTCTAGCTGCCGCGTTACCTATGACCCTGCTGGCTGTCATTTTGCCATTATGTATAAATATATACAAGTAAAAGAAATAAGGAGTATATTGAGACTAAATATCCCACATTGGTGGAAATGAATAGTTAAGTTCACCTTATAAGGTCTTGGGCAATCTTCACCTTACAAGCTAGCTTTTGAGGTTGAGTTAGGCCTAAACCATGTAAGTGGACTTAACCCAAACCATGTGATGAATTCTAATAGAGTATATGTGTGCATGTGTTTGCTTGCATTTAATTAATTAGTTCATAAATTAGAGCATTGCTAAAAATATTAATCATAATTATTTATGACATCTTCTATAATACATATTTATACAGAATCGCTTGCCCCAACCACCTTGAATCCTAACATCTCAAAATATAAGGTTCGTGTCCATCATTGTATACATGATTTGCCAATACTAAAAGTGTATATAAAGTATCTTTTGGCAATTTTGTAGTTTTAATCTCATAGGAATTAATCTTCTTCACTTTTGATTCAGTACGTTATAATAATTTGTATTTTTTATCCTAATTTTTAATGAGAGGATGGTATTTTTCGTACCATACTTTCGCATACTTTAGATATTTATCAAACCTTAGAAGAAGACACATAAATTAATACCAAAATTAAAGAATTTTTTCACATTTTCTTTTATGTCAATTTTTGATATAACTCATGTGTTACACGGCCAAATTTAGTGTTCATTATATGGCTAGCTTTCTAATAGTACAAGCTTCAACTCATAAAACACAATAAATAATCCGTAGAAAATTAATAAAGTTATGGGATATTATCTATAATGAATCATGCCACAATAATTTTCAGATATGATATAGGACACATAAGTATACTAAGGTAAATATTTAGGGGCATAATTTTAAGCATATCAAATATCACCATTAAAGTTCAAACAAATGTGAAAAAAAGTCCTTCAATTTTGATATTAAATGTGTTTTTTTTTTAAGATTTGATACCAAATGTCCAAAGTAGGTAAAAGTTTGGAATGAAAAATACAGTTCCGTCATTTTTTTATTTTTAATTTTTAACTTTTGACCCCATATGATAGTCTCTCTTTAGCATTTTTTATCGTATAGAATTGTATTTTTTTGCACTTTTGGTTTGGAAGAAAGCGATAAGACCAAATTTCAAAATATTTTCAAAAGTTGGGATCCAAAGTACAAATGTACAATTTTATAAAATATGGGATCAAAATTGAGGATCCAATAACATAAGACTAAAAATTAACTCTTTTAACTCTTTCAATCTTTGGGCTAGTAATAAGAAGGCAATATATATATATATATATATATATATATATCATTTGGTCCCAAACTTCCAATTAAACTTAAATTTAGCCACCATTTTTAAGTGAAGAACGGCAGGCGGCAGCAATGTGGTATAAAAGTTGTGTTTAAAGAGTAAAAGAGCTTGTTGATTTTCTTTTTATTTTTATTTTTCAGAAAAGTTTTATGTTTGTTTAATTTGCCTAGATATGGTTTTTCCTAATTTCAGCGGTGGTGACAAAAAAAATGACAGGATGAGCAGAAAAAGTTCATCTTGATTATTATTTAAGAGGTTTGACATTCAAAATGTCAAATACTAAAG
Organism: Penstemon barbatus; assembly: GCA_003313485.2. Taxonomy (NCBI): domain Eukaryota; kingdom Viridiplantae; phylum Streptophyta; class Magnoliopsida; order Lamiales; family Plantaginaceae; genus Penstemon; species Penstemon barbatus. The sequence goes on along the minus strand of CM064884.1, from coordinate 86,092,025 downwards.
TATTTTCGAAAAAAATCAATTTGACGAGGAAATTTGTAAATGTTTATATGGAGGAATAATTCACCTATCAATATCACTGCAAAGTTCAAATATTTGAATAATACAAATGTCCAATGGCCTCTCATTTTCTCTATGGACGATTTTTTGTTCGGCATTCAACAAATGAAAGTTATTGAATTAAATGAATTTGATATCGAGCAATAAGAAATCCTGAAAATCTTTATATGTTAAAGCGAGACTAGTCAATTTTCCAAGACCAAGTATGATATTTATCTTTCTATATACAAAGACGGCCCACTCTCACTAATGGTTAGGCCCAATCAACCCGTCCGTAAGCCAAAATCAATGTTGGGCCAGAAGCCCCATAACCAATAGACCATATTCAGGGAGAAGAACTATGAATTTAATTTTATCTTTAATTAATCAAATTATAAAGGATGGGAATGATATGGCGCAACACGATAATAACATATTATTATATTTCATATTTATTTTAATTGTATGTTGTAAACAAAAATTAAATTAATTGCATCACATCGTATGTCATCGTTGCATTTATAATTCTTTCTTCCCACCAATCAAAAATAATTCTTTTATTTTATGCCCACCAATCAGAATTTTATATCACAACTAAAATATGAAGACAGAAATGCCCTTCAACAGCCAATACTCCAGTTGATATCCAAAAAGAGGCAAGCTAACAACATTTCAAAAAGGATAGCAAAAGAATTAGTAAACATCCGGACACGTAATATATTGCTATTGCTAAAGATGAACAATTTCTAACCAAAAGAAAAACTTTTTGAAGAGTCAGAGTTTTCCAGACAAAAGAATCAGAATTCATCCAAACGGGAAACTAGTTTTCGAGATAATCAGCAAATCTATCAACCACCCGGCAAAGTAATAGATTCCGACGGTCCAAGGGCACCAATATGACTTCGTCAAGATTGATCACTGTGGCTCATCATTGGGCAACTCTTCACCAAGCCCGCTTTGTGCAATTCTGTAGTACAAAATACCCATTGTTGCCATGCAAGCCCTGCACAAATAAGAGCAAGGATTTTTAACTAATAGGAGTATATTGCAACAAAAGATATATATATATATCCAACTTTACACAAAACTGAGCTAAAAGGCCCTTTTGCTGTCCAAAAATAAATCTTGCTTATATATATCCTTTAGATTTAATTCATGAAAACAAAAAATCTAACTGCAGATGTAGAGGAAAAGAAGCAGTTGCTTACATGATAGCTATTATTAAGAGAAGTTTCCTTGGATCCATTCTTGCAGATCTACGATGTCTTATACGACCTTCTGAGGCATCATCATCATCTTTCCTTGGCGGTGCAGTCACAGGTAGAATTGGTAACGAACTTGACCAAAAAGGCAGCAATGACCTAAGGAATTTATTGCGAAGTGAACCTGCAATTCAAAATTCTGTAAGTTCGGTTCAAGTATTCTCAAATATGCAAGTTCTTGAAGCTCTTGCTTTTGAAAATGGCAACTAAACAAAAAAAATGATTTGTCATGTAATATATACATATTACAGAAGTCTGAACTCTAGATAACCAAAAAGTGTCTGAGAAAACAAAAAAAACCTAAAAATCAGAAAGTGTTTACGAATTCCATGAACTCACAGTAATCAGCAAAACAAAAAAAGATGAAAAAGGAGAAAGTGACTCTTGTTAACCTCTTCGCGAGTACTTCTTTTTGTTCCCATCTTCATCATCTGCATAATATAATGCCTCAGAGTTCTGGCTTTCAACCTGCACCGCATTTTTTCGTGTGGTTGCACCAGGCTGGACACCACAAAAGTGTGAGAAATCAATAAAGCACAAAAATACATCATGGATAATGTGTAAGTAAACACTATAAGCCTCAGGAAATAAAACATAGGAAATTCTTACACCAGTAGGACTTGTACTTTTAATGAAATTGGGCTCATGATTAGGTAAGGATGATGTCGCTGGGCTAGGTACGTCGATCTCCACAATATCCAAACTTGCTGGTCTAGCAGAGCCTGTTGCAGTAGAGGCTGCATCCTTTCCAACAGATAGATGCATCAGTGGTTCTGCGGAAAATGCAGGTGGAGGACTTCCGGACTCTGCTCCATGAAATGTTACTGGATGGTTCCCAAACAAGTTCTTCTCCAAACCAGCCTGTAAAACAGTTGCATCACCCAACATAAGATGATAAAGTGAAATAACCCTCGAGTCCAAACAGCTTGAAAATAAGAGGAAGAAAGAAGAGTCACAGGAAAGAAACTGAAAGGTCGAGGATGACAACTTGATTGCAATGAGAAGAGATCACCAATATGAGTGTCTGGTAACAGTTTCAACAGTGAGAGTACATACTAAACGTCCCGACGACTGTCAGTTAAAGAAATGTGCAACCTGATGCTAAGTCACATAATGTGGGAGTGGTGTGAGAGCTCAGGGCCATAGCTGAAACTAAAATTACATAAATTCCTATTGAGATTAGAGTTGATTTACATACATGGAACATTTTCTATCAAGTGGCAATTCAATTAACTCTTTTACACTAAAGTTCTTGTTTCCTCATCTTCCTTCTTTGCATCTTAAGGACGACAAAGAAACAAGGTACCAAAAATATAAAGAAGTGTCTAATCGTCTTTCCCTCTTTCTACTTTTTCTCTTGCCCTTCATTATGCTTCCAATTTCACTTTTCCCCCTTTAATTTGTTCCACAACACCATTGAGGCCAATCCCTTCCATCCTTCTGATTTCTCCACCACCACATATACCATAGCTACTTTCTCCACCATCTGGTACCAGTTTCCATCATTTCCAGCCGACATCTTCTGCCATCTCCACCACTTGAACCGATACCACTATGTACGACTGCCTTCCCCACTTCTAACTGTTGAACATGAATGCTTACCATTTTAAAGAGTTTCTAGAGCATGACTAGCAAATATTAGAGGACAGTAAGTTGGTTCTCTGGCTCTGAACTTGCCGTAGTAACGGGTTCTTAATGAGTATGTTGTCAATGAATATTTTACATAGATCTACTCAAACCTTCATGCAGAAATCAGGATAAAATATTAAACTTTTCAAAATCAACTATTGCTTGTTCATGATAGAGAATGGTCAATCTAATCTTTGATGCTGAATGTCAAAACATAGGAACAAATGAGTATTCAGTATTCATTCAATATCATGGAAGAACTAGCAATCAGTAACTGATATGCAATTTTGTATACAAAGATAGAGTTCGAACAGACTGAAATGGCAATCCAAATACAGAAACAAATTAGCAATCTAACTAAACCAAACAAGAAAAACATAGATATCAGTTCTATTGACAACCTTGACATCCTTGACAAAGAAACGAAAAAACCAGCCCAAAACATAAATTTCCGTAACAGTTGGAGCTTCAAATTCAACAAGCGGACCATCTCAAAGCGATGGCACGTCCTATGTCTGTGTAGCCTACAACCCTCATGAAACCCACTCATAGCTCAAAAACCCAAGTTGAATGAATAAGTCAAACAGATAAGCACTGCTAATATAGCTGCAAACTAGTAAACTATTACAGAAGAAGCTGACACATTATTCCAACAGGTAGGCATAAGAGTGATGCATATATTGCGGAAACGAAACTCCAAATAGAAGTTTGGAGTGGCACCAGTTCCATTTCCATCACTACCACAGATGAAAGAGTCTTGACAATAAGTATACATTAGATGGGGAAAACGGAAAACAGAAAATTAACTTTCCAGCAAAATGCTAGCAATATGAGGTTGTTAGCAGTTTATACTGATCTAATTAAGCTAAAAAACTTGGTACTTTATTTTACATGTAATTAAGAACGTATTACCTGAATGATTGCATCTTTCAACCTTGAATGAAGACGGGATCCTGAATCCTTGACACTTTTTGGAGGCCATATCTGCAAACCAGTCACAGACTACTTATGAAACGAAGCATGAACCCACAGAACAAGTAAAGGTGTAATGCAATCGAGATTAATGATACTGGATAAAATATATTCCTAGAAGATTCTGATCTCAGATTTGGTGATTTTTAGAGTCAAAATGCTTTAGTTCAAGGTAACTCGAGTTCTTAAATATTTTCAATTAATAAATTTAGTTTATTAGTAGCTTCCATACAATGCAACCAATTTTCTTAACAGGAATGAAAGTTATGGCCTTCGTAGATTTAATGCAATAACAGAAGTATAAGAAATTGATCACTCAAGTCACCAAAATACAGTGCCTCGGATGTGAACTCAAAAGTCCCAATAATCATCTTGCAAGTATAGCATGTTGCTAGGAAATCTCGACATCGTGTTAATAGCTGCTATAGCTAGAGAAGCTTAAAGCAAAGTGTTCCATACATAACAAGGTTTTTAGCTGTTTTCTCTTCGGGACATTCTGAGGGTGGGAAAGGGATGGGCTGCAGAGGTGGCACCAAAGCAGAGGATAAAATGACTAGTCATAAAGACTCCCAACACAAATAGGCTTACTTGCTCTTGTCCCTTTACTTCTCAAGCTAGTCTTATTATAACAGTTTCAGTGACTTCTTAAACTGAGAAAAGATAATATAACAAAACCCTGGAGCACAGTTAAAAAGTTTTGGTGAAAAAAGTCTGGCTACTTTTGAAGTTTGAAGGATTCACAATCTTCACCAAGAGTATGAGGTTCCACACCAAGACCTAGCTATTAAGACACTCACCAATATGATAATTTTGAAGTTTAGTTACAAAAAGATGCAGTCTAAAACTCACGCTACATAAAGTGTAAAAGTGGAAATTTACTTAATCCCATTATATTAATATCTTGGCAAGAAAAGAAGATGCTTATTTCAGCCTAAGATTCTCAAGCAAACCTTGTCTCTGGGTACAAGCCAGCTTGAAAGTCATGCAAAGAGTTGCAAGCCTCCTATTAGCATGTCCATGTCCCAGATATCAATCACATAAAAACATGAGTACTACAATTATCATTACAACCTTAAAACAACTTGATAACAGTGCGCTCAAGTAGTACGGTTGGTTAAAGGAAGAAATTCAGATTAACCACAAAAAATCGATCAGAACTCATGAATGTCACAACTACTGGGAGCGAAACATACCGAGGTTGAACAGCCTGGGCAAATGTACCCACCGGGAGCAGTGTGTTGAGGAAAACTTTTGAGGTGTGACACCAAGCAACTTGTATGTATAACATCTGGAAAATACGCTCGTAAGTTACTGAAGAAGAGAAAAAAAGGAATCCTTCCAACTTTAAATTGAAGAATCACGGGCAGGAAAACATACGGAAACAACCCAATCTAGTAGTCTGAGGGTCTGTTCCCTCTTGAAGCACCGACTGACACTGGCAGCATTTGGGAGGCCAATCATACTCTCCATCAATTACCCACTCAGAGTATGTACGGACCTAGAAAGTAACATTTCTTTCTTAAAATGTATGAACAATTTGAGGATGGAATTGTGAATGACAATAACCATACCACACAAATTTGGTGCTCCGGAAAGCATATACATTCCCCGCAAACAGGCACCTTATGGACGAAACAATACAACTTAGTCGCCTAAAATTCAAATTATATGTGTTAGCCATCATTCTTCAAAAAGCACAATATTATAGTATTACATATTAAATAAGTCCCCTGCAAGTAATCAGAAAAACAAGACTATGGCTGCCAGCAATATAGCGAGAATGAAGCCTAATTCTAATAAATCATATACGATCACCAATCAGCTGCAGTCTATCAATATTGAAATCAAAAGATCTCGATATAACACGAATTACAATCTCGATCTGATTCAAAATTATAAAAATGAAGATAAAATGGCCATTGATTTTAATTAAATCCATGTGAAGATATATGCAGTACCTTGCGGCATTTACAGACCACCATTGCATTGACTGGTGGAGCAGCCACGCAACAGCGAATGTGAATCGAGATTTCCAAGCAAAGAAAGAAAAAAGAAATTACAGGGTTTTAGCTGAGTTGGAGTGAAATTTATTCAGTGTTTTGAGAGGCAGAATTGCCTGTAAAAAAATCATTTATATGCTTCATATTTTCTTGGTATCAGTTTCAATTTGGGAGTTTTTGGAGTGGAATCCTCTGTCTGTAGATAACTCCTGGGCTGGGCCTTTAGCAAGAAAGAGATTGTTTGGATCTGAGAATTTATTTATTTATTTAAATAAATAGGAATATTTTGACAATTCTACATTGTCAATATTAGTGATGAAAGCGGTCGGGTTTGGGCGGGTTTACATGAAAAAATTAATCCAATTCAACATGTGCGGGTTGTCAATTTTTTAAATCACACTCGCGTTGTTATTTTTCAAAACCGCTCGGTTCGGGTGGAATGGGTGCGGTCGGGTTGGCGGGTTGAACGAAAACAATGTCAGAAAATCTTGACATCTAAATATAAATAATTAAGCGTATAATTTTAAGTTCTTCAAAAAACAAATAAGATGTATCAAATATATTCAACTACATTTGAAATTAAATTCAAGAAGCAAAAAATACAAAACTAGAATATAGTCAATGATTTCTTACTAATTAAATCAACAGTCCCAAAATAATATTATAAGTCCCCACAAAAGAATTCATTACAAATCATCACTTACACATTACAAACAATAACAGAGTAGTGAAGTTTCTTCTCGATTTTTCCAACAACAAACTCTTTAGGAAAAAATGTACTAACATATATGTACCCATTAACATTAATATAAACAAAAAGCTTGAAGAAATTTTGTTTATTTGTTCTTATTCATTTGTTAATAAATGTAATTTATTTCACAATTTTATTAAACAATTAATAAAAAGTTCATCAAGGATGATTAAGTGCGTGTTGCGGGTGCGTCAGTTTTTTAACCATCAAACCCATCACCCGACCATAACGTGCGGGTTTACAAATTACCAACCCGTACTTGATTATTTTAAAAATAAAACCGGCGAGTTGCTGTTGAAACTGACAACCATTTTTGAAAAGTCGGAAATGGCAACCCAAAATTAATCCAAAGACGCCTTATGATCAGAAGTTAGGCCCATCTAAGGTGGTGTTTGCCACAACCAGTTTAGTCGGCTCCACACCCGCCCACCACAAACGGGTCAGGTTCAAACTTTAAAAAAATATAAATAGAGGGATGGGATGGGAAGGGAATACAAATTTGTTTGAAAAACGGAATTTCAACACAGTTGAGATTTGAATTTGAATTCCAGATAGCAAATTATACTACACCCCACTTCCACTGCGCTTCCCCTGTCTTCTCCATATTTCTCTCTCCTAAAACCCTAGTAACGTCACACACACAATTCACACTGACCAACGGCAGTGATGACGGCGGCGCCACCACCACCATCGACGGGGAGGGAGCTGTTGAGTCCTCCCACCGACGGCATTTCCAACCTCCGTTTCTCCAACCACAGTGATAACCTCCTGGTTTCTTCCTGGGACAAGGTTCAGTTTTATGCTTGGACTTCGATATTGTTTTCTTGTTTCGTTATTGAATCCTCAATCTGATTGGTTTGTTTCTCTTTTCTAAGAGTGTTCGGCTCTATGATGCGAGTGACAATGCGCTAAGGGGAGAGTTCATGCACGGAGGTGCCGTGCTTGATTGTTGCTTCCATGATGATTCCTCGGGGTTTAGTGCTTCAGCTGATCACACTGTTAGAAGGTAATTCTCAGTTTTGTTTGTAATTGTTTAACTAATTGAAATTAATCATCGTGGTGTTAGCTATAAAGTTCCACACCTGTCCTGATTTTTTGTTTGTGGAGCAACTTTTATATAGGTAGACTTTGATTAGTTGTGATAGACTGTTAAACTATGTGATTGGGCCATGCTTATGGAGAAAATGGTTGTTTTATGCTCCAGGCTCGTGTTCAACTACAATAGGGAGGATATTTTGGGGAGGCATGATGCACCTGTTCGTTGTGTCGAATACTCGTACGCTACTGGTAGTTCTTCAAATGCCCGGCTTTTTGCTATTGTTTTTAATTCTTTTATGGGTTTATTAATTTTTTCAAAACACTTCGAGGAGAATTCATAAGCACACTCTCCTTTGTTGTATCAATTTAATTATAAAAAGCATATAATTTCATGTACTTGTTCAGCATTGCTACATTGAAAGACCTTGACGCGTAAATAAGGTTTCTCTGTCTAATCACATACGGTCTTGCTCCCTCTATGCCCCCTTTTTATATATATAATTAGTGCCCTAAAATTTTCATTTACTGGTATTAAGAAATTATTTAGCTCTGATAACATGCTTTTTTCCACTAGACACAATCAAATTTTTTATTTATCTTCATGAATGGCAATGTTGTTTGCTTGTTTTCTTTAAATTTGTGTCACATTGTTTTAGGCCAGGTAATTACTGGTAGTTGGGACAAAACTATAAAGTGTTGGGACCCCAGAGGCGCTAGTGGTCAGGAGCGCTCTCTTGTTGGAACATACACTCAACCTGAACGTGTTTATTCTTTGTCTCTTGTTGGCAATCGGGTGGTGGTCGCAACTGCTGGAAGACATGTCAATGTGTATGATCTTCGAAACATGTCCCAACCTGAACAACGGAGGGAATCTTCCTTGAAGTACCAGACAAGATGTGTTCGATGTTATCCTAATGGGACAGGTGCTGCTTTCTCATCTTACTACTATCTATTTAGGGGTTGGTGTGATCTAAATTTCCTTTTGTTTCTAAAGTACTCTTAAAGTTTTTTTTAAGATTGACAGGCTAATTGCCTTGCTGTTTTTTGGACAATTTGTAACATATAAATTTACTGGTTGATATATTGCAGAGATAAAATAGGTTGATTTGAACCAAAAAGTTCGGTAGATTTAAACCGCAAATAATAGATTATGAAGAATTTCTTTGCCATCAGTGTACTTTTATTTGCTCATTCTGACTATCATTTGCAGGTTATGCTCTTAGTTCCGTGGAAGGTCGGGTAGCAATGGAATTTTTCGATCTCTCTGAGGCTGGCCAAACCAAAAAGTATGTCTTAAATTGCACCGTGTAGGAGGCTGCACATATAGTACTCATGATGTACTGATCCCTCTAAAAAGATGCTTGGGCTAAACTAAGATGTTTCCTATATACAGACATCATACACTGACTAGGGCTTAACATCTTTCTGGATCTGTCTATTGAAGTCTATATCCACCAATATATTTAGAATTTTATCTAAAAGTTTTGTTTTCACAGAACAAAAGAAGACCAACAATCTGATACGATATTTTCTATAAGACTATGACATTGATATTTTGCATTCAGATATGGTTGGACATGGTTTTTTGCACAAATATTAACAAAATTGAAGGAGAAATAAATTTTGCTGCAATTATGTTTTGCTTACAGATATTTTTTCTTTCTTGTGGTGGTCGTTTTTTAATCTTATTCTGGAATCAACTATGTTCACCCCATGTTGCTGGTCTTATTTGCAGGTATGCATTTAAATGTCATCGCAAATCAGAAGAAGGGAGGGATATTGTCTACCCTGTAAATGCCATTGCATTTCACCCCATGTAAGTTGCCCAATAGTGTCAGATCTTGTGGTGTGATTTCCTACATTACCTGACCTATAAAAGCATCCCAATTTGGCTGAAGTACCAATAAAAGATGCAAATTACCCAGGTGCAAAAGAATGTAGACTTATGATTGTAGATTAAACTTTAGTTGACATGACTGTATATGATAGGGCTGGAAGAAACAGGTAAAAAATTATTTTGGCTAGCAAATATGATAGCAAACAGAAGAGCAACAGTAATATCATGACTAACTAATTTGAAAGAAAGAAAAAAAACGCGGAAAAAAAAATGTGACACATCATTTTTTAATGTGGGCATGATTAGAGTTTATTAATGCATTTGCTAAGTGTTAAAGTTTGCTTGAATCAACATAGTGGCATACTGCGATCTTCAGAAGTCCATTGAAATGATTTCACTGATCTTCCTACACTTTAATGTGGGCATGATTAGAGTTTATTAATGCATTTGCTAAGTGTTAAAGTTTGCTTGAATCAACATAGTGTCATACTGCGATCTTCAGAAGTCCACTGAAATGATTTCACTGATCTTCCTACAAAACAAAATTGTTGATGCAAGTTTAAGGTGAATTGGTATTATTGATGATGAAAGTGGCTTATAGATGGCTTTCTTCTTTACTTTTTTCTTTTAATCTAATTGTATTAGATGTCTTGTTGTTTTTCTCTTTCTTACTTTTTCTCATTTGAATGTGCGTGTAGCTATGGCACTTTTGCTACTGGAGGTTGTGATGGTTATGTCAATGTGTGGGATGGAAACAATAAGAAGAGGCTTTATCAGGTAATATATATATATATATATATATATATATATATATATATAGAACTGAGTTACAGGTTCCTACATCTTATCTGAAATATATGATGTTATGCTGAAAGTTCTCTATTTGGTCCAATTTGAAGTACCCGAAGTACCCAACAAGTATCGCAGCATTGTCATTTAGCAGAGATGGTAGACTGTTGGCTGTTGCATCTAGTTATACATATGAAGAGGGAGATAAACCGTAAGAATACCTTGATACATCACCCTAACTTTCTCTCTATTTCATCTCTATCTATGTATTTGTATCCGTAATTTCTTTTTATTTTTAGCAGCCACGAGCCAGATGCCATATTTGTCCGCAGCGTGAATGAAGTAGAAGTCAAGCCAAAGCCTAAAATGCTACCCAATCCTGCTACTTGAAGGAAAGTTGCCAAGAATGTGCGAGTTTTGTACTCCTTATGAACATGCTTTCTCTTTGACATTATGTAATTTGAAACTTAAATTCCTTAAATCATTTTCTCGTTGATTACTCTTGATTGTTGATCTTCTTGAATGTTATGCATATTAATTTATTCATTTATAATGAGTTCATCAGGCAATTACAGCTTTGAATTTTTGTAAGTCCAATTGCTGTCTTGAGTCGCAGGCAAGGGTGACGTTTGGCAGAGTCTGGAATTAATTAATATGGGTTCATATATTGAATAAATGTCTAGAAAAGACTTAAGACCAACATATGCACTCTCTAATTCCCCCAATACCCCCTTGAGATCACAGGCTGTATATGACGTTGTGAAGATTTGTTTATCTATAATTTGCTAAATGGTGACGATGAGATTTAATAATATTCATAGTAGTGTACAAAAATGATGATACTGTTGGGTTTGTGCCTCGATTGTCAATACAACAGAGTGCGGAATTTAAAATTTTTCAAGACACACCCACAGTCCCATAAATAAAGTCTCCATATTATGTATACAAAAAGCAAGAAACGAACGCAAGCATAAATAAAACATAGGGGGTTAATCGAAATTACCTCACCACAGCTCGGTGGTGGTTACCTCCAGGCTTCATGTTCGATTCACAATATAGTGATCCAAGTGTCTCACCTCCAGAATGTATCCACACCAACTGGATTGTAGCAACACTTCCAAGTCGTAGGCTAAGAACTGGAACTTGAAAGTTTGTCAACAAAGGTACTTCTGAACTTGATCAGGACTTTGATCTAGGTTCGGGTTTGGAGATCAACTGGAAGAAGACCAAACACGCAGGGCTTATGCGGCTGGATTTGGTTCGGCCAAGCTTGGATCGGCCAGGTTAGGTTCGGCCGAGCTAGGATGGGCGACTAGGGTTCGGGGCGAAATTGTTTGGGGCGATTTTGCAATTTATAAAACTTGTTTCAAAAATCAGATTTTTCTTCTCTCAAAAATCGGCTACTTTATTTTTCTCAAAAGTTTTGCAGGGTTTTCTCTTGTGTGTGAATGAAGAGAATGGAAGAAGGTATTTATAGGAGAAGAGTCCTACTCCTATAAGATATCTTTTCCTTGTTCATCAAATCTCTTCTTCCTTATCTAATCAGGAATCTGAGATTTGATATATCTCTTCTTCCTTGTTTTCCAAGATTAAAAACTTCCTTTTCCTTATCTCTAAAAATCGCCCCCTATCACTTAATTTGTGATAATCACAAATCGACCCCTTTGTCATTTAATTGGCTAATCCGAAAATTACCAATTAAATTTATTCTTCCAACTTAATTAATTAACCACTTTAATTAATTTCATAATTAATCAGATAACCCTTAATTAATTAATTGAACATTAATTAATTAAATATCTAATTAATAATCTCTTACTTGAATTAATGCTTTAATTCAATAACTTTGATTTAACAACTTTAAATCTTTCACATTTCCCTTAATGACTGTCACTGTCCAATTGTATTGTGTGTGACCCTCTGGGTTCACCATCAATTGGCAGTAGGCCCACGACTCTCGTGATTTAATTAACGAGCAATTAAATGCTCCGATCAACTTTAAACTATCTTTAATTGACCACTCCAGAATTAATTTCCCTATTAATTCAGGAGTACCTACACTTCATGGTCGATGTCTAGCCACAAGCCCATGAAGCCCAACTTCAGGTGAATTGATATTTGTGAACCTCACCTATTATAACTGCCATGTACATACGGTCCTTCCATGACTGATTTCCCGATCGAGACCTAGGGTGTGTGAATTGATCGGCACCTCTAATTATCTCGATTCTGTACTTTCTAATTCAGGATAGTAATTCCAGTGTGACTGCTAAATTTGGAAGTCCCCTCCAAATTCGTCACTGACCGTGGCCACGGGTTTCTCGGAACTATTATCGAAGAACGTACAGGAAATTCTCCCACCTTATCAGGATGAGTCAATGGATCCTTTCTTAGTACTAACCACTCGCGTACACTTCCGTACGTACCCAACTTAGGCATTTTTATGACCAAGCTAAGTGGCCTATACCTAGATCTAAGTATGCACTTTCATGCACCGAATTCGCCCTAGCACTTCAAGTCTAAGGACTAAATCGTACACTATTATAATCCTTGAGAAACATCCCATCACCGATATGCGACATGCGCTTCCACAATGGGTTTCTCTGTTCGGGTCGTTCGATGCATTCGATCCTCTATCGAACCACCTAGTCATATGCACTGGCCTCAAATGCCTTGTTCATGAAACTACAACAAATTCACTCCATGTGAATCATGCATAATCGTACAAGTCTTGACGATTCATTCGATACCCCGTCTCGATATGAATCTATGACTTGGAACGTTTTCGAGATCACGACCTTTGAGACTGTTTCATGATAAGTGCACTCAGTACTGAAGTGTATAGTCCCATAGTCTATTGTGAACTCAGGATTTCATCCAATCGCTTAGATAGGTTCGCGAGAGATGAAGTTGGCCATTGTTTAATTCACGTACTATGAATAAACGGGCGTATTAATTATAAACCATAAGAAGATAGTCCTCAAACAAGCTAATTTAGATTGGCTTGCCGGGCACTATTCTATCAATCTCCCACTTGCCCTAAAGCCAATCACAACATTTCTAAGACCCATCTATACCAAGATGTCCCTCGAACCATTTGTGAAAGAGCTTCATTAGTGGATCTGTTAAGTTGTCTTGTTGAGATGACGTAGTACTTTTACTCGTCTCAACTACCTATGATTTTTTCAATCATTTGGTTTTGTGTTTAGATTCTTGATGAGATCTCGATTTTCTTTCATTGAGCAATAGCTTTGTTTAAATCGGTTAGGATTATAAGAAGCTTTCGTCATGCTAGGTAATTCATCCAATGGATGAATGTTTTCTCATCTAAACACCTTTTGTGTGTATGCAGCATCACAATGGTGCTTTTATTCTGATTGAGTTGGCAATGGTATACTATTGGAATTTCTTCCAATATACCTCTGCTCCATCGAAACAGAATAAATCATCCACTTTTGACTTTGAAAATCTCGAATTAATAATTCCTTCGAGTTTCAATTCTCCACTATTACCATAGACCAGCAACATATCCTTTAATTATCTTCGAGGATTGCTTTATGGTAGTCCAGTGTCCTTGACTGGAGTTTGACTTATCAGTAGCTCGTGAAATATCAGAGCTTTTGATGAGTCAGGTCATGTACAAGACTTTGCATGCTACATGCAATCCAAACGCTTAAGCATAAGGCTTCTTGAGACAATTTCTTCTTTACTTATTAAATGCAGGGCATTCACATTAAATAAGACAGAGAAATTCATATCTCTATGGAATTGATCCTTTCTTGGATTTTCCATATAGTCTTTGTACTTAGATTTGTGAATTTCAACATCTACTTTTCTTTATCTACTTTAGATACGTATCGCCAGTACGTGAGATGCAATTCCAAATCTATTCATGGAGAATTGCGTGATTAACACGCTTTCGTCTGTGCTTCTCTGATATTCTTATATCAATCTTGATGTATAGAACATCTTCTTGTTACTTTTCGAACTTAACTGTACTCCCACTGATCCTTTTGCACAAATGGAATCCATATGCCTTTTGACAATTCAACATTCTTGATTGACTTATCAAGTTGCATGTTCCAATTCGGAAAAAGTCATAGATTGACCTTTGGATTTGAATAGAGATCATCTCATCAATTGTGAGATGCAGAATCCATTTCCAATAGTCATATCTTGGTAGTCAACAACCACCTTTCTATGGCTAATAGTTTCAAAATGGGTTTTGACGTTTTAAATGGAGAGAAGGTATTTTCATAGATCTTTTAAAAGACTTTTGAATAATCACTTATCGCCATTTAGTGAGTCAAACTTATCACTTTGAATCTTATGGCTTCATGCCATATCCCTTGATTTATGTCTAAACATATTTTTCTTTGTAATCTTGGATTAAATATCTAATCACTCAATTTCGTAAAATGGAATTGTGAGTTCCTTACGAATTTGATTAGATTACTAAGAATTTGTGCAAAAATCGGTTCATTGGGTTTCGGGGTTTACTCCCACTATTTGTGGGGATGGGTCCTTATGTCTTTTGGACTTCATCAAGTTTTTTATGACATTCCCTTATTTCCTTTGACAAAAGATTCGTCAACATAGGAATAAGCTACTCACGAGATACTTTCGTTTCTCGTTGTCATAGAACAGGTATCCAATGGATTTCTTTGGATACCCCACAAATATTTGTATGAATCGGATCTACCATCGAATTTCTCATACATGGGTATTCTCTCATTTCATAAATGATTTGGTAGTGTAAGAACTTTCTTCGGAAGGCACTACACCAAGTTTCTTGAAGAGTCAGGAGAGGCTATCCCCTTAATGTGAATGAAGGAAGTTTAGCAAGATCATAGTTGCGAATCGAACTAGGTTCGACCCCCTTCTTGATTTGCTTCATGAGAATTCTATTCTCGTTTTAGATAATCGTGGAATTAATTGCTTATGTTTCAGCAAGCTTGATTAGATCAAAAGTGCTTTCGTCATAATGCATTTAGTTGCTTCATTTCCAAGACGTCTATTGAATTGCTTCAATAGTCTCAGAATTGTACTTCAATTATGACACATATACTTTGACGATTAAGAAATCGTAAGTATATTTGAAGTAACGTTCTTCTTGAACTAGTGCTTTTAGTTCTTCCACGTTTGTCCTAATGGATTGAATCCATTCGGTTGAATTGTTTGGAATGCTAAATATTCCATTAATTTCGGTTATCATTCCTTCAAGATTTGAAAGTTATGAATTTATCCAAGTTCCTTATTTCAAGAACAATAGAAAAAGCTTCCCTTTCGTATCTATCTTCAGGAAGAATGTCCAAAAAGAACATTTCAATCGTGGACGATTATTTTGCCACGTTTTTCGATTCAGCATATAGTTTTTCGTAGTTTTGATTTGTTTATCATTGTATTTATTTCTATGCTTTAAAGCATCAATATTTGTACAAAGTTAAATAGCTTTAATTAAATAAATTCCATTCTCAATGGTAAAGCAATAATGTCTTGTACAAAAATTTGAAATAAAATCTCAAAGACAAACTAAAACTAAAGACTTATGCTAATACGAAAAACTAATATCTCTTTATGCAAAGTTCTAGGTCTAGATAGTCCTTGACCCAATCCCTGAAGTGATTCTCCCTTATCTCTCTATGCATTGATTGCATCCTCCTTTTAAGGAATTTCTTCCTTTTAGGTCGAGAGGGAACACCATCATCACCTGCAAATACTTTTACAGACATGAAAGTTCTATCAGATGTCTTACATCATAAAGAATTTAACAGGTGTATAACTTAAAAGTCATACCATTGTTAATTCTGTTCAGGAATTTCTTTCCAGCATAATCCTTCATTTGTTCTTCATAGTCACACATATGGCAGCTCCACTCATATAGACCATATCCAAGTAGATGGGCATCCTCATATTTGTCTAACAACTCATGCAAGTGTTTTGTTTCAATTCCATCAACCGGAATATCACAATGTTGCAAGAAATGATCGAAGTCTTTAGACAAGCCATTTAGAGTAATGGTTATCTCATCTTCTTTAGATATTCGAGTTCCAAACTTTCTGAGTCGTTTGAACATCTTGGCTAAGTAAGAACAATATTCTCTAACATTGCCAAACTCATCCATGTTTGTCTCATAGAGTGAATAGCTCATAAAGTTCCCCAAAGTTTGTTCGGTTTGAAAACGTAACACAACTCGTTTGAATGGGACAGTGGATGGTGAATGGCTAAAAAATAGACAACATATAAGCAGACAGGTTTAACATTAATACTTATAATTAACGAAATTTGGACTTTTTATCGAAAAAGTTCTCCCACTATTTTATCGAAACTGTGACCCCTTCTAGTTTCGGGAAATTCTATTTCCTAGTAGGTCTTGACGTCCCAGCAGCAATTAATTGTACCCACGACTCGTGGCCATATAATTAATTCCCTAGGTAGGTATACATATTACCAATTGTGTCTACCACACAACCTTCAAGCTATTTTGCCTCGTTTTTCGCATTTATCTAGCACTGCTACATCATAAATGTTACTACGCGTTTAAGTCTAACCCATTAATCGTGATAAGCAACGGGCCCGGTCGTGAACTCCCCGTAACTAGTTATCGGTCGATATTCACATCCCGACCAATCCCTACCCTTGTCGTATTTAGTTAAAAATAGGAATCGAGGAATTTCGTGTATTGCCCCTTTCTTCGACTCGGGTGCCAGACTCTGGATCACCTTTATCGATAAGTAGACAACTTACACTAGTCCCTATTAATGGAAGGCTTGGATCTATAAAACTTCATTTTATAGTTTACCCAATATGACTTAATATTTATTCGAGAGGGGATTTTCGGTTTTGAAAGTTTGAAGAAACTCTCCTCGAGATCTCACCGTTTCAATTATGCTTTATCTTTTATTACGATCTAGATACTAGCGCGCATACACACAAGCAATCATAAATCGACAAATAAATAAAAGCCATACAAGCCTAACATGCATGCTACCACAATATGTTTTCGATCGGGAGCCTCCTATGCAGGCCATCATCGAGCCAGTGATGTTGGCCCTATTGGTCAATCTAAAGGGGTTCAAACAGGCCTATGCTATTACACAATGTACCACGCATACGCGGCCTTCAATTCTTCATGGGCTCCCACCTTGCTTGTAAACGGGCCTCCATCCTAGACTAGGAAAGCAGTAAAACCCTATTCTATTACAAAGGCTCAAAGTGGCCCAAAACAATAACAGGCTCGCAGGCCCAATAAAACCAAACATTAAATTAAACCAATCACATCTACCCTAAGGTCAAGGCTCGGCGCGATCGAAAACCACGTAAACAGTTCACGTTGAGCAAGAAACATGTAAACATCTTTTACTTTCTTTCTTAATTTTAAAACTACCTTTTAAAACTAACTTCCCATTGATTTCTTACTTTTAGTCACTTCTAATTATGACAAGAAAAATTCTCGGATAAACAAAACAAGTTTTCTGTTTTAAAACAGATCCGGATTTTCAACCTTTGAAAAATTGCAGTTCGGCCCCTGTACTTTCGGAAATTGCACTTTTAACCCCAAAACTTTTGAAAAGTTACAAAACACCCCCAAAACAGTTTTCGGACAGAAGGACCAGAAAATAAAAATTTTTGAATCCAGAAAATATTTCGAATTGCAAACTGACCCCTCAAATTTCGGAAATTACAAAATAGCCCATAAATTTTCGAAAATTGCAAAATGGTCCAAAAACCCGTGCGATCAGAATTTCATAATCAGCCCATAAATTTCTAAAATTTCCAGAAACAGAAAATTAATTTTCAGCCCTAATTTTCAAGATTTGCGATTATTGCAAAATAGTCCTGGTTTTTCGAAAAACTATAAAAACGTCACAGATCCGGAAAAACAGTTTTACCCAATTATAGATCCAGTCATAACAAGTAAGAATCAATCGACAGAACATAATTCTAAAGTGTTTTCATACACATAATCAAACATATACGATAAACACATTATGTTCAGGCTTTTACGTATAATAAGTATGGAGTTGGCTCTGATACCACTGTTGGGTTTGTGCCTCGATTGTCAATACAACAGAGTGCGGAATTTAAAATTTTTCAAGACACACCCACAGTCCCATAAATAAAGTCTCCATATTATGTATACAAAAAGCAAGAAACGAACGCAAGCATAAATAAAACATAGGGGGTTAATCGAAATTACCTCACCACAGCTCGGTGGTGGTTACCTCCAGGCTTCATGTTCGATTCACAATATAGTGATCCAAGTGTCTCACCTCCAGAATGTATCCACACCAACTGGATTGTAGCAACACTTCCAAGTCGTAGGCTAAGAACTGGAACTTGAAAGTTTGTCAACAAAGGTACTTCTGAACTTGATCAGGACTTTGATCTAGGTTCGGGTTTGGAGATCAACTGGAAGAAGACCAAACACGCAGGGCTTATGCGGCTGGATTTGGTTCGGCCAAGCTTGGATCGGCCAGGTTAGGTTCGGCCGAGCTAGGATGGGCGACTAGGGTTCGGGGCGAAATTGTTTGGGGCGATTTTGCAATTTATAAAACTTGTTTCAAAAATCAGATTTTTCTTCTCTCAAAAATCGGCTACTTTATTTTTCTCAAAAGTTTTGCAGGGTTTTCTCTTGTGTGTGAATGAAGAGAATGGAAGAAGGTATTTATAGGAGAAGAGTCCTACTCCTATAAGATATCTTTTCCTTGTTCATCAAATCTCTTCTTCCTTATCTAATCAGGAATCTGAGATTTGATATATCTCTTCTTCCTTGTTTTCCAAGATTAAAAACTTCCTTTTCCTTATCTCTAAAAATCGCCCCCTATCACTTAATTTGTGATAATCACAAATCGACCCCTTTGTCATTTAATTGGCTAATCCGAAAATTACCAATTAAATTTATTCTTCCAACTTAATTAATTAACCACTTTAATTAATTTCATAATTAATCAGATAACCCTTAATTAATTAATTGAACATTAATTAATTAAATATCTAATTAATAATCTCTTACTTGAATTAATGCTTTAATTCAATAACTTTGATTTAACAACTTTAAATCTTTCACATTTCCCTTAATGACTGTCACTGTCCAATTGTATTGTGTGTGACCCTCTGGGTTCACCATCAATTGGCAGTAGGCCCACGACTCTCGTGATTTAATTAACGAGCAATTAAATGCTCCGATCAACTTTAAACTATCTTTAATTGACCACTCCAGAATTAATTTCCCTATTAATTCAGGAGTACCTACACTTCATGGTCGATGTCTAGCCACAAGCCCATGAAGCCCAACTTCAGGTGAATTGATATTTGTGAACCTCACCTATTATAACTGCCATGTACATACGGTCCTTCCATGACTGATTTCCCGATCGAGACCTAGGGTGTGTGAATTGATCGGCACCTCTAATTATCTCGATTCTGTACTTTCTAATTCAGGATAGTAATTCCAGTGTGACTGCTAAATTTGGAAGTCCCCTCCAAATTCGTCACTGACCGTGGCCACGGGTTTCTCGGAACTATTATCGAAGAACGTACAGGAAATTCTCCCACCTTATCAGGATGAGTCAATGGATCCTTTCTTAGTACTAACCACTCGCGTACACTTCCGTACGTACCCAACTTAGGCATTTTTATGACCAAGCTAAGTGGCCTATACCTAGATCTAAGTATGCACTTTCATGCACCGAATTCGCCCTAGCACTTCAAGTCTAAGGACTAAATCGTACACTATTATAATCCTTGAGAAACATCCCATCACCGATATGCGACATGCGCTTCCACAATGGGTTTCTCTGTTCGGGTCGTTCGATGCATTCGATCCTCTATCGAACCACCTAGTCATATGCACTGGCCTCAAATGCCTTGTTCATGAAACTACAACAAATTCACTCCATGTGAATCATGCATAATCGTACAAGTCTTGACGATTCATTCGATACCCCGTCTCGATATGAATCTATGACTTGGAACGTTTTCGAGATCACGACCTTTGAGACTGTTTCATGATAAGTGCACTCAGTACTGAAGTGTATAGTCCCATAGTCTATTGTGAACTCAGGATTTCATCCAATCGCTTAGATAGGTTCGCGAGAGATGAAGTTGGCCATTGTTTAATTCACGTACTATGAATAAACGGGCGTATTAATTATAAACCATAAGAAGATAGTCCTCAAACAAGCTAATTTAGATTGGCTTGCCGGGCACTATTCTATCAGATACAGCGTGATGCGGTTTCCAGGAGATCCTATAAACTCACCTCGGTTCGTAATTGACCAGATAAAACAGAAATCTCTAAACAGAATAGATCTTTCAAAAAAAGAATATCCCTGTTTGAAATGTGCATATAACTACATTAAGATACATAATTTTCTTCATTCTCAACGATATGGATCCGATTCACGATCAATCAAACAATTTTGCTAAAAATTTCCCGAACAGAAGTTTGAAAAGGTCTGCCAGCGCAGTGTATGTTTGAAAGTTTATCATTTTAACCTAAAATATATCCAACATTGAGAAGTTGCCTTACAGTATGAAAGATAAGTAGTAAAGCACTCTTATCTCTACTTACCCATAAACGAAGTCTCTTGAAACTGACCAAAGATGGAAGATTTGGCTTTGAATTACAACAGTTACAGACAAAATACCCAATATTTTCTTTGGACCTTTGAGATTTATCAAGGGTTTCTGATCACCTAAACCCTGAAGGGGATGCTTGTGGACCAACTCCAGCTCCTCCTCTTCTCATTGCTTTCGATTGAGCGAGCAATTCTTCGTAATTCTGATAAGGGACCGGAGAGTTAGAATATGAAGAAGTATGCCAAGTTCGAGTGCATTAATGTGTAACTAAAGAAGAAGAGAAGGGTACCTTTTTCTCATACGCATCATCTTGAGAGGTGATGATTTTGTCAGCAATGCCATAGTCAATGGCTTCCTGTGCTCGGAAATACTTTGGACGTTGGATGTCCTTTTCAATTTCTTCCTTTGGCTTTCCAATCCCTTTAGCCAAGAGCTCGAGGTAAGATTCTGTGTTTGCGTTCAGTTCTTTGGCCTTAATCCACATATCTATCACAGCTCCACTTGATCTGTTGACTTTTGGGAGATACAACTTTGCTGCACCAAAAAACAGAAACCATGTAAATTGCAAAGGGTTTTTGTGACACTCGTTCATGTTCACATCTTCCTTTCTCCTTCTCTGTTTGGGAGGTAGGTGGGTTAGTAGTAGTAATAAGTATATAACGAGATAACACAATTAATTCAACCCAAAACTTTACCCGATGTGTTATATATGGGTAGTTTTTTGGGCTTTTCTTTTTTTATCGGATGAGCTTTTTATTTAGAACATCACAAGTTAACACATTTAATCCCTAACAAGCAAAACCAAATCAAAACATGAACTATTGAGAATGGATACTCAACAATACATGATTTTGTATTCAAGTGACCAAGACATTTCAAATTTTACAATTTTCCATGTATTTGACTAATTATATATAGACCTAGAAACCAAATTTTAACTCTACAACCATAATCCATAAGTTCAATGTCCAACAAAAAATGAGCATATACCTCATTTGTTGCTTCCCCGCACACTCAAATTTGATGGGGAAAGAAATTCTTAGAAAGAAAAAAAAAGGTATCAATAGAATCTTAATATTTTCAATGTGAAAGAAAGGAACAAAGGTTATTTAATTGATAACCAACAAACATAGATTTAATATTAGGTTCAAGTTTCAACTTAAGATGCTTTTATTAATAGAGAGGAGCCTCCACTTCAACAAAGCCTTTTATATGAAATTATTTTCTCACAAGAGCAGACCTTCAAATCACATAATGTTTCTTCAAACAAATATGCTTGAAGGCACCTCCAAATAGGAACAAAGCTATTAGCTACTGCTTCTTGCTCTTTATCATAAAAGCCATGAGCTAATGATACATGGCTTCACCAGATCACTGTTTAGGCCAGTACTTGAATAGACAAAGTTCCCTTTAATGCTAAATACATAACCCCGATTTTGTGAGATTCATTAATTTGGCATACATGTAAGCTGCAAGCATCACTACCATGAATTGCATTTCAAGGATTTCAGAAAGGTAAATATAAGAGTTGGTCTTACTGGATGAGTTTGGCTGTAACGCACGATATCCCTTCGCTCCAAGAGATAGAAGCATTGCTGCTTGACCATATGCCATGCCACAATTCACGGTATAGACATCTGCTTTGCAGTACTACAGACATAACCAAATAAAAGAGTTGAACTATAGGTTAAGTTGCTTATACTAACAAATACTAATCAAGGTGACAGAAAATCCAGATAGGCCCAGTAAGCCTATATCACCGATAATGATGGCAATATAGGTCCTACTTAAGATGTTACAAATAGTAGTTCTTAAACTTCATTTGTTTCTCTTTTTCTAATAATTCATAAGTTAAACTGTTAGCTTGTTTGCAAAATCTTCTGGAAAATTACTTTTAGATTTTGGATTCTAAAAAACTAGTTGTTTATGTAGAAGTGAGTGTTTGGCTTCTGCTTGAGGAAAAGATAACATAAAAGCACCCAAAAGCCGGTACGAGTTGCTTCTGCTTCTACTACTTTTAAAAGCACAAGTTTTTTGCAGTATGACTTTATCAAGGGCTTACTGCCATAGAGTCAGCTATTGCATAGGCCTCAGTTTCAGATCCAACAGTCTCCATCTTCTCATTCTGCGAGAACATACAGAGGCACAAATAACAGAGATTGGTTTAGCAATATATGAAAAAAATAAACAGCCAATACTTGTAAGCACTAAGCAGATTCCAAGACATGCAAGAAAGTGTGTGCGTCTGTGTGAAAACAGCCAAGTTCAGATAACACAGAGTTTAGTACGAGTACTCAAGCAAACACAGAGACTAATACCAAGAAAACCACAATCTTTTTACGTGATTACCTGGGTACCAGATGAATTGATGTATAGATAAATTGGCTTTGTTGGGCTGTCATAATCTAACCACATAAACTGAGCAACAATTAGCTCTGTAACTGCAGGTACAATCTGGGACGAGTAAAATAAACAAGGTGAGAATAAAAAAAGCAAGGGCATAGATTGGATATAAACAATCCTCAAGGAATACATAGAGAAAGATGCAATACTGGCATGCCAAGATAGACAATTCGAGCATCTAAAAGTAAAGATGGCAAATCAGGAGGAGCACTTCTAGGCCTTCCAGATCCTCTAGCTCCTCCACGGTACATGCTGACACTCATGCTATACTTTGAGGGCCCTCTTTCATTCGTGCCTGATAAACTCCACATTCCACCATTATCCAAGTAATTGCAGGCTGATGATATGCTTTCCTAAAAGAAAAAGGACTAATTAAAGATCTTTCAAGGGAAAAAAATAAATCCAAAAAGAAAAGGAATTCTTCTTATAAGACAAATAGAGTGCCTAGAAATAATGAAGTGAATCTCCTTTTCAATATAAAGTATTATTACTATCATCTGATTTTAACCAGGTAATCTAATAAAACTGGCAGGCATCTCTTCATCCATTTTCCATACAGCAAGTTACTTAAGACTTGACAATACGAGGCAGACCTCTGTTACTTTTTCCTCTTGTCGGCGAACAGGATTATCTTCTGTCATGAACATATCCATCTGTGAAGGTGAAAGACCATAGAGATACTGAGGTGCATTTTTGTAATTGTCCATCACTACAAAAGAGATTATAAGCGTAGTTACGAAATCAGATATATTTTGGAAGATAAATTGAAACGAGAACAGACAACCCAATTGGTCATATAGGTTAATACAATTGTTTTGACATCCCCTATTACACACACACCACAACATATACATATTTTCAAGGACACGAGATTTGGAGCCCAAGAGTGCTACTCAAGATGGTTCTTGTAGTCGTTTTAACCTTCATCACCGGTAATTAATAAGAGTTTAAACCAATACTTAGCTACTACCTCAAATCAATGACTACAGACCATAGAATATAACTCTACAGATTGAGCTATGTAAATAGTTTAAAAGGGCTGCACTCTGTTATCCTCGACCCATAAAAGTGTATTCATACGGAGGTAAGCAACTAGACTCATTTACCTCATTATATTGTGGCGAGGAAAGGAAAACACCAAGTAAACTAAGAGAAAAGTCTAAAATTCATCACCATATAAAAATTACTTCAACTAAATTTTTCTTTACTCAACATAATTGTTAGAACAAGAAATATCTAATAATCAATCCCGACAAGAGATACAGGAACTTATAAAATGAACAAGAAATACAATATATATATTATCCGTAATATAAAATAAAAAAAGATGAGTGAGAATGTCAATTACATCCATCTTTCAGATTTTCTTCTCTGAATTGTTTCGGAATGTGGTCGAAAGATTTCCGAGCAACTGGAGACTTAAATCCATATCTCCGAAACGCGCTTTTCCTCGGTTTACACGTGAACAGCAAATTCACGTTAGAATTTCTGCTCAGTTCACGATTGTTTTCGATGGTTGCAGAGAGTGGTGAGAGCGAGAGAGAAGAAGACGCCATGGAAATTTAATTTTTTTTTCAGAATTGAATTATTACCAAAAAGAATAGAAGATATTTAATGGAGTATATTTTCTTGACGAATTCTGAAGGATATTTTATTGGTTTTAATGGGCTTCATATTTCCCACTTTATTCAGGCTTAAAGTCTTGAGCATATTATTTTCAGCTCTGCAGCCCATATGTTAATTGGGCTTTAGGCTGTGTGCGGTAATAACAAGCATTCGATGGCCTACAAATTTACTTATAAAACTAAAATACCGGGAAGGATAAACATTGTTTAAGGAATTGCCAATTGAAAATTGTCTGATTGGAAGAATAGTGAGTTGTATTATATATATAATAATCAGATCAGATGCTACCATTACCAAGGGCGGACGGACACAGGGACAAGGGATTTTTTTATTTTTTTTTAATATAGTATTGGTGTATGGAAAAAAAAAATTCAATAAATTAGCTTAATATGAAATTTTCAGCTTAAATATAATTATAATTTAATTAATATCACACAATCTACTCTAATAATAACTCACTCTACCCAATTTCTAAGCCCCCAATGAAAAACAATGTTTACAAGTTACAAAATTGAATTAAACTATTTATACTAACATTTCAAAAAAGAAAAAGACTATTTACTCAAGCCCTAATTAACTAAGGAAAATTAACTCTTTTTGTTTTTTTCAGAAAAGGAAAATTAACTTAACCAGCAAGGAAATACTAATATACAAGGAAAAAACAACAACTTAAAACCCAGCTTAAAGGACTAAAACCCAAATTAAAGGACTAATTAAGAAGTAAAACGCAACTAAATCCAACAGCCCAAAATAGACAGCAATTAGATGGACCTTGAACCAACAGTTTTAGTAACTTGTAATCATCACGTCCAAGCCCGAATCACTGGATCAATTGAAATTAATATTGACTAAATTTTCAGATTTTCTCTACTAAGTAATTGAGAATTGTTCGAGTCTCAAATTCAAAAAAGAAATCCGACATCTTTTCATATTATTATTTTCTTATTCTTCAACTATTAAGGACTTTTCTATGGTTAGTACCACTTGTGCTAAGTATTCATTAGGTCCCCCTTTAATTATCGTTGGATCATTTTTATTTTTTAATCAGCCATTCATTTTTTTTAAGGATGACCTGTGCTTTAGGTTATTGTACTCCTCTCTTTTCTCAAGTCACAAATAATTAAGTCTTATTGCAAAATTGATCTCATAAGTAGGTTGACTGACAATTTTACCCCATAATATTTCAACTTACCAAAATAGTCCCCATATCTTCAAATTTATTGACGATCTTAGTCCACCACGTTGTCAAATTTCAGAATTGACTCAAATAAGACAACGTACGGACCAATTTCGAGATTTTACTTACTTTTATTATATTTACATAACTAATTTAAATTATTTTTGAGCGATTTAGCCCATTTTTATTAACGCTTTTGCAATTTTCAACTAATTTATTCGATTTAAACCATTTTTGACCGATTTAATTCATTTCTTCACAGTTTGAATCGATTTTTTCACCAATTTCATCGATTTGAACGATTTTTGACCAATTGTACTCATTTTTCACTAATTTCATCGATTTACATTGTTTTTAACCGACTTAGTCCATTTTTCACCGTTTTCGCTAATTTTTTCACTAATTTCATGGATTTAAACTAATTTAAGTCGGTTAAAACTATTTTTGACCGAGTTAACTCATTTTTGTATCGTTTAAATCGATTCTTTAACTAATTTAATCGAAGTGAATGATATTTGACTGATTTAACCAATTTTTTAACTAATTTTATCGTTTGAAATTGATTTTGATCGATTTAGTCTATTTTTTTCCATAGTTTTCCATGAAATTCATCGATTTAAACCGTTTACGACCGATTTAGCTTATTTATTCACAACTTACATCAATTTTTACACTAGTTTCATCAATTTATACTATTTTTGATCGATTTAACACGTATTTTAACTTATTTCAATTATTTAAATTATTTTTGACCAATTTAGCCCTTTTCGCTACTTTCTTTCGTTTTTCCACTAATTTCCATTGAATTAAACCAAATATTTTTTACCAATTTAACTAATTTATTCACCATTTGCATCGATTTTTTCACTAATTTCATCGGTTTTAACATTTTTTTTATCAATTTAATCAATTTTTCATTAATTTCATCCATTTAAATTATTTTTGATCGATTTAACCTAATTTTTTTTTACCGATTTGATCATTTCTAAAATTGATCTCATCGATTTAAAATATTTTTGACTGATTTAACTCGTTTATGTACCGTTTGCATCTATTTTTCTCACTAATTTCAACAATTTGAACTTTTTTTTTTTACTGATTTAACCAATTTTTCACTAATTTCATCAATTTGCACAGTTTTTGACCGATGTAACCCATTTATTCACTAATTTATCGATTTAAATTGATTTTGACTGATTTGACAAATTAATAAAAAAATTGGGTTAAATCGGTCAAACTATCAAAGCGATGAAATTACTAAAAAAAGGGTTAAATTGGTCAAAATTCGTTCAAATCGATGAAATTAGTGAAAAAATCGATGCAAATTGTGAAGAAATAAATTAAATCTATAAATAATGGCTTAAATCGATATAATTAGTGAAAAAAGAAATAAAACAGTGAAAAAACGGGCTAGACCGATCAAATAATTTAAATTGATGAAATAAGTTAAAATACGAGTTAATACGGTAAGAAAGAGTATAAATCGATGAAATTAGTGAAAAAAATCGATACAAATGGTGAATAAATGAGTTAAGTCGGTCAGAAGCGGTTTGAATCGATGAAATTAATGCAAAAATGGGCGAAAACGTTGAATAAACAGGCTAAATCAGTCAGAAGCAATTTAAACAGATAAAATTAGCCAACAACTATTCAAATAGATGAAATTTAGTTAAAAAATCGATTCAAACGGTGAAAAAATGAGGTAATTCGATCAAAAATAGTTTAAATCCATGAAACTGGTGAAAAAAGGGGCGAAAATAGTAAAAAAAAACATGCTAAGTCAGGTTTAAAATAATTTAAATCGATGAAATTAGTGAAAAAAATGGATAGAGTCTATCAAAAACAGTTTAAATCGATTAAATTGATGAAAAAATTGATGCAAACGGTGAATAATTGAGTTAAATTAGTCAAAAAACGTTTTTTTTTTATTGATGTAATTCATGAAAAACAACGAAAAAATAAGTTAAATTGATTAAATTAGTGAAAAACAAATGAAAATCGTTAGTGGGTTGGGTTGAAGGTAGGTTAGGGGATGGGTGGGTGGGTGGGTGGGTGGGTGGGTAAGGTTGGGTAGGGTAGGGTAGGTCCGGATTCGATCCGGGTGATACATTTGCCACCCCTAATTACGAGGTTTGTGTGGGGTAGATTTTTAGTTTTTTTAATTATAATTGTAATTATTTAATTTATTTTTTAATGAATATTAAATATTTTTATTAAAAATTAAATATTATTTTAATAAAAATTAAATAAATTAATATTGTTATATAATTTTAAATTTGAAAAGAATATGTATTCTTAATTTTTTAGATTTATGTTAAAATATTGTTTATAAATCAAATTAATTATGTAAATATAATATGTAAAATTTTCAAATTGGCATGCACATGGTATTATTCGAGTCATTTTTTAAATTTAGTAACAATGTGGCCTAAAATTGTTAGGGAATTTAAAATTTTGGGATTATTTTGGTAACGTGAAATGTTATGGTATAAAAGTGTCAGTCAACATAAGTAATGACAAGTATGAGGAAATTTATAAAATTATAGTACAAAATATGTTGGCCTCAAATTGTTTGGTACCAAAAGTGAAAATTGACATATAATTCAGTACCAAAAATGCAATTTTCTCTTTAATAAAATCATCTTTAAATCATTACCTTTTTTGAAGGTAACAGGTAAGATTTACTGAATTTTAAAGGGGACCTAATAAGAATTAGCACAAACTGGAACTAACCACAGAAAACCCCAACTATTAATGAATAAATAAGTAAGTATTTCACCTAATTAAATATTATATATAATGTTTTTGGACATTTGGATTAATTAATGTTTGTATTGTAAATCGGGCGGTCCAGCAAGCAACATGAGAATTAATTAATTAGGCTTCGAAAAGAAAGTAAGACGGACGAATAATTAAGGTAGAAGAAGTTGTATTATATATACAAACTAGTATACGCTCCGTGCTATGCACGGACTTTTACTAAATATATTTTTATCAATTAACTTGCATGATATGCTAAAATTGTGTAACGTATGGCATAGTTAAAACGTATAAAACCAATATTAAAAATGACAATATTTATTTACAAAGGAAAAAAATCCTACATGTTAAATATCCTTAGAGTTTGGTAGAGGAAAGAATTATAATATCTACTTATATAATTTAACTCGGGTTATTTTTACTCCATCGATGTGGAACCGGTACCTGTGTAATGAGCAAGAAAAAAAGCAGAACTGAATTAATTGTACTATACACGATCTTGAACAAACTCCAAGTCTGCAACACACTTCAATAAAACTGTTAACACTTAAAAAAAATATTACCTTTTTGAAGTTGAAGGAGAACAATTATGACTTTGATTCACTCCACTTAGATGATTGTTGTGCCTGAGCCAAACCATAAAAACAAATAAATATTCAAATAAACAGAGAATGAACTTGAAACTATATATTTCTTCAGCCGCATGGTATATGTACATGAGCATGCTTGTAAACGAACTTCAAACTTGACTATATAAGCACATAAATCCAGGAACTGAATTTTATTATGATGAACTCATACCTTATTTTGTATACCATGATTATTAATGGCAAAAACTGAAGCAAATCTATATCATCAATGTGGACAAAAATTGAATTGCAGAACTTCAAAATAAATTAGGATGATAGAAGTACAATAAAAATCAATAAATTCACGTGTCCCATGTTATATGCATTACCAATATTACCCTTCCTTCTTCTACTCAATCCCGTCTCTTCTCACAGGCAATATCATGTGATGAGTTATTTTATCCTCACTCACGCACAAAACGCACTTATTACATATCCAAATAAATCAATTTCAACATCTCTCTTTCTTATTACTTTTTGATCGAGGTGGCCTTCGGTTTACGCAGGTTTGCTTAAGTTTCACTCCAAATTTGTCTCTGTTTTTGTTTGTATTGGATTTAATTGTGATTTTTTGATCTGAAAGTAGATAATAATCCTTGAAACGGATGAGTTTTTGGTGGAATTGAAATAATCTAGAGTTTGGTGGGATTTGTGGTAGTTTTCTTTTGAATTTTGGTGGGATTTGGAGTTAGTTATTTTTTAAAAATTTTAACTGGTGGAATTTTTATTAATTAAAATAATTTAAAATTCTGTAAAATTAGTATTTGATCAAGAGAACTTAATTGCAGTCAAAGACTGATCTCAAATATATATATAAGAGATTAAAGTCAAAGAGAGAACTGTGATAAAGCACATGCATGCCGCCGAAGATAAAACTTGAAAGTAAAAGTACTAAATAATAAAAAATGCCAACACTTACTAAAGCATGCACGTGACGACGAAATATTAGTTGGATTTCATTCAATAAAGAATTACCACCCTACCCTACACTACAATCCTAGCTATATACTACTTGCGTATTTATTTTCTTTTACTATATTTCTCAATTAAGTGGTTCTGTACCTAACGTTCATTACTCATCCATCACATTCACAAAATTAATTGATTCCCAATCAACCTTTGACTGGACGCTGTGGGCTTGCATTTTCAGAAATATTATTTCACGAAAAACCGTCGAGATCTTACTTTTAACCAGATTATATATTATATATATATATATATATATATATATATATTACACCACCAGTTAATTAAACTTGTTACAAGTAAGTTTTCCTTTTTCTTTGAAAGAAATTAAAGTTACATTGGAGATATATAGGTCCTATTTGCTTGGTGTTTGAGAGATTAGTTTGTGAATGTTTGTGAAACAATTTCGATTTGCGTAATATTATTTGTTTGGATTTTGAGAGAATAGTTTGAGAAATAAGGTAGATGTGTTTTTTTAAAGAGTTTAGATCGTAAGAGTAAGATGCGTACGTAATACTTTATGTCAAATCATATTTGTTATGTGAGATAATTTGTATATTAAGAAGTAAATTATTCTATATCAAATCAAAGTAATTAAGTTTGTGTAGGTTTTTAAAGATAGAAAATTATATAAGTTGTTGTTTGTTTGACTTTCTAGCTAGAAAGAAGTTTGGAAAAATTGGGAGAGAGTAAATTTATTTCAGAAATTAATTAAAAATCTTATTTACTTCCTAACATGAAAATATTTTCGAAAATGCAAGACCAACATGCCCATAATACTAATATTTGGAATATCAATGTGGTAGACCACATAGATAAATCAACAAGCTAGTGACAACAATTAATTTCAATTCCCACCTTTTTATTTGAAAAATCCAAGTACGTACATACACAAATGAACCAAGGAAATTATATATCATTACAATTTTGCAACAAATAAAAAATTCGAAAGTAACCCAAACCAATTCTAAGTTTCTAACTAGGATTCACTTACATCAATCCAACAAATACACACACACATTCATTTTCAGCTTGAAGAATTAAATAAAAGTAATGAGATGACAAGACTAATGAACTTATTGAGCTAGCTTTGACATGTTGATACAATGAATCATATATAAAATTACTAATAACCATGATGTGGTGGACCGCCACCGCCTTGAGGTGCATGGCCTCCTTCTTCTTCGGGCTCACATTCAGGAGCAGCAGCAGCAGCTGGAACCATAATTTTCTTTTTCTTCTTGGCTAAGCAGAAGAAACCAACTGCAAGGAATGCAAGAAAGAACAACCCACCTAGAGATACACACACTGCTATGATGGTGGTGTGGTCGTTTCCGCTTCCGCCACCTGGAGGCGATGGAACGAGGGAGTTTGAAGGTGGTGAAAACGGGGTGAGGCCGCCGCCATTTGGAGTTGGTGGTGAATATGCGTATGGCGATGGAGCTATGGGTGGATATCCTCCAGGTTGTGTTGATGGTGGATAGGGATAGTATGAGCCCGGTGTAGGTGTACTACTCGGTGGGTATGCTTTAGGTGGAGAAGCTGCTGGTGCTTTTGGTGGAGAAGCTGTTGGAGATTTTGGTGGAGAAGCTGACTTCTTTGGAGGATAAGTTGGTGCTTTTGGCGGAGAAGCTGATTTCTTTGGAGGATAAGTTGGTGCTTTTGGCGGAGAAGCTGATTTTTTTGGAGGATAAGTTGGTGCTTTTGGTGGAGAAGCTGTTGGCTCTGGGGGATAAGTTGGTGCTTTTGGTGGAGAAGCACCTTCGCCAGGTGGTTTATAGTAATTGCAGTGTTTTTTGCCATGACAAGGCGGAGGAGGAGGTGGTGGTGGACATGGTGGCGGCGGAGGTGGTGGACATAGAGGAGGAGGAGGAGGGGATGGTGGTGGAGGAGAGGAGTATGGATAAGCAATTTTGATACTTCTAGCAGAAGGCATATTTTCTTTGCCTGCCTAATTAATTGAGTTGGTTAATTAATCAGAATTGGACTTTGTATGGATTATAATGAATGATATGTGGCCTATTTATATTAATAGAAACAGCTAAGAAGCTTGAAAATTGGACCCAAAAGATTGAGTACTTTAAGAGTAAGCTCTATACTTTTTGGTTCCATAGTGGCAATATTCAATTTACAACACAACGAGGCTGCTCAATGAAAGTTCATCGTCTTTTCTATTATTTTATTTTACCACTAAAATCTATGATTGCATGAGGTGTATTCACATTCAAGTGGGATTAATTAAAATCTTGCGGTAATTAAACGTTGCTAATGGTCTTCTAATTTTTTATAGAGTGGTTCCTCTCGTATTTTTTTTTTTCAAATTAATTTTCATTATAAATTATTTGTTCACTTTGATCATTTTCAGGTGCTCCAAGGTGAACTAAAGTGTCAAAACATTTTTATAAATGACGAAATTGATATAAAATAATTTTATGATGGATTAAAGTGTAACACTATAAGTAAAAAAACACGAGAGACCACTATATAATAAGTTATAAGGAAGGTTATTAATGGTGTTTACCATAAATTCTTGTGTTTAATTGATTAATCAATCCAGCTTTATTCAAATAGTTGACAGCAACTAATCCGGGGACCGTGATTGAATTGTTTTGTAATATAATTGCAATTAGGGTTCGTGACACCACATGAAATTAATAAGAAAGTGATTAGGTGAAATGATTGCATGTATGTGTAATTGGTCTATTAGCTAGGGCACGCTGGGATTAATTTGTTTTACATTATTCACATGTCTAAACACATGGGAATGTTATTGAATATAGCACGTACTTATGAATTATATATAATCGAAATAAATATAAAATTTGAGGATAATTGAAAAAGAAATTGAATAATATTTAATTTTCTTGCACTATGTCTACCCACTTTGATTTGGAAATTTTATATTATGCGTTATATCTGTAATTTAATATCCAATTATGTGACAATATTATTAATTAAATAATATAAAGATTATATACATATATGCCTTATTATAAAATCTCGAAGTGAAATATATTGTAGTTGAAAAAAAGTATTAAACATATTAAGTATACAAAGTAATTTCTTCACTGGAAATATGAAATAGTTATGTTTATATATGGATTGCGATTTATTATTACATTATATTGCATTAGAATATTAAATGTGAACAATATTCATTGTGATAATTAATTTTGAAATGGTTTGAAATTTATATATAATACACGAAAGTAAATTAAGTAGTAGATAGATCACAAGACGTTTACGACTATTTGCCCCGTTCCTGTCAATTTTTGTAGTACTTTTAACTTTGTGCTGGATAGTGGACTTTGCTCAATGATTTGAGAAGGAAAACTTTTAGAGCTAAATGAAAAAATATTTCACGTGCTTTGTTTAAATGGCAAAAATAGTCGTGTATTATTATTATTAAAAAAATATTTATTTGAAAGTTTTTCATAAGTTAATAGGAAGATTATAGTTAATTTTTTAAATGAACATGGTGGTTATTTACAATTTTTAAAGTTAACAGGGATTTATTGTCATTTTTTAGTTGAATAAGGTGTTTTTGTATTTTGTGATGGGAGTATGATTGTTATGTTATTCGCAAAATATGTACCGCAGCTTAGGATGGATTTTTTTTTAATGAAATATAGCACATAGATTTTGCTAATAAAAATTGTACGAATTTTTTTGCAAATCAAGCAAAACACAGAGAGTCTCAATATTTTTACTAGCTAGCTTAGCATATATTCCAATTATTAGTTTGCTCTTTATTAATTATCCATCCTTTTCAACTTCCATTAATGTGATTTTTTCTCCTAATTTATTGTGTTTGATAATTAATTTTTTTATAATTTAATTAGAATGGCTTGGTCCTTGAAATTAAACATCCCAACCCTCTCCACATCTCTTTTCATCATGATATAATTAGTTTATAATTAAATTTGAAAAAAAAATATCCGATTAATTTTTTCTGATCTCAGATTGGGATTCAAGAAACAATGATTTGTCAAATTGTTATCTACTTATTCATAAAGAATTTTAAAACTGTTGATTTTATAATATAATTAGTATTTGTGGTCTTAATTGTACTTAATTGGAAACGACAAATTTATTTTGAGTATAAACTATGTACATATATATGATTGAATCAAAGAGAATCTGTAATTATTTGAACTCTTGATGGGGAAATTGACGTGCTTTAAGTTTAGATGAGGCCTTTTTACATTTTATCAATCAAATTAAATGAAGTTGGCACGAACACCGTGTTAATTTTATAAGAAACCTAATAACACCAAAAAAAAATTAAAAAAAAAAACACCAAACCAAACGAAAATGACCAAAAGAACTATTCTGTTGGATATATATATAAAGCAGTCTATATAGAATAAGATTTCCACATGTTTAAAGCATGTTTGGGTTATTCGAGTACTTTGACCAATGACTTTATATTCCATAGCAATTATATAAACATGTTGAATTTGCATTTTGTAATTAAATGAGCAATTAAACAGACGATAATTAGTTAAAAGTATTTGAGTTTGGGTACAGATATAAAATGTTCGTTTCCAGCTAATAATATTAGTAATAATTTTAAAAAAAACGAAGGTAATAAATTAAACAGGCCTATTAATATTGGGGTAAATACAAAATACTCTCATGTATTATGTTAAACTTGCAAGAAATTACTCTGTGAAATTTTTATTGCGCCAAAATTCCTTGTGATTTTAAAAATCCTGCAAAAAACATATAATTTGTAAAACATAGGTCGTTTTGGATCGACATATTTCTACAAATTATTTTTATTGAAATATTCCAAGCTGGTCCCTACAACTTCACGTAAAATATTTTAAAAATGATTTTGCGAAATATGTAAATCCAAAATGACATATTTTTTACAAATTGAGTGTGTTTTGCAAGTTTTTGAAATCACAAAAAAATTTAAAACAATAAAAATTTCACAAAATAGTTTCTTACATATTTAGCATAACACATAGAAGTACCTTGCAATTTTCCCCCTATATAACATTCATAAAGTCTAAAGAATTATTACTGTTCGGAGCAGCCCATGGCCCATGGCACCTATGCAATATAATCAACCACTCTTGGCACTTGTGTAATTGGAGCTTTTAGAGAGCAAATGTTGGCTTTAAGTATAAATGCATATATAATTGCTTAAGAATGTACACAATTTATATATGCAAAGGGTGCAATGAGTGAGTCGGAACAATGATAATTTAGATTGTTGTACGTATGTTACAAGGAGAAAAACTCTCATCTATTAGACTAGTACACATACCAAATTAGAATTAGAATTACCTTTTTTTTTTCCCTAAATCTGCCAAATATATGAATTGAGTTTAATTCATCATAATACATTTAATTCACCTCAAAAGTTAGGTGAAAATGTTTGTTAAAACGGGCTTGCTAACCGCAGTTCGCCTTTGGCGGCACTGTGGACAGTTCACCATTTAGCTAGCGCCATGTGGCAAATGTGTAACCTGTTACCTGTTACCGGAAGACTTATTACACTATAGGCTATTCAAAAATGACTTCTATGCCCCTTTCTTCTTCTTCTTCTCTTATTCTTCTTCTTCCATTCTTCTTCACGACTAGTTTGATTTTTTTTCATTTCTCAACGGAATTTTGCAAGATTAATCTCATTCTCTTCGTCTCTTCATCAGGATTACGTTGGTGGTTTCAATTTTTCGTTTATCTTTGTTTTTCGTTGTTAATTTTCAGATCTATAAAAAATCAAAAAATAACTTAATTTTTGATTTCTTAACGTTTCGTTGCGTTTCCTTCCAGGTTTCTGTTTCTAGAGCTATTTAAACGCATTGGCCGGCTTCAATTTTGTGTTTTCAGCTCGGAATTAGTGGATTTGAAGATTGGGCCACGAAGAACATTTTCGGGCTGTTGCTTTTTTCACGGTTCGTTGCATTTTCTTCCGGAATTCTGTTTCTGGAGCTGTTTAAACGTATTGATCGGCTTCAATTTTGTGTTTTCAGCTCGGAATTAGTGGATTTGAAGATTCGGGCCACGAAGAACATTTTCGAGCTTTTGCTTTCTTCACGTTTCGGGCTAAAATTGATCATCATTGTTTCTGGAATTATATAACCACGTTTCTTTTGTTGAATTGTTTCTGGGATTTGAAGATTAATTTTCAACAATGATTCTTCAACAAAGATTAATTATATAGCCACTTTTCTTCAAATTGGTAAATCTTCACGGCTTGAATTGATCATCTTTGTTGAATTGATTAATTTTAGTGTTGATTCTGTGTGTAAGTGTGCTGTGTGGTTGTATTATGATTGCAATTGATTAATTTTAGAAACATAAATGGATTTGAAGCCGTGTGGATTTGAAGAAATTGCCGTGTATGTATATGTATGTATGTATTCTGGTTTGATTAATTGATCTCTTTCTAGTGTTGATACTAAAATTGTATATTTGAACAATAGAAATAGCTGTATTATTAATAAGGAGGGGCAAATGTGTAAAAGAAACTAATATTACCTGCTATGAGTAACCTGAACAGCAGGTGACTTTTTTAATAATAAAATATTCCAGCAGTTCAAAATTTGGCACAAGCTGAACTGCTTGTAGAAGCTCCCTTGTTAAAATTGCACAAATCATATAAGAAACACCTAGTCTTGATTATATCATGGCTTGCTATCAAAGAGTTATGGATTAAGTTTAGCTATCACGAGCTAGATTATTCAAGACACCATATGTCGAAGTTAACTTTAACTATATGGTCGCTCCAATTAATCAAATTCAGGAGATTCAATTCAAATTGGATTTGCACATATTGAAAGTGGACCGAGCCATGAAAACAAAGTTGTTGGTGAATTACAACCGCTTCGAGTCAAATTAGTTTGGAATGGGTAAATTAAGTTCCGGTCAAGTATGTCATAATTATGCTTGTCTTAATTATTTGTCAAAGTAAATTTTAATACAACATGCAAACACCTATCCAGTTCGTATTCATCATGTGAACACAAAAGATTACGTAAAAAATGACGAGAACACTTTCAGAGTATATATGTTTAACGTCTAAGACGAGTTATCAATATCATCATCAACTTAGTTATATATAAGTTATAAATAACCTGCGAATCAAACATGTTAAGGAGGCTTACCAGGCAAAAATGACGGAGTTCAAGGCTGTGTACTGTACATCGGTAAATGGAAGTTACGCAAGGAATCTCTACCTATAACTATAAGATAAAATTAACATTTGGATATGATTTTGCACCAAACTAATTCCATTACGTACTGGGCTCTCAAATCACGGCCCATTGGAGTGCATGCACAAGTTTTTGCAACTCCAAATGGCAATAACTTTTGGACTTGTCAAATAACTAGCTTTCTTATTAGAAGCTAGCTAAAACTACTTTTTGTGTTGTCCAATTTCATAAATTCGACTCACCGAGTATTAATTTTGTTTGTTCTTAGAAAAAAAGAAAACAGAATAATTATTTTGTTTAAATATTTTTAGAGTCAAACTTTCATGTTTTACCCGATTGGGTCTAAATCTCCAAATTTATGGTCGCCTAACATATATCGGCCCAATTTTTTTTTTTTTAAATTGGGCTCCATTGGAACTATAATTGCTGAAAGCTAGTCGAATTATTTTGAGATAATATTATCGAATACATGTAATTCAAAATTGCCAAATACAAATATATTTAAAATCTATTTTTCTTTTTACCGGTTAATATTTTTTCGGCGTGTCGGACATATTAAGTGGAAACTTCTCTAAATAAGAATTCAAATTTGAGTTTGCTAAACCGTAAAGACTAGTTTTTTCACTATACTAATCACCTATTGGTCTCCAACAATCTTTTCATTTTACATATCTTGTCTATAATTTTGTTTCCTGCCTCTAATTTCATAGACCTCTTGTTTGGTATGCATAACACTAAAAGTGTTGTCGTCGTTGTCATTATTTGAAATCTATGGTTCTATTTATTTAGGTATTGGCTCTATCTTAGGATTTTTAATCTATGATCCTAATTGTTTAGGTGACAAGCTCGAAATTTTGTTGGGTCTGGATCAATATCAACTGGGCCAAATCATTGAAAAATAGAAAATGCTGAAAATTGGGTTGCACCATTTTCAGCCCAGATAGAAACCTATCCTGGCTGACCTAGAACACCCCCTTAGCTAAATACTAGCCATAAAATGGAAAATTCTTACCCAGATCGGGCTTGGTCGAACCCTAAGCAATTACATGGCAAGTGTAATACATTTACTTTGAGATTGAATATAACTCCCAGGAGAGTGATTAATCACAAAGCAACTGCAATACACTTGTTTGATGGTTGGATGGGTTTGATCAAACCTGGACAAGAATTTTCCCTATAAAATGAATAAAAGAGCTTGACCCAAATAAAGGATACTTATTTAATAGTATCTGTCAATAGCAAATAAGCCATGAAATATTATTTATTTAATTTTTATTTAAACTTGAAATAGTAATTTCACAATATAAATTAACTAATTTATTTGAAAATATA
Source organism: Penstemon barbatus (assembly GCA_003313485.2). Classification (NCBI taxonomy): domain Eukaryota; kingdom Viridiplantae; phylum Streptophyta; class Magnoliopsida; order Lamiales; family Plantaginaceae; genus Penstemon; species Penstemon barbatus. The sequence goes on along the minus strand of CM064884.1, from coordinate 86,053,065 downwards.
TGATTTGACAAATACATATTAACTAAATTTCACCATAAACTCAAACACACCAAAATACATAAAAGCCACAACTCATTAAAACTATTTCATATAAAATATTACAGCCAAAATACATCATCAAAGTTTAATCGTTTCGTCAAATTTCAAAGATAATATTTGTCCCTAATAAAACTTCCTACAAAAATAATTTTCAAACAAACCGGACAAAACAAAATAAATCCAAACATAGATTTTGACCCTAAAATTATTGATTTTTATTTTAATGAAAACTATATTACACTAACAATATACTTTTACAAAAGAAATGTTTTTTAATAGTGTAATATTTTAATTTAATATGGATAAGTATTCATTGGTATTTTACCCTTTTTTTTCTTATGAGTTGACACAATAAAGTAGTGGGCATAAATATCAATAAAATAAATAAAACAATCATTAAAAAAATATTTTTGATATTTTATCTAAAAAGATTGACTAATAATTGAGTTATTTTAGTATGTATGAAATGAAAATTTGATTATGTACTACGTACTACACGTAATAATTTACCGGCAGAAAGAATTAATTTTGGGAGGTTGGTTTTGATTGATTGACGTACAAGGAAAAATAATGATGATTAATTATTTCCTTTTACTTTTTTCTGCTTTATCAACAGCGTTTTAATTAATTACCACTGCAACTGATTCTCAGAAGTAAGTAGGCTGCGCTGACCAGATCAGTAATAAGCAGTCTTTTCATTAAATTCAAACAAACGCCTCTCTCTTTCTTTCTTTCTTTCTTTCTAGGACACAGCCTGTTTTATTTATTGCGTAATTAAGCTTACCTGCATATTCTGAAAAATAAAAATAAGGATTATAGTAATGACATTTTAATTCTTTTATAACTTCAGTCAGAAAATTGACAATAATAATTATTTCTCAGCTTAACATAACACGGTTCTATGCTCTAATTAATCTACTATGGTACGGTTATCACAATTTGTTGGAATTAAAAACGAAAATACTCCACGTACGTATTAATCCACGTATTAACATATATAATAGTGCCAAAATTAAAGATCGATCATCAACTCCTATATATAGCCGCAGTGGTCCTGTCTCTAGCTACACAATTTTGAGACGTATGCCCATATGAAAATTAAGTGACCACTACCCAACTAATTAAATTATCGATCGGAAAGAAGGAAAAAACGTGTCTACACTAAACACCACCGGTTTAGTGATGATTAGGGAATCTTAACGCAAATTAACTTCATTAATTAACTTAAATATTACGTGGTTAAAGAAAGATGTACGTACGTAGCATAACTATGTTTGGTGAAGTATTTATATATATAGTTAATTTTCCTAAAACTATATATATTAATAATATATATATATATATATATATATATATATATATATATATATATAGCTAGGGTACAAATGTCATATGTGACCATGCATGCATGTGCTATGTTTAGTAGATTAACATGCTGAAGTCTGCTATTTAATTAATTCTCTAATTAGTAGTACATATATAAGATTATTAATGATGACCGACTATTAATGTGGATATTATATTATATATATGGTATATTCAATTTGGCATTTTATACTGGGAAAAATAAAAGGTATATTGCCAGAATTTATAAATTGCATGCTATCTCGTAGGTCAATCTAATTGACGTGTCACAATATATAGATATATACTTAGACGATGCATATAATAATTACAAACCCAGTTAAATATTGAAAATCCACATAAATCGAGTTTAATTAAATGCAAACTACGAAGTTACAAGTTCTCAAGATAAAAGCTTTTATATATGTTTATCACTCGCTAGTTAAATTAAATCTGAAAGTAGTTAACGCGAAACTAGTTTAGATATATTAAGATTTTGTTATTTTCTGTATCTCTATGTTTTACTGAATGCATATATATATACATATATCGACATATATAGAAAATATTAGTTACATTCAATGTGATATTAATAATTTACTAAAAATTATTAGAGAAAAATACTTGACGAGTGCATTCGAGTATAGTCTAACTAGTAGGGATAGTTTGATTTTCATCAAATTTGGGTGGTATTAATTAATCCATCAAAATTTAGATAAGTGCATTAATTCATGAAAGCATATGCTAACATGTGATGGGTCAAAGTTAGACACTCTGGGAAACCTATTTTCCACGTATATATATATATATATATACCACCATATGTCTACTAAATTTGGATTGGTTTTTCAATGATTTATAGATTTTAATCTTTTTGAATATTTTTTTAATTATTCATACCAGATATTTAAAACATTACTTGCAGTTGCACATATATATTTAGTTGAAATTTTTATCATGTAAAACAACAGGAGTATATATATAAGTGCAGTTTGATATTGTGAAATGTAAGTAGTATATAATATGTAATTTAATTAATGTTTGAATTCCGAGATGACAAAAATATCACATCATTTTATTTTTTTTAACAGTTCAATCCTCAAAAATAAATTGTAGTCAAGTTGCATACCATTGACTCTCAGCTTGTTGACTAATCTTCTGCCAAAATCTTGCTGCAACACTTTCATCAAAGATCTGCACATATTTTCCAAATTAAAAAAAACAAAAAAAGTACTTAATACAAAATATATAAATATAAATAATACTCCACAAAAGAACTCTCTATCTGTAAGTGGCACAGTCAGCAGCATGTGTGACATTACGGAATGGGAACTTAAAATAATAATTAAGCAGTCAAACCAGCTTGAACCATGGTGTAACATTTTATTTAATATTAATTTTCTGTCAATTCTCATTTAAAAAAGATGTTTTGACTTTTCAATCTAGTTTCTCAATTTTACCTTTTTAATTCATCCAATTTATACTTATTTAATTTAAAAAAAAAATCGATATTTGAATGAAGACAGAGAGTAATGGGCAATTCATTTCACCACTTGAACGTTAAAATGAGGGAGCAAGAAAGTTGAGTGTCAGTGTGGCGTGCTTTACGTAGTAATTTTCTTGTCTTAAACTCAATCGCTACAAACAATTTTAAATCTCAAAAACTCAAGTAGGTAGGAGATATACAAATAAAATTTTTAAGTGAGATTAAATTAAATGGGGCTTCAGTTTTAATTTTGTCTATGATACGAAATAGTAAAAGGGAATTTCTGAGAAGAAAAAGGTTGCATTGCTTATTCTAGCATTAACAGGTAAGCACATATTAGCAAATACTATTTCTTTTTCTTCTTTTATAATCTCAGAGCACTACTTATTTTCTTGATTCTTGTCCTTTTTGGTGTCTGTGCAAAGAGATTTTCTTCTCTGCTCTGCATAGAGTTGTTGTTTAATACTAATATACTTGTTTCTTACCACTTCCTAATTACTTGAACTTGAACCCCACAAAAAAAAAAAAAAAAAAAAAAAAAAAAGAGTTCTTCCCTTGAAAAGCCTTGACTTCCCATTTTCCTGAGTCCATATTCTATTCTGTATTTGAGGTTGGTTTATGTGGTTATTTGATTTTTAAATATTTTTATCTTGAATACTTTATTAATTTTTAGACGATTCTCACAGCACATGGTTGACGGTCTTCTCTGGTGTTTTTAATGAGACGATTCTTTGCTGTTCTTGGTCGGAAATTTGTTTTTTCAATAATGCAATATATATGCATAGATTAAACATGATATATTAATTGATCTCCCTCTTTTATTCTTTCAGGATTGATTGGCAAATCTATACGGAGATGCTCATTGTCTACAGTTTTGGTGGTTGATTCAATTTCAACTGATACCAAGATGATGTTTACCGTTGCAGCAGGTCCTTCAAACTTGAACTGCAAACATTTACTATTTTGCACATGTTTTGTTTGTATTCCTCATTTGTTTATTAGATTTGGTACTTGAAGCTTTTAATACCACTAGGTTTAATATTCATATTCTAATGTAAATGTACTCTCGTATATATGTGTTAAATAAAGAAAGGGAGTGGGGGAATAATTTAGTGTGGTGATGTCTCCTTGGCTGACTAGGCTCGCCCGGACTCCGTGGGCTTTGCCGCCGCCCAAGGAAACATTAACAGCCTCTTCTATAGCATTCAACTCAACCATTTTATTTAAGAAACTAAAATCTCTGTCCATTTTCTATTACCTATCTATCTCTCTTTGGAAAATTACTCCTGTCATACATATTCTTGTACCCTTTAACTTCCTTTTGAAAAGAATCAAGAAATTGGTTTTGGTTTTTGCTATTTTAGGAACTTTTTTGGATTATTGGGGATGTTCCAAGTGCATTTTGCTGTGTTCAGTTGAGTAGCGTGGAAGCATTGATTTGAAGTAGCAGAGGAAATATAGAAACAGATCTTTTGAGTTGGCAGGATGAAGTTTATGAAGCTTGGATCTAAACCCGATTCCTTTCAGACAGATGGGAACAACATAAGGTTAGATCTTCATCAACTTGTCTTCAATACTTTTTTTTTTATTGGGCATGAATTAAAGCAATACGAAGTATAGCTTATCTTAACATTCTTAATGTATGTCAAACTTTGCATCTCCAGATGAAAGATCTTGTATTTGATAGCGTTGTAGAAGTCACTTCCTAGTTTCATTTTATGACATTCCTCTCCATTGGTTTTTAGGGAAAATAATCAAGTTTGGTAATTTTCAGAGTTATACTATTCTATGTTTTGGCATCACCTCTAGTTATGTTTTTATTGGCATCAAAATGAGCCAATTGGAACCAAAATCTCCTGCAATTCATGACCATTTTAAACTTTTGTCTTTTTGAAGCTAGTTTATTTCAACATTCTATGTATTTGTTTCTGGAAATTCATGAATGCCCAAATTTCATCTGCAGATATGTTGCTTCCGAATTGGCATCCGACATTGTTGTTCATGTAGGTGATGTGAAGTTTTATCTACACAAGGTATGATAGATAATCTTGCGTCATATATATGCAATTATGTTTGTTGATCAATATATGTAGACACACGCATACCTAGAAAGAATTGATCTTTTAATTCTATAGATATATACTGATGCTGATTTGCTGCTAAAAAAAATTCCGCAGTTTCCACTTCTCTCTAAAAGCACACACCTACAAAAGTTGGTTTCTTCAGCAAGCGAAGGAAACAGAGACGAGGTCCAAATTCATGATATTCCAGGAGGCTCCAGTGCCTTCGAAATATGTGCCAAATTCTGTTACGGGATGACGGTTACCCTAAACGCATACAACATAGTCGCAGCTCGTTGTGCAGCAGAGTATTTAGAAATGCACGAGACTATCGAAAAAGGTAATCTCATTTACAAGGTCGATGTTTTCTTGACCTCGAGCCTATTCAGAAGCTGGAAGGACTCAATTCTAGTTCTTCAGACAACAAAATCCTTACTACCTTTGTCTGAAGATCTCAAGTTAATCAGTCACTGCATTGACGCTATTGCTTCCAAAGCCTCGGTTAACGTTTCCAAGGTTGACTGGTCATATTCATACAACCGGAAAAAGATTTCCGAAGAAAATGGGATTGATCAATGGAACGGGGTCCGGACCCGAATAGTACCGAATGATTGGTGGGTCGAGGACTTAACCGAGCTCGAAATCGATTTGTATAAACGGGTTATAGTCGCGATTAAAAACAAAGGGATAATATCTAACGAAGTCATTGGAGAAGCTTTAAAAGCTTACGCATATAGGAAATTACCTGGCTCTGCCAAGGGGTCTATATTGGATACAATTGTGTGGCTTTTACCTGCAGAAAAAGGAACCGTTTCTTGTAGCTTTTTACTAAAGCTGTTAAAAGCAGCGATTTCAGCTGATTCTGGTGAGACTGTAAAAACGGTACTGGTGAAAAGAATAGGGCAGCAGTTGGAAGAGGCTTCGGTCAATGATTTGTTACTTAGAACTCGCGATGGAGAGGAGACAATGTATGATGTTATTACTGTCCAGAAGATACTTGAAGAATTCACGACTAAAGATCAGAATACGGAAATTGAAAGTGAAAACGATGGTGAAATTCAGGAGGTGGTTAAAAGGGTGCCGGGGATCTTGTCTGAAGCTTCAAAGCTTATGGTGGCAAAGCTTGTCGATGGTTACCTAGCCGAGGTTGCAAAGGATCCTCATCTTCCTCTTTCATTGTTTATTAGCACTGCAGAGATGGTCTCTAGCTTCTCAAGGCCTGCACACGATGGTTTGTATCGTGCCATTGACACATATCTTAAGGTTAAGTTCTGTTGTAATTCAAATTAATTGAGTGAAATTTACACTTTAACCCCTAAGTTAGAGCTATTTTTGCATCTTACCCCCTAATCGGTTTGCATTTTCACTTAGGAGGTGGCCGTTAGGGACTTAAATGTGAATGTCGAAACTTTAGGCAGTGAAGTGTGATAAGTCGAAAAGTTAGGGGTAGAATGCGATCTTTAGTACTTGATTGCCAGTATTCAATTTCTCATAAGGAGATTCATCTGACCAAGAACTGTGACAATATAAAAAGTTGAGGGGGCAGGTGCAAATACAAGACCGTAAAGGGGTAAAGTGCAAGACGACTTAAACATTAGGGGACCACGTGCAATTTCCTCTCTAACCAACTACCTAATGTTTTACCATTGGCTGAATCTTTGCTTATAAAACATGCATATGCATACATTGTTGCTACTTGCTAGCTTTGCAATATTCAATCAACTGATCAACTATTAAACTAATCTGTTTTTTTAATTTAGGCGCATCCCGGAATCAGCAAAAGTGAGAGAAAGAAAATATGCCGACTAATGGACTGCAAGAAGCTCTCAGCCGACGCATGCATGCACGCTGTGCAAAACGAGCGACTCCCTTTACGTATAGTAGTTCAAGTCTTATTCTTCGAGCAAGTCCGAGCTGCTGCCTCATCTGGTAGCAGCACTCCTGACCTACCTAAAGCTATAAATGACCTAAACTCTGCCTCGTACGGTAGCTCAAGGTCAGCCACAACAAACAACGATGAAGATTGGGATGCTGTAGCTTCAGCAGAAGAACTCAGAGCTCTTAGAGGAGAGCTAGCAGCTTTAAGGCTCGGAACTGGAGTCGTGAATGAAAGAAATGGTTCAGGTTCAGACAAGGCGGCACTTGGGAAGATGAAAGGTTTGATTATGTCGAGGAAAATATTTTCTAAGATTTGGTCGAGTAAAGGAATGCAGGCGGAGAATAGTGGGTCGGATTCATCGGAGAGTCTTGGCTCGACTAACCAAGATGAAGCTGCAATGGCTAAGTGTACGCCTATGAGGAAAGGGAGGCATTCGGTTTCTTAGCATGGAGAAGTCTGGGAAATATTTGACTTTTGTTTTGGGGGTTTTGATGTTTAAAATGGCATTAACATGTTATAAGTTTAGCTGTCTTTATTTGATTATGAATACAGCAATATAGAGTTTAGAAGATGATGTTAATTATGCAGGAATCAGTAGTTTCTGTTGAGATATTAGAAATGGGGAAATTGATGTGGAAGCAAAGTTGGTGTAAAAGTTTGGATATCTTTAGATTTGGTTAAATTATCAAAATCTCCCCCTGATCACAAGTTTAAAAACAGTCAATTGATTTTTTCTAAGCATATAAGGCAACTAATGTAATTTTATCTAGCTTTTGGGTACTATTATCTTTTGCTTTTTCATGCAGAAAGGCTATAAAAAAAACAAAAATATTGAAATCAAACTAAAATGATTTTCTAATCTCTATAATATTTTTCAAACAAGCTCTTATAAAATCAACTTCATCATGATCCATTATTGAGAAAATTAACAAGAAAAAACAAAAGAACGTCCTTATGAATTTGGATTTAATACAAAGTCGTTAAATACATCCCCCGATCTGTAAAAAGCTTTTCCCTCTACATCTCTCTACTTCATTAATAACGTCTTCAGTAATTTTGAGTTCGTCTCTCCCTGCGAAGCTCCGTCGTTTCAACTCCGGCACCACTGGTCATTTCTTCCAAGATTTTTTTCTCTCAATCATTATTTACTATTGCAGGTAGCCGTTCCATAAAAAGAGGAACCAGTACTTGAGAGCGCTGAAATTTTGTCTTTCTTCACCGGACATAATTTCAAACTCAAGTATAAATAGTTCAAGAGTTTAAGACAAGCAACACAACCAACCGAGAGAAATTTCGAAGCAAAATATGTTTAAGTCTCAAATAACAGAACAGTCATCAGGCTAGTCATTTGTTGACGAAAGCGAAGTTGAAGATCAAAGTTATATACATATCTGAGTCTTTTTGTTAGAGAAGTGTTGTGAGAAGTAGATATCCATCTTAGTGGGTGATATTACTTCGTATAATAGGTTTTCTTTGTGATTCTCTATTACGAACTTGTGGCCCTATCATTTGTTGATTGACGCAAGCATTGAACATTGTAAACTGTGTGCTTATAGAATAACCCAAGATCTAAGTGACTTGAAACTTGAAAGAGTGAACTAAAAGATTTCAATTCATATAAACACTATAAAAATTCATTGTGTTTGATTTCTCGCATACTTTACTTGCATATTTTCAAAAAACATTTCAAACATTCAAATTGTTTTAAAAGATTATCTAAGGAGTTTAAAACTGGGGATAAAGTCTTTTAAGTGAAGAAAACAAACATGTGAAAAACACTTGTAAAATCCGCTGCAAACAAGTTGTTTCAAAACTCTGTTTATCTTAAAATCAGCTAAGTCATATCAGAAGAGTGGACAACTCTGCTGATTAAAGCTTTGTGCGAAATCAGCTTAATCTTCTTACGAATCTTGATCAGCTTAGTCTGCTGACAGGAAAAATTAAAGAAATTTTGTAAAAAGTTTTAAGAGGTCTATTCATCCCCTTTAGATCACATCTGACCACTTGTGACCAACATATCCAAAGTGAATAAAAAAAGGGAGGGAGAATATGCTAAATGAGAGGACAAGTGATTTTTTTTTATTGTATCTTATTATATTGAAAAAAAAATATTATAATATTGTTGTTTTGCATTAATAAATTAGAAGTTGATGTAACTTAGATTCAACGAGTTTGAATCAAGCTACAATTTTAATATTAATTTATTATAAAGAATACTCAAACGACATAAACATCTCGGTTTTTTTTGTAGTGGACTGAACCGTTTGATAATCGAACCGAACAGTTCGATTTTATGTAATGTACAAATTTTGAAACTACCACGTCAGATTAAATATAAAAAATTAGTATGATTCAATTATATTGAATGCGACAAAAACAAATCCCTAATATTAGTGTTGTGCACGATCCAGTAAACCATACACCGAACTGAAATCTCGATAGAAAGAAAATTCATTACCGAACCATTAAAAAAATTCGATTTTTGGTAATGCCTGTAGAGTTACCTAACCTAACCGAAGGGAACTGGTATACCCTTTTTTCTTAATCCCAATTGTTAAAAGGTAAAGACAGCGTTCCAGATTTCCAATCCAAGCTTTCACTTCACTTTTTCACTTCTTCTACGGGCCCAAGAGCAAAACCCAAATCTTCTTCTTCTTCAATTCTAAATCCCACCGCGCCGCCGCATCACCTACCCCCATCGCGCCTCCACCATCTCTCTCTCTCGGCCCAGGTTTGTAATTTACAGAGGTACAGTCCAAATTCTAAATGCCCAATTTTATTCTTTTTTTCTGATTTTCTCTTAATAGATTGGGTTCTAATTGCATTTAAAACCCAAAACTTGAATGATGCTAAAGTAATTTTTGGAGAGGGGACTGAGGCTAGGGGGTCTCTGTTGTATTTTTTATAATTTATATTCAACTCTATTGGATGGTTAGTGGTTAGAGTGGTAGGAAGCATATTATTTACATATGTATTCAAGACAAATTATTTTTGATTCAATAATTTTTTGGTTTTTTTTTGTACCGAATCAAATTGAACCGTACTGAATCAGTAATTTACTGAACCGAACCGAAGTTTTCTATTTGGCAAACGGTAAGATATTTCAAAAAACCGAACCAGCCGGTATAACGAAATTTGGCACGGTTCTACCATTTGCACAGCCCTGCCTAAGATAGTAGTGTGAGCAGAAATATTATACTTTCATATTCAATCTATTTACCGAAAAGAAAAAAAGTTAAAAGTATTTGAATTCAATAAATGTTATCTTTCTTTTATCTTACTGAATACTAACTTCTTAACCATGTCCTATATATTGTAGCCATTTATTTAAAAATATGCATATTGATAAACTTAAGTTGTCAAGAATGCTTGGATGTGAACTAAAGAAAACTATTCAATGATGAATGAATTGCAAGCTCAGCCAAGTTATTTTGAAATTTAAAAGTGTACGGATTCAGACCTCGAGAAAAAAAAAAGCTTGTGTTGTGTATATAATATAAGATGTCTATGGAGTTTAATGTAATTGGTTGAATTTTCTTATGCTGCATTAATTCATATAATACATAACAATTTATATGTGTGTGAATTTGTTATATAACTAAATTCACGATACTTGAATTTTCAACATATATATATATATATATATATATTGCTTTTGTTAAGAGAAAGTTTAAGAATGAAATCTCATAAAAATATATTACGATTGAATCTAAAAAGTATCAGTTAATTTGTAAAAGAGGGCCCCGATTTTAAATATCGCCTAGGGCCCCGTAATATGTCAGGCCGGCCCTGCCATAGCTACTATAATTTGAACTTGATTAGATTGATTTTTGATGCTCCCTGTCGTGGTTTCTCATATATTGGTCTTAATTTAGATGAAAGAGTCTAAAGATGGGACGGGGATAGGTAGTGTTTCTAAACCTTCATCAACGGACTCCTATCCGCTTGTTCTAGATATAGACGACTTTAAGGTGATGTCTCCATTGCCTGTTTGTTTCTTTGGATGTTTATGGCTCTAATTGAAATTTAACTATGTAGCTGATAGTTGCGGCTATGCACTTATCTGTATCATGTAGGGTGACTTTTCATTCGATGCGCTCTTCGGAAATTTAGTGAATGAGCTGCTGCCTTCTTATTTAGAAGAAGAAACAGAGACGTCTGAAGGACATGGTGCAAATGATGGTATGCAAAATGGTCATTTCCGAGCTCCGTCTGATGCAGCAAAATTAGCACAAGGGCTATCAAGCCCATTGTTTCCTGAAGTAGATGCTCTATTGTCTATGTTTAAGAATTCGTGTGTGCAGTTGATTGATCTTCGGAAACAGGTACACTTTCAGCTTGAGGTGAATATTTTTGGTTTTTTGTTACTCACTTGATCATCTTTCTGATGTTGATAACTGCTTAAAGATTGATGGGAAACTATACAATCTCAAAAAGGAAGTTTCTACGCAAGACTCTAAGCACCGAAAAACACTTTCTGAGGTTAGTTACCTTAGGCTAGGTGGATATTCAGTTGAATATAAGGCATTGATCACGATTAATGCTTATCAAATCTTTTCCTTATATAAATTTATGATAGCAATACAGCCTTGTTGATTCATTTTTTATTTTTCAATAATTCGCAGCTGGAAAAAGGTGTTGATGGCTTGTTTGACAGTTTTGCAAGGTTGGATTCACGCATATCAAGTGTTGGGCAAACTGCTGCTAAGATAGGAGACCATCTACAGGTAAACCTTGTTAATGCTTAATCTTCCAATATTGTTTGTCATTGTTATTGGATTGCTAACCGGTTCTTGAATGTAAAAGATATTTATTTGGTGTAAAGCTACATTTATTCCTTCTTTTGCTATTTGAACTTCATGCATTTCTTAGGTTATTAAGACCTCATTTTTTATTTATCTGATTCTTTATTTTCAGAGTGCAGACTCCCAGCGGGAAACTGCCAGTCAAACTATAGATCTCATTAAGGTAAACTTTTGATAAGCAGGTCTAAAATTAACTTTTAACTGTCTGTGAAAGATGATTAGCTTTATGATGCCCCATTAAAATAGGAGTGACTGAATTTTATTTTGCAGTACTTGATGGAGTTCAATAGTAGTCCGGGGGACCTAATGGAGCTTTCACCCCTATTCTCTGATGATAGTCGTGTAGCTGAGGCAGCTTCAATTGCACAAAAATTGAGTAAGATGACCTTTTCCTGGTGGAGATTTTATCATGGACATTAAACCTTCTCAGATTTTTTACTTGTGCTTGTGTTTACATCTATTCGTTTTTTCTCAGATTTTGAATTGATTATGATTCATTAAACCCATGTATTTGCACTTGGATAACCTTTTGTTTCCCATTAACACCTGATTTAAATACTTTAGCAAAAATAAATCTACTCTCTAGTTCCTAATTCTTACTGGATTCTTTTTGTCACAGTGAAGCTTCAAAAATTGATGTTATGCACATTCTTGTCTTAGTTACTGCCTTAAGAAATTATGCCCGGTAGACTGTTTATCTCCTCAGCTAATTAATTCCTGAATATTTTACAGCTTATATCATACAAGAACATAAATTCTGAATTGATAAGATATTTTTTTTAGACATGTGATGTCAAAGAATTTAATCAAGATCTGAAAATTGTTACTCACTTGGAAGACCATTTCCTGTCGGTAAATTTAACTGTAGAACCCGCTATTAGATTGCTGAAGTATTAGAAATATACTAACCAGTCTGGATATAGGATCATTTGCTGAGGAAGATATTGGAAGACAAGGCATGTCTGCTTCATCAGTTGTGGGTAATGCAACAGCAAGCAGAGGATTGGAAGTAGCAGTTGCCAACCTCCAAGAATATTGCAATGGTACAATATATCATTATGACTTACTCATTGGCCATTGTTTTTAACACCTGTAGCTAATAGTAGTAAATACAGAAAAAAATTATCAATATTTAGGCAGCCCTTTTCAGGTGATATCCTTGCTACTTGTATGAGAAGCCAAAAATTTCAAATATCATGAAAATATTTTTTTATTTAAAAACTGAGCCACTTGATTAATCTTCTAGAATATTAATTTGGTTTGTATCTCGTCCTTTTGTATCTGAAACATGATTTTAGTTTGTATTTAACTTGTATTGAGAAGTTTCCATTGTGTGGAAGCAATTGTGTATAATCTCTTCCACGAGATATTAAAAAGAAAAAGGCATGTCTGTAACTGTTCATCAAACTAGATCCAAATGGTAATGAATAAAATCATTATTTCTGCTGCAGACAAATTGTTTTCTTGTATTTGTGGTTGTAATCTAATTAAATACATAAAAGTTAAATAAATCTGCAATTCTCGAGAATTTGGAGAAAAGATAGATTATTGCTTCATTATTCAGGTGCGTATTATTATGTACTTGTTAAGTACATAAAAAGTACATGAACTTAGGGATTTCACAATAATACCGGTATCCGGAAAGCTCAGATGCATGGTGAGCACAATTCAGCAATATAGACTGCAAGGTTTTAGTATTATGTTGATGATCTGCACATAACTTTCAGCATCATTCTTCTAGTATGACAACTTAACAAGTTTCAACAGATTATGATATTTAAGATAGTCAATGAATTAAGTTAAATCAACCTGTGAGATTAAATCACGCAGTACAAGGTCGTAGAATCACATCCATTCTGCCCCAGGCATGTACCAGCTAATTTATTTTAGGTATAATTCAAAGACCACTTGGTTTGCATTCTATAGCCACCTGGGACTACCATCAAATATATATTGTACTTTAACTTTGCCTACATGAGGATGGGAAAAGGGTGCTTCATTTGAGTTCAATTATTGATGTATTTTTTATTGATTGAGTTAGTCAGTTCGTTTGTTATCCTCCCTGTACCCTAGCTTTGAGCCTGATTTTGTATGATAAGCTTCTCCATAGTTCTGTTTCAGAATATGATTTATTTTTAGAACAGAGAATATGATTTAAATCACAGTTATATTTTCTTCCTAGGTTAATTTATTTATATCACATGCTTTCTCAATTCAATATCTAAATATCTGATGGATGCCGAGTACTTGATTTCAAAAGCTTAGAACAAGTTTGCTCCAAGTGTTTTTAATGCATCTATATGCATTTCTTTGCTTCAATGTGAAAGTCGCTTGTATTACTCAAATGGAAATTTCTTTTATTTTAAATGTGTGTGCAGAACTGGAAAACAGATTGTTGACCAGATTTGATGCAGCCTCACAAAGAAGGGAATTGTCTACAATGGCAGAATGTGCAAAAATATTGTCTCAGGTAAATAGATTGTTTGTTATCTTGCAGAATACTTTTTAGCTTTAAATATAATGATGTCATTCAAGGTCCATATGTTAGAACTAAAACCATGATTGTGAATAAGGAAATCTTGTTGGTGATTTTTGTAAGGATGAAGTACTGCCTATGTAGTATATTTACCTTTAATAATGTCTCTAGAATTGTGTCTTGTTCATCCCATCATATTGGTTAATCTATGCGCAGTAGTTTGTGTATTGAAGTAAAAATCACAAAAAAACACAAGATGTTTTGCGTTATGATTTTCCTTCCTCTGACATATTTACTTTGCAATTCAGTTTAACAGGGGTACCAGTGCTATGCAACATTACGTAGGATTACGTCCAATGTTTGATGTGGAGGTTATGAATGCAGATGCGAAGTTGGTTCTTGCTGATGCAGGTTCTCAAAGTAGTCCTAGCAATGTTGCCCGTGGGCTCTCTTCATTGTACAAAGAAATTACAGGTTTGAATGTATTGGAATAAATCTATTTTTGTAATATATCATAGCTAAATATGTTAGGATTTTATTTTATTTTACTTTCCTTGTTTATAGTCTTTAGCTCTTGTATATAAAGACCTCTCTGTAATTACTCTTAGTATGGTTCAATGAATAATACTTTCATTGTTATTTCCATCATGGTATCAGAGCCCCAGGTTGAAGTGGGCCACCTCCTTCCGTGATGGGCTCTTCCTTGCGCGCATGATGGGATTTATTCTTCACCCACACATTTCCCCCAGATAACAAAGGCCTGGGTTGTCATTCTTCGTCCAGTTAACAAAGTCCTGGACGGTCATTATTCGTGTGTTGGGGCCCACATGTCGCAATCTGCAAGGTTGGGCTTTAATATGTCACGTGTTGGGCTTGTTTCACCCACACATTCAGCCCGCCCACACGTGAAGGGGGAGTATTGAGACTAATTGTCCCACATTGGTTGAAAATAATAGTTAAGTCCAACTTATAAGGCATTAGACAATCCTCACCTTACAAGCTAGCTTTTGAGGTTGAGTTAGGCCCAAGCCAAGTAAGTGGACTTAGCCCAATCAATGTGGTGAATTCTAATATGGTATCAGAGCTACTGTTATGTCATGGTTGTTGCACTCTATGCAACCTGAGATTAGTAGGACATATCTCTTACTTCCTACTGCTAGAGATATCTGGTTGGCTGTGCATAAGACCTACTCCAAGATAGGATTCACCTCTCAAATTTTTCAGCTTAAACGGGAAATTCACAGAACAAAGCAAGGGTCATTAAATGTTACAGATTACTATAGCAAACTTAGAGGGTTGATTACAGAATTAGACATGTATCAACATGTGGAGATGGAATCTACAAACGACACTAAAAAATTAGCTGAATTACTGGAAAAAGAAAGAGTATTTCAGTTTTTGCTCGGACTCAATATAGAATTCGAACAAGTGTGTGATAGAGTCCTTGGTAAAGAACCATTCCCTGATCTTGCTGAAGCTTTTACTCTTGTGCGAGCTGCCGAAAGTCAAAGAGAAGTGTTGGGTGACAAAGATCAAGATCGTGAAAGCAAAAGTGTGGAAAGCTCTGCTTTGATGGGAACAAAAATGGATGGGGTGACTAAGAAAGGGGCAGATAAACGCAAGTGTGATTATTGCCATAAACTTGGACACACTCGTGAATCTTGTTGGAAGATACATGGAAAACCCGCACATTTGAAAAATAGGGACGGGAAAGGTTTGCAAGTGGCTGTGGAGAATCAAGAAGCAGTTCGATCCGTCAATCCAGGAACATCTTTGTTCAGTAAGGAACAGTTAGAACAACTGTATGGACTATTCGGTCAGTCTCAACTTAATAACCCTGCCACCAGTTCTCTTGCCAAAAAAGGTATATCTCCACTCGCTTTCAATACCTCTTTGTGTCAAACACTTTGGATAGTCGATTCAGGTGCTAGTGATCATATGACAAGCTTTTCTCATTTATTTTCTTCTTATACCCCTTGTCCTGGTAATTTAAAAGTACGTCTAGCAGATGGGTCTTTATCACCAGTGGCTGGAAAAGGTTCCGTTATTCTTTCTCCTCATCTTACATTACAATCTGTTTTACATGTCCCCAAGTTGTCTTGTAACCTTTTGTCTATTAGTAAACTCACTAGAGATTCAAATTGTGTTGCTAAGTTTTCTCAATCTCGATGTGACTTTCAGGATCTGTGCTCGGGGAAGATGATTGGCAGTGCGAATGAGGTTGATCAACTCTACTATCTTGAAGGTCATGGATCCTTATCTAGACATACTCAACAACCAGACAGTTTTTTCTCCTTTTCTGTTAGGGATGAAATAATGTTATGGCATTACAGATTAGGTCATCCAAATTTCTTGTATTTGAGCAAATTATTACCTTCACTTTTTAAGAATAAAAATATTTCTTCTTTAAATTGTGATATTTGTCAATTTGCTAAACATCATCGTTCCACCTTTCTTCCAAAATCCTACCAAACATCTAAACCGTTTTCTCTCGTTCATAGTGACATTTGGGGGCCATCAAGGGTAAAAACTATAACTGGTAAACGATGGTTTGTTACATTTATTGATGATCATACTCGGGTTTGTTGGGTATATTTGTTGAAAGATAAGTCTGAAGTGTCCAATATATTTCAAAGCTTCTACTCTATGATAGAAACCCAGTTCAATACCAAAATCCAGATATTGCGCACTGATAATGGAAAAGAATACTTAAACTCCATTCTTAGTAAATTTCTCATGGAAAAAGGTATTATTCATCAAACTTCTTGTGTTGACACACCTCAACAAAACGGTGTTGCCGAACGTAAAAATAAACATCTGTTAGAAGTAGCTCGAGCAGTGATGTTTACAACTGGGGTTCCTAAACACTTCTGGGGGGAAGCCATCCTTACAGCCTCGTATCTTATCAATAGAATGCCATCTCGGGTATGTCAATTCAAAAAGCCTATCACCTTACTCCTTGAAACATACCCTCATACACACTTTTTTCATGACTTAGCTCCTAAAGTCTTTGGATGTGTTGCATTTGTTCATGTTCATAAACATACTCGTAGTAAACTTGATCCTAGGGCCCGTAAATGTGTTTTTTTGGGATATTCTCCTACTCAAAAGGGATATAAGTGTTTTGACCCTATATCTAATCGATTTTATGTGAGTATGGATGTTACTTTCTTTGAGGACCAATCATTCTTTTCCCAAAATTCTCTTCAGGGGGAGAATGAGAACGAAGACTATTTTTGGGAAACAAGTGTTCCGTTACCTATCCCTTCTGATTCCATACAACAATCTGTTGTGTCAGAAACAGAAAAATCCTTGACAGGGGGAGAAATATTGCCTGAAAAACAGCCAGAGTTACTTGTCTATTCAAGGAGACATAACCGAAAAGGTGTGGAGCAACAACCACAAAAGGCCTGTCAAGATTCAACCCCAAACTCATCAGGTAATATAGATTCATACTCATGTCCTAATTCCTTTGAATTACAAGATCTTGATATTCCCATTGCTCATAGAAAAGGCACGAGAACATGCACAAATCACCCTATAGCCCACTCTGTCTCTTATCATAGGTTGAGTTCAAACTTTAGAGCTTTTGTTTCAAATCTATCAAAAACAAAAATTCCCAAGTCTATACAGGATGCTCTTACTGTTCCTGAATGGAAAAAGGCTGTTTTTGAAGAGATGGAAGCTTTGGAAAAAAATCAGACATGGGAACTAGTGAATCTTCCTACCGGAAAAAGTCCAGTGGGTTGCAAGTGGGTCTTCACTGTGAAGTACAAAGCTGATGGGTCAATTGAAAGATACAAGGCCAGGCTAGTAGCTAAAGGCTATACTCAGACATATGGTATAGATTACCACGAGACTTTTGCACCTGTTGCAAAAATGAATAGTATCAGAATATTGTTGTCTCTTGCAGCCACATTTGATTGGCCTTTACATCAATTAGACGTGAAAAACGCATTTCTTAACGGTGAATTAGAAGAGGAGGTATATATGCAACCACCTCCTGGTTTTGAGGACTCATTTGGAAGGGGAACAGTCTGCAAACTTAAGAGGTCACTTTATGGCCTTAAGCAATCTCCTCGGGCATGGTTTGATCGGTTCACTACTGCAGTAAAAATCTTTGGATACCTCCAAAGCCAGACAGATCACACTATGTTTTATAAACATACCTGTGAAGGAAAGGCAGCTATTCTTATTGTGTATGTGGACGACATCATTCTAACAGGTAACGATCTTGTTGAGCAAGAGAAGTTAAAAACCTTCTTGGCAAACGAGTTTGAAGTCAAAGATCTCGGACCATTGAGGTATTTCCTAGGGATGGAAGTGGCCAGAACCAAGAAAGGAATCCTATTGTCTCAAAGAAAATATATCTTAGATCTTCTTGATGAAACTGGTATGCTAGGATGCAAGCCAACTGCGACACCCATGGACGCAAATTGCAAATTAAGTCAACATGGTGGTACTCAAGTTGATAAGGGACAATATCAACGTTTAGTAGGAAAATTGATTTACTTGTCCCATACTCGTCCTGACATCTCATTCTCTGTAAGTAAGGTGAGTCAATTCATGCATTCTCCTTGCGAAGAGCACCTAAATGCAGTTTATAGGATCCTTAGATATCTTAAACAAACTCCCGGAAAAGGGTTATTGTTCAAGAAAAGCAACAACATGGATGTTGAGGCATTTACTGACGCAGATTGGGCTGGGAGTGATGATAAGAGGTCTACTTCTGGATATTGCACCTTTGTTGGAGGAAATTTGGTAACTTGGAGAAGTAAAAAACAGAGCGTGGTGGCTAGAAGTACCGCGAAAGCTGAGTTTCGTGCGATAGCACAAGGAATATGTGAGCTCTTGTGGATAAAGAGATTTCTAAGCGAGTTGAAAATTGAGTTTAACTCACCTTTAAAGTTATACTCAAATAGCAAGGCAGCAATTAATATTTCTCATAATCCAGTCCAGCATGATAGAACTAAACACGTTGAGATCGACCGCCATTTTATTAGAGAAAAACTTGATGAAGGAATTCTTTGTATTCCATTTATTCCTACCAAAGATCAAGTGGCAGATATTTTCACGAAGAGTCTTCAACTTCATCAATTTAACTCTTTCATAGGCAAGCTGGGGATGCTAAATATCTATGAACCAGCTTGAGGGGGAGTATTGGAATAAATCTATTTTTGTAATATATCATAGCTAAATATGTTAGGATTTTATTTTATTTTACTTTCCTTGTTTATAGTCTTTAGCTCTTGTATATAAAGACCTCTCTGTAATTACTCTTAGTATGGTTCAATGAATAATACTTTCATTGTTATTTCCATCAGAATGAGTCCATAACTCCATTTTGGTCTGAAGAAAGGTGTTGACTTAGATTATTCCGTTGACTTAGTATGACTGGCTTGCAGATACGGTGCGTAAAGAAGCAGCGACAATAACAGCAGTATTTCCTTCCCCTAATGATGTCAAGTCAATATTGGTTCAGGTACTCACATGTGACTGTTCTTGTATTTTATATGCCCAAGGCTTTGTGCTTCTCTGTGATTGTGCTACATAAGTATGCCAATAGGATGCCAGAGAAGAGACTCTGCCCCGAGTGGTTCCATGTGGAGCAATCAGTTTCATACTTAGCAAACATGAAGCAGAATAAGTTGCAAGACTAGTTATTAAAAGAACAAAATAAGGCCTGAAAAGAAAAACTCTAAAACTATATGAAAAAAGCTGAGAATTTAAGCCATCTTGAGATTCTTTTAAATGAGCAGTTATTCCATTATACCACATATTGTGGATTCCTGGATGTCCATTTCTAGTCTAAGAAGACCAGAAAAGATCAGGGAATATAATGGCTCAGAAACTCTTTCTTGAGGATGGATGTGATCTATTTATTTGACCATGGCCCCATCCCAATAAAACTATGACTCAAAGTTGCTGATAAACATTGTTCTGTTTTTAGAATGCCGGAATTTATAAGTTTATAGATTGGGTAATACTACCCCTACATGATCAAAATGTTCAATTGTCTTTGTGAAGTATCTAAGGGCCCACTCTAATATGCAAAAGTAAGCAAATCAAGAATAATACTCATGTCATTTAATTGAACAGATTTACGCTTATCTTTTATGCCTTTCTTTTATCTTCTATATAAACCTGTAGAAGAGCCTCTCTCTTTTGAGTCTATTGTGCGCTGCATCTAAATCATTCTCTTGTATTATTAAATTAAGTTTCTGTATTTTTTTTACTTAATTTAAGTCGAGATAACCATTTAATTATATGCTTTTATTTTACTTGTCAAATATTCAACCTCCAAAGCCTCAGGCTTTTTCTATTGCTTTTGCATCACCATGTTCTCATAAGTTCAGATCATTAGATTGACTGGTGGAATACATTAGCAATCTTGAGATCTTATTTTGAATGTAGCGTGTACTGGAAGACCGAGTTCCTAAACTTCTCGAGAAGCTATTGATAAAACCATCTCTTGCTAATCCACCTCCAATGGAAGAAGGCGGTCTTATATTAGTGAGTTCCATCTGTAGCTTGTACATGCTGTTATGAATTTAATAGTGAATGATATTGACCCTTCTTTGATGTATTACCCTCAGTATCTTAGAATGCTAGCAGTGTCATATGAGAAGACGCAGGACCTTGCTAGAGAGTTACGTGGTGTAGGTTGTGGTGACTTGGATGTTGAAGGTACTGAAAATATGAAATTAGTCGATACTTCTAGCTTCATTCTATGACTTGCGAAATATTTTAAGATTTAACTGTCACGAGACCTACTTTAGTTTATATTACCCCGCAAGTAAATTGATTCTCCTTGTAACAGAATAAGACTCAACTTGTTGGCTTGGTATTGTTTAATCTCATAACTCTCTCTTGCATATGCCCTCTTTATACTTTGATAAGTGAATGTTTCATTATTTAAAAGCTAGAGGAAAGATCCCATCTTCAGGAATGTATATCAAATCCGAACCTATCTATCAATCTCTAGTCTCTCATAGAGCTTGGATTGAATTGAAGACTAGGAACTCATCAAACACACATTTGAAAAAGAAGAGCACACTTTTTTCACCCTTTCCCAGACAAAGCTAACAACACAATCGAAAAACCCATCAAAGTAATTCTCTAAGTAGAAACTCTTTACAGCTGATTTACATCTTAGTGGCCATCTGACTTTAGAAGGATTGACTTTTAAATATATTTTAGTATGTGATATTTGCAGTATTGCTATATATTCATATATGTAAACAATGTTTTATCTTTGTACAGGCTTGACAGAGTCTCTATTTCTTCCCCACAAAGATATATACATAGAATACGAACAGGCTTCTCTTAGGCAACTGTATAAAGCAAAGGTGTGCCATTACTGTTCATCTCCATTTATATCTCCCTCACATGCTTTCTAAAGAAAGAACCTGCTTCTAACCTGGCAACTGTTGCTTACTATAATCAATATGCTGAGTTGATTTCATGACTTTTTTTTCATATAAAATGTTTGCTCATATTCAGATGGAGGAATTGCGTGCTGAAAACCAGCAGTCTTCTGAATCAACAGGGACAATTGGGCGCTCAAAAGGAGCTTCCATAGCATCTTATCAGCAGCAAATATCCGTCACTGTGGTGACCGAATTTGTACGCTGGAATGAAGAAGCGATATCCAGATGTACTTTGCTTTCATCACAGGTACATCTGTTTCCATGTTGGTACTGTGATATCAGTGATTTTACCATGTGAAACTCAGGCTGAGAAATAAAGATATTGCTCATCAGTTTGAGTTCGTAGCTTTTGATATGATCAGTACTTCCAACTCATTTTCTTATTTTGGAAAGCTTCAATTTTATTTGGCAACAAAAAAAGAAACAAGAAAAATAGACAGATAAGTTGCACACACTAAATGTCATGATTGATTAAAAATCATGTTCCTGTTACCTTCCAGAAAAGAGGATTTAAATCTCTATTAAAGTGGTTGTATGAATTTTTGTAGAACTCCTAAGTTTGAGTTAGTAGCTTATAAATTTTTTTTTTTATCCTGCAGCCTGCTACTCTTGCAGCTAATGTACGGCCAGTTTTTACATGCCTTTTGGACCAGGTAAGTTTTATCAGTCCCTTTTCATATTTCGAGTGCTTCTCTATAAGGTATCCATAAGAACTATTTTATTTGTTCCATTTCCTATCCTTTACCTTTTTCAGGTCAGTCTATATATAACAGAAGGCCTTGAGAGAGCTCGAGATAGCTTGACTGAAGCTGCGGCAATGAGGGAACGTTTTGTTCTGGGAACTAGTGTCAGTCGAAGAGTTGCCGCTGCAGCTGCTTCTGCAGTAATCTCTCGATCACTTGGCTTTTTGGGGGGTGGGGGAAGGGGTTTTCATAAGGGAATATCTATTACGCAAATTTAATGAAGCTGAACTTCTCTCTCTTGAATATTGCTCAAAAGTATTATGTATGAGATCTTTATTGGTAATGTGTAGGCAGAAGCTGCTGCTGCAGCTGGTGAAAGCAGTTTCAGATCTTTTATGGTTGCTGTTCAGCGGTGTGGAAGTAGTGTAGCTATTGTTCAGCAAGTAGGTCAACTTGATGTTAGCTATATTGCATGATTTAAACTTATGTTATATTTCATGAGGAATAAACTTATATCCTGCAGTACTTTGCCAACTCTATTTCTCGTCTTTTACTACCTGTTGATGGTGCTCACGCTGCTTCCTGTGAGGAAATGGCATCAGCAATGCACACTGCGGAAGGTGCTGCTTACAAGGGACTGCAGCAGTGCATTGAAACTGTGATGGCTGAGGTTTGTACTTGAAAACTCGTCCTGGTGTTTGAGTTCATGCAATGCAGATTGTCTGATTGCACTCAGTTTGATGAACTTTTGAAGTTTTTCACTAGCTTGTTTCATATGCTTTAATGTTGAATTCATTAACCCTTGAAATTCTGTAAGGTTGAGCGACTGCTATCGGCTGAACAAAAAGCAACAGATTACCGGTCACCTGATGATGGCATTGGTCCTGATCACCGAGCAACAAATGCGTGCGCTAGGTGTGTTATTTCAGTCACATTGAATCTCTGCATAGTGAATTTCTTTTTTGTCATCTTCCAGTTTCATCATGTTCCCAATGTTGCCAAATATGTCCATCTTGTATAAATGTCTCATAGTTCACAATTCTCATTCTAATACCAGGGTTGTTGCTTATCTTTCTCGGGTGCTTGAGGCTGCTTTCACAGCTCTTGAAGGTCTTAACAAACAAGCATTCCTGACTGAACTGGTATGGAAATTCTTTTAAGTAGTTAAGTGTTCTGGTAGATACCCTTTCAGTTGCTACAAGTTATCAGTCTAGTGACATTTGATGTTAGAAATTATATTAGCATAGCCATATTTTGCTTTTGCCACGGTAAATATGTTACATTGATACTTATCAATGAACCAAGTTGTGGCTTATAGGTCTCCAAAATTGTTAACGTAGACAAAACTGTACACACTCTCGGAGCGGAGAAGACAGAGAGTGATTGTCGATTATTTTAAGCAAAATTTAGTAATTCTAATTTTATAATTAAGAGCAAAATTTTAGCTCCTATGAAAAGTTCACAAAATATTCCAACTATTGATATTCCAACTTCTACTTTGTCACAAAGTTGTTAGATTTTGAAATCTTCTGTCGTGATTGACCAATCAAATCCAAGTTTCCTGTGATTGAAACTTTATGGATAAATTTGATATTCTGAACCAAATTTCATTGATTAATTGGAAATTTCCAATTTTAGAGAACATTTTGTAGTGGTAATAATAATATAATAGGTTGATACTACAGGGAAATCGCTTGCATAAGGGGCTGCTGAATCATTGGCAGAAGTTCACTTTTAATCCGAGGTAATTCTTGATCTATGATTTGATTAAGGTGCATCTGTATTGGTGAGATATATTTGATAATGGGCTTTTCATGGCCCTTAAAATGATTGTAAGACAATTATTTTATCCATTTACCCATCTGTCATATTCAGTACCACAGTATAATATGTCAAGCCTTGGTGAATAATTTTGTGTGATTGAGATATTCTTAACTTCTTCTATTTCCCTTCTAATTCTCTTTTAAATATTCATAAGATGTGAAACCATATATATAACCTGCATTCTCTTTTTGCTGATCAACTCCAGTATTCTGTTCATATCTGATACAATGTGAGTTTTCCTTCATTGAATTAATGATTATGTAAATCACTTGTGAAAGTAGGGTAATCTTGGTGATTTTCTGTATAAATTTTGTGTTTCACAATATGTAATGTTATTATCGTGTCTTAAACTCTTCAAGTTCTATAGTTATCTCAGTACACTATTTGCCAACTGCCATAGATCTATCAAAGGGAAGAATGATTGCACTAGCATACATACCATTACTTAGGAGCCACTCTTAACTTGCTTCATTGTTAAGTGGTATATGTTAAATGATTCCTCTCTCTAACAGCTTAAGCTTTTAAATGAGTTGGTATTTCAATATGGTATCAGAGCTCAGGCCAAAAGAGGTCCTTTGTTCGGATCCCTCCGCCACCCATTTCTAAATTCCACGTGTTAGGCTTGAGTAAATGGATACTGCCTACACGTGAGGGGGCGTGTTAAGTGATATATATTAAATGATTCCTCTCTCTAACAGCTTAAGCTTTTAGATGAGTTGGTCATTCAATATTCATTAATTTTATTATGCTTAAAAGACTCTGCTCAATTGTTTTGCATGTGACAAGACTTCCTCACGCAAAGATTGGTGCTTAAACCAAGTAAAATGCTGTGCCATCACTATCATCCCCAGTATGACTCTTTTTTTTTTTGTGGCTTGAGATGATTTTGTTTTCTGATCCCACATTTTGGTGTCTCAATTCATCACTCTATCCTCCTCCCACCAGTCCAACCGCTGCTACCACCTACCTAGAATGTCCGCCACCATAGCCTCTTCCTTCCTGTCACTACAACCTTTACCTAACCCATTAGATTTTTTTTGTTAGCTTAAATTAATATTTAATATATAAGATATTTTTAATTTAGTTTAGTTATTTAAAACTTCTTAGGTATAAGTTTTTAGTTTTTTTTTAGTTAAAGGATACTTCATTAGTACATTAGAAGTCAAAGAAAACTTCCCGGTCGTTGTTCCTTTTTGTCTTTTCCTTCCCGCGTACCCTTCTCTTTTAAATCAAAATTTCTCATATTTTTCTTTAAATGTCACTTCTGCAGTGGAGGGCTGCGTCTTAAGCGTGATATAACGGAGTACGGGGAATTTGTTCGCAGTTTTAACGCACCCACAATAGATGAAAAGTTTGAGTTGTTGGGCATGTAAGTAATTTTCTGTGGTATAACTTTTCTTTTTCTTGTTCAACAAAATAAAGGAAGCTATCTAGAATTCAACATTTTTTATTTCTTAGTTACCTGACATACCTATTTTTCTTATGCAGCATGGCCAATGTCTTCATTGTTGCTCCTGAAAGTCTGTCAAGTCTGTTTGAGGGAACCCCAAGCATCCGAAAAGATGCACAGAAGTAAGACTATTCTCAATTTATTTGCACTAAACATATTCATATCCCATGCTTTCTGGCTTTTGTAGATGATCTATTGACTTTTCTGCAACTTCCATGTGAAATCTTATTCCACTATATATGTTCTCTTTATTAGTTTATTTCTTACATCAAATTGGGGTGCAAACTCGATCAGGTTCATTCAGCTTAGAGATGACTACAAGAGTGCAAAGCTTGCGGCTAAGCTCAGCTCTTTGTGGCCTAGTTCTAGTTAGCGAACAAGTGGCCTTTGCAAGTGAACAAGGTAGAGTGATCCAACAGTTGGTTTTAGCTATTCACATTGCACTGCTGATTACGCAAAGCTAATCGAAGGAAAATTATCAGTCATCCTGTTTATAAACTTCTCGTTTGTATTTATTTGTTTGCTTTCAAGTTCCATAAGATATGTCATTCTTTTTTGGAGATGATAGATATGTCATTATATGCATCTCTTTTTTATACTCCATAATTCTTTTTTTATTAAACTGTTTGGATCTTTAACTACTCAAAAAGATTCATTCTTGTTTCACATGTTTTGGATTTGGATTATGGATCTTCAAAACATCAGATCGACTTAAATTAATATGCATTTTACGTATTTCTGTTTATAGAATTGTCTAATTAGTACAGGTTGCTCGAATTTTTAATCGGATATGATTTTAACAAATTGAGCCTGCATCTTATCTAGATTGGATTCGGATTTCTGCTCCATTGACAGCGTGACATAGTAAACAATAAATTGCAACTTATAATTATATTCGTGGGAGTTGAACTCATGACCTTCTAGTCATAGAGCATTATCCTTGGCATGACTATTCAGGGTGTAAATTCTATACTTTCAGGATTAAAAGTGCCAGAAAATTCAAAAATGGCTATTCTACCTTAACATAAATGAATTTTTTTTTTGGGAACACACACAAGAGTGTAAAATGTTAATTAAATTATATTTTCAGGGTGCAAATTGTCAAAGTATTTAAGTTAGAGTGTAAAATGCTAAAACTATATAACTCCAAGGTGCAAAGTGCCAAAAGGCTGAAAATAGGTTGCCCAAAGATTCTACAGTACGAAATTATCATTTTGCTAGAAGAAGATTAAGATTAAGCTCTTTAAATTATATATTTTGATTAACTAATACTAAATTAAATATTTAACACGGATTTTAATTACCTTCCGGGTTTATGATGGTGACTAATATAATAATTTTGATTCTTGGAAGATTTAAGAATAAAATCTTTCTTAGTTGATAAACATTCGAAAATATTAAGACTGAAATTGACATAATATTTTCACTTTGTAACATCAGGACCACTTTCATGCATTTCAACATCTTTTAATGCAAAACTTTCAGAATGAAAAAAAAAGAATAAAATTAAGTAAGTAATTGTGGCAGCTGGCTCTTTAGAGATTGTAAAACATCATTTGTCTCTCTATTCGACGGAAGGACAACACTAATCTAATAAGGTCTTAAGTATATATTGCCCCTCTCCAAATCTTCTTTTGTTAATTAATTAATTAATTAATGCCTTGTGGATGACCCTCTAAACTTAATTACGTACTCACAATTTGTCCACTCTTACTTATTCTTGTAATATATTTAGACCAAAAAACATTAAATTTCGAGTTAAAATTAATTAAAGATGCTAATATTGAAAATATCATAGGTTATCATAGTATTACTAAATTTCGGAGGAATATTATCGATAATTGTGGTTGATTTAATTTAAAACAATAAATTATACACATACAATGGGTGTGACTGATGAACAAAACTCAAAATAAATATGGGACAATTGTTTTCTTTTTGATAATTTAATATGTAAATGGGACAATTGTTTTTTTTTTTTTTTAATAATTTAATATGTATATGGGACAATTGTGGTTGGAGTGTTAACTTGTGTTTTGGTCAGTATGCATATGTGGTCCACATCACATAAATACGCCTTGGATCGGATTAAGATGCCACGTACCCATTTGGGACTATAACTTCAATGAATTTTCTTTAATTTTCCATTCTTAATTGTTAACTTTACTCTTGTATGTATTCATCTTCACTTTCACTTATATTTATATATATGTATTTATTTGTTATACATTGTAGATACCTTCGATTAATTTAACTAAATATGATAAATTACGAGTATATGTTCACAAGAATTAAAGTAATTAGTGTGGTCACAAGAATTGAATTAAGTATTGTTAATATGTTCTTACTTCTAAGTTAATGACTTAATTCTATTGCAAATTAATTAAGCCCCCACAATGAGAGATCTTACACCTTTTTCTATGTTTGACAACTAAGAAAAATTAAAGAGAGAAAAAAAGAGTTTTTAGCAGTAAAGTGCAATGTTAACTTGTCAGTTTTTACCTATATTATTATTATTATTAATTAAGTGACGTTATTTCAAATGTTGTCACTAAATTCAATATTTTCCAGAAACATATATATACTAATGACACAAGTTGTACACTTGTAATTAAGTTATGGTCCTTGACAATTATAGATGCAGGAAGAATTATTATGAAATATGTTATGTCACTAGGTTATAACTAATTAACTATAATAGTATCACTAACGGAAAATATATAGGAACGATTTAAATATCAATTATTAGACTAAGCTTGTCGTCATTAAATACTTGCAATTGCCTTGAGGCTTTAGTCAAGTGGTTAAGGATGAGGCTCCATGACCAGAAGATTATGGGTTCAACTCCCACGAATATGGATATTTTCTTTAGTTTCATACTAGTATTTCTCTAATTTAATACTAGTAATTAATTTAGTTTAATAACATTGTAATAATTTCGTTTCGATGTAACAATGTATTCACCATCTCAAAAAAAAAAAAAAAAAAAAAAAAAAACTTGTAATTTTCGTATTGTCACTAATGGTCAACTAACTCATGTCATGACATTCATAAAAGATACTACATTTCTGACTGTATGGAGAAGCAAGAGCCATAGGTCACACATTATAAGCCGTCGGATCACACAATAGTGGAAGAACACCCAACATAAAGATGCACACTCCTCCATGTGAAATATTCATCTTCATTGGAGCTTTTTGGTAGTACGTAGTCGTGATCAACATACATCAGTAGTCGGCTCGTTAGTAAGGTGAGAGCTTCAAGCCCGATTTCTGGTGGCGCATCCCCCACACAAGCACCGCCCGACGAAGAGGGGACGGGGAAAGCTACAGGCCGAAAAGCTTTGACCTGTTTTTTTTTTTTAAATTATGTACAAGTTTATTGCAGTTCCAAGTGCCACAATTTTCCATGTTTGTTACTTGAATAGCCTCTTCTATATAAAAAAAAATTTTAATGTACATAATAAATTAATAATGACATTAGATTATACAAAGTTAAGTGGGAGTTATATATTTTAAGATGAGGATTAAGTGAAAGATGAGTCATATATGAATGATATAAGTATATAGCACTGGAAACCATGCATTGAGGAAAGGAATCTTACCTAATTAAAGTTTGTCCCAAAATGAAAGGACCTTTACATGGTGTTGAAGGGACAAATATATGGTAATGGTGCATTCACATAAAATTTCGGATTATGTAATTAAATTCTTTGTAAAATGAAGAGTTAATTTATATATGTAGCATAGAAAATAGAGATATTGGATTGATCCGATCCATTTTCTCAGACCGAAAAGGATCCAAAGGTGTGGGAATATATTATAATAAAAAAAAATATCTAACAGCCTTTCGCGGAGACAGGGAGTCAAGTCATTCTCTTCCTCTTGCCATGCCAACACCTTTGGAACCCCTCTCCCTATGTTAATAATAAATTAATTGAAATAATTGTTGTTTACCACCTCTAACCTTACAAAACCCTAAAAGTACAAGATGGATTAATCTACAAATTAAAATTTTTACATTTTCTAATAGATCTAAAAAGTAAATCCAAACACATTTTTAAATTTCATAACCATACATCACATGTTTACTCAAAATTCAAATCCCAGTATATATATATATATATATATATATATATAGGTTTCATTGTTTGATCAAAACAATTTCCAATGTTTTCTTCACTTTGAAATAAAAAAGACTTAAAACACATGAATCAAAACTTTCAAAGATATATCGATTTTTGGCCCAACAAAGCGTGTAAAGAACTCGTGCTACTTTGTGTTCCAAATATTTTCAAAAGTATAAATTGTATTCTTGAAATCAATTTTTTTTATTACTAATTATTAACAGTACTATTTCAATGATATTTAAGAAAATAAATATGACACTAGAAATTTAATTTTCTTTCTTTTCGCAAGACACCGACATACCTTAATTGTCTTCAGTAGAACATCAATACGTGTCATATTTTCAATTCCCAAAACTCTTTTTTGACATTATTATACTTGTAAAATTAAGTTTGAATTAAAATTCATCCATATAAATATTTTTAATATCATGTGGAAGAAATAAATAAAATGAAGAATGAAGATTGATCTAGAGTAGAGTAGTTCATATTATAAATTATTACTAACGTTAGTATCTATGTTGCACGGATATAGATACGGCGATACGAACGAATACAATATTAATACTACGATACAAATTTTTAAAATTTATAAAATATAATACGATTAAAATACATGTGTTATTTAAAAATATATTATAATAAAAAATCATTGTTTTAAAAATGTATAATAAAAATTATGTAATATATATTTAATTCACTTTTTATTCCATTTTAAAATGAACAATGCTATCTCCCTTTTATATAAGTGTTCAAGTAAACTCATAGTATAAAATACCATATGTAAAGTCTTTGGCCCTTTACAAAATTGTAAGTGTAAATCACTTTGATAGTATACATAATTTAGAAATTATTTGTAGGCATACATGCTCTTAAGTATTATTGGTATTTTCGATACGCCTTCTTGTGTATTCGATAATGTATCATTTTTATTTGCCATTTTTTTATTATTGACAACGCCACAATGAAATATTTTATAGATATCGTACGAGTATCTAAGTATCCAAATATCCAATACGAACACGATACTACAAGTGTAAATTCGAAATATCCGTGCAATCTAGGTTAGTACCCTAGCCAACCAAAAGCTTATAAAATCTCAATTTTCCCACATCACAATATCACATGCACGAACGAGGCACCCACCCACCCACCCCCTCCACTCCTGACCTCTCTATATATATTACCCTCCCCTCAACTCTCCACGCATTCTCATTTCTTGTGTCTCAAACAACTCATTAAACAAAATCACATATATCTTCTACAATTATCTCATTCAAAATAAAAATAAAATCTCATTGATTTAATTTTAAAAACAGGGTTTTTGTTGTATCTTAATAGTAATTAATTTATGTACCCGGCCGAAAGAAGTATGAGTTGCAATGGGTGCAGAATTCTCCGCAAAGGATGCAATGACAACTGCATTCTCAGACAAAGTTTGCACGGAATAGAAACCCCTCAAGCCCAATCAAACGCCACCGTTTTCGTGGCCAAGTTCTTCGGCCGCGCCGGACTCATGTCCTTCCTCTCTTCTGTCCCTCAATCCCAAAGACCCGGTATAAATAATTAATCTTTTTTCCATTTTATTTTTAAAAATGTTTTGCACTAACATGAACATCCCCTGAAATCAAATATGGAAAATTGATATATAGTACTATAATCTAATGGCTTTTGATAAATAATTAAGTAGTAGTAATATTCTATGGATAAAAAAATAGAAAACATTTTAATAATTAGTACTAAAAGTACCATTTTGCCCTTTTACTCGGTATTTCTTGTTTTTTATAAGTACTTATGTTTTAATTTTGGTTTGCAGCTCTATTTCAGTCTTTATTATTTGAAGCGTGTGGTAGAACGGTGAATCCAGTGAACGGAGCTGTAGGATTGCTGGGGACGGGAAACTGGCACGCCTGCCAGTCGGCGGTGGAGACGGTGCTCCGCGGCGGCGTACCTAGCGCATTTCCCGAGTTTGGGGAAGGTAGTAATAGTGATTTATACGGATCGAGAGAGATGAACATGAGTTTGAAGAGGAAAGGGTCCGATGATGAGACTAGCAGTATAGATCTAGGATTGACGGCGAGATTTCCTCCTAGAATGACGGCGGGAGGGAGGGTGAAACGGCGGAGACAGGACTCGCCGTCGGAAGCGACGACGTTTGAGAGCGGATATGTATGTCTAAATAATGAAAATGATACAAAGGTTTTGAGACTGTTCTTCTAAAAGGTTATTGGAGTTTATAGGGAAAAAATATCAGCTGGTTTTGTTTTGACACTGGTCCAGATAATCTCAACCATTGATCAATGGCTTTTAATTTTCTCATTCTAATCTAATCGGATTGTGATAATTAATAAGACTAATCTTTAATTTTTCTGAATTCAGGGTTAAACATTCATGACTTTCTTTGAATAACAAAAGTGATCATTATATTTTTTATCAATTGGAGTACTATTATTTTCTTTTTTTTCTTTCATGCATAACAATATTATAATATATTCATGTATGAATATCCTCTGTCGACATTGCCATCCAATTAATTTAATTTGAGAAGAGGGCTCTCATTTCTAACTTGATTATTGGACTATATATGAAAAATTAATTATTGTGATATTAATTCAGATGAATATATAATTAAGAACACATGTCTGTCTACTTAATTATTTAAAGCCATGTTAATTAAAAGAAATATTGTACTCTTTAGTATAGTATAGTTATGATGAAGAATATATATAACCTAACTTAATTAATCCATGACGATAGTACAACTTCAATTATTGATTGGTAATACTCTATAAAAGACAATTTGCAAAATGCAACCCTCTTGGATATTCTGTTAGCTAGTCATGAAAAAATCGGAAATTATGTACCTACTTCGATGGACTCAATTCATTGGGGGTGTAGGATGAATATAACTAAAAATCTAACTAGTATGACCAATTATTGACGAGGTCATTGACAAATAATCGCCACTAAAATCTAGATTTGTACATCAATTTATTAATTACCCAAAGATTCCAACTGCCTTTACCAGATGATCAAAAATTTACCAAATTTGGTCGGTTGAGGTTTCTTGATAATGCTAAATTGTGTTTTAATTAGTAAGTTGAATGGTTTAATTAGTCGACTTTTCAGCAGTGGAAGAGGCAAAGTATAAAAAGAGAGAGCAGGGCAGGGCAGGGCAGGGCAGGGCAGGGCAGTATATGCATCCATCTTAGTTATCTGTTTTTGTTTTCTTTGTTTTGGATAAGATTCATTTTTAATATTTTCTTTTCCAAAATGGGGTGCAGATCGAGTAAAGGATCCAAAAATAGTGTGATGCCATCTCCAACTCCAACTGCTTTGACTCGCTGCATATATAACATATATATATACTAACTATGAGTTTACTTACTGAGTGGGCTGCTGCTGTAGAGCGAACATGTACCCAATATCTTCTACTTTTTCAAAAATAAATAAATTAACTAAACTTTTTTTAAAAAAGGAAATTAAAGACTAGTGTCAAATGAAGGATTAGCACCGGGTCTGATTCGAATCGAGTTCACCTAGATCCATAATTAAATTCATACTTTTAGTTTTTTAATTTGAATCTTGGTCCATCCAATCCTTGAATTTTTTTTCGAATACTTCAAATCCGGCAAATATAATATATAGAAGTATAATCATTCAATGCAACTCATGAATTCAAAATCTACATTACACCGAACTTTTACAAAAAGAAACACCCGCGCGCCGACCTATTTAATCTTATTCTTAGAGGAAGATATCGACCAAAAAAAATAATATCAATAGAGCATTGAAATTAATTCATATTGTTAGTTGAAAATTCAGACATAAAAATTACTCATAAATAAAAACGTTAGATCATGTTTATTAAATTGTCAATAAAATACTTTTAATCTTGCTTATATAATAAATAAAGGAGAAATACCGAGTATGTGTAATGTGTATTATTGATTTAATATCGGATCTAAATGCGTTCATGTCCATAGAAGTATTTCAGATTACAAACTTTTTAAACATATCACATCCATTCATCACTAATTAAATAAAGATTCTAATACATATATCGGGTCAATCCCATTACAAGCCTTCAAAGGATAAACTAACGCATGGGCTGTTAAAAGGCCTTATATATGATGGGCTTAAGCCCACTTAACGAGGTTGTTCTCGGCCTTTTATCCTGATGCAATAGTAAGATAAATTTCATTTCATTTCATTTTAACATGTCTTGCCTTGGGAAGTATACTGCTATATTTTTATGAACACATGGGAGTATTTGCTATTATGAATAATACACGAGTGTATTTTCCAATTAGAAAGAACAGATGGGTGTTATGTGCATATAACCCTGAATATGGATACACCTATACTTCATTCAAAAAACCATTCCAGACCTTTTCTTGAAAAATACAGGAAAAAGCAACAAACTCTCTTAGAGTCTTTAATTATCCACCAAAGCAAGAATCAAGTGATAGACTAAACCAAGAACTTCATTTACAGTAGAATATAACCAAGTACATCTTGATGATGACAATGTAGTTAGACTATTACATACATACATCGATTTTCAACTCCTAGAAAAATAAAAGAATAAGTGCGTGTGTACAGCTAATTAGTGAGAATAAACGACAATTTCCAGTAATAACATACTGGGTACCTGGAGTACAGGACTAAGAAACGAACGTTACGAAAACTGCCAAACGAGCCTCGTCTGGTCTCCCTTCTTATCTCCACTAGATCGAAAGGTTAAGTGTGGTGTTAGTATTTAGAGAGTGGATAGTCAAATACAATCAGTTCTACAAGTCTCGTCAATCTCTTGATAAACGGTTATGTTGTAGTATATGCGTTCTCAAACTACTGTCTTTCACCTGTTAAGATTCAATTAAAAAGAAAATTATGACCAATAATTGATAGAAAACAATCTAGGAAGTATGAGCATTAGTGGAATTACCTGCATAGATGCTAACAAGGAAATGAAATATGTGAATTGTTCAAGTAAAGCTCGTTCCTTTGCAGTCACTTTTGCAAGTTCCGTCACCAATGAATTCACTTCGTTGACCTAAAAATACATTAATGTATTCATTATTGGAAATAAATTCATTTTTTACTTGCATTATATGCTGCTAAAGTGCTAAGATTGCCTAAAAATGGGCATATGAGATTGTTACCGTTGGCAAAAGTGAATACATTGAAGATGCCATTGACTGCATAACATCAACGGCTGAACTAATTGCGTCCTTTAAGCTCTGGACATCAGCCTGTCAAAATTTAATTACATTATTATAGATTTTGTCAAATTAACTACGTAACGGGTGAAATATTATTTTACTAAATATTATGTGGTAGGGCACATACAATTGCTCCTCCAACAACAGGAAGACGAAGAGTGGTAGCTTTTAAGGCTTCAATAGCTCCAAGCAATGAAATTGAGTTGTCTTTATCCAATGAAGCCCAATCTTCTAAAAATGTCATCTACAGTAAGAAAAATGACTCAGTTTAGATATTTCTAACAGAGAATATGTATTTGTGCTATCTCGGGAAACAAGGGATATCCTAGAGCTTACTTGTCCTTTTAGAATGGAGGCAAGCTTCAATTTTTGCCTTAGCAATTGCAATCTGTGTCTTTTTTTGGTGACAGAGTCACGTAGATCTGAGATTGTTATCCACGCATTCCACAGACATTTCTGGTACAGAAATATATATATAGTTCTTGAAATCAATAAGGCAGAAGAAGCCGCAGAACATAAAATTTGGACTTAGATTGGGGATTGTAATTGACAAAGAGGAAAAAAAATTCACATTTCTGCCAATATCAGGAACCATACAGAATATAACATTATAATATAATGACATTATATGGAAACATTACAGCATATAAAACTATCTGAAAAAATAAAAAAATTAAAGAACTTATAGATACCACTAAGAATTCATATATGCATTTAACAGGAGTCTCACACAATAATATATTAACTCTGCTGGTTATTGAAAGGCTTATTTTTTTTTTCAGGATACAGTGTACACAGTAATTAATTTGAAATATGAGCACTAATACTCAACCCAATGCATGTTTAACATACATGTCTGTACATTACACAGCAGAAAATGAGCATTTGCCAATTTAAACATGAAACAAGCCATCCCCATTGTATTCCCCCCACCCCACCCACCCACCCACCCACCCAAGCCAAAAAAAAGATGCAATAAATAACACTCACACACCCAACCCCAAAAAAGAAAAAGGAGGAGGATGCAATAATTTTTTATTTTTTGGTTTCCCAATGGTTTAATCCCTTTTGAGGCGCGTCAGGCATATATAATATGGGAACCTCTCCCGAAAGAGACTCGAATTTCTGTCACCACTTTGTGGGTACTAGTCCCTTCCACTAGACCAATCACCGGTTAGTGGAAGATGCAATAATAATAATAATAATAATACTAGAGGTTATAAATATCAAAACAAGATCAGGTTTGTATGTATATTGTTGTTATCAAGTTCAAGAATTATGAACCTGGTCTGTCCCAAAAACATATTCATCAGTACCACTACATTTGACTGTGTTCACCTCCCATGTTAAAGAATATTCCACAACTAGTATATTCACTAGTCACTACCAATATAGCACAAACATTCGAAATTCTAATACAGTAGATGTTTCTAGGAATCGATGAGAAATAAAATTATGCAATATTATGACCATTTGCACTAAAATTACTCTTTCTCTCAAAGCTTTACTAGAGAATAGGTTTCAGCTCAGGACTACAATTTGTAAATAAAAACGACACTGAGGCTAATCAAGAGATCCTAGTGAGTATATTTCGCAGTTACTTTTGGGATATTCATAATATTGTTACAACAATTAATAGAAGGCATTGAAATAGAGCCAATCAAAGTATTAGATCCCTCCCAACTTGCACACTCTATGTCATCTGCAAGTTCTTAAGAAGCGAAATGGGAATCGAATTCCACCTTGCTTAAAGATTGATAAAGAGAAAATCATCATTACCTGTACACTGTGTTTCTGCACCAGCAAGACTGCTTCAGTTCTAGCATTTACGAACCTCCACTGAAGGTGCCGATTGTAAAAAAGTCTCAACAAGTGTGCATCAACAATTCTATTCTCCCCTACTTTACCCCTCCGAACATCAACAGCAAAACTAAGGACCGAGGGTGTTTCAGTAAAATTATTATTAATGGTGCTTACAGCATTTCTTATCCTAGAAGGACTATATCCCCGTGATGGAGATAACCCCACGGGTGTCATAACCTTGCCGGGCGATGCAGGTCTAATACCTCCACGAATTGGTGAAGACGTTGTTCTTGGGGACAATACAGAAATATTACCATCACTCGTATACCTTTTCAATTTCATCAGATTGGAGCCAGGACTTTTAGATAAAGGTGAACCTGAATCCTGTAGCTTCCTCAACCGACTATTCGTTTCCTGCCAAAACCTAGCTGAAACTACAATCCCTCGAGGAACGTTTAGCCCGTCTGAAGCCCCACTGCACTCCTGAACTCCCGAAACACTACCAGACGAGACACTGTCTGAATCAGACGCTGTGAGATCAGACTCAATCGAATTTCTCGCCTTTAGAAGCTCGGAATTTACCAAATCAAGACTCAATCTACTACCATCAACCGAAGGCCTCCTAGACAAGTTATTCACTGTTCGATTCCTAGCTGGCCAACGATGCTGATCAATAGGCTTAGAATTCTCTACTAGATCTCCTCCTCCGTCACCCTTACCTCGTGATGGAGTACTAGTCCTCTTTCTCTCTGGAGTCCCCTTTCTCACACTAGTTAGATTGGGCGAAGGAGGGGCCACCTTAGTCTTACTAACAGGCAACGAAAATGCTTCTCCTTGAAAGGAAACTGACAAACTCCTGATAGATGTGAAATGAATCTTTGTGGCAGCACCATTGGCGTTTTTCGAATCAAGATCGTGTGCTAAAGGCCTAATAGTAGCGGGTCTACGCCGGTCTACAGAAGCCGACCTCTTGGGACCTATGGGAGTCGAGTTCTGAGAAACTAAAGGGAATGGGTATTTTTTAGAAGAAGAGGAAGAATAAGAGGAAACTGAAGATGAATTTGAAGTGGAAGTGGAAGTGGAAGTGGAAGGGGAAGGGGAAGGGGACATGTATCTAGAGGAAACAATTTTTGATTTGGGTTTTCTTTTATTGTTTGTAACTCCATTGCTGCTGTTATCTTTTTCTGAAGGCAACAATGGCGATCTTTTGGTAAGCTCGTCGGTGATTTGGGGGTCAGTTGCTAATCCAGAAACAGCAGCCACCATTATCACAATCAATCTCACATTTCTTAATATTTTTTTTTTTTTCTTCAGGGAAAAAACAGAACAGACTTACCCACCCAGAAACCCTTATTTCTCAATTAAACAACAATGTTGTTGAACCTGTGGCTGAAACTCAAAAAGCAAAATTCAGAAATTGAAAAATCTCAAGGAATTCTCCGGCGAGAATATAGAGAGAGGAATGCGTGTGGGGGTGAGAAGATTTGGGGGCACAGAGTTTTTGGTACATTCACTGTAATGGTATGGGGGTGGGTTTGGGGTTTAGCGAAACTTTGGAGAGACGTAACGCTAACCATAAAAAGTCCATAACAACAAGAGTTAGTTTAGTATGTATCTCTATCTATTCATTATTAATCACTTTTACCTCATCTTAACTGTCTATGTGTATGTGCTTTTGATGATGAACAAATTTCTTAATTAAATTAAAGTTGAGAGCATGTGTATATTATTTTGGTGTGTTTTTTTAAAAAAAAAAATGGTCTACTATCATTTTTTTGTCCTTCATCTTACAACCTAGACTAAATTTAATCTATCACAATTTAATTTAATTTAATTCGTGATACATTTATCATTTAATACTTCCTCTGTCTCAATTTATCTGTCTTTTCAGAGAAAATTTTTTTGTTCCAAATTATTTATCACTTTAGAATTTCAATGCACTATTAAATACATATTTTTCTATTTTGCCCTATTTAATGCATCTAAAAGATATAGAGAGAATAAGAGATAAAGTAAGAGAGAGAGTGTAAAGTGTAAATAGTTAACAGTTAATGGTGAGATAAAATAAAGAATAAGGATATTTTAGGAATATAATTTATTTTTTCCCTAAAATTGAAACTATTTAGTAGATGCCTTAAAATGTGTGAAAACATGTAAAATGACAAATAAATTGGGACAGAGGAAATAACATTTTCTTACTCGTGTCTTAATTATAATGATTTAAATCACCATCAAATTTAATCACGAATCGCCTTTAACGAATTCAAATATGTGTAGCTTTCATCAACACAAACACAAGTAGGAAAATAATAAGTTAATTTAAGAAATAGTATACTATAAACAAATCTTAAGGCCATCTCCAGCAGTGGCGGGGGGGCTCGGGGCGGGGTCGGGCTGGGGAGGAAAACTGCTGGAGACGGCGCGGGCTGGCGGGGCGGGGCGGCCTGCGGGGCGGCTGGGGCTGGGTAGCGGGCTCGGGGCGGCCCTGCGCAGGGAACGGGCTCGCGTGGGGGCTGGGAAGAAATGAGAGGCGCGGGTTGGTGACGCGCCCACCTGATTGTGCCGTTTCTTTTTTTGTTTTTCAATTTTGTTTTTTCTTTTGCGGCTGAGAAGAAGAAGATGTCGGCTGGAAATTGGGGCTGGGAAGAAGATGAAGATGATAATTAAATTTTGGGCTTTGAATATGAAGTGGGCCAAATGGATTTTAATTATTTAAAGAAGTGGGCCACAAAAATATTTTTGGGCAAAAAATAGCAAAACCAGACTTGTCCGAAATAGGATTTTCGGGACGACATTCGTGTCCGCAGGTCGCGGGCACGCACAAGTCTCGAAGGGCCGTGCGGTAAATCAATCCAAGATTTGCACCCCCTCCCACCCCCGCGCGCGCGCGCAAGGAGGGAGCCTTCTAGTAATAATTTCTTAACCCTTATGGTTTAGAAATCATATATAAACCCAAGTTTTTTTTATCACACTTCCAATGTGGAATAAGTTCATTTTTTTTTTAATTTTCTCCATTATATATGTGAACTTTGAGATTTAATTTCTCATTCACCCGTATTCCGATTTGGACGTACCATATATCATTCTTAAAACTATTAAAAAATAAAACTATAATATTAATAGGTGAGAGTTTGCGTATTATGTATTCATTCTTAAGTTACTTTAATTAAATATTTTATTTAATATTAATATTTTAATATAATTAAATTACTCATACTAATATAATTATTATTATTAATATTAATATTAAAAAAATATAAATCTATAATATTAATAGGTGAGAGTGGGCAAAGGAAAAAAATGGAAGTAATTCCCCCACGAAGCCCCAACTGCTGGAGACGACCAGCAGGGCCCCGGGCTGGCCCTGGGCTAGCCCGGGCTCCAGAGCCCGGGGCTAGCCCTCAACTGCTGGAGATGGCCTAATAAGGGAACTTATTTAAATTAAAATGCATACAGAAAAAAAAATGGAGTAGGAAGAAAGTAGAGTGAAAACTAGAATGTTTATAATTTATCCAAGAATAGTGGGCAAAATTTCAAAAATGTTCATGTAACTTTGGAAGTTGTTTTTGAAATAGTTATGTAAATATACTAAACACATATTTTGTCGTTTAACTTTCATCAAATTTCAATTTTAGTTCTATGCATGATAAATTAAGTCTTCAAACTTTTCTCACTCAAATTCAATTTAAGTCCTATGTAAAATAATTATCGTCCTCTAACTTTCAATATGTTTCAATTTTCATTCTGCAATTATAAATTTGGTCCTATAATCGAACAAAAAGTTTATAACTGAAGAACAAAAATTGAAACTTATTAAAAGTAGGAGAACAAAATTTATAAATACAAGACGAAATTAGAAGTCAGAGGATAGGACTAAAATTAAAATTTGAATAAAAATTAGAGGACTTTATGTATGTTCGATATAATTACATGACCAGTTTTAAAATTACATTACTATTTTTGAAATTTTGGGAAGGTGATGCTGATGCGCCTAGTGGTCAAGTAAAATGAATAGGTGGCTACCTCTACTACGTACTATCATGTAGCTAGAAAGACAACTCGCTTACTCCAAGTTTAGTTGAAATAAAATAATTACTCTAATCTTAATTTTTTGATGAAGAAGATATTATTGCATTTGAATGTACATCATCATATAATAAAATGGTGGAATAAAGATCCATCTAGTCCATATCTATAGATAAAAAAAAAAAAAAAAATTTGTACCTAAAAGTAGAGTTTCGAGTTTGACTACAGAAAGACCAACGTTGACTATTGTTCCACTAAAGTTGATTTAAATTCTTTGTATTTTCCATTTCCGTAGTACTCTATTTGAAAATATATATGAGGCATGTGTTAAAAAATCAATTAGAACTTTTATCTACTTATTTTCATCTCTTACAATAAAATTACCCGGTTCTTGCACACAGGGGCGGATCCGAGATTTTTGGTCAGGGGCTAAACTTATACAAAAAAAAAACTATCAAACAATTAAACTTAGACTTTATATTATTCACGAGAAAATATATAACTCAATACAAAAATGGGGAGGTGGAGTTTGACAAAAATAAACCCCACGAGATATTATAGTTCCAAAAGAACCCAAAATATCTACATATTTACTTTGATAATTGAATATTTTTCATCTTTTGAAACGGGTTCATGATAGCATCGTTTGAAATACTACTAATTATGTCTCTCTCTATAAAGATAACTAAACTATCATTTAACCATTGATCGCCCAATCGGGTACGAAGTCGATTATTTACTATCTTCATAGCCGAAAAAACTCTCTCCACCGATGCAGTTACAACGGGTAGAATAAGCGACAATGTCACAAATTTGTAAACCATCGAGAATGCGACAAGTCTTTTAGTTGCAACCATCTTCTTAGCAAGATCACCAGCCCTTTCAATCTAGAAAAATCATCACTTGATCGATCATCCATTATATAATTTTCAAGTTGATTGGGAAGGGCCGAGAGCTCAAGAAAAGATAAGTCATTTGGATAAAGTTCGGCAAGACGAACAAGTATTCCTTTGTCAAAAGCTTCTCAAAGTGATTGGAAGGGTTTAAGCATGCAACACAAATAAGCAACTCCGTGTTTACTTCATTGAAATGTTGTTCAACTCTTGCAATTGTCTATCTATCTATAACCGAATTGAATCTCTCAATTTTGTAATGATGCTCGATAGTCACTTGTTCAATCCTACGCTTTAGCCTCTTTTATGGAACATAGACATTACTCATTGGAGGAATTTCAATTTCTTGTTTAGAACAAAAAAAAGTAACTTATATTTGGACTGAAAATTTCATATTAGGTTAATTTATTGAATTTAAAAAAAAATACAACACTATTTAAAAAATAAATAAAAAATTTCAGGGGGCTCCTATGTGCATCCGCCTCTGCTAGTTGCACACATTTGTCAATCGATTCATGCAACTCATGGATACATAAATATTTTACTATATATCATTATTCATAATGAGCATAAATTTGATGATCTAATTACTGCATGCCCTGAAAATGAAGGCATTCTCTTGTTGCGAAAACTGGGAAGGCATATGGCATATATGATATAACATAACTGAAAACCATTTTTTTTTTATTTGTATATAATTAGTTGTTATAATGGGATGCACAGTCACGTTCAGTCTCTAACCATTATATCTCCCTTGATTTTCAAGCATATATATAAATATAATAATTCTTGTTTTAGTTTTTATCCTATGATGGCGTTTTTCTTCTTTTATAAAAAGTCACTTTTAATTTTTGGTTACCTCAACAAATATTAATTATATTCATAATTTCGGAAGTTGAACATGGGGAAATTACAGTATATTATAAAATGGAAGGGTTGAGTTTTTGAAAGAAAAAAAATCTCGTAAAAAACTACATGTATGACAGATCGACGGAACCAACCACAATATATAAATATATAATTAATGTGTTATACTATATCATCGTGATCCAAAAAGTAACTAAATATAATGTATACATATATTAATTAACCAACTTGTAATAACTCAATCCTAAATTTAATTACTATAAGATTTTAATCATACACATTATTACATAGAAGCTATGTTGCGTCAAAAAAGGGATGACTCTTTTAACTCTTGTCCTTTTAACTCTTGTCTCTCTTCTTTATATATTATTATTATTATTATTATTATTATGAAGAAAACAAAAACGTAGTCTTAATTTGTCCCTGTTCATTTCGATGAATAAAGTTGCCATATTTTGATAGTTGGGCAAATCTCTGCAACTTGGATATGCAATGCACGTGTCAATTGTACAGTACTGGTACTGGTTACTATTTTTTTGGCAAATTTTGTCTAAAGTTATAACACCTAAATAATTCATCAACTAGTCACCTAAATAATAAAATATCATCCTTTCATACACAATTATATGAGCAGCACTCCAATAAATTGAATCTACCAAAATAGGCACATGATTTCTCATATGTAAAAAAAATGTACAATTCATCTTTTTACTTAAATTCATGGATTGATCACTAAGGCCATCTCCAGCCGTGGGCTGGGGGCCGCGTGAGTGACGATCCGGGGCGGAGAAGTGATCTCCAACGGTGTGGCGTGGCGGGGCGCGGGGCAGCACGAGCTGGGCGGCGGTCGCGGGCGGGAATGGCTTGGAGCTCCGGTGCCGCGTGAGAATTCTGGAAGAAAGAGGGGAGAGTGCTATGCACTCTCCTTCTTTAAGTCAGGTGGCGCCACTTGGCGCCACCTGA
Organism: Penstemon barbatus; assembly: GCA_003313485.2. Classification (NCBI taxonomy): domain Eukaryota; kingdom Viridiplantae; phylum Streptophyta; class Magnoliopsida; order Lamiales; family Plantaginaceae; genus Penstemon; species Penstemon barbatus. Next base: position 86,009,686 of record CM064884.1, on the reverse strand, counting down.
CTGGTTCCCTTTTTTTTTTTTAATCTTTTAGCTTTTAATTGTTTGTTTAGTATTCTGAGAAATGTAAATAACCTGATAATCTTGTTAGCTTTTAATCTTGTTAGCTTTTAATTTTTTAATCTTTTTAGCTTAAAGTAAGAAATACTGTTACTTAAAGTATAATTGCACACTTACACAAACAATTAAAACTCATACTTAAAGTAAGAAATACTTGAAAATATAATTACACACTTAAAAAAATGATTTAATAAGAATAAAATTTCCTCTAAATTAGAATTACTTGAAAATATAATTAAACACCGACAAATAATTTAAATTAATACCCTAATCATAAAAATATTTAAAAACATACTTAATTAAAAAAATACATAAATTATACGATTTACATATATTGTTAACTATATTTTGGGTAGAAATTGACGATTAAGTCTTGTTGGAGTCTATGGTTGATATATTTGGATCGTATAGCATCACGACGAATAATATAGTTATCCAAAGTTTGTCTTCTTGGTAATGGATTTTCCAACTCAACACCTTCCGATGGATAAATTTTAGCATGTGCCCTACGAGATGTGCTTAAGTCATCATCGTCGTAGTCGGAGTCATCATCTTTGTATTCATCACGTTCGTCCTCCATAATCATATTATGAAGTATTATGCAAGTTAACATAATGTTATAATTCGTTTTTTGAATTAATTATAATTATAATTTATATTTTAATGTTTAAATATTTTAATTATAATATTTTTAAATTAATTATATTATTAAAATAATTATTATTATTATTCTATTATTATTATTATTATTATCAATATTAAAACTATTATAAAAATGATGAGAGTGGGAAAGAAAATTTTTTGAAAGAAATTGAGTTCTGGAGACCACCACTGGAGATGATCAACCAGAGTCTGAGCTGGCTCGGGGGCTGGCCCGGGGACTGGCCCGGGAATGACCCCGAGAAACCATTGGAGATGGCCTAGTATGAAAAAGCTAAGTCCAAATCAAATAACAATATATCCCAAATTGTTAATTTTTTTCATGTGTTATGAAAGTTTTTTCTAGCTAACTATATAGGTTGGTATAGTATAGAATATAGATATAGACCGTGTAAACTTTGGATCCTTTGGGGCTACTGACTGAATCTAGCCTAGCCTAGCCAAGTAGAAAAACGAAAATATATGAAAATCATGTCAGTACGTACGTACCAAAATTTTCATCAATTTAATTAGCAATATAATATTAATTGGGACCACCAAGCAGCATGCAAACACTAACAATCGAACCGAACCGAACCTACCTACCTACGACATCGGATTATTATTTGTTTATTTAATAAAGCATGGTTTAAAGCTGACTCAAGCAAACTTGGATTATTTTATTTATTAAGCATATATTATTATACTACTTTTTATTTAACAAGGAAAAAGTTCACCATATATTATGATATACTGTATTATATACATATTGTAGACCCATCATGCACCCATACAGTAATTGCATGTACATCCACATGTTATATAAGAATTTAATAATTACATATACTCCGTATATTAATAGTGTATGTATCTAATTCACTATTATATTATTATTATTATTATTATCTAATTAAAAGCATTACATTGTTTAATCACATATATAATTAATGTGATGAAAGATTAATTCGATCTAAATTTATATTATCATACAGTATATAATTTATCTTATATATATATACATATGTTGAAACTCTCTATTCAATGATGCATGGGTTGATTAATTAAGAAAAGGAAATGGAGGTGGTTGAAAAAATTGAGACTTGAACTAGCTAGTAGATATATATAACAACACCAAAGGAATGAATTAGATAAGAGTTATCATAACATGTACATGCCCACTGATCAATCAAATTAAATTAAAGTGATCATATCGCCAACTCAAAAGAATGATACTCCACTCAACTATAAATTATATATATATATATATATATTAATTATAGTGTTTTTAAGTTCTAACTGATCCATCCATCATTCCAACTGCTTATTTGCCATAAAAAGCAAATTATATATATATATAAAGTCTTTATTTTGATTGGTACCTAACCTAGACAATTTGGTATCACTTCATTCAAAGTTAGATAGATTTATAGGATAAGCACAACTGCACAAGCTATTATGCTATGTAAGCATGATTTGATGCCAACACAAAAGTGCTCTACATTTTTCTTGAAAAATTAAGTCTAAGAATTATAATTAATATAAAATGATTTTATTTATAGTTCAATAGGAGTGGCTTCACGTGGGTACAGTACACCTCTTTAATTTACTCAAAAGTGATTCTTTATAATCAGAATCGATTCTTTTTCATTTGGGTTTGGCCCTCTTCATTTATCCAAAACCTGTTGAATAGTTTTGGCTCAAGCCCAACTAACTTTGCAAGTTTTTTTTAAAAAAAATCAAACGATATAATACGTACCTACTTATTTTCATTCACAATGCGCAACATAATTCACTGAAAAATTCTTACGCAAACCGGATTAGGTTGAAATGAATGTAACTACTTAATTTCAATTTTCCATACCCTCCATAACATTTTCAATCAATCCATACAAAGAGATTTTAGGAAGGTGAACTTTCTAATAGGTTTCATGTAGAGAAAATGAGCTTAGTTTTCAAACAATAAAAAATCATACTTTAATACAATTTATTTTTGACAGATAATAAAATGGTACATTCATATTTTATGGATAAATTTGGTCATATTTTACCGATCCCTAATGAAACATCTTAATTTTCATTTACTTAAACAGTGAATTTATCAATCCATATGATCAATAGCAAATCATAAGAATTGTCTAACAATCACAAAATATATTTAGCTAACAATAGTAGAGCATCAAACAAAAAAAAAAAAACACAATTCAGGAATGACTAGAATTCAAAAACTCTTGATGTCAACAAGGCCTCCTTTCTAGACAAACATCCTAAATCAATGGGTATTTGAGAAAAAAAATGGGTTTAGATGAAGTAGAAAGAGTAATAGGGTCAATAAAATCAACTTGCAACTCAACACAATCATTGGATGATTGAACGATTATTGTAATACTCATATATCCAACAAAGAGTCAAGATTAAAGTGAATGGTCAAAGATAATCAAATGCACAGTATATACCATCAAGAAAGAAAGAAACTGCAAATGGTTGAACAACAAAAACGACGAAAAGGCACTTAATAGAATAGGAGGGTCATGGTATTACTGAAGAAAATATATGTAGCAAACAGAACAACTCATTACGAAATAAGAGTATATAAGTAGTTGGATCACCAATTAGATAAAGTTCAACAATAATGTAGAACAACCATCCACATTAAACCAATCTCTGATAAAATAAACTAGACAAAATGATTCGAGAATTAGCTCTTCATAAGCACTCATTGGAAACAATTCTCATCTATGCAGGGGCATCAACAGTTCAGCGATACTGCAAACGGTAAAAGTAAATCAGAAATGGAATATAAATACTTGAAATGATAATCCTTCTAAGTGAAGACTGCAAATTGACATACATATTTTAAAAAAAATTGCAATACTAAGTATAGAAAAGAGATCATATTGACAAAAAAATATAGCCCCTTTTAACATGCCCGTGTAATTGATGTAAATGCAAAAAATAAAGGTAAGGTAGTTATTTACCTTGATAAAGCCAATTTCCTTGGCATTGCTGCGGAAGCACTGTCTGCAGCACATCAGCCCATACTTTCTAATAATCCCATGGGGGTTCCCGCAAACACGGCTGTCAAGATAAATCAGCATCAACACCCAAAACTAAAAACATGAAATAAATCCAGCAGGAACTAGAAATCTAAGCATGTGAAAAAGGAGTAGTTCCGATTTGTAATTCAATCCAATTATTATGAGAAGAAAATAAATACTATTTGAGAGAGAAAGGTTCATCCCTAAGAAAGTATTTTCCAGTATTACATAAAAAATGATGAAATAAATCCCCAACTCTATACTAAATATCAGATCCTAGTTCATATCATTCAATCAATTCAACTCCAGGCATCTTACATGTACTGCTTTCATCATAATCAATGGTTACAGAATAGATGGACTACCAAATCCCAAAGTCAAAAGGATGAAATAAAAACTAACTGCATATCCTTTCATTAAAAAGGACCAAAAATTTCATCACAATTATTAACATGCGATGTAATAGTGAAAATAAATTCTTACTTAACTACGAATCATCATATCACCATTCTACCTTCAAAACGAGCTCCACAAATTGAAATTATGAATAAAGGATAAACAAATCAAAATAACAAATCAAAATAATCTACAATAATAAATAAAGAGCAATTAAAAATAAGAACGAGGATTGGAAATTGAAATAGCGATTGAAGAGTGTAGATACCATGTGCGGGATCCAGGGCCGTAGGTTTTAGGGTGAGAATTCCAGATGTTAGAGTGACCCATCTTCTCCTCTATCGGAAGCCGCCGGGCGAAGAATTCTTTTGAAAGCTGGAGGTGGTTTTCTATAGCCAAGCAGCTGTAGAAAGTGTATTTATATGTATTAGCAGGCCCAAACCCTAGTGGGATAGTAATAAAGTTTGAGGGTAATTTTGACTTTCGGTAATATGGCTTCGATGTTAATTATTAAACAATCAAGGCTAATAATAATAAATCCTTTAAAAAAGATCGGAAAATACTCCTAAAATTTTGATGAGTTTGAAACATTATAATAATGTAATTTGAATGACAAAAATAACTCACAACTATTCCATATGGCATTTAACAGCAAAATATGATTTCCTCACTTAGAGCATCTCTAACTCATTGGGCTTTTCACAGTCAAGGGTGTCAATCTTCAATCTGATGAATCTGCAGCTTCTCCAACCGTCCGAACTAACTCATTCAATTAATTAAAAATAAATAAAAATTCCCACTCTCACCTATAATATCTATAATAATAATAATAAGTTCTTATAAGTTAGTATCTGCATAACATGTAATTTTATTTATTTATATAAGCTTTTATATGTATCAACGTATGTGTACCAATATTTGGCGTAAATATAATGCAAATTTCGTATTTTTACATTTTGTCCCAATTATACATTTAACATTTATACTATATTAGAGATTAAATAAACTTTAAATTTCAAATTAAATTTTAAATGTGGTTAAATAAATTTTACTTTTGTAGACAAATATATAAAATCAAAATTAATATATTATAATGTTGTTAAATTTTAGTTTCATAGACAAATTTACATATTCAAAATTAAAACTAATAATGTTACATCTTTAATTTAAAATAAATTTTTATTAAACCTTACACAATTTTTATAATTAAATGTATCTTCCATTTCTAGTTAATTAAATTAACAAGGTGTTGTTAAATTTGTAGTTAATTTTTTTTCTTTTAATTTTTTTTAGTTTATAAAAAAGAATAAAAAAATATAAAAGTGGTGCCATGTCGCGCTACCGGCACGTCCCATAACCAGGGTTGTCCATTTACACCCCTTGGATGGAGACCATCCACGGATGGCCCTAAGGCCATCTCCAACCCATCCATGTATGCCCTAGTATAAGTTTTTTTATTTTTTTATTTTGCATTTGTTGTATTTGTTTTGTAATTTGATAGCATTGATGCGGTAAAGACCAACCACACTGTGCATATATATATATAGTGGGGGGCCATTTGGTATGGTTTATGAGATTAAGGTGGATTAGATCGGGGCTAGATCGAATGTCATATTAAAAATACGGTTGGTAGATTTGATTGAATCATATTATATTAAAACTACCAATTGCAATATGTTTGGTGGAGTTACGAGTTTAAGCATATTAATATATTTTCACTACTTAATTGAACATATTATGTTAGTTAAGATATATCAATTTATCAAAGCCATTTATATAATACTTATAAGAGTATGAATTGATCGAGGTTTATTCATTGTTTTAGTTCGAATGCCTCCATGTTAATTGATACAAATTTTAGTTTGTGATTTATTTATGTATAATGTGTTTTCATTTTCAGAAATTTAAGAAGAATTTATGATATATTAAAATAGGTAATATGTAAATTTGAGGTTATAATAAGTGATATTTCAGCAAATCCATGTTCACCCGGATTATAATATAGTCTAAATACCGGGTCGTAAGGATTTAATCCATTTGACCTGATATTAGAACAATGCCACCAAACGTTGTATTAACTCATACTAACACATATAATATGACATAATACCCCTATTAGGTCCTACCATACCAGCCCTGGTTGAATATATCTGGATAAGAATATAAAAATCACAATTCCTTTTGAATTTCTTCTTCAGGACAGTATATAAAAATTAAACTCAAACCTTTCGTTTGTCATTTTAAAGCTAGTACTAGTTTAGTAGATAATAGAAAAATTAATAAGAGAATATACTGTTGTTGTTTATGTTGAAGTTACTTATGAATTATGATGCACATACACTTTAAAAATTTCACAATCTAATTTTATTTATAGTGAATCCTCTTCTTAAAAGAAGATTGACGTACATGAATTTATTATAATTTATAAACAATCTCTATAAATATCAAACCCATTGCATAATGTGTTCAAAATAAAAGAATTATTTATCAAACAAAAAAAAAATTATTGACCCTGACGGACAAGTCTTGGACACACAACTCAGAGGTGTATCTAACATGTACTGCACATAATCAAATAATCTATTAGCATAAGTTTACATCATGTTGGGTCAACTAATACATAAGTATACGAATATTAACTGTATTTAACTTAAATATTACTGAAATTAGGTATCCTATTGAAGCCGGGCAGAATAGTGATTATTCTACAAGCAAGTTCCATCAGATAAATTCACAACAAGAACACGAGAAGTAGGCACCTATGAACTTTTGAGAGAACAAATCTCTTCTTTTTCAAAAACTCATAATCATCAATATCTGAAAATAATGAAGATTACAACTACTTTTATAAGACTCTAATCCTAAGTAACTAAAAGAAAATAAAACTCTTAAGGAAACTAAATAACTCCTAAACTCGTATAGAAACTAAATCACCAAAAAATAAGAAAACTAAATAACTAATTAATAAAAATCATAATCCTAAAAAACTAATAAGAAGATAGATTATCTTGGATGCTCCTACATCACCTATAAATTTAGATTCATTTATTTAATTAATTAATTGAATGAAGCATATAAATTATATACGTTCCTGTTATTTTTGGAGTTTAGGAGTAAATTACTAATAATTATATTGACGTTGAACTTGAAATGATATATGTATCAACTATCAAAAGAAAAAAAATAAAGTGCACAAAGATCAATAATATTAATTAAAGAAATTATTAGAAATGTATTCTTGATATTATATCTTAAAAAAATTGATTATTTAAGTTTCTTAATTTATGTGAAAATACAAAATTTGCCAATACCTTGTATTAGTGGAACTCTTTTTATTTTTTATTTATTTAGAACTGTATCGGTAGGACTTTTATAGCCATTTTTTGAAACTTTAAATGAGATTTAGAAGGGGAAATGTTTTTCTTCTACGAATAATTAATTAAATTAATATATATATGTCGGTTCAAGTACTCTATTAAGTCAATAAATAGTACTGAAATGAGAAATTGACTGTAAAAAGGAAAATTTGAGGGGTAAATTCAGTTATCAAACAACCAGATCAATGGCCAATAAAGCTTCGTCGTCCTCTTCTCTTCCAGTTATAGGTGAAGAAGACGTCGAATTGAAAGAGGAATTGATGTTATACGGTTCGGAATCTGGCTGGGTCGAGGCCCGAACCCACTGCGATCATTTGGATTCATTATCTTCTGATCTAACCCACATCCCAATCCCTGGCACTCCTTGCAACAGGTCTGCCTGCTTAAACCCTAGTCCCCCTTTCAACTCCTCATACATAATTCACATGCGTATACGTGGCAGTTTCTGTGATATTTGTATTTTGGGGTCACTTTGAATAGTGATTATAGCTAATTATATATAAAAAAAATGGAGTATATTTATTTGGATTTTGGCCATATTCAGAATTGATTGAGCTTCAAAGTCGAAATTGTGTAGTGTGCGATCGTATGTTGTGGTTCATGAAATTTGCCAAACTTGCATGTGGAACATGGAAACTTAATGCAAATAATGAAGAAGGTTTTCTTTCAAATCCTGGCATCCAGGTTCAACATTTGATGGGACTTTGGTGGACCGCAGATTGAACATTTTGAATGATCTTCAGGACAAGTTGAACTCATCTTTCTGTTGACATTAAACCTTCTTTTGGTCGACCTGAAATTTGGTCCGCAGTTTGGGACTTTATTTATCCGAAATTGAGTTGATTATATGCTGGTTTCAGTTCAAGATCCCAATAGCTTCCTTTAGCATACATTTTGTTACAAATTATTGTTTTTATGCCGTATAAGATTGTATTATCATCTTGATTTCACTCAATGACATCACTTGTCTTCCCTTTTAAATATGGTCCTTTATGCCCTCACCCTGGCACTTAAAATTTTAGGCTTACTTTTCTAAAGAAATTTATCAGTGGGGAATGCTAATATTCTCCATTGTTGTTGTTATCTTTAATTTGTCCGATGTTCTGACCCTTGTTTGAAAATTTGGATTGCACTCCCTTATTAGATCTGGGAATTAAGTTTGTTGCATCATTATTTTATTTGTCGTTCTGAAATACGCCTTATAACTAATAAACGTAAATGCTATGAAGGTGTGAACATCCAAAGGAGAACTGGTTATGCTTGTGTTGCAAAGAAGTCCTCTGCAGCCGATTTGTGAACAAGCACATGCTAGAGCATTATCAACAGATTAATCATGGTTTGGCACTGAGCTACAGGTTATTATTTATTTCATTTTCTTCTTTGTTTGAAGACTCCGTCCAACTTTTTATTTTTTTGTTCTTATATTTAGTTCTTTACATTGGTTGATTGTGACTCTTATCTAATTATTTGAAACAGTGACCTTTCAGTGTGGTGTTTTTCATGCGATGCTTATCTTGATGCGCAAGTGATATTGCCACTGCGCCCTGTTTATGAAACTGCATACATTTTGAAATTTGGTCAAGCCCCACCGTTTCGGACAATTGATCAGTCGTGAGTGTAGATGAGGAAGCAAAGATCACAACTTCTGGCAATTAATGCTCCTTTTTCTTGGGAGTTATCTTCTTTTTCCTTTTTTTATCTATAGGATAAGATGAATATTATCAGAAGCAGTTTAACATCTAGTACGCTTTTGTATCTGATTGGGCAATTGCAGATTCAATGAAATGTTCTTTTTTATATTATTATTTTTGTTATAATTATAACTTAAAGCAATGATAATTCAGTGACTCAAAATTGACTATGCATGAAATCCTACCTACTTTATCAAAGCTCGTGCTAACCGAAAGAAGATTTTTGGTGTTCTACTGATAAATATTTAAAGACAGTCACTGCAAAATATATCACAGATGACCTTATTACCAAATTTGTGATTTCGTGGAGGAAACAATAAATAAAATCTGGTGGGATAACTCAAGAACTACAGAAGTATTAATTGGTTATCATACATGTTGAGAACTGAAATATATCTGAAAGTGGATCTAGGATATTTTCTCTTTGGCTTTGTTCTTTCCCTCAATTTAGATTTTTGTCAGAAATGGACTCATCAGGAATACAGACAGGCCATTGTCGAAGAGGCAATTATGGATCCAAAATAAGATCAATCAACTCTAAGGTCGACTTCTACTTTTTGGGACCAGGTTGGTTTCTCTTATTTCTTACACTAATATTCTTTGAAAATTCAATTCAAATCCGGGGTTCTTGATTTAGCATACAATGTGAACTATGCTCTAATATGATTCAACTATTATTTGTTATTTTTGGGTCTTTGTAGCTCTCTCACTCTTTTTTAATAGAATTGTTTTCTGGGTTTTTTTAGTATTCAATCCCAATGTGAAATGGGGGCAGATGGCTATAATATCTGTATTTCTTTTCTGAAGGTGATATTTTCAGCGAAATTCTGATGAATGTTTGTGTCTTTGAAAAATATCCTTCAAAGTCTTATTTGTCATGAGATTGTCCATACAAATAAAATGTGATCTTGTTTTCAATTTGATAGGAAAGGATCATTGCAACAGGGCATTAAAGATTCAAATCAGGTGATTTTGACGTTGAGAAGCATAAATAAGATGTTGTATGGGACGGTGTAGAGTTCCTCGCCAGTTGTTGAGCACATGATGTCTGGATTGAGTAGAAAAGTATAGCACCTCATACACAACCGGGAGATGACCCAAAATCAATTGTTGTTAGAAGGTATACTCAATACTCACAAGCGCCTACAACATTTGACTATAACTTCACCGACACCTGGGCTTCTGTCACAGGACAAACCTTGGCCTACAGACAGTTTCTGGAATATTTGGACAAACCTTGGTCCAGACAACTTTAGATGCAAATGTACTGGATCTTCGTTCTGCAATAGAATTAGATTCTCGTATATTTGGGAAGACTGGTCCAGACAACTTTAGAAGATCTGCCATTTTGCCAGAGGAGTAATCTGAGAAAGTATGTTCTGGCTTGACAAAATTTATAGAGGACACCAAGATGGAATTAATTAATATTACACACTTTGTACTGTTTCACGCTTGATTTATAATCTTGAGAGTTTTGTATCATCAGTTAAAATGGCTCTTTTGGTTAGAAATGGAAATGCTAAATTTATAAAAAGAGTGGTATTTAAATTATAGCCAAAACTTACTCTTCTGTCTGTCCCACCATGAATATGATCGACCTTTCCGACAAATTTGCATGTTTCAGTTCAATTATGATGGTACTTGATCTTGATTGAATTGTAGTAAGTATTATGATATGGTTATTGCAATAACTTTGATCGTGGAAATAACACAAATTTAGGTTATAAGTACATAAGATATTGTGAATTAATGATAAAAAGGAATATCATATATTGATTTGGGGAGTTGAAGTTAGAATTGTACTTGATTTTGTATTAATTAGTGGTGCATGAGTTATTCAGGGAACTAACTAAGATTTGCTTTTGAGTGTAAGAACAAATAGTATATAACTATATAGAAAGCTTGGGTAGTAGTTGAGAAGAAGGAAGGACACAGCAGACACTCCTTTATCGCTTCATTATTTCGAAGCAAATTAAAGCATTTTTTTAGTATGAATTATTTGTTGTCTCTACTCTCAAGTATAATAAGCTACCAAGCGCATGAAGCCATTGCTATGAAGGGTCATCAAAACCGATAGAGGGATATATTTTGAAGCGGGAGGATCCTCGTGACTCGTGAGTATGTTCGGCACATGTTGCTTGATGATCTAACTTAGCATTTTTTCTTTGCTCTCTTATTCTTCATGACTAAAAAAGAAAAAGGCAAACTGTCTGGTCTAACTCGCTCTAAGCTCTTTTCGCTCAAGTTATATATATATATATATATATATATATATATATATATATATATATATATATATATATATATATATATATATATATATATATATATATATATATATATATATATATATATATATATATATATATATATATATATATATATATATATATATATATACGAGCTCCCTTTATGCAGTCAATATATCATCATCTTATTAAATTTTAGCACATAACTTTTAAGAAAAGTACCTATCTTCCGGAGGAATAATGCCAATTTTATAGTTGGAAGAGTACATTACTAAGGGATGATTTAGTTGCAAATTTAAACTATTTTTCTTGTCCTCATTGGTCAACAATTAAATAAATATGTGACCTTTTTTTGAAGGGTGTCTAAATTTGAAAGCTCGAAATATAAAAGGAAACCTAAACTAAACAAAACAAAACGAAACGAACTATTATTAGTAGAAACATAGAGACAGGCCGTCCTTTTAATTGGAGGACCCAAACCAAACTAAAGAAAATTCAACTCCAGGCTCAACCTCAACTCTCCGGAACCAGGTCAATTTCTCTCTCTTTCTTGCCCTAATTTCGATTGGAAATTCAATCAAATTCACGTGAACTTATGATTCCTATATTTTTTGTTAAATTTATCTCTTGCTTAATACTTATAACTGAATTCTCGGATTTGTAATTTCAATCTTAATTGAAATGGGTTTGGATTGATTGCCCCGAAAGTTATGATTTTTTTTTAATTCTGTCTTTTCTTTCGTCTTCAAACTGCCGAATTCGATCAAATGTTGTTTCTTTACCCTTTGATTATGAAATTTTGTTTAGTCAAGATGAGGAATTTAATTTCACTTCCGACCAAAAACAATTTGATCTTGTTATTAATTTTAGTACGAAAGACTTTTTGCAATATGTTAATTGAGCTGATCCCGTCGTATGGTTTGTGCTCCTTAAAAATTCTAAACATTTTAATGAATAATATGTACTATTAACTTGTTGATTGTGGGTTAGCCAGCTGAATTTGAGATGATGGGATTGATATAGAAGTATTATTTACTGTAGTATTGATAAGGATCTGTTACTTTTGATGTTAAGCAGTTCAAATAAAATGGTGGCCGAAAATAATTTCACTCGTGTAGATGCACGAGAGCTGAAAGGTCTTATTTATCGAAAGATTGGTCATCAAAGAGCAGAAGAGTACTTCAATCAGTTGAAGAGGTTTTTGGGTTTCAAGCTTAACAAAGCCGACTTTGATAAGAGCTGCATACGAACAATTGGGAGAGAAAATCTCCCCCTTCATAATCGACTTATTCGATCTATAATCCACAATGCATGTCAGGCCAAAACCCCTCCTCAAAAAGTTGATAAACTCAATGTCAAAGCTGCAAATGGTTACCAAAAGAACTGTTTGCAATCTCTTTATGGTGATTCATTTCCTCAGTCTCCTCGCAAATGTAGGTCTCCCGTGAATCGAGACCGAAAGTTCAGGGATCGTCCGAGCCCTCTTGGTCCTCTGGGTAAGAGTCCTAGTATCACATTTGAAGAAACTGTTTCAAGAATACACGAACAACAAAGTGCCACGGAGTTGCACTCTCTATGTAGCAGGCCTCCAAATGTTGAAGATGGTGAAGAGGTTGAACAATTTTCTATTATTAGAAGATGGGCTTCGGTTACTGCTCCTCTTGGTGTTTCCATGAACACGGATAGTTCTCGTAAAGATCCTCATTGTGGTTTTATTGAGAGAAGTTTTTCCGAGACTTGTCAAAGTAGTGGCGAGTTACCTGATACGAGATCTTTAATGAGTCGTTTGCAGAAGAAGTTGGATTCAGAGGGACTTGGAATTTCTAGGGATTGTGCTAATTTGTTAAGTAATAGTTTAGATGTGTACTTGAAAAGAATAATCGAGCCTTGTATAAGTATTGCTGCTGGATCTCGGTGTTTAGATCCTTGTGTTCCTGGGGGACAGTTGAATAATAATCAAATGGTATCGGGATTGAATAATAATAATAGGATGTTACCTGGTAGATTTGCTCAAAGACAGATGCAACCAAAGTGTGCAAATAATCTTGATTTCCGTGTTGCAATGGAATCAAATCCTCGTATACTTGGGGAAGATTGGCCCGTACAACTCGAGAAGATCTGTCACAATATGCCTTAGAGGAATAAACTGCACAATTTGCAGCAAATATATGAAACAAAAAGGAAGCATGGTTGGTGAACAATGCAGGAAATTGAATAGGTAGGTGTTGACAGTGTTAGTTGCTTGGAAGAGGAAGATTTATAGAATCAGTTTTACATATTTCATATTTGTTAGAGTTTCAGATCATTTTTCAAGTTATATACTGAGTATGGTACATTTAGTAATGAAAAGGGAGAATTTTCTCTTCATATGCATTCTCCTTCTTGGGAATAAAGTTTTGATAGATATTGGTTTGTACTTGTAGCTGTCAATAACCCGGCTCCGAAATTGTGAAACTAATTTGTTAAATTAGAGAATTTAGGCTGAACACTCTTATTTGCTAAGTTTGAAGCCTAATGATGGTTCATGACTGCACATATGAAAAGGTAAGTAACTTTCACAACAAACCTTCCCTCTATTTTCATTTTTATATATTTGGAACAGAACAGAGAAGATTTCATGACGTTTAGGTTGTACTCTTTCGTGCAGATATGTTGAGGTCTGACCGACTCCTAAATCCTAAGGTAGGAATGGCATTATCCTGCAAGAAAAATTGCCTGAAAAGGGATGCAGTCCAGCATTTTTATTTCACTCGAGAGTGGAAAAGATCAAAATATGACCTTATACTAAAGTGAATCTGCACTTTATAATTAAGGGGAAGTCAAGGATAAGAGATGCTGATCCTAGTAGGACTGAGCACTTGTTTAGAATATACTTGGAGTAGGATCCCCGATCTTGGCTCTGATGTCAATTGTAGGACAAATATCAATCAATGTAGTCTTTCTTGATTTACCTACTTTCTTTAATTTAAGCTGTTAAGTTTTCAGCTTTTACAATAACATTCATATTACAAGGATAAGGATATCAAGAAACTGCTGTCTTTATTATGTAACATCCTATAATCTTTCTTTTGTGCAATTAAATCTCCTTTCTTAGCATCCAAAGTCATATGACACCAACCCTTTCAGCTCTGTTGTTCTCAAAACTGCAAAAAAGAAAAAAGAGGTCCATTAATGTTATAATATCTAAGAATTAAACAAAAATTTATGTTTGTAATTATACCTTTCCATAGGTCCCCCAACTCCTGTGGTATGTATGGTGTTTCTGTAAAGTTCCCTAGCTGCAACAATTCACTTGAGAAATCAGAAAAGAAAATATCCATGCGGTTAGTTATCAGTATTTGCCATATCAATCAGAAAATCAAGGCAGTGTTTAGAGAATTACAGAAACTGAAGGTGCTTCAATTCACCCAGCTCAGGACCTAATAAGATCCCAGCAAACGTTAGAATTTCTCAAATCCCTAGAATCAATCAAACTCACATCAACAACATGATTGTAAGAGCCACAGGTAACATGAAACCAGGTACAAGGATCGATTTACTTAACAAGTGTGGGATCCCAACTTATAAGAACATTATTAGTGGGATCAGACAGCCGCCTTGTCCTCAAAGCATGCAAGGCATTTCCTGCACAAAGCAAATTCAAAAGGCACTTTTTTCAGCTAAACATAACAAACTTTTTTTTTTTTTTTTCTTTCTTTTGAGATGGGTTCTTTCTTCTTAATTTCATCAATAAATAAACCCTTTAAAAGAAAACAAGAAAAACTAAATATGCTCGGACCAAAATTAGAAAGAAGTCAAATTTACCTTTAGAATTTGTGGAGAGTGCAACAAGAGAAGAAAAATGGGAGGAGGAAGGTTAAGAGAAAGAGAGAAGCTGGAAAAGCCATTTTTGAGAGAGAGAGAGTGGAGTTCAGAAGAAGAAGAGAAGAAGAGTGGAGAAAGAGTCAGTTGAGCTGTATATTGAGACTAAATGTCTCCTATACATTGAAAACAAGTCCACCTTATAAGATATTGGGCAATTTTGAACTTATTAGCTAATTTTTGAGGTTGAGTTAGACCCAAATCAAATAAATAGTATGGTAAATTTTAATATTGTACTGGATGGTTGTCAGGTCAAGTCAAGTCAAATCAAATCAATAGGAGTATGTATTTCGTACAAATGATTTTCTTGAATTATTTTGTGCAGAACAGATGATAAGTCATGCTTATGGGATGGTGCTTTTGATGGATTGTACCTTTTGCTGTTTTCTCTTGTTGTACCTTTGTTTCTTGCTCTGATTGCAAGAATTAATTATTTACAGTATATTGGTTCTTCTGTTTCTGAAAAAAACGTAGAGTACTGTAGAAATAGAAACCAACCAACCAACCAAATTCCGAATGGTAATCTATCTGCATAGCCTGACAATGGCCATGAATCACACACACACACACGAACAAGAATTCCGAATTTTGTAGGAAGAAGTTGGGGGGGAAAAAGGAATGAATTGTAATAGGCAGGCAAAATATCTTATCTGCTGCTGTCATTTTGAACACCTTACCTTTTGTAGGAGGAATTTCACAGATGCACGAGAAAGAAAGCACATACATACATAGCCATTGGAAAACAATATAAAGTAAAACAATAAGTACTAGCTAGCTAGAAAAGAAGAATGAAAGTGAAATTCATAAGCTTCAAAGAAAACATTGCTTGTTTATACAAAAGAATATCCAACTTGTTGTTTTTAATATGAAGAAACAACAAACATTAAGAATCTGTATTGATATTAGAAAAGAAGCTTCTTGTTTTTAATATATGGTCGGTCTTCTGCTGAATCTCTATACTTGTTCCACTTCCCTCTTCCTCTCTTCTTCTTCAGCTTTTTTCCAAGCAGCCTAACAACATAATAAGGAACAAGCATCATTGCTCGGTTCTTAGACTACTTTAATTAATATGAGTAAAGAAGACATTAGTAACGTAATCAAACTTACCTTGTCTCGTTCAAGTCTAGAGACAGTAGGAATCATCGAGTTTCCTAAGCTCAAGCCTCCCCACGCATTCTGCAACTCTTTCTCTCTAGCTTGTCTTCTAGAAAACGAGTAGTGTCTTATTATTTTACCATCATCATCATCATCTACTTGCTCCCTCCCACATGCCGCCATCTTTTCCCTCTCCAGCCGTGACGACTTATGCTTCACCAAAACTTGATCCAAACTCCCTTCACTACTCTCCGATGCTCTATTTGTTCCCTTTCCTTTCACTTTCATTCCCATTTGCTCCTCTGCATCACGAAATTCCAGTTTTGCCCTTTCCAACCTTGATACATGCTTCACTAAAACTTTATCTAGACTTTCATAATTTGTTTCCTTTTTGTTCAAGTCCACGTTTTCTTTGTCTTGTGTGGGCTCCGCAGAATTCCGACTTCTCGATTCCTGGACTTCCCTTTCGAGTTTCGACAAGCGTTTCACCAAGTACTTATCTAGACTAGGAATCCCCGAAACCTCTTGTTGGTTGTTCTTATTGTTCTTGTTTTTCACTTCGGATGATCTTAAATTATTCATCCTTGCTTCTTCAACCTCTTTCTCAAGCTTTGAAGTATGCTTCACTAGCACACTTCCAAGGTCATGAGAAACTGCATCATTTTCCTCGTTTTTGACCACATTTAGCTTTGTTTCCGTAGATTCATTTTTACTGGCATTTTTGGCCTCTAGTACCTCTCTTTCTAGTCTAGTTAACTTTTTCACTAGAAACTTGTCTAGGCTTGGAAGTTCAGCATCGACCATCCTTCTCGCCTGTGATTCCGCAATCGAGTTCCTCCTAGTTTGCTTGTTAAGACCCTCATTCTTTTCTATGTTGGATTTTACATAGTCTTTCTGCTTGTTGTTAACCTCGGATTCAGCTAAAGCAGCATTTAGCCCAGAAGTAGCTACTATAGTGGCAAGAGAAGCAAGTTCATTATCTTTCAAACATCGAAGTCTTTCCAACATCATTCCCACTATATTTGCCTTATTAAACATATCGGTATCATGTCCTTTCTTGTCAAGCTCCAAACCAGCATCCGATTGACATTCAGAATTGAAATCCGAAAATTCTAGATAATTTCCGTAATCAGGGTTCTCACTTATTCTCCGCAACAAATCTTTAAATCCATCTTTATTCATCGAAGGACAATCCCCGAGCTTAACAAAAGCAGCCTTCACAGCACCAGCTACTTGTTTATCAACCTCAAACGCAGTTTCAAAATTTGCTTCGATTTTGTAATGGATAATTTCCGAAGATTCCGATACTTCATTCATAATAACCCCTACGGCTTTCGCTGCTTCTAAAGCTTCGGAAGCAGCAGCTTCTGCTTTTGACAACTGAGCTTCTGCTTCTTTACTTTCGATCCTGGCTGCTTGAAGTATACGACACCAAGAAGCTTCCACCATTGCAGCTTTACGAGCTTGCATTGATTTTTCAGCAGCTTCTCTTATTGCAATTTTTTCCCTTAAGACTCTTGAGTAGTGAGGATTTGAATCGTGTAGAGTCTCGTCTAGAGTCAAATGCATCCCATCTACTTCTTGTAGCATTTTGATTTTCCTTTTTAAGTAAGGTTCCATTTTTTTCCGAGGGATCCAATTGAGGGGTGAGGTTTTACGACGAGGAGGCTTTGTGATTTGGGATGTAAGTTTGTTTAAGGCATTTATGCTAGATCGAACTGCATCCTTACCCCTATTACTCTGTGATAAAGCAAAAACAAAAAAGATTGAACTTTAGAATTTTTCTTACTTGAATAGTATATGATTAAATCAATTTCAGATGCTACAACAGAGAACAAGCAAAAATGGATCCAACCCCTGAAACAGAACCACCCGATTCAACAAATTCAAAAACTTGCAACTGATTCAATAAGTAAATAAAATTTAACGATGCTACATGAATCCCTTTACTAGAATCAAACATTGAAACAACACAATCGATCCAAATTTCAAGACAATTAAAAACAATAAATTAAATGTGCAATTAAATAAAATCGATAATTATTCTTAAAAAAACAGAACTTGAAACCCAAATCAAGAAAATAAAGAACTTGAACTAAGTAGGAAATTGAAAAAAAAAATTGAACCCATTCAGAATATAACAAAAGATATGAACAGAATTCCTTACAAGAATTGAATTGAAAAAACAGTACCTTTCCAGACTTAGAAGCAGACGTTACGGACACCTTTGGACTGTTATCTTTCTCAAGAGTAGTTTCTTTCCTTTGTTTCTCAACGCATCCCATATCTATGCAACCAAGATCCATTTAATTTCAAAAAACAAATTCTAATTCTTGATTCTTTTTTACTTCAAGAGGGATTTACGAATCGAAAATTGGCGATGAGCGTTAATTATTAATGATCCGAGAAAGTTGATAGCACGAAATGCAGAAATCAGAAGAGAAGATTTGACGAATTAATGTCAGTGAAAAGGAAAGAATGCCAAAAGAAAGTTTGGACCGTTTCTTGATGTTTTAATTGATGAATTTGATGATATGATTCTGGTTATTGAAGGAGTTTTAATTGTTTTGAAAAATAAACTAGCCGTTATGGCTAATATTTCGTTTGCAACGGGACCAAGAAAGGGAGTTTTAGGGCAATAGATCTATGTACCACAATTTGTGTATCACATGTGTGTACCACAAATGAATACTTGACACATGTATATATAACAATTATTATAATTGTTATATATACATGTGTCAAGTATTCATTTGTGGTACACACATGTGGTACACAAATTATGGTACAGAGGATCTGGAGCCGAGTTTTAGTAGTACCACTATTCCTTAAAAAAGAAAAAAGGAAAAAAAAACTACCCCTGAGATTCATTGTAATTACATTGACAACTCTCATGTTTAAGAAATTACACAAACTACCCAGAGGTGTTAAATTTATTAGAATAACCTTTTACGGCGTTAAATTCTAACGGCGCATCATCATAAAAAAACTTTAAAGCGAAAAATCAAGAAAAACTGGTGAAAAAAAATTTAGTGATATTGGGTTAAATCGATAAAATTTGAGGAGATTAGATGAAAAAATAGGTGAAATCGGTGGAGATCCAAGTGAAATCGGTTGAGGTTTGTGATCTCTTAGATAAAACCCAAAATATTTTTGGAATTCAAACTTTTTTTGAAGAAATTAATAAAAGGGAATAACTATAATTAATCAAATACCTAAACAGTAGTTAATTTCCCAAACATGAAGGGTGCTTAATTCTCCCTTTATTTATTTTTGGATAAACCCATGGGTCAAAATTTCATTTCGAGTGTATGTTTCGGTTAACCAAATATTGGAAATTTTTCGAGACTTTTCGGACATGTTTTGGAAACACTAAGGAAAAATTGTAAAAAAGGTTGTTACTAAATTTAAAAAAATAACAAAGTTTAAGGCAAACAATTAGTTTTGAAATTACATCTCGTTTTCGTTTCACTTGATTCAAAAACGGAATTTTTTTGATTTTTTCGACGAAAAAGATGAAAATTTTGATCTATGGATAAACCATGTGTCCAAGCTATAACTATAATAATCCTGGATAATTCTCCATTTATTAATCTTACTATATTTAAGTCAAATATGAAGTATACTCGACCATCCTAATATATATATATATTTTTTTTTTAATTTAATATTTTGCATATAGTATATTATGTAGGTCTAATACTCATTTCATCTTATAATTCTTACTCTCCTTATTTTGCCATAGAGTTTTAGGTAAGACTTCAAAAAGTGAAAGTCTGAGAAATTTGGAGAATTTTATAAAAAACATCTGAAAAGATTATAATCAAATAAATAGGTTGAAATATGAAATACTATATACTTTAGTATTAACTGACAAAAAAAAAAAATGTTTCCATATTTCCCGCGGAATTTAATTACACAATTCTATTAGTCTAAATCCATATGATCCGGATTGAGAGTTGATAGAACAAAAAAGAAGTCTAAATTAGACTTCAACTCCAAACTCTTATAAGATTGGAAATCATTCCTGAGATGCAGATCATGTCATCCGCTGCACAATCAATAAAAGTATACAACAAAAAATTTGAAGTACAATATAATTTATTTTTCCCCGAATTAAGAAAGAAAATGTTGTCCTGCATGAAAATTAAGGTAAAATTACATTGATCTGTCTCTGATCCATTTAGTAGCCACCCATTTCTCCCCTTTCACTACCGGACAACTTCCATGAAGTGAGGTCTGTTCGATAAGATAGCAAACTGTGATTCAGATATCATTCGTAATTATGTATTATATATTTAAAAAAGAATATCAACTTGCAGAAAAGTTATTTCATTTTTTCGCAATGAACCCATTTCATGAACAACGAGAAACCTGGAACGTAATAGTGAGGATTTAGCTGAACATGATAGTGCAACATTCATGGGCTTTATTTCATGATTAGATTTCGACAACGCTTATACACCGTTTACTTGTACATGTTGTAACTTGTAACTATCCACATAAGAAAAATCGTCTAGCCCTTTTGGCCATTTCATATGTGGTTTTAGGCCGACTGGCCGCACATAATATTTGTGATATCGTCTTCTCACCTTTTTCTTTCATATTAAAATTCAATATGAATACCAACCCAAAACATGTAACATTTTGATTTAAAAGACGCGTTCATATTGATAAACATGTGATGAAAACAGAAGGCATAGCTTCTTGTGTTTCACTACAAATACCACAATTTTTTCATGTCTTAGATTTTAGCATTATCAAATTTCAGTCATACAGGCACATAAATCCAAGAAAATTCAGCTTGAAGCATAAAAAAGAGTGTCTAGTATGCTACTTCCTCAAAATCAAAGATATGAGGAAAACTTATACAATGAGAAAAGGATTTTAATGTGTAAGATTACCTCATCAATTGTTCCGTTTGGTAGTAATGAATAGAACAGAAGTCCATCTCCTTTACGCGGTCTTACTTTCAAACCTATGCAACTCTTGTAATCATATCCTATATCCATGTTTGAGCCATTCTGAAACCAAAGACATTCGATAATTTCATTGGACAATGTTTAGTTGTATATGCAGAAACATTAAAAAGAACAAATACGAAGATCCTACCTCAAATGGGAACATGGTTTCTCCACCTTCGTCAACATCAGACAAGTATAATAAGAATGAAGCAATCTACACGAGCAAGTGAATGATTTTTTAGTACTGCACACAAAACTTAGCATTTGGACATCACAATAATCGTCCACAAATTTGGCAAGAAAAACGCGTCCATATACATTAGTGTTGTTTTTCAATTACAGGCTTTTTTTCCATTTTCGGCATCATGTCTTAGATTATATGTTTCACAAGTGCTAATTGCCTATTTCGAGATAAATAAACAAGAAGATGTGTGTAGATGGTAGATACCCTTTGACTCTGCTGTGGCCCATACTCTGCAGGGTTGAATGAGTCATAGTGAGAGACGTATCTTTGTCCTACCTCGTACCGTAGAACATTGAAAGCCTGCAATATGGTGATATCCCGCATTACACAAGACTATCACACAAAATGACCTGTAATATAAAATTGAGTTTTTCAACTTTCCATTTAAAGCAAATAAGAATTTCAACTACGTATTAAAAACAAGGGATAACTGCAATATACTTTCATGTGTTATGAGAAACCTGCATGGAACTATCCTACAAAATGTTTATTGCATAGAATCCCCCTTTACTATTAACAATTCGACATGAACCCCCCATCTGTATTTTTGAGAGCCTCCGGATGGGGGGTTTCATTGTGGTATATTAATAGTACAGACGAATTATATGCAATAAACATTTCACATGATAGTTTGGTGCAGGTTTTGCATACCACATGGGAGTGTCTTGCATTTTCCCCTAAGAACAATAAAAAGTAGTACATTAGTTTGATCACGCAATATTTCTCAATGATCAATATTGCTGAAGTTATTAACTCTCAGATTCATTTGCAGTCTATGTACTCAGAGGAAGCTAGAGTTTTGAACTTTTCACTGAAGATATACCAATATAGTTGATGTGATCATTGAAGAGAAAACTGCATTTTAAGTCCTACAGAATTGGACACTCAATATCTTTAGTCTAGCGCTTAAAAAGCATCGCTTTTGTTCAGAAATTTAACGGAAAGAGGAGGAAAAGACGAAATATGGAATGAAAGAAAAATAAGTAGAACCAAAAATCTTATTATTTAAAGTGGGAGACTAAAAGTGCTTGGTATCCTGTCATGCTAACAATGCAGTTAAGGATTTCTGAACTATGAACAGAAAAAAACTGAGTAATATGGTTATAAAACTTGCCTCTCCGTGGCTCCTCGGAATCATTGTTGCTCTAGATATTTTCCTTTCAACAAACTCTAAAACTCCTCTACTGTCTTCTGATGAACTGATAAATGTGCCCGAACTGTATTCATGAAAATTTAAAAAGAAAAAACATTTAAGTAACAGTAAGAGAAGTCCATGTATATCACTTAGGTTATCATAACATCGTCATATTATTTTGAGGAAAATATAAAGTTTATACTTATTTAAGACAAGAGACACAGCTATTGCAAAATAATGTAAGAAGATACCTAGTTCTGATTCCTTTGGTGCTGTCGGCAGTCTCCCCCTCGCGCAAAGCAAGTCCCGATGGTTTAAGCTTAGTCCTAGCCATCTCAATTATGCTTTGGCATTGTTCAGATGTAGCGAAATTCGGAAAGTAAAGAGCTCGTGGTCTCCAACTCAGAACCTGCAACAGTATCACGTTTTGCTTTTGATAAATATGAAAGAAGTTTTTCAAGATAAGATATTCAAATCCATTTTTGCCAATATTGATCAAATTTCAACATAGTTCTTGAAAATCTTGCAAGCTCAAGCTACATAGTTATGAGCTCCTTGACAAACTAAACTAGGCAATTATACAAGGGCCTTTTTGTTTCTCTTTCCGCTTCGTATGGACAGAGAAATAACCACCTGCTTCGATTTTTACTTTTTAGTAGAGAGCAAACCACATATTTCAGTTTCCAATTAACTTTCAATCAAAACAAACACACCACTAACAATCAAAAATATTATGAACACTAGCTTACATTGATACAATCAACTTCACGGTCGAATACATTCAACACTAGTCCATACACATTTTTAAACTTTCAACTCCCCTAACTTATTGATTAATTATATTAATAACAATTCAAAATCACTCAATACACGTTTAAAATTTTTGGGAACTAACTCAAGAAATCTTTAAACCTCCTAACAAAACCAAACCAAAACCCTGAAAATCGAACCAAAATCAACCCAAACAGGCCAAATAGATCTTGATCTACATTTATCAAACATTCATGTTTAATAAAAAAAATATGGTTATAAGACTAAAACTAAAACAATGGCTAAAATTAACCAAAATACACTAGACAGCTCTAAATACAAAATATTAAAAAAAAATATTTAAATAGAAAAGGAACCTGAAATGGGATAGAATTAAGGGAAGACTCTCCACTTTCACCATGCGACATCGTGTTGCTTTCTTCGTATCTAAAATCTTCAAGCAATTTATGCCTAGATCCAGCCCTATTCACATCCTGCAAACAAAATACTAAACCCTATTAAAAATGGCAATTATTATTTAAGTACACAAAGAAGAGATAATCAGATTACCTGAGATATGATAATGGATCCAAAAAGGCCAGCAAGGAAGAAGCAGAAACATAAGAAGAAAACAATTGGCAATCTTAATTTTGACTTGAGGCCCAGAACTCTTTTTTCTCTATATTTCATCATTTATTAGAATATGTATTCACAATTTCACACACATATGTAATAGGATTTGCGGAAGATTGTGTGAGTAAAATCTATTTTTAGTCGCTTTAACTTATTTTCGTAAAAAAAAAAAAAAGGATAGAAAATTAGAATATTGTGATTTGAGATTGCCGGTTCAGAGGTCGACAGAGCCCGTCTATGGCGGGAGTAATACAACTGTTTTTGACATTAAACAAATTTGATATTGAAAAACTCTCAGGGCTGTTTGTTTTGTATATGTGAAAATAGTTTGAGAGACAGGTGAATGTTTGTGAAATAATTTTGATTTGTGTAATGTTGTTTGTTTGAGTTTTGAGAGAGTGATTTGATAAATAAAGCAGGTGTAAGTTTTTTTGATAGAGTTATGTTGGCTCAAGATTCTCTGTACCACTTTTGGTGTACCACTTAAGTGTACCACCACTAAGTGATTGACACATGCACATTTTAGAATTATTATAATTGTCAAATGTGCATGTGTCAATCACTTAGTGGTGGTACACTTAAGTGGTACACCAAAAGTGGTACAGAGGATCTACACCCAGTTATGTTGTAGGTGTAAGATGTAAGATGGGTAAGACTTTATGTCAAATTATTTTTGTTATGTGAGATATATTATGTAAGACAAAACTGAAAAAAAAATCTCAAACTAATTAGTGATTTTGGATTATTGTAACAGGTTATATCACTTAGCCAATTTCGTCCCGTAATTTTATATTTTCTTGGAATATCGTTCCACTTGCCACATGGATGCTTACATGTTATGACGTGGCACATTTTATCATAAACAATTATATAAGATTGCAGAATTCATCTCAAACTAATTATAAATTTTGATTTTTCATCCCAAATTATATTAACTCGCCGAATTTCGTCTCACAATTTGTCATTTGGCATGAATTTAGTCAATTATTAAATTTTTAATTTTATGAATGACTATTCATCTTTGACCTTTTTTAAGAGACTAATGACAAATTATCCCCTATGATATTCGTTATGTTCAATTTACTTCTTATAATTTATAATTTGAAAAGAAGCAATTTAAGGTAAAAATTAAATATTATGAATACTACGTGGAAGTAAATTGCCATTAACCATTTTTTAAGAAAAAAAAAACTATTGATTTTTGAAATTCATGTGTGCTTTTGAGAAAAAAATCATTTCTCAGTTCATTAGGAAAATTTTGTGTATTATTTTTTGTATTAATAAATAATAAATATTTATAATTAGTTTGGAACAAATTTTTTCCCATGTCATTTCAATTACGGGACGGAAATCGGCTTATTGATATAGTTTGGGACGAAAAATCAAAATTTGTAAGTAGTTTGGGACGAATTCTGCAATCTTATATAATTATTCATGATAAAATGTGTCACTGTCATGACATGTAAGCGTCCATGTGGCAAGTGGGACGATATTAAAAAAAATATAAAATTACGGGACTAATTTGGCTAAGTGATATATCTTTGGACGAAAATCCAAAATCACTAATTAGCTTGGGATCTTTTTTGCAATTTTTTCTATTTTATATCAAATCAGAGTAGAGTTTGTATAAATTTTGTTTAGAGATAAAAAAATTGTTGTTTGTTGGCTTTTGTGAAAATAGTTAGAGAAAATTGAAAGGTGAAAAATTTCTTTTAAAAAGTAAAGTACATGGTTGTTTGACATTTATCAAACACGAAATAATTTGGGAAACGTCAACCAAACAGGCCGTCATTTTCTGGAAAAAGAACTAGCTAGTAGTGGTACCAAAAGCTTTTAAGAAAAAGTTCAACTAATTTTATACAGTAATATATAAGAAATTGACAATTTTGCATAACTCAACAGCTTCGACCCGGAAGAAGAAGAAAAAGAAACAGCTTCGATCCGTAATGGGCCGGGCCAACCGAGAAGACAGCTATGGAGACCGAGCGAAGGAATTAATTGGGCCTTGCTTCATATCATTCTCAAATATAATAAGTATGTGTGAAGCTGTAATTCTACAAAACCTTTTTTCTGTTTTAGAACGTAATTCCTACATAACTTGACAGTTAGATATAATATTTGGCCTCACTACGAATATGGACTTGTAGTCAATCCATGAAGAAGTTCTTTCTACATATTATATCGTCCAATTGGAAATTATATATTCCGGGTTTTGTCCATTTGGTTATGATATAATCCGGCCCAGTTGGTTGTAATAGGCATTCAAATTAAATATGGTTTGATTAAAAATTCATAATTTGACATACATGAAACAATATATGGTCTAAGTTGATCTAATTATTCTTAGAGAAACCTATATGCTTCACACATACAAGGCTAGTCTTCGTATTTTTGGTTGCGCTCTGTTAAAGGTCCATTTAATTTGATAATATATATATGTACTTAATCTTCTATTCATATTTATCCGTCATTAGATATTTTATCGAAAATAGGTATAACATGAATGTATTATTTTCATACAAATTTTGACAAACTACAATATTCAGAACATTCCTCTAAAAGATGGCCTACAACGTATAGACGGTCATTTCAGCGAAAAGGACTTCTCAAACCTTAAACCAAATGTATATCAAATGTTAATTGAGAAACAATCACTTTTACGCTAACAATCCTCAACGTCCAACTTATTAACCCAGTAAAGTTAGATTGTTGAGCACAAACAAATATTGATCGATTTAATCAAATTCATTCAACTATAAAATTATTGTATATATATATATATATATATATATATATATATATATATATATATATATCTAAAAATTTAGTCATTCGCTTAAAAGTATTATTAAATTCTAAAGCAAATATGTAGAACATCTGTCATATGAAATTTTCGAATTCAATGAAATATATCATCAGAGTGTAATTATTAATTCAAAAACTAATTGAATATATTGATTTTGATCATAAGTGGTGGTAATTAATGAAGGTTGGATGAGCAAGTCGATATACCAGACCACACAGCTAGCGTCGTTGGATCAGACTTTCTGGTTCAACACCGATGGGGTTGATTATGATAAAGTACCAAATTAATTAATTAATTTAATGTTGTTTAGATTTTATAAATGCGTTGTCAATATATAATATTATTTTATTAGCTTGATAGAAATATATAAATGGTTTTCTGCAAATACTCATGTAGGGGGCCGGATGATTTTACTTAGCAATATTAATTTGCTATATATATGTGTGTTATTCGACGGCTAGCAACACGTCACACCAAACATTTATTTATCAATTAATGATATAGAAGTATATTAAATTGATAAGTTTATCTTTATAAACCAACAATAAATCAAATTAAAAAAAATAACAATCCTCAAAGTGTCTTTAAACTGAAATCTAGTTATTACACATTTTGCACTGATAACCAGGTTCCTTTTTTCCTTGACTAAAGTACTAGCTAATACAAGCATTTTGACTTAATTTTATAATAAACACAATAGATTTTCATTATTAATTATCACAAACAATACAGGGACAACAATCTCCACCAAAAAAAAAAAAAAAAAGATAGAAGAAAATAATTTCAGTTTGATCTTAACTCATGATTCATTGAAAAGAATCAAGGTTAAGCTTTTTATGTGATCAGGCAACATGACATAATTATTTTTATTCCAGGAGGAACTTAATTGTACAAGTTTATTTATTATTATATATATAGGATAGAAAATAATTAAGCAAAGGAATACTAACTATTAATAATTAATTAATAGTTAGTAATAGATAATCATGGAAATACTTCAATAATAGACCTCAATTCCAAGAGAGGAATAATGTTGTAGCTAGTGAAGCCTGATTCAGAAAAGAGTTTTGCCCATTCTTTTTCAGTTCTTTCTTTTCCTCTGCACAAATTCATCATCACCATATCAAAAAACAACTGAGTTTCAAATGCCTCATGGTTTCCCTTGTTATCATCCAAAATCATGTCAATTATTATCAGCTTCCCTTTCTCACTTGGGATTGCTTCTTTGCATTTCTTCAATATTTTTACACATTCTTCATCACTCCAATTATGTAATATCCACTGATTAATTATCATTTGCACACTCGTTAGAATATATATTTGCAATAACTGAAATTATTTAAAATCATTGCCTCAATATTATTTACTCTACTAAAAGAAATTAAAATGACTACAACACCTAACTACCCAAAACCACCCCATCTCCCTCCCTCTAAACGATTTTACTTGGAGAATATTATTTTGGATTACTGCCTATAATAATAATATTTAATCGTTGTTTTGATAAAACGATAATTAAAAAAAAAAAAAAAAAAAGTCAAAATATATACAATACATTTTTCTTGTGAGTTAACGTTATTTTTGACAAGAATTTTCTTATAAGTAATACATACCTTGAGAAGAATTGCATCAGCAAAAGGAATAAAGTCAAACATGTTCCCACTAACATATACCAAATTCTCACCCCCTTCCAAGCCGTCAACAACATTCGGAAGATCAAGCACGGTGCATTTCAAACCCGGGTTAGCATCGACAATAGCCTTACCCACCACTCCCGTGCCTCCGGCCACATCGACAATCGATATCAAACCTTCAAACACTTGTTTACACTTTTTCATTACCACATTAATCACCAACATTGAATCACTAACCATAGCTTCATTAAACAAATTATTCAACCTTGGCTCTTGCCCTACATACTCCCAAAACTCCTTCCCATGAGTGAATGCAAATGGTGTTGCACTTTCACTTTGAAACCATTCACTTATACGGCTTAAAGGGTCTATCATAATCGGATTTGATACGCCTAGTACGAATGGAGCCATGCTCATTGGGTTGTCTTTTAACAAAATTTGAGAAGAGGGTGTGAGCCAATAGCCCTCTTCCTCGTTTTCATCGGATATTTTAACTGATATAAAGAACTTTGAATGAATTAGAGTTCGCATTAAGCGATAAAGACATTGAGATTTTGATTTGTTTATTGAAAGGGAATGGACTAATTCGGAAAGCTTCATTGGCTTTCCGTGTTTGTGGATAGTATCAGGTATCTCGAGTTCGATTGCACATTTTAGAGATATGGAGTTTACAAAGTTGTACATGTGATTCCACACATGAGTTTGAGAATGAAGTAGTTGATCAGCACATAATCCTGCCATTTTCTCTGAAATGGAAATATTTTATTGCT
Source organism: Penstemon barbatus (assembly GCA_003313485.2). Lineage (NCBI taxonomy): Eukaryota > Viridiplantae > Streptophyta > Magnoliopsida > Lamiales > Plantaginaceae > Penstemon > Penstemon barbatus. Next base: position 85,980,350 of record CM064884.1, on the reverse strand, counting down.
AGTATCTAGTTTGTGTATATAATCTGAAATGTTTCGGTGTACTATTTATAAGAATATAAATTAGGTTTACTTGACGTTCTTAGATATTGTTATGGGACAACATTAAATGAAACTTGGCCCAACTGTCTATTTAAAAATTAAATAGTCTCTAAATGTCCTAAAATTAATATCTTATATATGTCAGGATATGAGTGGAGTAACTATAATGAACCTAATATCTCATGGTTAAATTTTCCAAAAGAAAAAAAATGCAAAATAGGGATAATAAGCAAGTGCCCATTTTATCTAGCAAGGGCCAACTTGAAAGTAGCTAGCTCAATATCTTTTATGGACACCAGATATTAATCCATTATATTTTAACTCTTAGGCAAAACATATACCCTCACAATATAGTACTTAATTAAATAATTTTTCAACAAACACAATATGACAATACATACTCATTTATCAATCGATTCAAATTAACCAAGTTGTATATTCATTATTATATCTATAAGTCACGTACATTTAATTTGCTACCGTTGAAGGAAGGGTTATCAAAATTAAAATTAATTACACTTAAGTCTAGTCAAGTACTTTATTAAAGATTACTATTAATTCGTAGTGTGTAGCCTAGTTGTGGGTTTTTGTAATTATCAAAACCACAGGGGAGGTGAGCTGTATGTAATTAATTATCTCTAAGAAATAAATTGAAGTGACTGGGACCGAAAATCTTCAATCTCAACATATGGACATGGTTTGTTTTTCACTCTATATACAAATATATGTGTTTCTATATTTAATAAATAAATATTGGTTTCTTGAATTAGTAAAATTAAAGGCCCAGGTTTGTTCATATATAAAGAATACAAGAAATTTTGGTGAGGGATCAAATCAAATCATTTGGGTCTATTTGGATGGGTTTTGGCTCGGTTTCGCGAGTCTTGGTTTAAAAAAATTGGTTTAGGTGGTTTCGATGAAACCTTTGAGACTTCATTTGGATGAGTTTTGACTATTGGGTTTTGTGGTTTGAATAAGTTGAAATCCCACTTGGATTGGGTTTGGATGTTGGGGTTTAGGGAAAAAAATAGATGATAGGTGTCAAATCAATGTCTTTTTTAGTGAGACTTGGGGGAAAAAGTAGGTGGTAGGTGTCAAATCAGTGCTTTATAGGTTTGAAGAGTTTGAGTGTGGATTTATGAATATATTTTTGATGGTTTTATAAGTTTGGCGAAAACTCATTTGAAATGGTTTTGGCTCGGTCTCGCGACCGGGCCAAAACCCATCCACACACACCCAAAAAAAGTGTCAATTATACTGCTAAACATATCATATATATATATATATAGGTCGGCAAGTACAATTTCTAATTATTAAATAAAATATTTTTTACTAGCTCAATTAAACTAATTGTATATATATTAGAAATTATTGTACTCCCATAACTCAATTTCTTTAATTTTAATAATCATATTACACTAAGGAGCAAAATTTATAAAACAAAATTAATTACTTTCAACAGTAATATTAATTAACGTAATTTTTTTATATATTATGCAAGAAAAATTCTGTGACTAAACTATTAAAAATGTTATACTGCGACTCAAGAAAAAAGATGTTTCAATTACTAGTTCAATTATGCAAGTTTACATTTTAAAACACGTCGATTTTTTTTTGGTTAAAATAATCCATCCATTAATATATGTTACAAAATGGAAATCCGAAATGAAAAGGACCAGTCGCGGTACTAAGGCCATCTCTAATCGTTAGGGGGAGGGGGAGGGGGATTTTGAGGGGGGGCAAAATTGTGGTCTTCAATAGTGGGGGGAAGTGGGGAGGGGAGGGAGAGTGGGAGGGGGAATGAGAGACAAAGGGCAAAAGCTTGCCCTCCGGCCATCTTCAATGGTAAGGGGGAGGGGGATGGGGAGTTTTGGGTTTTTCTAAAATTATGGTCTTCAATGGTGGGGGGGAGTGGGGAGGGAGAGGAGAGTGGGAGTGAAAGTGGGAAAGAAAGGGCAAAAGCTTGCCCCTCCTTTACCCCTCGGCTCACCTACATTTTTTTTTTTTCGTTTTTTGTACATTTGGTGGTTTTTATTTTAATAAATTTTGTGTATGGATTAATAAATTTTATTTTTTAAAAAATTAAATCTTTACAGGAATTAATTTTAATTAGATATTTTAAATTTGTATTTTAATTTGGATAAAATGTACAAATGATTCAAATTATAAATTATTTTTTTATCAAATAAATGAACTTTAATATGATTAAAACTCGAGTATTGCGATTTTTTTTTATAATAATTATTATTATTATCATAATAATAATAATAATAATAATATTATTATTATTATTATTATTATTACTATTATTAATATTAAAATATAATCTTTTATATAAGTACTATTTAATTTAACAAAATTACATATTAAAAAAAGTTAAACTTCATAATAGAACACTTAAAATATTTAAACAAATAAGAATACATACTAAAAATCATCGACCGTGCCTTTCCCACACATGGGCAATTAAGTCGTCCCGAAGTTTACGATTGGCTACTACAGATCGTATTGCTTGATGGCGCATCATATAATTCTCCATGGATAATTCACCACATCTTGAATTAACTTCTCGCGTTGGTCCTGGATAAATATTAGCACGGGCTCTACGAGATGTGGAAATATTTGTATCATCGTCTTCAGACTCGGCATCATCGTATTCATGACGTTCGTCCTCCACAATCATATTGTGAAGTACTACACAAGTTTGGTATCACATGATTATTATTATTGTTATTATTCTTATTATTATTGTTACTATTATTATTATCTTTATCTTTCAGTCTTTCACATTATTATTATTGTTGTTGTTATTTATTATTTATTGTTATTATTATAATTTTTTTGTATTATTATTAACATTTTTGTATTTTTATTATTATATTATTTTATAATAATCATTTTTTTATTGTTATTATTATTATTATTTATAATTATTTTTGTATTATTATTTTTGTTATTTATTATTTTTATTATTATTATTATTATTTTATTATTATTATGCTATGTCCCTAACTGTTGAAGATGATTATGGAGTGGGAGGGGGAGAGGGGGAGGGGGAGGGGGCAGTTTTGCCCCAACGATTGGAGATGTCCTTAGTTTTGGGAGTTTGCGACTGACCTCATCTCCACTACAAGTACAAGCCTGTACAGGAGCCAGATTGGCCCAATACTGATCCTTATTGGTGGGCTCAATCCATTTCAGGTTTTTGTTAGGTCGGGCTGAACTTTTAGCTTTTCATAACATATTTAGGCTTTAGCCCTAGGAAGCTGAGGAAGTATAGGAGTCTTTATTGGAAATAATTCTGGGCTGATCTCTGCCGTGTTTAGCTTTTCAAAACATCCTACCATCACGTTTATAGACGGTTAGCCATTAACTTATCAGAGGACCATAGGCAATTGGCACGCATTTAATTTCAAATTGTGTTTAGAATTGTCAATTGAGCCGGTCTACTCTAATTTGGATGGCTTGATCCGAACCCGAATAATTCTAAGTTGAAGTTAGCTTTAACCATTATATTAAATTTGATCAATTTATGAGACGAATTTAAGCCTAAAGATTTTAACTTGAATATATAATTATTTTAAATACAATTTCTCGAGTTGATTATATTACTCAATTGGTTTTATGTAAACAGTGCAATTTTCTGATTATATACAATATTGACATCAAATTGGAGAAGGGGATACTTATATCCCTTTTGCACTTTATTGCAATATATTACTTCCTCCATTTATTTATTTATTTTTTAGAATTGCACAATTTTTTAGAAATATAATAAATAGTCATTTTTTAAGAAAAAATAATCTCAAAACACCCTTTTAACCAAATAATTACAACATTAATTACAAAAATTAACAAGAAGAGTAAAATTGATAAAAAAAAAATTAGTTTTATATTGAACTCCTAAAATGACAAATAAAAGTAAACAAATTTATTTTGCCAAAGCGACAAATAAAAAATTAGAGAAAGTATTTTAAATACGACTATTAATTATTGATACTAAATTTATAGTGTATTGATTACTATCTTGAAGCAAGAGCAATTTCACATGTAAATCAATTATAATACACATATTAATTGATGTTTTTTGCGGGACAATGGGGAAAATAATTAACAAGAGAAATAAAAGTTAAATCAAATGGTCAAATAAATCGGGAGCTTCGAGACCTTACAAACTTTATTAATGTTTTCTTTAATGGATTACAAGTATGAAATTTATATAATTTTGTGCAGTAAGATTGATTTATTTATACGAATTTTCACAATATGTTGTTTTTTTACTGCAAAATAAAATTTGCTTGAGTAAGCAATTCTGATATAAATTCGAAATTTGAAAAGTTAGACAAATTGAGTTTGTACAATATTAAAGCTCGATGGTATTTTAATGCTCGGCTCACATGACCAAATTGACTGAACTAATTGTGCGAGAAAATGATAATATATTGGGGTGGGATATATAGTGTAAAGTGAACAATACTACTTATTGCTCCATACATACGAAATAATGACATCATACTAGAAAAAAGGGATAGTTGTATAATAATAGCAGCACTTATTAGTATCAATAATAATAAACGATAAAAAGAAGTAAAAATAAGAGTGAAATAATAATAATAAGGATAAATACCATTTATGATTTTTTTTCCATTTCTTTTAAATTTTTTTCTTCAGATTAGTTCTTACTAAGAATTATTTATGTCACTCTAAATTCGGTTGTCACTAACTGCAATATAAGTTTTATTAAGGACTAAAATATAACGCTATCGCAACGAACAAAAATACCCTTACATATAAGTCATTGGATATCGAAACCTCCATATTTATTCTAAAAAATGATCAAAATAAAATAAATAAAAATACCCTTACATATAAGTCATTGGATATCGAAACCTCCATATTTATTCTAAAAAATGATCAAAATAAAATAAATAACTGTTAATTGGACTAAAGTGAAAACAAAAATACTTAAGAGGATCGACTACGTAAATAGTTAATGATAAACACCACTGTCCAAATAATAATAATAATGGATTTAATAATATAATCCCTACTTCCTCGCATTGTTCATTTTCCTCTGCGTTTCCTCGAAGGTATACGCCAACCATTTTTCTTTTTCATTTATCTTTCGTTCACAAGAATTTCGTAATTTCTCGGAACTGTGTTTTTTTCGTTTTTATCCACTTCTCAATTTGCTTAAATTAAATTGCAGGAAATACATTCACAACTCAGAACTCCCCTCCGGTTTGTACGTTTTATTGTCCTTTTGAAGTTGTATGACGAGCGCTTCGGAGTTATTCTATAACAGGAGGTCGCGTCTAGGTCGGAATTCGGATCTATTTGACGCCGGGTCGGATTTTGGCTCTCTTCCCCCGGTCAGCCGCCGCCACCGCCACCAACACCCCCACAATAGTCATATTCGACGAGATCGACTTGATCCCGAAGCCTGTGAGCCCCCTCCGCGTCGGTCCAGGCAACCCCCACTCCGTCGCTCTCCTTCTCATCCGCCTCAAGTAATATTATTGCCTCCTAATTTTATTTTGTTTTAGAAGTTGACTTTGTAAATTCGATAGTTGAAGCCTGTTCTGGTTGGGATTATTATAGTTCTTTTACAAATTTTAGATTTTTTTTTTGTATGATTGAGAACTCGATATTGATAGTTAATGGTTTGGACAGTATATGCATATGCTCTGGTTGTTGCCTAAAGAGATTTTTTTTGTGCTTTTGAGAACAGTTTTTCAGTAGGCAAATATATCGTACACTTCTACTGATCAGTTTAGCTCTATATAAACCCGATTGTGTTTGTAGAATGTCACTTTGATCATTTACCTACTAAGATAAGATCTGTTTTCTATATCAGTTCATGTTGTTGCACTGCTGAGTTTGAGCTGTTGCTAATATTGGGAAATCATAAATTGTGATGTTTGTCAATTGACATTGGTTTGTTAGTTGGTTTTTCGTAACGTTATTATGTGTCCGTGCCATACATCCTTTTTGAGGAGAAATTATCTGGGTCATCCGCGTCAAAGATTACATGGTGCAACAAAAGGATGGGAGTTACTCAAATGAGTTCTTGCATACCAATACACGGTTGGGATGAGGCCATGGAGTCAACTTCTCCTTAAATTTAAGGCCTACATGCAATATTCTCCATATGTTGCACCACGTTATCCATCCAGCGGATGCACCAATAATTTTTCCTTTTTGAGTGGGTAGTTTTCGTAGGCACTATACAGTGAATAATCACTAAGTTAAGTGCGAGAATTTAATGATAAGAATATTCTTACAAAAGATAACTTTAATTGTATGGGTTTTAAAGTTGTTTTGGCCTCTACTTGTTCACATCCTAAAGATTAATACCTTGTAGATACTTCATAGAAGAACCCTTCTTTACCACTTACTTTTTATTGCTCTAAGTTTCCTTTTTCCGGAAATGCTCAGGAACGAGAATTGACTCGGCTTGAACAAGGTGGCCAACAATTTGCCTCAGGAGATGTTAGCCATTCTGGAGACCACAGCAATGGCAATGTACGAGATAGGCTGAGATTAAGTGGGAATGACCGCCTCCCTGGAGCTGTACTTCTTGCTAGAGAAAGGCTTGTACAAAGACTGAGAGGTGTAACTCTCTCTGGTAGCAGGTAGGTTCAAATCTATGAATCACCGTAATCGGCCCTCATAGTAGAGATATATATTTATAACTTAGTTTAAATAAGCCAAACATAAGTTGAAAGACTGGGAATTTGATTACCAATCTGAACTAGGAAATGAATTATAATGATCCTGGATATGATTCTTTGCTTTTACCTTTGGTTTGCATTGTTTTCTTGTTATTCTGCCCTTGTTCTCTATGCATTGAGACCCACTATTCTTCTACTTTTTTCTTTTCTTTCTTTTTATCTGATTGTTTTCTTGATCTTTTATAACCCCCCCCCCCCCTTCTCGTTACTTCCTTTTTTCTGTTTATTATCGTTACTGTTGGTTCATAATATCTTTTTCATCTCTCTTGCATGTACACACACAGACAATGGAAAGAATTTAACTCTTTTTGCACATTCTCATGAGGGAGAAAATATGGCACTTTCAGGCTAATTACCCTAGTAACTAAAGTTCTGTACTTAACTTGATTGACAAATAATTGGTATTGGAACCAAATCTTCAATTACTGAACTGAAACTTATATGCCATTCAAATGCACAATTCTTATATCCCACCTTTATGAACACCTCAATTTGAGTGAAGGAAGTGATACCCTTCTAGTATAGTTCTAAATGATCTTTTGAGACTGAAGCCTAGAGCCGAAAAACTCATTGTTGGAAAGAAACAGATTTTCAGACTATATGTTGAATATGTAGCCTATTTATAACAATTTATTTTATTGCTATCCATGGACATCTTTTTTGGAATTTACCTCACCAAAATTTGTGGCATCCAATGACTAAATATTTTAGTTTTCTTTTGTCTCCTCGTACACCCAAAAATTACAAAGTCTCATACTTACACCTTTTCCGTCCAGCTGTTTGATTTGGTTCATTTTGTTATCTTCCATTGCAGACGAAACAATAGGAGTTCATCTAATAACCATCATAATCAACTTTCCATCGGGGATGACTTCAGGCTTGTTGATGCTGGAGATTGGGAAACGGAAATATCTAGGGAATGGCTTGCTACTATTACCCCCTTAACTGATTCTGCTGGCCAACAAATGACCAAAAGACCCCCAGGACTTACACAAGAAGCACTCAGCTGTTTGCACATTGAGGAGTTTGGTGACCCAGAGGAGGGTGAACAGGGTATGTCAAGGGCATTAAGGGAATGTAGCATATGCTTGGAGAGTTTCTTGAATGGAGATGAGCTTATACGTCTACCTTGTGGACATAGGTATCATTTTAGCTGCTTAGATCCCTGGGTACGGACTTGTGGGGACTGCCCATATTGTCGTAGGAGTATTGATGTAAATTTACACGTCGGAGTAAATATGATTCCATAACCTTGAGGTGTTTTAAGGTTTGTGTTAGTAGTTTTTTCTGGACTTTGAGAGAGATTTGCTTTGGTTAGCTTTGAGAAAAGTGAGTTGCAATCTACTGTGTTAATTCGGGCCGAGGAGATCAATTATAACTGTAAGGTTGTAAATTAGTATCTTTGAATGGAACTTCTTCTGATATTTTGGTGGCAGTAACAAAAATAGAGGTGATGCTAATTTGAGTAAGAGTTTATCATTCATCTTTCAGACTGAATAATATATTGGATTCTTTGGTTTGGATATTCGGTCATTTAGTTGTCAATATTTGGATTTTATAAAGTGTAGAACGGATTGTAAATGTGTCTGATCGAGAAATAGGTTAGAAGATAAATAATTCCAGTATATAAGAAAAAATCGGAAGAAATTTTGTTGAACTCAGAAGAATATAATGATATTATTATTGTTTCTGAATAACTTCTGTAGTTGAATTTCTTTCTAATATCAAATTATTCAAATTAAACAGCACGTACGTAGTCGATGGCTCCGTTTGTTTAATAACAACCAAATCCTCATGTTCATTGTAAGGAGGGCATATAACAAAACCCAATTATTATTATTTATTTAATAGTAAAAGATATTTCTACTGCAAAACATTAGGCAATTTAAGCACACGTTAAGCCCAGGTCACCAAAATTAGAAGAAATTACCTAGTACTTCCCATACCATTCCCAGCTGATAAAGGGGTTTTGTTTTGTTTTGCCTTTAATTTAGGGTTATAGAATGAGCACTTCCAAGTTAGTAGCAGATTCAGTTTGGCAAGATATTGAGTCGTCCCGTTCAGGTACTTGATTAAAATTCATTTCTATTAACTTTTCAATTCCTTTTTTTGACCTTTCTTCTTAATATTGAAATCGATATTTTTTTTTTTAATTGCCACCAATTCCAAAAGTCACCGGCGATCAGCTCTCCATGTTAGTATTACTGCACTGCGCTGCACACATTTCTCTTTTAGAATAAAAATCCTTTGTCGTCTCGTCTGGGTTGGGTATAATATTTTATTTTCCTCGATTTTACTGCAGATTGAATTTTATATTTGGGAAAAATTTGGAGAGAGCAACGAGGATAGTTGATCAAAGAGGTGTGAAGAGAATTTCCGGTGAGCCCAGCGGCCGTTCAATATTTCAGGTACTCCTCTTTTCCTTGAATAAAATACTCCTAGGATTTTAGTTAAAATAGACATATTATTATTATTATTATTATTATTATTATCCATATGTAAAAAAGTTAAACTATTATATAAATGAAGAGGATTACAAAATTACCCCTCTACCCAGAGGAGTATAAATTAATACTTACAGTTACACAGACAGAGGTAAGTATTAGTAAACCAAGTGGTAATGTAAGCAATTTGTGTTTGTGTGTGTCCAGGTAGTGGGAGAATCAGCAAGGAAGGATGAATATTTGTGTTTTGCAGAACATTATTGTGCTTGTTATTCATTCTTCTATGACACTGTAAACAGAGGGGAACAACTTTGTGTGAGTCATTTATTTATGTTCCCAATTTCGTGGCTATCCTACGAGGTCACCGCCATCCGCCATGTTAGGGTTTTTTGGGACACTTTTGAATAAAAATGATCTAACTGGGTAGCCACAAATATTTCCAGTAGTATGTTTTTTCACATTTATTTATTTATTTATTTCAGTGTAAGCATCAATTAGCCGCGAGACTTGCTGCCTCCATCGGAGCATGTGTAGATGTTCAAGTTTCTGATGAGGAATTAGCTTTGTTACTATCCAAGCTCTAATTTTTGTTTTTGTTTTTGTTTTTGTTTGTGGTTTCAGCTTCAGCTTTTGCATCTGAAACTATTCTTAGGTTTAATTTGTGTGGTGTAAAGATTTTTGTACGGGATAATCTTATTCTATTCTATTCCCATCAAATTTAAGCTATATTGGTTTCTTTCCTTTCCTTTCCTTTCCAACAAATATGTGGTTATAATTCAACCTATAATATCTTAAATTATCAAATATGTGGTTATAATTCAACCTATAATCTCTTAAATTATCAACATGTATTCATGTATGTGCTTATATGTATGTTATGTTTTCATCCCAAAAACTCTAGGCTTTTTTTATACAGGATATTTCTACTTATTATAAAACCATAATTTTATACGTATTTAAAATTTTCCTCTAAAAAAAAAAAAATAAAAAATAAATAAAGTACTTATTTAAAATTCAAACAAATAATTTTTATCACTTTTCCAGAGTTTTGTCCCATCTACATAATAAATTAAATTTTCAAATAAGTTTCTTTTCAAATTGCATGAAAAAAGACTTGTTAAAATTTCATCAATGTTTTTAAAACACTATCAATAATCAGGATAAATGTTCCCTTAAATACTTGCAACAAATAAAATGGGTGATCAAAAGTATTATTATATTAGTAAAAGGGCACAATCACGAGGCTATAGATTCAATTATTATTTCTATAAGTAATGCGTGGCCGTTTTATTATTATTATTATTATTATTATTATATTTAAAACAATATATCTCAATTATTTAATTTGACGCAATAAATATGGGTTGCCCAATAATTGAAGAGTTCTGAACAGCATCCTTTGCATTTCAATTATTAACTTATATGTTGAAAAAAAAAAAAAAAAAAAAGAAGAAGAAGATAAGAAGCAGCATCCTTTCGTCTTCCAGCTGTTTCCCAAGGTCTTGTTTCCCAAAGTCTTAAACAAAAATATGGCTAATTTAATTTTGGAATTTAAAATCAAATTTTCCTTTATATCTTTGCATTCGATTTTTCTTCTCCTCCTTTTCTTCGACACAGCATCAGCATCAGCATCAGCATCAGCATCAGCATCAGCATCATTTTCACAGTCAATTATCAAAACTCTTCCAGGATTTAATGGTGATCTGCCTTTCAAGCTCGAAACCGGGTCGGTTCTTTGGTTTAACATCAGTGATTGATTTTATTCTGTTCCTTCCCCCTTTTATTTTAAAAAATGTTTGGTGCGTGTACCTTTCCAAATTCCAGGTACATTGGTGTTGGGAAAAACAATGAAATGCAGCTTTTTTATTACTTCATTAAATCCGAAAGAGATCCGGAAAATGACCCGCTTGTACTTTCACTCATAGGTGGTCCTGGTTGCTCTAGTCTCAGCACCATTGTTGATGAATTTGGTATGTTTCTTACACCTACAAGAAATATAGAAAAATATCGTTTATCATAACTTCATTTGTTCTAGTAAGGAGTCAAACTGATTTGGATAACCACATAATCTTTATACTCAATGTTTTAATATTTTTCAGAATTTTAATAAAAACTTTAAAGAGTTCTTTCTTGTGAAATTTTTATTGCATAAAAAAACCCTTTACTATTATATATGTTGCATGGGACTCATCCATACAAAATATGCGTTCAAAGTTTGTAAAGATATGCGGGGCGGAGGGGTTTCATGCCAAATACTGTTTAATAGTAAAGTGGGATTCTATGCAATAAACATTCCATAAGGTAGCAAGTTTTAATATAAATTTTGAAATTTTCTATTATATACACAAATCTTGCATTATTTAATTTGTTCCTTTGCAGGTCCTATCACTTTTGATCCTACTACATTTGGTTCAAGCCTACCATCACTCATCTTAAACCCACATTCATGGACAAAGGTTTATAATCTGATGAGATAATTAATTCACTCCATTTAATTATGACTTCAGTAAATCATTTTTCTTTTATACATACTTTTCGCAGGTGGCTAACATAATATTCTTAGACTGGCCGGCTTTTTCTGGATTTTCATATGCCACCAATCCGGACGCATATAATACTTCCGATTCATCATCACCAAAAGATCTTTACGCCTTTCTAAGAAAAGTGAGTCCATCCTAAAGTTAAAATTTAAACACTTTCATGTACATATATAGTTTTGAGAAATGTTTACATCATGATCTTTCTTGAGATCTAATATATTGAATTGAGAAATGCAGTGGTTGCTAAATCATCCCACGTTTATGAAAAACCCTTTGTATGTCGGAGGAGATTCTTATGCAGGAAAGATTGCACCAATAATTGCTTGGGAGATAGCGAAAGGTAGTAACTAATAAGACCATCATTTTATGATACATTTGATTTTTTATTATTCTCAGTGAAGTTTATTTGGATATATTCCAGCTAATGAAGCAGGCTTTATACCACGAATGTCCCTCCAAGTAAATATTCTCTTCTTTTGGCCATATGATGCTGATTACCTAATTCGCCTGGCAAAATATATTCTATCCCACTTTGGTGTCACGTGATGGATCCACCCTACAAGTGCATGTGTGGGCGTACACAAATTTTAAATTTGAACACGTGTCAATGGATCTATATGTGTGTTGGTGACACCAAATTGGAATAGAAGATCCATTCCAAAATCTTCTTACGTAAGACATTATTCGTTGGCGACGTTAACTTTTTTCCATGTTCAATTAGGGATACTTTGTCGGCAACCCAGGAACAGATGCACATTTGATTGAGAACGAGAGAGTGCAGTATGCTTACAACATGGCACTTATATCAGATCAACATTTGAAGGTAGTTTTTTTTTCTCTCGTAGAAATTTAGTCTTTTAATATAATCACTTAATGACTTTATAAGTATCTTTGAATCACTTCCTATGTACACTTCCAATTTGATGTTATAACATTTCAGTTAGCTGAAAGTAGCTGTGGCAAAGAGTACGTGAATGTAGACGTAAACAATGTTCAGTGTCAGTATGCTCTTCAACTCATCGATAAGGTAAAATTGATGTGTAGATATATACATGTGTGTGTTTCGTGTAGAAATTAATTAATGAGTATTTAATAAATTGTAATTATACAAATATAGTGCCTTGAAGATATAGTCATGGCCTTCATTCTTGGACCAGCATGTCCTAAAGCAGATTCTGTGCGATCGATTTTAGAAGACAATTCAAATGGCATTATCCTCCCATCGGCAAAAACAAAAGTAGTTTGCCAGGTAATTTCTTTTTGGCTTGCAAAAAATTAATTCATGAGTTATAAAATATACTTAGGCCGTTCTTTCATTTACAGGATCAGTTATATTTATTATCAGAAACTTGGGCAAATAATCCAGTTGTTAGAAAAGCACTTGGTGTTCGAGAGGTATGATTCTAAATTATTAACAATGATTTGAAGTTCCAATATAAAGTTCGTTTTGATGATCAGGGAACAACTGGAAAATGGATTCGATGCAAAAAAGCCAAGACATATGATGAGGATATAACAAGTTCTGCTAAGTATCATCGATTTCTTATAGAAAAGGGATATCGAGGTTTGGTTTATAGGTTAGTACTGTTATCAATTCCTTGTGTCGTATTCAATGGGCTCGATCATCACTACATAAATTAGAATATTATTATGAAAAAAAAATGGATATAAAAACGAATTTGTCGAATAATGTTATCTTACTCGACATTTTCCTTGCAGTGGCGATCATGATTTGAAGGTGCCATATACAAGTACAATGAAATGGATTCGTTCTCTGAATTTAACGCTTGATGAAACTTGGAGACCTTGGAAACTTGATTATCATGTTGCCGGGTTGGTTTCAAACTATACTCTTTCCGTTTTTGGAATATGAATTATTGAACATCAAAATTTATGTACTTGATCTACAATTTTGTTTCACCATATTTAGATACACGGAAAGATATGTACTGGATGGAGCTTATCTCACATTTGCGACTGTGAAGGTAAGAAAAGTTTGGGTAATTATATCTATTTTTCATATATACGATGTATGTAAAAAATGGGTAAGTTGGACTGAATGAATGTGTCACATTTTGGTTTGTTCAGGGTTCTGGACACACAGTTGCAACCTATACTCCCGAAGAAGCTTTCGCCATGTTTTCTCGATGGCTGTCCGATAAACCACTCTAGTTGCAATTAAGCGAAGATAGTTATGATTTGTTCATTCTATCGAATTTAAATTTAATTAATAAATAAATGAATTGAACTAATGCTATCGATCTATTGTGTAGAACACTGAATATTATGCTTGTTATTCATTCTTCTTTTATTTTTTATTTTTTGGGTGGTATTGTTATTCATTCTTCTATGACACTTCTGAACAGAATAGCATCATTCTGCGAGTCATTTGGGTTCTCACTTTCTTTTGTTTTTTATTTTTATTTTCTCAAGATCATTTTTTTGGACTGGACGTACTTGGTAGTTGGTACTCATTTTTAAATTACATCTTATTCCTTCAACTTATAATTTAATCTCATTTTAGACACTCGGTTCCAGCCAATTGAACGTGACTCCACTCATGTGGAGTTTCTGGGGACATAACAGTAAACTTGGAGGTAATGTTGCAATTTAGACCTTTAACTTATAATCCAATCCCAAGTAATTAAATGAAAAAATCGTCGATTATATAACTTTGTGTGTGTCATTTATATACTCTATTTATGTTCCCAATTTTGTGGCTATTCTACGAGGTCACCACCATCCGGCATGTTAGGGGGTTTTAGGGACACTTTTGAATAAAAGTGATCTAACTGGGTAGCCACAAATATTTCCAGTAGTATGTTTTTTCACATTTATTTATTTATTTATTTCAGTGTAAGCATCAATTAGCCGCGAGACTTGCTGCCTCCATCGGAGCATGTGTAGATGTTCAAGTTTCTGATGAGGAATTAGCTTTGTTACTATCCAAGCTCTAATTTTTGTTTTTGTTTTTGTTTTTGTTTGTGGTTTCAGCTTCAGCTTTTGCATCTGAAACTATTCTTAGGTATAGGTTCAACTTTAATTTGTGTGATTCAAAGATTTTTGTGGAAATTCATACGGGATAATCCTATTCTATTCCCATCAAATTTAAGCTCTATTTATATATATATATGGTTTTCTTTCCTTTCCTTTTCAACAAATATGTGGTTATAAAAGGAAACACTTGCTTGTTGGGCCATAATTCAACCTATAATTTCTTAAATTATCAACATGTATTCATGTATGTGCTATATAAAGGAAGATTCTGAGTCGTTGCATTAGGTGTCGCTTATTTATCACACTAGGTGGTATTACCATACAATGTGTATCACATTGTATTATATAACTCACATGTGACAGTACATGCCCACATTACATAGTATTAACCCCATATATTTAGTATGACCTCCACATCATGTAGTATTTATTCCAAATTAGGTGGTATACCACGCAATGCGTGTCACATTCTATGGTATAAATTATATATGACAGTACAGACTTACATTACATAGTATTAATCTCATATATTCAGTATGACCACACATCATGTAGTATGTATTCCACATTAAGTGGTACCATGCAATTTGTATCACATTCTATGTTATAACTTACATGTGACAATAAATGTTCACATTACATAATATTAATCCATATATTTAGTATGACCACTCATTGTGTAGTATTTATTCCACATTAGGTGGTATTATAATGAAATGTGTATCACATTTTCTGGTATAATTCATATGTGATAGTACGAGCACACATTACGTAGTATTAATCCCCATATATTTAATATGATCCCACGTCATGTAGTATTTATTCTATATTAGGTGATTTATGCAATTTTTCCAAACTTATATTAGTTATTAAAATTTTTTACATATTATTTATTTTAAAATATTATTGTAACATTAATTTATTTATTTTCATAATAGTTTATTAAAAAATAATATCATTTGTTGTGGTATATATAGTACCACTTATTGTGGTAATATTATTATGACATGTTGACAACTTGTTTAACAAATTTCTAATTAATGTCATGTCTTATTTCTATTGGTACCCTAGAATTTTCCATATATATATATATATATATATATATATATATATATATATGTTTTCCTCCCAAAAATTTTAGGCCCCGCTTGTTTTATTTTTTTATAGAGGATATTTATACTTATTATAAAATCATATTTTTATACTTATTTAAAATTCAAACAAATAATTTTTATCACTTTTCCAGAGTTTTGTCCCATCTACGTAATAAATCAAATTTTCAAATAAGTTTCTTTTCAACTTGCATGAAAAAAGACCTGTTAAAATTTCATCAATGTTTTTAATTAAAACACTATCGATAATCAGGATAAATGTTCCCTAAAATACTTGCAAATAAAATGGTTGATCAAAAGTATTAGTAGTAAAAGGGCACAAATACAATCATATTTATTGCTCCGCACGAGCAATAATAAATATGGGTTGTTCAATTATATATGGGTTGCCCAATAATTGAAGAATTTCAATTATTAACTTACTACAGTACATCAAAGAAGAAGATAAGAAGCAGCATCCTTTCGTTTTCCAGCTGTTTCCCAAGGTCTTATTTCCCAAAGTCTTAAACAAAAATATGGCTAATTTAATTTTTGAATTTAAAATCAAATTTTCCTATATATCTTTGCATTCGATTTTTCTTCTCCTTCTTTTCTTCGACACAGCATCAGCATCATTTTCACAGTCAATTATCAAAACTCTTCCAGGATTTAATGGTGATCTGCCTTTCAAGCTCGAAACCGGGTCGGTTCTTTGGTTTAACATCAGTGATTGATTTTATTCTGTTCCTTCCCCCTTTTTTTTAAAAAATGTTTGGTGCGTGAACCTTTCCAGGTACATTGGTGTTGGGAAAAACGATGAAATGCAGCTTTTTTATTACTTCATTAAATCCGAAAGAGATCCGGAAAATGACCCGCTTGTACTTTCACTCATAGGTGGTCCTGGTTGCTCTAGTCTCAGCACCATTGTTGATGAATTTGGTATGTTTCTTACACCAAAATATTGTTTATCATAACTTCATTTGTTGTAGTAAGGAGTGAAACTGATTTAATTTGAGACAAATGGACAAGTAGTTATAAACATTTGGATAAGCACAGAATCTTTATACTCCATGTTTTAATATTTTCCAGAATTTTAATAATAAAAACTAAAAAGAGGTGCAGAATGTGACAATTAAACTTTCTTGTGAAATGTTTATTGCATAAAAAGACCCTTTACTATTATATATGTCGCATGGGACCCATCCATACAAAATATGCATTCAAAGTTTGTAAAGATATATGGCATTATGGGGGGTTTCATGCCTAATACTATTTAATAGTAAAGTGGGATTCTATGCAATAAACATTCCATAAGGTAGTTTCGTGCAAGTTTTGATATAAATTTTAAAATTTTCTATTATATACACAAATCTTGCATTATTTAATTTGTTCATATATATATATATATATATATATATATATATATATATATATATATTGATAACATCCTTTGCAGGTCCTATCACTTTTGATCCTACAACATTTGGTTCAAGCCTACCATCACTTGTCTTAAATCCACATTCATGGACAAAGGTTTATAATCTGATGAGATAATTAATTCACTCCATTTAATTATGACTTCAGTAAATCATTTTTCATTTATACATACTTTTCGCAGGTGGCGAACATAATATTCTTAGACTGGCCGGCTTTTTCTGGATTTTCATATGCCACCAATCCGGACGCATATAATACTTCCGATTCATCATCACCAAAAGATATTTACGCCTTTCTAAGAAAAGTGAGTCCATCCTAAAGTTAAAATTTAAACACTTTCATGTACATATATAGTTTTGAGAAATGTTTACATCATGATCTTTCTTGAGATCTAATATATTGAATTGAGAAATGCAGTGGTTGCTAAATCATCCCGCGTTTATGAAAAACCCTTTGTACGTCGGAGGAGATTCTTATGCAGGAAAGATTGCACCAATAATTGCTTGGGAGATAGCGAAAGGTAGTAACTAATAAGACCATCATTTTATGATACATTTGATCTTTTATTATTACTCAATGAAATTTATTTGGATATATTCCAGCTAATGAAGCAGGCTTTATACCACGAATGTCCATCCAAGTAAATATTCTCTTCTTTTTGGCCATATGATGCTCATTACCTAAATCGTCTGGCAAAATATATTCTATCCCACTCTGGTGTCACGTGATGGATCCACCCTACAAGTGCATGTGTGGGCGTACACAAATTTTAAATTTCCATCACCCTACAAGTGCATGTGTGGACGTACACAAATTTTAAATTTGAACACGTGTCAATGGATCTATATGTGTGTAGGTGACACCAAATTGGGATAGAAGATCCATTCCAAAATCTTCTTACGTAAGACATTATTCGTTGGCGACGTTAACTTTTTTCCTTGTTCAATTAGGGATACTTTGTCGGCAACCCAGTAACAGATGCACATTTGATTGAGAACGAGAGAGTGCAGTATGCTTACAACATGGCACTTATATCAGATCAACATTTGAAGGTAGTTTTTTTTCTCTTGTAGAAATTTAGTCTTTTAATATAATCACTTATATAACTTTATAAGTATCTTTGAATCACTTCCTATGTAAACTTCAAATTTGATGTTATAACATTTCAGTTAGCTGAAAGTAGCTGTGGCAAAGAGTACGTGAATGTAGACGTAAACAATGTTCAGTGTCAGTATGCTCTTCAACTCATCGATAAGGTAAAATTGATGTGTAGATATATACATGTGTGTGTTTTGTGTAGAAATTAATTAATGAGTATTTAATAAATTGTAATTATGCAAATATAGTGCCTTGAAGATATAGTCATGGCCTTCATTCTTGGACCAGCATGTCCTAAAGCAGATTCTGTGCGATCGATTTTAGAAGACAATTCAAATGGCATTATCCTCCCATCGGCAAAAACAAAAGTAGTTTGCCAGGTAATTTCTTTTTGGTCTGCAAAAAAATAATTCATGAATTATAAAATATACTTAGGCCGTTCTTTCATTTACAGGATCAGTTATATTTATTATCAGAAACTTGGGCAAATAATCCAGTTGTTAGAAAAGCACTTGGTGTTCGAGAGGTATGATTCTAAATTATTAACAATGATTTGAAGTTCCAACATAAAGTTTGTTTTGATGATCAGGGAACAACTGGAAAATGGATTCGATGCAACAAAGCCAAGACATATGATATGGATATAACAAGTTCTGCTAAGTATCATCGATTTCTTATAGAAAAGGGATATCGAGGTTTGGTTTATAGGTTAGTACTGTTATCAATTCCTTGTGTCGTATTCAATGGGCTCGATCATCACTACATAAATTAGAATATTATTATGAAAAAAAAATGGATATAAAAACGAATTTGTCGAATAATGTTATCTTACTCGACATTTTCCTTGCAGTGGCGATCATGATTTGAAGGTGCCATATACAAGTACAATGAAATGGATTCGTTCTCTGAATTTAACGCTTGATGAAACTTGGAGACCTTGGAAACTTGATTATCATGTTACCGGGTTGGTTTCAAACTATACTCTTTCCGTTTTTGGAATATGAATTATTGAACATCAAAATTTATGTACTTGATCTACAATTTTGTTTCACCATATTTAGATACACGGAAAGATATGTACTGGATGGAGCTTATCTCACATTTGCGACTGTGAAGGTAAGAAAAGTTTGGGTAATTATATCTATTTTTCATATATACGATGTATGTAAAAAATGGGTAAGTTGGACTGAATGAATGTGTCACATTTTGGTTTGTTCAGGGTTCTGGACACACAGTTGCAACCTATACTCCCGAAGAAGCTTTCGCCATGATTTCTCGATGGCTGTCCGATAAACCACTCTAGTTGCAATTAAGCGAAGATAGTTATGATTTGTTCATTCTATCGAATTTAAATTTAATTAATAAATAAATGAATTGAACTAATGCTATCGATCTATTGTGTAGAACACTGAATATTATGCTTGTTATTCATTCTTCTTTTATTTTTTATTTTTTGGGTGGTATTGTTATTCATTCTTCTATGACACTTCTGAACAGAATAGAATCATTCTGTGAGTCATTTGGGTTCTCACTTTCTTTTGTTTTTAATTTTTATTTTCTCAATATCATTTTTTTGGACTGGACGTACTTGGTACTCATTTTTAAATTACATCTTATTCCTGCAACTTATAATTTAATCTCATTTTAGACCCTTGGTTCCAGCCAATTGAACGTGACTCCACTCATGTGGAGTTTCTGGGGACATAACAGTAAATTTGGAGGTAAGGCCATCTCCAATGGTTCAGGGCTAGCCCTGAGCCCTGTCGTCGTCTCCAGTGGTTGGGGCTCCGTGGGGGAATTAATTTCATTTTGAAACTTTGCCCACTCTCACCTATTAATATTATAGTTTTAAATTTTTTTAATATTAATATTAATAATAGTAATTATATTAATACTCGTAATTTAATTATTAATTATATTAAAAATATTAATATTAAATAGAATATTTAATAAAAGTAATTTAAAATTAATACAGAAAATTAATACGCAAACAAATATTTTTATAACACGGAAGAAAATACAAGAAATGAAATACAACAAACAACAAAGGAAATACAACAAACAACAAAGGAAATACAAGAAATCAAAAATACGGGAAATACAAGAAAGGAAACACATAAAAATATTACATTTTACTGATTACCCCCCTGAAACAAGTCGGGACCTTCATTCGATGCATCTCCAAATAAGTTTGTTGGAAGATTTTTCCTTGCTATTTCTCTTCTTTTGTGACTCCAATACGCCTTTGTAATTGGAGTGAATGATGAGCAGTCCATCGCCATAATCCGTTCCTCTTGTAACTCTTTTGTGATTCCCACTCTCGTTGCTTCTTCTTCCCGTTGACGTTGAAGACTCTCCGCATGCCTTCTCTCTCGTCCAGCCTCGAATTCAATTTGACTTTGTCTGGACAACTCCATGGCTATCAATCTTTGGCTTTCAAAATCAGAAAGATGCGAACTCGACGAAGCCTTCCCTTTTCCCTTCTTGGCTTTTTTATTACCAATAGGTCTTTCAGATCTTGCTGTCGAGTGGGGAGTCTCGGGATTTTCTTCATCGCCTAGTGGAGTTGTTTCCGATTCAAATTGAGTTTCTAGTGGGGTTGGAATATAGCAATCTACCCTTGGTTGAGATCGGTTAACCGGAGGTGGTTAAGACGCTCCAGCTGTTGACCTGAACATGATCCACTCTGATGCAACTTCCCATGTGTGTTGGAAGCACCAATTTTTTTTCATATCGGACTTGTACAAACGCAATGCCAGATCATGCTAAAAATTACCAAAAAATAGTTAATATAACATATTAATAATTATTTAGCATATAATTAACGTAATATTTACCTCGTCCATTATTTGGCCGCCACTTCCCACTTCCCTTCTGGCTTTTTCAAGTGCTTCGTTCCATTTTTGCATGCTGTTGCAGATGTGTTTTTTCCATCTACTAGTGAGTGATTCTTTTGTTCTGCGTTCGTAATGAACTCCATGACTTTCAAGAAGAACATACATCAAAAACATGACTCTATCCCAGAAATTTCCCGAAGCCTGATCTGCCCCGACGATGTTGTCCTCCGATATCTCCATGTAAGCCTTTGTCAAGGCTACATCTTCAGCGGGAGTCCACTTTTTAGTTGACATTGCCTAAAAATTTTTTGCTTTCTTTTTTAGTTAGAGAGAAAGATATTGAGAGGTGTGATTTCAGAAGTGAATAGAACTCCCTTTAAATAGGAAAAGCTATAGGGTGTATTATGTAATTTTCTAAAAATTGAAGGGTTGAGATCTGATCGGTACAAAATAAAGAAGGGTTGAGATTGGTGCAGAAAAGGAAGGGTTGAGATCTGATCGGTACAAAATAAAGAATGGTTGAGATTGGTGCAGAAAAGGAAGGGTTGGGATTGGTGCAGAAAAAGAAGGGTTGAGATCTGATCGGTACAAAATAAAGAAGGGTTGAGATTGGTGCAGAAAATATAGGGTTGAGATCTGATCGGTACAAAATAAAGAAGGGTTGAGATTGGTGCAGAAAATATAGGGTTGAGATCTGATCGGTACAAAATAAAGAAGGGTTGAGATTGGTGCAGAAAATATAGGGTTGAGATCTGATCGGTACAAAATAAAGAAGGATTGAGATTGGTGCAGAAAATATAGGGTTGAGATCTGATCGGTACAAAATAAAGAAGGGTTGAGATTGGTGCAGAAAATATAGGGTTGAGATCTGATCGGTACAAAATAAAGAAGGGTTGAGATTGGTGCAGAAAATATAGGGTTGAGATCTGATCGGTACAAAATAAAGAAGGGTTGAGATTTGATACATTTTGCCTATTTAATAATCCAATCTCACATTGTAGTGAACACATTCATTCTTAAAAATCATTAAATAATTAATCATATTATATCTATATAATTAAAACAACACATTAATTAAAATAATACATTAATTACTATAACACATTTATTAAAATAAAACACTAATTAAAATAACACATTAAATAAAATCACATTAATTACAATAACACATTAATTAAAATACAACACATTAATTAAAATTACATACAACACATTAATTATACAAAATCATACACACAATAAATACACAATAAATACACAACAAAAAAAAGAAAAAAAAAAAAGGGGTCCAATCAGGTGCCGCCACTTGGCGGCACCTGACTTAAAGAGGGGCGCGTGTAAACCACTCGCGGAGCGGGCTGGGCGCAGGGCTCCGCCGAGCCCTGCGCCCAGCCCGTTCCGCCCCGCTCGCGACCCCGGCCCCCGCCCCGCACCGCTGGAGACGACTCGCCGCCACCACCCCGACCCCGGCCCCGGCCCCGACGATGCCGCTGGAGATGGCCTAATGTTGCAATAGACCTTTAACTTATAATCCAATCCCAAGTAATTAAATGAAAAAATCGTGGATTGTATAATTTTCCACACTATGTGCGAGTGGACTTTCCTGGGGACGAAATGGTCAATTAATTATTCCTACAATTTTCTTACATTTTCTGCTCCTGTTTCTAATGCATATTCATTGGTATCTAAAAATATTCGATTGGTATTATGTTCTTTTCAAGTGTTGATGATTTTTTTCTTTTTTTTTTTTGGATACAAAAGAAACAAAGGAAATAACTACTCTATGTCAACATCCAAAAGTCTAAGTCGACACCCAAAAGGTGTCCCTCAAAAAAAGAAAAAAACACCCAAAAGGTGTACCAACTCAACAGGGACCTTTTTTTTTCAAGTGTTGATGATTTAGATTTAGAGTATTCATTGATTGACATAATTACGAATTGAGTCCCGCTTTTTTTTTTTGGATTGGACATACTAGTTGGTACTAATTTTGGGAAAAATCACAAGAATGGTTTTCAAAGTTATTTTTTGGATTGGACATACTTACCCTTTTGTTGTTGCATTTCATTTCATTCCATTCATGCATGTCTGTAATTTAACTTGTATTTTTGTTTTTAGATTATAATAATTATTCTGTTAAAAAAAGAGAGACTTTATTTGAGATTCTTGGAAGATACATTTTTTTTTATAAGCAAATGATTAACCATTAAAACACGAAAATAAGCTTATTACAGAAATTCTAGGTTTTCGATAAATAAAAAAACGAGGGATGAGGGAGAGAGGGATAGAACCCTCCCAATTACAAAGTTTTTCCCATTTTGCGAGGTTGTGAGCGGGCTTGTTGCCGAGTCTTGGAATCTTCTTAACTTTCCACTTGGGCCAAGATATAAGAGTTTTCCTAGCATGAGTCGCATCAGCTTCGCTGGTCCAATAAAAAACATGGGATTGACTAGTAATCATAAGAACAAAATTGAGTGAATCACTTTAAAAAACAACAAGAAAGCAAAGAAAAAAAAAACTTTCAAGAGTGCAAAAGTCTCACACACGTAGCGTCAAAAAAGGAACCCAAGGATACAAAAACGACAGAACCGAGCCATTGGAATCACGAGCAAGGATGGATAGGTTTTGATGATCACGAGCCATTGGAATCACGAGAGGTGTGATGCTGAAGATTTCATGGTCAAGATTATAATGTTATCACGAAGATCTCCATCTGTAGTTTGTTGTGATGATCATGATGAGATGGATTCGATTCGTATTCTGAATTTAACAGTTGATGACTTTGGTAATTCTACTCTTTCGTACCACAGTATGATTTCTCGATGGTTGTCTGATAAACCACTCTAGATTATTCATTCGAGATGCTTTAAACAATCTAATGAGTAATGAATATTATATGGTTATAATAATGGGATTTATTATGTTGATAAGTGTTCATATTTTATAGGTTTGCCACAACAACTATGAACTCAACTTTAATTGTGAGTTATGTATCCGATCCAATTAATTCCCACAGGCATAGTGCTCAAGTATAAAGTTTTGTGGTCGAGACATTTCAAAAGCTAATAATAATAAGTATTAATCATCCAATCCTCAATTGGAATTCATAATCACAATATGAACCAATGGATGAAAAGATTACTGCTGTCTTTCTTCCAAAACAAATCTAATCTAATACGCTCAACTCCATTACAAACCATTTTATTTTACAAATGAATTCTGGATGCAAAAGAGCTCATTTAAGCTTTCATAACACACACCTAAAGCCAACAAAATTTAAAAATTAAGGAAACATAATTATCCAATTAAGAGAAGATATGACGAACACAACACCTAAACCCAACCAAATTTAAAAACTTAGGAAACATAACCATTACCAGAGATTAAGCTGAACACGGATCCTATCAAGGAACAATCTTGTAAGCTTTTACTTTATCGATCCAGGAAATTAACGAATTCTTCGAGTTCCTAAATCCGAAAAACCCGTGTTCTTTGCTCTTGTTCATAGTATCCAAAGGACATGGATTGCCAAGTATAAGATCAGCAAACCACCAATTCCCAACTTCCTCCAATCTAGTAGAGGTCAATCCATTCTCCCTCACAACTTCATCCCAAACTCCTCCTTTATCCTTCATCAACTCCTGTAATGTCAGCTTCTCCCCTTCCTCAAACTCACCATACTCCATGCCAAACTGCTCAGCCAAAACTTTCCAGAATTGCTTCCATTTAAACACATCTCCATTGCTCACGTTAAACGCTTCATTCTTTGCGTAGGGATCCACCGCTGCCCATATATGATGCTCGGCAATCAAATCAGCATCCGAGCAATCCGAGTACCCATCCCACGCAGCCTTACTCCCTGGAAACCTCAAAATCACACCCTCATGCTTACAAATAGCCGCGTAAACACAAAGGGTACCCACCAAGTTCATCATGCTATAAGGCGAGAAGCCAAATATGTTTCCAGGACGATGAACGGACCAAGTCAAACCTTCCTTCTTCTCCACTTCCTCAAACAATATATCCTCGAGGGTATAATAGAAATTCTTAACATTCAAGCGTGGCAAATCCTCGGTGTACGGAGGATCATGGATTTCTACCTTCCCAAATGACTCAAAAGGTCCAATGTAATGCTTCCTCCCAGTCTGCAAGCTAATGTGCTTCAATCCCGGACAATTTGGGATTACTGCATCAAGCACGTTTTTAAACATTTTTCCATTGGCTTCGCAATTTTCGACCTCGGTGGATCGGTTAGCCCACGTCACGTAGAACAGGTGGGTGATATCTTTGAGAGTTGAGAGCTTAGCTCGGGTGTCTTCCGGGTCGGATATGTCGCATCGGATGTAGTTGATGGGGTTGTCCTCATTCCAAGTAGGGCGGGAACGGCGAGCAATGCCGTAGACCTTCCATGGACCTCCAGGGGTGTCGGAGAGAGGTAAGATCTCTGCCAAGCTGTTGCCCACGATTCCAGTTACTCCAACTATCAAAGCCACGCTCTGGTGCTTCGGGGGTGCCTCATCCTCCTCCGATTTTTTCTGTTACAATCAATTATCAATCAAATTCTGCAAAAAGCATGCTCTTTCTCTCACACACACACACACACACACACATCTTCCTCCCAATTTTTCTAATTCAATCAATTACTAATCAAATCTGCCTGTCCATTTACACACGCACACACACACATCTTCCTCCAATTTTTTTCTGTTTCAATCAATTACCTATCAAATTCTGCAAATCGGCATGCTCACTGACATACAGACACACATACATCTTCGTCAAGTTTTTTATGTTTGAATTAATTACCAATCAAGTTCTGCAAATCAACATGCTCACTCACACACACGCACACATCTTCCTCCGACTTTTTCTGTTTCAATCAATTGCCAATAAAATTCTGCAAATCAGCAGGCTCACACACACACACTGCGCCGTCCTTTCCTATTTTTTTTATGTTTCAGTCAATTACCGATCAAATTCTGCAAATCAACATGCTCACGGATATATATGATGACTAGTTTAATTTTGCAGAGTGCTTACCTTTGCAGCGCCGATAGCTCCAGCCCACCACCAGCTCATTTTCGGCTACGGAATTGAGTATTTGCGAGTATTTTTATGAGATGTAAATTGAAATTTCGGATTTCCTTGAGAGGAAATTCAGAGAGTTAATCTTAATCTTAGATCATGAATTTTGTCTGTGTAGGATTGGTAAATTGACAAGTGGAATAAAACAAAAGCTTTTCTGATTTTATTTTTTTTTCGTTAGCATTTTTGTTGTTTTTTCTGATTATTATTGACGTGTTGAGTTTATCCCTTTCCAGAATATTCTTTTCAATGTGAGTACTGTATAGTATGACCTTAATTTGTCCCAGATAAGTATGTAAATTATCTCCAAAAAATAAAAATAAAAATAAAAAAGTTTGTCAATGTTAGAGTAATTGGCAATTTGTTCTTTGAAAATACACCATTTTATATATTATTTTTGGTGTTATAGTTAGTGGAATTTGGTGCACATAGACAGGTTTCAGATTGAATTGTACTGAAATATATATATATATATATATATATATATATATATATATATATATATATATTAAATTCAGACTATGAAGAATGGCTAATAAGTATCATTTCTCTAGAAATAAAATGGGTAATATGACGCAATTGAGTAACGATGTTTGTTTGAAAATCATTTAGAGCAGATGACTATTCCGGATTAAAATTACCCATATTTATGTTATACCTAACACTACACCCCAACCTAAAACAAATTAGAAATAGAAATTCTGCTCTAGTTGATGATGTCTTAATTAATTTAATCCAAAGTGTATACGCCACTTTTCTTTTTATCTGGAAAACAACATGCCCACCAAAAGACCTGAATTTTTTGGTATCTAATATACAAATAATAATATCAACAATTTTATTTCATAAAGAAAATTGTTTGAGACTAATATGTATCCACGTAATCAGATAGTTAACTCCAACAGAGCCACATATGATTTGCCGACCTTTATGTGGAACGAAGCAAAGGCAATACGAAAAAAATATGTCTTCCGTCTTGAATTTTATTTTATTTTCTTTTCTTTTGCCCTCCAAATAAATAACCCAATACTACAAACATCCCTCACAAAATTGTATTCATATTGCAATCACTAATGACTAATGTCTCATTTATCATTTTATTTTATGTACTCCATAATTTTCTTCCACAAAAGATATTTGTGACCATGAAAATAAAGTTTACGACAAAGTGTAATAAACTACACAAGTTTACATACAATATCTTAAAAAAAAAAAAAAAAAAGGGAGGGTGAAACTGTTATCTTCAACAATTTTAATCTCACACTTCATAAAATTACACATCAATCGCAACTTTTTTGGTAATATTTCAACTTTCAATCTCAAACTCTACCGAATTACACTTTTTAATCCCAATAACTTAAAATATTTAGTATCATAAAATGGATATTTAACATTTTTAGGCCTCTTGAAACTATTTAGATATTACAACAAATTGGAGGAAAAATTATGGGATCTGAACACTATTAAAAGGAGTATACATGCAAACCTACATTACATCAATATCACAATCTTAGTATGTATTTCCTTCTCTTAACACAACACCCCTTTCAAACACTTAAAGACCAACAAAATCGAAGAACACAAACCTCAAACGAACTCTAATCCAAGAGACAGACAGACAATCTTGTCTTGTGAGCTGCCCTTAACCTTATTAATTAATCTCCCACAACACCATGTTCTTTGCTCTTATTCATACAACTATCCAACACACATTCTGTAGTCTGTACAAAGAACAAGATTAGCAAACACCCACATCTTCCAATCTACACCAACCCATTCTTCTTCACAATCTCATCCCACATCGACCCTTTATCCTCATTAGCTCTGTCAAGCTCAAATTCTGGTGTTGCCTTGTAAGACTCTTCGGTTTCTTTCTGCTTTAACAATAGAGAGATCAGATATAACACACAAGTTTTTAAATCAAATTTATTTGAAAGAAAATGCACGCACTAATTAATTAAACATAGCATACTCGTGTAAGATATTTCACTTGCCTTGGTATTGGCAACTGCTCTAGCCCACCACCACCGGCTCATTTTATAAACAACTTATTCTTTTAAGGAAATGGATCGATCACCTTCTCTGTGTGTGTGTGTGTGTTTTCAAAATAGATCTACTTTTCTAGCCGGACAGTGAACTATCGAAAAGAGTTCCTTCAATCTATCATATGATAGGGGAATGATGCCATGGATCATGATAGGCGCTGAATACTGATCATTTTTAATTTGGAGTTGCCAACTGTTTTGGAAGTATTTCAAGATTCTTTAATACTATACATAAATACAACTCCTGAAAGAATCAGCAATCAAGAGAAATACTCAAGTTCTTACCCGAAAATCAAGTTTTCATAAAATGCCATCCCTCTTGTACTATCCTGCAGAGCTTAATACATACTTGATAGCTCATATTGGAAGCATTATGACCCATAATCAAGTTGACTAACATCAAAAACCAAAATCTAACTCAAACTTATTCACGATGGTGTTCATCACAATACTAATAAAATAAAAATATGCAACAATAATAAAATAAAAATCAGATAAAAGTCCACCAGGATATTAAATTGAACCACATGCGCATGGACAGCCAACATACATATGATCACAACCTTATAAAACCTTATACGTGACCATGTGCAGCTTGATTTATGAAACTTCCTTACTATCTTATAAAATGTCGAAGTAGTTTATGACTTCAAAATATTTACAAAACAATTTGATGCGGCCGTAAAATGTCTCGCAATACAACATCAAAATGTACTATATATGACTGCATTTATATCTACTTCCTTTTCTTTTTTTCTTTTTTTTTTTTCGGTACAAACCTATATCTACTTGTGACAAAAAAGGTATTACATACCTCAGTGAATTCCCGAATCTTACATTTTAGTCTTTTAAGACTTAATATCATCTAAACAAGCCAGATTAAAAGATCGTAGGCCAGACACCCTATCTAGATGAGCTTGTTCATCATCATTACATCATAAGTCGTTCGGACAATCTACGTTCTTCCTCCATTGAAACATGTGGATTGATTTTCCGAAGATTACTAACAAACGTAATCGCCTCATCTCTCCTGTCAAGCTTACAATACCAATCCACAACTGAATTATGTGTGCTCTGATTAGGTTTACACCCGTTCTTAATCATATACTGAATCAAATCAATAGCCTCAACAAACATGGCGCCACCTGCATAACTTGCAACAAAGGTATTATACGTAATAACATCAGGAGTCACCCCAGATTCCTTCATCTCCAAGAAAACTCTCGAGGCATCTTTCATTCTACCATTCCTACAATACCCATAAATCACAGTATTGAACGAAATCACATCAGGCTTTATCCCTTTAGACAACAAATTCTTTAATATTTCTTCAGCTCTCTCGAAATTTCCAGACCTGCTGTACATGTACATCAAACTATTGTACGTTGTCAAACTAGGTGTGAACCCACTTTTGTGCATGAAGTTTAGAATCTCGTTTGCTTTGTCGATCATTTGTCTCCTACCGTAAATAGAAACCATTGCATTTAAAGTAGTTATATCTGGTGAGAACCCTTTTCTTCTTAGCTCTAGAAAAGCTTGCTCTGTTTCCATTAATAAATCACTTTTGCTATAAACAAGAACAAGGGTCTTTAGCAAAATCGTGTGTGGTTCGATTGAACCTGAATATATGTCTGAAGCAAGAGCATGTATTTTCTCGATTTGTTTTCCGTTAGCATATGCATGAAGCATTGAGCTATAAGTAAGCTCGTTAGGTCTACATCTGCCATTCATTTCAGCGAAAATTTTCTCCGACTGATCCCATAGGCCTCCTCTGGCCAGTGCTGCTAAAACAGCATTGTAAGTCGAAAGGTCGGGAGTGACCCCTGCTTCCAACATACGCTTATAAATAGCCATAGCTTGGTCAAAAGATCCACATTTACTGTAAGCACTTATTAAAGTGTTGAAAGTGTCCCTTTCAGCCACAAAACCCGATCTTTTCATTTCTCGGAACACTCCAGAAACTTCCGTGTCCATCCCATTCTGCCCAAAAACGGCCAAAAGTGTATTCCAAGTAACAACATCTGCTGTACATCCACACGCCTTTATATCATCAAAAATCTTCATCATTTCCGTAAATTTCCCACGATTTCCGTACATTTTAATTAGAGCATTAAAAGTGCATATATTTGGATTACAACCTGCATCCCGCATTTCCTCAAATATCCTCATCGCTGACTCATCTTTCCCAGCCTTCTCAAATCCCGACAAAAGTGTAGTATAAGTGAACACGTCTGGCTTAATCCCATTCTCGAGCATCTTAGTTTTTAGCAGCATAGCTTCCTCCAATAAACCATCTCGAGCATAAGCAGATATCAAGGAATTGTATGTGACAATGCTAGGGGAAAAGCCATTAACTTCCATCTCCCTCAAAACTTCCATGGCTTCCTTAGGCCTCCTGGACTTTCCATAAACATCCAATAGCGCATTGTAAGTGACTTTATCCGGAACATATCCAACAGATTTCATCTCCTCGAAAAATCCTTTTGCTTCCTCAAACAAAGAGCCGCGTCTACAACAAGTTATAATAGTATTGTAAGTGTAAGCATCAGGAGCAATGCCTGAGTTCTTCATACCATCAAAAACTGCCATAATCTTATTCCAAGGCATACCCATTTTTCCGTAAACATTCAAAATCACATTATAAGTAATCAAAGTAGGTTTGCACCCTTCTTCCTCCATTTTTTTGAAAACCATCACAGCCTCTCTATACCGTCCATTATTCGCGAAAACACTTATCAAAGAAGTATATGAATACACATCAATCCCATATCCATCTTTATGCAAATTATGAAGCAAAGATGCAGCAGTAGAAACCTGTCCCTCTTTCCCCAACATACTAATTAACACAGCCACAAGAGACCCATTAATCAAATTCTCCGAATCCCCACGTTTTTTTACCCATTTGAACACACTCAAAGCCAAGTCACATTTTTTATGAAAACCCAAAGCCTTAATTATGCCCAAAATATCAGAGAAAACCGTTTCTCTACAGAATTCGGAAAACCCATTTTCCTGATTAGTATAAGAATTGAAGAGAGTAAACAACTCTTGGTCTAGCTTTTCGACGTCGAATTGAGGGTCGATGAGAGAGTGGAGAGTGAGCTCACCTTGAGAAGAAAGACGGTGGTGAAACCAGGGCTTGCCTTTGTTTAGGTCGCGGTGTTTCCCAATACGACGTCGTGGACGGGGAGTGGTGGAGGAGGGGGTGGGGTTGTTTAGGTGGTGGGTGTGGAGGAAGTCTTGAAGGAGAGGGGTTAAAGGGGGCGGTTGAGAGAGTGGGGTGGGTGAGTGGAGCTGGGCTTCTTGGAAGAAGGGTTTTGGGGGCGGGGGATTCGGGAGGAGAAGAGGAAGAGCTAATTTTTCTGCCATTGGAGGAGCATAAGGATTAAAGGAAATGTTGTTTCTTTTAGTAGCAGTCAAAAAATTTGTCTACTTGAAGAAAAAATCTACAGTATTTCTTTTCGACCAATTGAACAAATATCTACTAATATATTAATGGAAAATTAAATGAGACTGTAGTGTTTAATCACTTTTGAGAGGTGTCCGAAATATTAATAGAGAATCTTTCTCAATAAATATTCAAATATGAATCCGCTATTTGATAGTAATTAGATTATTTTATTAAATTAATCACTTGTTGATTGTAGCGGTCTATTTGAGTGTGGCATGAATACTAGTTATATTTTAATTGAATCTTTGTATTATTAGATGTGATTTTGTGAGAGGAAAGAATTCATATAATATTAATATTATAATCTAAATTCAATATAGATTTTTTTTAACATATGTTTGTAAGACTTAAACGAATAAATGGTACAATTAATTTAATTAACCTCTTTATATATGTTGCAATTTCAAAATATGCTTGATTAACTTCAATCAAATAAAAAAATGGATTCATTACTTGGCGAGCCCATGTACACAATTTCGTTATATTAACTTTACCAATAAAATTTAGAACTTATTTCAAAAACATGTGGAAATTATAAATATAAATTATAACTTAAGTTAAATCCATTAATTATTCTAATTTAGAACTTTCGTTATTCTAATCTAATGGTAGTTGTCAGTCAGTTTATAACACAAACTCCATTAATTATTCACTAAATGAATCTTAAATCGAACATGCCCAATCAAGCAAAATAACAAAATTGGGTTGGATCAGTGAAGTTAAGGGAGGCTGCTCATGGGCGCTGGAAACAGTACCTGCTAATATACCCAAGTAGACTTAAGTCTCCGAATTCAATCCAACTAAAGATGCAAGAATAGAGAATCAAACTGAGATTAAATATGCAATTATCAAATTTATAAGAACTAGTAGTCACTACAAGCACTGCACTTTTAAACCTACAAACGTATCCAAAACGCAAAATTACTCATCATGAGTGACTGATATGATATATCCTCCAGCGAGGAGGAGGAGTTTAGAAGTTGATCTATAAAGGAAAGCTAATCTTTGATTGACACGGTCGTTTGTTGCTAGTATTTCCAATGTCATTAACCAACATAAACTACATCTACCAAAAGCTTGCTTTCCTTTTTCAAGGTGCATAGCCATCATAGTCTTCATGACTCACTTAAGAAAATGAGGACTGATTAAACCAGCAATCTCAAGAAACCCAACACGCTCCCTTTCTCCAAATATTTTCTTCAGCTTCTCATCACAAACAATGACCTTCTTGTCTGCAGGATCCTGAAATGAAGACAAAGACCAAGTTAGAAGTTCGTCAGCAAAAGCACAGGGCAGACATAATTGATCAGTTTTTTTTTGTTGCTTTGCTTAAGAACATAGAGATCTCCCAGTATATGACTACAGAAAAGAGTGCAAAAAGACTAATTGGGTTGAAGGATTTGAATTTGAACAAGGATTTCAGATGACTCCAACATCCGGTGGATTTCATATTCATCACTAAGGTTTTGATAATTGACATCCATACAAAACAAAATGATCCAAACAAAGTACAATTGATTTGTATTGTGAATTTGAGATACTTAGCTCCAAATTCCTCTATCCAAATGAAGTCCAAGAGAGGAAAAGTTTGGACATACACTAATTAGAGAATTACATGAAACAATCTCTCCGCCTTCATTTAAACCAAAACCAGAATGTCAAGTTTTTAGCGAATTACACATAATATGCCAGTTCAAACCAAACATTAGCCTTTAATAACAAACTTAATACCACCACAACATACTTTATCTACAATATCATGCGCAGTTATATATATATATAAAAAAAATCAATAAGAAAAAGACATAAAAATACCCAAAAAACTAGGGTTTCATAAATTAAGGAGAGCTCACAATATCCTAAATACCTGAAGACTGTGTTGTTTGATGTAGGCCCAAATTTCCTTGAGGGCTTGAGTGCGGGCAATCTCAGGCACGCCGCCGAGGAACGCTTGCATTTCCGGCGACACACGGCGTGGCTTCATTATCCCCTTCGGCTCGCGCTTCTCCGTCTCAGTAGCTGGCTTCGACGCCGCCGAGAGCTTCACCGAGCGCACAGCGCGAATGTTAGCGGGAATAAGCCTGAAGCTGGCAGCAGAAGATGACTTAGCAAACGACGCCGTTTCGCTAGGAAGAAAACTCGAGAAGACACTAAAGGATATCGCCATTTTTGCAGTAAAACTTTTCGTGAGAGTGCGTGTATATTTTAGCAGGAGGGTTTTGAAATGAGGAAGTGAGGGAGAAGATAAGAGTTTGGAAAATAGTTGAATGAACGTTTAAACATCTTGTGACTCTACTCTGGCCTGGTCTGGTCTGGTCTGGTCGAGTTTGTTTTGGCCTGACTTTTTGGATTATTACACCCTGTCTAGGCCTAGGGCTTCTCAATGAATTATATATACATGCACATTGACAAAATATGAAATCCATTTAGATAAGATATTCATATTTACATCTACTTCAGTTTGATTAAAATTACAAGATTATCATTGGGCCTTTAATTTAAAAAAAGAAATTCAACAAAATCTAAAATGATCTTTTGCCCTCCTTTTAATAATAGATACTTATTTTATATCTTGTTGAAATGAGCCAGTCAACTTAATAAATTTCAAAAAAATTAAATAATAAATAAGAAAAAACTATATTTATTTGAAGAATTATTAAATAACACTTTAGACATTAATACCTGAAAATCTCAAAATAAATAAATTTGAAAGAATAAAATCGTAGATCATTTTGCAGACAATAAGATGTTGGGTCCGTCGGCAGTTGCAGTTGTAGACTCACAGCACAAAGTCGTAGAGCTTAATTGGGCTTCAAGAGTCTTCAACATAAGAAATTACAGCCCAACAAGTAGAACATTCTTCGTTGGGCTTCATCCCTCTATACAGAAATTGAACTGTCGTTCGTCGTTTCATAATTCATAAGCTCTCGCCGATTTTTTCTCGCAAATCGAAAGTTAATTAACACCTACAATGATTAATAATAGATTTGTGATATAAAATCGATTCTGTAAAGAATTTTTTGGTTTCCCAAGGGTTTAATCTCTTTCGAGGCGGATCGAGCACATTTTGATATCTAGTTAAGTGGGAGAAATTATTAGCGATTTATTTCACTATTTAGGAGTAAACATTTTACCTTTTTATAAAAAAGATAGATAGATAAAAGACCCCTCTGTCTGTTTATATCTAATCTAACTTACTATTATTTCAAGGGAGTGTTTTGATCAAAAAAGTTAATTTTGACTAAAATTCTTTTTTCTCCCGTTTTTGAATTTTTTTTAATTAAAATCCACTAATTTCACAAATTAAAATTGGATAAACTTCTTTCCCACCTCCCCTCCACTTCTTTTGAAACCACCAGATGTATAACCTCTATTAATTAACTTCCCCTCAAACTCTTTTGAAACCATCGGATATAACTTCCCCATTTTCTCTCATGTTTCCCTTCCATCCTTTTGATATTCCAAATTCATATTTTTCCCAAAAGTTTTTTCTTCGGGAAAAATCGAACAACATTCTCGACCAAACCTCCTCCGACATGGAGACGAGAAGTCGGATAAATTCTTCTCTCACGCTGAAGTTCTCAATATCTTCACCAACGGTATCATCGGCGAAGTTAAAATGCGCAAGTCGTCGAGAAGATAGCGAAATCGTCAAACATGTAGCCGCACGTAGCGAATGTTCTGAACATTTTGATAGATATGGAGAGTTCCCGGTATTTCCCTCTCAAAACCCTTTTCATTAAAAAAATTATAATTTTTGATATCTCTGGAGGATTAAATCATAAGTATACCTTTTGTTAATTCGTTACTACATATTATGATTGAAGACTTGAAGTACTCTATCTGTAAGAGGATTATTCACTTCTATTTAAGTTGAGATTTTTTGCAGTGTTCTTCAGACAATGAAGATTTTAATTAGTGGAATCGAATCAAATGTAAGTATATAAACTTTTGAATAATTGGATTAACTGCGCATTCAATTTAGCTCTCATTTGCAGCTAAATTGTGTTTTGGATATTGGTGTTTATTTGTGTTGGTTTTAAATTTGTTTAAAGTGGAATGAAAATAGTACCCCCTGTTCTTATAGTTCTCTGAGTTATTGTTATTATTTTACGAGCAATACCTTTTTGTCCTTTTTCACCCCTTCAAGTTAACAATTAAAATAGTTCATTACAATAAGGACGTATTGTGCTGACTGTCTAATAATTATAGAGAAAATTTACAAAGAGAAAAGGGGAATCATAGTGAGGTATCATAGTTAACATAAACAAGATTTTTGGATTGGGTTATCCGTTGTATATGGATAGAACAGAGAGGCCTACAAAAGAAACAATTTTCATTGGCGAAGCACAAGGGTCGGACAACAATATCATTTATACGAAAGAATAAGAAAATACAACATGAGGTAATGGGAACATTAGTTTCTCTTATTTTGCCTTCTGAGGTAAATTCTCTAAGATTTTGGTGTTTGTTGTCTTCAAAATATCATCATATCATATTTGTGCATGCCATTTTTTCTTATCTTCTTATTGTCTATCATCACTGTTGGACTCTTTTTTTCTTTTCTTTTTTCGCTTGATTGCAGATAATTGAATGGTCCAGATGCATTTGTTTTAATGTTTCAACTGTATGAATCTCTATAGCATTGCTATATTTGGGGAACTCAATATTTGAATTGCATAATATCTATCAAAAGCAGGGAACACTTTTATGAA
This sequence comes from Penstemon barbatus, assembly GCA_003313485.2. Taxonomy (NCBI): domain Eukaryota; kingdom Viridiplantae; phylum Streptophyta; class Magnoliopsida; order Lamiales; family Plantaginaceae; genus Penstemon; species Penstemon barbatus. The sequence continues at coordinate 85,943,840 of CM064884.1, read as the reverse complement.
ACCTGAAATTCTTGATAACGATTTTAGGAAACAACCTGGAACCAAATTAGAAAGGCTCAAGGCAGGGACTCGACTTGATTATGAGATGATAAGCAAGATTGGCAAGCATACCAATTTGGAGACATGGTCACATTAGAGTATATTGATTGTATTGCAATTCAATGTAACATGACAATGGTTTTTATGTACCAACTGTAAATTGTTCTATACATGAAACTTTACAATTGAAGCTCATAGGTATTGATAATAATGTTTGTATGAATTGTAATTAGAAGTGTAATTCCATAAGTGTTAAACAATACTTTTTCCAAATACTTGAGTTAAACATACTTTTTCTTTAGTCACATGCAAGTACCTTTATCTTTTGATTTAATAAATAAATTAATTGGAGAACGAAGATTAAAAAAATATGTATATCATATGCATGAGATGAGAAGTCATATATAAGTCATTTTTATGCCACGAATATATCATATTCGTTCTACAGAATTAAATTAAGTTTTAATTGTTGGTAGTAACTTTCAATACTACTTAAAATTTCAGTTATAGCAAATCAACTTTGTTTAATTAACACACTCAAAAGCTTACATTCACAATCGGATAGAATTTTTAACTACTTGAAGACCATGAGAATTATGAGGAAATAAATGGTATAATTTTCTTTCCGTATTGAATAAATATTTTATAATAAGTTCCTTCATAAATCTTTGCTATAATAAATTTAAAAATAGTTTAATTTAAAAATAATAGTTTTCATGAATACATAGTTGGTTCAAATAAATTAGGTGAAGTTGGTTGTATAAACAAGCTTCAATATGGTAAGATACAACTGCTCAATTATTTGATTTCTTATCAAATTAGACTTTCAATCTAAGCCACCCGTTACTTTATATATCCATCTTCTACATTATAGATGTTAAATATTTAACGCTTATTTATATACATAAATATTTTTTAGCTCTCATATTTTTATGTCAAACTATTTACTTAACAATATTCATAATTATATAAAATGAGAGTGAATCGCACTTTTCGTCCTTCTTATGGGTTAGCTTTTGCATATTTCTCCCTCTTAAATTTTTCGTAGTAGATTCGTCCCTATTAAATTTTTCGTAGTAGATTTGTCCCTCTTAAATTTTTCGTAGTAGATTCGTCCCTCTTAAATTTTTCGTAATAGATGCGGTCCTCTCATCAATGTAGTATAACACATACGTCCCTCTTAAATCCAAAATAAATCATAAAATTGACAAAAATGGTATTTTGAATTTAAGAAGGACGAACGTGTTACACTACATTGATGAGAGGAAAGCATCAATATGCTACGAAAAATTTAAGAGGGACGAATGAGTTACACTACATTGATAAGAGGGACAAATCTGCTACCAAAAACTTAAGAGAGACGAATGTGCGAAAGTTAGCCCATAAGGAGGACGAAAAGATTAACTCTATAAAATAATTAGTATAGCTCCGTGCATAGAACGGGTTTATGCTAGTAATATTGAAAACAAGCTCATAGCTTTTGTTAGCTTTTTAAATATTTGTGTTTAGACTGAAATGCTCAAAAGAGATAAATTTACCTATCACTACCACTACCACCCGTTTTTAATTTGACGATGGGATAATTTGACTGCATAATATTTTTACATAATGGTAAATTGCACATTAAAAGTATACTAGTTACTATAATATCTCAAGGCATGGACTACATTGCTTGCATTAATACCAGTTGATGCAGCAGCAGCAAAACATAACATAAAGAATTTTTTTAAAAATTACACCAATTAATTAATTAATTAATATTGGTATTGCCCATCTCTCAAGTTTCCCTCTGCCTGCCAACATTTTTTCCAGACTTTCTACCCATAATTTTGATAACTCTGAGAAAATACTATACAGTATAGTATTATGTTTTCATTTTAGTATTTTTCAAATTAGTAAGTACATTGAAATGCTAAATAATGTCGAGCAATTTAAGAACATTTGGTATTACTACTACATAATGACTACCCCCAAAAAGTCAATATGAGGATTCCCAAAGAAATTTACTACTCCTACTCCTACACCTACTACTACTAATTACTACTATATACTACATGGAAGAATATTCCACCCCACCTTTAGTTGCTTCAGTATTAGTATAAATTACTACTACTACTGTATAATTAATGATTTCACTCTTTCATCATGGTACTACTTAATTGGGTAGTTAGGAATTTACTAATGCTCTTTACTATAATTTAATTCGATTAACTAATTGCACCATAATAGTAATCCTTATATATTTTTCAAAAATTTCAAATCATAATTAAATCAGTACTAAGATTATATTCGGGCAAAGTTTCTTTTCCGAGCTAGCTAGGCATCAATTAATGTTGGTGGGATTCAGTGCTTTAATCACATTGAAAATTTCTCTTCTTCAGGATCAGGACCACCATTGATTATTCATGATCCAAAACACACACATGTATTAATTATCAGCATATTTAGTTAGATTTCAATTCATTGTCTGATGTGATCACATAAGCTACGAATTAAAGAGACTAGTAGTAGTATGAAATGAAATGGTACCTCTTTTACAAGGCATTCAAATAGATCTAAGTATATATTTATTGTTCCACACACAAAACTTGACATTAGTAAAATGGAATAGAAAATTTATGTGGTCTTTGAAGGCCATATGATTTATGTGTTGGTAATTTTTTTAACTTAGGTAAGCGGAGCTAGTAGAGCCCAAATATTTTGACTCAAAAAGAAAGATGGAGCCCAAATATTATATTAGGAAAAAATGTAGTGCATACTTAGTATCAGTATTTACCACAGATCTTTGACCAATAGATTCATGCATCCAGGTAAAAATATATAGCTGAACAAAAAGAGACAGAGATGGGCATTATGTTCTTAGAGGCAGAGGGTTGGTTTTCTCATTTACTGACATTAACTAATCAACACGTATGAGTGAATGGATTGTACATTGCTCATAATGTGTTCCCTCATCAATGGATGCATTTTGACCGACCTTTCAGGTACACATTCATTCATAATTTTGGTGAAACCGTTCCCACACTCTGCACCCAATTAATTAGGTGAAATGAAAATGAGAAACTCTCTCAAAATTAGGGGAAATTCTTACCAAACCCAAACTAATTAAGATTACATGAAGAGTGACCAATAATTAGGTAAGGGCAATACACAATGTGATTGAATCATGAGTTTGATGAAATTATGTCTGTGTATAAGAATTTTCCTAAAAATTAGTAGTATTAAGTAACCAATCAAATTCTAATTGGAATTATCTTCTAAAGAGAAACAAGAAAAAAAAAACAAAAAAAAAAAAGTTCCAAATGTTACTGAAATTTATTGATCTCGTTTGACCATTTGTGTCTATATGCAACGTAGTCCCGATTCATAAATCTCCTCTATGTTCGAAAGATCAACACTTTATCTTAATACAAGAGAGGTTTCTTCTCAAAATTTATTATAATGTGCGACACCACTAATTTTTACTTATTACTCTATATATCTAAGAACAAAAATATAAAACATAATTAAAATTTTACATTTTCCAAACCGAAGTGAGGGGCACCATCCAAGTGAGGACTGAGAAGCAATGCAATTTGTTCCAATTAGAGTCATTAATAGTGGGAGCAAGTAGACGGTCCAGTTGAGATATTTTGGGATGAGAGGAAGGGGACTTGAAAAGACCGAACGAAAGCATTGTTAATGGAATGCAAGCTAGTCATAGTCATTCTAATTCTACTTAACAATTACTCCTCTTTCTTTTACAAATTCACCTCCCGAAAGATCGACTTTCGCGTGGAAATAAGAATTAACATGAATGTTTAATTTCAGGGAATTAAGAAGGACATAGACATATATAGTATGATATTTTTTGTTTTGTGAAGCCTTATTGAACGATTAGGCACTAATTTTCCGATTTACTAACTACTAGTTTTAGTAACGATGAAGGGTGATGAGAAAGCAGCAAAAAAGAGATTAATAAATTATTATCACATGGGTTTGGGAAAGGTTTAACTAGCAACTCCTCGTGCCTTTAGTGAAATGATCATTCTCTCCTCACACGGTACACGCTTTTGCCAAAAACGAGGCAAGCCATCGGCCCACATTATTTTTTATGTTCAAAATGATGAATTGGATGGGTCTGTGTCCAAGACCAAGACCCAACGGTCAACAAAGGGATTTTCAAAAAGAAAATTCCAAAAGCTGATTGATAAAAAAAAGCAGCCATGTTGCACATTATTAAAGAAAATATCCAACTGGCCCTAGATTCTGAAAATACAATTTCTGCTATTTTCTCATAAATTATTAGTATTGTCGAGAAGATTTGTATCATGACATATGAAATCTACTTCACAAAATAATTAATCAAATATGAAGAAGATGCTAAGTTCTGTAAGGCACAGAGGAATTTCCTCCTTTCAAGAAAAGAAAAGCTCTAAACATCAACAAATCAAATGGCAAACAAGAACAGGCTAAAGTTAAAGAACTGAAACACTAAAATCCAACCAATTTTAGAAGTATTCCTCTTCAAACTGCCAAAGCCTTATACATTTAGGCAGAAAAAAGAAAAAAGTAAAGAAAAAGAAAAAAAAATCCAATGGTTTTTGCCAATAATAATACTAAAGCTCACCACTTTCCTCCATCCGTGAAGGTAAACTGAAAAACTAACCTCCATTTGCTCAATCTGTTACTAGAAAAAAATGAGCTCCAACCAACCCCTTTAGTTGGATTCTGCTATCAGAGTATAAAGATTCATCGAGGCTCGAAATGAACCCATGAACGATTATCCTCTACAACACAGACTAACAGAGTAATTAAAACAACTAATAAATTCTCAATAAAATGAGCCTAATTCATTACTTCTCCTATGTTAGTAAATTAGAAACTGCCTAACCATATGAACATTTGCCTGCCATAAGTTAATCCTATGTGGTCAGATGCTCTCCTGGGCATTATTATCCAGTGCTGCAACTTTTGCACGATGAGAAAGTGCCAATTTTGCCCTTTCCTCTTGAGGAAATACACATGCTTCACTGATCGAACCTGATTTCAAATCAGCCGGTGGAATAAAACATTCTACGCACAAACCCGGAACATTAAACGCTACCTCTTCAATTGTCCATGCTTCTTCCATTCTAGTTTTTGTATGGCTATTTGCCGTTTCTCCAAATCGGAAAAGGGTAACCACAGAACGACCAGAATGAGCAATCATGATCCCTTCAACAGGTCGATAATCATCCAAGAATGAATTGATAGTAGTTTCCCAGTAAAGGGCATCCCCACCATTGGATTGAATCCGGGTGAGATGTGAATCTTCCATGTGAATGAGAAGCCCCGTCTTTTGGCTGAAGTAGCCAAACAGGACATGTCTTATGATTTCCGCAGGTCCTTCACTTCTTGCCTTCAATGTCTGAGGTTCAGCAGCAAGCTTTAGAATGAAACAATCTTCCCCATTGATACTCTTCTCCCCGATACAAATGGCATCAGCAAACATACTAGCAGTAGTTCTTGGATCAAGGCCCTGCAAAATCAAACACCAAGATTTGAATACCTAGACGTAAAAAACCGGTGAACAAATGAAAACTGGTGAGATTTGAACCTGAAGGGCACGGCGTAAAGGTCTGACTGGACCCTTTGCAGTGTGGGCCCCGAGCCAGGGCGTGTGCCTCCACACTAACTTGCCATTACACCCGGCATGAACTTTGCTTCCCCCAACTGCAAGCTCAACATACCACATATCTGGATTCATCTGCCAAAGGACAAAACCACCAGATTGTGCAGTTCTAGCGGCATTCCGGTTCTTCACAACCTTTGTTGCATTTTCAAATTCAGAGGCTACCATCTTCAATTTCCCCATTACATAAGCATTCTTAATAGAGTTTTGGACCTTTTGACCTCCAGAAGCAGCAGTAAACTGTTGCAGTATGTATTGGGCCGACGATGTTTCCTACAAAATGCAAGAACTGATATTTTAAACAACATTATGGTACCAAACATTAGAGTCAAAAGTTTAATCTAAGATTCACTCGCATCAACTCCTAAGTTTACAAAATAGGAGCTAGAATATTACTTCTCATCAAGATACAGATAATCTACTCAGTTTTTTATATAACCTGAATCAAAAGCCTTCATGAATTAAATTCAGAGTTATGAGGATTTATGAGTGTAACACATGAACTACTTTCAAAATCTAGCAACAAATTTCACCAAATAAATAGCAACAAACACAAAAATTATCAGGCGTTTATACATACAATGGGGGTGTCCTTTATACTGAGATGAGGCAAAGGGTCAGTGGTGCTGACGTGTACCGGGGCGAGAGGTGCGCCCATCACCCCAAGCAACAGCCTCAAATCATTCTTGTTGCCGTACACATTCTCGTTAACACTAATAGACGGGTTCCGACTCAGCTGCCCTAGTACCCACTGTCCGAGACCCGACCCGATCCGCTTCGACTCCCCTATCTCTCCACCATCCGGATCCGGGCCCTCCATCAACGGCGTCAAACTGCCCGATCTCCCAATCAGCGGCTCAGGATTATTATTCGTAATAACCTTCCTCCGAAACAAACCCGGACTCTTCGAACGAGACCTACCCGGAGACAACCCGCGTACAACTTCCTCCTTCAATGCCGAGAAAAACCCTTGCCTTTTCTCCATTTTCTTTTCTTTTTCTATTTTACTTAATAAATCACTACTACTATGAGTTATGATTGTGTGTGTATTTGTAAGGAAAAGAATCACGCAGTTTGTGTTGACCTAAACCCTATACATTTACATGATAGAGTTGTAATCACCATTTTTTCATGAGAGTGAACCTAGCTATGCTGTTATAGAGAGAGAGAGAGAGTGTTTTTTAGTTAGAGAAATAGGTGATGGGAGTGAGGAAAAACGTTGAGAAGAAAGTGGCGTTATTTAGAGAGAGAGAGAGAGACTGATGAATGAGTTGAGAGTAGTAGCAGTGCAACAGTGTGAAAATGATTTCTGGAGAGAGAAAGAGAGTTCTCAGTGTGTGTGTGCTGCTGCTGCTTTCTGGTTGTGGGGACCGGCACTCTGAGTGTGATGTGAAGGGCGGGGCGAGTGAGCTCACGCGAAGGGGAGTTTGGAAACAATTCACTTCTCTTTTTTTTTTTTTTTTTTTTAATAAATAAATCCTTCGGAATTGTAATTTTAACACATTGAATTCTCGAATTGTATATTATTTCGGTAAGGTCTAATTTAATAAAGGTGCAAAATGACCATTCAAATATTTATGCAATTCAATGGTGAAATATTGTCAATATAACAATTTTAGAGTGCAAAATGTAGATAATACGAGTATATTTTTAACGTTCAAAATATCAAATGTTAATTTTCTTTTCACTAAATTGAAAACTATTGGGGCATCTAAGTCAATAATATTTCATGTTCAAAATTATAGGATTTAGTTTTGGTTTGATCCTTATTTGACAAGTGTAATATACTATGAAACTTAATATATGTATATTTTAACTTATGATTTGGAGGATGCAGTTGAGTCCGAGAGAATTTCTTTTAGAAATAGAAAATTGGTGGTAAATAGATGTACCGGATAAATATTGCATTCTCTTAATATTGAAGCGTTACGATTATCGTAAAGGTTTTAAATTGGTATACCCTAATTAATTTTTTGTGGGTTAATTTTTTATATTTAAATTTAGGGACTAAAACTGCAGAGAATTTGTCGCAATAGTGCTGTTTTCCAAACAAACATTTTACAAAACAAATCACTTTATTTGTTTCGGAATGACATGTAATTTGGTAATCTGATTACCATACATTATATAATTGTGTTTGAGTTGATTTTCTGTATTTTGGAAAAGGAATTAAATTCCTCATAATCAGAAAATTTATCTACATAAACCAGGAATCTGAAACTCAAATTTTTCATGGTATTCTAATTCCATTCCCATTGAAATTCATGGTAAAAATTAAAAAGACAATATTCTTCATATATATATATATATATATATAATTAATTTGTATTTACTATAAAATATACATAAATTAAATCAATTATAAATTTTGATGTATGGCAAGTATATTATATATCTTATCAACATTAAGAATAATTACTTACACCTAGGGCTGGGTAAATGGGACCGGGTTTCGGGTACCCGTCCCGTCCCGATCGGGTTTTTCCCATTTGGGACGGGACAAAACGGGTATTTTTTCAGTTGGGACGGGACAAAACCCGGTCCCGAAAAATCGGGACGGGTTTCGGGTTTTGATCCCCACCCGATCGGGGAACCCGGTCCCGATTACATAGTTTAATTAAAACATATATATGATCAAAATACCTAATCTAAATCTAAAATTCAACCATTCACGTCTCATTCTACGTATTCTTCTTCTCTAAAATCCAAACATACAAGTAAATGTATCTAATCATAATACTTAACTCCACCACAACTCAACTCCTGCCGTCCGCCACTGATCCGTTGCTCGCCGACGTTCAGTTTTTCAACATATATCATCTTTCAATTTTCAAATTTCTCCAATAATTTTCTTTAATAAGATCTTGAGGTTTTGAGATCATTTCTGAGTCTACATGTTGTATATAAGATGGTGAAATGACATACCAATATTGACACATAAGATTCGAGGCGGTTTGAAAATTGCATTAAACTAAAAAAAATTAAAAAAAATAATAGTTTATCGGGACACCCGGTCCCGTCCCGAAATCCCGAAATTAAATCGGGTACCCGAAACTCTCGGGACCTTGGTTGATCTACCGGGTTTCGGGATTTGAATTTGAGATCCCGAAACCCGATATCCCGTCCCGAAATACCCGAATTCCCGAAAACCCGTCCCGATCCCACCCCTACTTACACCCCTTGAAATTATGTGAAATTACATAATCATCCTTTGAAATTTCAGTAATTACAAAACAGCAATTGAAGTCTTTAAAAAGATTAACTTAACATAAAATGCTTTTTACCACTTCACTATACCTATAAAATTAAGATAAATGTCAAAAATATTAAATGATTATTGGTTGAGTAAAAAAAAGTTAAATTTTAATTTTAATTAAAAAATCTCATAAATAATTTATAATATATAAATGGAACATTTTTGTTTAACATATGTAAAACTTGATTTTATTCCTTAAGTTTATCAAACATTTGAAAAAGAATTTGTTACATTCCTCTTAAAATCCCGAGAGTTACCCAAACAATATAATGGAGTTATATTCCTGGTAATCAAATTTCTAGAATCTGATTCCGTTCCCGTCAAACAAACGGGTCCTAAATTAATCTTTACTGAATTTCAAAAAAATCTGTGTATTTTTTTAATCAAGTAGAAAAGCTTAATTATTCATTAAAAAAAAACATGGGAGCTTAATTAGCCTCTTGAAACATAAACAACTAGCCTTTTGGAATCAATCCATTTTTTCAAAAGATTTTATAAATAATGGAAAATGATAATTAATGTGTGAGTAAAAAAATATATGACTTCCCAAGCCATGAGCGCACTCGATCGAAATCCGACCAATCAGATCGAAGCTCGGGAGCCACATTGAGTAGGAGATTACCGATCTGCCTTCGCTTCCTCTTCTAACTAGGGGTGAACGCGGTCGGGTTTTAGCGGGTGACAACGAAAAAATCAACCCGACCCGACACATGCGGGTTGTCAAAATTTCAAACCGCACCCATATTTTTAAGTTCATAAATCGCGCGGTACGGGTGAGGCGGGTTGGCGGGTTGAACCATTGAATATAGTATATTCAATTAATACTACATAAAATTTAATCTTACTAGGAAGAATAAAAATAAAATAAGATTGCGCAAACTCATGGTTAACGGCCCATTTTGCAACTATAATTCCTAGCTACACAATTCTCCAATCCGCGTTGTTCAACAAAATTAATCATTGGTACGAAGGTACGAGCTTGAAGTGTCTATAAGCTTGAAGCATATAGGGGGGGTGATTTTTATGGGTAGGATCAATTCCTACAATTGTTTTATAAGAAGAAACTACATACATACAGTGCAAAAATTAATAAGTTAATTGATGCATAAGTTACAGTACTCTTTTTTTTTTTTTTTATAGAAATAAAAATAAAATTTAAATATATTTTAAACTCAAATATTCTCCAAACTCTTTTTGTGTACTACAAAAAAAAGGGATCTACAATTAACAAGAGCACGTAAAATAAGGTAGGTGTGGCAAGATATTTAAACTAAACATCCAGCAAACGAAATTGGGTACTTGGTTAATAACTATGAATAACTTAAACTTAGAAAACTTTGATGTTCCTCTTTCCTCTTTCCTCTTGCTCGCTCAAATTTCCTACCCTTGGCTCGCACATATGGCTTGGTGTGACTTATGAGTGATGAAAATTGAGAACATATTTTGAATCTTAATTTTTGAGGAGAGGCGCATTGGAGAATAAAACTGTAGAGTGGAGCAGGCATGAAGCTTAGAGATGGAAAATCCTAATTATTTCTCAATATTTTGTTTGGTAAGTGGTGTTGGGTAGAGAAAACATATAATATTTGGATGGGTCGGGTTAGAGGCGGTTTTTAACCATTAAAACCGCAACCCGACCCATAACTTTCGGGTGGTCACAATTTCAACCCATTACTAGTTTTATAAAAATAAAAACCATCGGGTTCGAGTTGGGTCGGGTCGGGTTGAGCGGGTCGGGCGGGTTAATGAACACCCCTACTCCTAACATAAACAACTAGCCTTTTAGAATCTCCCGATTTTTTCAAAAGATTTTATAAATGATGAAAAATGAAAAATGATGTGTGGGTAAAAATTTATTTGTCTTCCCGAGCCATGAACGCACTCGGAGTCCGACCTGTCAGATCCAAGCTCGGGAGACACGTAGAGTAGGAGATTAACACTTCCTTGAAGAATAGCACATTAAAGAAGAAGCGGGTAGGACAAGCTATCTGGAAACATGAACATATATATATTTTTTTGTTTGAGATTTAGTGATTCAGTTACCAAAATAAAAAATATTATTAGCAAGGAAGCTTTCATTTATCGCGCATAGGACTGTCGTGTGTAAATAACACAACCCCGACCTAGCTCTACTATTTTTTGCAGGAAATTCAATAATGACCCCTTTGTTTGGGTTTTATGAGAGATGATTTAGAAATTCGATGTTTTTTAGATAATTTTTAAATTTCGTACACTTTAAAAAATGTGATAAAAATTACAAAAATTAATAGATGATTTGATTTTTAGAATATATGAAAGCACTCAAATAAACAGGGTCTAAATGTCTAATGATCCCAAAACTTAAAGGAGTTCAAGTACAATTATATATAAGAAATTGAATGAATTTTGCCAAAATAACTGATGGTATGATTTACTTAAAATATTGAGCAATCATTAATGAAATAATAAATACAACATTAATCTGTTCGCACGTGAGGGATGAGCATGAGTTTCACCTGAGGTAGAATTAAAACACAAAGTTTGGGACATTTTGATTTATGAGATATGATAATTAATGCTTTTATGCGTATTTGAGAGCATCTTTAGGACTATTGGGTTCATGATGTGATGGATCTGCTTAATTCCATATATAAATTTGATTATCGATTTCTTGATTGAATATGTATTCGCTATGATCAAATCTATGTCAACGAACTAACTCACATAACTACTAACTCAGTTCACGAACTCAAATTTTTTCATGTCACCCATGAAATTTCAGTATTTAAAATGAATGACAACAACGCATATATTCATATGCTTCAAAATTTATCAAAAAATAGTAATATTGTTAAAATATAAAAAATTATTTGTGTTGATATAATAATTTTAACTTATCAGATCTTCTCCTTAAACAGGTATGACATATCAATAACCTAAATTATATGTCATCTAATTAACTACTAATTCCACCGGAAAATGATTATTGTACATATCATTTTCAAGTTATTGGAGTATAACTACTTGATTTTGTAGAGTAAACATATAGAAAGATGGATCTTCATATTCTTCACACTATAGTATTATTTTCCTTTCAAATGGGTCATGGTTAACAAACTTGAAAAGTGTGCATTCATGCCACCACCAAATAATATGAATTACAAACAAATAAGACTAAAATTGTGAATGAATAGTTTATACAAGACCAATATAATTTGATTGATTGAAAATAAAAACACCAGAGAACATGTTCTCTCTATATATACATATTCATTTTTTTTTTTTTTGCAATATGTTCAGTTTATTAACTTCCATTAAAGTGAGGCAACTTTAGAAAAATTAACTACGCTAAGTTTTAAAAAATGAAAAAGTCGCTCTAGTCATGCTAAAATTACAACGTTTAATACAATTGAATTGTGTCTCGCTCTGGTGCATGCAATTTATTATAAATTTATATATACTATTATTTTTTCAGAGATAATCAACACTTAATAGTAGTTTATCTTTTGCAAGTTTAGTAGCTTGGTCCAGTGTTGGAAACCCAAGACCTACTTCTTTTTACTTCTTTAGTTTTTTTTTTTATATTTTTTTTAAACTAAATTAATCTTGGACCCTCAGAATCCTGAAGGATGTAAATCGCGGGATGTGTCTTCACCAAGCCTCGGAATCCCACCAACTGTTGTACACTCTGCGCACAAAGAGATCTTCACCACAAATGACCCTTAGACAGACTCATGAAATGTATCATTTTAGTGTTTTACTTTAAAGTATCAGTTTTTTTGGCATAAGAAGTACAGTGGCATAATGCTTTGGGTGTTACCTACACTGTGTAGAGTTTGAATCCTATATGTGCAAATAACTTCCTTGTAATTTTTTAGTCTTTTTTATTTCTTAACAATTGTTCTTTTAATTTAATTATCTTTCTCAATAATCGCGCTTTTAATTTCTTTTTCTTTCTTTAAATTTACTTTTTTACTTAATAAGAGTTCTTTAATTTTTGTTCTTTCTTAATAGTATTTTTAATATTATTTCTTTTGTAATTCTTATTTTTATTTATTTATTACTAAACAAATTTCCTTCCCCCACCAAAAAAAAAAGATATTAGATTATTATTCTAGCTCCACCCCAAGCTATTATGGACCAATTTCAGAAAATAAATTAATTGGTGCGGTCAATTGTGTATGTAAATGGTGTCATTTAAAATTGTAATTAAGATACACAAATATTTTGAGTTCTTTTGAAGTCATAACCGGGCGTCGTATGTAATTAAAATAACCAATGGAGGTTATTTTTGTCAAATTTCTATATCTTCTTTTTTGTATCTCCTTGTATATTTTCTCGTGAATGAAATATTTTTTTTTTATGTTTGACTATTTTTTATATTTTGATTAGTAAATTTATTATAGAACTTTAGTCTCCCCTACACCAAAATTTCTGGATCCATCCTTGCACCTTATACGACTTTGTACAATACTCAACTCATAAGTTAATTTTTGTAGTAAGTTAGATCCAAGTCATTTAAACGTGAATTTAACTAAATCCATGTGAAAAAATCTAATACGATATATGAGCTTCAAGTTGATGTGGGTCACCTCCTTGTTCGTATAATGGGATTATTATTCACCCAGATAACAAAGGACTTAGTTGTCATTCCTCGTCCAGTTAACAAATGTATGGGCTGCCATTATTCGTGTGTTGGGGGCTCACATGTTGCAATGCGCAAGGTTGAACTTTAATATATCACGTGTTGGACTTATTTCACTCACACACTAGTCCACATGTGAAGGAGTATTGTGAATAAATTGTTGCACATGGATTGGATAACAAAAACAAGTCCACCTTATAAGGCCTTCAACAATCATCAACTTATAAGTTAGCTTTTGAGGTGAGTTGGACTCAAATATTAGTCAACCTATATGAAGAAATCTATTAATAATTGTAAAAAGTTGTGCTTCACTTAACAATCATCAACTCATAAGTTAGCTTTTGAGGTGAATTAAATTCAAATATTAGTCAACCCATACGAAAAAATCTAATAATAATTGTAAAAAGTTGTGCTTCACTTAAAATAAGCATCTCACAAATAAATCAGTACAATTAAGAAGAAAAACAATGTTGCAACGATTGTAACTTTTCATTTCATGAATCACAATATTTAAATAGATAAATATCAATATCTTAATATCCAAGTTAACAGACGCAATTTCAAAAATAGAAGTGATGTCTCTACGTCAAAAAAGGTTGCACTAATTAAAAAATATTTTATTAATGCATTCATAAAGTTAGTTAAAAGAGAACAAAAGACTTGAGTAGTCAAGGCTTATCTTATGTGTGGGACTATAAATAATTGACGTATATGATATGATTCAAAGATGATAATGGTTGGATGACTCGAGCATTGAACATGTTCCGCCGTTTGTACGTTTGTTGTTGTCCAAAATTTCCACTACTTTTTTGTTTAATCGATTATTATTATAGATGGAATGATCGAAATATGTACTTACGATATATATTTGGACTAATTACAGTTTTGCCCTCAAAAGTATGAGGGTATATCAATTGCCCCTTAAAGTTTTACATATAAGTTACTCCATTCGTTTCTTGTTGTAGTCAGAGTTGAATTTTTTATACCCAAATTACCCTTCCATTTATATATGCAAATAGCTGTTAACTTTAACTTAATACCATATTTGTTCTAAATATTATATTTTATATCCAACTGTATTTTTTTTGGTGAATTTTTTTCGTACTTATTGCAAGTTATTATATATATATATATCCATATACATGTCTTCTGTAATTTACAAAATTTGAGTTTACACTTGTTAAAATAAAGAAAAGATATAGCTATTTTTTTTTTCAAATTAATAATTTATGACTAAAAATTTATAATATTAATTTCATTCCAACTATCACAACCAACAACTTTTTTATCGTTCATGTTATGCGAGCTCTTGCATCTTTCTAACAATTATGATAAAAAAAACTAGAAATTACAATTGGACGTGTAGTTAAAATTATGATTTGATACTTGTGTCGATTAAGAATTCGAAGAAATCTGAAAAGTTTAATTTAAATAACAATTGTTCAAATAATAATAATGGAGGTCAAATATATATATAATAATCGATTGAATAATAACATATATAAATATAATCACTGGGAAATAATAATGGATATAACTAATATAATAATTTTTGAAATCATAATGGGAACTTCTTTTGCAAGATTAATTGAATGTGAAATGTGAGCTTAAGAACAAATTTAGCACGAGGTTAAATCTAACAATAATTTTTATATAAAGGGAAGGGTAATTTGGGCAGAAAAAGTGTAACTTGACTACAACAAGAAAGTGAGAGATAAGTGTTACAAGTAATACTTTAAAGGGGTAATATGTATACCACTCATACTTGAGGGGCAAAACTGTATCTAACCCTATAACTTTTTGACAAATTAAATTTATTATCATATATCCCTTTCAGTCTAGTACTACTTAATTAATATTGGAGAGAATTGCATTTGTGGTACCAAACAATATAGTGATTCCAACTTGTGGTACCACAGAAAATGAGGTTGATCAATTTGGTACCGCAATTTAAGAAATTGAATCACATTTGGTATTTCCGTTAAAATTGGCCGTTAACTGCTGACGTGGCCGTTAAGGTTAATTGCAGAATTGACCCCATTATTAATATTGACTGATAATTATACCCCTAACTTTTCAAGTTATCAAAATAACCCCATATCTTCAAATTTACTGATAATTTTAGTCCACATTGTTGCCCAATTTCAAAATTGGCTCGAATAAAACACTTGCGGACCAATTTAGAGATTTAACTTAATATATTTACATATGTATTTAACAATTTAATTTATAAATAATATTAACAAACCAAATAATACATGAAAATAAATTTGATAAAATATTAATTAAATCTAAAAATTTTATAATGATATAAATATATATTATATTTACTATATCTAATATATATATATATATATTAAAAAAAAAAACCTTTCTTCCCCAACCCACCCCACCCCCAACCAACCAACCCCCCCCCCCCCCCCAAAAAAAAAACCCCAGGCCGCCGGTTTTTTTTTTTTTAAATATATATATATATATAGATATAATAAATATAATATATATTTATATCATTATAAAAATTTTAGATTTAATTAATATTTTATCAAATTTATTTTCATGTATTATTTGGTTTGTTAATATTATTTATAAATTAAATTGTTAAATACATATGTAAATATATTAAGTTAAATCTCTAAATTGGTCCGCAAGTGTTTTATTCGAGCCAATTTTGAAATTGGGCAACAATGTGGACTAAAATTATCAGTAAATTTGAAGATATGGGGTTATTTTGACAACTTGAAAAGTTAGGGGTATAATTGTCAGTCTAAATTGGTCCGCAAGTGTTTTATTCGAGCCAATTTTGAAATTGGACAACAATGTGGACTAAAATTATCAGTAAATTTGAAGATATGGGTTTATTTTGACAACTTGAAAAGTTAGCGGTATAATTATCAGTCAATATTAATAATGGGGTCAATTCTGCAATTAACCTTAACGGCCACGTCAGCAGTTAACGGCCAATTTTAACGGAAGTACCAAATGTGATTCAATTTCTTAAATTGCGGTACCAAATTGATCAACCTCATTTTTTGTGGTACCACAAGTTGAAATCACTATATTGTTTGGTACCACAAATGCAATTCTCTCATTAATATTGAATTCTAGACAATTATCATTTTTGCACATGAAAATAATAATTAAGAAGTATTAGTTTCATATTTTTTCATTGGTTTTTTTTTTTATCTTTATAATCATGATAAAATTATTCCGAGAGATCCCAAAACAAAAAACGAATTTGATACAAAGGTACGTGGTAGTAGAAGAAAGACCCTCCCCTCGTTTTTTTGAAGTTTATGTATTATTTTGTATCGAATTAATTTATTGAAATGATCAAGTCACTTCTGGATTCAATATTTTTTTTAAAAAAATAGAGAATCATTCTCAGATATTTGCATTCATTTGTATCAGTTAGAAATAGAGTAATAGGGGGTGACAAACAATGATTTTCCCCCCATATATATATGCCTTTGTTTTAAATTTGAAAGTGGATCAGAGATGTATATATAATTAAGTAATTAACATTAATAACATGTTTGTTAAGTAAAAATCTAAACTATGCCTTTTTAAAATGAATTCTAAACGTAGCTAGCACATTAAGTTAGATCTAAACTGTTATATATAAATATATATCCACTTTCTCTTATAATTTTGGAACAAACTTTTATTTTATTTTATTTGTTTCTCAAAGGTTTGATTTCTTCCGAGACGCAACGGACCGAAGACATATTATATGATAATCTCTCCAAATAGGGATTCGAACTTGAGTCGTTATTTAAAGGTATTAGTTCCTTTCACTAGACCAATATTCATATGTTGGTCGGCAGAAATTCATTTTTGGCCCTCTAAAGTTGTTGAGTTTCAAAATTGGTCATTTATTGTGGTAACTTGACAATATAAGTCATTTATTGTGTCACCGTCATCAATTTTAGTCCTTATTGTCGGAAATCATCAATTTATGTCTTAGTTGACTGAAAATTTTATCTTTTTGCCCGAAAAACATCGATCTATGTCCTATATGTTCGTGAAAAATATCATGCATCGAGAGACACTTAAAAGTTGGAATTTTCAGATTTTTACTCCAAATTAACTTTGCAAGTCCAAGTCACATAATGGGTTTATAACTTCAACTATTGATGAAAATGGTTAAAGTACCCCAAAAATCGAAGATACATATTTTTACTTATAAAGAAATTAATAGGTCAATTCACAAAATAAATAGGAGTATTAGTTTAAATACCTTTACAAGTGGAATTTGAATTGGTCGTGTAGTATATTTCATAGAAGAGGACGACATTTTTTTATTTATAGAGAAAATGTGAGGCAAATGTAATTCTGAATTTGATTTATTTAATTTTTTATAAATAAAAATAGTATCATCGATTTCTTGGGGAACTTTAATCAATTTTTCATTAAAATTGAAATTATAAACATATCATGTAACTTGAACTTGCAAATTTTAGAATCAAAATATGAAATCTCCAATTTTTAAGTGTCACACATGGACACATGATTTTTTGCGAAAAATTAATTTTTTCGGTCGTATAGGATATAAATTGATGATTTTATGTAAAAAAATAAATTTGTCGGTCAAATAAGACATAATTGATTATTTCCGACAATAAGATCTCACTACATCAGATATTTGGTGGAGTGTTGTACAAGTGAATATTATACTTTGATTAATCTAGTGAATGTTTGTGAAGTTTTGATGTCTTATAATGTTTGATGCAATACTTACAAAAATGGAAAGCATAAAGTGCGAAGTGAATTATTTTTAAATATTTATGAAATAAAATGTAATTGGCTGGAAAAATCTAGCCTAACCCGACCCTTCAAGTTTCGTCTCCTAAGGTGACTTTTGGCTACGAAATATCTAATCCTGGTAGTTTCGTCCCTTAAAGAGACTTTTGGCTACGAATTGAAGCTACTAGTTACGAAAACAAAGTGCATTAGGGACGAAAAATGTTGTCCACAAATACATGCCATAGGGGATGAAACGTGAAACTGTTGCAAAATCTGATGAATTTGAGGACGAATTGTAAAATATTGTACCCAATGACCTTTAGGGTCGCAGATTTCGCGACAGTCCTGGGGACGAAATATTTTCGTTCCCTATCACTTTTGGCGACGAAATGTTGTTATTTTGGGACGAAAAAATTCGTACCCAAATGTCTGATTTCTTGTAGTGTCTGAAATTGATGACGACGACACAATAAAGAACCAATTTTGAAATATATCAACTTTAGCGGGCCAAAAATAAAATTTTGTCAATTTTGGTCCTCGTTTTAACTACAAAATTAGGTGTGTATTTTATTCTAAATATTTGGCCCCACCAAATCACATCTCCAAACAAAAAATCTCAAACAGTTTGTAAGATATTATATTGTTCTTTAAATTAATGATGTAATTGTACATTTGTGTCATTTATCTATCTATTTTAAAAGCGGGCCAATAAATTATTGAAAATATCTGTAAGAGTTTGCTTAGAAAAGGAGAGACAAATGGTATATAACTTATTGTTACTTCCGAACCAAGGATCCTCCTTGAGATTTTAGAATAATAATTTTATTTTGTTATTACATGAAAGCATATATAAGGATATTTCCATTATATGCGCCTCCTGCCATGATTTGATTTTAATATATTTTAAAGCAAAAGTGCACATATATGTTTTAAGAGCTCTATTTACATGTAACCTGTATTCGATTTTTTGAAATATAAAATTGGACTGAATTTTATATTAGAGGTATTAAAATATAAATAGTTAATTTTTATAAAGATCAAAGTTTAAACATTACCAATTAATTATACTATTTTAACCGTTGGAGCAAAAAATTAATGTCCTTACTAGTAAACTTACTAGTAGGTTTACTTTATTGGATGATATTAAATTATGGCTAACTTTGTTAGTTGAATATTTATTAAATTATAATTTTATATATTATTTTTTAGATGATTAATACATCATTATATCAAACATTATATCGAGTTGAATATGTTACATTGATATCAAAATAAATTAATAATAAATGCTAATATATTTTTTTTTAGTGAAAATAAACTAGATGAGATGTTAGTATGAAACTAGAGAAAATATCATACTAATAGGAATTGAACCCATCACCTCTTGGTCTGAGACTTCTTCCTTAACTACTTAGATAAGGCCTATCGGTGTATTTTAACTTAATACTAAATTTTTCCCATGCATTACTCAGTAAATAGACAAAGACCCAAATTTTCATGTCGGCCTTTTAATAAAGGGATTTTTGGCAAGTTACCCATATAATATATCTAATGGGTATTTTCCCCCGTGTGAAAGGAATTTATGCTTATTACCACCCCCCCTCCCTTCATGATAAATAATGATGATCAACCCACCTCATTTCTCGTGGAGGTGTTGCACACGGACTCTATAATCGATTGAAACTTCATTTTGATGTGAAAAATGATCAACTCAACATACATTGATAACATATTTTCTTCAGCTTAATAGACATTTTACCCTCTAGTGATATTGCCAAATAGACATACACCTTATCACCCCAGCGTGAAAATGTAAAACCAAGAAAGAAAAATTGTGCATCTTTTACAAAAACACAAGGACGTTCAAAAAGAGTAATTTATCTAATAAGAATAACACGGGAATGTAATTTATTATTAACTTTTTAATAAATCACACAACTTGAATAAGTTGAATCAAAGTATCAAACACTCCCAACATTTTAGTTGCTTTACGCGGATTAGCACATGCTCCACTCGTCCATGCTTCCTGGCGGACACACCTAATAGTGGTTAGGCAAAGACAAGTCACTATCGCCAAGTCGGAACAATATCGCGTTTTCCGATTGATCAAAAATCAGTCCATCTAACCTTTATTTTTATACATGTGATTTATTATGATAATTCTTGTCATAAATTTATTTATACTATAATTAGCTTTCATGAAAGCCAAGGATCGGAGACCATATCCCATTGATAAGGCTAAGGCTCTAGAATCAAGAAGTTATGCATTCAATTCTCATGTGTGATAATTGATTTTATTTTCAATTTGATTGTAATGCGATAGATATCAATTGATATTGATGTAAATATATTAATGAAATGATCGTTTCTCTAAGAAAAGAATAGCTATCATGAAATATAACTCCATTCTTGCATTTATTGAATTTTATACTAATTAATTGCCATTTTGTTTAATTTAATGTTGATCTTCTTTTTTCCTAACAATGAATTGAGAAGGGTCACTTCGAAGAGTCTATTGCTCAATTTAATCCATTGTCATATGAAAATAAGTATATTACCCCATGTTGTACACACGTCAAAATTGAAGCTTGGAGGTCAATCTTGTCGACCCGAAATAGCTATGATACAAAGACAATATTATATATCTATGTGTGTAATAATATATAGAGGGTAAACAACATCCCATAACTTAACATAGGAAATACATTGTTGAACGTAAATGTAACATTTAATCATGAATAACGTAGAATAATATAATTAAGATGTTGCATGCATACATATCATGAATTCCTAATTAAAAGAATATAAGTATCCCAACGCATCTTTTTAAAAGGCTTGTTGCCCATGAAAACTAGTCATGTATTTTGATTCAATAAGTTAATAAAAGAGGTAATTTGCATCTTAACTTCTGACTTCTGAGAGGTTAAATCGAACGTATGATTATAAATGAGCTTAAATAACATTGACTCCATTTTTTTTTGGGTTTCCCAAGAGTTTAATCCCTTTCGAGGCGCGTCGGGCACATAAAGTGGGAACCTCTCCCAACAGGGATTCGAACCTGAGTCCGCTACTTTGTAGTGACTAGTCCCTTCCACTAGACCAATCACCTGTTGGTATAACATTGACTCCATAATACTGAATACATATTATCGATTCTTATAAATTTTCAATTAATATATTTAATTTGCATGTATAATTAGTAAAATGAGATAGATTCACTCAAAAAATCAAAAGATCAACTTATTAATTTGTCAATCAATTGCTTACAACTAACAACGTACGACAGGGACAGGGACCGGGACAAGGTACATAAAGATTAATTGGTTCTTCTTTTGCAACTTTTTGACCTAGAAAGAGTTATGAAGACGCATATAGAAAATTAAATGAAATTGTTCTTTTTTATCCATGTTGGGATTGTTGGTGAATGGAATGACGTATATGAGACTAAAGAGGAACGAGCACTAACTATTATTATGGTGTCATGTTAACATCGACCTGTAAAGCCGAAATTCTGCTGTGTTTCTTTTGTACCTTATTATTTATTTACCAACGGGCCGTTTGATAAGATCTAATAAAGGATATTAGGTCATATTATATACATTAACATGAGTAAATTAATCAATGTTTGGTGACATTGTTCTAATGCCGGGTCAAATGGATTAAATCATTACGATCCGATATTGAGACTAGAATATAATCCACTCAAATATGGGTGGATTAGTTAATCTGGGTGAATATTGATTCGGTGAAATATCACTTATAACCTAAAATTTACATATTTTAACATATCATAATTTCTTCTTTTAAATCACTGTAAATAGAAACACATTCTACATAAATAAATCACAAACTAAAATCAATATCAATTTACAATTAACATGGAAGCATTCGAACTAAAACATTGAATAAACCTTGATCATCTCATACTCTTATACGTATTATACAAATGACTTCGACGAATTGATTATCTTGACTAACATAATATGTTCAATTAAGTAGTGAAAATATATTATATATGCCTAAACTTATAACTCCACCAAATGTATTGCGATTGATTGTTTTAATGTATTATGACTCAATCAGATCTACCAAACGTATTTTTAATATGACCTTTAATCCTGCTCCGATCTAATCCACCTTAATCCCATACACCCTCCCAAACGACTCCTAATTGTATTCGCCATTTATAAATCCCATATGTTTCCTGTTCTTGAAGCAACCAATTTCTTTCTTTGTTTAACTTAATCCGGCACAATTAATTAATACTGCACCTTGTGCATGCCGACGAATTCTTATTCCTCAAGTCTCAAGGAGTACACATTGATAAGGAAACTGATGTGGATAAAATAATTTCCTGTGGATTAATTTGACTGATGAATGCATGGATGAAATTTTCGTTTCTAGTGTATGTTTTGAAAAATAAGAGAGTCACGAGGTAAACAAAAAGTTTCGGAATTAAATCTTATTTTTATTTATATTGATTAAAAAACGGAAACTTTTCGAAGTTTTCAATGGAAACACATGAAATTTTGATCCATGGATCAATGGAGAACCGTAATCATGATCTTGTTGTTCCAAATCCGCATATATATATGAGGCCCACAAAAAAGATAAACTGAGGTTAGGCCGGTCGGGATGATTCCAGCGAAATTCATGTGATACTCAAATAATTATCAGGATCGGCCCTAGACTTTTTGAAGCCTTGCGAAATATAAGATTGGGCCTTATATCGTAAAAGAAAAGAAAAAGATAGTCCATGTAAAATTTACATATTGCAAAAATAAACAAAATTCCAAAATTGTTTACAAATATAAAATTAAATTTCTTATCACCGGTGTCGCTTGTCCGCGTCCCTAAAAGAAAAATTCACTTATTCCACTTGATAAATTAGAACAATATGGACATACCTAATTTTATAGAGAAAACGAGAGCAATATCCAAAATTAGAATCTCAATTTTGTTTGATCACCCATGGTAAGATGACCGAAAGAAAAAAATGGTGATGAAAGATTGAAAATCCAAATTTGATTAAGAGAAACTCAACAAAAAAAAAAAAAAAAATAGATAATTTGATTTGTTCGAGAAGAGAGGAAAAATACAATTATTTAAGAGAAAGAAAGATAAATCAACGCGAAACAGAATCTCTAATTTTTAGAATTCTTGAAGGTGATTTTTTCTTTTTATATTATGAATGTCTATTGTCTAGCGGTTAATTTAACTTTTCAATTTTGTTTTTATTACTATGAAGAATATTAGTAAACATAGGCTGTATTGCAAGTAAACAAGGACTAATATACAATAAAAAAAAGAGTGAATAACAAATTAACTCCCTGTGTTACTCTAAATAGACAATTTAACTTCCTGTGATAAATAAAAGCGCAAAATAACTCCCTGTAATATCCTAAATAGGCAATTTAACTCCCTGTGATAAGAAAAATGACAAAATACCTCCCTGTGTTTTTATAAAAGAAGCACATTGCCTCCCTCTAAATTGCTCGTTTATTCATATCATAGGGAGGTATATTGCTCATTATTTCATTTCACAGGAAGGTAAATTGTCTATTTTTATATCACAAGGAGGTAAATTGCTCATTATTCATTTTACAGGGAGTTAAATTGCCTATTTTTATTTCACAAAGAGGTAAATTGCCTATTAGACATATCACAGGGAGTTAACTTGCAAAAAAACCCGTAAAAAAAATTGAGTGGGCTGGGTGAGGTATGCAGAGATTACAGAGCATAGCTGATTACAAAGTATTACCTCCCCCCCCCCCTCTTATTTTTTTTAATGTTTCTAATAAAAAAAACTGCTCAAATTACCATTTCCTTTATATGTAAATTATTGTTAATTTTAACCTTATACCAAATTTATTCTTTAAGTTCATATTTTACAGCCAAATGTATTCTTCTTGGTGAAGTTATTCATAGTTTTTGCAAGAAAGTTCTCATTATTTTTTCCAAAATTATTATATAGTTATATGCACTATTATTTTACATGTTATTATATTTATATCCATTACTATTCAATTACTCGTTATATTTTTATCTCTATTAATATTTAAATAATTTCTCCATTATTGTTTAAAATTTCTTGTAGTTTTTTGAATTTTTAATTGACACGAGATTTACATTGTCAATCAAACAACTACACATCTAATTTTGTATTATAATTGTTAGAAACGCGCACCAGCTTGTATGGCATAAACAATAAAAAACATGTTCGTAAATTTGTTAGTTATGATAATTGGAATGGAAGTTATATCTCAATTTTTATTCATAAATTATTAATACGAAAAATAGCTACTATTTTTTTCTTGATTCTACCAAGTGTAAATTTCAATTTTATCAAATGAATTACAAAAAGACAAATGGATATAAATATAATAACTGGTGAGATAATAATGAGTTGAAATAATAATGTGAACTTTTTTCGCAAGAAGTTTGAGAAAAAAAAATCACAAAGAAGTGTAATTAAGAACAAATTTGTTATGTGATTAAAACTAATAATTATTTACATTTAATAAATGTAATGGTAATTTGATCAAAAGGAAATGTAACTTTGACTACAACAAAAAACGAATGGAATAAATGTTATAAGTAATACTTTAAAGAAGATAATTGATACAACATTCATACTTTATGGAGCAATTAAACTGTATTTAACCCCATTGAGAAAGGTCAAGAATTTTATGGGTGACAGAAGGGTCCTATTACTTTGTATGGATCCATAAAGTAATAGAAGTGGACATCTACCAGTTGAGCTAGCATTGAGGTTGCAAGTCAATTTATTTTGAATCAAGTGTTAAGTGTGTTGAGTTCTTGGAACTTAATATATTTAAAATATATTTTAACACATGAATTAAGTTGAATAAATATGTATATTAAGTATTGATGAGAATTTTATAATTTATAGGATTAGAAATAATTCTAAATTCAATCGTAACCCGCAAGAGTGGATGGACCCGAAATTTTCAAATCTTACAATTGACAGTGTTGATCTTGACATAACAATTCTTCAAGGGCCTGAATATACTTTTTTTTTATGGTCCAAGAGCCTCAATAATGAAGGCCCAATTGGAAAATAGAAAAAAAAAAAACAAATTGGGCTCAACAGTAAGGCTCATTTGAATCAGAGTGTCAAACCAGGTCCGGGAATATTTCAGAATTTAGGAAAAACAGAGAAACTTTCTTTGAACTTTTGTGGCTACACAAAATTCTCAGATTTCGTTCAAAGAAGAAAATCTAATTTAAATTTGAAAATTATCCCCCCTTTATTTAGCTCGAGATATTCGATACATTTTCCGTCGAATTCGATCCATGGATAATCCAATAGTTCAAGAGGTACGAATTTACATTTGTGAAAACTGTATTAAATGTGAAGATTTATTTAATTTTTTTTTTTCGTTTTTCAGATTTTAGAGAAGCAAGTGCTGACGGTGGTGAAAGCGGTGGAGGATAAGATAGATGATGAGATCGCGGCGTTGGATCGACTAGATTTGGATGATATAGAGGTATTGAGAGAGCGGCGATTACAGCAGATGAAAAAGATGGCGGAGAAGAGGAGCCGTTGGATTGCCCTCGGCCATGGCGAGTACTCCGAGATCCCCAACGAGAAGGAATTCTTCTCTGCGGTTAAGGCCAGCGACCGCGTTGTCTGTCATTTTTACCGAGAAAATTGGCCTTGCAAGGTACAATGATGTGTTTACTAATACCATGTGGTAATGTAATTTGTTGAGAGAATTACCATTTATTCACGTTGTAATTTTTACTGTATTTGGTTCTTTTTAATATAGTGTTTATTTGCTGGATTCTTATAAACGTTTGTGCAATATGTGATTAGGAGTCGGGGACTTTAACTACTGATTTTAAGTACCTTACACTTGACACTTTGTTTACATAAATCTTATCCATAGTAATGAACCAAGTCGTTACTTTAATAGGTATTTTGGATCCTTCTCCATTGAAATAGCTTTTTCATAAACCTTCATTTCATTTTGTATAAGAATATGTGTTATATTTTGTTGGGGTTTTCTGTGAGCTTGTGGGGTGTTTTTTTTCTTACTTAGATTTATTTTTTGTGTGGCAGCTTAGGGAACTTCGAGGTCAAGTATTTATGGAATATTGTATGAACCTAGAGATAACTATTTTAGACTACATTATGCGCGATGATCATTTGATCTGTGTATAATTAGCTAAGCATACATGGTGAAACTAAGTGAGAGCTGTCAATAATAATTACATTGTTACTGGACAAAAAATAAGATGATTTCTTACATCACCATCTTGAATTTCTGTCTATATTTGTTATGCAACTTCACGTGGTGTCTTTTTCTTTGACATGATAAGCAATATCTTTTGACAGCATTGTGCTTCTACTTGGTTCGAAGGTCCTTGTCTAGCTGTGTTAGTTATGTTTTATGGAAAATTTCCGAAATAAGAAACACTGCATCTAATTTGGTGATTGTTTACTGATTGAGAAAGACCCAGATCACTGTTTTAGGGACAAGAGTACACATATCAATCTGTTTCACCTTTAACCTATATACAACGGTTATTTTACGTGAGTGGATTTTTAATTTCATGAACAATGTTATTTCCATAATGTTGCCTAAAGTGTCTATATGTCTGAGAATTCTCAGTGTCAATCAGTTCACATACATAGTTGTTAAAGATCAATTTTTCATATAGAAATAGTATTCAACATAGCTTAATTTTCAGGTTGTGGACAAGCATTTGGCTATATTGGCAAAGCAACACATTGAGACTCGTTTCGTGAAAATCAATGCAGAGAAAAGTCCTTATTTATGTGAAAAGCTCCGAATTGTAGTTCTTCCAACCCTTGCCCTTGTAAAAAATGCTAAAGTGGAGGATTATGTGGTAAGTTATTTGCTAATACCAATCATGTTAAGAGTCCAGACTTTGTTTTTCTGAAGTTGATACCAATAATTTCTGTATTGAAATTAGGTTGGATTTGATGAGCTTGGCGGTAGAGATGACTTCAGCACAGAGGAACTAGAAGAAAGGTTGGCTAAAACCCAGGTTATTGTTTACGAGGGTGAATCCTCACTAAATTCATCTAAATCTAAAGCTCCAACAAGGAATGTTAGACAGGGCTCAACTTCATACTCATCGGACGAAGAATAGCTAAATAGGTACAATATGTTGTAGAATTGGGTTTGATGATCTTGTTGGACTTTGAATAGGTATAATAATTTGTTGTAGAATTGCGTTTGAGAATCTTGTTGAATTATTATGGCAATGTTTTTGTGTCTATATTATTCTATATAAATGTTAGATGTTCACCTTAAAGGTGTTAAATTTTTGTTGGTGTAGACAATGGAGAGCATATTTTGCTGCTTTGTTGCATTTGCAGAACTCAGTTATGGAAGATTGTTTCATGATTATGTACTTTTGTAATGTACTGAATACCAGTGGTGCAGAGAAGCAATGTAGACTTGTCCCGGTCCCTTATCAATGATAAGTTATCATTCAAGGGTATGCATAATTATTTGGACTCTAGGAAAATGTTTTAGCCTCTGTCTTCCTTGCCCCTTTCTTCCATTAGAAATGGTTTTCTTTTTTCTTTCTCTTTTTAATCGAGTCGAGAACTATCTATAGCTTCTTTTTTTCCAACTGGTAATTTTAAAAAATCCAATCTCTTTTGTTAGAAGGTGCAAAATTAATAGGCGAGGGAGCCACACTCATGAGAATAATGATACTCCTATAATTAATTAGAATTTACGGGCTTGATGGAAGAGTCTTGGTCAGGTTCCGCGGATTTCATAAAACTTACCCAAAATTTTTCTAAAAGGGGTTTGGAAAAACACTAGAAATTTATCACAAAATCTATTCACAAACTCAAACTCTTGAAAAATTATAAAACCTTCATTTGATACATACAAACTTTTTTTTCCCCCAAATTATTTGAAAATGCTCTCTTAATCTTTTAATTTTTGCTCATGTTTTCGTTTTGGAATATCTCAAAACAACACCACATCCCTTAAAATAAATCATTTTTTCTCAAAAATAGATTTTTACTCAAATTAATGATTTGACACCATTAAATTTTCACTATTATTTTAAGGACATGAATTTTTTTTTTTTTTGGGTAATAATAAGGACATGAATATAAAAATACATAAACTCATTTTTCCAAGTTTTAACTAGAACTCCAAGCTAAAATCCAAGGGGAAAATAACATTTTGTTGTAAAGTCGGACAAAAGCACATATTTAAATAAGAATTAGATGTATATTTGATTTAAAAATTCAACTCAAATTATCACACATTTACCAAAAATACAATAAAACGAAAAATTTCACTCCCCAAAAAAGAAAAGACATTCAAAAAATAGTCCAAAACGTAAAACTCGACAAAATACACCCAAACAGACCTTCCAACGGCCAAAAGCCCCAAGCAATTACCTACCTCTTCTAGGGTTTAAGCTCTTGGCTCCGGCCACTTCTTTCTTCAATTCATTCTTAAAAAAACTTTACTGTTTCCAATTGTAGTACAATCTGAGCATCTTACCTCTGCTGAATGGAGATTGACTTGGGAAAACTCGCATTTGATCTCGATTTTCATCCTTCAAACAATTTAGTTGCTGCCGGTCTCATCACTGGGCAACTCTTTGTGTAAGTCTAAGTCAACTTCAATCCTTCTTTCTAATCCAGTAAAAACTATGAAGTGAAGAAATTAATTTCCTTAAATTTTGCATATCAGGTATCGTTATGCCGCTGACTCTCCCCCAGAAAGGTAACAACTCAGCAGTGCACGCTATAGTTCCATATTTACTGTTGATTTTTATTATGAGTTTTGATTATTAGGCTGTTGGAAGTGAATGCTCATACTGAATCATGTAGAGCACTCCGTTTTGTCAATGAAGGGCGTGGTAATCTATGTATTTTTATGCATTCACGATATATTTTTTTACTAATGATATCAATTTCAGCGGTTGATCTTATTTTGTAATTGCACTGTGTACAGCTATCTTGACAGGGTCTCCAGATTGTTCTATTCTTGCCACAAATACCGAAACAGGCACAGAAATCACACGACTCGAGAATTCTCATGGGTATGCTTTTGAATGAAAGCTTCTGTTTCAGTGAGAACTCGTTTTGTTACTATATTTTACATATACATTTAGTCCATGAGTAGAAAGGGTGAAATGCAAAATATGCAGGGCTGCTGTGAATCGGATAGTTAACTTGACAGAATCGACTGTTGCATCTGGAGATGACGAAGGTTGCGTAAAGGTGAATATCGCTTGCTGAATTAGATTCTTGATATGGTAGGCCGAGTTGAAAATATGTCTGCTACATTGGTTCGTTTTGTTTTTGTTAAACTAAGTTATTTTTTTATTTAATCACGTCAGTAGAACTGCAAGGTTGATTCACATTTCAACAAAAGTAATGCCTCTTTTTAAGATATTAGTAGCTTTTAATAGCAGCGATTAATTTAATGTGATAAATTATGTTGCAATCTTATTTCCCATTCTGTACAATTTCACTCTAATTTTCTATGTGGAACTAGCAGTTGGAACATGCGCCTGATGTGATCAACTATTTGGTGTTGTATCCGTTGGCATCTGGCGTGGATCTTGAAATTAGGAGGACACTTAATCTAAATTCTTCTGTTGTTTTGTGAGATACTAGCAACTGGACTAATGGTTAATTTGAACACCGTCTTGGCATTGCTTAGTTTTAATTAATTACTTAGCTGTTTTTCTTAGTGTTGCCCAGCAATTTAAGTTTCGAGTCCTTGGTTTTTCTCACTGTTTAGGAAGATATGTATGTTTCTCATTTGGGTGTATTACAGGTATGGGATACCCGTCAACGTTCATGCTGCAACTCTTTTCATGTTCATGAAGAATATATATCAGATATTACATCTGCTTCGGATTCCATGAAATTACTGGCAACAAGGTAGTCTTCATCCGTCTCTCTGTGTCTGTGTGGGCACGGGCGTGGGCATGTGCGTGTGCATATACACATTTATGTGCTTTTTAAATTGTGGTCTCATATGACAGAAGTAACCATGCATAATTGCGTAGGTTGAAATCTCTCTTTTGCAAAGGAACACAATTTTTCACAACCACTAAATGTTTGGTTTAATAATACCACTCACAGATGCTCATCTGTGAATTTGTACTTAATTCTTCTTAGTCAATACTTTCCTTTTACTCATGACTGAGACTTGATCAAATACTGTATGTGAATCTTTTTCTTTCTTTTGCAACAGTGGGGATGGCACGCTATCTGTTTGTAATTTAAGAAGCAACAAGGTAATTTCTCTAATGCTTTTAGCATTTGACAAGCTTGATTGCAATTTGGTAACAATTATACCTGACTTTTTCAGTTGACAGTTTTCTTCACTATTGGTCTACTGTAGGTTCAAACTCGGTCAGAATTCTCTGAGGATGAACTACTTTCTGTTGTAATTATGAAGGTTTGATTTGATTACGGATTTGGATTGCATATAGCTATCAAGAATACGTTTGTGCTTATATAATTCTCTTTTAATTCCCTTGTCTAGTTATTATTAATCTTCATTTCTTGTTCTTTTACTGAAATCAATTACTCTTTAGTACTGCTTCTATCTTTCCATATTTTGCGGACTGCAGTCTTATATATTGTAATAAAGAATAAAATATTAAATTTGTTTGGCATGTTTATCCTCCATCGGAAATGCATTGTTTTCTTCTAAACTGGTTCTTGGGCTGTGCACCCCCAATATAAAAGATAGGATAAATAAATTATATATTTATTTCAAAGGAGCCTCAGAATGTGTTATTTTGATCAAGTTTAGGTCATGCTCTTAGCTGATGCCTACACTGTGGTAAAACAATGTTTTATATAAAAATATATGCAGATTTTGAAAATAACTCGCTTATCTTGAAGTTAATGATTGCCAAATGTTAATTTTCCTGTTAACTTGAATGATAATGCTGGGAACTGTTATGAGATATGACCAACTAATAATTTTTTTTTTTTTTTTCCAACTAGAATGGTAGGAAGGTTATATGTGGAACGCAGACTGGAACACTAATGTTGTACTCATGGGGATTTTTCAAGGATTGCAGGCATGTCATCTTTGTGGAGCAATTTCTTACAAGTGCTACATTTGTGATTTTTAAGGATAGAATAGATTGACACTTCCCGTATTTTTTCTCCTTAGTTTCGTATTACATACTCAAGGCCAATATTGTTATTGATGATAGTTTTCTATATTTGCAGTGACCGCTTTGTTGATCTCTCTCCTAATTCTGTTGATGCCTTACTAAAGGTCAGTGCTTTTTTGTGATTTCTTTTGTCTATCTAACTTGATTCTATTAAATTATTTTATTTTGTTGGCTTAAGCTTGATGAAGATAGAGTAATCACTGGTTCTGAGAATGGACTTATCAGGTGAGAGCTTTTCTTTGTTATAGAAACCGTTCCTCCTATGAACTCAAAACTTCAAGTTTATAATGAGCTAACTTTCTCATATTTTTGTTTAGCTTGGTAGGTATATTACCCAACCGAATAATTCAGCCAATTGCTGAGCATTCTGAATACCCCGTGGAACGTCTTGGTATGTATTTCTTCATTATATCCGAGGGGGTACCTTTCTAAGTACAGCCACATTGATATTATGATTCTATCGAAACAACCTGTAACAATTTGTAATATCTCAACTGCTTTTGTGATTCGATGTTGCAGCTTTTTCTCATGATAGAAAGTTCCTCGGCAGCATATCACACGATCAGATGTTAAAGGTGCATGCTTATGTGTGTGTGTGTGTGTTTTGATCTATATTGACATCCGTTTCTCAATCAATTTTATTATTATGTGCGTAACATACAAATTCCTGGATTATAGCTTTGGGATCTTGATGACTTGCTGCAAGGGTCTGGAAATGCTACACAAAATCAATCTGCTATGTCGGACAGTGATAGTGACGGAATGGATGTGGACGATAGCATTCCAAAACCTTCCAAAGGTATGGTTTTCTACCTATCATGTTTTACGTGGTCATTTGATATATCTGTTTTATTGTGATCACTTTTATTTAACTTTAGACCACATTCATATTACCATCATTTAAATTGATTTAATTCTATTAACCATCAGAGAGTGAAGCTAATTTACTTTTATCTGTTTACTGTTATGTATGTATCTTGTCTGTCGCCGATTTGAAATGATAATCGCTAGCTGTAGGTCATAGAGTTTTACCGAAAAGATTTATGATTATTTCTTGTGAAGTTTCGGCATTATATATATGTTGGATTGATATCTAATTAAATCATTGTCATAATATGCTTGATCATGCTTAAATCTTCTGGAATGTGGTGATTTTTGCAGGGACCAAGACAAAATCTGCAAACAAAGGGAAAAAATCCATTTCAAATAACTTCTTTGCAGATCTATAGAGTCACACTTCCGGTTTGATTTGGTGCTTGAATACAGAAAGGCTCTTTACATGAACTGGAATTGGCTGCTAGCTAGTAGGATATCTCAGCTACTACTATTTTATGTTTTGATTGATATACTTTTTCTTTTTTCAAATTTATATAATTTTGGTGTGGTAGAAAATTGAATATTTGATTCAGTCATACACATTTTGTTCTTGTTTTCCTTTTTCTTATTTAAAAAATAATAATAACTCTTAAAACTTTAACTTTACTCTTGCCTTCAAGAAAATAGTCGGATATCAACCCAACATATACAATGCCGAAATTTCATGACCTATAGGAATCATAATACAAGATTGAAACAATGTTTATAGTCTAAAGTTAATATATTATCAATTTTTCACTATGTTTTATTTTTTTATTCTTTATTCTTAAATTTAAGTTGTCATTGTGATAAGTATTAAACAACATTAAAAGGTCATAGATAAGAGATATAAAATCATTTTCGCCCAATTTTTTTTTCTTTCTTTCTAGCAAAGAATTCTATGACAATTGATTTTCGTGTAATATATATTGAATCGAAAATATCAAGTGAAATCTTAATGTTCATCTATTGTAGGGTAACGTTAGATTATTATGAATGTACTACATGTATTAAAAGTTATACTATATGCTTATTAGCATATACTAAGTTTGATTCGATTTTAAAAATATTGATACAAACTATTAATGAATATAGGTGTATATAACAAAATTGAGTTGAGTTGAATAATATGTTTAGGTTTTGTTCTGATTTTCTAATGAATAAAGTTCTAACAATTCCTGTTTTTCAATTAAGTTGACGTGAGTCAAGCTAGAAAATCTTATGTTCACATCTATATTTTTTATTTTGTAGCTTATCAAGTCAATTTTAAATCGATTAGATAAACTACCAAACAAATAAGTTTTGCACAAATTAAATTTCATACGTATAACAAAAAATTAATTGAGAAAATAAGGGAAAACGATCATCATTACTAAATTGGAAAGGAAATTGCTATGTAAAATGAACGATCACTTGGCTTGAAAACAAGGATAGACGATCTGGATCTTGGAAAATGGAAGAAAAGACAATTTCATATATATAACGACCAATCTGGACCTTGAAATCAAGGATAGATTTAAAAGAACTATTTGATACGTATATAACCAAACAATAAAAAAGAACATTGGTAAATCTTGAAACCTAAGGGTAGACGGTCAATAGATATAAAACTTGAAAATAATAATTCGATATATATATATATATATGTATAAGGAAATTTGGGAAAATAGACAGACGTTCATCAATGAAAAATTGGAAGGAGAATGCATTAATTGTTACACACTTGAAAATTGACTTAAAGGAGTGGAAACTAAGCGATACTCTAAATACTGTGTTGTTTATGAATATAGTATGTACACAAACTGACAACGAAATTTAAAATTAATCAACACTCCATAAATATTTATAAACGTATAGGCTCATTATACTACAAGAATAATTAGACAATACCTATATGATATACCACCAAGTTATATAATTTCAATCAATTTACCAAAGAATGATTGGCTTAGGATTGATGAACTTAAGTTCGAATTTCCATCGAAAAATATTTTAAAAGGAATTGAGTCCGGTTTGAATACCTTTGAGAATTAAACAAACAAACAAAAAATTATATTGAAATAGCTATTAAAATAATAGTAATAAATGACACGAGAAAACACTTAAGACTCTGAATAAAAATATCCATAAAACAACGTGACGACTTTAGTTTACACCTAAACCACAAACAACAATGACACACACCAATAGAATGGAAAAACAACAAACAACCAACACATTCAGAGTTATGACAACAAATTAAGTAACTAAAATAAAAAGGGAGTCCTGAATCGGAGGGGTGGGGGTGGGGGTGGGGGTGGAATCATCTAGAACCTTCTTTCATCATGCACGCATCCTGCTTATGGCTCTGGTGCGAGCTAGAACCTTCTTTCCATGGGGATGACTATGCAGCCATGCATAGTGACTAAAAATAAGATTAATCATTTTATGGCGGACTGCTCCCTGTAAATTCAGAATAATAAGAAAAACATTTATCTACATATAATTCAACAAACTATTAAAATAGCAAGGGATAACTGAATTTCAAGTCCCACAAAATTTAATTTTAAGTCCCAGGACCCTCGTTACATTTGGTTCTATTGTTTGTAACTGTGCAACTTGGGTCAAATTTTTAGTAGTTTGCACTTTTGGTCCCATCACCACGTTTACTCTCAATTTGGGACAAAAAAGTGCAAAATTGAGAAAGGTGACCAAAAGTTCCATTCCATGGGGCAAGAAGTGCAAAATATATTAGAACAATCGAGATTATAAGTGCAATTTTGTAAAGTGCGGGACCAAAAGTGCTAAAATATTTAAGAAAGTTGGGATCAGCAGCGTTACTAAGGTCCAGTCTCATGAGACAAAAATGCAAAATTCCAAAAAAAAAAATTGTTGAAATGGCCAAAAAAGAAAACGAGCATTGTTTATCGTACTTACCCTGGAAACTGTGAGTGCAGATTGAGCAACATAGTTCCCATATGGATCTTGAAGAACTGCTAAGAAATTTGGACTGTTCACAAGCTCGTTTATTATCTGGACTGGTTCATCTCCTTCAGATTCCTTTAGACATTTTTCAACAACATTGCTTCCATACTTGTTTGTGGACAGAGAAACATAACTACCCGCAAGTTGTGATAGTATATGTTCTGTTGCACGCGGTATATGAAGGCCAAGTATATATTGAACAACATAGTTCCTGAAATAGATAAAATTTATGAAAAAAGAATGATGTCATTCAAAAACCATAACTATGTTGTTGGTTTGTTTTCCACAAATATTCCCTTTGATATGGATGAAGAAAGAAAATAAGTGTTTTAACTGACGAAATTGCACTTTTAATAGCACAAGATTGTACTTTATAATACTTTTAATCTAGTATTTTTTAAAGAAAATACAGTACATACATATTTTTTTAAAAGAAAATACAGTACATACATACCCATAAGGATGTTCGGCTAAAATGAGTACATTTGCAGTAATCTCGGCCACAAGACGGTCAAGTGGTTCTCCTTGTGCATGAACTGCACATTGTTGCAAAACACAGCATCCACTTTTGTCGGTCGCAATTTCAAGACAGTTATCAGCAACCACATTCAGTATATGCTGTCAAATATATACATGTAATGTTAATGGGATATTACAAATAATATATAATGTAAAACTAGTGAGAACCTTTTCACTTAATTGGACAATTTTTAAGCTAAAAAGAAAAAATTAACATAACTTAGCAGTATACAAATACTGTTAAACCATATTTAAATTGAAAAACCAACCATTAATATGCAGAAAGACTACAATAAACCAGGCAGTATGTTGATATATTTTAAAATAAATTGAATTATAGAAGTCTTCAATGTCATATCAGTATTCAGGACAACAATATTTAGAAGAGTATGGCTTGTTACAAAATGAAAAAGGTGGAAAATTTCTTCACAACAAAGAAATATAGAATATGGTTTAGATAACTCCTTTGGGTCCATATCAAAACATATTTCGCATGATCCTGGTTTCAGAAGAATTAGTTCAAGTGGTTTCAGCAAAACCT
Source organism: Penstemon barbatus (assembly GCA_003313485.2). Lineage (NCBI taxonomy): Eukaryota > Viridiplantae > Streptophyta > Magnoliopsida > Lamiales > Plantaginaceae > Penstemon > Penstemon barbatus. Next base: position 85,907,467 of record CM064884.1, on the reverse strand, counting down.
CTGAAACACAATTTGAATTGAGTTTGGATGTCGGTCTAGTGGGTTTTGCAAATTTAAGATATGACTTAAATTGGGTTTGAGGGGGAGAAAAAAAGTAGTAGAAGTCAATTCAATGACATTTTTTAGGAAACATAGGCGGTATGTACTTTTATAGGTACATGGTCTTAAGTTTGGTCTGTTTCTGGAATGGGACTCGATCCATGTCGGTTTGGTTCATCTCGGTGGGGTGAGACTCTTTAAATTTTCAATTAATTTTCTTTAGTATATATATTCAGTCCACTTGTACCAAGGTATGCTAGCAAAATTTGAGTAACAAGTATATATTAGTATGATCCAATAATTAAATGGTTTACATTGGTTGTTCTTTCTTGGATACTTGGCTAACCCTGAAAAATATTTATACCCTTGGAGATAAGCTATATATTATAATCTATGCAAATCTATTTTATAACAAACCATCAAACTATCCTCCTAATAAAGAAAAACATATATGAAATAAAAATCTTGGAGATCCAAATCCCACAAATCAAAAAGGCAACATTCAAATTCATTAAGCAAATATAATAGAAAATTCAAATAATAAATATACTACCTTGTTATCTTCACTAGGAAAGAACTTCAAGCAATGTTGAATCACATGATGACCATTCATGCTTTTTGTCAGAGTAACTGTGATTCTCCTCAGAACAGATATAACAAGTTTTCTTTGCTCCCTTGTTGTCAGTGTCTCAATCATCTTCTGCATTGCTCTAGTTCTGCAACAACAACATAAAAGAATAGATACTTAAGAAATATACACATAAACATGTATGTATTCATCAATCATAAACATATATATATATATATATACCCATGGCTATCATGGCAGATTGAAACGAGACTACGTTCATCTTTAACCACCATCAAAAGCAACTGGTTCATCTGTTCTTCACTGCACACTTCAAAGATCTTCTGAATTAGATAATTACCAAATTGATCAACCATCAACTCGCGAATATGATCCTTCAATTCCAGATAAATCATAAAAATTTCTTCTGGCTTCCCCTCCTCAAACCTCCTCTGCAAGAATCGACAACCTTCTTGATCCTTAGCCACAAACAATATCCTGCCCCTCAAATCCTCCAAAGAAGCATAACTCCGCCTGTGTCTAGATCGGTTCAAATAGCCATTATGCGAATCATACATCAATGAAGCCGAATTATTTGACCTATGATTCCAATAGGGATCATCATAACTCTGTTCATCAGATAAACGGAATCCATTTCGATACCCACGAGGCTGATACTCAGTAGCGGCCACATTCAAACTCCTCGCGTGATTGTAGATACCATTCAAATCATACTCATTATAAGGTGCATTCAAATTACCATTGATAGAGAATGGGTCCACTAAATTATTCTCTTGATGGCCTAGAGCCGGATAATTTTGTTGGGGTTGCACGTAAGATCCCATCTGGCCTCTCGCCGCGGATTGAACCCTCATTCTCTGTAGATCCCCATGTGGATACAAAGGGGCTCCATTTGGTAAACCAATGACGGATGAGTAATTCCGAGAAGACAAGCCACCAACGCCGCCCGGTGGTAGTGGTGATGCAAAGGCAGATGGATGAGGAGTGGCCGAGAGACTAAGCCGATTGAACTCCGATTCGAGGGTATAAAAATTTTCGGGTAATTCAAGATTTTGAATGTTCTCGAGACCAGCAAAAGGGTAGTTTTCTTGAACGCCATGGAGATGGTTTCCGGTAGGAATAAAGGATTGGTAGTGATTTTCCGGCATAGGAAAGGTTGAAGGGTTGTTGCCAATATTCACCATTGACCAATCAATATTGTCAATTCCCCTTGTCTCCATTAATGTAGAATTTGTAACTGATTTGAGAGAAGAGAATAAAACGATAGAGCGGCTCTTGTGGAGGAATAAAATTAAAAGTAAATAGGGTTTTTAATGGTGAATGGTGAGAGGTTTTAATGTGAGATTTTTTAGGAATAAGAAATTGTGTTTTAAAAGGAATTAATTTGTTGGTTGTTCTTATGAGAACAAGAGAGTGTTTATAAGAGATTTCTCTAAGCTGAGATTCTAAAGATAATTATATTTTCGTGTGAAGATTTAACATAAAATTTGGAGAGATTTTGTTAAGGTTTTACATGGAAAGAATTTAGAGAGAAAGAGAGTCCTTCCTAGTCTCTAACTCATGCATGCAGTTCAAGATTTATTCTCACAAGCCCACTCTCAACTCAGCGCGTGCGAAATCTGTACACTAACCAATCATTCCCCCTTTTTTTTTTTTTTCTTTCTTTTTTTTTTTTTTTTTTTTTTACAAATTAGTCTAACCAATGGTTGAATGGATGGACTATTTCAAGTTTTTAACTAGTACGTATATACTTTAACTTTGATATAATCTTTTTTTTTTTTTTTTTGGATAATTTTAAAAATATAATGCACTATTCCACTTCTTGTCCTTTTTTTTTTCACATGTGCTAACTCGGATGATTGATTCATCATATATTAACAAGTGTAATATATATTTATTTTATCATTGGATAATATTTCTTAACAATAAAATTTATTTTGCGGTTGAAAATAATCAATTGAGTGAATTAAATTTTACCTAACGTGTTACATTTGTTATTATGGTGAAGAGAGAGATTCCTTTGCTTTTCGATTTTCATATAATAACTATTAAAATGGAAAGTTTCCTTAATATTAATAAATACAACTCGAATTATCGGGTAGTTATATTATATAGCCGGAGCACTTATCCTAATGCCTAAGCAAATTCAACATTTTTGCCAAAATTGCCCTGAATTAATTTCCCCCCAATCTTTAACTCTTACATACCTCGCGGTGCCACTGTTATTGATTTTTCTTCTTCTTCTTTTCTTATTTAAGGTTTAGGGCTCCTTCTTGTTTTTGCTTTAACGATTTATTATTAATAGATTAACATACAACTTTTTTTTTTTTTTTTTTTATCATACTACATTCCTCTATTTCTTGGCAAAATTGATATTAAAATCCTTTGGAAAGTGCTTGGATCAAGGGATTTTGATTTTGAGAGATGATTTCTAATAACTCTAATACTGAGAGGATTTCAAGATACAAATAGCTGTACAAAATTTTGAAATAATACATAAAAATTAATACCAAGAATTGAAATCCTTGCCAGTTAAATCCCTCAATCCACAACACCAAACCTAATGATCTAGTAATTGAGACTTACATTATATGAAGAAGAAGTGAGGCTTGGATATAGCTTTCACTCCTTCGACTGGACAGATATCACGCGACACAAAGTTGTTTGCACTCGCGAAATGAAATTCTTCTTACCTGGATCAAAGACATTGTCCATGATTGAAAATGCAAAATTAGTTAAATTAAATACTAGTTCAACATTTTAGCCTTATTGTTGGTCATGTTGAAGCCTGAAGGCAATCTTCTAGGACATTTTGAATAGGTAACTAGTTCTATTAGTAACTTCAACAATTCCAGTTCACTATTATCACAACGATGTTAGTCATCATCTAAGTTTATGGTATCAAGAGGGATAAAAACAGAGAAAATAGACACAGGACATGTTCAATAATGGATAATAATTTCGGCAAGAAATGTACCCCACACTTTGACTCTTCTATGTAGTAGATAATCGCATTTCTTTCAGCAACGAGTCCATTATTTCATGAATACTTCCGATCTCAAGAAACGAGGCAGATCCAGCACGAAATTCATGCACCACTCCACAGATATTGATCCAACTACGCCCTGGTTGCTTAGCAACCCTCTTTCCCCTCATTACCTCCCTCAGTTTTGACACGTCTGGCCAATGATGATCAGCGGCAAATGAATTAGACAACATAACATAGCCAGCAGAATTTTCAGGATCAACCGTTATAAGCCTGGTGGAAATAGTTTGAGCCAATTCTAATCTATTATGAAGCACACACCCATTAAGCAGAGCACCCCACACAAAATTATTAGGCTCGAAAGGCATTGAAGTGACAGCACAAAGTGCTTCTTCAATAAAACCAGATCGAGCTAGAAGATCGACATAGCAACTGTAGTGCTCCAATTTAGGAGTGATGGAATTGTATTTGGTCATGTTATTGAAAATTTCACGCCCTTTATCTAAGAAGCCCGAGTGACTACACGCATATAAAACACCAAGGTAAGTTCCAGAATCAGGAGACATATGAAGCTCTTGCATTTTGTGGAAAAGTTTCAAGGCCTCGTCTCCCTTGCCATTTACGGAAAGACCCATAATCATGGCATTGAATGAAACAACGTCTTTCTTAATCATATGGTCATAGACTTTCCAAGCCTCATCCAAACTCCCACATTTTGAATACATATCTATCAATGCAGTGGCTAGATTTACATTTGATGATAATACTTTTCTGTTTCCTCTAGTTCTCATGTAGTCATGAACCCAGATGCCAAGGTCTAAATCGCCAACTTCAGCACAAGCTGAGAGTATGCTGACCATTGTCACATGGTTCGGAAGACAATCATAATTCTCCAACATTGATTCAAAAACACTCAAAGCCTCTAAAGCACAACCGTTTTGAACATATGAACCTATCATAACATTCCAAGAAAGAACACTCCTCTTCCCATTTCTAGAAATTTCATCAAATGCGGCTCTACTCTTCCCAACTTCTCTGCATTTTCCATATAAATAGACGAGTATAATATTTACAAAATCACAACCTAAATTATTGCAGGGGAAGTCTCTTACACAGTTTGCTAATATGGTCACCCATTTCTCAACATTTAAAGAATTAAGGCTTGAACATGCAGATAAAACACTTACCATAGTATCACTTTCCGGTAGGAGATTTTCCCTCAACATCATCATAAACAGCTTTAAGGCTTCTTCAGCCAATTCCACACGAGCATACCCGGAAATTAAATTAGTCCAACTATAAACCGAAAATCTGTCGGGAATTTCATCAAACAGTTTCCGAGCAGAAACTAAATCCTTAACCGCCACAGCATAAACCATAAGCAAGCCACTACAAACAAAGGAATCACACGTAAAACCCGATTTCGCAACATGAGAATGCACCTGTTTCACACAATTCACGTCATGAAAATCTCTGGAACACGCTTTGAGAAGAAAAGAAAACGTCAAGCCATTGGGCAAAATTGACCGATATTTCAGTGTTTTAAAAATGAAAAAGGCGCTAAACAAAGAGCCCTCCTCAGCTAACACTCGGATGATTGCATTAAATGGGAAAATGTTGGGATTTTGTAAGGAATTGAAGACCTTAATCCCAATATTAGAAGGGTACTGGCCAATGAGGCGAGTAGCAACGAGATTGTTGTGGTGTGAATTGAGGCGAAAAATGCGAGCGTGGATTTGGAGGAGGTGAGGGCGTGGGATTCGGCCTTGCAAGAGGTGAGAGAGATTGTCTGGATCGTTTGAAGAAGAGTAGGAGCGCCCAAGTGATGAACCAATTTGAACTCCATTCAACGGAGTTCTAAAGCGATGGGGAATCATTTTGCCTCCACATTCGAATCTTTCAACTAAAAATATTACTTACTATTATTGAATATTGATGTTCAAAATACATACACCTCCTGCTTATTGTTAACTAATTCACAGAAAAGCCCCATTTTATTTATTTTATTACCCTGTTTTAAAAAGTCAAGGATATTTAATAGAGTAAGTATTACATGATTTTAAATAATAATTATTTCTAAATATTATGTTTCTTTTGAAATAAAATGCGAAAACACGTAGTTCACAAATAAATAAATAAATAAATTCACAATTCAAAATTACAAAATTGGCAATAACTCCAACATTCTTAAAATATTCGTAATAACCCACATGTGGTTAACTCTTAATATTTTTAATAAGCTAAAAAAATGATAACATGAGATTGTTTTTCTTCTTATAAATAAATGTTAGTAATATGAAATTTTTTATCAATAAAAATAAAAACAGAATATCCTTTTAATATATAGTTATATACATTGATGGAGTTTAAAAAGTGCCACAAAATAGTTAGAAGAAAACTAAGTGATGCAAGCGACAATAGGGACTGAAGAAGTACAACAAGCGAGTTAATTTTTTTAAGAACAAGAAGCAAGCTAATTATGACACTTTAGATTATTCGAACTCAATTGTTGTGTTTTACACAAGAAGAATAATTAACTGTATATTTACACTGTGATTCAGAATCACAACAACAGTTCCTAAATAACATGTTTGCCGCTCAAGCCATCGGCACCTGCAACATAAGGCAATGCAAGAAGCTCCATAAGCTCTACGCGATACTCCAGGCCTCTAAGGTAGTGCCCCATCAACATGCACCTAAAAACCAATTTAAACAGAAAATGAGAACCTCATTGCTAACAACCAACAAAATATCATATTCGTCTGTTCCAGATATAATCGAACAAAAAAAAAAACACTTTCAAAAGCACTAAGACATTTGCGGTGCCAGAAATGGAGCGAGTATGAACTTACCAAAAAAGTAACCGAGCCAGATAATCACGTGGTAATGAAATAAGAGGCTGGAATTGAAGTGAAGTGTTTTCAACAAGATCAATGCAATCTCCTTTAGTTTCATAATCTACAGTTCCTATAGGGTTGTTATCCCCTACATCAGGGCCTTTTGAGTGCATCTTAGGAGATAGGGTAGCCAATAGACCGTGAACTAATGAATGGATTGTATCTTTCAACTCAGGTGATGTTGGTTCTGATAGCTCTGCTACCTGTTCATAAGAGGGATCAATTATCGTAGGAACTAACCATATATGACACGACAAAAGAGTTGAGTAAAACTGTATATTTCATTTTCCCTATATGTGTGATAAAGTGCCAAAAAAATTAAAACTTTAAGCGCAAAAAAGATATATTTAGAAAATAGCAAAATTTACATATAAGTCTCACCTTTTCTGGTTGTAAAGATCTCAAGTAATCTAACAAGTCATTCTTTTCTTCCCCAACAAATTGTTGCATCTGAAGAGCTGCACTTTTTCTCTTAACTTCATGGAGTTCCTAAGAAGGCCGAAATTCATAGAATGCATAAGAACCGTCAATACATTTGGAAAATGAGAAACAAACATCATAACTCAAATAGTAAAGCCACATATTGACTCTCAAGTACGCACAGTAAGGAACAAAAGGACAATTGATAATGGAAAAAAAGAAGCCAAAGCATCTTTGATATATATATATTTTTCCGTCCACCTCTATTTGTCACTGGATCAAAGGCTCACTTAGTAGATTATTTTCTGAATTTACCACTGAGTTGTTTGTTGAGTTAGAAAATTTGATGAACAAAAGGCAAATATTTCAAAGCTTGCTTATGCATCAATCAAGTATAAGAGGCATAAAATAAGAGTAACAAACGTTGCCTCAATGATTTTGATAAACTAGAAGTCTTACATGCTATTCAATAATATGATCTCTCTGTCTTATCTTACAAATTTGATTATGAAAGATACAAAAATTCTTAATTTGAAAACCAAACTGTCAGGTGATAACAGAAACTGTTTTTCAACGTTACTCTGGTATTATTATTCGAAACAAGGGAACTAAATTTCGTTAAACCTCTATAGGATTACGTGATAATTTTCATTTGTGTAGAAAATCAAAAGGAAAAAAATCAGACAACTTAAGTCATCTTCAGCTTCCCAGACTTTAAACTATATACCTCCTGTATCCCAAGTTTGTACTCTTACTTCCATTTAGGGATGTCCCAAAAGAAGACTTCATTCCTTAAAACAAAACTTTTTCCTCAAAATTACCCTCTCACATAAAGTAATAATTTGACACCACTACTTTTTAAGGGCACAATTGTAAGGATTCCCAAAATTTCCACCTTAATATCTTACCTAAAACTATGTGCCGAAACAAAGGAAGCTAAAATATAGGAATGGAGGGAGTATATAACAAATGCACACACGATACCGATTGCATCAAATGTGTAGTCCTAATTTAAGTAATTCTAAATGAACAAAGAGGGTTCCTGAAATCCAGCTCAGATAATGGATAAGAGGGTGTACAGTTAACTACTATGTAGTAGTTTAGGTGTATTTAGGTAACTCAAAGCAAGTCAAACTGCCACTTGTTTGCTAATCCAGGACCAAAATTGTTCTCAAAGATGAGCTGACACAACTTCCAGGTTTTAAAATGTCGACAGCATGGAAACCAAGCAAAGGAACTAGGAAGTTAGTCTACAATGGACTAAGGTCTACGCATTACAAAATTGTAAAATGTACCTTTTTGGCAGAAGATAAACGAGAATGCAATTTCAAAATATATTGTCGAGCTTCAGGGGTCATTTCACCAAAATCAGGAATGTCATATTTCACGTCTCTAATTTCCTCTGATGCTAGCAAGCTTTCTTGTCTGAAATTTACTATCTTTCCGTTGTCTTTCAGACCTGTTCCTTTCCCTTCAAGTTTAGAATCTTCAGTTTCTGATTTATATATATTTCCTTCATATATATCAAGATTTCTCTCAAGACAAAGCCTATATTCAGCATTACGCAGTGTATACCTGCACAAATTAGGATGTTAAGCAGATTGATTTATGCCACTATTTAATGAATTAATGCTGAATCACCTGTTATTGACTAGGTGGGTTCTTTAACATATTTAACAAGAGTGAATGCATAATTTTGAATAAAAAACACGTCATCTACAGTTAACTTAGTTTCTTAACTCTTCTTCTACCAAGTGAATGATTTTTCTCTACATTCTGGGAAAGCATAGCATCTAAAACAATTAATCATCACATATTTGCATCACTAATCATAAGCTTGCAACTTCAGGAAAAAAAATCTCAATTCTCATGATTTACAGACAATGCAATAAAATAAAAAACATTACATAGAGATTGGGCATACCCTGTCATCATTGAAGAAATCAATAGCTTGAAGAGTGGTTCCCATAAAGATTCAATCATCACCTGAAACTGATCAGATGGCAGCAAACCCAACATGCCAGATATAGTCCTCTTCATGGCATCGATAGTTGTAGGCGGTACATCTTTCTGAATAAGGCTTACATCCAAGGGCTCTATCTCTTGTACTAAATTAAATAGGACTGATTTCTGAAACGTAGAACAGCATACAATCAGTTTTAAGCTTCTCATATCCGACACATAATTCTACAATCAATTAAATTCAAACTCTATATCTATGTACGAGCCTCTTCACCCACAAAAAAAGGCAAATTATTGATTCTGTTCATGTTCTTCACAGGCAAGGAACTGTTCTACTTCTTCATTTTCCCAATTTAAGGATAACACAAATTTAACTAAGTTCAAAAGCTTCTCATAACTCACGCTTATTCTACAATCAATTAAATTCAGGCTCTACATATAATTATCGGTCTCTTTCACCAAAAGAAAGCCAAATTTATTGCTACTGTTCATGTTCTGGAGACAACTAACTAATTTTACAAGCAAGTTATTATGCTTCTACTGTTTTCCTTTTTCCAAATTTTACCACAATCATTCACAAGTATAAGAATATTGAAATTCCAGTCAAGCAATTCAGATTAAATTAAGCATGGAAGGACAAACAACAGACCTTCGACCGTGAATTATCGTCGCCGGCGCTGAATTCCCAAACAGGAGAAGAAGCAAAAACTCGAGCTCCAAAAGTTCGTAATTCACCATAATTTCTTACAGGATTGACAATAGAGAAGGATAAAAAAGGCGAACGGCGCAAAGAAGAGCTTAAAGGATTGAAAGGAGAAGGAGAAGAACAGGAGAGAAAGGAGGCGAAGGTAGCCATCCTTTTTTCTCTATCTTCTCTCTCTCCGATGGGCCCAAGCTATAAGTGTTACAACCACAGCCCACATGTACTTAACAAAATAAACTACTAATAAATAAAAAGAATAAAAAAGAAAATTTGGATGAGTCAATGTGTCGAACGGGGCGGTGGGTAGGGCAGGCCATGTGCCGTGGACGCACATGCGCTGCTGCGGGAATGAGGCTTTGAGTTATGGGTCGGCCGCACATGGTTAAATTGGGCCTTAGGTGGGCCTTTATTTCTAAATTATGGGGCGCAGAGTTTACTCCTTGTTAGTCTTGTGTCGAGTGGACTGGACCAATTGGTAGTGGTTGTTCACTAAATTTGGGTCACGCTGAAAACTCAGATTCAAAGAACTAGCCCACTTACTTGAATAAATAATGGCATTGCACTAATTTTTAATGTTAAATTGTCATGTTCGTAACTCCGCCATAGGTATCCTAGTAACGTGTCGAACAATGTCTCAAGGTGATAAATATTAGTAATATTGGAAAAAGATATTTGATTACCATCAATCAAAAAATTTATAATATTGAAAAGTTTTTGTTATATAATCAAGCAAAATAAAAAAAAAATATGTAATTTCAAAACTATTTGTTTGTCTGTCACTCTCGTGTTTTTTTTTAATTTAGTATTTTGATCCATAATGATTACTAAGAAAATGAATACCCAACTAATAAATACAAAGAATATTCAACTAATAATATTAGTATTAAAACAGAAAATACATACTTTTTTGTTGGATCTGAAATCAAGATTTCTAGAGTTTTTGGAATTTCAACTTTTAAATCAAAAAATGGGTGCCTCATATTTACTTGATTACAATCCTAAAACTATAAACCAATATTTTTGAGTTAAATGACAATATTACATGGGCCTATTAAAACTTAAAAGATAAATTGATATGAATAATGCAAATAATCTAACCAGTGATTGTAAAGTTGTCTGAAAATATAGAGTACCTCTACAATAAAAATCGACCAGTCAATATTTATAGAGCATTTATTTCATTCATTTGTCTTAAAGTTAAATATTAAAATAATTTATATTTTTATGTGTCGATTGATCTTCTTATTGAATTTAAACACAATAATCAAATAAGAATGAACGTTCACATGCTATGTTGGATACTTGAGTACGCATTTGGGTGAGTATTGTTATCTAAACAAAGTCTAATGTAAATATATTACGTATTTAGATTTTTATATCAAATATCTTATTACAGTTAGCTTATTCAATAAGTTATACATAGATCCATTAATAATATACCAAGACAAGAATTCGCATATCTATTTTCACCCCATGTACTGCAAGTATCAACCTTAAATTAATTTTATAAAATTAAATCATTATCTTATCCCGAGGGGGAAAATGCAACAAACTCTCTTGTTATTGCGCCAAATTTCTTTATACTTTCAAAACCCTGCAAAAAATATCTAATTTAAAATAGACCGTTTTGGATCGACATATTTCAAGAAACCATTTTAAAATTATTTCATGTGAAGTCGTATGGACCAACTTAAAGTATTTTAAAAATGGTTTCTTGAAATATGTTGATCCAAAACGACCTATTTTTTTTTATAAATTAAGTTTTTTTCGCAGGGTTTGAAAGTATAAGAAAGTTTGGAGCAATAAAATTTCACAGGATAGTTTCTTTTAGGTTTAGCATAACACGGGGGAGTATTTTGCATTTACCCTATCTCAAGTGGCAATATAATTGAGAAATTAATTGTCACCATAAGAATTAATTAGTCGGACCTAGATAGAGGCTTTAATCTTATTTGTACTCTAGCATGACAATTTCCGATTCTTCTGGTGTTTCTGCAAAACATCTTAAATCTATTTATCTTAATTTGTGTTACGTTCGAAAAGCTAATTAATTCTATACTATTTTTAAGGTAAATGGCACTTACAATAAACTTTGGTCATTTTGGCACTTAATCATCTCATCTTAAAATTCCTATCAATCCTTTTAATTACCAAACTATCTATTGTTTAATTCCTATATATCAAGTTAATTTACCCAAATTAACACCCATATCTGTGATCTTGATTTGAGTTACTATTTATATTAGAAAGGCCTATTTAATTTCAAGTTCAAAATCATATTTGATAATAAATAATAATATTATGTAAATAGTAGCAATCCTGCCTTAGTAGAAAGAACATATCAATTTATTTATTTTGATTAAAAAATTAATACAATTTTTTATACGTTAGAAAACAAGAATTTCTACTCATTAATGTAGAAAGTAGAATTAAACACGTGTATTATATATGATGCCAACAATATTTTTTTTTTCTCAGTTTATGAAGATATAACTAAACAGATAGTTAATTGGTAAAATTTCATACGTATATATGGTTTATTTTTCTGTTTTTAAGTTTGAATGATTTAAGTACAAATTAAAAAATGTGAAATGGTAGGCAATACCTGTTAATTCTATTTTTTAGGTGGATATACATGAAAGAAAGACGACCAAATTAACTCGATCGATCGTCAACTATCTCATAATATCAATTGCTTGTACGAAAGAACTAAAAAGGTAAGTTCAATTCATTGAATAAGCCTAAGGATATGTCACATCATTTTCACAGGTTAACTGAATTGAACCATGCAAAACCTAACTTTCAGATGTCCCTTTCTACTTTACACACCTAATCACAAGCAAAAATTGAAACTATCTAAATAGAAATATTAAGAAAAGAAAAAATTAACCAAGGAATCTTTGAATTGACTTTGCAATTGCTTGGTCGGTCATGCTTGGAATATTTTACTTCTTGTAGCGGCGTTGTTCCGGGTTCCAATGAGGCAATGATTGGCTAAAATGAGTTGACACAACCCGTGAGTCAAGGAGTTCCATAATTGGCGTAAATGTAACACATCTAGGCACCTTATACTGATTTATCGATGCACCTCTCGAAATTGCATAGTCCATTAGCTCCTCAAATGTGCCATTCTTCACAACTCGGATTTCTAGTGGCCCAATCGAGTGGTCCGCAACTCGACATTGACGGTACACCGAGTTAAGTGACTCCTCCATAGCTAAACAACATTGGTCTAGCACATGGTCACTAGGCGAGTTAGTCGAGTCTTTACCCAATAACTCCCAATATATCACGTAATGACCTGGAATCGTCTGCGTGTCAGCATAACTCGTGTACTCCACCACACTCGTGTTGAACTCACGTAGAAGCCTCGAGGCATTTTCCACCGCACCTTGTAACTCAGCCTCGTCTGTTTTATCCGAGTCAATACTGAGCAACACATTTTTCCGCCTCACGAAATGGAATTGCGGGGCCGAGTTATGAAACCCGGTGACCCGGAGGATGTCACCCACCTGATATCTATACAGCCCAGCATAAGTTGTGATCACCAATTCGTATTCCTTCCCTATTTCCAAGTCAACAAGGTCAACGAGTTTTGAAGGTGAGTTGCCATTTGAGTTGGGTTCATGTGGCAAGAACTCGAAATAGGCCATGTTTGGCATGATTGTATAAGAAACTTCAGATGGCTTGCACATGGGGTTGAGATTTAGCCCAAAATAACACTCGGAAGATGCGTACATGGTACACGCCTTAGGCAATCCTCCACTGTAATAATCAAGAGTTGGAATGTATTGGGCCATTGCTCCAGTTACAATCACATCAAGATATTTTGTGTTGGGCCAAATCCTTGTAATAATTCTCTCCCAATTATCCTCACCACACTCCCTAGCGATGAATTCGGCCAAACTCGGGTCGGGTCTGACAATTCGGGCCAAGCATTCTCGGAGTGACCTGTCGGTCACTTTCGGGTTGAGTGACCCAGTTCGGATATCGACCGCCAACTGTTGCCAATTTAGCTGGAGGAACCGAATTGCGCGGAGGAGCCCGGAGGCGAAAACTGCACCGACACGGAGAACTTGTTCGCGCTCGTAAAGGCCGCAGAGCATTTGAGTGTACATGCTTTGGAATGAGTCGGGGCAAAGAATGGTTTCGTTTGGGCTGGTGTAGACGTTGTACGGGTCATAGGGTCGGGTCTTGAAGTGGTCACTTTTGTAGTAGCTTGTAAGGACGGGTCGGGCTAAGAGCCCACCCGGAGTTTTGGTTTCGGACTTGATGAATAAGAAATAAAGCCCTTTGCCTTTGTCCAGTCCCTTCACGTAACTGTTCCATAAATGAAAACATGCATTCGTCAGAAGAAAAAAAAAATTATTACTGAAAAAATTTTAGGCAGTAGAGAAAGAAAATAAAATAATGAATTTATATAAATGTATCCATATATTTTTTTGGTTCATTTTACTTTCATGTTATATTTATTTTTATTCATTTAACTTTCCTGTTATACTTTTTTCGTGGATCCATATATACACTTGCCAATTGAAACTTAGACTATTTAATTAACATAAAAATGTGACACGAAAAGATAATTTCTACGAATACTTACAGGTTCATAACAGGCATTAGAAGACTGTAAAGAAGTTGACGACGATCCAATTCTTCTTTGATAGTCGGCATGAGTTTTCTCTCCCCAGCTGAAGTACCAGAGCTATTGAAAAATGCAAAATGCAGAAATCAGCTTTAATTAATTTTTAATTCCACAGAGAATAATTCAAAAATTAAGGATTGTTGATTAATTAATTACCTGGTGAGGAATTCAGAGACGGGATGAGCGGATAAAATAGGAGAACGATCGCCATTGGCGATTCTCTGGATCAACGGCTGGAGATCTTCGTAAGTGACCATAGGGATTTTAGATTTGAAAGTCTCCCGATCCGTAGCTCCGTCGAGATTGAAACCCCTGAGATACTCTGTATTCGCACTTCGGGTCAGGATTTGGGCCAAGACATTTTCCTGAACGGCATCCGCATTTCGGGTCATCTCTTCGATGAACTGAAGGGCCTTAGCGTCTTTTTCGCATGCCGGAGGGCCCAATGGAGATGTCAACAGTGAATCAACTGCCATTAAAGCTCAAGAGGAGAAATTAATTGCAATCTAGAGAGAGAGAGAGAGAGAGAGAGAGAAATTTGTTAATTTAAGTTATTACTAATTGTTAGCGCTGAGATTGTGGTGAGGTGAGGAGTGGAGAATTGTGATATATATATATATATATATATATATAATGGGAAGAGAAGACACGGTTGCCACGTCACCTGACAATTCCAAGATTGGTACCACAATAGACCAGAAGCGTGCGTAATTTGAAGAGGAGAAAGTCAAGACCGCGGGTGGGGGTAAAACTAAAAGACGAAGAGTAGTAAAAGCGACATGACGATAGGGGCCATAATGTAAATACACGTTTCTGTAGGTAGAAGAAGGGGACAAAGTAGGGCCCAGACACTTTCTTCGTCGGGATTAATTGTGAAAGGGAGACATGTGGGTCCCCACAAACGACGTCATCCTTCACAGGTGGGGGTGGGGGGTCAGCCGACCATCCGGCTCTTTTCCGGTAGAAATGTTGGTCCACGATAGTGATGGGTGGCCGGCGGGCTAGGCAATTTCGACTGTTGCAGACAAGGTACGTGACATATAGGCTAGAATCACTACGCAATGTACGTACCATATATATGCATAATGCATGTTTAATAAAGGTTTAAAGATATGAGGAGTATTTATTTAATTTCATTTTATTCTTTTTTACATTTGTGTTTAAAGTTAGAACTTAAATATGATGGTAACTTTGCTTTTGTTGCTAGTCAGTTTAATTAGAGTTCAAATGATAAGAGTAACTTGTATTTGGTATCCCTTACATTTATTTCCTTGTGAAGAGTGGATTTTCGTAAGAAAGTGTCCTATTTAGAACCAATTAGAAGGATTTTATAAGATGATGGTTTTTATAGTTTTGAAATCAAACAGTGGTTTTTATAGTTTATTCCCTATTGATCGATATAATATCATTTGAGTTTGATTGTTATAAAAATGAAATTAATCTTCAATAAAATTTTATGTTTAGCAATTTAATTTTAAAGATCGCTTCAAACTGTATTCTGTAAGCAAAAGTATAATAAATTATTAGAATTATATATATGTTTGTCTAGGAAACCACACATCCAAATAAAAAGTTCGATAAAATCATAAAAATAATTATATAGAAGTATTGGATACTATTTGCTTCAACACAATACCATTTTCTTAATTAATTAATACACAAAAAATCACAATTCAAGTGATGATATTAATAAAAATGCTAGACCATGTCGAAGAAAACAGGGACGTAATAGCTTAGTGTAAAACATATACTGTTATAAGTCAATGCTAATTCCTACTTAACGTGAAGGCTGGGGGTTAATTTAATACTACATATTTATGTGTTGCATGAAATTAGATAGCTAGGTGTGAGGAAATTAATGGATGAACAGTAGTGCCAAATTCATGCAAAAGTGTATGTAATATAAATATGGGAATCACGTGGCTTCTCATTTCCTGGAATTTGTGTTCAACTTTCACTCAAATCTTAAGAGTAGATTTGTTGCCGGAACAATGGAATTTATATTTGTGCGGACGGGTTGGAGCCCTGTTTTATTGCCAGAAATTTTGCTCACTATCGCTTTATTTTAATTTAGGGTAAATTATGAATACTCCTTAAGATAAGACTTAATTATAAAAAAAATCTTTACTTATTGGGTATTACAAATTTCTCCCTCCAATTTTGTCATCTTCTTACGATTAACCTCTTGCCCCCTAAAACATAAAAAATAAAATTCAAGGGTAAAATTGAAATATTTAGGGAAAAGAGGTTATTGGGAAGAAAATGACAAACTTGAGGGGAATTTTTGTAATTAGACCTTACCTCAAGGGGTATCCGTAATTGACCCTTTATTTCATTTTCATTTAAGTGATGTAACTTTAAGACACTTATAATTACTTATGGTATTTAAATAATAATTAAATATCTATATCAGTTATTGTAATATATTTATAAGGTATTAAAAAAGTAGTGTTTGTAATCTATATAGAATTATTGAAGCTCGTACAATATTTAAAAACTGAAATTGAAGAGCAAAATTATGTAATTATGTAAAAATATTTTCAACTTATTTTATTTGGTAATGTGATATTTTTCTTAAAATACATATATTTGTAATATCTTGTCCAACTATACTTCAAATAATAACCCCTAAAAAAATAGTTAAAATAATAAAGTCTAAATCAACCATACAACGCAACGTGTACGCACTTATCTAATTTCATGAAGTGTTAAATTCATATCAATTTTTTTTTTTAGATTTAATTTGGTCAAACTCATTCAACCACATAACAAATTTATTGCACTTATCTGCATAAAAATTTCCCTTACACTATCGTTAAGCAGCAATTAAGAGATTTATTATGAGTGGTAGTCTCAACTCTCAAGATAACATTAAACTACAAATACCCTCAACTGTACAACTAGTCCTACTAATTTAACTAGTTAATTAAATAGTAACCGCCCTAATAATGCAACCGACTACTCAACATTATAAAATTAATTATATTGTTGTATAATGTTTTTAGTTAACCATGATATATATTAACTTCTTATTCCGGCAGGCTCATTAATTGCACATGATAGTGAGATATAACATGTAACACCAAAGAATTGTTGTACTGAAATTTTAAATAATACCCCCCACTCGGTCAAATTTAAGTTATTTAATTAATTATTTTCCAATCGGGTCAAATCTTAGTGAATATGATTTTTAATAGATTTCAGAACATTAATTTTCTATAATACTTTTAATAAAAATACTATTATATTATATTAATGTTTCTAAATATTAGTACTACTTTTGGTTTGAGTTCTAAAATTACTGACAAAAAGAAGGAAGCACATAGGTAGTTGTCCTTCACACGGTTCTACCTGAAAATAAAATAAGTGTACTAATCATAGTATCATACTAATATTTAAATAATTTAAATTTTGCTCATCTCTCCTTGGATAGTGCAAAACTGCAAGAGCGAAACATATAAAAAAAACTCTTATATTTTGTTTAACTCTCAAAATATCTTTAAATTATTTTAACTCCCAAAAATTCTTATATGTTCTCACATTAGCATCAAATACACCCATCAGAAAAGAAAGTGTGATTCAAATGCTGAAATTGCAAGTATTTGTTCATATTTTTCTTTTGATATGATAATTTTTTATCCCTAACATTAGTTGTATGAGCGAAAGATAAAAACATCTTCTATGTTTTGTCCAACTCCCAATAATCCCCCATTGTGTTATTTTAAACCCCAGAAACTCATATGTGTATGATTTTAATTACCACATTCAACACAATAGTATATACTTGGGTATTCAAATGAATTAAAAAAAAAAAAAAAAAGACTAATACATAGGAATAATTTTATCATTCCGTCAAAAGTCAAAAGTTAAATTTTACTTGGGTCGAATATTATAAGTAAAACTAAACACACAAAGGTTCTTGGGAATTAAAATAACTAATAATTTTTTCTTAAGAGTTAACACAACTGCAAATATGATGTTCTTGACTAAATTATGGCTAGCTGTATAGTCATGGATGCTAACAAATTCACGTGCAATATGAGATTTTAATTTAGTGGTCAATATTCCACATGCAAAGTTTATGCCCCGTACATAATGTGCAGAAAATATTACTACTAGATATGTCATTCACCTATGTCGATCATTACTTGTACCAACAAAATTCAAATGTTTTTTTTTTTTTTTAACTATTTACCAATTTAATTCAGTTAAAGCAAAAGCATGAACAAAAATACCAACTTAAAAATAGGAAAACTCATCTCACAGAAATTAACAAGAATTAAATAAAACGGAATACAACTCGACTAGTCCGACCAATTAACTAGATTTGACAGTTCAAGTGACGAGGTCGTGAGTTGTAAAATTTGAACATATATTGTGTGCGCAATATGAACTTTTACTTCGACCAACAAGCACATAATCTTCAAAGTTCTTATTTTCAAACACGAGCAGGTCGATTAGTCACTTTTCATCCATTATTGATTTCAAATATTTATTATAAGTCAACCTTTTTCAATTCGAACCTCATGAAATCTTCGATTGAACCTCTTGAGTTCCTAAGGATAAGTACAATTGTAGAAATCCCATCTTTAAAGCTCGCATCAGTATAAATATTTAAGAACACATATTTTGGAGTAATCCAAAGTCCAAATGGAGGATGACCAGTGGGTCAAGCGCAAAATAGCTAATATTGAGCAAGGAAGTGTTCAACACTTCGCATCTCTAGTATTATTGTGGAAATACGGTATTTATTAGACCTTATTTTTCGTTTTTCAAGGATTTAATATATTTTGAGACGCGTATGACACATTAAGTGAAAAATATCTCTCAATATATAAGGATTCGAACTTGAGTTCGCTACTTTGTAGTGACTAGTCGTTTCTAGTACACCAATCACCTATTGTTGTATCTACTAGACCTAAATGACTTCAAATCATATATTGTATAGAGTTGTTGATGGACTGCTTTTATATTGTTGACGTTGATTCATCCTATTTTAATTAAAAAAAACAACAAATAACAGATACATTCAAGTAAAATATCATAAATAGGAACACACACAATATATACAATATACTCCTTGCTCGTATCAAACACTCCATTTTATCAGTCAAATTTTAACAGCTAAACCAATTTCATTTTTCCACAATTTCCTAACTTTTTTTCTTAGAGTTAGGTTTTTATTGAAATTAAACATTTGCAGTAAAAAATTGACTAGTTTGATTATTTTGTTTTCTTCTAAAAAAAACCACAAACCTAAGGAAAGAAAGGAACGTGTGAAAGCTTTATTCCTTGTGGGTTGTTGAAGCAAATTTGGATATAATTGGGACCGCTGATTTAAATTTCGTTAAACGAACAACAACTTGATCACAATTTAGTTCAACTTTTGTCACTATCACTATAGGTCGTTTGGATATTTATCCGAAATTATAAGAACATGAAACTATTCTATCATGGTTTGGTTTGTACTTAACTTCATAACTACATTCACGTGTTATTCATCATCTATGTTTTTACAATATTTATAAAGCGTGTTTTGCCAAGTTACATTTTGGTAACCCTAAATAAGGCTCACTTATAAGTTATAACTATAATACAACATAATATCTTGAGATATTTGTTTATTTAGCTAAGAATTATATTGGAGAGTAAATGTCTCAAATGGATTGATCCACTACTAGAAATGTGAGTTTTGGCCACCCCCTATTAGTTACGGTAAAAAAATGTGGTGGCCAATTTACATTTGAATCGGTACTGGGCCGATTAGAAAAAATTGCAGCTGAGTATTACATTTTGTAATTATATGCCACGGCCCATCCCTTTTGCACCAGCTAATTTTAACAAATGCCACGGTCAATCCCATTTGCAACAGCTAAATTTTACAAATGCCACTTTCTATTAATTTTTCCCCTTTTCTATTTTCTTCTCTTTTCCTTTTCTATTTCCTTCTTTTACTTTACCGTTAGAGAGACTGGATCCCTTCTCTATTTTCTTCACATATGGATCCCTTCTCTATTTTCTTCACCAGCTAAATCAAATGTAATTTTGATTAGTGAATGTTATTTTATTAGGAGTATTAACCTTTCCCCTTTTTCTCATTTCCTCACGAACAGAATAGGAATCCTCTCAATTTCAGGATTTTAGTTTCACCAACAAAATCGGAATCGGCTCAATTTCAGCTCGAATCAGCTCAATTTCAGTTTGAAATCGATTCAATTTCAGCTCAATTTCAGTTCGAAATCGATTCAATTTCAGTTCGAATCAGCTCAATTTTAGTCTAGAATCGGCTCAATTTCTGTTTATCTCAAGGTATAATTTGTTTTGTTTTGTTAATTTGTTTTGTTAATTGTCAATGTTTCTATTAATTGTTTTGTTAATTGCTTCTTAATTTACTGTCAAGGTATAGAATCGGTTATTCTACAAGGTTCTCTCATGTTAAATTCCCTCAAGGTATAATTTGAAATGTTTGCAATTCAGTAAGTGTTAATTTACTGTCAATTCCCGTTTATTTTGTTAGTTTACTTTTAATAATTTGAAATGTTTGCAATTCAGTAAGTGTTAATTTTAATAATTTGAAATGTTTGCAATTCAGTAAGTGTTAATTGCTTCTGTTTATGCATTTTTCTTTTCCTGATAATTGGACAGGTAGAGTGGTTTTGATAAACATATAGACTGAAGTGCTCTTAAAATAAAGTAGAAAAATGAGTAACAAAATATTTAGTACTTGATTATATGCTGACAGACTATGAAGAAAAATCATGAGGTGTCAAAGTCTATAAGGTATACTTTAGAGCTGCAATGTAGGATTAATAGGATAGAACAGGTTTAAAGTTTCAGATCAAACCATTTTTGAAGTTTCACATTATGGTCAAAACAATCAAGAAACCAGTAGTCTATTCTACTTCTAGTGTCTTGATAACAATGTTGATGAAGAATCTAGCTGAACTTCCTCATGTTTATGAAAAAGGATTGAAAGGTCAGTGCTATTAACAGGAGGATGATATTCTAAGAGAGCAAATTAGAGTACATGGGACTGAAAAGTAAATTCTTGATTTCTTAGTTTTTATTTTGGTTGTGGTTTTTAATTTGATCATCATTAGGTGTAAATGTTTTAATTTCTGGATGGATGATTGAAACTTATCAACCTAATTTTTTTTTGTGATAGTTGGGAAATTATTGCATCGAAACTCAAGGATAAAACGACAAGACAGTGTCGAAGAATGTTGGTAGATTATTTACATTTACAGTCTATTGAATCTTCTTTTATTGCATCTCGTTTCAACTTTTCGATTTATCTCATGAGAATGTGCTCTGATGCAGATGGTACACTTATTTGAACTCTGATTTCAAGAAAGGAGGATGGTCACCTGAGGAAGACATTCTTTTATGTGAGGTATAATATATACTCCTTATTTCCAAGTTCAACTAGTTTTCTTCTTTTATTTCAATTATCATCTTTATTCATGTCTATGCCATAAAAAGGAAACACTTATTACTGTCTGGGGTTATTCTTAAATAAATTTACACTTCATAATGGTATATTTTAGAGATGTTGGTCAAGTTTTATATTTAGAGCTTCATAATGGTATACCTTTTAATGGTAGACCAACAGTTACCCGTTAATAGTGAATTTCACTCGTATATTTCAGGAGGTGTCTAGGAGAAATGCTCAGAACATAAGTCAATATAAATTCCATCACCGGTTAGGACAGATGCCAATCCTTGAACTAGAGAATGAGGTACGTTATATATTATCTTAAACATCTATACACAATGAAAATTCAGCTATACGTTTAATCTTTTTATTATCAACTCTAATGGATATTTCGTTTAAGCCTTTCGATATGAGACATGAATCCAGTACATATGGAGGAAGTGCAAGTGGAAATTCAAGTGATCTATAGACACAAATCATGGTAAGATTTGACAATTTTTTAAAGTATAGAATATTATTAATGAAGATATTGCATTTGTTCAATAAATAGTGAGGTGCATTTTGAAGTGACATGCTTAATAGACTTAATAGGCACAAATCTGGAATGCTTTGTGTTTTTCTGGGTAGCTTGCTCTGTTTGTTGAACTGTTTTGATAGTTATAGATCAAGAGTTGATGCATTGTTGCTAAGTTTAAGTTGCTAAGTTTAAGAGCTTATTAGAAATTGTTCTCTGTATTTATATATGGGTTAATTTGGACATCTACTTGTTGTGCTAAGTTTCGTTTCATGT
Organism: Penstemon barbatus; assembly: GCA_003313485.2. Classification (NCBI taxonomy): domain Eukaryota; kingdom Viridiplantae; phylum Streptophyta; class Magnoliopsida; order Lamiales; family Plantaginaceae; genus Penstemon; species Penstemon barbatus. Next base: position 85,885,004 of record CM064884.1, on the reverse strand, counting down.
GAATGGATTTGACTTTTTAAACCCAAGTTGTTTTTCTGATTGATTTTTCCTCTCAAATTTTGCAACAAGGGTAGCACTAATGGTACAATATTTTTTGAAATATAATAATGAGTAAAAAGTCCTCCCTATTTTGATTAAGATTTCAAACTTGTTGTGCTTTGTTCAGATTATTTAACTTGATATGATCTCTAAGATATTAAAAGGTTAGGGATTGGGATTGTGAGATGGGTATTGTTGTAGAAGGCATGTTCATGAAGGAAGAGTGTTGGAGAATAGAGTGAGTGTATAGAGGCTGATACTGATATTTGTGTAGGTTAATAACTAACTAGTTTAATAATAGAAATTCATTCATTCATTCATTTTAGTGGATAGCTTTGTGCATATTGTTTTATTCATTTTAAAATCTTTTTGCAATGTAAATATTTTATCATAAAGTACTATCATAGAAAGTTTTGGTTATATGCTCTTTACATGAATTTGCTAATTGGGACATTATTGTTGGATCCTTGTGTTTTTCCTCCCTTGATGATAATAAGATTGTAGATCTTTTCTGGTTCATATGATTCATTTGCATATTTGTTCTGATTGAAAAATAAATATTTTCTAATTTGCCCTTTATGATTGTGAACATTTTTTTTCTAGGTCTTGTTGGAGTTCTTGGATGTAAGGAATTTGCCAGAGGATTGAGATCTTCAATTAAAAGAGGAGTTTTGCGGGTTATTTTGAATCTGATGAAAATTTTGGTTTTCCTTTTTCTTTACGACTTATGTCTCTTGTACTTGCTGGATTTTGAGCAATGATGGTAATTCTAAACTTGATGAAAATTTTTGTTGTGCACAAAATATTTTGGTTATTGAGAAGGAGAATGAAGAAAATTGAACATTTGATAATTGGGATATTGTTTAAATATTTAGAGAATTGGAATAGGGTTATAAAATGTAATTATTTATTAATTCAATATGCATGTTATTGTGGATATCATCCAAATAAATAGAATTCCCTAAAAAATAAAAATAAAAATTCTATAAGCCACGGTCAAAAAGTTGTGGCCAAAGTTCATAAACTAATATCCTTAATTAATGCCACGGGAGTATTAGCCACGGAATTTTTTGGGTGGCCATAACATTGGCCATGACCATTAGCCGTGACCATTAGCTATTGGCTTTGTCGAGGCCAATAGCTATTGGCCACCCCAACACTACTATTGGCCACGGCTATGAGCCATGGCTAAAAGTCATGATTCTTGTAGTGTGAAAATTATAGTTAAATCCACGTTATAACGTCTTGGCAATCATCAACTCATAAGTTAGTTTTTGAGGTTGAGTTAGTCACAACTCATGTACGTGGACTTAGTCCAATCCATTTGGAGAAGTCTAATTAATTAACAAGTCCGTATCCTTTTTCTATTTTATTTTATCTTTTTCAACAATATCTATAATGATTGAACCAAATAATTAAATAATAATCTTAAAATTCAAATCACTGAGACATCAAATTTTGTTAACTATTTAGTACTTATAACCAGACCATTTCATTACATGTACAAAACATATGAAACTTTAACACTTATCTAGGTTTCATTTCATACGTATTGAATTTATTGGATAAGTACTTCGAATATATAGTATCATGATCATCAGTTATTTGAATTTGGTTAATGTTAAAATTATGTTTAAATTTAATCATATTCAACTAAATTTTCCGACTCAATAAGAATAAAATTTAAATTTACAACTTGCATAATTTGATTTAATCCGATTCACTTAAAACCCTAAATGTCAAAACTATACGACAACTATACATGTAGTATAAACATACAAGACTTTCCGAGTGTGACCCAAGAAATAATGTACATCTTTAAGATAATTGACAGAATCATAATTAAGCAAGTGAATTACTCAAGGTCGTATGATTGTGAATAAGTAATATGCAACTTTATGTAATGGACCATGGCCTGTAGTAATATAAATGAAGATTCTAGGTTGTATGTGGATCGATGAGTTTTGGCCTAGTCTTGCAAGTTTTACGAGAGCAGACAAAAACCCTTTCAATGTTTCTCATCAAACTCATGAAACTCATTACAAATTAACCTATTCATAAATCTATCTTCAAACTCTTGAAACATTGATTTAATACCTAGCTACCATTTATTTTTCCCTGAAACTCTAAAACATTTTTTTTTTAAATTGATGAGACCCGCGAAACTGAATCAGAACGCATCCAAATAGACCCCTAGTTTTCCATCAAAGTCCACATCAACTTAATAGACATCTAATTTCAACCTTATTAATTAATTTCACTTTTATAGAAGAAGCAAAAAAAAAACAATCTTTTTTTGTTGCCTGGGAAAAATTAGAAGTTTAGAGATATAGAGCGAACAATATATATATCGAATACAACCATAAATTGGTATACAACCAGACACAGTCATTAATTCCTTTTGTGCCCTTTTTGCTTATCAAAGTCATTTTCTCCTATCAATTGTAAGTAGACTAGGAAAGTAAGAACCAAATATATATACATACTCTTTTAACCGACAATTAGGTTTTCTTTCACCCTATAATTCCAGCTTTGATTATCTTAACACAATACACTGCGAAAGGTACTTAAAACAAACATCTTAACAGAAGTTTGAAGTAACTAGTAATTCATTTTAAAAATAAAATAAAGTGATATCTTTTTTACACAAGTAATTATTAATCCACCTCAATGAAAATTAATCTTTAACGAATTAAGCATTTGATACACATACTAGACAGGATAGAATATGACCATATTTTTTCTTTCTCGAGTCGTTGCAATAGGATGGCAAGTGGGAACACCATTAAAAACAAGGTAATAAAAAAAAAATTAAATGATAATATGTATACATTGTTTTTGGGTGAAATTAAACAGGACGTGTATATATATGTCATATATGTGAATTTGTGTTTATGTGTGAAATTATAATAATATTTGAAGTATGCAAAACCGATCGAAATCTTATTTCGGATAATTATTGGATGGACTAAATTAAAAGTAGAATATATCAAATAAAATGGTCTAAATAATTTCCAAAGAATATGCACTTTTCTTACTTTTGATTCATCGAAAGAATAAAAAGAGAGAAAATGAAATGGTCCACCAAACAAAATAATTTGGTCTGTGAAAAAAGATATTTAGTCGTACTGTACTGCAAATGGGACAATCACAGACGTGGTGCTATGAGGAAGGTTGATGGAAACTTCTAATATGTTTGTCTCACGTTTTTAATCTTATTTGCATCTTTTAAATTTATTTCAATTTTGTTGGAATCAATGTCTACATTTGGGCATTAGGGTATAAATAAGCTTTTGACACGTGATATATTTTAGGGGCAGTAACATCTGAAAATCAATTTAAACTATATTAGTTGATAATTTTTTGTAACTCGATAAACGATGGAAAAATATCACACGTTTTAATTAATACTAACGCCATGAAAATCAAAGAAATAAGTAGGAAAAAAGAAGGAGAAACAAAAGAAAAAAATTATATATGAAACCACAATCGTGTTTCATCCTTTGTCATAATTTGCTAAAATGAATGAATATTAAAAAAAATGAAGTAATTATGATAAACTAATCTCTAACAAGCGGTTCTAATAGAATAAAAAATCACGCTAAATCCTCGAAAATGTGGTGGTATATTAATCAAATTTCACGAGCATAGTTAACATGTACGGAAGCCTTTCCAATGTTTCATATCCTTTTTTTTTTTTTTTTTTTTTCCGAGTGAAACGAGAAATTACGTACATAATTATATCAAAATATCAATTGAGTACACTAACAAAAATTATATCGAATAGATTACTGACAACTAGTACAAACTACACAAATCATCCTCAGATTTTAGATGAGACTCTAACTTTACCATTCAAAATCTATCATTACAACAAGAATATTGATTTTGTAAAGCTAGCAGATAGAGTTTATAATAGTACTATCTAGGGCTGTCAATGGGGCGGATTTCAATCCGGATCCGTCCGAATTCGATTCGATTTATTAGGATAATTGTTCGATTAGAGATTCGATGGACCTGATCCGATTATAAAGATCCGAAATTCGAAACTCATGGAGCGAATATGGATTTAGGTCGATCCGATCCGTTAAAGATCCGTATCCGACAACAAATAAAAAGAAAGATATATATACAAAATGATTTATAAAAACACGTATAATTAATAATATTTCAACGTCAATTTAAGAAGATAGTAATATATAATTCATTTATAAATTTATTTAAACCAATATATTCATTCTACAAATATGAATATAGTAAAGAAACTTTGAAAATGAAGCTAAAATTAAATAAAATTGAAAAGATAATAAACTTATTTTAGGAAAAACACATCAATTTAACTTTTAAAATACAAAATTATTGGATCCGAAAAATATCCGATATCCGGCCTAATCCGACCAAGATCCGTTGGATTCAAAAAATCTAGATCCGAGCACAATCCGAGCAAGATCCGAATCCGACAGAATTCGATCCGATATAAATGGAGCCGGATCTGGACGAGCCTGATCCGACCAGAATCCGACCCATTGACAGCCCTAGTACTATCCAGTGATATTTGGATATCCTTATTCGATGATCCACTTACCTATATGTCCCTGCCCATATCTTTGCTCAAATCTGAATTAATTGATCCAGCCAAGTCCATAACAAGTATAAACTTTAGCCCAATATTATGAGCTAGGCCTGCTTCTGAAGTAAAATTTATCCATATATCTATTAAGTTGGCCCATTTATTACTGGACCGGCCTTCTAACAATTGAGTGGGAATCATTGGGTACTGCGCAAGATGGCGGTCACCGAAAGCAAACGGCAAAGTTCTTTTTTAGTCACACAACTTTCACCAATTTTAACATTACTCCTACAAGTATAACAATAAGTCTATGGCCGGTTGCATTTTGTAGTCATTTCAAATTTGAATACTGTAATATTTACGGTACATACATGTAGGGCTGTCAATGGGGCGGATTTCAATCCGGATTCGTCCGAATTCGGTCCGATTTATTAGGATAATTGTCCGATTAGAGATTCGATGGACCTGATCCGATTATAAAGATCTGAAATCCGAAACTCATGGAGCGAATATGGATTTAGGTCGATCCGATCCGTTAAAGATTCATATCCGACAACAAATAAAATGAAAGATATATATACAAAATGATTTATAAAAATAAGTGTCATTAATAATATTTCAATGTCAATTTAAGAAGATAGTAATTTATAATTCGTTTATAAATTTATTTAAACCAATATATTCATTCTACAAATATGAATATAGTAAAGAAACTTTGAAAATGTGAGCTAAAACTAAATAAAATTGAAAAGATAATAAACGTGTTTTAGGAAAAAAAATATTTTAACTTTTTAAATACAAATTTATTGGATCCGAAAAATATCCGATATCCGGCCAAATCCGACCAAGATCCGTTGGTTTCAAAAAATCTAGATCCGAGTACAATCCGAGCAAAATCCGAATTCGACATGATTCGATCCGATACAAATGGAGCCGGATCTGGACAAGCCTGATCCGACCAGAATCCGACCCATTGACAGCCCTACATACATGTATATGTCAATTACTATTATTTCTTACCTTTTTTTTATATTAAATTCTTCATAATCATTGCAACCTTTTTTTCAAGAAAAAGAACATTTGCATTTCTCTATTGCTAAATTCACGTAGATACCTACCCAATTATAATGATAGGTGAATTTCCATGAATATTCCCTAAAGTTTTAATAATTATGAACGTTTTTTACATAATGCCTCACATTATAAACATAGCTCTTATGCTCTGTAATAGTGAGAAGCGACGTTATGATAAAAAAGAAATGCTGATTTTTCTCGATTAAAAGTGACTTTGACCAATTTTTAAACAAAATTATCCTTCTTCAAGTAGGTAAATAAAATAAATACAAGGGTGATGGATATTTAGAGAAAAATCTATGATTTGATAAATGCAACAGCTCATGCTTCTATTTGATTGGTTTATATATAATTGTTTGATTCTAGATACTAATCTTGCTCATAGAAACAAAATTGGCTTCTGTTGTCCTAGTTGGTGCATAAATGTGATAATTTGATAGGCCTATAAGGTGAAATACTTGTACAGTTGTACGATTACATGTGGTTAAATATGCCAAAGTTATAGAATAAAACTTTTTAGGCACATTTTTTATTGGATTAAATATGAATATTGCAAAAGTTAATGGACCAAAAGTAAACCAATCTCCAATGCGAACTCATTTCTCACGAACCTCCCCGTTGGGTTGGGATCGCCTGATTTAGAAATTTAGAGCATATAAAAGGCAGGCACATCTTCTACCAAAAAAAAAAGGCAGGCACACACTCGCAGCACACACACACACACTAAATTTCACATTTTCTATCAGCGGTAAGAAGAATCTTCGGGAAAACAAATCTCCTCTGCCATTAACTTTACTTTCCTCCTCTCTTCATTTCCTTTCTTTTCGTCTCAATCCCTATTTGAAAACTGAGTAGAATCGGAAAACAAAAATCCCAAGCTCAGAACACTCTTCTACACTTGATTCAACACAACTGCAGGTGCATATAATTTTCTTTGAATATGTTTATTTAAGTTTGTACATTTACACGCATGTTTGTGTTTGTTTCGATGCTTAGGTATGTAGAAATCTGAAATTTGGATTAGTTTGAGTTTCAGAACTTTAAATGGACAGAAGTTGCATGAAAAATTTAATTGTTTTTTGGTGTTTTACTTTTGTATTAATCGCAGGTGTTGAGGTAAAAGAGAGTCTTTCTTTGAATAGCAACACTTGAAGTATGTTGTTTGTGAAGTTGGAGGATAGGGTTTAAAAATAGGCCTCAGACATATTGGAATGGCATGAGAATTAGTGAGTTTAGTAGAGTAACCTGCGGTAAATTGAAGGGAACAGTAGTGTTTGTAGTCAATTAGGCGTATATAAGCGTGATAATTTTGGAATGGGACTGATAGAACATCACGAGTCTAATGGGGTAGAAAAATTGGAAAGTTGTGAAAATCTGGTTCAGAATCCAAATTGTGAATGTCTGACACCGGACAACTGTCAAATGGATTCTCAGAAGGTGGTTATTGAGCCAGTGGAGCAGAAAGATATCACCGGAGTTCAAAATATTGAAACCATACTTGTTCCAATGGAAGAAAACTTATCCAAAATTATAGAAATGGGACCAAAGCCCGGAGATGTTTCCCAGGATTGTGTTGCAGAAGAAAGAGGCCCACTATTGGAAAATGTAAAGTTATCATCAGTTCTCAAAAAGTCGGAGGTGCCGTTGCAGGACAGACCAAAAAATCTTGAAATCACTGTTGTACCTCCTGACACTGCTTCTTTGGGTCCTGTTAATGGAAGAACAGAACCAACCGAGAGAGATCGGACTAACGAACTTGATCACTTCCATGATGAAGATGAAGATGCACAAGCGAGAAAAGGGGCAGCTAAATTAAAAAGTCCAGTAACTAGTTCATGGTCGTTGCGTTCAAAATCACAGGAGAAACCTAAGGCTCCTGAACCTAATGATGACATAGAAGAAGGCAGTGCTAATAGAGAAAAGAAAAGGAGAGCAAGAAAAAAGAAGCAGATAAAGAAAGATAATGTAAACGAATTCTCAAGAACAAGGAACAATCTGAGATATTTATTGCACCGGATCAAGTATGAACAAAGCTTAATTGATGCTTACTCTGCTGAAGGATGGAAAGGACAGAGGTTTGTGTGGCTTCAAGTCTGTATACATTTAATGCAAGATTACTAGCTTGTATTTCTGGCTGCAGTGTTTGTCTGCCTCTGTTATATAAGTAACTTTCAGTATGGTTTATGGTACAGAATATGGCCATCTGCTATCATTTCGGTAACTGCGTGAATGGATAAGATAGGAAATTGCAATGTGATTTCTATAATTGGGATTTGGATTCATGATTACATATTATAATAAATTACAATATACAGTATTTTAAAGGTCAGTTTTATTGAATTTCCTAACTGAACGAGAGTCACACGTGTAATATTATATGCATGGTGTAATAGAATATTCACAGGATATAGTGATTTTTAAGAAAATTAGAGGTTAAATTGACAATTCAAACATTAATAATATGCAACCATAACATTAACCAGTTTCACATTTTTGGTGTGATGAAATTGGTATCTAAATTGCAAATCACTTTAGGTATATTCGAGCTCATCATATTGGGCTTAAGTATTTCAGGGACTAATTCCATTTTTACCCCATTTTTTTATGTTTTTAAGCTTTGTTCTCCTGGTGCATAGTTTCTCTTTCATCAGAAATATTTGTGATTCCTTCACGCTTTGCAGCTTGGAAAAATTGAAGCCAGAGAAGGAGCTCCAGCTTGCAAGATCTCATATTTTACGTTACAAATTGAAGATAAGAGAGCTATTTCAGCGCCTTGATACATCGCTTGCTGCGGGAAAGCTTCCAGCATCTCTATTCGACTCTCAAGGAGAAATCGACAGTGAAGATGTAAGAATTATGTGTGATCGGTAGCTACATTACACATTATGATTTGTGTTTAGCTAAGGGTCTAGGTCGAGTTGCTCTAGTATTACAGCTGAGGGACCCAATTGAACCTTGTTCTCCAACTGCATGCTTGAATGTTGATCTAATGCGTTACATCTGTTTGTTATGTTACTTATAGTAGTTTATATAATCTTTAATTAAAACATATACGATTCTTAGAAAAAGAGCCCCAGACTCTTGGTTGAACTCACCGTATGTACTTACAATAGTTTTAAACAAGTTTTTTTGGATATCGTGGCCAAAAAGAGATAAAAGTTTATTCCTCAATAATGGTCGAGGCTGTTATACATCGTTTCTCATATCCAACTTTTTCTAGGTTATATATCAATGTTAAACATCTTTTCTTTTACATGTAATTATGTTACCTGTGAGATACAGTATCTTGCCAAATTTCGGTAAGTGTTCCTTTTCAACCTTTTCTTAGGAGCCTGAAGGTATTCTAAGGCTTCATTTCACAATGATTTGCTTGTGTCAGAATTGTAGGCTTTAATTTGACATTTATGGAGTGATTTATCCATAAGTTAAATCTAAGTGAAGTACGAACCATTTTGCTAAGAAATGTCATATAGGCCATAAGGTCTAAAACACGTGAGAGGGTTAAGCGTCAAGGATTTGAACCTTGCGTAGTGGGAAGTGATATCCTTTTCCTTTCACCAGGTGATATCCTTTGTCTTTTCCCATTAAAAATGTTGTTTTTTGGTGTATGGTGATTTTGCTTCTTCAATCATGATTTATTGTTTTGACTTTATGCTGAATTCTTTTGAATTTAGGGATGGTTGTTTGAAATATTCCATCGGTTCCATCAAAAACTTCGAAAAGTTTCCGTTTTTTGAATTAATGGGATCGAAAATAAGGTGTAATTCCAAAACTTTTAGTTTGTCTGGAAACTCTTTCTTTTTCTTAATTTAGTAATTTCTTCACAATTTTTCCTAGTGTTTTTCGAAATGTTTCCAATATTTAGCTGACCGAAACATACACTCGAAACAAAATTTTGATCCATGGTTGTTGAAGAATACTATATTAGAGATAGAATCATAGAGAGATTATAGTCTAGCATTGTAGAACACCATTTCCATAATTATGGTATAGATTTTTTGTAATATCTTCCTTATATGGAACTAGAATCACTGTGGTATTATTTCTTTGCACGAAAACCCATGTGTTAAATATAAATATGCGGTCAATCTCTTTCTGAGATAGACACAATATTCTCCCCCATTCTACTTTTTTAAATAGTATCTAGAGGTTAGGTTGGGTCTAGGGTTTGAATAAAGTTTTTATCTTTTTGAGAAAACCCTAGGCCGCTGTGATGCCTTATCCTTAAGATGCCACACGTAAATTTAGTTTCTTTTTTCTATCGTTCTTGTTAGATGATTAGAATTTGTGAGCAACACTCTTATTTGTTGCTAGGAGTAAAAAATAAGAAGTTGATTTGTGTTTTCATTGTTTAAAGTTGTCAAGATTGTTGGTTGAGATAGTTGTTGTTTGGCACTTAAGAGCTAGAAATGTTGCACATTGTTTTGTTTGACATTTGGTTGAAATCAAATTGCGGTCGGAGAAACCGCGAAGTTAGAGGATTTATGGGCTTGGTCCCCGGTATTGTCTTTTGTGTGATTAATTGAATTCAATTTATTTATCAGTAGTAAAAATTGTTGAATGTATTGGTAGACAATATGGTGTAACCAACCTAAGTTCGAAGAAACGCAAAGTGCTCGAATGATCTCAATGCCAGTATTAGATCCCGTTTATTGTCCATGTGGATCAGGTGGATCCACTTCCTTTTCTTCGCCGCCATACAAAGACAACAATTATTTCAAGTGTTGTCAACTGAATATATGTGTGCATTATTTTTATTTAATTTAATCTTATTTGTAACAAGCTAGAATCATAGAGAGATTATGGTCTAGAATTATGGGATATCATTTTCATAATTATGGTATAGAGTCATCATGATATATTCCTTATATGGAACTAGTATCACTTTGTTATTATTTCCTTTTACAGAAGCCTGTATGTTCAAAATAAATATGAGGCCAGTCTTCTCCTGAGATTGACTGCAACATTTCACCCATTCTACTATTCTGGCATGGTAAGCTGGATTTGGGAATAATGCTAAAGTTCCTTATTGCAGATCTTCTGTGCAAAATGTGGATCTAAAGATCTGCCTCTTGATAATGATATCATTCTGTGTGATGGTGCCTGTGAACGTGGATTTCACCAATTTTGCGTGGAGCCACCCCTGTTAAAAGAAGATAGTAATTTTCCACGTCACTCATTTGATAGCTTTGTTTCTCATATTTAAGTATATGTGTCTTATTTTCTTCATTGTTTGGCTATGTGTATATAGTTCCTCCGGGTGATGAAAGCTGGCTTTGTCCTGGATGTGATTGTAAAGCTGATTGTATTGATATGCTTAAGGACTTTCAGAAATCTAATATATCTATCCTTGACAAGTGGGAGGTCTGGTCTTTGTTGTTATATATGTTGTATGAGTTTTATTTAATGTTAATCTTAAGTTGCTCACTGTGCTCTCCTCTCCTCACAGAAGATCTTTCCTGAGGCTGCATCAGGAAAGAAACTGGATGGTAATTCTGGTTCTTCATCAGGTGATTCCGAGGATGATGATTTTGACCCAGATAAACCAAATAGAGTTGCGGGAGACCAATCAAGTTCTAATGAATCTAATTACTTATCTGCATCAGATGGTTTGGTGGCTTCTCCTAGTAATGAAAAGTTGATGGGGTTTCCTTCTGATGATTCAGAAGATGATGATTTTGATCCCACTGCTCCAGATCCGGATACGGTGAAGCAAGATAGTTCGACTTCTGATTTTACATCCGACTCCGAGGATCTAGGTGCTCTGATTGATGATGCTACAGCACCTGGTGAAGATTCAGAAGAAAATTCTAAAGAGGGTGGGATGAAGAGGCAATTGCTAAATGATGAGGTGTCTTACCTTATGGAGACTACTGATAAACCGGAGTCTGGCAAAAGACGTGTGAAACGGTTGGACTACAAAAATTTGCATGATGTGAGTTTTTCCCTTTGATACTTTTACGTATATACATGCAAACATGCAATATTATATATGAATCTGACGTATAGAAATACAAATAGCAAGACCAACATCAAAGCTATGGATAAAATTCTCAAGAAAGTTGTATATCTCTTCTCTATCTCTATCTCTATCTCTATCTCTCTCTCTCTCTATCTACCTATCTTCTAGCTATCTATCTATCTATCTACTTCTATTCTTTCTATCTATCTGCTATTATAAAAACATGAATATTTCTTAACTTTTTTGTGCAGACTAAAATACCCCTATTTAAATTGTAAGTGATATTTAATTAAATGGTAAATATATAAAAGACTAAAAGAGATATAATAAGACAATAAGACATGAAGTCTTATTATATTTATCTCCTTCATAAACTCCTAAAATTTATAAATTATCTCTTACATCAATTTTTGTAATTTTAATCTTCTCTTAATAGATAAAAACGAACCATAAGAAACACTATTATTTTAAATATCCCCTAAAAATATATATATAATTATTATATTTGAGCAAAAATATTTATTTAAGTAAGAAAATATTAATTTAAATATTTATTACAAATTACATAATTTAAAATTTTAAAATGAAATTCTCTTAAATATAATTTATGTTACAAAAAAAAAATTACACTTACTATGAAAGAACAAAAAAATACTTATGACTTAGCTCATTACGTAACTTTACTTTGGCTAGAATACAAAAATATTAAGAATATTCAATAATATCAAAATATGCATAACCTCGAATTTTCATGGAATTCTTTTCGCGAAAAACGGGCGAAATTGGTGGAAAATGGTGAAATCGATGAAAACAAATCTATGAAATAATTGAAAACATGTGAAATCGATGAAAATTCGATTGAAATTGGTGAACACTAGCGAATGGGTGAAATTTTGGGTGAAACGGGTAAAAAAAGGCCACTGAAATCGATAAATAAATGTGAAATCAATGAAAATTCGTGAAAAAGGATGAAATTGGTAAAACGACAACATCAGTGAAATACATGTTAAACTGGTGAAAAATGAATTAAACTAATGAATAAGGTGGAAATGTGTTAATTTGCTCTATTTTATGACATAATAAAATAATTTTACTCTAATTTACAAAAAAATAACCATGAAATTAACTAGACATGTACAACGTAAGTGCACTTTACTAGTTACAAAATAAGTATGAAAAGTTGTTTTTGTCTTCAAGAAAAAAGCATTATGAGAGCTTTTGATTATTTTCATCCATGCACTACTCTTCGTTGGATCTCACTTACTAGTAAGAAATCAAATTCCACAAAATCATGCTCATTTGTTTAAGTTAACTAAAACTAAGACATAGTCTGACTCGAAAACTATTTCATAGAGTTAAGTCATTTCATGATTAAGTACGTTATTTGCATTAGTCAGAACAAGAATTTGTAGTTATTGCATAACATGTAATTTTTTGACTAAGAGTTTTGGTTGTTATATCATCCTCCATGATTTTCAATTGAATCTATTTATTACTACTTGGCATCTATTATTATTATTTCTCTTGGTGGGCTTTTGTGGTAAATATTGTTGTATCTGTCAAAAGGAAACATATGGAAATTCCACTTCGGATTCAAGTGACGAAGATTATGATGATACTACTCCCAAGAGAAGGAAGATTAATGGAGATTCTTCTTCTGGTGTTGATCCCACTGCTCCGAGTCCAGATGAGACTTCTGATTTTACTTCGGACTCAGAGGATGCTCCACTTGATGATGCCGCTGTACCTGGTGAAGGTTCAGAAGAAAATTCCAAAGAGGGTAGGATAAAGAGCCAATTACTAAAAGATGAGGTGTCTTACCTTATAAAGACTACTGATGAACCTGCATCTGACAAAAGACGTGTGAAACGGTTGGACTACAAAAAGTTGCATGATGTGAGTTTGTTCTTTTTATGCTGTTACGATATACATTGAATTGAGTATATACACGCAGTATTAGATATGAATACGATGCACGGAAGTGCAAAAAGTCAGACCAACGTCAAAACATTAAAGCTCCTAAGGCTTGTGGCGTACACGACTAAAACCCAAAACCTTAAAATACCAATACCTAAAAAAGACAATAAAAGACAAGAATACAGAAAACTATCAAACTCTAGGAAATTTTTGGAATCCTAGACAACCTCTAATTTACAGAAAGTAAATCTAAATTTTCCTATGAAAAGTTTAGGAAATTCTAAAATTACCAAACCAACTATCAAATGGTCGGTCTCATGTCAAGACTTCAACATACGACGGAGTAGTAGGATTTATTTCACACCTTTGCTCACTTTTCCCTACACCAGGATGCCTTGCAGCGTGTCTGATATTAATTACATTTCTTAAGGTTGTTTGTATAGCTTCATCCATAGTTTGATGGATTAGTTGTTTCAATCTTGATACTCTTACACAAGATTTTTAGCGTTTCTTGATTGAAAGAAAAGTTGAGGGTAGGTGGTGTAGTTATGGTATGGTAATGCAAAGAAGTCATACACTTTACAAAGTAATGATTTTGTGACAGGGAGAATAATTAAGATGTTAAAACGAAAAGTAGAAAAGCCATAAGCCTATAACAGAAGTAGAGAGGAGCAGTAGATAGAATTAAAGAAAGTTAAGATTGAAGATAACTTTCCAAGTGTGAAAACCATCTCACTGTCAACATGAGGTGCTCTTAATTATGAGCTCTATTGGATAGAGGTACAATATTACATAGGTAATTACTGTTGCAATAGACTTCTCCCATATGGTAAGGAAATTATCAATAAATTTGAAGACAGATCGTGTAGACATAACAAAGGTTATAATTTTAATGTCAAGAATTTCGGTACATTAGTAGGTTGTCATTTCATGAATACGTACGTTATTTGCATTAGTTAAGTATGAGACCTTTTAATTATTGCCTCACGTGATCTTTTTTAGAGTTTTGGCTGTTAATTACACACATTCATTGATTTTCAATTGAATCAGTTTATTACTTCTTGGCTTCTATTCTTAATTTCTCTTACTTGGATTTTGTGGTAAATAATGTTTGTCTGTGTCAAAAGGAAACATATGGAAATTCTTCTTCTGATTCAAGTGACAAAGAATTTGATGATACCGCTCCAAAGAAAAGGAAGATTAATAAAACTTCAATTAAAAAGAGTAAGATGGACACTAAGGATGAAAACCAGGAAAAAAGTCTGAATTTACCAAAAAGAACTCTGGAAAATGATGATGATGGGGGCGCAAACCAGTCATCTGCCACAGTTGGTTCTGATTCTAAAGTTGAAAAAAGATCAGCAAATAAAGGGCTTGGCGAAGCTGCAAAACAGGTATTTATTGCATAGAAAGGTGTGCTTTAAAAGTAATCCTAGCTTTACAGTAGTGATGAACAGTTTTTGTGATTCTTGTAAAACTTAGATTACTTGCAAAACTGCATATTTAGTCCTCTAAGTTTCACTTCGTGACAAAAATGTCCTTTTCTCTTTTGAGTTTGAATTGGTTCCAATATTTCAAGGTTCAGTCCTATATCTTTTATGCTCAACACACTTAGTCATTTACCATTCTGGTCAGACACATTTAGTCTGTGTTAAACGACTTCTAAGCAATTAAGATTGTAACTTTTTATATACAAGGCATCTTTTTATTAAAATTGAAAACATAATTACAAGTGATAACTAGAGGACTAAATGTGTTACACATAGAAAAAGGACTTCATATTTGAGAAATCTTCAAATGTTAGGAAATAGGTGTTGGTTTGAAGATAAAAAATCATCTTTGTCACAACTCGGAGGACTAAGTATGTAATTTTGCCTTTTATTATATAAGTTATGCCGAAGTTGGAAAAAGATAAATCATTCTGCATATATGTAATTCTCTTAATCTCGGTTTATGTATCTAGACTCATATGTTGGAAAAGAATGTACATTATGCAAGTAATATCTGTTTAAGCTACGTGTCAGCTCTTTGCTCCTTTGCGAACAACAATTCTGTCGTCTTAGTTTTAATGGTGATTTTTGCAGAGGCTCTATGAATACTTCAATGAAAATCAATACCCTGGAAGAGCTGCAAAAGAAAAATTAGCAAATGAAATAGGCCTCACAGTTCTGCAGGTCCTTACACTATCCGTTGCCTTATTTCTTTTTACGTTCTAATTCCACATTTTTGCAAATACATTTATCTTAAATATTTTTTGTGCAGGTTAGTAGATGGTTTGCAAATACTCGATTTAGCTTTAACCATAGACCACAATCAAATTATCAGAAGCCACCCGAGCCTCAGCCAACTATAGGCACAGAAATAACAGATCAGACACCAGATGACACTTCAGTTACTCAAACAACTCAGGAGCAGAACGTGTGAGTTATCACCTAGCCTGCTATTGAACGAGTTTCCCTTTTCTTGAGAAGTCATCTGGCATTCGAAAGCTTTATGCTTGTGAATCCGAACCAAGCCAGTGCAGGCGATCCCACAAATGATGTACGTACTTGATTTGTTTACATTTGAAAATGTAAGAACTTGTAATTCAATTTGTTTAAATTTTAAAATGCAAACTGGATTATATTTAGTTACTTGTTTTGGGAACTTCAATTTTTCTCCCCTTTTTATGGATATTCACAACATGCTCTCTTTTGTGAAATTTGAATGATCTGTCTATAAGCTTCCCCTTAACAGCTATAGGTGTGAACAAGTCAGATTATTGTGACAAGAAAGTTTTTATTTGAAACTTTGTATTTTCGTGTGTTTGTTATTTAAATAAAAGGTCTTACAGAATTAAAAACCTCGATATGGAATGGTGCTTGTCTTGCAAGATTGGAACCCCACAAAAGTTAAAAATCTTCGGCTTGAAATAGAGATAGAGATAGAGTTCGAGTTTGAGTTTGATTTGATGGTTGGTTGAATTAATTTTAGACATATTAGTTTGATTCTCAACTTTCAGCTAAATGTGAAGCCAGCAAGCATATGCTAATGCCAATAGTACGGAAAGCAGATGCAGTAGTTCGGAGACATGATGAAACCAGTGGCTTTTTATTTCATTCCAGAAATATCTTCTAGTCAATATGAGCAACAACTGCACTACAATATGAAGATATTTTTCTTCTTTGTTTTGTGATATTAATTAAATTAATGATATCTCAAATAAAAATCAAGTATAGTTAGACAATAAATCTGATAATATATCTCCTATATTAACCTTTTTAATTTAGTATATCAACTTACATAATTGGATTATTTGCCTCCTAAAAACATTAGGAATGACAACAATAAAAGTAAAAAACCATCAATTACATGTCTGTGTCATAAGAAAAATCGGAAATATTAAGAAAAATTGTGAAATATTCATTTAGTAAGTTATTTCACAATTTTTCTTAATATTTCTGAAGAATTTCTTCAAAAAATTTCAATATTTTGTTGACCGAAACATATATACTCAAAATGAAATTTTGATCTAGAAATTATTATAAATAGGGAAAATCGCACTTTACCCCCCAATCTTTTCAAGTTTTCGCAGTCTCCCCCTAACCTTTACAGTTTCGCACTTTTGTGCCTTAAATGACTATTCTACCCTTGACTAAAGCCACGTCACTTCAAGCAAACGGAATATTCTGCCAGATTCCATTGCCTTGCTCAATGAGGTGGTTGCCTGTGACTTTTTAAATAGGTGAGGTGGGAAAGTGCGAAACTTTAAAGGTTAAGGGGGAGACTGCAAAAACTTAAAAAGGTTGGGGGGTGAAGTGCGATTTTCCCTTATTTTTATTTGCATATAGATTTATAGATAAGTGTACTTATTTCAATTTTGCGTGGATCCATACATTCACGGGAATGGTGGATCTATCATGTGACACTAAAGTACAATAGATGATCCTCCCCCGGTAGTGACTGACATTTCAAGACTAATTAAATTGTAATTATAATAATGCATCAAAAAATACTTCTCTAAAAATTAAATTTATTCTCAAAACTTCATTATGCTGCTTAATAAAATCTTGTTTTAGGAGACGCACGTCTAGGATTGAAAATTAAATTAAGTTATTCGATATACCACTCGAACTCGTTCAACAAAGGACATTTTCGTTTGGCCTATCATTATCTGGAAATGCATTTTGAGAGATAAAAATCTTCGAAATTATGTTTTTTTGACAAACATCTCTGAAAAAAGTCTAACTGAAATATGAGATAATTTATCCATTATATGAAAACAACTTAAGAGATGATTTTAGAGAAAATATGAAAATTTTCAGAGAAAAACACAAAATAGGAAAATAATTCTACCTTTTCTTATTTAAGACTATTAGAATTTACTTTAATCTGGGACTCTGATACCATATTATAATTTACTACATAGATTGGGGGAAGTCCACTTACTTGATTTTGGCCAAACTCAACCTCAAAAGCTAGCTTGTAAGGTGAATATTGTCCAATGCCTTATAAGATGGACTTAACTATTTATTTGAATAAGATTATGAGAACTAAGTTTGTAAATCAAATGATGTTTACCCGTTGTAGCCTAGTAGGTCCTCTTAAAAAAACTTGTAGCTTGTAGGTATGCGGTTTTTGGCAACTTAACTCCATGTGAAATGTCTAATAAGCAATTTAATTCCTTGTGATATGAAATAATGAGCAATTTTACTCTTTACTCGTTGAGGAACAACACACACGCTCTATATTGCAATTGAGACTTCGTTTTCATGTGAAAAATGACCAGTTTAACCCTACATTGACAAAATATTCACTTCACTTTACCTATCTGTGATATGCGTAAATAGACAATTACCTCCCTATGATATGTATAAATGAACACTTTAACTCCTTAATGTAAAAATGTAAAAATTAAGTGAGAGACATTGTATATCTTTTACAAAAACACAAGAAGTAATTTTGTCCTTTTATTTATAGGTGAACTGCTTACTAAAAATTTCACAGGGACTTAATTTGCAATTCACTCGTAGGCGTGAGTGCTTCAACAGTAAAAACGTTCATAAGCAAAATAAGAAACAACAAATACCGCTTTAACACAGAAAATTAAACGCATTTTAGATTAAGTCAAAACTGTTTAGCTCTCCTGCTAATGAAAGTGTAAACAAGTAGAGAGGCGCAAAAAAAGAAAAAGAGAGAGAATCTGTTTAATTAATCGGAGATGGAATGGGAAAGCGACGTGAGGGAGTTGAAGGCGGCCGGCGCGGAAGCGCTCGGCGGCGGAAGCGTCGGACTTCGCATTCGCGGCTGGGAGATCGAGTCTAGCAAGCGTTCTATTCTCACCTCTTCTCTTGTTCAACAGTACTACTACAATACCCCTATCTCGATTCTCTCTGTCTGTGTGTTTATGTGTGTGTTGATGTTGACATTTCGATTTTTTTGGAAGTTGAATGTCAGTTCCGTATTTGAAACTAGTTAATAGGTGTTATTATTACAGATTGTGCTGAAAATTATACAGTAGCATTTGTATCGACGAATTTGAATTCCAAGTAATTTGTGATGTCAGGTAATTACATAAAGACTTTATGGAGTTGGTTTATTTGAATTGTTATATGAAGAGTTAAAAGCTAATAAGAAAAACTGAAAAAATGTGAACATTCATTATGTGGTAGTGTTAACATGTGGTTGTTCTGCTAGAAAAATTAAGTCTCATTGTTTCTCATTGATTTTTAATCGTTCTAGAAGATTATGAAGAACTAATGGGATGTCCACATAGTTTTAATTCCTGGATGAAAAGGGAAGTAATGATAATTTAACAAGGGAAAAGAAGAAAACAAATGAAGAGTTTGGAAATTGTTATGAATATTCTTTGGATGGAGGGTAATAAGGAACAAAGAGAAAAAGCCCTGCATCCACTCATATTCTTTTGTATTGTCTTTGCCTCTCTCGCTTAAAATATACTTTCATTTCTTTCAATATCCTTTAACCAACTAAATATTTCTTTATCATACGCTACTACAAATATTTAACTGGTTCTTGTATCGGTAGTCCAAGAAGTAGCAATATTTATATGGGACTATAATTAGTTGTTCTCATAGACATTAACCAAAATCCTAAAAGAATTATCACATTTTAGCTCTCTGCTCATGTTTTTTCAAATGTCATCACTTACACGAGTTTTGCGGCTCTCATTAGTATGAGTTCCTCTACATTCATCTAGAATTAGGATAATTTGGTTCTTTACAAGTTTTGAGTTTTCCCTGAAAATTTAGAATGTATTGTTTTTGTTAAGCTACATATGTTACTCTTCTATGAAATTTTACTACTGATATCTGAACCTGCAGGTGGGAGGAGAAGCTTCAGACATCCCACTTGCCAGAGATGGTTTTTGGGGAGAGCTCTTTGGTTCTTAATCATTTGAGTAGTGGTATTAAGATTCATTTTAATGCATTTGATGCTCTATGCGGCTGGAAGCAAGAAGGATTGCCTCCAGTTGAAGTTCCAGCAGCTGCTAAATGGAAATTCCGTAGGTATTATATATATGATCTCTATTATTCATTTTAACTTCCTTTGTTATGATGTTTAAAATTATATTGATGAGGTACTGATAATACTTGTATACATAGATGTAAATATCTGATTTTTATTATCATAACCGATAGCTTGGTGGAGTTTAGAAGAACCTTATTTTTGCGGGTTATTTTCATTTGCCTCTTAAAGGACTGGGTACTATTAATTTATATAGATCCTTTGGTAGCTGTGCTCAAATTTCCGTTAGATATGTGAGTTCACATACCACAGATATTTCAGTTATTCCCTTTGATGTGATAATACTTCAATGTTGGGCATGCGTATTCAAGGTTCTAGTAGAAGTTTCATCCTAATCAGATGAGAATGAAAATGTATTTGCAAGAATTGAGAGATTTAGTTGAATATTGGTTCTGTAAATCAAAAGCAAATCATAGAACTACCTAAGGCCATTTCATTTAACTAAAGCTAATATAGAGTTATGAGAGGAGTGTACTCAAAAGTAAGATCAAGAGCGGCATGCCAAAGAAGATTTGTTTAACGTAGATACCATGAAAAACGTGGCCCGGAATTCTGATTGGGAAGGAAAAAAGACAGTTTCTTCTGTATCAAGAATTTTGAAAATTGGAACATTGACTTGTGACTTGTGGACCTAGCAACCCTGTGCCTGAAAACATAGATTCCTAAATCTAGTGGAAAGTCCAAACTAGCCATAGCATTATTTCTATAGACAAGCAGATGGTTCAGGCCTCGGAAGTCACGTGGTATGTGGCCCTTCTTTTTGTGGTGGCACTCAGGGTCTGCTAGATATATCAGGGAATGTCAAAACATGATCTGTAAGAGGATCGTCCTAAAACGAGAACAGCATTACAGAATTGGGTTCTCACCTGACTGACTTGGGCATGTAAGGTTGATTAGCCAGAAGCTGAATTTTCCAAAGAGCCATCACCAGCGATAATACCAAAGTACATGGCAATATGGTGAGGATCCGTGCAATGGTTTCTTAGAAGAAAAGTGTTATGCAATCAAGTATAACACTTTCTGATTGGTTGCTTTTGGCGATGTTGACTCACTGTGATTCTATTATTTTATTTGCAGCCTCTTCTATTTCGTTATAAAAAAATAAGTAAAAATCATGGAGCTTATATCTGCTCAGATTTGGGACTTTAGAATTCGTCACTTTATCCCTTGGCAACTGGATAATTATTATCATGAGATATTGCACTAAATAGTAATAATTATATGCTCGTAACCACTATTATGCCCCATTTATTGAATGGTGAGATGCGTTTTAATGGTTAAAGAAATTCTATCATCAGATCTCTAAATTAGATGGGACCTCCTAGCTCTTGATCGAGGACACATTTGAAACTCTTGAAATTTTGACTGTTTGGTTCTTTCTTGAAAAAAGAGCTTTACATACCTATTATACATATATGCATAGAGTTAGATATCTAGATACCTTGACCCTACATATTCTGAGCCTCATCTAGGGAACAAAACTTCAATATTGTTTCTTTTTTTGGATATATGTGCTTATAACTTTTACTAATGTTTCTAAGCTTCTGTCGACAAATCAGAGTTCATTATGATGAACGTTCGTCTGTTTTCATTCATGATAAATCATCTGATGATGGCATCTTAATCAATGCCACTTCATCTATTTCTCTCGCTATACCTCCTCATGATCTTTTTTCTATATCCTGCAGCAAAGCTACCGACGAGGTGATACTAGACTATGATTATACCTTCACAACACCATACTGTGGAAGTGCTGGTATTGAAACAAATCCTGAGGTATGAACTTACATTTATCAAAAAAGAGAGGATCTATGTTTTATTGAGTATATTAGTCATATGTATATGTAATTACATTATTTCTGCTACTTTTGCACCTACATTGTATGTGTGGTCAATTATATTTACGCCACATCTGATAGAAACTAAGTTTATCACATATTGGTGAGAGATAGAAAAAAGGAAAAGAAAAGGCCCCAAAAACTAAATTCCATCACATTTTAAAAACATTACAAAGTACTTCTATGTAATTGTCTATCATGAAAATCCACGCTGGCTTCCAAAACTAAATTTATGAATATCTTTCTAGATGTTTCCTCGCGAAAATCTTAGGCCCTAACATAGCCTAGGCTCTTGATAAACTGAAGGTTTGCCAGTTTCACTTTGTATGTCAAATGAATAAATTGATCTACTGTTTACATCTGAAATTCTAAGATGGTCTTGTTCATTTACTAGTCCGGAAGAGGAGCTTCTGAGGAAGGCAGCTGCAGTATTCTATGGGAAGACTGTCAGGAGCAAATCAATATGGTTGCGTTAGCATCTAAAGAGCCCATTCTTTTCTATGACGAGGTTTGTAATCAATTGATGGAGCTTCTAGAACCAAGCTTTAGAACATATGAATATCATGTCCTGATTTACTTTCTACACTTGACCATAGTCATCTTCAATATATTGACAGGTCATACTGTATGAAGATGAATTGGGTGACAATGGTGTCTCTCTTTTGACAGCTAAAGTGGTAAAATTTCCGTCTGTGTTCATTGTTTCCTGTACGTTTCATGGATGAGAGGATGCATTTAAATTTCTTTCTCTTTTTTGGGGATTATTTTGCAGCGAGTCATGCCCAGTGGTTGGTATCTTCTCTTGCGTTTCTGGGTGAGTCTAAAAATGTCTTATCAGATATTTCCTTGACATGGACAGCATCCAAGAATTTCTCTTTCTATATTCTTTGACATATCCAAACTGGATGTTGAACTTATGTGTGCACTTCCTGTTTTATTTACATTGAACTCTAGAATGTGATGTAATTGTTTTAAGGATGGCACATTTTTATCAATAAATATTATTTTGGGTGTTCCTCATGTTACAACTATTGCTTTCTCATCATTCATTGTTTGATGTCATCTTACAGCTCAGAGTTGATGGAGTGCTTATGAGATTGAGGGACACCCGCTTTCATTGCACTTTCATGGAAAGTGCGGAACCAATTATTCTTCGTGAAATCTGCTGGAGAGAAGACACCTTTCAGGCCTTATCATCTGTGAGTGATGATCTATTCTTCTTCTTGATTTGTGCATAATCTATTTTGTTCAAAACATTATAAAAATAAAGTACTTGCTTTTATATCATTGAAGCTAGTCAGTGCTTTTCCAGTCTTTTAAGTAGTTATGTATTCGGGTTGCACTATATCTGTTACTGCAAAGTTTATTTCTTTGTATTGCTCGAAATTAATTAGTCTTTAAATTTTGAAGTGCCTGTCCTCTTCAATAAAAGTTTGCATGCTTCGTTGAAACACCATCCCTCATTCTCCAATTAATTGTTTCAGAAAGGATATCCTTCAGATTCTGCTGCATACAGTGACCCTGATGTCATCAGAGAAAGGCTTCCAATCATAAAGCGCAAGACCCAAAAACTTTCATTCACATAGATCATGTAAGCTGTAATAAATCCCAATTTTATTGAATAACTGAGAAATGTTAATTGATCTTCTTGAAGAATTAAGATGATTTACGATGTGGATATCTTGTTTATGCGAGGAAGGCACATCCGATTCGATGGGGGCAAAATATAAGATTGTTTAAGAAGTTAAAGCTATACCCTATATTTATTTATTTATCTTTTCTTTTTCAAATACTGAGTATTTCACTTCTAACGTGCTAAGTTTCAAATAACTGAGGTGAGACAGAATTCTGCTGCATGTGATGTGTAGAAGTGTATATTTCTCTATCTGATGAATAAGTATATTACATATATGAAAGAACACATGGTAAAGACCTCTATTTCCCTATATATTAGGGAAATGGAATGGACTGAAAACATTTATAATCGATATTGCAGGATAAGGGATTTTCATGAAATTGTAAGGCCTAAAAGAACTACAATGGAGAGGTCAGCGTCGGTAGTCATAGAAATATTATTGCTCATGGTGCACCATATAGAACTTGATAATAGGTCGTTGACAACTAAGTGACAAATGAAAGAAGTCACATGAGGGTGATTGTGGACCCATTAATTATTTTATCACATGCTAATATATAAATCTATTGGCATCCTGTATTACTTAAGTAATATGAAGGGCCACAGTGTATTTGTTTTGGTTGATGAGGACAAATACAAGTTACATAGTAGAAATGCAGCCTCATGGCCCTCATCCATATATGCTTTTCCTATTGGCAAATAGAAGCTAATTCAGCTGATCCATAAATACCTAAATACCCCAAGTGTAGTCTACTCGAGATGAGATATTGAGCAGATTTCACTTTGAATGACCAGACTACTCCGTGTACAACTATCACTTCAAATAAATAACATTAACTAGCGGAATCATTATTTTTTTCTCTTACCCTTAGTTGCTACTAACTACTACTTACTTTCTTCTCACCACCTCCGGTCACCCTCGTGCTACTTACAAAGTTCACCGTTATATATCACTCTACTGCCACACCCACCCTAATCCTTGCTAACATAGGTATTCCGCCATCAACATACTCCTCTTTTTGAGGACTTGAGATTTCTACATCTATGTTTTATAATTAGGGACAAATCTGTCACTTGGTGACTGAGAGGACGCAAACAATGAGACACATTACAGACAAACCAATTCACAGACACTTGGGAATTGAAGGAATGAGAAGACTGGAGCTAGTGAGTGAAGGAAGTAAGGAATGTCCCTCTAATGTGTGCTACGTAGTACACACGTATATATATATATATACACAGACTTATAAGGTTATGGGTCATACAACCTAATAAATATTGAGTTGCAGAGGTTGGTAGCTAATGAACTATAAGGCTTATACTGAGCTAATCATTTACCTATTCGGAACAAGAATAGAATAGCGAGTCTACAAATTCCAGTAGCCTGCTAGCGATTCTTTGGCAGATGTGAATTGTCCAACCAGTACGACCAGAGGAATATCCTAGACCTGAAATACCATCTTATTATACAAAGTCACACTAGGGGTTTGGGAGGGGGGTTCATACATCTGAAACTCGTCGATATTCCCACATGTTCAATCATCCATCAACCATCTCAAAGTCTTGATTAAACAAAGAAATGGCTTTTAAATCCCAGATCAATGTGGTTTTATTTTAATCGTTCTTGTAGTCTGAGATGAGTTGGTGGCTCTGAAACTACTCGTGTGTCTTCTAAGAAGCTTAATAAGAGTGAATGGGGCAAATTTTATGTTGCCTTTATAAGTGCATTGCCAAATTTTGTGTGCATTTGACTTCATCTTCTTTGTAAAGATATTTACTGACTTATTGTCATGGATAACTCTGTAACTCATACAAAGCCAGTAAGCTTCAGGTGCTTGAGGATTTTAATATCTATAAATAAATGGCAGTATATTTCAGGTATTTAGCACTAGACTGACTAGAGCATTATTATAGAGCTGGAAGTTCTCTTCTAGTGATAGAACTTGTTTCCAGTCAACATATTTTGATTTACTGGTGCTACTGCCCGTAATATTGTGATTCTCTATTGATTGTCATATCAATGGAAAGCATAATCAAAGTTTACAATGAGAAGTTCCGATTAGATACAATAATAGATAATTAAATTAATTACAGCTTAAGATTCAAATCAAGCGTATTTGAATTTGATGTTTGCTGCTCTGTCTGTTGGTGATCCATTCGAAAACTTCCAGGCCACATAAAATCTGCTGCTTCCTCCATTGTACTGGGTTGCCATCCAAATCTTGTATTATCGTCTATAAATCTTGCCCCAACAGTAGTTCCGTCTCTGGTAGGCTTGTGTATTAGGGAATGAGCCTGCACACCTAGTGACCTGTACATGGAATTATTCACAGGTAGAGCCATCATGTTCATCATCTTGTGTGACTGGTAATGTCTTACTGCACCTCTTTCCCTTTTGTGAGCATTCTGGTGACCTCCCAATGCTTGTGAGCTATAGAACTTCCGCATGCAGAAGTTACAAGAGAAAACCTTACCCGGAGGTCTTGATTGTGACTTAGACTCTCTTAGAGCTTGGGATGAGTTTCTTCCCAAACTCAAATTTAACAGATCAGTACTCTCTTCAGTTTGCATCTTTCTTTTTTTTTTTTTTTTTCCTTTTCCTTCTTCTAAATGCAGATTTCTTCGTACGGAAGAGGCCTTTGTTTGATTCTTTAGGTCATTTCTTGTTCATGATGGTTCATTAAATTGACGAAGGTACTCTGTTGAATTCTTTTCCTGACTCTTAGAAATGGTTCTATATCAGAGGGATGGAATAAATTGAGACTGACTAGATGAAGCATTGTGTTATAAGACATCTTAAATATGTCATATGTGGTCTGTTCATTGTCCCCACAAAGTGATGCTTGGTTTTACCAAGGGGGATGCTTACATCATCTTCTTACATTGTTGCCTCTATCAAGCTTTAGATTCCCCACTCACCATTTTTCCCCTTATCTGTTGAAACCACATCAACTTAATTGGACCAGTTAAAAGTAAACACAAGTTCACAAACCCAATACAATCCATATGTAGTCAAATCAAAATCTCATGATTTGTATGTATTGCCTGCCATAACTTTTGCCTACTTAAAGTTTATTATCATCTCATCTCTTTTGCTAGCTTTTATCTATAACTAATCTATGACCTGCTTTAAAAGATGACAGATCTTGTGTCCATATAATTTCTATTACTTTGATCTATTATTCTTAATCTGGTAAGATAACTTCTGTTCTATGTTTTCCCTTGGGCTACATGACAAATTGTGGAGCTTTAAAGTCTAGTAGGTATGATATTTATTTAAAATTGAACCCACCTTGAACTGAGTGTTAAAATTATGAGTGAACGATAAGTTTTGGTGCAGAATTATACAATATTGGGTGTGTAGGGTGGATCTATCATGTGACACTTTGACACGGAAGTGTGACAGGGGATCCTCCCCGTGTGTAGGGGTGTAAACGAATCGAGTTGTGTTGGCTTAAGTTTTTATTCGAGCTTGAAATTATATTCGAGTGTGTTTTGATTATTAAAAGGATCGATCTCAAACGAGCTTTAATATAGTTGAACATGAGTTTAGCTCGAGTAGCTTGCCATTATGCATACATACTGTCAGTTTTTAGCTTATGGAGTCCAGCTCAAATTGAGTTTCATAAATTATCATATGAAAAATATCGTTCAAACTCGTTTGTATGAATCAAGCTCAAATGAGTTTTTAACGTGAGCTCGAGTCAAATATGAAGTAATTTAGTTTGATTCTTTACCTTAGGTATGTGTTGATATTGATACATAAAAAAAGGTCTATATAGAGTGGTGGGGTGTGGAGACTTAATTCGCAATAATGGAGATAAAAAGTAGGGAAAAAACTTTGTTGGGTATCTGAAGCAGTTTTTTTTAGTCTTTTTCTGAGAACACGAGTATCTATGTGGGTGTCTTCATGTTGGGGCTTCTTAGCAGTATTTTTATGGCATGTAATGGGCAGTGGGTACATAGAGTGGAAGTGCCATAAATTATTTTGTATGTTGGATCTGATTTTTTTTTTAAATATGATGATGAGGAAAGATAAGAGGAGAAGCCTAGTTGCCCACAAATACAATGGTTTATCTTTATCACACACACCAGTGGATTTTCAACTTTATTCTGTAGTGAATATTACATTTTTTTATTGTCAGACCCATATATACTAAATATAATGTTCCTATGACTAGACAAGTGATTATTAAACATCCCCTTGTGATATATAATATATTTATATACTGATTACAACTATAGTGGAGATGACTGATGAGTTCTAAGTAGGTAGTTGAGTTTGTGTAGGGCATAGCTTCTAGAATTGAAAATTGAGAGCCTAACAAATATGATCCCTTGTAAATTAAATGTAAATGTTGTTTGTTATACTTGGTTGATACTTATCCTAAAAAAAAAAAAATATATATATATATATATATACTCGGTTGATACTCAAGAGTGTTTATAGATCAATTTTGGTCCGATCCTGGCTCAATTAGTTAAAACTATCTGGGCCCGAGTTTGATACTGTGAGGCGGGTCAAACTATTAACTCAAAATATTCATCAAACCTACACAATATAATAGTACTCCATAAAAGTAAAGCCCCACAGTTTCTTTTAATGTTCGTTAAATTTCAAGAACTTAATTTAGCATAGTGATATGAAGGTGTTTGGACTAGGATGCAGAGTTGAAGCGATGTTGATTTTGGGGAACAAGAGTTAAGGATAATGATGTGCAATTGGCTGGCAATTCGATTTTTTCTCTACAGCTTCTGAACGTAATTAATTGTTGTTATGCAGAAAGGACGAGATTTAAAGAATCTTTAAAGCAATCTCTTTGGTTGCCAAACAACACAAGGCGGTCACAGCAGACTTTCGGCCTTTCATGTGACACGTTAATATATGTATTAGCCATATCTGTTTATTTTTAGATTTTATTAGTATTAATTAAGGCATATTTTTTGAAAAATATTAGATTTTGTTATTATTTAAGCCACGTTTTTTAAATATGGAAAGAGTGTCAAGAAAATGAAGTTCTATTGAAACTCTCAAGAAATAATCCAAATAAATAACTTCTTTTTTTCTTGGATAATTCAGATAAATGACATTTGAGAAACATAAAATTTACCGAAAAAGGAAAAATCACCAGATATCCAATCTCAATACAATTCCCCTTCCCCGCTCCCGCCCCCACCTTGATAAAATAAAGCTGATAGCAAGAGAGAGGACAATTTAACAGCACCTAAAGGGACCAGTTCGAAGAAAATGCCAAGTACTTGTGTTTGGCCAACTTAACTTTCGGTATCATTAAATCAACTTCATAATTCACATAATCGGAGATCACAGAATTTGGATATGGCCCCTAAATTATTGTGTACATACATATTAACTATTAAGCTTGAAATAGCATAGCTAAGCTGAAGACATAATATAATCTGGCTATGCCCCAACACTTTTTCTCAAAAGGTCTTTTTGAATAGAATTTGACCTCCAAGTCATACATGAAATGACAAACACAGGAACTTGTCTTTAAAACATATTGTCGGCAAAACAGTTTCTACTACCGTGGTAAAGACCTACGAATTCATAAAAATGATACTTTTATTCATTACAAGAAAAAAGTACTCATGCCTCATATGAATGATGGATTCGGAGCTTCGGATTTCAAATCCATGATCACATATTCATGACATTTGTTTGGACAACTTTGGTTTTGCATGGATTCAAATTTTAACAACTAATTTTTGTCTATACTTTCAATCAAGGTAATGGATTTTCAAATTAACCTAACATTGAAGTCATTTGAAAGCCTTCCTCCAGATCCCTCCAATATAAATACCTAGATCTAAATGAAACCTCTTGTCATCAACCATGTCCTTCAGTTTTTCTTTTTTTTTTTTTGGTCAAAGCTTTTAAACCTGAATCAAAAGCACAATGATTTCGAAGCAATCACCAGTAAATAGTTTATGCCGAAGAGAAACCTCTTAGTCCTCAACTATGTCCTTCACTAGTTTTCTTTAGAAAGCTTTTACACCTGAATCAAAAGCACTATGATTTTGGAAGCAATCACCAATATATAGTTTATGCCCAAGTGTGTCAATAAAGAAAGGCTTAATTGAACTGGCAAATGCCAAAGTCGGAAAAATTTACATATTAAACTCCATGTACAGGTTGAGCATGACAACCACATAAATACTGCAGATGCCAGTGAACATCTCCAACGCTAAAGACATAAATAACTACTTGAATTTCAAGTCTCATCTGCAAAAACGCAAAAATGCATGTTCTAATATTTTATTGATACCTTTTTCCCTGGCATAAATTTCTTGCAAGATACACCTATCAGCAAAGACACATCATTTGAGTACTTCTCATGCTTATCCAATAAGATATTCAAGTACCTGCCACAAGGTAAAATTTTACAATTATCAAAGATGTGTTATTGCAAAAAGACACTCAAACCAAGCTACTCAACACCAGAATCGAGATTGCTCCGATAAAAGCTCGGTTCGTTATACAAATCAAAGAAGCTTGAACAACGTTCCTTTTTAGAAACTTTTGAAGCTTAGCTCTAGTTCGATTCTATAATCTAAAAATTGACAACACATGTATAAATACCAAGATCCTCGAGACTCGGCTAGAGCTCGTTCGATAAAAGTTCGCTTGGCACAGTTCATTTAATAATCAAACCAAGCTTGGAAAATGTGTCGTTCGAAACTACTCGACTCCTTAACACCTCTACTCAGACATTGTGGTTGTCTCAATCAATTAAAATGAGGTTCTAAGAGCATTAATTTAGTCTACTTGAAAAAATGCTAGGTGAGTATATGTCAATCAAATAATGGAGTAGTAGCATTCAAATGTTTCTCAAATACTAATATAATGAGCTAAACAGTCGTCCGAAAAAGGAATGACATATTCAAGGTGTTTTCAAAGTTTTAAGTCCTCTGCAGAGATTCAGCAAACAAATTCATTCCTTGTTTATTTGCCTATATTTTTTTACCCACATAAATTGGGTAAAATTATTTCATGAAAAACTTGGGATGCAAATTCCAGCAGATTGAGAAGATATTGCTAATGATATGTTTGGATCCATAGTGTAAGGTTCATGGAATTGGAGTTGATGAAAAAACTGTTTAATTCCAAATTGAAGATTTTGATTCTTTGATACCAGACACAATACTAAGTAATTTCAGGATGCTTTACTGATCTTATCTCATTTTGGAATAGTACAACATATAAAAAGGTAAGAGAAATATACATGCGTAATAGCAAATTAATTTTAATTAGTCAAATAACTAAACAGAAAAGTCATGATTAAGAATTCCAATCCCACTGCTAAACGATGTTTTACCCCGTAGTTGTTTGCTCGCTTAGAGAAATGATGTGTATTGCCATGCCTTCCACCAAATAAAACTAAGACAATTTATGAATGAATTAAGGATGTGCATGTAACCTATATGCAAATGTAGCATATTTGCAAGCCAAACAAGTAAAATCAATGAGTCCTGCATTATGCTTTATACTCCAAAAGTTTTCAGTCTCCTACTTTTCTTGAACGTTAATATGAATTATTACAGAATGAAAGAAAAACACACAATGCATGCTTTTCAACTTTTTCTTTGTATGCTCTTTTTTATCACTTCACAGTTTTTTCTGTAAACCCTACAAAAGGACATTCACAACAATTGTTTAATCAGGAGCAAAAAAAATCTCTATTTCTCACAGACACACAAATCTGATAAATAATATGGTTTTGACACAAATAAATAGTATATCTGTTAGAAGACATACCAGCAAGCGAACAGTAGGAATTTTCTAATTATATATCACTATCTCTTGAAAGAATTCATCTTTATTCTTTAACTCCAAAAAGTACTGAGCTTTTGTACTCATGTAATATCGATCTAAAGCGAACTACTAATTAAAGGGAGAAAATCAACCTACAACATGTCAGAATCCTGCCTTTGAATGTTGGGAAGCGCTGGCGACATCACCCATCTTTTCCGTTCCTCCCTATAGATCCCAATAATCCCAAATCTTTCTTATCAATCAATTTTAACAAGCTAATAAAAATTCAGTTACTGCACCCCCAACTCATCAAAAAGATCCCACATGCCACCAAATTTTATTAAAGCAATTATAGATTAGATACTACAAAATGTATAATAATCCAGTTTGTTCACGAGCATTTACCACCATAACTATCCTAATATAACAGTATCAGACTCACAAAGAAACTACTAGCGATCCTGACAAGAACGGCAGAAGGTACCATTAGACAGCTCACAGCAGGCCCGCACATTGACGGCCAAGTGAGAGGTCAGAGCTGTCATGCTATGCAGCGGCATCAGCGATTGTGCACACCCTAATTCCCCTAAATTCCTGGCATAATTCAAAACTCAGCAACTTAGTATACACAACACAGTTATTTCCATAACTAATTATAAATTATCCATATTAACTAGGTGCGGTACAGGAATTGGGTAAAAATATTAAATTAGGGTTGTAAATAATCAGTTTTAACACTTAGTAGTCATAACAAGACGTAGATAATTGAGTCGATACTCGATTTACGACTGATTGTAAGAAGAAAAAATAGAAATCAATGATTAAAATAGAAATGTGGTGGTACCTTGGATTGGAGAACGAGAGACGGCGGGGCTGGGGGCGAGGGGCGGAGAATGTAGGAGGAGGACGGAGGCGGGGAGCGGAGATCGACGGCGATGACCGGAAAGTTGAAGCCCGAACGGTGGAGATGAGAGATCTGGAAAACGAACCACGGAAAGCCATAGTTGCTGATTTTTGATCTGTTCCTTACCAATTTGGACTTTCGAGAGATGCCTAGGGTTTTGACGAGGGTTTTGGGGGAGTTTCTATATTTTCTTTCAGATTAATAATATTTTAGTTAGCCTTTTTATTTATTAATTTTTTTAATATAAGAATGCATGTACCATTAATATTAATGTAAAATTAATAGTAATTATTATTTAAAAACGTCTGGTGTGATGAGATACAACATTTTAAATGAAAGGAAAGAAGCTAAGGACCCATTTGGATTGATGGATTTGAGTTGGGTGGATTTGAAATCCCTTGTCAAATCCATCGTGCTATTTGGATACAAAATTAAATCCATTCATTTAAAATCCTGGATTTTAGTCCAATGGATTTCAACCCAATTTTAAGTGGATTTGAAATTCCTCCCAAAACTAGTCATTTGAAATCCACTTAAAAAAAGATCCACATTGCATATTTTCAAAAATTGCAATTTGATCCCAAATTTTCAAAAAACCTAGAATGCAATTCAGTCCAGAATTTTCAAAAAATTAAAATTTGCAATTCGGCTACTATTTTCAGAAATTCGAATTGCACTTTTGGCCACTATATTTTCAAAAATTGTAATTTTGACCCCAAATTTTTTAAGAATAAAAAATTACAGTTCAGTCCAGAATTTAATAAATTCAAATTTCAATTCGAACCCGGATTTTCAGGAACAAAATTTGCACTCTTGGTCCCTCAATTTTTGAATATTGCAATTTTACACTAGATTTTTGAAAAATCAAGAATTGCAATTCAGTCCAGTATTTTAAGCAAAATAAATTTTCAATTCGGCCCCTGATTTTAAGAAATTCAAATTTGAACTTTTGGTCCCTCAATTTTTGAAAATTACAATTTGACCTCGGTTTTTAAAAACCAAGAATTGCGTTTCAGTTCAGAATTCTCATAAAATTAAAAAAATTCAATTTGGCCCCAGATTTTCAGAAATCCAAATTTACACTTTTGGTCCCTCAATTTTTAGAAATTACAATTTGACCCTAAATATTTGAAAACCCCAGAATTACAACTCAGTTTATTTCGGAAGATTTAAATTTTCATTTCGGCCCCTGATTTTCAAAAATCCAAAATTTCACTTTTGGTCCCTTAATTTTAAAAAATTGCAATTTGACCCCATATTTTCGAAAAATTAAGAACTGCAATTTAATCCATAATTTTCAGAAGATTAAAATTTTCAATTTGGCACCTGATTTTAAAAAATCCAAATTTGCACTTTTGGTCCCTTAATTTTCAAAAATTGTCATTTGACCCCAGATTTCCCAAAAACCCTGAGTTCCAATCCAGTCCAAAATTTTTAGAAAATTAAGATTTTCATTCGGCCCCAAATTTTCTGAAATCCGAATTTGCACTTTTGGTCCCTCAATTTTCAAAAATTATAATTTTGCCCCAAATCGATTTATGTGATTTTATCCCGATATCAACAACAAGAATTAATTGATAGAGCAAATTATAAGGCATGATTGCAAATTTCGAATAACACAAATGATATATATACCAAACAATGGATTTCAAATGAATGGATTTGAAATCCTTTGTAAAAAAATTTTATCCAAACAAGAGATTGCAAATGAATGGATTTCAAATCATTGGAATTTCAAATCCATTCATTTGAAATCCCTCTTCATTTCAAATCCACCCATCCAAATGGACCCTAAAGGAATTATTACTGTACTTCTGCCAATTTTCCTAATTTTAGCAACAAAAAAAAAAAAAAAAAAAAGAAAAAAAGAGGGTGTCTCTGCATGTTGAATTTTACAAAAGTTAAAAAGAATCACATTTTTTTCCCATAAGATTTTAAGTTGTCAGTAGTATTCACAAGTAGGCAAATTCTAAAATAAGATTCCATGATAGGTGACCTTTCTTGAGATATGTCAATCTGAGCCTTTAAATTTAAAAAAAGTAGATTTAGACCGTTAATATTTGTGCAACTGTACAAATAATCATGATAATTTTGCACATGTACAATAAAATGTTGTACAGTCACAATGACGATAATACCCTTATATAAAAGAAAAAAATATTAGCATAAAACTAATTTTTCTTCAAAACAATCTCCCATTCCTCTCCACAATTTTTTTCTCCCAACCACCCGAGTCCTTCAAAATAGATCAACCACCCACTCTTATGCCAATCAATTGCATAATAAAATGGCCAGTTCTTTTTGTCTCCGGCAAATCTTACTCCGGCGCGGCGGCGCATTTAATTTTAGCACAAAAACTCTCGGTTAGTGAATTTTCAGTATCAGTAGAGAGAAAGAGTTGATAACTTATCGTGGAAACTATATGAATTAAAATTAGATACATTTGTTTATTAATAAGGGTAAACTTGTAATTCACATATTAAACTATTAAAAATAAAAATAAATTAAGCCACGTGTCATTTTCTGACAAGCTATCTCAAGAAAGGCTTTAATCAAAGTATCTCACGTTAGAAATGCCCTCACAAGTACGTATATTGTAATTTATTTTAATTCTTACTAAAAGTAAAACAGGAAGTGATCAACAGAGAATATACTTTAATTGTATTGTACTTCGAATAAATATTGTGAAATTCAAATTGCTTTATCTAGCGTAATATACTTCCCTTGAGATATGTTTAATGAGCAAATCTGTATACAAACAAAAATGCAAATCACTCTTGTGAAATTGAAAAATGAACAATTCGACTCCATAACTCATGATGCTATTTAAACTCATAAAATGCAAGTGAAACTATGTTCTTATGCTAGAAAAACAACTTCACCCTATGCAATCACTAAAGGACAATTAATTTACATCTAATTCAGCAATGGGAAAAAAAAAAATTAAGGAGACAGCGAATATATTCTCTAATTTCAGAGGGTGTTTTGGCTGTTTTCTTTTCTTCACTAGAAGGTAAATGTCTATTTCTAAGAAAGTAAATTGTTATTAACTAGTTGTAACAGTAAATAAATTGTTTATAAAATACAAACAATTATTTTGATTGAGAAGAAATTAAATAGCACATCTCATTTTGTTACAATCACAAAAGAGTATCCGTCTTCACACATTTCAAGTCCTTGTCGAAAGTGTAAACAATCCCAGATGAAATTTCTACTGTGGCAGTACTTCCCCTATAATGTAACTTCTTGACAACATCCACTCCATCTTTAGACCAAATCCCAAATTCATCAAGATTACCTTCACTCCAACAAACGCCGACAGTAACACCACCACGTG
Source organism: Penstemon barbatus (assembly GCA_003313485.2). NCBI lineage: Eukaryota > Viridiplantae > Streptophyta > Magnoliopsida > Lamiales > Plantaginaceae > Penstemon > Penstemon barbatus. The sequence continues at coordinate 85,849,425 of CM064884.1, read as the reverse complement.
CCTTCAGACCTTTTACACACCCATTAGCCCATTTATCTCTTGGAAGGGCCGGAAGCAAGTACAAGTCTTTTACGGTACTCTGAACCAGCATTTCCGCTACTGCTGCTGAAAATCTGGCATATTGCGAAATCAGACATCATTTATTTGATCAAAAACATTGTGGAATACTAGGATTGATCATATAGGAAAGGCTATACTTACCCGAAATTTGCATCGATTTGGAAAGGTGGGTGTGCTGTAAATAGATTACCATATAACCCTCCTTCGAAATTGCTTTCATGGTCAGGATCGACCAAATCGAACAGATGCTTTACCATTCGATATGAATGGTCGCTATTATGAAGGCGTGCCCATAAAGCAGCTTTCCATGTTGTTGACCATCCTGGACCCTCCTCTCCTGTTTTATGGGTAAACTATTAAACTCTTACTGCATGTAGTGCTGAAACAATGCAACTCAAATCTTTAAACTTGCACAATTTATCTCGTGCAGCCTAAAACACTTTGTCAAAATTACAATTGTCAAATACCCAAACCGCCAAAAAAGGTTAAGCACGAAAAGTCGCAAGTTTGCAGAAGGGAAAGTTTCATAACTATGCTAGTATGCTTGCATATTCTCCGTCAAGATTAGCATTTTGCTATTTTTTATTGATGCCAATTAAACTTTTTAGTCTTTGGACATAAATGAATCATGAACGTAAAAGTTGGTATCTCTCGACTTATTCCAAAAAAAAAAAAATAAGGAAAAACTAACCTCTTTTATATAAAGTAGTTTCTGCTGCTTTGCATAGCTCAGGAGTCTTTTCAACCTGAATGGTGTTCCCAGGGAACAGGCCAAATAGATGAGATAGGTGCCTATGGTGCACCTCCGGATCCTTAAAATCTTGCGCCTGGAAAAATATGCCCCTCATTCAGTAACCAATATATGTTATCTGTGTGTGTATATATAGCAATATCTCTGTGTCTCCTTTTATGAACTATTTCAGAATTGACTTTAACATACCCATTCCATGATGGAACCATCTCTCCCAATTCTTGTTGGGTAAAGACGTAACCGAGTTTTATTAACTTTTGCAATAAGTGCGTCGTCACTTTTGCCCAGTTCCTGTATTACAGTAGGTAAACTCAATTAATATACAACAATGTAAGAAGATCCAAAAAATGTTAGATAACCCGAGGAAGAGATTTACCTTGGCAGCAGAAACGATAGCAGAGAACACCTCTCCAATGATTTGCATGTCCATGGTTGATGAGTAACTCACACTAGCAGGTTTACCATCAGGAGCAATAAAAGTATGTTCCGGAGAGGTCGACGGATTTGTTTCAAGAAACCCTCCAGGACTCCCGATTAACCAGTCGAGTAGAAATGAAGTGCAGCCTTCCATAAATGGATAGGCTTTATTTCTCAAAAATTCCTTTAAGCATAAAGTTACCCACAATCAAAATTTTCCAATATATATTCTCTCTTATAGATCGATTAAACTTCAAAAGATGCATAAATTGCAAAATAGTAGACATAAAATCATTAAATTCATTCTTACTTTGTCCAATGTATAGGTGTAATGCTCCCATAGATGTGTTGATAGCCATGCTCCACCCATCTGCCATAAAGCCCACACGGCTTGACCACGATCTGGGGATGTTTTTGCCCATATATCAGATACCTGATGAGCAACCCAACCACTTGCTCCATAGTTCACCTGTAAAATCCTGTGACTAAATACATGAACTTTGTACACAAATCATGTTTTGGTGTTAAGAAATGGATATTAAAACTATATTCCATATAATGTTCTGAAATAACCATTCAAAATCAACTCAAAGCCTTTTACCCACCCTCACACGGTGGATAGTAATCACAACTACCCTAGAATTACATATGAAGTGACAAAATTATACAAGAACTAAAAGAGAAAGAAAGTCTTCACCTTTGCAGTTTTCTTCCCATTTATAGAAAGAGACGAAATGTAGTCAAATAAAGGCTCTTGACACTCACGAAGATTGCAAGAAAGAGAAGGCCAATAATTCATTTGCAGATTGATGTTCAAGTGAGGGGCACCACTGAAAATAAAGAAAGAAAGAATAAATCAATACTCCGTATTATATTTTTCCCAAAAAATCATAACAAATTAATATGAAAGTATTTAATGAAATTAGAACGTACTCCCATGCAGGTTCAATATCATTGTTCCATATCCCTTGCAGGTTTGAGACCTGTGTTCCTGGACGTGAAGAAGCAATCAGCAGATACCTACCATACTGGAAAAGAAGCTCGACTAGAGAAGGATCTTCATCGATTTTAAAAGATCTGACCCTATCTTTGCTTTCTCTTAAGTTCAAATCATTCTGTAACATAGTACTCTTGGAGCTTTTAGAAAGCTTCAATGAGACACGATGAAAAAGTGCTTGATAGTCATCAACATGGCGTGTGTATAGATCTTCATATGTATATCTTTTTGCAGAATTCATTGTATTCATAGACTTCAAACGTGGATCTGCTTTCGAATCCACAGGCTTGGTAAATGGCCCATCAAATGATGAAGATGCAGCTAAAAGAATAACAGCCCAGTCGCAACCTTCAACATATAGCCTTTTCCCATTTATAACATGAAGCTTGCATGTGCCTTCACTAATCTGCAAATCAAGAAGTGCTGAATATTGAATTCCTTTAGGATTGCGATCTTTTATGGGCTTTGGAGGGGTTCTTGGTTTAGGAGTATCATTTCCATAGACTTTTGGTGGAATTCTTTTGCCTGGACAACTTCCATCCATAATGATTTGTTTCTTGTCGTTTACATATGAATGATGGTGCAATTTGCTGTCTAGTGATACTGTAAAATTTAGACTTGCGGGTTTGCTTGCAGAAATCTTTATCACAATTACTTCATCTGGGTTTGAGGCAAAATGTTTCCTTACATACTCGACTTCATTGGCAGTATACTGCACTTCTACGGTTGCTGTGTCTAAATCCAGCACTCTTTGATAAGTTTTCTCATCAAATGTGGCGTGAGAATAATCAAACTCTAGTTTTATATCACCAAGGAGCTGGTAAACCTGAAAAAATAGTAACTTTACTTAGTTTATAGGTTACAGAGAGCAATCATCTATAGGAGTAGTAAGTCCAAAAGTAAATGAGAAATATACATCAGATGGATCTCCTGTCAAATTAACTGCAGCTGTAGTAGCCTCCGCAAATTTCCCAATGTCTACAAGTTTTCTGACCTCATGTAGGGTGTTGGGAGCATCCGGATCTGTATAATTTCCGGGAGTCCCTGTCCAAAGAGTGTCCTCTGCTCCAAGAGAAAGCAGAAACACTCGGTTATTTGGCTTCATACTTTCTTTATGTACTCTTATCTTTATTTGAAGCAATTTCCAAAATCATATTTCAACCCAATGTAATTTTTAGACAGTGTATTAATCATTGTACTTTGATATCCTAAGAAAAAAGTGCAGAAAATAATACAAAATCTTGCTATTTTATTCTCTGTTTAGGAGAAAGAAAAAACTTGAAACTTGCTCCATTCATTAAATAAATGAGATCAATCTGCAACACATGTGCTAAAGCATCATTTGTTTTAGCTTAACTCCATATCTCTCTTCTCCAAGTAAGCTAAATAAAGATAATAATTACAATTCTAGAATTATGGCTGGGTTTCTTCAATCAGAAATAAATGGCAATAACTACTAAATACCCAAGAAAGAAGACCTTTTCTTTTTCAAGCAAGAAAATAGAACAATAGCTATCCAGTTCAAAATGAGATTCAAGAAAACAAAATTCAAAATTTTACCATTCAGATTAATAGTCTCATTAGCTACAGAACCCCAAATCATAGCACCAAGGCGTCCATTCCCAATAGGGAGAGCATCAGTCCAGTGCTTTGCAGCCCCATTGAACCTAAGCTCAAGATTTCTTTCACTCTCCATTTTTGAACTCCAAACATCCTTATCTTTCGCAGAAATACCCAAAACTGGTCCAAATATTAATCTCGAGGTCAAAACAACTAAAACAATATACAGAACCGCAAACCCTTTTGGCATCATTACAAACTTGTATCACTTAAACAAAAACAAAAAAGGTTCATCAGCTTTTTAAATTTGGAAAAAAATTGGTCGAAATACGATATTTTGCTGACACTCTTTTTTTTTCAGATTTGCTGCCGACAAGATACTATATGATGACTGCAGCAGAGTGTAATGTAAGGTGGTTGGTGAAATGGGAAATGAGTATGCAGAGATAATAGGAGGTGCTTTGAATGCATAAGGTAAATAAGGCATGTAAGACGTGTACTGCCATGAAAATGGGCCCCTGAGGTCCATGGCTTTGCCTATTCTTGGCATTCTCTTCTGCAAAATGCATGTGCACTGCAGTAAGCTTAGCAAACCTTTCATTAACTTGAAAAGATTAACGTCAATAATTCAGTAAAAAATCCATTAGCTAATCTAATAATACACCTTCAAATATCTTTCTAATGACGTTAATATATGGCACTTTGACAAAAAAAATTGATTATTTAAGTTTATAACCGAATGTAAGAGATTCATAGACGGATCATCTTAAATAAATTGTTATTTCAGACCGTTAAGGATGTAAAGCCTATAGCCTAGATAAAGATTGGGCCAGGCACATGCTTTCAACCCAGGGAACAAGGTAGAGGCCCACATATCATAGAGATTTCTATTAATTCCATAAGGGAAAGACGAATCTCCCATACCCATAGGGAAGTGATTAATTTCGTATAAATGATATTTTGCATGTAACCTTTGACACGTTTGTGATCCTACCCAATACAGTCCATTATCCAAAAAAGTCATATAAAAGCCCAATAGGCCTGAATCAAGCACAAGCAAAAATTGTTCCATACAAAACTTGATCAAATTAAATTAACGGTTTACAGCAAAATGCATACGGCACTTAGAGCTTACGGGGAAGTGCTGAGGTTGGTGCGGCGCCTGCCGCAGGAAACCAGGGGTTACTACGCCAAATACGCACGCGAAAACTTCGTCAACTTCAGAGAAGTCGATCCAAATGACGCTGGCGCCTTAGACGAACTCCTTAAACGAACTTACGTTCATTCTCTTTGGGTACTCAACAAGGTAAATAAATTTATTCATCATCAATTATCAATTATCATTTCTCTATTTCTCTCTTTTACACACGCACAGAGTAATTTGATGTCTGGATTTGTTGGGGTTTTTTGCAGTACTCGGTGGATGAATCTGTTGCGGATAAGCTGAAGGGGATCTGCTCTGCTTGAGTAATTCGCTTTGGCTTGTGCACACAAGCTGTTTGTTTTAATTCCCCAATCGAAATGGAATCTGATTGTTGTCAGTTTGGGCATGGATTTTACCTGATGGGCTTCTTTTGGATTTTACGAGCATTTTACCTTCTTTTGGATTTGTTATGGGATCCAATTTACCAATAAGATAATGGACATTAAATTGTGGCAAACCTTTTCTTTTATATGATGATTTTGAAAATTAGCTATAAATGATTTAGCTTTTTATGGTTACACATGTTTTTAGTACCGTATGAAAGTTCCTGGTATTGGTTTCAATGAACCAGATTTAAATTTTGATCTGTTTCGAACCTAATTCGATTTGTACAGATTTAATCAGTATAAGATTTCATAGATTTGGTCTGTTTAAAAATAGTTCAATCTGAAACAAATGGGACGGATAGATCTTATCGATTTATTAAGCATCTAATATAATAGTAATTAAGTAATAACGTAGCTAAATTTTGTGACTTATTATATATACTCTTAAACATGTATCTTCTTATATACTAGTTAGATTAAAAAATAAAAATTTATCTTATTATAATTAATTGTACAGAATTTTTAAGTAGAAGTAGGAGTAAGTTTAATGCGGTTGAATTTTGATCTTTGTTGGGATTTTCCAAGAGATCTACTAAATAGTTACAGTGGTTATAATGTGGTCAAATGTTGATTCGAGAGACGAAGGAGTGAGTGTGTGTGTTTTGTACTTTTGTGTGTGTGTGTTGGGGAAATACACATGACATAGGGCTTGGAGCAAAGATGTGGCAGGCAGGGCAATGGGATTTATGATTAATTAACTGGGAAAGGGAAAATACTGTACTCTTATTTTTTGTCAGTTTCTTTGCAGATCTCTCCCGTTTTCTACGTTCTTTTTTCTCACACGGAGTGAAATTCTATAATCTATAACACAAAAAGAAAAAAGAAAACAAAAAATACGTTAACCAATTTACTTGATATCCAACTTGAGTAAGTTTGATAAAAATTCGTTTGATCTCGACTTATACATATCATAAGCTTGAAAATTATTTTTCGTTTGATAATTTTTTAAGTTAGGTCTGTATTTGGATTCGATAAATTAAAATTAGTAAATATACATGTAAATATTCAAATGGTGAACATTTGACTCAAGCTTATTTAATAATATTAAAAATTAATAAAAAATTAATTATTAACAATTAAATCAAACTCAAACTCAAACAATTTCAATTTTCGAGATAAAATTCAAATAAAGTTAATTTAAACAATACATTATTTGACAATAGTAGACTTTTAACCACCTTAAACATGCATCCGTTTTTTATCATTTCATTTCTTTTGTGTTTCTCCTTGTTGACCAAGAATGGGCTTTTTTATGGCCATAAATTAAATCTCTAAACAAAAATGGATTAAACACACTAATAAGGAAAACAAAATCACAGATGCATATAGAGTATACACGAATTCACGATGAGTCATGCCATGCATGCTGGACGAGTGGGCCACATTCACTGGGCGCTACCGCCACGCCTTCCACTTCATGTAGGAAACCGGGTCCAAGCCTCCAAAAAAACCGGGTTTAATTCATCCGGTTCGCCACTTTGCTTTGGGCAAATAAAAATGACTGTAAAACACGGTTTTCTCTACACTTTGACTGAGACGACATTACCAAAGCTCCCCTGTCTTCCTGTCTTCTCTTCCATTCTCGAAATAAAGTAATAGTAACTCCATTAATTCCAAGACTTACATTGATAAAACCCAAATCATCATTTATAAAAGAGAAAGAGAGAGAAATTAAGAGAGTTGAAAAGCACAACACATAAATAGAACAGAGCTAGTAAGGTTTATAGCCTAGCTTGTAGCTATATAGCCTCTGTCTTTTCCGATTTTGGACTCTCCAAATTAGTAGAAGAAGACGAGAAACAACTGAAAGAAGCTTCCGTTGTTTACTCCCATAAACTTAATTACTATAACTCATTTAATATCTCATCTTTATTAACTCCATTATTATTATTATATATCTAGCTAGTGTTTGACAATGGCGGGTAATGGCGGGTTTGAGGAGGACCCGTTACAACCCGGGTGCTACTCACAGTTGCTCTTCGCAGAAGAAATTCCGGGTCTTGAAAAAGATGGGTTTTTTAGTACTTTTACCTCTTCTTCTTTTTCATCATCTGATGATAGTAATAATAACTGTCCGAAAATGCTCTGTTTTGGTGATTATGCAAATGCCACGAATACGGGTCAGAAATCCGGGTTGACATGCATGGCTTCTGGGTCAACTGAAAATACCACATTGCTTAAATCCAATGTCGGTAGTGCTAATTTTTTTTTTCTCTTGATAAGTTTTTAAATCTGCCCTGTTTTTGAAGTTTGGATTTTTGGGATGGTGCAGAGGAAAAGAGACGGGTCGGGTAGTGAATGGGTTCAGAATCCGGAAGTTCATGCCGGAGCCCCGACCGGAAGTCAGAGGAATAGTAAGAAGTTAAAGTCCGATAATTCTACTGTGACCGGCGGCCATGCAAAGGTTAATTTGCATATTGTCCATTACAATGTGTAATTTATTTAAATACTTTACTGTTTTTTAAATTACATTATACTCGGTTTGTAAGTTTGTTTATCAATTATTTTGATTTTGTTGATTTATAAAGGTTAATAAGAAGGAGAAACTTGGGGAAAGAATCACAGCATTGCAACAACTCGTGTCACCCTTTGGGAAGGTTGATTTTAATTTTCCATTTTTGTGTTAATTTATTTTATCTTTCGTAAATTTACTGATTATTTAGGCCTAAATATTTATTTATTATACATATTTAAAAGAATCCCTTTGTTTATCATATTTTTAACAACACTCTAAGGCACTCCAAGAAAATTATTTCTTCATAATACTATATATTATTAGTTGCCTTTTCCATGTTGCCATTTCAAAATTGATGAGATATCGTGCTGATATTGTTATAATTTTTCCTACAATTATGTATGCTATGTTCTTTTAATCATTTAAACCATAATTTTCTGTTTTTCTTTAGGCGATTATATCATTACATCAGAAATCTCAAAGATTCTATTTGCAGGAATATTGTATATCTTGAGCCCTTCATTTCCCGTGCGTTATCAACATTACAAATTAAACCTTATTAAATCGTTTCGCTTTTTTTTCTTCTTATTTTTATACTGTATGATAAAGCATTAAGTTGCCCATTATGTCTCTCTTAGAGTGGCTAGCCTTTTGTTTTCATATACAGTCGTATCTCTAATTCTGTATGATAGAGAGTTAAGTAATTACTGATATATATATATATCTTATTCTTGGGACATGCAGCTGAATGGAGTCAAATTTCATTTTAAATGATGGACAAAATCGACATTTTCCAAAACGAAATTTCACTTTTTCTAAAATGGAACTTTTCCCTACAAAGAAACTAGATAAACATTCCTAAAGTAATGATGCAACACCACTATATCTTTGGAAAATACACATATTGACAAGTGAATAATATATACACGGACTAACCCAAATTTGATGGAAAGATATGGATTGTATTGTGTTTTGCTCAAATTTCAGTGTTTTTATGCAAATTATGTTACATAATCGCATGGATTGTTATATTGTTATATTAAGGTATGTGTACATAATCGCATGGATTGTTATATTAACCGATCGATTTGCTGGGGTTCATGCAGACAGATACAGCATCCGTGCTTCATGAAGCTTTAGGTTACATCAGATTTTTGCAAGATCAGGTTCAAGTCTTGTGTTCTCCGTACTTGCAGCGTTTGTCACCCTCGTCCGCCCCCCTCCAAAGCACCGTACGTATAGTATATATTTTCTTTTAATCTCATGTAATAATCTTCAATACATGTCATTTTTTCTCGTGTAATATTATTAATCTTCAATAAGTCATTGATTTGGATAGGGCAAAGAATTAATTGAAAGAGGAAAGGATGATTTGAGAAGCAGAGGGTTGTGTCTCATGCCTGTGGAGCTAACCCTGCATGTTGCGGATTCAAATGGTGCCGATTTGTGGTCATCTGCCGCCATGGTCAACAATGTTTCCTCAACTTAATCTATGACAATGAATGAACTTTTGGAACATTTTGTTTTGCATGAAATGTAATTATGTTTTAAAAAAAAAAAAAAAAAAGTGGTAAATATTTTGATGTAGGTAGTAGAAGGGAAAAAAAGGAATTAGTTTGTAAGTGTTTTATTTTCCTTTATATTTTTGTATTATGGCCCCAGTTTTGTGTTAGAAGCCAGATGAAGATGGTAGGGGTACAAGAAAAATGGTAAATGTGTAATATCTGCCGATTTTTTGGAAGTTTAAACCAGGTTATATGCACTATCAAGGCTCTTTTTTTTATTACTTGTATTATTGTTTTTATTATCCTTTTCTTGTTTCTAAGACACGATTTAATTTATCTTTTGAATAATTTACGTGGACTTCTTTCTTAGGGGGAAATCATTAGAAAGTCGGATTTAGTTTGCCGAATTCTCTTCTAGTTAGATATAATATATTCTAAAATAGAGGTAGATATGTTTGCTGCTTGTTTGTTGTTTTACGTACTAGTATATATCAGTTGTATCAATGTTTGATTGGTCGAGTGGAAAAGACTATTCACTACAAGATAGTGAACCTAAGATCGAATCCATTTTGAAAGTGGTTTTCACTTTATGTATTTGACTCGCCTTGAAAGTGAATAAATCCTTGGGGGGGAAAATATCAATAGTCTATAAGATGGTGAAGCCACTTGTTTAGATTATGATAAGATTGTTAATTAAAAGATGCTCTATGAATTATGCCTCTAAAATTATAGGGCCTGTTGGTTTGGCGTTTTCCAAAAAAATTTTGTGTTTGGGAAATGCCAAACAAACATGTTTTCTATTTTCTGAAATAAATTGTCCATCTATCAATTTTCACCAACTACTCTCTCTCAAAACCCAAACAAACAACAATTTTCTTATCTCTAAACAAAACCTATACAAACACTACTTTGATTTGACATAAAGTAACATATTTCTTACACAATTTATCTCATAACAAACATGATTTGACATAAAGTCTTACACATCTTACACCTACAACTACAACCTAACTCTTCCAAAAAAACCCTACACCTACTTTATTTCTCAAACTACTATCTCAAAACTCAAACAAACAATATTACGCAAATCGAGATTATTTCACAAACCTCCACTACTCTCCCAAACTACTTTCCCAAACACCAAACTAACAAGCCCATATTTGTAAGATACAAATGTAAGGCTATGTAAAATTGTGAGTTTGAGAAGTTAGAAATGTGTTTTTATTTTCTTAATGTTGGGTTTTCTAAATTTAAGTGAGTTCATTTTAAGGACTTTCGAAACTTAAAGTTATGGAATGGATATTCTATTCAACTTTTGTTTACATTTTTTAATGAAATGAACTGTTGTTTTCATTATATTAAAGTCTAACACATTGATCTATTCAACTACTATTTTACATTTTTGAATGAAATGAAATGAATTGTCATTTTTATTTTTATTAAGGTAAACACCACTAACGGTACTATGTATCATTAATTATTACAAAGTGATCGTTTTTGTGTTTTTTTTCACGTTAGTCGAATTAAGTATTTCATTTGGTCATTTTCAGGTGGTCCAAAGTGAATTAAAGTACCAAAATAATTTCATGAGTGATTAAAATTAATAAAGAAATAATTTTACGAGGGACTAAATTAATATAAAATAATTTTTAAATGACTAAAGTGTAACACTGTAAGTAAATGATCACTTTTAAAATTATCAAAGTAAAACAAATAATTAATAGTAAAGACTAAAGTTAAAAAAATACAAGATGAATCACTTTGTAAATATATTATTGTGTGATAAATTATGTAAGAAATATGTAACTTTATGTCAAATCAGAATAAAGTTTATATAAAATTTGTTTAGAGATAAGAAAATTGTTGTTTATTTGAGTTTGAGAGAGTAGTTTGAGAAAATTGAGAGAGAAAAAATTTATTTCAGAAAATAGAAAAAATGTTTGTTTGACATTTCCGAAACACGAATTTTTTTTTGGAAACGCCAAACAAACAGGCTTATGTTTTTGTCGGGCATTCCAATCCCTTTGCCGCCTCATTTAAATACCTTTCCCTGCAAATTTTGATGGATTAAAGATATAGTAAAACCAATAAATAAATGAAATCAAAGCGAATGTCAAAGGGATAGCCTCATCACATAAAACACAAGGTTGTATAGAAATCTTCCAAATAATTTCAATTAATTCAACATATCTTTCAAATTTCCGTCGAATTTAGTTACCTGTTATCACTTCAAGATAGTAAATATTTGTGTGTACGCAAATGAGTTCTAATTCGAACTCAAAGTCGAAGCGAAGCTTCAAATCGATCTCCTCAAACCCTTCCTCTTCCAGTAATAACAGCAGTGCTGATGATAAAAGCAAGAAGAAGAAGACCGCCCAGAAAACCCTAGGCATGGCTTGGGGCCCCAATTCTCGCTCTGGATTCAGCAATTCGCCCTTCTCAGATTTCGGCAGGTGTCTTACATGTATACGTACATATTCATGTCTAGATATAAACATCTTCTTTATTGAATATCAATATTTGTAATTTAAATGACATTATGTTATGCTTCTATTTTTTTTTTGATGGTTTCTGGATAATTGGTTTAGTTACATGGTTGTGAAGAATAAAAAACTGCACGAACAGTTTGACGCTGCAGCCTCAAGCTCTACTCATAGTGGTGCCCGTTCTGGGAAGTCTATATTTTGCGGTGTTTCAATTTTTGTTGATGGATATACTGTCCCTTCAAGTCAGGTTAAATTTGTATTCTTATACTTGAGGGACTATTGTTTTCACTATAAATATGTATTAGGTTGCTTTTTCCAGTGTTTTCTCCGGAGATGGCGAAAATTGGTCAATTTAGAATATCTTACGAATATTCCTAGATATTTGGTGCTTCTCGCGATTTATATGGAAACACAGTTGTGTTTTCCTTAGCTTCAAGCACTTGAGTGATGTTTTAGCACAATCTTTCTCCAGGAGCTTCGAGGATACATGTTGAAGTATGGAGGACGATTTGAGAATTATTTTTCCAGACATCGTGTCACTCATATAATCTGCAGTAATCTTCCTGACAGTAAAATAAAAAATTTGAGGTTCATTTTGCTGTTTTGATGAGTTTCTATGTCAAACTGACGTAATGATGTTTTTGTATTTAAGAAAGATCATTTGTCATTGATATAGGGCATTCAGCGGTGGGCTTCCAGTAGTTAAACCCACATGGGTGCTGGATTCTGTTGCCGCAGATAAACTTTTAAGCTGTAAGTGTTTATTTGTAGGGATAGTATGGTTGCCCTTTTTTGTTATTCAAAAAATAAAGTCTGATTTATAGTTCATCTAGGAAGTTTTGGATCAATGTCTCCCTCTCTTCTTGATAAAAAACATGAAAACCGCTAGAAGTTTGACCTAATATAAGAATGCGTTGAATGGTGATAATATTGGATCTGACTGGATTTATTAACGTATTATTATGTTCTCAAGAATTGTTTCTTTCTTGAATTTGTCAACTTTGTTGTCCAACTGGCTTAATTTTTGTTTTCCTTGACATAGAATATTTTTAATTTTGGATTAATTGTATAGCATCGCTAGCCGGTGTAGTTTATATGAGAGCCTGTAGTTAACACGACACAACAGAACAAGCCTATATACTACCCCTTCCCTTTTTTCTTGCTCCTTTTACTTTTTGCATGGAGTTTTACGTAAAATTGAAAAGTGAAATTCGTAGATATTTTGATATTTATGCTCTTGAAATTAGTGGTTGAAAATTAATGATATCGAAACATTACTTTACGAGAGTAATTTTGAAAAAAAAAATTCAGTTTAGGGAAAGAAGCCTTGTTTTAGGACGTCCAAAATGGAATTAATGGTCTTATTTTCTTCCTATGCCTCTTTTATATACAATTTAGATCCACATTGTTAATAAGGTACTGTATGACTATGACCATTCTTCTTAAGGTTTCACTTACTTTAGTTTTTCATATGCCAATTATTTGCTCCTTTGATTCTGCTGAAGTTCTGAGGTTATCAATAAATAATTTGATATCCATCATGCCACATGGTGTTCTACTTGTCTTGCAGGGTTTCCTTATCAGCTAGATCAGCTTGCAGCTGAGAATGACAACCAACCAAAACTGTCTGCCTTCTTTACTTTAAAAAGCAGCCGAGTATCTGAGATTGCTGATCGGCTTGTTAATGGTCAAGTAATATGTGAGAATGACATCACATCATTGGATAAGGTGGATTCTAGTCTGTCTGAAGCGAACTCAATCTTGCAGCTAACAGACAGGTGCAGTGTAGAGCCTGAAGACCTTTTGCCAACGGACAATGAAAACGACATAGCTGAAGAGCCAGCTTGCAGCGTAGAAAGCACTTGTGGAATTGAAGGAGTTGAAATGATTGATACTTCACCTTTAGATGGGAGGAATTCTGGTTGCAAGCCCACATCTAGTACCTTTGAGCCTTCTGTTTCACTTTGCAATAATAATTTGGGTACTCATAATAATGAAGCCTCAAGCTCGAAAACCGAATTCCCTCCCAATCAGCGCCACTCAACGCTTGCAGATCCTAATTTTGTAGAAAATTATTTCAAGGTAATTTGGCAGTTCTGTAATATTTCTTTCAAGCACTTCTAAGATTCCTATATATCAACTTTCTTTAGATATACGGATGTGAATAGACCAATGGCAAGCTTCATTATTTAAGCACAATTTTGAAACTGTGTAAAGTACAGCAAATTTTTCTGTAGTGTTGTATTTTTTTTTTCTGTTGACTGTCTTATGGCCGATCATATAAATTTATGCTTATAACTCCCAAAAACTGATTTTTCAAAGCCTTCATTAAGAACTTCTGTTTCTGCTAGAACGGGCCTATATGTGGTGCTCCACATGTAATATTTAAGCAGCAGCATCTAATTTTGACATATAGGATGTTTTCAGCTTTGCGCGCTTGTGCTTCTCTGAGTATTGTTATGCCTGAATCTCTAGAATTTCTCATCAATGAACTGGGTGCTAACTTATCTTTTTCTTGTGGATGCATTGCGCTAGGGAACTTATAGACAGAACTTCGTGAACAACTCCAAATTAACTTTTACAATCTTTCCTGTTAGATTTCACTCTTTTTATTATTTTCCGCACTTATAGGTGATTTAGTGCAGATATCAGTGTCATGATCTTATTTATAGTTGAATTTGGATTTAATCCTAAATGCAGATTGGATATCCTTTATTTCTTCATCTGCTGCTATGTTCCTTTGCTTTCACAGTTCCTGCTAGAGTCATACCTTTTCATCAATTTGCTTTTTGCACTTCACCTGAACTCACATTGAGCATAGTTTCTTCTATATATGACTCTCCGTCTTTGTCATTTTTGATCTGTTAGAAATTGTTCCAGCTTTTGGAAGAATTTGTTTCTTAGGTGTCCATGTCATTTAGAGTCATTTCTTATTTGCCACTATTGCTTCAGTTACCTGCTAAACTTTATTTTGTCCAACTGTGTTAGTTACTTTACTACACTTGCTTGCTCTGAAGCTGGTCTGCATTTAACTTTAGTTAAAATTTTCTTGCTTTATTTAGTTTTATGAGACAGTAATGGCATCCTAATTATCTATTACCTTTCCAGAATTCTAGGCTGCATTTCATTGGTACTTGGAGAAACCGATATCGTAATCGTTTTCCCAGCTCATCTAATCGGTTCAAATACAAAGGTCATAGTCTTGATACTGCTGCAGCCAATCAGAAATCTTCCATAATACACATAGATATGGTAAACTATGCTTTTTGGCAATTGTCAGTTGATGGCGCTTCCTAGCCCAGATTACTAATTTTTAGGAATCGAGTGACTTTAAGTTAAAAATGTTTCTAGGATTGCTTCTTTGTCTCGGTGGTAATCAGGAATCATCCTGATTTATTGGACAAACCTGTTGCTGTTTGCCATTCAGATAATGCCCGTGGTGCTGCCGAAATTTCATCTGCCAATTATCCTGCTCGAGATTATGGTTGGGCTCGTGTTATGTATTTACATTTGTACATTGATTCAATGAGTGACCTCTTGCATCTCTGCAGGAGTAAAGGCAGGAATGTTTGTTAAAGATGCCAGGACCCGATGCCCCCAGCTTGTGATAGTCCCATATGATTTTGGAGCTTATGAGAAGGTATATTTCCAGTTTTTGTTATCAAATATAACTTTTTGATAGTTTTTGTCCTATCTCTTTCTTTTATGCCGCATCACAATTCACATGGGTCTTAATGTTACATGATTTTCTTCATTACAGGTAGCAGATCAATTTTATGAGATTTTGCACAAGCACTGTGAGAAAGTGCAGGTCTAGACATGAGATGCAGTTAAAAAGCTATTTTTGTTTCAGTGTTGCAGTTTTGTAATAGTTTCTTATGCAGGCTGTCAGCTGTGATGAAGCATTTTTAGATGTCTCTGAATCGGAAGTGGATGACCCTCAACTTTTGGCCTCAACTATCCGACAAGAGATAATAGACACTACAGGATGCACTGCAAGTGTAGGAATTGCAGGAAATATGCTTATGGCTCGCCTTGCTACAAAAACTGCGAAACCAAATGGGCAGTGCTATATTCCTCCGGAAAAGGTATGAAGTTCGTGCAATATGTTTTGGCCAGTGTATGCTAATGCACCCTTGGTTAAGAGAATTCCTTACTGATGATTTGATCATCTTGAATATTCAGGTCGATGGTTATTTATGCTCACTTCCAGTTAAGGCACTTCCTGGAATTGGTCATGTTTTGGAGGAAAAGTTGAAGAAAAGGCAAATTGAAACCTGTGGACAATTGCGTATGTTCACCAAGGTATTTTTCCATTTTTAAGTGGATTGTGTTTTCTGATTTTGATGCAATATTTTGTTTGTCATGACTCTTACCAGGCATCATTACCTTATTTTATCTCTAAATAGTTGTCAGGGTTAGCTTGGTGTATTTTTGACTTGGGTACTGTAAAATTCACCGTAATGTCCTGCTGAGCTTTGGTTTCCCTAAGGTGTTCCCTATTGCAAAATTGGCCTTTTATTTCTCCAGGCGTTTTCTAGTTTCGTTTCCATGGAGTTTTCTATACTCTGATAACATTTTAAGATTTCAACTCTTAACTCAAGTGAAATTAGTTAATTAATCATCATTATAACTCTTATTTTTGGATCCATCTTTGTTGTCTCACTCTCTCTCTAGGTAGCAATTTTTTTTCCTGTACAACTGAATTTAACGATGCAGACTATTTGTCATTCTTTCTTTCCCTGGGAGTTACATACGTCATACAGATTGTATTAGCATTAAGTTATGTAAAATTGCAGGTTTAAGTTTAAAAGTAATCTGGTTATCTTTCTAAGTTTCAGAAAATAATTTACTCCTGGATGAGTTCAAGTGAATATTTATTATTCCTTTGTTTCACTCATAATGTGTTGTGGGCTAACTGAAATCCGAAATGACTCTGGAAGTACATGTCTTGTATTACTTATTTATGCCTTTATTTGTAAATTTCAATTTTCTTATGTTCATGCGAACTGATTATTGAAGTCTGCAGTCTAATCATATCTATTAAGGTTGTGCTTCATATGAATATGTTACGAAATAAAATATCTTCTCTAATAAAAGATAAAGAAGATTTTTTTCTCTGCTTGACTTGCCACTTTCTGATGTTTCCAGGAGTCCCTTCAGAAGGATTTTGGAATGAAAACTGGAGAGATGCTCTGGAACTATAGTAGAGGGATAGACAACCGACTGGTTGGAGTGATTCAGGTGAGATGGCATTTATACTTCACCTGGCATGATCTCAGTTGATTTGTTTGCAGCGTTCAAGCTTCATATTCTTATAGATTAGCCTTGATATCATGCAGATGTTGAAAATTATCACAGATCAATTCATTCACTATTTATGCCAGTTGAAGTTGATATGAATAACATGCTTTCTTTCTTTGTTGGTGTACGTGGTTTCAAATACGAGATGTAATGCAAGTCTGTTCGAGTAGAATCTAGCGTATTTGTTGGGCTATGCCTGTTCAACATATATGTGATTGTGAATGGAAATATCGTAGTGAGAGAAGTTCCATTTCTTATGGGTTGGCATGTTCAATAAGATTGATTCAAACTGCATATAGCTTTTAAGGCCTTACATAGTTTAGCAGCTGTATTGGTGATATTTCATACTCGTTCATTAGAGAATGTAACAAAGTTTGCTGACATCTTGATAAGATTTTGCAGATAAAATCTCTCTTATGGTTTTGATGAATTGTAAAAGTGAATCACATTGTGCTCATTTTTTGGTGCCATGTCATACTTTTCATTAATGAAGAATGCTTCACAGGATTCGTAATTTCGTCTAGATAGAAGTCTGCATGTGTATCTGCTACATTATCCTACCTTTTATCTTTATTCCTTCTATCATCTTAAACTTAAAATTATACAGATTGGAGCTCATTTTTTTGTTGTTTCTGGGTTTGCAGGAGAGCAGATCAATTGGGGCTGAAGTAAACTGGGGTGTGAGGTTTCGAGATCTAAATGATGTTAGTTGTTCATTGTTGAATTAACTATTTTTATATCTGGAAATTCAATTTGCTAACTGATTTCTGATTTTAGACTCAGCATTTCTTAAAGAATCTGTGCAAGGAGGTAGCTTTACGACTGCAAGGATGCAGAGTGCAAGGGCGGTCTTTTACTCTGAAGGTGTGTGCTTGTTTAGTGAGATTTTTTTTTTTTGAATGCCACAGTGAAACATGATGCTAATGTCCTTCTGTACCTGCTAAAAGTATCTGAGTATTAAGCCATTGAATCAAACCTTAGATGCTTGAAGCATTAACGTCAGTCCTTATCGTAGATAAAGAAGAGAAGACATGATGCTGGGGAGCCAGTAAAGTATATGGGATGTGGAGAATGTGTGAACCTTAGCCATACAACAACGGTAATTTAGTACTTGGGTTCCATCTTTGTTCTTAAGTTGGATCATCTTCAGAAAGCCTCGCACTTGTTCTTAGCTAATAGCATTCCCAATTAGATCCCAATGGCGACGAATGATGTGGACGTGCTTCAGAGGTTGGCCACTCAGCTCTTCGGGTATTTCAACTTAGGTAGTCTATTGCTCTTACTTGAATTTCTTTTATTTTGTCAAGGTTTGCAATTTTAAGACATGTTAACTTACTGACCAACTTGAACTTAAAAGGGAATCTAGCAAACTGGGAACTCATTTATTTCTTTTGGCAACATAGTTTTCAGATGGATCATTTACCTAACTAATATGATTCTTCTCAAATATTACTTCTCCACATGCTTTTTTGACATATTATGTTCCTGGGATAAAACCTTTGATATGATTGTATTACTTGAATTGCCATTTTCTATTTTTTGAGGGAAAAATATGACGTTTAAAAAAGGTAACATCCATACCCACGTTGACTTGATTAGTAATAGGGTCAAGGCACTTGAACCCTTTTTGAGTAGGTGAGTAACTAAGAAATACGCATTTACAAGCCATTAGATCTGAGTTTACTAAAAGTATGGTTGAACGTCAACAAATGCAACGAAGTCAAAGAATTTGAGAGAGATCATTAAAGAATCTTACGTGAGAACAAGTCTCTAAAGTATGTAGAGAGATTCTTTGAACCGATGGCATTATGTTCATAAGATATGAAACTCTAATTTCTGTTTTACTACCCTCGTTGCTGATTTTTTTCCGGACATCAATCCCAGAGATTGCGATCTTCATTACCAAATCTTTGTGGGAGTACATTCCCGGTCACAGTCCTGAGACCTAATTTTTCATCTGTCCTTTTGCGCTCACCACTGTGCGGCTCTTTGGCGACGCCGTCTTTCCAATTGGTTGCGGCTGACAGGCCGCCAGTCACCTGTTCCCTTCCATCTTGCCTCTAGCAGCGAGTAATCTTTGCTGTCAGTTTTATACACTTGAAACCATGAAAGGGAGAGAGAGATTATGATTAGTGTGATTTTCGCCACAAGCCTAAGACACACCAGGATGGAAATTAAATGGCAAACCTACATCATCAGCTTGATAAGCTTGTGGTTTGGACGAACCACTAGATGAATTCCAAATGCTTCTTGAAGAATGTCACTTGTCCTTTGGTCCTCCTAGCACCCAAAGATTAAGAAAATTGTACGCTGGCCTCTTTGTAATTTGGCCATATTTGAACTGCTTTTTTGTGTGTCTCCATTTTACTTTTCCCATTTCGGATAATACTGCAATGTCCATGCCAGATGTCAAGGATGTTCGAGGCGTGGGCTTGCAGGTCTCGAAACTTGAAGGTGCAGATGATGGCAAACAAGGTATGTGCTGTAAATGTGATCATCTAGTTGTCAAGCATTTCTATTCTTTGTTGTTTATTGTTAGACAAGATATTGACCACTAAATATTCTGGCCTAAGTGTACATTTATATGTTTTTGTTGGAATATTATTGTCTAAGTTCTGTAAAATAAAAATAAACAGCTGAGCATTTTTTATTCGATTATCATTACTCTTGATTTGATAATCGTTAGCCTAAGAGTAATTAAATTATTCAAAAGACATCAATTTAACTTTTCAGCAGCCCAGCAATTAATACTTTTCAAATGAGTATTTCTTGCATGTTCCGTATTTGTGGTCACTTTGTGTTCCATTTATGAGCTAATTATTTACTTTGCCTTGAAGTCCAAAAACGAAATTCCATTGTTTCTTGGATTGTCTCATCATCAGTAAAGGCCAGAGACCAAGAAAATGTTCGAGTAGTCCCCAACCATGATAATGCAGGTAAAGTAAAGGCACTCCAAATTGTTTCATATTTGTCATCAAGTAGAATATCTAATTTTGGAATTACAATATATTAAGAATATTGTTATTTTGGATTTTTAATTGATCGTTGCATGTTGTAAGATAAATCATGTTCTCTAAAATATTGTGTGCCAGCTGTAATATTTAACCTGAATGAATTTCGCTTTCCTACCCTCCAATTTCCCATTTAGAGCATTCACCAACTCGTCATAACTGTCAATATTTCCTTCCAGCATCTTTCCGCAGATGTGTGCGAACTTAACCTTAGGATTTCTGAAGTAGTCACTTTTGATAAGTGCTGCATCTTTATTTTGGAACTACTTTTGTCAAAATGCAACATTGTGGTCTGTTAATTAAATATTTCTGGATGATACTTTCTTGATGCCATAGAATATTGTGTGGTTTGAATTGAGGCCTTGAATTTAGACGTCATCTAATGTCCGCTAAGAAGTGTTTGTTGTCTAATGGAAGGTATGTGTGGTCGATAATATTCTTGTTCTGGGATTTAACTAATAAGTGTTCTCATAGGCTACTAGGTTGTATGCTGGTTATCTTATACTTTGGGCAAAGTTGGTTGCAGTTTTCTATATAATTGGTTCAGGTAGCTGCTAGATTATCAAAATTTTCTGGTTTGGTTTTCCAATGTAGGTTATGCGAGTAATCTTGACTTATATCATCTATTGTTGGTATCTCTTATGAGTTTTGTTTTCGTTCTTTCTAAATCATCAGTATTCTACTTCAATATACCTTTTGCTGGAGACCTAAAACAGGCCTAAAGCCTCTTTTGCCACCTCTAAATTGTTTCGCTCTTTTTTTACTAAATTCCAGCTGTAGTTCTAGCTTATTTCATTACCTATTCCCACTTCAGGTCATGAGACCAGCTCTAGTCTCAATTAACTACCAAAACTGCACTTAAGGTCATGTTTGTCCAGCCTCATTATTACTGGCTTTCACCGCAAGACTCAAGTTAATAGTGTGATGCGAGTAACTATTGGCCCTATATTCCAGGCATGCATTAGTAAAGATTTCCCCAACTATGTTGCTATCAGCATCACTACCTTTTCTGTTGCAACTCTTATCAAACATGTTTCTGTAAATAATGAACTACAGTATTACTAGTGGATATATAATGTTTTTGTGTAAAAGCTAGGAAGGTTTGAGACATTTCAAGAAAGCATTCTTTTGGCTATGTTTGGTTTATGGATTTCAGTGAGTAAAATGCAAATGAACAAGAAATGAAGCTCAACGTTGCATTATTTGATGCAAGAGAAAGCATTTTCCTTAGCGTTTTACTCACTGTAATCCAAGAATCAAGCAGCCTATGTGATTAAGATATATTTATGATGTGGAATCAAATTTTAAGTGATGGTTGTTTATTTCATGACAGATACTAGGAGATTGAGTAATGGTGAAGCTCAGGTTCTTCCGTGCTCTGATACAGCAGAACCCTCTGCTCCAGGAGGTGCTGGCTTGTCTAGCTCTGTATCTGATGTATCCCAGACTGCGACCCTCCCTCCTCTTCATGATCTAGATGTAGCAGTTATAGAGTCTCTGCCACCTGAAGTGGTTTCAGAAATTAATGACATGTATGGTGGGAAGTTATTAGGTTTCATTTCAGAATACAAAGGCAAAGTTATTAATGCAAATATCATGCATGCTGTGCCACTCACAAGTGGAGAAGGTAAAGCTTTTAAGAATGCTTTCATTGCTTTTATTTTTTCGGAGCAAGTGCTTCATGGAAGTGATGCTGTTAGATATAGGTGTAGCAGCTGATGAAACAGAATCTCTCCGTTCTCATTTGGTTGCTTCAAATACAATCACTGGGGCAAATGAGGTATTGGCTGCACTCTTACTTTTTCTAGTTTCTTGGATGTGCTAACTTCTCTTAAGATTCGACCTATAAATAATCTGTCATGAATTTACCAGTGACCTGAGACTGGATAGTTTTCATTGTGCAACCAACCGATTAGTCTTAAAAATTGCTTTCGACGCCAACATAAAATGTAAAGAGAGTGGATTGGCTTAGTTGTTACATTCATTTGGCTTAGCATCCAAAGTTTGTTAGACTTCCTAGCGTGGACCCATCTGGCCCATTCTGTGCCTATTTATCGGAAGGAAGGCATAAGTTTATATATACTGTAAATGAGTGGATTTAGTGAACAA
This sequence comes from Penstemon barbatus, assembly GCA_003313485.2. Taxonomy (NCBI): domain Eukaryota; kingdom Viridiplantae; phylum Streptophyta; class Magnoliopsida; order Lamiales; family Plantaginaceae; genus Penstemon; species Penstemon barbatus. The sequence continues at coordinate 85,827,180 of CM064884.1, read as the reverse complement.
TTGAATCCCGATAGTTGCTGGAGCTTGCCCCTCCACCCGATCACCAAAAGGGAGATAGTACATGCTGAGCATACGTTTAGGCCAAGCTCATAAGTCTGATGTAGTCAATTGGGGAGTTCACAAACAGTTCAGTCCTGACTTCCAATCAAAGTTTGCTTGTTAGATTGCACAGACCGATGCGAACAATGTATGTCTTTAGCATCATGAATAGTTCCCTGGACATCTGTGTCTATATTTATTTTATCTAATGTTATGTTTAATTTCATTGATGTGCAATATTATTACTCATTCTAGTTCAAAGTTCGGCACTGTGGCCAAAGCCATACTCTAGCAGCAACAATTTTTCCCTACTATGTCTGCAAATATTTATGTGAGAGAGAGTTCATGTGCCAACCAAACAAGCACACGTTGATACCAACAAGTTATACATACTAAATCTCCGACATTCTACATTAGAGAGAGTTGCTCTGTTGACTTGTCCTCACATCCACTACCCTTGTGGCCTTGGGACATTATCAAACTTCAGCTCCTCCCAATTTTCTACAAATATTTCTCATCTTATTGAATTTCAAAGTCATATTTTACTGTATAATGTCATGATTGGGCGTTGAGATTATTGTATTTGATGTTTTTTATCATTTCCTTCGGTTTCACACAACGTTAATTGATGTATAATATTAAGAGCACCCTAATTTAGAGCTTGTATGTGAAATACTACGGGCAAGTGCTGCACTTATCCCTAGCTTCATATGACTTGGATATACACTAGTGAATGTAATTTATGAACCCGCGTATTTCTATTTGTTTAGACCTCAATTGCTAGTTTAGAAGAAACATGAATGTAATTGGTAATATATGTAATTGTCTTTCCAAACTACTCCAGTGATTTGATACTTTGAGCATCTTGGCAATGCCATAGGACTTTTATCTTCTTTGCTGTTATTTTCTATGAGTTTCATACTTGGAGGGTTTTGGTGAAAATATTTTGAACTCGTTTTGTACTTTTTTTTTTGATGTTTTGTAGATGGACTTCAAGAACAAAGATATTGTTTTGGAGAGTTCACTTGATTCATCCGTGATAGAAAGATGTAATCAGGTATTATTTGGTTTGATACTCATTTACTAGATTCTTTATCAGCTTATTACATTCTGTAATGTGTCTGTATGTTTTTTTTGTTCAGGAGTTGCAGAGTGATGAGAGCTCGGTTCATGTTATGTCTGGTTCAGTCTCTCAAAAAAATCTAATGCCTACTTCTCTAAGTCAAGTAGACTGCTCAGTGTTGCAACAAATTCCTGAAGAGTTGAGAAAAGACATTATCGAACTTCTTCCCCCGCATAGAACACCAGAAGTTGTTAAAGGTTCCTCGAGTAACGTGATCAATAACCAGGCTGAATTTGGAGAGTCAGATAATGATATTTGGATTGGAAGTCCTCCTCTGTGGGTTGACAAGTTCGAAACCAGCAATTGTTGCATGTTGAATAAGTTTGCAAAGATGTATCGATTTGGAACCGGTGGTTGTTTGTCTTTTGTACTGCAGCGTATGATTTCTGAGATTCATCTACCTCTGGGGATGGGCACTGAGGGATTAGATAATGCTGTTAATTGTCTCTCTGAGCTTTTCAAGCAATATGTTGAACTCAAAGTTGCAACTGATATCGAGGAGATCTATCTTTGTGTTTGCCTTTTAAGAAGGTAAGAATTCTGCACAAATTACTGTCATTACAATGATGGTTAGATACATTACTTTTTGAGTGCTTCCAAATATTATAATAACGAATAATATTCAGTCTTTTTTGTATTAAGTTGCACTGTTCAGGTAGTTTTAACAAGTTGATATTCCTCTGTTATTTTGGATGGTCCTTTTTTTTTCTTGCGAAAGGTTCTCCAAATTGTAGTTTCCTACTTGCTTGCCTTTACCCTTATTCCGTGGAAGGGAATATCTGTGCTGTGATATACTGCTTTTCCTTCCTACAATCATGAAAATAGGAGGAATCCTGTCCCTCTATTTTATACAACTTGTTGCTTGTTGTTTCATGCAAAAGGTGCATACATGCATTTACTTTATCTGTTAATTCTTCTTACGATGAGTTTTTCTTCTCTACCAGGTTAACTGGGAGGTCAGAGGTTTTTTCTCAAGTCTACAATATTATACTTCCTCACTTGCAGGTTCCTCTGGCTCCTTGTATTACTCTCCTTCAATGTCCCTCCCTCCCAAGAAAAAAAAATCTGATATTAAAATAATAGTCATACTATTAATAAGAAAATGATAGTCGTTATTCTTGCTTTTTGGCACTTCCACTATTTCTACCCAAGTCTTCTTTCAATGTGTTTGTATTCTTCTTTTGTCTATCTTTACAGATATCTGTGGGCGATAAATATGGAGGAAGTCTTGATATTCCTGTATGAGAATTCTTACTTCGTTGTGTTGATCTCATTGGCAACGGATACAATACCATCCTGACGGGAAGAGTTGCCGTGTTGGTCATTTGTTGCCATTTTAAGGCAGGTTTGAGGGAATTTTACGCCAAGAAAAGTGTATAAAAAATGGTGAAATAGATAAAAGGGCTTTTGAAAGACAAGTTGCAGAGGCCAAGACCTGATTAGTGAAAACCAATGGCAGGTTTTGTCTGTTGAAGGTACAAATACAATACTAAGAGTTGTGACTGCCCAAGAAATGGCTTTGGTGCTTTGGAATGTTTAAGAAAATTTCAGGACCCACTGATGGTCAGTTTAGTTGTCCCCCTTTTACTATTTATCAGGTCTTAGGTGGTTGATAACGCCGTGAAAACGTCGTTATTGTATGCCTTCTTAAGCCCAAAACGTCTTGTTTTAATACGAGTTTTGCTTGCTTTTGCGTGTTTGTGTGGCTTTTCCTTCTTTGGCCCCTTTGTTTGGCCTTTGTTTGTTTTTCGTGCTTTTGTTCTATTTTTTATCGCTTTCTCCGTGGTTTGTAGGTAGTAACATCTTAGAGTGAGTCGGAGTTGCGTATCAATGGTGCTACCCACCCCGCGAGTCAAGCTTGAGCTTCAAAGGAAACCGAACCCGAATCAAATTGTACAAGATTGTAGATAGCTGTTCACTAAAGCATGCACAACTTTATCAAGGATGATCCAAATGAGCTGAATTTTGGATATGTCATAGATGAGTGAGTTAGCTACGCTACGGACTTTACGGATCTGCATTCGGAGTTCGGAATCAAAAGATATGCTGCTCGGAAGGAAGTGCGGCAGAGCTGGAAGCTTATTGCCAGATATACACCGCGGTGTGTGAACCTTACACCGCGGTGTAAGGTCTGTTACACCGCGGTGTATGATATATACACCGCGGTGTACCCCTGTTCTCGCCCCTGCTCTCAGCTGATGTTTATCTACGGGAAGCAGGGGTGTTTTTTGGACAATTCCCCTTGTTTTCCCTTGTAATTAAAACCTTCTTTGGGGACTTTTTAGTCTTTGTTACCATAGTTTTTGGGGTAATTTAGACTTTAGGAGGATTTACTTTTGCTAGGTTAAAGGGTAGGGAAGTGAAATTCATCAGACAACTTTTACATCTCAAAAACCTTCTGGCCGCCCTTTTGAAGACTTCACTTTGCTTTCACTTTTGGATTGGAGAATACAAAGGCTTGAGAGAAGAGTTGTCTTGGATTTCATCATCTAAGCTTATTTCTTAACCCTTATCTTGTTTACTTTGTACTTATGAATTCCTTTAATGAAATGGAAATTATGTTGATTGATATGAGTAGCTAAGTATTTTATTCCTAGGTTTTTATGAAGCTTATGATTGATCTATGATTGAATGATGAATTAATGGTAGATTATATGCTTACAAATGTTTGTTAATCTAGTTTGAGCTATTGTCATCTTGTGGTTAGGTCGATCATTGGATGAAATGCATTGATCTTTAATTGCTAGAAATAGTTGATTAAAGATTAGATTATAAAACTAGGTTGTGATTTGATTTTAGGATAGAAATATACCTAGGTCATTTCATGTTCTAATAAGGTTTGGTAATTAATGCATCACTTAGGCTTAATCCTTTTAGACATAAATTGGATTAGTCTACTTTGGTAGGTTTGTACGCTATCGGAAGATACGTATGAATAATTTACGAAACCTTGAACATCAAATATAAGTATAGTTATCAACATGTGAATCATTCAAGATAAGATCACTCTAAGTGACATAGAAATCTAGGAATCTTTATTAATCGAATCCAAGTATTGTGTTTTTATTCATTTCGCTTTTAAGTGTTCAAACAAACTACAATCTCACTACTATCGTTCATATAAGTTCTCGTAAGATATTAGAATAGAACTTGATAATTATTCGTTAAATTCCTCGTGGGTTCGACACCCTTTTCCACTTTATTACTTGCATACGACCGTATACGCACTTCTATGAGAGAAAAGAAAGGCTAAGCCTTCAATCGTTAGTATCCATTGATCATTTTTGGTAATTGATCTATCTCATTGTTTTAGTGCAAAAGTTGTAATAGAAGAAAAGAGAGTGGTGCTAGTAGCCCACAAAAGCAAAAATTGCATCAAATTCGCCATTAGTGCTAATATCGTACTGTAATATTCTTGTAAAGCACAAAGTGCCTTGTTTCATTATAAAAACAAGTATGGTGAGAAAAGAGTTAGGAGCTAAAATCGTCAATTAACTCAAGAATAGGGACAACACTCTTAAATTACCTATAACTTAGTCCCGTGAAGTGATTTGAGCATTAAGTTTGTAATCTACGGTGAGGAAAGATTCTTTGTCAAACATTAGAAGTCCTTGCAAATAGAACCGATGATTTTGACCTATGGGGACGTATTCACCTAAAATAAAATCTAGCCGAAGCCATCACACACACGTGGAGCTTGTTTAAAGAATAATTTGAAAGTGTTAAGTTTTAGCATTTCGATCTTAAGTATGTTTGTTTTGTTCTTGTTTTGTTTTCTTTGCTCGAGGACGAGCAAGTGTTTAAGTTTGGGGGTGTTGATAACGCCGTGAAAACGTCGTTATTGTATGCCTTCTTAAGCCCAAAACGTCTTGTTTTAATACGAGTTTTGCTTGCTTTTGCGTGTTTGTGTGGCTTTTCCTTCTTTGGCCCCTTTGTTTGGCCTTTGTTTGTTTTTCGTGCTTTTGTTCTATTTTTGATCGCTTTCTCCGTGGTTTGTAGGTAGTAACATCTTAGAGTGAGTCGGAGTTGCGTATCAATGGTGCTACCCACCCCGCGAGTCAAGCTTGAGCTTCAAAGGAAACCGAACCCGAATCAAATTGTACAAGATTGTAGATAGCTGTTCACTAAAGCATGCACAACTTTATCAAGGATGATCCAAATGAGCTGAATTTTGGATATGTCATAGATGAGTGAGTTAGCTACGCTACGGACTTTACGGATCTGCATTCGGAGTTCGGAATCAAAAGATATGCTGCTCGGAAGGAAGTGCGGCAGAGCAGAAAACTGCCTACGGCATAAACCTCGCCGCGGCGAGTTGCCAGCAGAAAAATCAAGTTTGCCTACGGCATAAACCTCGCCGCGGTGAGGTGGGACCTCGCCGCAGCGAGGTCTGCTCTGTTTTTCTGCGTATTTTGAGGGCCTTTTTGTATATTGCCCTTCTCCCACTTGTAAATACAACTTCCTTTAGGACTTTTTGGCCTTTGTTACTATAGTTTGGAGGGTAACTTAGGCATGATGAACTTGTTGTTCCTCTAGGTTAGAGGCTTAAAGGTGGAATCATTCAACCAACTTCAACCATTCTATACTCCAACTTTACATCTTGCCTCCTTTGAAGAAAAGAGAGGGTTAGCACTTTTGATTGAAGGACTCTCACTTGGACTCCCCAAAGAAGATAAAAAGGCATTGAGGGAGAAGTTGTTGAAGACCTCTTCACTAAGCTTACTCTAAACTCTTTTACTTTGTTCATTTATATTGATGTCTTTTAATGTAATGGATGATATATTATTGTTATGAGTGGCTAATCTCATTTATTCTATGTTTTTATATCCTATGTTTGGTTCTTGATTCTTGATTAAATGATGAGTTAATGGTTGTTGCTATGCTTGTATACAAGTGTTTGTTAAACTAGTTTGAGCCTTTGTCAACTTGTGGTTAGGCCAACCATAGGATGAAATTGATTGATCTTTAATTGCTAGACATAGTTGATTAAAGATTAGATTATGAAACTAGGTTGTGAATTGATTTTATGATAGAAATATACCTAGGTCATTTCATGTTCTTATAAGGTTTGAGAATTAAAGCATCACTTAGGCTTAATCCTTTTAGACATAAATTGGATTAGTCTACTTTGGTAGGTTCGTACGATATCGAAAGATACGTATGAATATTTTATGAAATCTTGAACAACAAACATAAGTGTGGTTGTCAATTGTTGAGTCGTTTGTCTTGAATTGAACTAGGTGACATAAAATCGTAGAAGCCTTTACATATATTAAGTCGAGTGTTAGTTTCTTAATCACCTCATTTATTGTAGTATCAAAATCACCACCACTTCACCATACTCAACTTACAAATCTAAGTCGAAGTAACAAGACGTTAGTTGGTAATTAATTGAACAATTCCTCGTGGGTTCGACACTCCTTATCACTTTATTACTTGTAACGACCGTATACTTGCGTTTCTACGCACTCGTATTTGGAGCGCAACAGTGGTCAGATATTATAATTCTTGGTTTTTTTATTTGTGCAGGTAGTCGGCATTTAAGAGCTATTTGACGAAGCTCGGAAGTCTAAATAACCTGCTCCTATGAAAAAGCTATTTGAAGAAGGTAAACAAATCCTGAGTGTGTTATGCGATGCTTGTCGTGGCTTGGCTGCAGAAAAATGTTAAATTTAACCTTGTCAAAGTTACGAAAATTGTGTGTATGTTTATTGCAATAGAAGTTGTGCATTGATAATTTGCATATAAAAACAATCTATGCTTTTTCAAAACAAAAATGAAGTTCTCTTTTGAGGACAACAAAGAAGGCTATCTATACTGAATGCAAATAATGCTGCTTGTTGTGCCATATTTTTCATCATTGTATTTGCTTTTTGTAGCAGCAGCTGCTTATTCGGCTTCCGTGGACGGAGCATCTGAATGTGCTGCTGGATTGAGCAAGTGATTGAGTGATTTCTATTTAAGTAAGTTGAAATTTATTAAGACTCAAAAAGTATTTTGCAAACAGTTAGGCTTGTCTAGGCTTATGAGTCTGGTATTTTGAAGACATCTATTTAGTTCGCACTGATACTTATACCCTTTATCAAGGCCATGTATGTATTGTGCTTTAGAAATAAGTTGTTTTGATGTTGATATATAGCTGTCGTCTGATTTTGAACATTTATCTCTATAGTATGGGAGCTAATTTTGTACCCCATTCAATTTACTAGTTTTTCTGACTTTTGCTTGTTGGGAAATTGTGAAGCATTAGTACAGTGGCTTTTTGATAAATGCAATTTCTACCAGCATCATCTAACTTGTATGGCTCGACAACCCAAGTTTCTGTATCCTCTTTTAATAGTTTAGAGAATACTGAAAAGGTTTCTGAACCTACATGCAACATTTTCTGCATGATGTCGCCATAAGCTTTTTTAGGAGTTAGGACTAGGTATTTATGTCTGAACAACTTGTTGTAGATCACCTGCATATAAAGGACATGAAACTTGAATGTTAGATTTTTTCTTCTATAACGTATACTGTAGTTAAGGTATTTCCTCGATTGTAGTTGGTTTTCAAATTAATAAGGGGATCCAGGAATTTGAACGTTTTCTAAGGTTGGAATTCTAAGAGGGATCAATTTTTTTGATTTCCTTGTGTTCTGACTTTGATGTTTTGTGTGGGGATGGAAATCTGGATTGTAATATATATATATATATATATATATATATATATATATATATATATATATATATTTCTGAATATATTTCTAGCGAATATATTTCTGAGATGTAATTTAACTGTATGGTTTCCTTTGCTCTTTCTTGCTTGTTATCTCATGTTTTTGTGTGGGCGGATGATTGTAAAATGGTCTCTCATTAAACTGCATCTTTTTCTTACTCATTAGAAGCATAAATAAATTGTGTTAAATGTATGTCTGTCCATACTGGAATTCATATAAGCTGAAAAAGTTGTGAGATAGAACCTGAAAAAGTAGAATTTCAAGATATATACTTGGCAGCACTCATTACTGGAACTAAATACTATGAATTTGTTATCCTGCCTGCGCAATTTAATGTAATAATTACAGGGCATAAACACACCGCTCGTGGACTGCTTTAAATTATTTCAAATCTCCACTCCACGTTTGAAATCTCAACACTTACTACAGAAATTAATCTTTTCTCGATTTCTAAATTTCTACAAAATTACACTATATGAACCTGTCAATATATATATTACAAATCTAACACTTCTAACAATATATTACTCTTCAGCCATGACCAATTTTCTAGCTTTTTTCTCCCTTTATTCTCTTCTGTTCTTCACAATATCCCAATCTCAAGTCATTTCAACTACTCAATATAAAGTCATAAACAATGTTCCGAATATCCCAGGCGGAGCCCGATTTGATCAAGATATCGGAGTCCCGTACACCTTGGACTTGATGGAAACCATAAACCAATTCATATATGAAATCTTTGAACAACCAGACCCGTCCGACCGGAGACCGGTGCCCTTTTTAACTGTATACATTTCGGACTTCATAGACGCTGCAGGTTACACCAATGGCCCTAACATAAACATAAGCGCACCTGTCATTGAAAATTTTCGACCTGGACTTGAACAAGCAAGATGGTATTTCAAGTGTTTAATGTATCATGAAATGACCCATATTTTTCAGTGGTTCGGGTCGGGTGTCGAGAACAGTACAGCCCCGGGTGGATTGACTGAAGGGGTTGCGGATTATGTGATGATAAAATCCGGGTTTTATGACCCGGGTGCTACAGAGAAACCCGGGTCAGGTGAGAGGTGGGATGAAGGGTATGGTGTTACAGCTTGGTTTTTGATATTTTGTGACGGATTGAGAAGAGGGTTTACTGCGGAGTTGAATAATAAGATGAGATATTCGTATAGTGATGAATTATTTGTTGATTTGTTGGGAAAATCTGTGGATGAATTGTGGAGAGATTATAAGGCTCAGTATAAAAATAACAATTCTTCTGAAAATTTTAGTTCTGACATTGGAAAAAGGAGATGATCGAGTTCTTTGCAGGAATGGATAATTTATATATAGTTATATACAATTAGCTAATAATTCATACTCATTCCGCTCAATTGTAGTTAGGATTTCTCCTATGCTAAGGTAATATTATTATCTAAAACTTGAATAGAATGAAATTTAATTTATTCACATACGTACGTATTTTCACAGAACACAAACTCTCCTGAAGTGGTGGTATATATATTTTATATTAGTTATTGTTTCCTTTAGATTTGACACGAAATTAACTTTTTAATACCTTTACCATAACATTTATGGTGTCAATTGTGTGGATTTGTGGTTGACAATTAGTGGTGAAAATCATTAATTTATGTGAGACAATATATTTTGAGAAAAATAATTTAATTTCAGGAGAAGAAGTCTTATTTTTGAGGATGAAGGAAGTACAAAAAACTCCATTTTATTGTTTGTCCTTGTTAACTAAAATTTGACCATATTTTGGGGAAATATTATTTTCTGGAGAAGGGGGGGGGGGGGGGGGGGGGGGGAGGCGTGGGAATATTTTATGTAATATATAGGTAATCTCCAATATCGTACATATATATATATACTAATAATTTTCTAAGGATATTTTCTATATATAATCAATGATGTCCATTACCATGTACTTGGATTGTTGTCATATACGGAACGGATATTCTGGTCAAATAATTCATAATATAAATAATTACCACCTTAACAAAATCTTATAGTACTATATTTTAACTTATAGTATATTTTTAAAGTATTTCAAATATCCACCTTTTATTGATATTCTCAAATGAAACCTCAACACTTATTACAGAAGTTAATCTTCTCACGATTTTAAATTTACTACGTATCAAAATTATCAAAACGCAAATTATTATTAATTATATAAACAAACCTGTCAATGTATATAACAAGTCTAACAATTAACAATAGTATAGTATTACTCTTCAGCCATGACCATTAATTTTCTAGCCTTCTCCCTTTACTCTCTTCTCTTCTTCAAACTATCTCAACCTCAAGATATTTCAACAACCCAATACAACGTAATAAACAATGTCCCGAATATCCCGGGCGGGTCCCGGTTCGATCAAGAAATCGGAGTCTCGTACACCTTGGACATTATGAAGACTATCAACCAATTCATATACGAAACCTTTGAACAACCCGACCCGTCTAACAGAAGACCCGTACCCCTTTTAACCGTATACATTTCGGACTTCCCGGACGCCTGGGGCTACACCAATGGCCCTAACATAAACATAAGTGCACCCGCCATCGAACATTTTCCACCCGGACCCGTACAAGCAAGATGGAATTTCAAATCTTTAATGTACCATGAAATGACACATATTTTTCAGTGGTTTGGGACGGGTACCGAAAACGGTACTGCTCCTGGTGGGTTGACCGAAGGGGTTGCGGATTACGTTAAGATAAAATCTGGGTTTTATGACCCGGATGCCACGGATAAACCCGGGTCGGGTGAGAGGTGGGATGAAGGGTATGGTGTTACGGCTTGGTTTTTGATATATTGTGACGGATTGAAAAAAGGTTTTACCGCGGAGTTGAATAATAAGATGAGATATTATTATAGTGATGAATTGTTTGTTCACATTTTGGGGAAATCTGTAGATGAATTGTGGAAAGATTATAAGGCCCAGTACAATACTAATACTTCTTCTGAAAATTTTAGTTCCGATATTGGAAAAAGATCAACAAGTAGAAGATACGAGTTTTTACATGCATGAATGATTTTTATATAATAAATCACTCTGCTAAATAATTATTTACTTATGCTAGCTAGGATTATATTTTCTCCCTTTTTTGTTAAACTTCTTCTGGCATCAAATTTAAGTTCATATTCGATTTTAATTTGATTTATATTTGTATTTAGAGCAGCCAATTAATCCGATTAGAATAAGATTTTTTTTGGATTGTCTTGGTAATTATCGAAAAGTAAGGAAATATACCTTTACTTTCACGGTTTCGAAATAAATCAGATAAACCTTGTGGTTAAAAGACATCACCATAAGTTTCTCTAAAAAAGAGTGTGATGTGTCCAAATTTTGTATCCGAGGGCAATCAAGAGATTACACTAAGTTGCATAAATAAGATCTTTGTAACGTCTTTATCATAAACTCTCGTAATGTCTTTGTATTTATTACTTGTAACGTCTTTCCTGAAAAGACTATTATACCCCCTGTATGTACCTATAAATAGGTCGCCCTATTTCCGAACAGAAGGAACTGAAGTGAATTCTCCATTACAATTACTATACAAATTTTCTCTCGATATAAGTGTGCAGACCTTATTTTATTATTGTGATGTTGTTAAAAATTGAAGGGCTTATTCCACCTTTGTCCCGAACATTTTTATACAACATCATAATTGGCGCCGTCTGTGGAAAACGACTGGTCTGCATCAGTAGAGAAAAAACACATTTTTGTAAGAAATTTACTACGGGCCTGCCGAGCCCAAAGCCCATACCAACTTTTTCACAGGTCAATTTTGGTTGATGAAGATTTTTCCAAAAAAATCACACGTAAAATATAAGTTTTCATCCTCCAAACATTTTTATTCATCTGCCACATTGTAATTAAAATCCTTCAAACCGCTTCGTATTGTCTTTGTTTGGATCGACAAAAAATCAGCACAATAATTGCACTAATCCACCTTTGAAAAATGAAAGCCGAAACGAAATCTACCGTCGGAGCAACGGGCCGATTCATCTACCGTCAATTTTCTAGAAAATTGTTGCAAAGTTGACCTTGAAGTATCTCAAGATTGCAGAACTACACAAAGGAGTAGGTAAAGTTTACACTTTATGTCCTCTAGTTAAAATGAAATTATATTATTTATTTACGGACACATGAAGTCAATAATAAATGAATCTCTAAAACTACAAACGGTAAACCGATGGTCTCTTCGCGATCAAAAAGGGTAAATTGATCATTCCTAAAAAATAAAGGGTAAATCGATCATTGCTCAACGATAAAAAAAAAAGGGTAAATCGATCATCCCTAAACGATCGAGGGTAAATCGGTCATCTCTAGAGATCAAAAAAAGGGTAAATCGATCATCCCTCCGCAAAATGCTAGGGGGTAAATTGGTCATCTTAACGATCAAAAGGGGTAGTCCGGTCGTCTCTCGGCACCAAACAAAAAAAAATAAAGAAAAAAGAAGACAACAACGACAGCGACGATAGAATACTATCAAAATTAAAAAAAAAAATTAGCGTGAATCAAGTTATACTTGTAGCTGAAATTTAAATTTATTTTTACTATATTTACTTTCAAGTGATAATATTTGACCACACAAATTTGTGTTTTATATGCAATTGTGGCTTTGGGAGGCAACTTTTGACAAACAAATATCTCAAAGAAGAATATTTACTCCATATAAGAAAGAGCAGCTGAAGAAAAGAATCATCCCTACTATTCACCAAATTTACAAGTGAGGCTCAGACTCTTCAAAGTACCGTAATACATCAACACCTGGGTCTTGTGTTTGAATCAAGGAGAGCGTGTCTAAGCACTGTACTCTTTTTCCTTCGTCCAAGTTTTTATCCCAATGGATTTTTCTTGGAAAGGTTTTAACGAGGCAGTGTTACATGCATATTTATCACATATGGAGGTATGGAGTAGGTGGCTACAATGCTCAGATACTTGAATCAAGTTTCGACAATAAACGCTCGCGCAATTATTCCCGAAACTGGGGGGCAATATGATGTGTCCAAATTTTGTACCCGAGGGCAATTAAGAGATTACACAAAGTTGCATAAATAAGAGATTTGTAACGTCTTTATCATAAACCCTCGTAACGTCTGTAACGTCTTTGTATTTATTACTTGTAACGTCTTTCCTGAAAAGACTATTATACCCCTGTACGTACCTATAAATAGGTCGCCCTATTTCCAAACAGAAAAAACTCAACTTATTATTACAATTATTATACACAATTTTTCTCTCGATATCTGTGTGCAGATCTTATTTTATTATTGTGATGTTGTTATAGATTGAAGGGCTTATTCCACCTTTGCCCTGAACATTTTTATACAATGCTCAGATACTTGAATCAAGTTTCGACAATAAACGCTCGCGTAATTATTCCCGAAACTGGGGGGCAATATGATGTGTCCAAATTTGTATCCGAGGGCAATCAAGAGATTACACTAAGTTGCATAAATAAGATCTTTGTAACGTCTTTATCATAAACTCTCGTAACGTCTTTGTATTTATTACTTGTAACGTCTTTCCTGAAAAGACTATTATACCCCTGTATGTACCTATAAATAGGTCGCCCTATTTCCGAACAGAAGGAACTGAAGTGAATTCTCTATTACAATTACTATACAAATTTTCTCTCGATATAAGTGTGCAGACCTTATTTTATTATTGTGATGTTGTTAAAAATTGAAGGGCTTATTCCACCTTTGTCCCGAACATTTTTATACAACATCATAGTGCATTCTCAATGGCTTAAAAATTCTTTCTTTGACTTGATCTAGAGTGGTGTTTGCATAAACTTAAAATAACTATTTTTCAGCTTTTAGGGTATAAAAAATATTTAATAGGTGTTTGCATGTGGGACTTCTACTTCTACTTCCACTTCCCTAAGCAAAGCTAGAAGGACATGAAAAGCTAAAGCAAGTCATGACATGCGCTTTTGATATCTTGTGATAAACTTGTAATTGTTTTTTGGACTCATTGACATATTTTGCAAACACTATCTATTTTTACTTCTTTACAACTTTTAACTTTTTTTTTCAAGATTATATAAGACTTGAGTAGAATCACAATCACCAACTGCAAGATTTAAATATAATCAATTTTTTCCCCCTAATTTCACCCAATTAACATGAGAAAGGATTTAAAGTAACAGTCTTGGGCCTGTTTGTTTGGTGTTTGGGAGAGTAGATTATGTTTGTATAATATCAATTTGTGTAATGTTGTTTATTTTAGTTTTGAGAGACTATTTTGAAAAATAAAGTAGGTGTATGTTTTATTTGAAGAGTTATGTTGTAGTTGTAAGATATGTAAGACTTTATGTCAAATCATATTTGTTATGTGATATTCAGAGATATGTTACTTTATGTCTAATTAATGTAGATATTTAGTTTTGTTTAGAAATAAGAAAATTATTGTTTGTTTGACTTTTGAGAAATTAATTTGAGAAAATAAAGAAATGTAAATTTATTTCAGAAAGTAGATAAAATTTTTATAGGTTTTTTTTTTCTGAGATAAGAAAATTATTGTTATTTTTGGCTTTTAAAAAAGTAGTTTGAAAAAATTGAGAGATGATAAATTTATTTCAAAATATAGAAAACATGTTTATTTGACTTTTTTCAAATACGAACTAATTTTGAGAAAAGCCAAACAAACAGCCCCTTATGTGCTTAACCTAAAAGTGAAATATGATATAAAAAAAAATTCAAGTTAATGCCATCAAAATATAAGAAAATCCCACACAGAAGAACTAATTATGAACATTGTATCGTCTGAAGCTATTTCTTAATTGCATTCTTCTTGGTTCTCAAAAAAAAAAAAAAACTAACCCATAATCCAAGCTGTTTACTTTAATTTTGGGCCAGGCCCACCAGTTAATTTTTTATTTTTTTATAACTTCATAAAAACAAGACGAAAAGTTTACGGCAATTGGAACATAACAAGGATTACAAGGAATAACCTCCATCACAAAAAATAGTAGTTGAAATATTACAAGGACTAAAGCGCTCAATCCACTACAAAATAAAATATGTTAAAAGTTTCATATGGGTTAATTCAATTTTGCTATTCATAAAAAAGATCAGTTTACCGGCTTTGCAAACTGCAAAGCTGAATCCTTCTCAACTTAAATAATGTCTGGACCTAGATTTCATTAAACTCGGGTTTTGATTCATCTATCTAAGACCTTCACAAAAGTGAATTAAATTTTATTGGATTGAAACACTAGCTAAAAATACATATTATTCTTCCTCTGTTTTCCAAAACAGAAAAAAAGATAAGTAGACGAAATTTAGTACTTATTTCTATTATGACAAATATGTGATGTATTTTATTTGTCATTTACGCTACTGTTTCTTTGTAATTCGTTATTTAATTAAATGTTTTGAGTACCAGAACAAATTTATTTGACCTCAAAGATATAATGTGTATTAATTTTATTTGACCCAAATGATTAAGACTAAATACGTATTTGGGAGAAGATACACGATTGATCAATTATTCGTGAAAATAAAAAAAAAAAACACTAAATCCAGGATCAAATGTGTCGAGCCAAAAGATTAATTAAAAGGAAAAGGAAAAGTATTTTTTCTATTATTACAAATTAGCAGACTATATATCTAATTTTACCTAGAAAAATATGATCTCAGACTTCCATTTGAAAAAGTGGAATAGGTTTCTCAAGATGTATTTATGCATGTAATTTAATTACGTTCAAGCCAGACGGATTAAAATAAATATATTATGTGGTAGAATTGATATATGTCATGGCTTTAATTTTATTTAGTTTCTTTAATTTTTCTAGTCATGATTACTTAAAATAATTGCTAGACCTAGATCCAAGCCGGGCGTTAAGGGTGCATGACGGAAATGAAAATAGTATTTCTTTTCTTTCCTTCTCATAAGGACGAACAAGGGGCGCATGATTCAAGATGTGTACGTTAATTAATTAACTTTGGAAATTATAATTAAATTTAAAATAAAAAATGATATCTATAGTTTTTATTTTTTTTTGGGATTTTTCAAGGGTTTAATCCCTTTCGAGTGGGGTTCGGCACATTAAGTGGGTCACTATTCTAATGGGGATTCGAACATGAGTCCGCTACTTTGTAGTGATCAGTCTCTTACACTAGATCAATCACCTAATGGTGATATCTATAATTTTAAGCACTAGCTTAGCTATAACTTATGATATGAAATATATATGCGATTTAGTATATGCCTTGGGTATATATATATAAAAAAAAAAGAATAGGGAAGAACCTCCATATATACGTAGCACCAACATTTTCCTAAAAATAAAAAATATAATATAACTGTAAATCCATCATGATATTCAGTATGTTATAGTCATAATTTTTCTGATATATAATATATAGTCACATTAACCGCGTGAATAAATATATATATATATATATATATATATATATATATATATATATATATATATATATATTTGATTGTTAGTAGACCTGCAGGTCTCTCTATATATATTGCTAGCTATCAAACGTTAATCAAGTCAAGTAACAACTAATTAATTTAAGTCTTTAAGTAGTACATGCATCTATATATTATCTATAAATAGGGAGTACATTGAGAATGGTAGTGAAAACGAAATAGTATCCAATTAAGAAATAGAATAGAATGTGGACGATCAACTTATTAGGATTCATCATCCTGATTATCTCTTCTTTGGCAATTAATCTAGGAGATGCAGTAGTCTACACTGTCACCAACGCGGCTGAGAACACTCGCGGCGGGGCTAGGTTCGACACGGACATCGGAGTCCAATACAGTCAGCAAACGCTGGATGCCGCCACGAGATTCATCTTTTCAATTTTCCAGCAGAGCAACAGCAACCCATCCGAGAGGAAAAATAATGTTCAGGGTGTTGCTTTATATATAGATGATATAGAAGGCGTTGCTTTTGCAAGCAATGACCAAATCCATGTTAGCGCCAGGTACGTACGTACATACATACGAACCTATATATATATATATGAACAACATGAACATTATTGCTATCTAGCTAATACCAATTGCTTGTCACAAATGATATTATATTCATGGACGAAGTTTCTTTTTAATTATAGCAAGAAATTAAGAAAGAAAGAATCAATTCAGATAATTAAATTAAATTAAATTAAATTTTTACTTGGAATTAAAGTATAAAATCAAATCTCACTCAAACCCGGCCCTTGCAGGTACATTGAAGGCTACCCCGGTGACGTGAGAACCGAGATCACCGGCGTTCTGTACCACGAGATGACACACGTTTGGCAGTGGAACGGCAACGGTGAAGCCCCCGGCGGCCTGATTGAAGGAATCGCAGATTTTGTGAGGTTGAAAGCAGGTTATGCGCCGAGCCACTGGGTTAGCTCCGGCAAGGGTGATCGGTGGGACCAAGGGTACGATATCACGGCTAGATTTCTGGATTACTGCAATGCACTGAGGAACGGATTCGTGGCCGAATTGAACAAGAAAATGAGAGATGGTTATAGTGATACTTTCTTTGAGGATTTGTTGGGGAAGCCTGTGGATCAAATCTGGACTGATTATAAAGCTAGGTATAATAATTAATTAATTAACTATACTATACTATAAATAAATACAGTGTCTGTCCGTGTTTGGAAAATAAAAGGAAGAATAATATGAATGTCTCTTAATTTAGTGCTCTTAGAGAAATTGCATAATTGATAGTACAGATTAAAATTATGTTATGTGCAAAGTCATGATTAAAAAGAAATGGAAGAAATACTATATATATATATATATTGATATATTTTCTACCGGAATTCATGACCAATTCCTTTTTGAGGTTAATTGAAAATCTTTGTTTACGAAAATTCCAACATGTGTTGTACGATTTGAATAGACTCCCCGAAGAAAGAAAGAAGGGACAATCTATTATGACAGAAAAAGCACTTATTTCAGATGTGGCCGTTGATTTGAAACTCGTTCTCAGCCGTTGGATCACACCTAAGTTCCTGCACATACAAAAACACAGAAATGACAAGAACAAATTACAATTTTTATACGATGACTGTGGTATCCACTCACGTCTGCAAAAAAAATGCTTAATTCGATAATTCACATGCTCCAAGCAACCTAATAATTAAAATGAGGCAAAGAAAATGAGAAGATTAAACAAAAGCTATCCAAGCAAATGCTGATCAGTCAATCTTGGAATTATTTTCACATATAAACACTATAATAAGACTGACCTCAACAAGCTCACGGAGGACAGAAAGTAGCTCTCTCCGGAATGAATCTACAATAATAAAACCAACCAACTAATGATAATGATATATACTTGTTTAAGAAGCAAATTAATTAATGCAGGTCTAACCTCATCACATCCTGGCCTCCTCTTAAAGTATGTAGAGTATAAATACTACAACAACAACTATATATTAATATATATATTAGATATATGTATCTCCTTGAGCTGAGCACACTTATTATAAGTGTCATACATGATACACCATTATAAGTTACTTAGTTATGATTTCAGTAACTTAGCAATTATCATTTCAGAATCAGAAGTAGCTATCAATTAAATGAATTACCTACTGTCAGTCTAACCACAATAAACGCATCAATTCTTCAAATATCAGTATATATTGTTCTCACCTTCAAATGAAATGAAATGAAATGAAGGAGACTTGATTTAATCTGTCCAATTATTTGAGTGGCATTTTGGTTGTAAATATTCACTCACTTGGGGGCTTTTTTGTCTTAATCCTTTTAACTTTTTTTTATGTGTGGTCCAATTATTTGTTGGACCACATATTACAATTGGGTCAATTATATGAGGTGACACATCATTTTACTCGATTACTACGGATTGCCCGTAATATAATCTGCCCAAACGAACTTGAAATTGGGTTGTTTTATCTGAACTGATTGCGGCAATTAAGGCCTAATCAAGGCAAACGACGGCAGCCTTAGTGTAAAATCAGGGTACGATTGCGTATGCTGCCAAAACAATGTACACATCATGATGATCAAAATGCCCCTTGTACTTTTTTATTTGTTCGATTTGCCTTGCCATTTTAATTTATTTTCTCTCTCACTTCTCCACAAATTCATCTCTCTCAAAGTAGTCTTCTTCGGAAAATGTAAGGAGACTCCTCTTCTCCACAACCTCATCCATTCACAGAATAGTCGTGTTCTTCATCAAATGTTAGATATAAAAATATTATTAATACATAAATGAACACAAATATATTAATTTTGTGTATTAATAAAAGAAAATTTTATTATTAAAAAAAAAAACCAAACCCCACCCCTCCGTCAACCTTCCCCTTTTCAAGTGGTAGGAATAGCCGATTCCTGGGCACCGCTGACCTGGAATCGGCAATCCCAATTCGTCTCCGGCGACTTGGGAAAGTGGTGGTGGCCATTAGGTGGCGGCGATGCAAATTTGGACAGGGTGGCGGAAAGAGATTAGTCCCAAAGGAAATTTTGAGTTAATATTTTCAATACCTTTAACCTGTGTTCTTAAAACCGGATCGGACCGGCCGGTTCGCCCAGTTTAACCGCTAACCGGTCTCTAGTCCGGTCCGGTTGACCCCTAAAAACCATCTCCTAAATAAACCAGTCTGAACCGGTCAAAACCGGTGAACCGCCGGTTCTAGTGAACCAGCGGTTCACTTAAAAAAAAATTAAAATTTGACAATCGACTTAGGGAGTTAGGGCACGCTTTTTTCAATCTGAAAATCAGAAATCAAAGAGCAGCCGCTCCCTTCTTCTTCTTCTTGCTTCTTTTTCTTCTTGCTCATCTTCATATATATTCAAGGGTTTCAAGGATTGAAAATTAGAAATCAAAGTTTGAACCCAACTTTGGAGGTTTCTTTGTCTCCATAAGATCTGAACTTGGAGAACCATTTCACGGTTTTTTTAAAGGTAAAATGTTAATTATTTATGTTAATCGTGTAGAGTGTCATGTATGTACTGATCTAAAATTAGAAAATTATGTTAATCGTGTCTTGCCTCTCAATTTCAGTATCATGTATGTACTAAAACCTAGTGTGCAAAGACCCCATATATAACAATTCTATTGCTTAGGAAAACAATTTAAGTGTATACATATACATAGTAGGAAGAAAACGAATGGTGCGTAGGATTCCCTTTCATAGATTATTAGTGCCGATTATATATATATATATATAGGTGGTCAGCATTAATTAAAACAACCTTTACTGCTAGCTATAGAATTATTTTACTGTAAATGTAATTTTTATGCATTGAATTGATGATGAACATCATAAATTATTTACTATTGTTTACATTAAATTTGCCAAAAGTGAACTTTTGAATGGGAGATCTAATAAGGCTTGGTGAGAGTTTTAAATTTGGAAAAATATAGAGTAGGAGTATTTATTGTTTACTATTGTTTACATTAATTATTTTGTTGATAATTAAGAGCAGGAGTATTTATTGTAACCACTACGAAGGAGAAATAAACACATAATTATGGGTAGGTTCTTATAAAAGATAAAGGGGTGGGGGCAGTAGGGAGTTCAACCATTTGGTATATGAAGTTGAAATTGTATAATTTGGTATTCATGTGTATAATTAAGAGAGAAAATGTAGAATTGAAATTGTAGCTCTTTTAGTTCTTTTATGAAGTTTCTTTGGATGTATGAATCCTTGAAGGATATTTGAAATTTATGGTTTTGTAATTGTTCTTGATTTCTGAGATATTTTAATTATTTGCATGAAATAATTTGAATTTATATTGACAAAAAATGACATTTTTTTAATTATAATTATATTTTAGATAGTCTAAAAATATATATATATATATATATATATATATATATATATATAATTATTAAATAATAATTACGTCACACCGGTTATTCCGATCGAACCAGTGGTCGAATTGATCGAACTAATAACCAGTAGAGTTTCCGATTTTTTGACCGATCCGCTTTTGAAAACACTGCCTTTAACCATGGATGTCCTTCAGAAGATGAACAAATATTTTTTAAATAAAGGGGCATTTTTGATATTCTGCATTAGAAATTTTCGTACATCGTCCATGAATCTAACGAGCGAGCGATTTCACATTTTGAAACAAATCATTTAAAGTGTCCCGATAAAGTAGTTGTTGTAAAGGTTGTAGGAGTTGTGATATTGAATTGAATCCCCTGCCTGCCTGACGCCTTTTTTTTTTTTTTTCTTTTCAAGGGTTTAATCCCCTGCCAGTTGATGGTTGACACTTGGACAAAATCTACCGGGCAACAAACTGATGTACACTATAAGAGATAATAGAAGAGGAGAACAAGACATTCAAGGCCAAATTCTTACCTACCCTAGTTTAGGAAAAATAATCTAGTCTTTCTGGCATAAAATAATACTCACATCATCACCATATCATTCAATTTTTTGTGCGAAAAATGAAATACGTGACTGTCAACAAGAGTATTTTTGGATATTTATATGGTATAATACTTTTAATTAAAGTCACATAAATAATTGCAATTTTGCCGGAAAAGGACCAAAAAATTAATAGGTGCGACACATTTTATATAAAAAAGACTGAAGTATAAATTTTTTAACAAAAATGATATATAAATGTAAAACAATTTATATAGGAGGGACTTAAAGTGTAAAATTTTTGCCAAAAATAAAAGAAAGTATAAAATATTTTGTCCGTGAGAAAGTGTACTTGAACTAAAAATTTTAGATGTAGCAAAATATCTTTCTCTAAAATAAAAAGATACTCCCCCAGTTCATATTAATTATCACATTTTTACTTTTCACACATATTGAAAAATCTCATGATTAATCACTTTTACATGGTAAAATATCAAAAAAATATTTTTTTTTATTAGTGATTCTTGAGCTTCCCAACCTAGATGTAAGAGAAGCGCAAAATTGATAAAATTGCATTAAAAATCTAAATATACCAATTAATATAAAACATAAAAATTTGACAAATATGTCAATTAATATAGATCGAGCAATAAGAAACAAATATATTTTTAAATACAAATTTGAATACTATGATAGATTGTAATTTAAGAGATCCATATTTTTTTTTCAAAGATGAAATTTTCTATCCAAAATGTAATATCTCCTAACCACAAATAATTACAGCAAAATTTTGCATCCAATCGTCAAAATACACTCCAACTGTTTGCTCTAGATCGTTGGAGGAGATCTCTTCCCGCCCTCGCCACACCAATTTATGGCGGCTACCGTGGCGGTGGCGCTTTTTAGTTCCCTCCTCCTTTCCGCAGTCGTCAATTCCGCCGAAGACTTCTCCGCCGCTTTCAATCTCCGGGACAAGTCACCAATAGGCGGTCTATGCGCTTACCTCATCGAGCCTTCTGGTTTCCCTTGCTCCGAGCACGCTGTAATATTCATTTCAAATATTAGTATTAGTCAGTTCACTAATAAATCAGTTTTGTTTTATTATGCTTCATAGGAGTTATAAATTTCGAATCTAGAAGAGTAGTTATTATTCCAAATACCTGTTATATCGTGTTCATGATTTCAGTATCTATGTTCCTAAGCATTAATCTATATACATAGCGTGTGTTGTATTCAATTTCTTTGACCTTTTCCATTGTTGATGAATTATGAGGCTAATTAAAGTACTGTGTGTATGAAATTTTTGCTCTAGACTCAAACTAAGGATGGGTACATATTGGGACTTCAACGTGTTTCATCTTCTTCTGTAGTGCTTCAGCAGAGAAGTCCTCCAGTTTTGCTTATTCATGGACTTTTTATGGTAATTGTTTCCGACTTTCTGGGGCCTCATTCCTTTAGTTAATATCGAAATGCGATGACAGTATATGCAGATTTTATATATAGTTCTTGGATGTTTTCCTCGATATTTTAGTTTTAACTATATTTTTTGGGCTTAGCCATGAAACTAGCTATTTCCTTGATTGAGAGATATTGTATTATATTATATTAATATGTGTTTGAGAATCTTCCAAATACATTCTTCCTTGATTTTAGGAAGAAGAATTTGGATACTAAATTGATGCATTCGTTGTAATTATTGAAGAAATGAGAGTTTGATGGTATACTGAACCCTATATAAGCGGCAGGCTGCTCTTACCTTCTTGGCATGGAATAATTGAATCAACACACACCATGACGAAATTACCAGAAAACACACACACACACACACACCCCAAAATGGCCATGTATATATTGGTAACAATATCATATTAACGACTATTCATCTATCTTACAGAAATATATATTCCACATTTATGCAAAATTATGTTTTTCTTGTGATCTAGTGCACACCCTCCCTCTCTCGTGAAATGTTTAGGTTAGGCAAATAAGTAGGTGCATGTATTTTATAAATGGATTGTTATTACCCAACCATATATTTTTTTAAAAAATTATGAAACAAAAATGGGAAGGAATCAAACTTTTAGCAGTCTAACTACGGATATGGACCAACCATAATTCACTTCCTTCCCTATTGTCAGGCCCCTATTGTCAGGCAGGCTGCTTATAGAAATCTATGTAGTTACCTTATATATGGATATTTACGGTAAATTTTTTAATATCTAAAAATTTATAGTCTGTCCAGCAAAAACACCAGACCTTTTAACTTTATGTGCTTGAGATTCTTCTTCTCCCCCCCCCCCCCCCCCATGAAGTGGAATAATATCATGAAAACTTAACTATTAGCATAGAAACATTGAGTTGCCATAATGTTTGCTTTTATGTTGGTTGTCAAACTTCCTATGCCTGTGTTGATACCTTCTTCCCTTGGTTAGAGAAACCAGCAATATTCCAGTTGATTGTAAGTTATTTTTCTATCAATTGAGGGGAACTTCATATTTTTCTTCTCTTTTTTTCTTTTTTTCATTGACCATTTGCACAATGTAAATAATTATAACAGGCGGGTGATGCTTGGTTCATGAATTCCCCAAACCAGTCATTGGGCTTTATCCTTGCCAACCGAGGTTTTGATGTCTGGGTTGGTAATGTTCGTGGGACACACTGGAGTCATGGTCATGTGTCTCTGTCGGAGAAAGATAAGGTGAGTGTTTGGTATTTTAGTTCTTACTTTTATCAACATAATCAAAATATGGTAAAAAAAATGTAGTTGTATGTAGGTCCTTTAGTGAAGCCTGGACTGTCCTCCTCTTAGTGTGACTTAGGTTCTTTCTCTCTCTCTCTTTACTGGTAATGGTCAACTAGGAAGACGCAGAACTATGTATTTATGTTCTGTTCCTTTTGATAGCCTGCCGACCCATGAATTTTTCAGAGCGGGGCGGAAGGCCGGGCGTACGGGGACCGTCGAAGAAGTGCCTCAAAAAATGGATTTTTGTTCAAGAATGAAATCTTATTGGAACTGTCCATATCCGGTTCATCCTTCAGAACCCTATCACAGTTATCCATATATGTTCAACTAGATTGGGTTTCAAGCTAAAGGATGACAGCTTAACCACACATGCTTGTACCCTTACTTCAATGTTGATGCTCCCCATTCATCTTCTTCTTCTATTTTTTTTTCTTAAGAATCAAAATATGAAGAAGTCAACACTCAATTGATTCATTATTCTTTGTTCCCAAATATCTAGAAGTGGTATTTCATATATCTAGAAGTGGTATTATGAAGGAGAGGTGCAAAGCTAGTGTAAATTTGTGTCAGCATGTTAGGTGACGTGCCTGATGAGTTGATTACCTCTCCAATCCTTCTCTGAATCACTTTAATTCGTTGTTAGGAAAATTTCATGCATGCTGTATTATTCTGCAACAGATTTATTTTGTTGCTTCCTTTTCTGACTTCCTTTATGCTTATGTCCAGATGGAAGAGTGGATTTGAAATTATAATTCACAACCTAAAACTCTGATTTATCTGTATTGTCCTGCCATTGGTTTGACATTATCTAATTTCTCTATGTTTTAGGAATTCTGGGATTGGAGCTGGCAAGAGCTGGCACTTTACGATCTGGGAGAAATGATTCGCTTCGTATATTCAGTTACAAACACCAAAGTATTTGTTGTTGGACATTCACAGGTCTTTCATCTCATGACAATTCCAATTTTTGTGGATAGTATATGGAGTAATAGAATGTTGTTTATGTGCTTCTTTAATTCTTATACAGGGAACAATCATGTCTCTGGCTGCTTTTACTCAACCCGATATTTCAGGAATGGTTGCAGCTGCTGCACTTCTTTGTCCTATATCATACTTGGAACATGTAACTTCTCGATTTGTTCTTAGATTGGTTCATATGCATCTAGATGAGGTCTGCTTAACTTTACTGCCTTCATATTTCTGCTGTCCATATATGTTTAGAGTCGTACTTATGACACATATTTTATCCTAGGTAATTATGACAATGGGCATTCATGAACTCAATTTTAAAAGGTCTCCTAGTTTAATCATTTTATTGTTTATGTTGATCTCTTTTCTGGGTTTCTGAATCCTATATCTGATGTTTTTCAGTAATTTGGGCACTCAAGTCATGGATATGATGTGTGATGGACACTTAGACTGTGATGACATGCTTAGTGCTATTACAGGTCCTCCATTCTTACTAATTTTTTCTTCTCTCTCCATTCACATACCTCTTGGATAAAGATCTTTTGTATGACTAGTGTATTTCTCTAAAGTTGGCGACATTTTCTGTTAGCGAGTTATCTCGGTTCAAAGTTGTAGGCAATACAAAAACTTTCATGTTGCAATCATTGTCGTGTGAGAATGAGTTATAATAGTTGGGCAGAAAGAATTTCATTAGGAATAAACTGAAATGCGTTAGTCATTTATGTCAACCTTTTTATTTTCTTATGTCAGTTCACTAGGCATCAAGTAAAATGTGTTGGCCATTGATGTCTTGCATGCTCAGTTCTGATTCATAGGAATCAGGTACGGAAGGATTATTCTCCAGTCTTCTTGGTTTGGTTGAACTTCATTATCAAGACACATGTTTCTTGCTCTTCTCTCCTCATTTCCTTTTTTTTTTAAATCCCTAAGCTCAAAAATAAAAAATGGGTATCATGCTGCTAATCTAAACCAATGTAGTCATTTGATTATCAATTTTACCAAAAAAAAAAAAAAAATAATATGCCGCTTTTGTCCTATAAATTTATCACTCAATTCTCGTTTATTTTGAACTTTCAGTGCAACAGAGCCAGTCTGTTAATAATTCATGAATTTGTAGGAAAAACTTAATATGAGATCTATGTTTTCTGGTTGAGCCAAAATTATCCACACTTGATACAGTTTTAACAATTTTCCCACCTTTCAATAATTCAAGCCTTCATAGAAGATGGCACCATATCTCTGTCCAGCATGTGTGGCTCTGGATAACCGTTTAATGGAGATGTAAAACTTATATGCCACGACCATCAAGTGAAATCATCCCGACATTATACTTCACATACACCGTTGTCAAAAAAAAAATCACCACAATACCATTGATAAATGAATCTAAACGAAGTGTCTCAGAAAATACATTGTGAGATTAAGCAATAGCAACGGTGTGGATACAAGATGTTACGATTTTGCCATATGAGTTTCTTCAATTTTTTGCTTACTACGTCACCGTTGAAATGTGGCCATGTTTATTTGGTTCAAAGTTACTCCGTATTAGGAAGTCGGTACTATAAGATAGCTAGTTTGTAATTTGTCCACTCTGAGCTTAGCTGGTAGATACTTAATCAGCAGATGGCTTGCTTTTGGTAGCTTACAGTGAAGATTAAGATCAGTTCAAAGAATAATAAATTTATGGGTAAATGCAAAATTACTTACAGTGGATTTCAGGAGGTGTGTGTTCGAACACCCATCGCAGTAAACTGGCCATTTTTATGCCTTGACCTCGTGAAAAGTACTAACAATGGGTAATTGATATTGCTTCATCCTTCATGATGCACTTCATAAATAAATGTTCTAATTCTACTTGAAGCTTAGTTCATCAGAACCTGAAACAAAATGCAAGACGCTATGCCATATTGCAGATGAAATTGCTATAACGCTAATATGTGTGGGAAACATTATATTATTATTATGTATGATTTAAATGGCTTGTTGCTTGATGAATGTTGTAATTTGCAGGGAAAAACTGTTGCTTCAATGGCTCACGGATTGATTTCTATCTTGAATTTGAACCTCATCCAACATCCTCAAAGAACTTGCATCATCTCTTCCAGAGTGAGCTCTTTCTGCCCCCACGTGTTATTATCTTTGCTCCAAAATCATTTAAAATTTTGTAATATTACTTTCTCTAGAGGTTTGTCGACTATGCCCTTCTTGAAGGGGGGCATAAATGGTGAAAGAGGTTTCTGTTCTTGGTTCTTATGTTTTTACTGATTCTGGTGCCTGAATGCCTAATTTCCTATGCCATTAGTTTCGGTCTTTTCTCAGACACACACATATATGTATGTATGTATGTAAGTATATTGTAGCACTGAAATTCTAAACCATTATGTTGGCAGTGATACGTAAAGGTACATTTGCAATGTACGACTATGGAATGTGGAAAAATCTGAAGTATTATAGCCAGATAAAGCCACCGAAATTTGACCTTGCCTCGATTCCCAGTTCGTTGCCTATATGGATGGGGTATGGGGGAAATGATGCATTAGCAGATGTTGCTGATGTGCAGCATACTCTGAAGGAACTACCATCGAAGCCCGATTTGCTTTATCTTGAAGATTATGGTCATATCGATTTTCTTTTGAGTGTAAATGCAAAAGAAGATGTGTACGATAGTATGCTAGCATTTTTCAGTTCCCAGCTGGGAACATTAAGTAGTTATTGACTTTTGATATGGCTGCTGCCATAATCTGTAGTATATGTTGTAAATTTACATTTTCTGCACTCAAATCTTATACCGTACATATATTTGTAATTAATGGGGTAGAGGAGTTATATCTATGGTTTGTACAGACGATTTGGCATCTTCAATAGCCACCACGAGGATGATGCTTGGCTGCTGTCGATGTATGTGCTTTAGTCTCTGTCTTGATGCAAATGTTGATGGATGTAAGAGAGTAAACGAGTTAAGCATATTTGGACAATTCAAGGATGGCCATGGCTAGCGTGAGAGGAGAATGAAATTGTCTCGATAAGCGTTGAATTTTTAAAATAATGTTGCACCGAGAGTGCTAGAAGACTTGTTTAGCCTATATCGCTTAGCCTTTGACGAATAGCTTCGAACGGAACTAACAACCATCAACGACTAAGTCGTGTATTTAAATGAGTGATTGAAGTAATCAAACTTTACACATTGATGGTTCTTCGGAGTAGGTAAAGTGACTAATCGGATACCCCCTGATGTTGGAAGTAGGAGAACAGGAATTTTAGAAACTTCCAAAATAAGGTGGTTAGGGCATTCCCAATCGTGGATGCAAAATGGGTATGCAAACATAGAACTGCCATTTTGCATTCAATTTTTGCATTTTTTCACTCTCCAATGGAGGTATGAAAAGGTGAATGTATTTTGCATTTTCAGACTTGGGGCGGCATATTTGGATTCTCTAGAGGAGAGAGAAATTGAGAATGGATCATTGGGAGGGAATTACAATTACAGTTGGGGAGAAGAAGACGACCGTTGGATATGAATTTTGGAGCTATCATTAAATATTCTTTTGCTCTTCATAGTCATAACACCACAAAAATTATTCTCTGATTTTCGAGTAGAAATAAAAGGATTGATAGAGCATTTTAAGAGAGTTGTGTTGGTGGAGAAATTGCAGAGAATTAGGGATATTGCCGTGATGAAGACGACTGAATTGAATTGATAAAAGATCTCTTTATTTTTGTTTTGGGGTTATGGTTTAATTGTGGATATGAACTTGAGACGTGAGAATTTTGTGAATGGACAATTAAACAGTTCAACTTGGGGTAATTGCCCATTCACAAAATTTTGGAAGCTTGCACTCGTGTACATACGGAATTCCAAAAAGAAGATGTCACTCATTTCTGTAAAAGGAGATTAGGTAGATAAACCAACCCTAACTACAAGATTTTGTTGGACATTTAACTGAGATAACCATCTCAATAAATGACAATTGTCCTTTAAAATTTAAAAACAAAACAAATTGATTCTAAAAGACATGTTCACCCTTTTAAAAAGTTTTCTTATTACTTTTACAACCATCAATTAATTATTTACTTCTAATTCGGCCACTGCCTTCCAAATTTCTTTTTATTTTGTAAAAACAAATTTATTTTTCATTAACAAAGAGATCTTTTATTTGTTTCTACACAATATAAAATTTAAAGAAAAATTTAAGTTCTCCAACATTTAAACAAATTTTGAAATGACAAGTTTTAATTACATTAACATAATTTATGAATATTTAACTAATTTTAATTACCTAATAATTAAGATGTCTACATGTTTAAGATATTAATCCATAATATTTCTTGAAAAGTAAGTACAGCACTCAAAATTTCTTCTTGAGGTCAAGTAGTGAGTGGTGATCATGATCAATGTTTTCAGAACCGGACCGGGCGGTGAACCGGTGAGCCAACTGGCCATTGGTTTTACCGGTCGGACCGGTTGGACCGCTGGTCGGACCGGATGACGTCATTATGATATATTATTAATTTTTAATAACTTATTATATATAACATATTTCAACATAAAATAATAGACACAAATGAACACCTAGTCAATGAATAAATTTTGTCCAATGCATAATTAAAATTGATAAAAAAAAAATAAGAATTACAACTTACAACATAACAAGTTTAAACTTTAACCGAAGTAAAATCACACATAGATCCTAAATAAAAGAGTAGGGTAAAGTGTAAATATAGAAAATATTAACACCTTAAAAGCAAAAAAAAAAAAAACTTATCTATCTATCTAAATTTGAAGACAAATATATTAGCATATATATATTTACGGCTATATATTACTCTATATAAGATTGTATGGCAAGTGGAAACAGTAACCTTAATTTTATTTCCTTTTTCTTTTTTGCCGTTTAACCCCAAAACGACGTCGTTTTGGGGTTATTTCCTTCAATTTCAACTACACACTAATTTCATATCCATTTATTTTTGGCTGAGAATCGATCGTGTTCCACTCCTCTGTGGGATCCACTTCCTTCTTTTCCTTTCTAATTTCAGTCTATTACAGCTATTATTTCATCTCTTTGTTCAGAATTCTGTTACGAATTATCATCATCGCCCTCTTCTTCCTTCTGCAAAATGTCGGATTATATTCTCAATCCTCAACAACTTGACAATTACGTTTACCTGAAAGTTGTTACGGGTCTAATCAATCTCCTTCTCACTCCCTATTTTAAGGAAATTGGATGCACCTTTAGGTGTCAGAGGCTTCTCGAAGCATGTAGGAGGAATTGATGATTCTCTGAATCCTTGAAGCTTTGAGCAAGCATTACGGCTTGGTATTTGTAGTTAAAGCTTCAGTTCTTTCTATAATTTATGAATTAATTTGTCCCAAGTTTTCTAAGTAGTAAGTGGCAGCAGAATGAGTTCCTTCTTTGCTATTCATACACCCACATAGTCCTGAGAGATAGGTGGTTTGATTAATGGTACTAAGTTGATTTTGGAATTTGTTAAAGCTTGATTTTTTGGGAAATTGATTTTCGAAATTTGTTAAACCTTGGTTTATGGGGTATAATTTTTCATTATTTTTTTTTATTTAGATGTGTATTGGCACGGGTGTAATTGGTTTCAATGTACAGTGATGTATATTTTCCAATTTTGGATTGCAATTGTTTCATGTATGGTTTTTTTCATACTTTAGACTTTTGGGCTGTTTAACTTTGTCAAATTCTTAATTGGATGTGTGATTATTCCAATATTCCAGGTTGAGGAGGCTGAATTAATGGGATTAACATATACATGTGGATTTGAAAGCCTCCATTGAAGACAGGAGAGTACTTGGATCAATTGTTTTGAGGTATCTCGGAGATTTATTTGTACTTGGATCAATTAAATTTTATTTCTGTATCCAAATTGTGATCTCTGATCTCAAAGATCAATTCTTTTTTGGACATGCTTATGGTTTTTCAGTTGAAGCCTTTGTGGTTAGTACTGAAGATATTATAGAAAACTTGTATTTTGTGAACAAGAAATCTATGTTGATAACTAATTGTTTGTTTAGAGTTGGGGGTTCCACAGTTTTGTTGTCTAATAAAACAGGGGATAAGAGGAGGTCCAAACACAAGCTTGTTCATTGAATTTTGGCGGTCGCTATGTTCTTACATTTTTTTTATATCAACACCCCCCTCCCCTCGCAAGAATTTTCAAAAAATTGGTTTAGTACTAATATTATACAAATATTTTTCATTAGGCTTCGTATCTTTTCATGTTAAATTGTTAATTACATCTTAGACATGATATATTTGTATAATGAATGTGAGGTATATGCTTCTCCCATAATGAGAACTTTTTCAAAGAGAACCTGAATTAAAGTTTAGACTTGGTATAAAAAAAGGATTATCCATAATTCGTGAGCTCTGTTTACGATGGAAGAGTATGAGGAAGTATATGTTTGGATCTTAAAATATCTGGTTTTTTTTTCATGGTTGGTGTACTTTGATGCACTAATTTGGTATTTGTTTGTCTGTTTGGGATAAGCTGTGGAAATTTGCAATTTTATTAATAACCCTATGGAAATTAAAGAACAATTGACTCTGTTATACAACTGGATTACTATGTGTGTAATAGTGGGGGTTAAAAAAACCAAAGTTAGATTTGCAAACATGACGTATACGTAGTAAATTTTGAGATAGTGCTCCTATAAGATTAAGGTTTATGGATATTTGAATGTGGATGGAATTCAATTAACATTTTATTGAGTTTATCGGGTGATTTTTTAGCTGTACTGAAATAATTCTTAATGGTTATTTTTTAGCTGTACTGAAAATAGAATGCAGTTGATTTTTTGGCTGATTTGTAATGTCCTTCAATTTTGAACAGAGAAGTTTTCCTAATGTAATATATTAATGTCTTCAGAATCATGAAATAGCAGCGTTCTTGTGGTTATTTATGGTTTTGATACATTGTTGCAACCTAGGTATTTAGTATTTTGGTAATGCATAAAGGATTTCCATATATGTAGTACAATATTGTTCCTTAGGTTTTCTGACTTCATGTTCTTTGGTCTTTCCGTTACAATTTATTATCTGCCGAAGACTTAGTGCTACCACTGGCTTTTGTTATCTCATGCCTAATTTAATCTTATTTGCAGAATTGAAATCCCATGAAGAAATGTTTCTTCCTCTCTTCCCCTCTTTTCTATTTTGAGATTTTCACAATTATTCCACAATAATTCAGATGTGTGTGTATTTGTATTTGGTTTCCTTCTTTCTGCGTTAGGAATTTGGGGATGCAAATTTCAGATTCTGAGAATTTGTTTGCTGCAACAGATTATGATGGGTTCAAGTCAGAATTTGTGTAGGCTTGGTGCTGGGTTGATACTTCTCTAGAACTGACTAGGTAAATACCAATAATAATTTTTTTTTCCTGCATTTTCTAACCTTTTCTGTTTTCATTTTACAGCGAGTTCATTCAATGTTCTTCAAGGTATGATTCTTTGTCTATGTGTGTGTGCTTCTAATATTGTCTTTTTTCATTTTGTGCAGTTTGTTTTTCTATTTGATTGGAGGTATGATTGATCTTATGCTTTATTTTCAAATTTTGATCCAGTAAGTGTATAGACTCTTTGATTGCCTTTTATAACAATGTGAATACCATCTTCCTTTTGGAATTTAGATCGTGACATTTTTCATGACAGGTTGAAATTGCTATAGCTTATGAAAAAGGTGGAGCAGCCCGTCTTAGTGCTTTGACTGATGAGAAGTATTTTCAGGTGAGAGCTAACTTTTGAATCGTCTTTGATTTACGATAGATTGCTTGATTTACAGAACACTTATATGAAAGACTAATTTTTACTTTTTGGTGGATAAGGGAAGCTTTGAAAATTTAGACTCCATAAGGAGTTTAGGAGTACAGGTACGCTTGGTTTCATTATGTTTTTGCATAACAAATCCTTTACACAACAAAGAGCGCTGAATTTCAATTTTGAAAATAACTCCGTTAAAAGAATAGCATGGCAAATCTACTATGCTCGAGTCAAAGGTGCAGATTCAATTCTATTAATTGCTTCCGTTTTACTCGATCTTGACATCAAGTACATGATTAAGATTTGCAAAATACTAGGGTTGGCAGCACTCTTTTTCATTTCCTTCTTTTTAAAATCTCTGTGTACGTGGATTGTGGGGAAATGAATACGTTTTCTGATTTTCATG
The DNA here is from genome assembly GCA_003313485.2 of Penstemon barbatus. Taxonomy (NCBI): domain Eukaryota; kingdom Viridiplantae; phylum Streptophyta; class Magnoliopsida; order Lamiales; family Plantaginaceae; genus Penstemon; species Penstemon barbatus. The sequence continues at coordinate 85,794,059 of CM064884.1, read as the reverse complement.
TTCTTTGGTCTTTGGTATTTTGGTAATGCATAAAGAAATCTTTGTAGTCATTACAAATCTTTTATTGTTTAGATGAAAGAAAAATTAATCATGCAGATATTTTCTAACCAAGTTAAAAGACTTGTTATGTAAAAGATGCGGGCTAAGTATGCGGCCATGGATCCCGAGAAGAAGGCGTCATTACTTGCCAAGAAGCGTCTTCAACGTGCTTCGCGCTTGCTTCCTGCTGCGTCGTCTTCTTCGGCGTCCGTTATTCCTTTGGCTCCTCCATCTTTGAGTGAAGCTGTTCCTTTTGCTCGTTCAGGTACTTATTTGTTGGGATTTTCCCTGTGTGGATAATTGTTGTTCGGTTCTTCCTTGTATTTTTATATATCATGTGAGGAATGGTCTTTTTAATTTTTATTTCCTATTAACTTCTTTGTTTATGCTAGAGTCTTTGTTTTTTATCCTTTCCTTCTATCTCCTAGCTCCTCATGTGCTTGCTGATGTTCAAGTTCCGCGGCCTTTGGTTCTTGATGATCATGCTCAGAGGTCTGCTCGTAATGAGAAGGCTCGTGCCCGGTACGCTACTATGAATCCGAATAAGAAGGCCGAGTTTCTTGCCAAACAACGTCACAAGCGCTCCTTACTAAGGTCGTCTCCGAATTTAGTTGCTTCGAGGAATAATGTTCCGGCACCGTCTATTCAGTCTGTTTCTTCTTCCACATCGGTTTTATTTGATCTCGCTTCTTCCACCTGCATACAGTTTGCGGATTTCAAAGGAAACATCGTCTTCATTCCGCGTATTCCTTTGGAGTCCTCCGACAAAATTAAGTGCCCTATTCCTTTCAAGAGAATGCAAATTCCCGTGAGGCCTTGTTTTGTAATGACTATAAACAGGGCCCAAGGACAGGCCCTGGATTTTGTTGGAATTTATCTACGTGAGCCGGTTTTTTCCCATGGCCTATTGTATGTGGACCTTTCAAGAGCAAAGTGTTCGAGATCCATAAAAATTCTCATTCATCCAGAAGCAAGGACTGGCGTGCCAGTAGATTACACAAGAAATGTTGTCTTCCGTGACATATTTCTATTAGCTGGTATATTTTTTTTCCTTCTTTTGCTGAATTGTACATTTACTAATTCTTTGTGTCCTTATTTTTTCAGGTTTACCAGTTCCTGAATGACATTTTAATGCTGCTACGAACTATGGAGTTCTATTGTAAGTAGGTCCATTTCTAAATTAGCCCCTACATCCATGACTAGAAGTATAACTGGGCGTGAGATACCGATTAATGTTGAATTGTGCTCTGGACTTCCTATTTTTTCGGAGAATTGCTGAACTTTTACTTGTAATTTTCTATTTTGTTTACCTTGGATCTTCCGAGGTTAGTTTTCTGTATTGGTTTTAGAGGTTTTGGACGTTTTGTTGATTGTTTCTTTTCAATAAGATGTATTTGGCAACAATGTAGATTGTTGTCGAACTATTATTTAGATTATATTCTTCGTTTTTTGGTTATCTGTAAAACTATATGCCGATTTGTTTATTTTATCGGGTCTTTCTTTTCTTATCTTTTAAGAGAATTTGATTGGCCATATTACATTGGTTTCGCATATTAGACTATCTTTGTAGTGTTCAATTTTAGCTCATAATTTTTTTCAGCTTCCTGTAATTGTTCAAACTTAGTACCATTACAAATTATTCTTGTTTGTGTTAAATTTAATCAAGCTTTCAATATGACCTGCACAATTAAATGTGATGACTAATATATACACTGCTTGTTTAAACAGCCTTGGCTGAATTACTTGATTTTTATAAGGTTTGGCAGATTCTAACTATGTTCACATATCTACTCCATGCATATGGAATCGGGTCCTCTTAAAACATGTTTGTCTTCTTAAATTTAACTTTTACATGTTTGTCGTTTCCGAGATCACCTAATAAACTCTCTTGTGAAGGTGTGGAGTTTAACCAAAACCTATGTGTCCATGTATACTTCAATTTGGTTTTTGAAGTGTTTGGCTTCAATTAAAGAAATTGTTTTTAGTCAATTGTGATTTTAATGGTGTTTGGCACCCAATACTATAATCACTTTTGGGATCACCATAAGCTAAAAATAAACTTATTTTAGAAGCTAATAAAGTGTTACTTTTCAAAAACTATTCAGAAATATTTATTTTATAATTCTTGATAAAATTCAATTTAATAAAATTAATTCTCATATAATTGATTTTCGAATTGCTAGGCCAAATTCACCCTAAATGCATTCTCAAGTCGGTTATATCATTTCCCTTATGCTTAAAATATTATAAATTTTTTAAACCTCTCATTTATTTTAAATATCTACGACTGCTTGTTCTTTTTTAGTATTTGTTCCAATTATAAAGTGAAAATTGCTTTTTTGGTATCATAGAATAGACTAATTTGCACTTTTGTTACAATTGGATATGAAAATATAAATTTGGTACCATATAATAGGTTTTTATTGCAATTTCGGTACCAGACCCAATTTTTCTGCCAAGTTAATGTCAATTTACCCATTGTGAAATACATAATGTTCAATCTACCCCTCTATAATTTGAAAAAAACAAATCAATTTATCCTATGTAAAATTTTATTGAAGCGATTTACCCCATTTAGCCGGAAATTGTAACTCACTTGCCGAAATGGAGACTATACATGCAAACTATTTTCTTTAACATAGGGGGATAAATTGTCATATTTATCATAACACAAGAGGTAAAATGCCACATTATCTTGATAAAAGTTGATAAAGTGCCGTCTATAAAAATATCAGGAAGGCGATGTAAATTTTTACAAAATTTCAGGGGGTAAAATGCTCTTTTTATAATCACATAGGGGTAAATTAAACATTATGCATTTCATAGAGGTTAAATTATCATTAACTTTGGAAAAAAATTGGGTTTGTTACCAAAGTTGCAATGAAAACCTATCCTATAGTACCAAATTCGTATTTTCATATCCAGTTATACAAAAATTGCAAGTAGGTATATCCTATGAAAAAAAAAATCTCCAATTATAAAATAGCGTCAAATTTTACTAAACTTCCTCGAGTACCCCAAATGGGTAATTTTATCAACGGTCTATGGTTATCCTATTGGGGAATTTTATATTCGTAGGTTCAATGAATTTAGAGAATCATTAAATACGATCAGTTTAGAGTCTTTTCAAGCCTTAATGCATTATAATGTGCAGATATATCAACACACTTATACTTAAAAAAATGTTATAAATTTATACAAACTTAGCTCACCCTTAGTCTATTTTGAATTTGATTTTCTTACAAACTATTGGTTTCCTTTTTTGTATTACTACTATTTAAATCTAATATAAATAAATTATCTATTTCCCGTATAATCAATTATCGTATTTGCTGTATTAAATTTAGAACCTATATAATTCTACCACAAGATGTTATCAAAAAATCCTGAGCATTGATTAGTCCATTAAAATCTCACCTGATAAACTTACATGTAAAATACCTAAAAACTAAATAAAACATTGATTAGTCCATTAGAACAAAAATTAATATAATTCATTTATACTAAACCTCAAATTATTTAGTTCAAGATTAATCACACAACATTAATAAAGCTTCTGGGCACACAGCACCGCGCCTTGCGCGGTGCATTCCCCTAGTATATATATACTATAACATATGTGCTGCTTTATCTTTTCCTATTGGGTCTCCTGGCTTTTTCTGTCTTTTCATCCAACCTATTTTATATATATATAATGTCAAAAAAAATCCCATTTCCCATTACCCACCCATATCATCACTCGTCAGTCATAAGCTACTCAAACAACAAAATGGAAAATTACAATATTACCCCTTCATCCCCTTCCCTCAAACACAAGCTCAAACAATCCCTTTGCTTCTCCTGCTACTCCCCTCGCCGCTGTCTTCGCCCTCCTCCTTCTCCGCCGGTCCGGTCCGGTTTTAATAACATTGATCATGATTCATTTGTTGCGACAATATTAATAAAGGCTCAGTTCGGTTTCCACAATTAAAATTAGGCCCAATTGTCAATTTGGGATGATTAAATAACGGAGTCAATAAAATTATTGTGGATTGGGGGTTTAATTTGGATTGAAGCCCAATATTCAGTTCGGTTGACCCGATTACATGAAATTACTTTTTTACCCTTGTGCTCAATTAAATCTAACCGTTGATCTTCATTTAACCACAGTCGTCGGATTGGTGGCTGAGAATTACCCAAAACGACGAACATATTGCTACCGAAGAATGCAGGTGAGAAAAGCCCCCCCCCCCCATTCAAACTCAAAAGCCACCAGAAAAGAAATATCCACTAATTTCTGATGAGGAGCTACACATGAGAATTAACTGGAATTTGAAAAACTCAGTTCAATCCAAAATGGCTATATCAATAAACAGAATTCCAGAACTACCCACGGCCTTATTCTTCTCTTCAATTCAACCAATCGAAAACTCTTCAATTCTGCAGTTCGGCTGAACAAAAAACACCACATTTATTTAATTCAAAGGAAACCCATTTGCAGCAATGTTCATACAACCCACAGTTGAAGAATATATCCCTCATCTCCATCTTCACAATAAGACCCTCTGAGATTACAAACGATGCAATGAGATTTACATGTTGTTGTAAAGATTGAATCAAGATTTTGAGGGAGAAATTGAGAACTAGGGTTGAAGTTCTTACCTGTACGTGAGGCTGGAGAAATAAAATGAGGGGAAAAAATTCTGAATTTTTGTTTATTATCATTACATCCGATTAAGGAGTGGCATATTGATGTAAATAATCATAAATTCCAGGACCAAATCGGAATAAAATATGCTAATTTGGGCCACACTATTTAATTTCTGGGTTGGACCAGAGATTGTAATCAGGCCAATTAGGGTGGATGGCCCACTTTTGTCAAGATTAACACGGGCTGTCCGATCGCCCTTACCGAACAGAATTTTGAGCCCGATTACATGGCCCAATTAACACAATCTTGGCCTAATCAAGCATACCGAACAGAGCCAAAGTAAACTAGAGAAATAAACTGTAGTAAATAGTCGCAGTAACTCTAAAAATAATTCATCAATAAAGGATTTTAACACAAACAAATACAGAAATATGTAGTACTAGTACAAAGTCAACATAGAGCAACCACTAGATTATTGTATGATCGGTTCCTATCCGGACAATTTCATCTATAAAATTTCGCATATTCCTAGACGACGATCCACCCTCCGCCACCGCCTCCTCCGCCACTTTCTTCCACTTCATTGCATTGGCCTTCAACTCCGCTGCCTGGGGACCACTAACCGCGGCCCTCAAACACCTCTCCACCTCCTCACGTGACACAATCCTCCCCTCAGCTTCACCTCTACACATCCTAATCCCAATCTTAAAAACATCAACCAAAAACTTAGCATCCGTCACCTGATCCCCCCACTGAGGAAAAGCCAATACCGGAACGCCACTTGTCAACGCCTCCATCGTCGAATTCCATCCACAGTGCGTCAGAAAACACGCTGTCGAAGGGTGGGCCAACACCTCCTCTTGTGGGCTCCACTTCACTATCTTCCCTCTCTCCCCAGCTTTCTCAAGGAACCCGTCCGGCAACACATGTGGGTCAAGACTGATCTTTTCTTTAGGCGGTGGCCTCAGAACCCATAAAAAGGAAACCTCGGCCGCCAAAAGCCCGTGCGCAATCTCATTTACTTGCTCTTGTTTCAACTGTACAATACTACCAAACGAAATGTACACCACCGTTCCCTCCGGTTTCGAGTCCAACCACTCCTTGCAATTCTCTGCCGTGAACATATCCCCCCGAATTTCGTTTTTCGAATTGGAATCAACAACCTTACTAGTCATGAACAATGGACCTATAGTCTTAATGGGCCGACAAATTTTGGACATGTAATCAATAATTTCATGCTCAAGTTCTTCAAAAGAGTCCATGAGTATACAAAAAGGCTTGGAAATATTCTTGAACTGACCCAAAATAGCCCTCCCCAAAAAAGGGTAAGGCGTGTGAGGATGCAAGAAGCTAGGAACCTCATCGTACTTCAACAAGGGCATAAAAGGTAATTGAACATCGATTTCAGGTTCAGCTTCACTAGGGAAAGGTACAAGATTGTTGGAGTAGTGATAATAAGCTGAAAAAGAAGCACAAGATTGGACCCAAAGCATTGCACTAGGGATACCCAATTCTTCAGCCACGTCAGATGCCCATGGAATAAAAGGGTTGTTGATTAGACAAGAAACGGGTCGCCCGATTTCCTCCTGATTTTTTATCATCTGAGGTAGCCTTTGCCTACCGATGAGCTCGAGCTGGGCTAAGTACGCGTCTAGGCTGTCCCGGTTGGGGTCGTTAAGGTCCCATCCGTCGTCAAAGAATTCAAACTGCACGAAGCCCGTGCCTATTGGAGTCGGGGGGTCGTTGTTGGTGATTTTGGTGGCTTCTCGGATGCTCTGGCCTATGAATTCGGGTGCTGAAAGAGTGACGAAGAGGCCCGAAGAAGCTAGGCGCTTGCCCAGTCTTAGGAGGGGATTTACATGTCCTTGCCCCGGAAATGAGACCATAAAAACATGAATGTGTTTTTTCTCTGCAGCGGTCATTCTATTAGTTTTTTTTTTCTTTTTTTTTTTTTTTTTTCTGCAAAGGAGTGGATAGATAGATAGATAAATAGATGAGCAATGAACTTTGCGGTATATATATAATAGGTTTTGAAGTATGAGAATGATATTCCTCGGTTTGTGGTTTAATTCAATTTTGCTTCTTTGAGTTGCATGGAAATGGATATATTCATACTCAATTTGATTACGGATGCTTGATTTAGTACTTGAAAATGAAATTATCTTTCCGACAAAAAAAGATGAATTTATCTTTTGTACGTTATCAATTTTAGAAATTAGAAGCGATATTGTCAGAGCACATATTGTTGCTGCCAGAGCAATATTTTCATTATGACTAATTTACCCTTCACATTTATTAGAGGTAATTTAATTATGGAATGAAGATCTCTTCTAGAAAATACAAAGCCACCAAAATCTTCTTACCGTCTGTTTCATTAACATCACAAAAATCAAGTAAATGTTTATTTCTTTTAGTCAGATTAAATCCTCTTTCACAAAATATCTCGACTGGTAAATCGTCTTTTAAAATCTGCTACCATGATTTAATTTTAAATGTTTTTGAATTATTTTGTACTGTAGCAGAAAATGTTGAAGGAATTTAAAAGTGAATTTATTTTAAAAATAAAACGGAAATTTGCTACACTTATTAACCATTTTGTTGGCATCGGCTAGGAGGAGAAATAATCAAAATCTCTTGTCGACAATTTTATTGGAAATGGTGGGAACCCAGCAGGTGAAATTTGAAGCCATTCATGTTGATGAAGTGATCAAACTATACAGTATTTGCTTATTGCTATTAAATATCAATTAGAAAAAATTCTTCATAATGATAACTGCATTTAAGAAATTAAATAAAAGAACATAGATGATGGTAGTGGGTGGATGAAAGAGTTAGAAACAAGTTCGTTCCGGCAACGACATGAATTAAAGGAATGAGAAGAGACATGTAAATTACCTTTTTGTTTTGATTAGTTGCTATAATTAATGTTTAAGGGTAAATCAGTCATAATGAAAAAGTTGCTCTGGCAGCAACAATACGTGCTCTGGCAATATCGCTAGCCAATTAAGTATGTTATGAGATATTTTCCCTATTTTTATCCAATCATAGAGCCAGCATGCTTGACAATGTCAGCCAGCATGCTTGACAATGACATGTGAAAGAAAAAAAGGTGAGATTCACTTATAATCATACCAAGTCTTCCTAGGTAGCTAAAATTTCATTTTATGAAACAAATAGTCTAATCGAAATCAAAAGTCTTTGGTAAATCACGTAAATCACGTGTACTTATAATATAGAAAATGTACTGGGATTGATTATTTAAAAGTTCCACATAGACATGATTGATGCGACTCAAAATAAATTCAATTGTTGAAAAATTAAAATAAAATATTATTTACTTAGTTGTTGAGAAAATATTATTCATAAGCAATCTAAAATATGTAAGCAAATTGTTAGGTTGTGATATAATATGCCATGAGCTAAGCAAGCAGATCATGCGAGAGAAGCGACAAGTTAATGTCGTATTTGCAAAAGATTGTCATTCTATTTAAATTTTATAATCTAAACAAAATTCAAAAATTGTTGAGAAGTAAATGTAGGCAATGTTTGCAAAATATGCCAAAAAGTTTAATAAATAATTATAATTTTGCATGTACAAGAAGCCAAAAGCATGTCTTGACTTACTTAAGTTTTTCGTGTCCTTTTAGCTTCTTTATTTTTAGCGAAAGACAAAAATATCCTCTATATTTTGACTAACTCCCAAAAACCCTCTATGTAATTTTAACTTCCAAACTCCCTTTATGCTCTCAAGTCAGCACCAAATACACCCAAAAAATAAGAGCTTGATTCAAACATGAAAATTGCAAGTATTTGTTCATATTTTTCTTTTGATATGACAATTTTACCATGGACATTTAGTTGTACGCGAGAAAGACAAAAACACTCCATATGTTTTGTGACTTTGACTAACACCCAAAACTTTCCCCCTATGTTATTTTAAATTCCCCCTCCCCGTGTTTGATTTTAATTATCGAACTCAACCCAAATAGTATATATGCTTGAGTTTTCAAAATGAATAAATAAAAAGTAAAAAAAAGACTACTACACAGTGGTAATCTTGCCATTCCGTCAAAAATCAAAAATCAAGTTCTACTTGGATCGAGTTGTGTCGAGTGTGATATTTAAAATCAAATACTGAAAAATTTTGGGAGTTAAAATAATACAATTTTTTTTTAGAATTTAAACATAATATAAGGAGTGTTTTTATCTTTCGCTTCTTTTCCTTTTAGAGAAGTGGAAGTAGAAGTCCCACATGCAAACATCTATTAAATGATTTTTATATCCTAAAAATTAAAAAGGACTTATTTAATTTTTTTTCAAACATCATCTAAACTGCTGCATCCCATTTACTCGAGGTCAAGTGAAATTATTTTTTAAATAGGATTTATAGGATATGATTGCAGGAAATAATTGCATGGCAGATAGACAATCAGACCCTACTTGTAACAATAATATCCTCCTCAATAAAGTTCAGACCCCTGTTGGTTTCTAGATTTTAGATTCCGGTGAAAATTTTGTTAGGTATTCACATAAAACAGTAAATGTATTATTTTTGTGTTTCTATAGCATAAAATAATAGTATTAAAAAAAATGTAGTAAGGCTTAAAAAGCGAGCCAAGTTATAGGGTGAATAATAATTCTGAGTAAAAATAGATATAAGTGTCAAAACCATGTTTTTAATTAATAAGAGATTGATTTAGTAGAATGGATTAATACTAATAGTGTGGCATATCCAAATTCGAACATCAGTTTGGAAATGTCTCACACTTGTACAATAAAATATTAGAATTGTTCAAATTAGTTTTAATATATATGCATGTCAATACACAATCAAATAAGATCATAAAATCACATTAATTCTCCTTAAATTAATTTAATGACTAGATGTGAATATATAGCGGGACAGGGACAGAGGCACTCCCGATGCATTCAAAAAAAGGAAGAAAGGAATAGTATCACCTCTTGTTTATTTAATTGCTAACGATCGACATATCTATAGGACATGAACAGCTGAATGATGAGGTGAAGAAATAACAAAAGGTAAAATTAGAGAAAGAGGGAGAGATAAAGAAAGACTGATATCATTATGATTTAATATTGGGAAAAAGATTCAATAAAATCATATTTTTTATTCCTAATTATAAGCATGGTACGTAATTACATGTTCTTAAAGGAATTAGTTACCAAATTAATTGCTTTAAAATCCATACTTTTAGATTTCTAAGGAATTTGTGTTATAATCAAAACTCATTAAGAACTTATAATTGAGCATCATATTAAAGTTTGTGTTATTCATGTAAGAGTCTTAAGCTTTTTATTTTTATTCGTAATTTCATTCTATTAAATATTTGTCATTCTTATGTCCAATGATCGTATATCCCATGTTATAACCATTTCATATATTTCGTGATAAATTTATGATTCTCTTACTTAAACGATTATTTGATTTATGTTAATTATTATAGTAAAAGTTATCCACGATATTATAATATATATATTTAGACATAAAGAATTCATTGTCATAATTTAATAGCTTAGTTAGGTAAATAAAAAATCTATATCTATACTAAATATAAAAGTGTGAATAAATTAAGTTTTTTCTTGTGAAGACAAAAATGCCTATTCAAGTCGTTAAGTAATATTGATAAAATATAATAAGATATGAATTTTCCTTAACTTATCCATCAGAAAGTGAAGGAAAAGTAGGTAATTCTTTTGGAAAGAGAAGAAAAATATAAACAATGTTCGAGAATACAAAACATGTTCATGGAATTATTTTTGTGGATAACATGAAAAATCGGTGAAAAAATGGTGAAACCGATAATAAACTCCATGAAATCGGTGAAAACATTAGCAATAGAAATCAGGGAAAAAATTGGTGAAACAAATAAAAAAAAGTTTTATGAAATCGATGAAAATTCAGGGAAAATAGTGAACACTAGTGAAGTTGCAGAAAAAAAAAAGGGGTGAAACTAGTAAAATAAAGTGCCCTTGAAATTGGTAAGTTAATTTGAAATCGATGAAAATTTGGATGAAATTCGCGAAAATACGAATGAAATCGATGAAAACGATGAAATCAGTGAAAATGGTAAAATAGGTGGAAAAAGGGGTAAATTCGGTGAAATCGACGAAAAGTCAAATGAAAATAATTAAAAAAACATGTTTACTTAGTGAAAAAACATGTAAAATCAGCAAAGAAAGAGTTTAACCAACAAAAATTGGGTAAAAACAATAAAAAAAATGGTTTAAACCGAAAAGGGGAAATGACATCGAGAAAAACGAGACAATTAAAACATGTCATAAAGATAAAAACCGGGATATCTATATAAAATATAAACCGGTAAGAATGAATAAAATTGACAAAAAGCGTTAAGTTGTTAAAAAAAAAAAACGTTGGAAGCAAATTTTACAACCTAAAATTATCATCAGAAATGGTGGATTGAAATGAAATTAAGTTGTAACAGATTAGACAATTTGTAATTATATTTTGATGATAACAAAAGAGCAAATTACACATCATCACCCTAAATAGGAAAAATGTACCAAGTAATTGATAAGGCTAGAACAACTTAGTACAAGAGGGGTTGAATCTGAAGTCTTAACCTAGGTCGGTTACTTAAAATTGATTCAGATATCACATCAACGAAGTCAAGTGAAAAGACCAACAACCAAGTTACTTAGGAGCTTAATAAAATGTCCAACAGTTGTCTAACAAAGCAAAAGAAAACATAGAAAACAATAATTAAGTACTCCTAACAAATTTGCACCTCAACAGAGTTCATGATACGGACTTAAACCGAGTTCAAGAAAACCGCTTGAACACATCAATTTAACTATAAGGGCTCAACATCCTCTGTACCACAATTTGTGTACTAAAAGTGTGTACTACAAATGAGTAATTGACACATGTATATATGACAATTATAATAATTGTCATATATACATGTGTCAATTACTCATTTGTGATACACACTTGTGGTACACAAATTGTGGTACAGATAATCTATTGCCAACTACAAGGAATGAGTACGAGGATAAATTGTATGGGCACAAACCGGTACAAGGGTATTAAAGAGTAATCATCAATTTTAATTCATTAAACTCTTATATAAAATCTTGATTTTGAAATATCAATTTAAAAGAACAGTTTGATACTTTGAAGCCTGCCTAACCTAAAAACAGATTCATTAAATAGGAACATGCTATATTAAATACTAGCTTAAAACCCGTGCTATGCACGGCATTATAAAAGTTCTTTAGTATATAATTTTTAATACTATATTAAAAATTGATATTTTTGTCTATTTCATAATATAATATTATCACTAAAAAATGATAAATTTAATAGATTAATAAAAAATAACATAAATACTTGAAAATGAACAAAGATCCGTGAATATATGAATTAACTCATAAGAAATGCAAAATTTGAATATTTATTTTACTAATAAAATAGTCAATAATACAATGTAAAATCAAAAATCTCAATGTATTTTATCAAGAAATGCAATTTTAAATTCGTTTGGGAAAATATATGAAAATGCACCAATAAATAAATTAAGATTTTCAAATTTTTAAAAGTTGTGATCTGTTAGGAAGATGAGAACATTCTTCTGACCAATCAACAGCTAAAACAGTATTAACTGTACAACGAACATTCGGCCTTGCATACTTTGGTGGTACTGGAATGATAAATGAAAATGTTCGGTGTAAGAATGAATTCATTTGCTCCCGTAACAACTTTTTTCCATTCCCCTAAAAAATATAATATGTCATTCAAATGAAAGTTTTATTTCAAGTAAAAAATAAATAATTTAAATTTATACCTTCTCTTGCAATGTTTTGAAATAAGAAACTTTGTGACGAAATATATATTCCGCTTGATCATTAAACAACTTCAAATCAATGGTCCCCGTGCTATCTCTTACAGTCATATGAACACGGAACCTACAAAAATAAGATAAATATAAATAATAAATTGTTTAAATACATATAAAATTTCTAAAATGATTAATACACATAAGATTAAGAAGTATACAATAATGTTCCAACAACCACATCACAGCCGCCAATACGATATATTTGTTCACCATAAGGTCTACACTCATCTCCACTTGAACTCATTGTGTACCACATATTGTCCATATAAATACTGTCAATACGTGCAAGAATGCGAAAAAATTGAACCTACACAAGGAAATACACAACGTTAAAGTAATAGCATTTAATAAGTTGATACAAAAAATCGAAAAGTCAAGATAATTACATTCTCGTCATGTTCATATTCTTTTATCCATATTCTTTTAGCATTTGAAAATTTTAATGATTTGGACATAGAAAACCTGTTTGTACGTAGCAGTGTCACTAATTTTGTAGCACACCGATTTTCAAGAAACCTGTTAAAATATATTTATATATCAGTTATTCAAATATACAAAGTGAGTTAGTTACTAATCATATGTAATTTTTGCTTACCATTTCCTTAGATGATCTGTTGATTTTATGTTGTAACCGAAGTATAATTTGCTATAGCGATGTGTATATATGGATGGACCTGCGTAAGATGTACAATTTTGTAACAATCACTCATTAAAAGTCATATATAAAATATGTTTTGACTTTATTTTTAAATGAGTTGGGTGCTTATTGAAGTATTCTGATAAAAAAAAATTATAATTTTTCTTGAAAATGTACTCAGAAAAAACTTTTAAAATAAAAAGTTACTAATTAAAATCATACTAAGTGATTAACGTGCATAATATAAATATAGCGGTATATTTATATGTTCATTCGTAGAATTATAATAAACTCCCACAAAAAAGAAATAATATTTTATTAAAAATAATTAAAATAAACTCTCAAAAAATTTGATAATTTAAACATTTTGAGTAATCTAGAAATAACAAAAATATATGTAAATGAACAAAAATAATGTTTAAATACATATAAACTACTACGAAAAGCAATAGATCGTATGAAAATTAAATATTTAATTACACTGAGACTAATTAAATTCATACTAAGTTATTCACGTGCATAAAAATAATGTGTAAATACAAATAAACCACCACGAAAGCAAGAAATCCTATGAAAAGTAAATATTTATTTCATTGAGTTTTGTGACAAATAATATAAATATGGAGGTGTATTTTCATTAAGTTCATTCATAGAATTTTAATTAACCCCCCCAAAAAATAATTTTTTTTATTAAATATAAATAAAATAAACTCTCACAAAATTTGATAATTTCGACCTTTTAAGTAATCTAGAAATTACAAAAATATATGTAAATGAACAAAAATATGTGTAATTACAAATAAACTACCACGAAAAGCATGAATATCCTACAAAAAAGTAAATATTTATTCTAATAAAGTATATTTTTATTAAAAATTTTAACTGTTATTTTTTTTAATCGATCCAATGGATCCAAAATATGGTACAAATGAACCCAATTAAACATGCTATTATAAAAATCACACTTCAATGAACTTTTAAAAGAAATAATATGATTAAAAAAAACTACAAATACAGCCCAATCAAGGAACAAAGAGATGAGTGTCATTAATTGAAGATAAAAAAATGATTACCCTCCTCGGATCGCTTTAATAGGCCAAACTACTTAGCAAAGAAAATAGACAAATAATTGGGAATAATGATCACCTTCCTCAAGTCGCGATAATGGCTGAAAAAAATAGTTAATGATTAGTGTATAATATATAAAAAGTGGTGACAACATAAAATGCAAATGAGTTGAGAAAACAATGGGAAGAAAAATTCTCCAAGAAATTAATGTGCATAAAAGGTTTACCTACAATCCAATTGTACAATTAAATAAAAAGAGAAAATATTAATCAAACTATATTACCTATTGAAGAGAAAATATTAATCAAACTATATTAGCTATTGTCATGCGTGCACACAAGGAGATAGAAGACATAAATGGTGATGAGAAATTGGGAATGGAAGATCATATATTAAAAAGAAATCTAATTGTTAAGGGTATATATAGTGAAATTAGAAGCTAATCAGTGTAAAGTTAATGTCCATGATTATAGCTAATGTATCTAATTTGCAACCTAATCACCATATAATTAGCTAATGTATATGAAAGAAAGTAACGTCTGCAAATCAGTTTTTTTTTTTTTAATTTTCCTTGTGACCAATCATATAAAATAACAATATATGGCAACTAATAATGGAAAATTCAATTTGAATACGGAAAAGTAAATGTTTATAATAAAATAACCATATATTCAATTAATATCAAACCAATCCTTCAAGATATGTACATGTATTGAATATGGCAACTACGGTAAAGGAAATGTTTTTATTAATTGTGAATTGGATTGTGTTGCGATTTTTTATTTTTATTTTAAAAACATACTTTGATGTTTTATACCTAATCCAGTTCTTTTTCCAATTTGAATACTTAGAAACATCATAATATAAGTATATGATTAGGCAATTATTTTGGAATTAATCACCATATAATTAATTAATCATCATAATATAAGTATATGATCAGGCAATTATTTTGGAATTAGTTTCATATTTTTGAAAGAAAGTAACGTCTGCATTAGGCAATAATTTTGCAAGCAAATCAGTTTTTTTTTTAAACTTTCCTTGTCAAGATTAATCAAAGATATTAAATATATTGTATATATATTTGGTTATATGATCAATCATATTTTTAGGAATTAAAAAAAATTCAAAATTCTAGAAAAATTAGGATTTTGGTCAAAACACTCAATTGGAGTCAACACCCACCCTTCAAATATATATATGTATTAGATTAGATTAGATTAGATGTTGAAAGAACAAAAATCATATAAGGTGTATTAATTCACCTATCCCCCTCTAAACCTTCTGACCACTTAAGACCACAAAATGCAAGCTCTTCAATTGTAGGCCTCATGTTACGAGAATTATTTTTGTGGATAACATGAAAAATCGGTGAAAAAATGGTGAAACCGATAATAAACTCCATGAAATCGGTGAAAACATTAGCAATAGAAATCAGGGAAAAAATTGGTGAAACAAATAAAAAAAAGTTTTATGAAATCGATGAAAATTCAGGGAAAATAGTGAACACTAGTGAAGTTGCAGAAAAAAAAAAAAAAAAGGGTGAAACTAGTAAAATAAAGTGCCCTTGAAATTGGTAAGTTAATTTGAAATCGATGAAAATTTGGATGAAATTCGCGAAAATACGAATGAAATCGATGAAAACGATGAAATCAGTGAAAATGGTAAAATAGGTGGAAAAAGGGGTAAATTCGGTGAAATCGACGAAAAGTCAAATGAAAATAATTAAAAAAACATGTTTACTTAGTGAAAAAACATGTAAAATCAGCAAAGAAAGAGTTTAACCAACAAAAATTGGGTAAAAACAATAAAAAAAATGGTTTAAACCGAAAAGGGGAAATGACATCGAGAAAAACGAGACAATTAAAACATGTCATAAAGATAAAAACCGGGATATCTATATAAAATATAAACCGGTAAGAATGAATAAAATTGACAAAAAGCGTTAAGTTGTTAAAAAAAAAAAACGTTGGAAGCAAATTTTACAACCTAAAATTATCATCAGAAATGGTGGATTGAAATGAAATTAAGTTGTAACAGATTAGACAATTTGTAATTATATTTTGATGATAACAAAAGAGCAAATTACACATCATCACCCTAAATAGGAAAAATGTACCAAGTAATTGATAAGGCTAGAACAACTTAGTACAAGAGGGGTTGAATCTGAAGTCTTAACCTAGGTCGGTTACTTAAAATTGATTCAGATATCACATCAACGAAGTCAAGTGAAAAGACCAACAACCAAGTTACTTAGGAGCTTAATAAAATGTCCAACAGTTGTCTAACAAAGCAAAAGAAAACATAGAAAACAATAATTAAGTACTCCTAACAAATTTGCACCTCAACAGAGTTCATGATACGGACTTAAACCGAGTTCAAGAAAACCGCTTGAACACATCAATTTAACTACAAGGGCTCAACATCCTCTGTACCACAATTTGTGTACTAAAAGTGTGTACTACAAATGAGTAATTGACACATGTATATATGACAATTATAATAATTGTCATATATACATGTGTCAATTACTCATTTGTGGTACACACTTGTGGTACACAAATTGTGGTACAGATAATCTATTGCCAACTACAAGGAATGAGTACGAGGATAAATTGTATGGGCACAAACCGGTACAAGGGTATTAAAGAGTAATCATCAATTTTAATTCATTAAACTCTTATATAAAATCTTGATTTTGAAATATCAATTTAAAAGAACAGTTTGATACTTTGAAGCCTGCCTAACCTAAAAACAGATTCATTAAATAGGAACATGCTATATTAAATATGTTGAAAGAACAAAAATCATATAAGGTGTATTAATTCACCTATCCCCCTCTAAACCTTCTGACCACTTAAGACCACAAAAAAGGGATCAAATTAAGAATTAAATTGGTGAAAAAAATGCATTTGAAATGATCGAGTAAGAGGAAGAATTTAAAATCGACATAAAAATGGACCAAAATCCATTTGATCAAAAACGAGAATTTGATATGCCCTATGCTACTCAAAGGGAGTAGACCCTTGTGAAATTTTGAAAAAAAAACTAGGATTCCATTATATTTTTTGTTAGCTAGTGCAAAAGATTTGGGTTAGATATTTCAAATCCATCCAGTCTTAATCGACCCATCCAAATTGTCCTTTAGTATATATTCATGAACATGTATTTATTGTATCACATTCACGTTACAAATTTGTGATGATAAAAACTTTACGTATTTGACAAGTACAAAAATAGATGATATTAAGTGTTTTATTTTGTTGTATTGAAAAATATTTAAGTACTTTAAATAGAGCTTTTACAATGACGCATAGCCCTTAAAACAAATTAATAGAACTTTAAAATGATAACTTAATATGGAATTTGAACTAAATAAGTTTCTTATGATCTTATTATGGAAAAAAAATTACAAGATCTCATAATTAAATCAATGATTATTTTATGGAAAATTCTAGGGTGCCGCTACGTTATGTGCCGCTAATACCACATTAGGTGGTATTAGCACACAATGTGTATCACATTGTATGGTATGATCTCCACATGTGATAGTACATGATCACATTACATAGTATTAACCCCATATGTTTAATATGACCCCCACATCATGTAGTATTTATTCCAAATTAGGTGGTATTACCACACAATGTGTGTCACATTCTATGGTACTTATACCACCTAATGTGACACACATTGTGTGGTAATACCACATAATGTGGTATTAGCGGCACCTAACGTAGCGGCACCCTAGAATTCCCCTTTTTTATATTTGATAATAATAATTTAAAGCTATTATTTTTTTATTTAAAAATATAATTTACTGAAAAATATATATTAAATATCAATGTTACACTAATTTACAAAATTTACTCGTGAAATTAACTCGACGTGTATATTATAAAAACATATTAGGAAAGGCACGTGATTTTGATAGTAAAGTAATGTGAATAATTAATTTACGTATGCCCATTTAGTGCTCTTTGTCTGTCATATGAAGAAAGATAGTAATTAATAGTCAGTGGATCTTAAGAGTTGAGAAAATGTCAATTTTTTGTTGTTGGCAGTTGGCAATAATTAAAGTCAATTTTCATTGTAGATCGTATACTATATAAGACGGAAATTTAATGAGGTGATGGAGCCATGAAATATTCACCAGTTGTTCATTAATGACTTTAACTGTTGGGTTGGGTACCAAGTACCAACATAGCTGAGTACTGCCAATTGTGATAACTGATAAGATGACCAATGTTCAAGATTTAAATGAAGGCAGTCCAAAATACTACCTCCGTTTTCTGGAGGATTACATACGAATTTAAAAATGTTATAAATAGTTAATTCTTTAACCAAAAATTTCAAATTACTCTTTTAAAATCCAAACCTAACTTGACTTGACATGACTCGAATAAGATCTGTTAGGCACCGCTAGAGGCCTCTCTTGTAGTGAATTTCGGACCTTTATTTTCCAACACAACTAACATTTATTAGTAGTAGTAGCCTACCTTTGTTTCGGCATGTAAATAGAGTACAAATTTCGAATATATCTTACTCCTTTTATTCTTTTATTTGCCGCTTTAATAAAATAAGTTTATTTACTTTTATTTGTTGTTTTAAGATTTCAATGTAAAATTAATATATTTTTTTTTTATCAACTTCACTCTTTTTACTAGTACTTGTCGTTAATGCTAATTAATGTTAAGATTGTTTGATTAAATTTGATGAAATGTTTATGTTTGAAATTCTCAAAAATATCTTATTTGCATTTTCATTCACCTAATTCACGTAATCACATGTCCTTTTTTTTTTTTTTTTTTTTTTTTTCTGATAATCCAATGAGCTCAGTGGCACGCTATGTGCTAGGATGAGATGAGATGAGATGATGTTGGTCGTGGTGGAACTAAAAGAGGAAACAAACTTATATTATTGGGGTTTAAAAATTGAAAAGGAAGGATTTTTTTTTTCCTTTTAGGTGGGGACCTAAATAATTTAGGGTAAATTACGAATATCCCCCTCAGGTAAGGTCTAATTACAAAAATCACCCTCACGTATTTAGAATTACAAAAATCCCCCTCAAGTTTGTCAGCTTCTTACAATTAACCCCTTGCCCCTAAAATGTTCTATTTTTGCCCTTAAGTGTTATTTGTATTGTTTGTAATGTCTCATAAATGTTAAAACTTGGTTGCTAATTATTATATCTTGTAAATTAGAAGAGAGGTAATTATATATTTACTACCAAAATAATTGATAAAATTTATAATTGCCCATAAGTTTTAATAAATATTGCAAAAAAATATTTATATATTTATTAGCAATTTAAATTGTAAAATAATAAATTAAATAGAATTTTAATAGTATATTTTATAAATATGAACAAACTGTTTACATATAAGTTGAATGAATTCATTTTATAAATTAGTATATTTTAATAAACTTATATTCTTTTATAAATAAGATGTTTTAAATTATTAAAGTTTATATTGTATTATAAATTGACATATTTATTGAAATTTATGGGCAATTATAAATTATATCAATTATTTCCATGGTAAATATATGATTATAATTTTTATAATTTAAAAGATATAACAATTAACTCCCAAATTTTAAAATTTATAACATATTATAAACATTACAAATAACTTCCAATGTTAAAATTGGAACATTTTAGGAGCAAGGGGTTAATTGTAAGAAGGTAACAAACCCGAGGGGGATTTTTGTAATACCCAATACGTGAGGGGGGTTTTTGTAATTAGGCCATACCTGAGGGGGGTATTCGTAATTTACCCAATAATTTAAGGTCATTTTATGGCTGATTTTGTAGTATGATTTTGTTTCATACTTTCATTTGCCGAGCCGAAAGGATCGAAAATCGAATCAATCAAGTTATGTGATACTTAACTCCAATTCCATCTATTGAAACTCATTTAAATTCGATTCGTTATACATATATAAAACAAGTTTATACAACATTTTTCGTTTAATAACTTTTGAAGCTCGAATCGAGTTTGACAATTGATAAGCTAAAAACTGATAAAATACATGTAAAAGAATCAAGTTACTTGAAACTTGAGCTAGTTCTAACTCAATTTGTTTAACAATTCAATGAAACTCAACACAATTTTAAGTTCGTTACTTAATTCAATGAACGTCAACAATGTATCATTCTATACCTAAGTTCGTAACACTCCTACCAACAATGGAACTTCAACAATGTATTGTTTACATTTTTCGTCTAGCAACTTCAAGTTACTTGAAACGCGAGCTCGTTCGAACTCAATTTATTTAACAATTCAATCAAGCTCGACACAATTTCTCGTTAGTAAGAGATTTTTTATTTATTCTATTCTTCTAAGTTAGCTTTTATGGAACCGTGTCGGCGAAATAAATACATCATCGCATACAACAGCTGATTGTGAAACGGACAATACATTGACGTAAAAATACTCTGTCTAGGAGTTTTGTTTCTTCAGTCTGTGAACTTGATAATTGATATTCATCAAAACAAAGACCGAAAGACAACAATATATTAAGCTCCGAAATATATGGATTGAATATGCATCTAGATCGATTCGGTCCGTTATTAGTTAATAATGCATTTATAATTTTATTTTTATGCTAAAAATGAACTTTAGTTAAGAAAGTATAATTACGTGAGCTAATATCAATGAAATTATAATGTTAAAAATTTTATTTTAGAAAATCTATTTAAAGATTCATGACAGACCGAATCCGAGAGTCAAAAAAGTCAGATCCGAGCATGAAATGCGATCCAACATAATGTAAACGGATCTGGGTTGACTCTGATCTGACTCATTGACAGCGCTTACCATATAAAAGCCCAAAGAATTTCGCCAATTCAATAGGTTGATTATGGCCAATCATTGAGTATGGTAAAATAGGTCTTGATCAATGGGCCGAGTCTTATTCTGAAGTCTGAACCCTTCATTTTTATGTTTTCAAGTTTATTTTATTGGATTGAGCTTGACCAAAATTAATGGGATCAATTAACTAAATTAAACTTAAATAAGGTAAGCTATCCAACTAAACAATTTTATCCAGACTTAGACTCAGGTCAATCACCTCATTTTCCTTATTGGACCCATCTTGAAGCGGCCCAGTAACAATATTTATTGTACTAATAGACCTGCTTCGACCGGCCCAATTTCAAATCGAGTAAGTGGGTTTGGTTTTCTTCCCAGTTGCAGTAACTTAATTCTTCAATCAAATGGTATTGGTAACCTAACCACCACAATTGTGGAATTTTGTGCAGGCCGCTTTCCCAACTTGACATCCTATTATCTAATTTTAAAAAGTGATATGACCTTTGAAGGTCCCCATTTATAAACCTCAGCTTCTCGTAATTATTACTTGACCCCTTTTTTTATTTGGCTAGAATCTTTTTGGACCCATATAAACTTCAACTCATCCTAACTCAATCAACAAAATATATAAAGAAATAAAGGTTAAGTTGGGTTCGATCCGTTCTCACTGGGTCAACCCATGGCTTCTTACCCATTTTACCACCTATAAATTATGTTAATGTTGTAATATATATTTTTTAAGTTTTACACTAACCAAAATTATCGTTTTTGTTTAAGCCCAATCCCATTCTTTACTAATTAGGTTTAGAGAGAAATCGGAATTTCTTAAAATTTGATACGCGAGGAATTGATAGAATATAGAATTAAAGTTTCTACTTGAGGTTGCATCATGACTTCATAATTGAAATTTTTTATTTTCTTGAATATGTTAGTGGGATTCTAAAAAAAAAGGAAAAAGAAAAAAAAAACTGTTAGTGGGATCTTGACTTTATAATGCTTTCAATTTCAAAATGAACTGCCAAAGCAACCATGAAAAGGAAAATTAGTACCTACAGCAACCAACACTCCAACAGTTAAAACCAAACAAATGGGCCCATTTTAATTTGATCCATTTCCTGGAACGGAATGTAACTAAGATTCTGGCCTGTTAGTATTATAATAATAGAGAGATTTGAACTTGTGGTATTGAATTATATGTCAATTTATATTTGTGATATCATAAAAATTGAGGTCAACATATTTGGTATTATAATTTAAGAAATCAAATCACTTTTGGTAGCGCTTTAAAATTTACCGTTAAGTGATGACGTGACAATTAAATCTTATTATAAAATTGATGCTATTACTTATGTAGATTGACAATTCTACCTCATAACATTTCAGGTTGGTAACATAACCTCATTTTAAAACTTATTGACGATTTTAATCGACATTATTGCCCAATTTCAAAATTGTCTTGAATAAAACGCGTGCGGACCAAATAGAAGATTTTACTTATTATATTTACATATCTATTTAACTAATTTGGTTTTTTTATAAACAATATTAATATATCAAAAAACACTTTAATATAAATTCGACAAAAAAATATTTTTTTAAAATTTAAAATTTTATATAATAGTATTAATACATTTAATATTTAATAAAATAATAAAGTATATATTATTAAAAAATATTTATAGTTAAAAAAAACTATCCCTCCCAAACCACCCACACCCTACCCCCAAATCTCAGGCAGCGGGGGCCTAAGTTCTTCTATCCCAGGCCATCAGAGGTACCAAAAGTGAATCAATTTTTTAAATTATGGTATCAAATATGTCGGACTCAATTTTTATGATACCACAATCGACATATAGTTTGATACCACAAGTGCAAATATCTCTATAATAATCCCTAACAATTAATTTAGGTAAAAGTGCACTTTTCTTTGTCTTTATATGTTGATCATTCTTAATTTCTTATTTTCCATTAACTTGGCTATCGCATCAAATTTATTTAATTACTCTCGATTGTGATCTTAGGTATAAGTTAAAAAGATTTACTAATCTTTGGTATTAATTTGCAAGTTAATATACTTTGCTTTTGTCCATGACTAATGAATTTGATCTTGACTCGAATCAATTAAGTTTTTGCAAGAATTACATGGACCAAAATAACCTATTTAATAAAAGATTATAGTTTGGTGGTAATTAATTTGTTAAGGTTAAAATGATGCCATTTGACGTGATTTATAGGTTTTAATTTGATGATTTTTTTTTTTTTTTTTTTTTTTTTTTTTTTTGAGATGGTGTATATATTATTACATCAAACACTATATGGAATCGCAATGATATCAAAGTGAGCAAATTACTAGTATTAAACTAGAGAAAGACCAATAAGAAACTAAATAAAATACCTACGAGTTGGACTTATGATCTCCTGATCATGGAACATCATCCTTAACCACTTGACTAAGGTCACATTGACAATTTGATCGTATTTTTAGTGACTGCAACAATGATTAAAATTGAAATAGCAGTAAAAATAATAATTATTGTGTCCAACTTCATGTTTAACGGAGTTGTGAACCTTATCGTAAAAGAGAATTGAAAGGCCTACAAGAAATATATATAAATTTATGTAGGATATATAATGTCAAATTAACGTATACGTCTAACGTCTTATAGTTGATACACTTTTTGAGTTTTCTTAATACACATGTATACGTAGAAAAGTGGTATAATTTCATCCACAGTTATTACGTCACGCAATAGAAAGATTAAGGCAAAGATCCACCGGACAAAAGGCACCATTGTAATTTGTAAAACCATATAGATTTTTCGTTGAAATTGCATTCGGTCATTTCACTTTTAAGCTAGCCATCGGGAATTTGCATGTATGCATTCTTGTTGAAAATGACCTAACTTCATGTCGCCACGTGCAGAGGCGGATTTATGTTGTGAGTTGGGGGGCCCTGGCCCCCCCAAGTTTTTTTTTTTTTTTTAGTTATTAGCCTTACATATTTTTTATTTATGTAATCATTTTATTTGCCATCAACTCAAATTACAGGTAATATATTTTTATCAATAATAAATCATAACTAGATATTCTTATCATCCACTGATGTGTAGTTATAGAATATAATTAGATTATTAATATAACTATACGAAAAATGGTTCATAATACAATTTAACTTTTTGTATTGCATATTTTGTATGAATAATAAAGTTAAAAGGAGATATCTATGTTATATATGTTGTCTAAAATAAAATAATAATATTACTTTAACTTCATTTTTATTAGACTAATTTTAGATTTGGAGATTCTTTTCCTCAAAAAATTGAAAATTCTTACTTTTCATTAACAATATGTTCTATTATACTTTCAACTTCGTGAGTTTACGATAGATAAATATATTAGAAAAAATATTTACATTTCATATATAGTCCGGCCCCCTCGACTTAAGATTCCTGGATCCGCCCCTGGCCACGTGTTAGTTTAAAACGTAGAAAATGTAAGTACCTCAACTTTTAAAAAATTTAAATATTACTATATATTATTGTGTCACACATATTGATCATTTGACAAGAATTAAAATTTTTTTTTTGAGGAACAAGAATTTAAATTTTTAAAATTTGTAATATCAAAGTGATCAAATGGGATAAAGATTTTTTGTCTTTTTCACTGCGTGATCAATATTTGGCTCAACCCAATTTTATTGTAAAATAGTTAGCTTTTTAAACTCGATTCGAGTTCGATTTCATTAACTAGCAATTGACAAAATATATGTGAGAACATCCTCTTAATCAAATAAGTGTATGCGTCAATTAAAACTCATTTGATCTTGATTTATTTGAAAGTATATATAAAAACTATATCAAGCTCGATAAGAAAATTAAATCAACCAAACCTTGTAAACACAAAACTTGTTTACAATGCCTTTTTGCAAGTTACCCCTCCAAAAGATTAATGGGTAATCTAATTTCATGGAATATGAAAATATTATTCAAAAAATAATGAACATCTTACCTATTACCTCGAGGGGATGGTGACTTTAATTTGATGCAAACAATGATCAGCTTAACACCCCATTGATAACATCATTCACTTTACCTCATGTGAAATGATTCTATATTTATTTTTTTAGATGGTGAATATATTGTTACATCAAACACGATATCAAATTGAAACTTCACAATGATATCAAAATAAACTAATTACTAGTATTAAACTAGAGAAATGTTAGTATAAAACTAAAAAAAATAACCACATTCGTGGGAGTTGAACCATGACCTCCTTTAAAATGTTATCATAATCAATATATCCCCTGTGTGATATAGTCTAATGATCAATTTACCCCTTTAATGATGCGTAATAGACATATTACCATTTGTTATTTCATCCATGAATATTAGTAAAATAGCTAAGTGTTACTCAAACATGAAGAGGTGGGTGTGTATTTCATTTAATATATCACATAGAGGTAAATCATATAATTAATTATCTTGTAAGAATAATACATGAAAGTAATTTGGTAGTAACTCCTTGTTTAGATTAACTTATGTATGAAAATGAAACGAATATTAAAACGTTATTAATTTACTAGGATAATTTTAATAAAATACACTCACATTATAAAAATTTGGGAATAGATAGTACTTAAGCGATGACAAATACTCGATCACCTGTCTAATACAGATTTTATTCACAGGAGATATGTATCGACTTTTAAATAATTTAGACATTACGTAAATTACGTGCTAAGCTCAAATTGAACTAAAAATTCCCTATTACCCGTGCCCTCGTTGATAGATTTTTTTGCTAACAACACACCACTTGAAAGTACTTTTATAACTCCAAATGTCATGCACGGTCTGTTCTTGGCTACTTCTTGACACTAACTATATAATGATCATAGAGTTTACATACATTAAGCGTGTCTCTAATATATGCTTCATTAACATGATCAAGTTTTCGTCCTTTTTAGCTGATTAGAAAAGTGAACGTACATTGTACGTGTTTAGTTTTAATTTCATGGATATTTTTCGTAAATTATATTAAAATTAGCTTTTCTTATATGAAAATATCATATATGATTGATATTCGATTTATTTTTTATATAATATAATTTTATTAATACTTATTGTTATATTTTATGATGATTGTTTTAGTCAAGAAATTTTCATCGATTTCACCAATATTTTAGACCAATTTCACGAAAAGAATTTCATGAAAATACGAGGTTATGCATGTCTTGATATTCTTCATTATTTGATTCTCTAGCCAAATAAACATCAAGTACTTAGCTAAGTCATAAACATTTTTTGTTCATTTATAAGTAAGATGCGATTTTATTTTAACTTTTAACTTTTTATTTTTTAGTTTTTTTTCTTCTTTTGTACGTCAGAATGATATTTAAGAGAATCTAATTTTAATATTTTATTTTTAGAGGATTGTATATGAATATGATTTATATTGTACCAAATATTTCAATGATACAAATAACATATTGCTGCTAAATTAAAATAATTTTACATATATATTTCAAGAGTTATTTAAATAACAGTGTCTTTCCTTTTATGGTATTTTTTATGTGTTAATGTAAAAGATAATTTCTAAATGTTAAGAGTTAATGTAGGAAAGATTCCATTTCTAATTATACCTTTACCATAATTAATTTTAAAAAATTCCATTTGTAATTATATATTTACCATAATTAGTATAGAAAGATTTCAAGTCTAATTATTCTTCTTCAACTATTTTACATATTTACTATTGAATTAAATCACTTCACAATTCAAATACTATAAGGGTATATTAGTCTTCACAAAAAAAGAAAAAAATTTAAATAATTCATACTTTTATTAGGAAAAAAAAAATAATAAGTATAGAGATATAGATATAGATATAGATAGATTACTGATAATTAGGCGCGTAAAGCAAAGATAAAATGAAATTCTGATTTCTCATTGCATGTTACTAAAGAAAAAAGCTTAAAATAATTTTCAATAAGAGCTTAAATGGACAGATGACTCATGACTGAGGCCGTAGCCTAGCCTAGCTAGCTAGACCAAGCGGCCAAAACTTGAATCCTATAGGAAAAAATATGCATCTAAGAATTTTCAATAAGAATCCATGTTTTTTTTTTAAAAGAAAATAATCCATGTTAGCTTAAGTATATATTTTCCGCACGTTATTTTAATTTAATATAGAAAAATACAAAATTAATTATATTTAGTCAAACAAATCCAGTCACTAGCAACCATGTCAATGTTATAAATACACGTACCCCAAATCCTGGAATTTTGCAACCTTGGCCTTTACATTTTATTAATAAAATAAATGGCTAAACCACAGAGATTTCTCTTCCCCGTCCTCCTCCTAATTTCTCTAATTATATCGAGCCTTCATTTTTATGCAGGTGAAGCCAGGCCACAGCCACAGCCACCGCCACCGCCACAGCCATGGCCGCCCATGTTGAAGAAATCAATAA
The DNA here is from genome assembly GCA_003313485.2 of Penstemon barbatus. Taxonomy (NCBI): domain Eukaryota; kingdom Viridiplantae; phylum Streptophyta; class Magnoliopsida; order Lamiales; family Plantaginaceae; genus Penstemon; species Penstemon barbatus. The sequence continues at coordinate 85,766,515 of CM064884.1, read as the reverse complement.
ATCAAACTCGGCTAGAGGTGATATTCGATATTTCCATTAAAAATGGATTTAAAAGCTCCAATGAAAATTCACGGAAGAATTCTGGACCAAGTCCTGGAGAGGGCCATAAACTTCCTCCAGGCAGTCATCCTCGTCACTAAGTAATTAAATTAGCTTCTTACTAGGAATAAAAAAAGGTTTTGTGACAGTTAGCTAGAGATTTAGTTTTATTTAAAAATAAAATTATACGTTAACTAGCTAGCACTTCTTTTTGGTACTTTTCTTGGGCTAATAAGACATTATTTTTTAATTCAAGGATTTGATGTAATAAGATGTCAATGTGCTAATATACTGCATGTAGTTAGGGATTTGATGTGTTTACCCGTCTTTTCATATACTTCACCCAATATGCATTTTGTTCCTTTTCTTTTTCATTAGAGGTAATGCATATCACCTTATTCGTGATACCTATAATGTTCAATTTATCTCATTTTGATTTTAAAAGTATCACTTTACTCCCACCCTCACCTCCCCTCCCCTTGAAAATTCTAAAAGAGCAATTTAATTATCTCCTTCAACTGAAGAGCGAAATTGAGAGTGGACATGAAAAATATTTTTGTGACATAGGGGCCATAAAATGCAATATATATCATATCACATAGAAATAAAATGTCACATTAATAATCAAAACACAGGGGGGTCCATATATAAGAGGGCAATTTTGTTAATTCGTACTTTTTATATTTAAAAATGTCAGTAAAACAGTGTGAAACTTTTTTAAATTTGCAGGGAATAAATTAATTTTTATAAAATTATAAAAGGGATAAATTTATGCATATCACATGGACATGCGAATTTCTAAATTGTCATTATATTAAATCCATTTATCTCTATTCTCACCATTTTCCACACAATCAACCATATTAGAATTATAAAATAAAACCTTTTTTTTTTTTTTATCAAGTTATATATTAGATCCATCCTCGAGTTTCATGTAACAGTATATACATTGAATACTGTACAGACTACAGAGTCTACATAGCTTATAAACTCTAAATATCAAATACAGTTGTGGAATATTTTGAGCTTTTATAATCTATCTTTCGAAACTTTACTACATTAAGGATGGACCAAATTACAGATATAAAAGAATAGTAATGGTAAGAACTAAGAAAACTCAAATAATCATTCAAAATTATAGATATGTAAAGTTGGATGCTAAATTGCGATTGGGTAGTAGCTTATTAGCTAAGGATAAATATTCGTATATTTACAACTCGGATCGAAGAGTGCACTGAATATAGTTAATCATCATGATATCCTCAGTAGGATTTGAACTTAAATTTCACCTCTTTGAACCATAAGTCAATACCATTTGACCCAACCATGTTGGACACTAATACTATTAAAATTCTAAATCACCCTGATTATAAGTCAGCCCAGCACAAAATTATCAAAAGGACCAAAGAGTCGGCCCAGCAATTGTCCAGTCAAGATCCAGTTCAGTGTGACTGGGCCTCTTTTTCCTTCAGAAAAGCCCTGACCGGGCACAGATCCTTAACTGTTCCGGGCAGGAAGGCCCAAAATGTTAATACGATAGAAAGAAAGTTCAATTCTTTTCCTCGAGCCCAAAATAGTCCTAAAACCCTGTGATGGCGGAGCAATTTCTTCTCCGGGAAATGCTACGCCGATGGCGGCCCGCGTCCGCCACCAGAATAACACCAATTGTTCGGTATCGGTACTTTTATTCCACGGCTGCCGACGTCGAAAACTCTAAGCCAGAAAAGAGGACGACTAACCAATGGTTCATTTTACCTTCATTTGCTCCCTCTGCAGATGGTTCTGCAATAGGGAAAAAGCTCGCCGGAAGGCCTTCCGAAACGAAAGAAGGAGCTATGACGGCGCTTAAATGGATTCTTAAATGCTGTCCGCATCTTCCGAGAAGCCTCGTGCAGAAACTCTTTCGCTTAAGACAGGTCAATCTATCTATCACGCATATACAGATAAGGGTGTAAACGAGACTGAGTAGTGTCAAAATACACATTGTCCACGTCTGATTGGTTTGGATTTTGTGTCAACATTTTGGTTTGATCATTAAAGGAACCCGAGGCTTGATATTTTTATATTTATTTCTCATTTTTAAGCTTTTCAAGTCAGCTTGAATCGAGCTTCAAAAAGTATCTAAAGAAAAATGTTGTTCAAAGCTTATTTACTGAAGTGAAACGGTCCTGTGTTGAACGAGTAGTGACAAATATTTGGTACTTTGATTTGTTTTTTAGCCTTATTTGCATATATTTATACTATAAGATTGTCAGTTGCACAGCACGAGGTCAATCTTTTACACTTATTGTGTTTCACATAGATAGGGGTTTAAATGAGACGACTATTGTGGAACTGACATATTGATGAAGTTTGGTTTGAATTTTGTGTAGCGCTTGAAATTGTGTTTGACCGTGGTTTGGTCTGATTATTAAACAAACCAAGAATACATAATTTTTTATGTATTTTATCAATTTTTAATTTATGTGTTGAGCTTGAACCAAAGTTCAAAAGTTATCAAATGAACAAAATTGTTCAAGCTTGTCTGATATGTATAATGAACCGAGCTCAAATGAGCTTTTACTGAAGTTCATGTATCGAGCCTACAAACAGTCGCACACGAGTCAGGCTATAAATGGATCTAATCTTCCATAGCAAGATATTTATTATGTTTCGTTGTTAATTGCATATGTTTATACTATAACCTCGTCAGTTTGCACATCATGAAGTCATTCTTTGTTCTCTTATCACTACAGGTCCGAAAAGAATGCTCCGGTATTGAAAGTGAGCAACTCCGGCCAAAAAGGGTAAAACAGTAATTTATATAATCTGTTAAATTTGGTGTCATTCCTTTAATTTATTTTTCTGAATTGGCCCACCCCTCCCTCTTTGTATGATAAAGATAGGAGCTAAAGAGCTGATGGACTTTGGTGACAGAATATTCCTTCCTAAATCTGTTGATGGAAACTGTCCGTCAACCGTAGCAGAGGATCACAGCCTTTGCAATGAAGATGAATTGAAATTTGTCCGTGGCCTTGAATTATATAAGGTATTAAGTTCAAAAAACCATAGTCAGTCGCATATGTAGTTAGGACTCTATATTCCTATAATGTGTATTATGCCTGAATGAAATTACTAATTTGGATTGCATATCTTAGGATCCAGCCATAATTGTCATCAATAAACCACCTGGAATGCCTGTACAGGTATGTTATACATGTGCGCTACTGTTTTGGGGATTGCAGTAAATTTGTTCTCTTTCACATTATGTAAATTTCTCTGTTCAGGGTGGCATTGGGATAAGGAGAAGTTTAGATGAATTGGCTGCAAAGTATTTGAGATACGACCTGAAAGAGTCTCCTCGCCTGGTAAGTTCCAAGTCTTCTGTTTGTGTGGTATAGATTAGTCTCTATGTATGATCTTTCGTATATTAAAATAGGTAGGTTTCATAACAACCTGACACTTAAGTTTGATTTTGAATAAACTCCAGTTTGCAGAAAGGTCAACCACACACAGGACTTTACTTTTTACAGCTCTCTTGTCTATCTTTTGCATATTTTGGGCAATGTAAGAGGTTATCATAAATGTGAAATAACTGGTCTAGGATTGTACAATACTTCTACATCCCTTGTTGACAAATATGTTTCTTCTACTTAGTTTCTTTTGATTATTCAATATTTTAATGTTGAAGTGATAGATAGGCAGAAGAGTAGATTTTGGGAGAGAACCATAGTTATTGAACCGTGATTCGTATCGCGTATTGGTGAGCCCTTGTATCATATCGAATCGTGTATCGTATAGTAAGATACAAATCACTTATAAAAAGTTGCATAAAACATATCTTCCACATTATTAAGAAATATTATCATGTAAAAGACTAACCAATCAAAGTAAAAACCATCATTTTAAAATAATCAAGTTCCAAGTTTGAACTTTCATGTCACAAAATAAAAATAAATAATAGAATTTTCTAAATTAACATCGAAATATCAATCTTAAATGATAATTTTCTCAAATGTGGACTACACATCACCACCAATATCAATGTTACCCAAATAAAATAAAATTTTAATCTAAGAATCAAACAAAATGAAGTTACAACCAATTAAAGTATAAACACTGTGATACTCTATGTTCATTCAAATATCGTTAAGTACATCCAATCATCAATAAGAAATAATGGAATAAAGTTCCAAAACTAAAAAAAATACTAAATAATTGGACTGACCGTATATTTACACCTCAATATTATTATTATACTAAAAAGACAAAAATTATCCAGTCATTGCAGCTAGAACTCAATATTATTGTACTAAAAAGACAAAATTATCAATTCGCACATAACAACACATGAGATAAATTGTCTCACATAGTATATCACAGGGCTTAACTGCGACGAACATCTAATAGCAAAGAGGAAAAATATTAGGCATTTTGTATGGGTCTCCAATTGAGTATTTTCTGTCAAATGTATTAGATTTATTTGTATTTAAAAAAAAAACTAAAGCCAAAGAATCGTACATATCGCGAATGTATTGTGTATCGTACGATTCGTATTGTATCGCAAACGAATTGATGCAAAACAAACACTCGGCGATTCTTTTGGCCGAGTCACATCACCAAGGCCTAGAATCGTACGATTCGAGTCGTGAATCGTACGATACTTACTACTAAGGATAGAACCATTGCTTCCCCTGGTGGGTCATAAGTTGATCCTTGCCAAAAAAATAACATTATAATGAATAATGAAAGACTATGGAAGAGTTACTTCCTCATTTTAGTAGAGTGTGCGCAAGACCTTAATAATTTCGCAAGCACACATGGAATAGTAAACTACACAAATTTTATTTTACAGAAAGACTTCTGTACTCCAATTATTGTTTTTTTCTGCCTCGTATGCAAGAACTTGGTTGTAAAATGTGTGCCTTATGTGTGTTTATTTCCCTTGTTAAAACCGGACATCATTTTAAACTGTTAAAACTATGGTCTGCTATTGTTGGCATGGAATCAACTAAGGACCTATTCCTTATTACTCGTGAGTTACACATTTCATGATATGGTTATCCTGTGTCTGGTCATCCCTCACAGCTTTGTCGGAATATAAACTTTACATGTTCTCTCTAAGCCCATATTATAATTATTTTTCGTGGTCTTATAGTTAACCCTTGTCTTTGTCTATATTGTTATGGACAAGTTTTTTGTTTTAGGTGCACAGACTTGATAGAGACAGCAGTGGTGTATTAGTGATGGGAAGGACACAATTGAGCGCTACTGTTCTGCATTCCATCTTTCGCGAGAAAACTTTTGGAGCATCAGATGATGTATGTAATTGTATAACTTCCTCGTATGAATTGTTATTTTAACTCTAAATAGTTCTTACTCTCTTGCTGTCTAATATAAGTTCCATATCTGATTTATCTTTTCTTGTTTGAAGAATCCTGATAGTAAAAGAAGCCTAGAGAAGAGGTATTGGGCTCTTGTTGTTGGATCTCCAAGACGCCCAAAAGGACTAATTTCAGTGCCATTGGTGAAGGTGTATTTTCTTTCTTTCCTTATTTTTAGAGTTCTTGGTAGTCTTCAACAACAAGAAAATTTGTACCATTTTTCTTGTCAATGATTTCTCTGACTTTTGTACATTTTTTGTTCTTACCAAATTTTGATTTCATTGGCAAGCTTTACGTTAAAAGCTCTATTTTATAATGATTTGGACAGTCTAGTAGAACCTTAGCTTTCTCTATCAAATGGGTTTATAGGATCTGGGAATAGAACATATGATTGCAACCACTATTTGAAAATGTAGTGAGGTTTACCAGTAAAACCTTAAATGCGAATGTCTATGTGCTACATATCTGAAGTAAGATGATTGAAGAATCATTTTGAAATACAGATGACTTTTTCTCATAAAAGTCGAGAATTGAACAAAGCTGAATTCCAAGCTTTGCAAGGAATATCATTCAGTAAAACAGATTCAATTGATGCTACAATATGCTAGTGTTAGCTATCAAATATGTTTTATGATTTGCGGGATCATACTGATTAATGCTGTTTCATTCCAGTACATTGATATTGTGAATATTTAACATTTAAAAAAGGGCTTAATTAGTATATAATTTATGCCTGAAGTGTGCTACTATTTTTCCATTATATAGTTGTTTTAGAAATAAAATTACTATGCAAGAATAGAATAAAAAATATTTCAGAAACCTTTTCCCTTACTAATCTCAGACTAATGTTTTTCTTTTGATTATGTCTACCAAGTTATACATAAAATTTGTACGAACATACAACTCATATCCTCGATTCTCTTCTCTCTGTTTATGTTCCAATGTTCAGGTGGTGGTTGACAATGGAAAATCTGAGAGAATTACTGTGGTTGACAATATCCACAACAAGTCAGCACAGCATGCTTTGACCGGATATCAAGTGATAGCAACTTCCTCAGGTTCGTCTCTTATGCTTTGTTTCTTGAATTTTGTACAAGTCAGGTTCCATATGCTCTATTCAATTCTATTGTCATCTTGTATTCCTTTGAGTGGTTTATTGAACATGGGTACCATATCTACTTCCTAAAAGTTTTGATACTCTTTTTCAAAATGTTATTTTCCTCTACATTGCATCTTTGATGATCTGATTGTATGCTAAACTTAAACTTGATGCCTATTTTCTAATATCCAACTTTGCGTCTTTAGTATTTGTTTATGAGTTTTGTGTACCATGTCCTCAGTAAAGTGGTAAAATTGCAGGTTACACATGGTTAGAGTTGTCACCGCTTACTGGAAGAAAGCATCAGGTCTGGACAACCATCACAATTTCCAAATGCCTCAGTTTAACTTATCTTTAAAGTTTAAACTGTTTTCATGATTTAATCAAGGCAAAATTGCATTTTAGTCCCAGAAGACTGGACCCTCAACACTTCTTTTCCCATGTGTTTTGCACTTCTGGTCCTAATTTTTATAAGATGTTTTGCACTTTTGGTCGAATATAAAATATTTTGCACTTTTGGTTTTGTCGCCTTTATCCCATTCAATTGAAACAGTTCTTTAGGACTCAAAGTGCAAAACAGTATGGGATCAAAAGTGCAAAAATTGGATTGGAAAAGAAGGTGATAGGATCAACAATGTATTAATTGGGACCGAGAGTGCGATAATTTAAACCTCTGGACCAAAAATGTTGAGGGTCCAATCCCATCTGATTAAAAATGCGATTTTGCCTTTAATCAAAAAACGATGGAGACCATCTTGATACCCATATCATTGAATAGCTTCGTGTGCATTGTGCTGAAGTGTTGGGGACACCAATAGTTGGAGACTACAAGTATGGATGGCAAGCTCACAAGAAAATAGGACATCTCATGGACACCATGTCAGATCTCAAACCATATGAACAAATGTCCAAATTAAAACATGATATATTCGGCTTTGCATTGGAGAGTGGTAGTATCTCCGACAAACAGTTTCGACTTCATCTTCATTGTAAGGAAATGGTATTGCCCAATATCTCTCTGGCCTTACAACATGGAAACACAGTTTCAGATATGGATGCTGTGCTAATAGAAAGCATTAAAGTAGATGCTCCTTTGCCTGCACACATGAGAAGAAGTTGGGACTTGCTAAAATAAAATCATATTTCTCCAATGTCACAGTCCAGGTAGCAGTTGAGTTTATTTTTTTAACTCGATATATTGACTATTTATGTTATAGGAACTATTAGCATTGTCATAGAACATTGGAATTGCTTGTTGCTGCTATGGTTGTAACTTTTTGTAGTTGTTAACTTGTTATGAAAGATGTATGAAGCTTAGCTTAGCAGTTTTAGTTTGGAACATAGGTTTGGTGTGTGAATCCTTAATTATCAAATTGCGTTTCATTTAAGATAAGCCTTTTCCTAGTAGGTGTTTGATATTAAATTGTGTTTGATTACTTCTTAGGATAGCTAATTACTAAGCTTAGGCAGTTCTTGAAATATGGTTTCTATCTTATAAGTTATAATATGTCTGATGTGCTTCAAAAGGAATTAAACCTTGGTAAACCAAAAAAAAGAAACTAACTTTAGATACGTTATTGTAATATTAGATGTATACTTATGGTTCGAGATTAAGGAAATGCCCGAGTCCTTTAAATAAAAGGGGTTGGAAAGAATGAAATTTAAGAACTCTATTAGTCTATAAACATGAAAATTATGGTTCTCTTTTCGTTTTGCTCTATATACATAAAATTCTACGTTGATGTCTATGCATTGATACAATGAATGTAGAGCAAAATATGGTTTAGTTTACAGCATGCTCAACCACTTGGAGAGTCCATGCAAATATTTATTACATAGAATTCTCATGTGCTATTGAGATTATGCACGAAACCCTACATCTGTTCAAAATAGGTCGATTTAAATCGATAAATTACTTTTAGAATGGTGCACCTGAAATTGTAGGGACCAACAGAAGTATTTAAAGTATAATTTTTGGAAATATGTTGATTTGAAAATACTTATTTTATCAAAATGGGGGGTTTTTGTGCTAAACTTTTAAAAAGAAGCGAATTCTATGCAATAAACATTTCACAATATAGTTTCATACATATATCACAGGGAATTACCTTGCATTTATTCCTAGAATAACAACTCGTAAGTTCTATGCATTTTTTTAATTTTTTTGAGAACCTAAGTTCTATGCACATTAAAATTGTTGGAAAATAGACAATCTCAGTGTATAACTTTTTCAATGCACTGTGCAGTATAAGATTTCTGAAATCAGACATTTCATCAAATAATCTGAAGATTTTCACGTGCATACAGAAGAATTTCAGTTTTGAGAAGGAAAAAATAATTAGAAGTTCGTCATGATGGTAAGATGCTGTTTTAGAAATTAAGTACACCTCCAACTACGAGTTACGGCTGGTTTTATGTACAAGGATGGATACTAGGATAGGAACTTAAAATTAGAATAAAATACATATCCATTCAAAATGATTGAAAAATATATGCCAAAAATGGTACAAAGTGGCCTAGAGCTTGATTTATTTGAACTTTTAAGCAGCTTCTTCTTAACCTTGAGAAGACATGAACTTGGTTTCTTCGATTATGGCCTACTATATAATGACATTTCTTGAATCTATTACTGTTTAGACAACCTCAACTTTACGTCGTTTCGATCGTTGTCATATGAATATTATCCAAAATCATAACCTTAAACAAATTTTATAACTATTTTATCTTTGTTGTTTTCTTAATCAAATTATTCACCATGTTATTCCTTAAATTAATTATTTATTAGTATATTAGTCTTTTTGAGGTACTCCTAGTTGATTAGTTTACTTATCCATTCACATAGTTTGGCATATACCTCCCAAACATCCATACGAAAAATGACAAAGAATGTAGGGTGCAATTTGCACTTATTTTTGTTTGAAAAAAAATAGGATGATGCCATTTCTATCAAAATAGGGTTTTTTGCACTTTGCACCCTCGAAACATGGGAAATAGGCACTTTGCACCCTCGAAACTTAGATTTAGTACTTTGCACCCTCGAAATATGAAAAATGCAGCACTTTGCACCCTATTTTATTTTCTGGCAAAAACTCAAGGGCAAAATAGGTAATTCAATAGTATTGGCACTTTGCACCCTCAAAAAACTTGAGAATTTCGCACTTTGTACCCCCAAAATAAAATTTGCACTTAACATCATCTAATTAAGAATAAACAAGCAAATTCCACACCCGAAACACAATAAATGGGCACTTTGCACCCCAAAATACAAAATTAACACTTAACACCCTCAAATTAAAAAAACTCAAACCCCTCGTTTTTTTGGTCAAAGTTGACTATCGGAGTGAAAAAAATCTAAGGCAAAATAGGTAATTCATTTTTTTCCTTAAATTTTGCAAAATACAATTATAAATACTCGAATACTCATTCTCTCTCCATCTTCCTTTTCAAAAATATAACCATAAATAACTAAATAAAGTAAGACCCATTGTCTTCTTCAAAATATCAAAGACCCATAAATAGTTACCTATTTTGCCTAAATTTTTTTTCACCCCAATGGTCAACTTTGCCAGGAAAAACGAGGGGTTTGAGTTTTTTTTTTTTTTTAATTTGAGGGTGTTAAGTATTAATTTTGTGATTTGGGGTGCAAAGTGTCCATTTATTGTGTTTCGGGGGTGCAAGTTGTTGATTTGTTCTTAATTAAGGAGTGTTAAGTGCTAATTTTATTTTGGGGGTGCAAAGTGCCAAAGATTTACAATAGAATTACCTATTTTGCCCTTGAATTTTTGCTTGAAAATAAAAGAGGGTGCAAAGTGCTGCATTTTTCATATTTTGAGAGTGCAAAGTGCTAAATTTAAGTTTCGAGGGTGCAAAGTGCCAATTTCTCATGTTTCAGGGGTGCAAAAAACTCATCAAAATAAGAGTACAAAGTTATTAAAATTTAAATAGTTGTTGGCATTGATAGCAAAAAGTTACCAACAAGTTATTGATCTAATAGAAGGGATTAGTCACTACAATGTACAGAATTCGGGTTCGAATTCTTGTTGGGAGAGGTTCTCACTTAATGAATCTGACATGACTCGAATTAAATTAAACCTTGAAAAAAAAATAGCAGAATTTATTATGTTCATGAAGTTTACTCCTTTTGAACTTGTATTCAGGTAAATTTATCAACATGTAAAGATGAATATCTAAGAACATTATCTCAATACAATATGATATCACATTAGGAATCCACAGGCAGACATCTACTTAAAAAAAAAAAATCACATGTTATAAGACTTTCACAGTGTATGAAACATCAAATATTATGTTTCTTCTAGATAGCATAGTTTCTCAAGATAAATAACAAGAAGAATAAAATTTGATCTTAAATATATAGGTTAATTTCACATACTTCCTTTGTAATCTTGTAAATCATTCATTTACTATTTCAGGTACTATTAAAACCTTCAGTTACCCTCTGTAGTTAACTTTTTCGTTAGAAGACCATTAGCAATTGTTTACGTGGCAAAAAACTAACTACACTTTTTTATTTTAGCCTTAATTGTTAATTTCAAATATGTCCTCTCTACTTTGATATTCATGTAACTACGTCTGCAAAATTAAAACCTTCAATTACTTCGTAAAAGTTAAAAATTCTATTTTCTTTAATAGAATTCTGCTAAATAAAAAATTTAAAATACCCTAGCTAACTTCACAATTCTACTAATTCTCTTCATGAACATTTTACTCATTTTTTAATAATAAAATTAAACTCTTAATATTTTTTCCCAATTCAAATTCAGTTGTACTTTTTTTAGCAACTACAAATATTTTAAGTGGTTATACTTTCTAAGTGCAACACTATATTTCTAAGTGCAACACTATAGAAACAAATTTTACGGGAGGTACAATGTAAATTTGGAAATCAAGCTCTCAGTCGTATATATCACATGGACACCGACAATTCGGAAGAGAAAATTTATTATATTTAATTAATATTGTGAGTTGAAACATTTACCAACTTTTAATATTTGTACTAATTCAAAAATATGGAATTCAATCGAATTATGAAAAAAAAAAGTTTGAATTTATCTAAATAAAATAATATACAATACGAAGAAAAAAATTAACAGAATTGTGTGTCTACAATTTTTTTTTTAAGGAGGATGAAGTTAGTTAAGGTAATTTAGTTCTAATTAAGCAAATTTGTATCAAAGAAAACAAAATTGTTAGCTTTGAGCCTTTCACCATGTTAAGAGGTAATTGAAAGTTTTAATAGTGTAAGAAGTAGGTGAATAGATACAAGGGTACATGGGTGGATGTATGTGAAATTAAAACATTAGGGGTAAAATATGGAAGTAGAGTTAATTTTTCGCCACATCAACAAATTCTAACAGTCTTCTAACGAAAATGTTAACGACAGGAAGTAATTGAAGGTTTTATTAGTACATAGATAGTAGGTGAATGATTTATAAGAGTACAAGGGAGGTATGTGATATTAACCATATATATATATAGAGAGAGAGAGAGAGAAATCTGAATATAAAATTAAAGAGTTAATGTTCCTTTCTATATTAGGTTCGCAATAACTACAGGTAGTAAAATTTACATTTGTATTCTTACGAAGAGAAATGTTATTACCGATTATATATGTCATCAAATTATCGCCACATCGATCCAGATATAATTGTTTTATTATATTAAAATCTTCTGCAGTGTATTCCATTATTTTTTTAGTAACTGAAATAGAGGATGCTAATTTGTTAACACATTATCGTGATATCGTACGTTATAATCCCAATTAAACGGGCCAATCAATTCATATGATTGTGACAAATACACACAACAAAAAAGTAATTAAAAACTGTAAAAGATGGAATTGTAGCTTAAAACCTCAAGACATTGGGTTAATTTTTATTAATTTGAGTTTTTCTTTTGATTTTTAATAAATATCATTTTTAATCATTGGATTATTTTCATGTAATAAATATATTGTTGGGAAAATTATGATGTAACAGTGGTGTATTGATATTAAATACCTTCTTCAAAAAAAAAAAAATTGAAAATGGTTGCTGATAACTTGGTGACGTAGCATTTTCACCTAACCCGCAGATTATTATCCCTTCTCTATTTTTAAATAATTTACACTTGAAATTGTTTGTGTTATTTAATAGCATTAAAGTCTTTGATTTTATTTTTATTAATCAGTATTTCGAGTTTTTAAGTTTTCAAACTTTTACTTGGGTTTTTTTAATTTTTTTTCTACTTAATTAGGAGAACAGAACACACATACATACTTATACAAAAGTTAAATAATCAACCTACTACACATTAATATGAAATAAATAATAAAAACAAATTAAAATTGAAACTAAAATGCAGTGTTCACCAACCCCCACTAGAGGAATTGTTCGCTGAGGTGTCCCATTTCCTTGTGCTGTCAACTTTTCCTTATTTGCAAATTCCCCTTATTATTTATTTTCTCTATAAATATGACCGTCTGTTTGTCTGTCTACTAGTATTCAGTTCAGTCTATCTATTCATCAAAAAACAACACAACACTCTATCTATTCAACAAAGAAAAGCCATATGGGAAGTTTGGAATTGGCCGATAGGAAAACAACCGGATGGGCTGCAAAAGACCCTTCTGGAATTCTTTCACCCTATACATACAATCTCAGGTATTTTATTTAAATTCAACATTCAAATTAATTGTGTTTTCTTCTCATAACATTCATAAAGATAAAGTTGAGTTCTTTATGAAAAATACACTACTTATATATTAACAGGAACACTGGACCTGAAGATGTTTATGTGAAGGTGATATGCTGTGGAATTTGTCATACTGATATTCATCAAGTTAAAAATGACCTGGGAATGTCCAAATACCCCATGGTTCCAGGGTATATAACTTTAACTTTATTTATTTACTCTGTTTCAGTTTTTATTCCTCACCACTTTCTTATTCTTGTGTGGACTGGAATCCTGTTTGTATTTATTTATTTTTTGTGTTGGGGGAAAATGGCTTCTTACCATGAGTTTTATTGACGGGAATTAAATGGTGAAATCGAAATTATTCTCACAAACTTAGGATTCTTGTACTGATAATTGGATGTGTGGTGGGGGTGGGGGTCCAGTTTTACCATCTCCACTGAATTTTGTCAGTCACATATAATTTTGCCCTTTTATTTGGTTTAGGTTTTAATGTCAATCTCTTTACTCTGTCTTTGATTTGAGATTAGTTTGTGAAAAATTAAGTATTGGGATTTGGGGTTCCTGTTTTCCTATTATTTTGGTTCTTTTTCTTCTATGTTATTTAAGCCAAGGGTCCACTTACTTAAGATGGTCTTCAATACTATATTATTGTTAAACAAATTCCATCATTTTTTTTTAGTCAATTTGCCTAATGAACTTTGTACATCTCACCTTTTAATATAGCAAATTTTGAATTGATGTGTTCTTTTTAATGGTATACTTCAAATTCCAAGATTTTGTCACCTATACTTCTTGCTGTGGTGTGTTTTATAGGCATGAAGTGGTAGGTGAAGTGGTGGAGGTTGGATCAGGTGTGACCAAATTCAGGACTGGTGATGTGGTTGGAGTCGGCTGCATCGTTGGATGCTGCAAGAACTGTCGATCGTGTGAAAAAGATATAGAGCAATACTGCAACAAGAAGATTTGGTCCTACAATGATGTTTATACTGACGGAAATCCCACTCAAGGTGGATTTGCTGGTGCTATGGTTGTTGATCAAAAGTAAGCATAAACACAACTTAATTAAGTATATAAACAAATGCTTCTTAATCTTCGTATTTGATTAAAAACCGAAGTATAAATCTTCAGGTGACACTTTTTTCGGTTAGAAAAAATCATTTTTTCTGTATAGATCGATCTTACTCCATTCCAATTCCTACCTGGTATCTACCGAGGAAAATATGAAATCGGGTCCCAAATCGATGTTTTATAGATTGTTGTAGAAATTTTAGTCTTTCACTAATTTCAAGTAAATCATAGTAATAGAAATAGAAAATTAATAGTATAGTGTGAATAAGAATCATTAATTGAAATACAAATGACTGGCATGTAAAGGAGTCATGCTACTAGAAGTCGTCCTCAGATAGTGATTGTCTCTGTTCGTGCAGGTATTGGCGCCTGATCACAAATGTTTCTTGTTTCTTTTCCAAACTAACTCCTCACTAATTTACACTTGACTAATGCACAATTCTCTTACGTAGGCAGATTTATCCGATATTGCCTATTATGTACATAAATTTATTACTTTTTTTTTTGAAGATTTGTGGTGAAGATTCCAGAGGGTATGGCACCAGAACAAGCAGCACCACTACTATGCGCCGGAGTGACCGTGTACAGTCCCTTGAACCATTTTGGTTTTAAAAAAAGTGGCCTAAAAGGTGCGATTTTGGGGCTTGGGGGGGTAGGCCATATGGGAGTAAAGATAGCAAAAGCTATGGGCCACCATGTTACTGTCATTAGCTCTTCTAACAAGAAAAGGGAAGAAGCTTTAGAGCATCTAGGTGCGGATGACTATGTCGTCAGCTCAGACTCTGCTCAAATGCAAGAAATCACGGACTCATTGGACTACATAATCGACACTGTACCAGTTTTTCACCCTTTGGAGCCTTATCTCTCTTTATTGAAAGTTGATGGCAAGTTAATCTTGATGGGAGTTATTAATACTCCTTTGCAATTTATTTCCCCCATGGTCATGCTAGGTGAGTTCCGAACTTTATTAGCGTGCCTTTATTGTTGGTTTCATATTATATTGTAACGAGTGTTGTTGTATGTAGGAAGGAAAAGTATCACGGGTAGCTTTATCGGTAGCATGAAGGAGACAGAGGAAATGCTTGAATTTTGCAAGGATAAAGGTCTTACTTCCACCATTGAAGTAGTGAAAATGGATTATATCAACACGGCATTTGAGAGGTTGGAGAAGAACGATGTTAGATACAGATTTGTCGTTGATGTTGCCGGGAGCAAACTTGATCAATGAATTTAAGACATAACATTATCGGATTCCAAATATATACTTAATTCAATGTCATGATAATTTATGTATTGAGGCACAAGTCCTATCTCCTATGTCAAAGTTATTAAGTAATATTTGTCTTTGAGCATTGTAAAAGAAAGTGATGTGTTTAAGAGTTTTTTCTTTGGAAACATGAGGTGTGACTTTTGTTTCTTTTCTTGGAATAATGATAAGATTTGATATGTTTGGGGGTTGCTTTAATTTTATCTGTGGTTTACATATTGTCATGGGTGTAGGTAGAAGTTGGTGTTTTGATAATGAAAGACACCAAATATGATGATGATGATGATGATGATGATATATATATATGTAAATGTTCCTTCTCTTCTACTTCAACTTTGTATAATTCTTTGGTTGGTGAGATTTGGACATAATTGTCGATGTGAAGTTGATCCACTCATCATTTGTATGCCGGAAATTCTTAATGGTATATCCCAATCTTAATTGGAGCTAATGCGAATATATATATTACTTGTGATATTCCCCCTATTTTAAAAAAAGAATGTTACCCCCTTTAAAAAAATTAAAGGAATAATTTACATCCTTCAAACGAATAGTAGTGTTAGTTTTACTAACCAAAACTTTTATTTTAAAAAATTCGACATCAACTCGATCACAGGTCATATCTCCAACTGGTCGACCAATAATTCATAAGGCTTGCTCCAGCGGCAAGGGTGGGGGTTCGAATCCCATTTGGAACTTGGATGGAAGCATTTCTATGGGTCTATCTAAGGGTCATTTGTGGTGAAGACCCCTTTGTGCGCAGAGTGTACAACAGTATGGTGGGAACCTGGGGCTTGGTAGAGGCACATCCTGCGATTTACATCCTTCAGGGTTCTAGGGCAAGGGTTCTGAGGGTCCAGGATTAGTCAAGTGTAAGCTTGTACACCTAGGTTATCAAAAAAAAAAAAAAAAAAAATATTTGAACATGTAAACTGAATCCCTGCACATTCCTTTATATAATTAACAGAATAAAAAACTTAAATATTATTGTTAAGTGTTAACATATCCATTATCAACCGAAAACTGTCCTGCTAGACTTGTGGAGTTAAGGTCAAATTAAGTTGAGACTAAAATTTGGTTTACTTTATGAAAATATTGTAATAAGTCTCCGAATGAAAGAAGGTCCACGTGAAGAAACTAGCTATTATATATATAGTTACGTATAACAATTTCTTGTAGTAGTTCATAGTTGTCTTGATAAAATTGTATAAGTCCAACCAAACTCCAAAGTTTGATCAAGTTTTCAACAATATATATATATATATATATATATATATATATATATATATATATATATATATATATAGTTATTTCTAACATTATCTTATCTTTTGTAATAAAGTTAACTTTGAAACTTTTTTAAATTGAAAAGTTCTTATAATAAAATTCCATTTGCACGAACTCGTATAATAGTACTACTCTTAATATAATTAATATACCTCGTTCAATTGCACTAAATTTAGTAAAATAGCACATCTCTTGTCAATATATGATAATTAATGGCAACTTTTGACCAAAATTCAAAACTTAAATATAGAATTGTAACTGAATGATTTTTTTGGGTAACTGAATGAAACTTCCTTTTTAATTGTAATAAAGATTGACCATTAATGCATAGTTTCCAATTAATTACTCCAATTATTTTTTGATTAAAAGAAATTTAAAATTATCTAAAATTAGAATTTGATTCAATTAGAGTCAAAGACCATTCTTCTATATAAATAGCTTAAAGCATGTGTTATGCACGGAATAGTTAAAAACATAATAAGTATATATTTCTAATGAACTTTATTATAATGTTATTACTGTAGTTTTCTTGTCTAAGTATTCAAAGTTTAAAACTTCTTTATAAAAGAAACCTAAACTATGTGATAAATTAATTTCTAAAAATTAGAGAAATTATCAATTAGGGATGGTGAGTAAGAAGAATTAAGCATAATAAATTGATAAAGTTTGAAATTAAAAACTTATGACCCCAAGAAGACATGGTAATTAAGTTGATTATGATGGGCATAATTAAGTTTCAGCAAAATATTTAATTTGGTATTGGCTAAAGCCTTTTAAGACCTATTTTAAAACTAATATTGCATCCCTTGAGACTTTTATATGAAGGCAAAGTTAAAATAATAAAAAGCAAAAGTAGTCATTTGGGATATGTATTAGGAGTTATAGGTAGAGACATTAGGGGGTGCGATTATCCCTACGTACATGGATCCCTCTCCTTCGTCCCTAGAATTTGCCACTCAATTTTTTAAATTTGAGGTTTGGGTGTAGTTAAATAAAAAAAATAAAAAAACAGAACAGTAGTATAATTAATGATAATAAGAAAAAAAGAATATAAAATAACATAGGTCTATTTATATTATTGATCAGACTTCTTTCTTTAAAATCTCAAAATTAAGTCACATCATCTGATGAAGAATGTGGCTGAAAGTTCAAATACGATGATGCATCCCGGCCAGAAAAATGAAAAATATCCCCTCATGCTATGTACCTAAAATTAGAATAACAAAAATAATAGGTGAATATTTAAATCTATTCAAATTCAAACAAACAATATACAATAGATTTATGCAAGTGATTAAAAAAAAGAAAATATGAGATATATAGATTTGGAAAATGAGGGGATTTCCCCATTTTTATGCAGACAATCAACAATTACACATTAATCACATTCCTAAAATGTATATAGGAATTGTAAGAGCTAAATCCGTGTATATATTAAATGACATTCTTATAGACTTACCATATCAAAAAATAAATCAAATTCTGGACTTACCATATAATATATCATATGATTTGAGCAAAATTACTTATTCTATGTGAGTACGTAGATTAGGCACTTATCTTTGGACTATCTTTGTTTATATCAGTTGATTTAAGTAACAGAATACAACGTAAATTAAATTCTCATGAGTAGGAAATTAAATAATTTTTATTTTAGTTGCATCACAGCAAACCCTAATACTTAACCCCTCTATATAAACAAACGTCGCATCGATCACAAACCCCTCTATATGGCACCGAAGCAGGCCGCCGCCACAAAGAAAGCCTCCGCAAAGAAAGAGAAGAAACTAAAGGCAACAAAAAAGGTAAAAAAGAAAGGTGTCTCCGGCGCCTGCAGAGTCAAGGAGGAGGAGGACAGACACAGACTGGAGGATTTCAAACGCTACATCATCCGGGTTCTGGAGCAGGTGCATCCCGGCCTCGGAATCTCAGACCCCGCTATGAATATGATCAACGGTTTTATCTACGGCATCTTTGAGAAATTGGTGGCCGAGTCTGCGCGTCTTTTACGCTGCAGCGAGAATCCCCTTAGAATTTCTTCTAATCATTTTAAAGATGCGGTTAGATTGGTGCTTCCTCCATCTGAATTGGTCAAACGCGCTATGTGGAATGGGGCTAAGGCTGTTTCCGACGACGTTAAGAACTCTAACCTAATTTCTACTGATTTCATGACTAGATTTGATGGATTAGGCCTTTGATTAAGTATCTCTATATATATATATAATTAAGGGGTTTTACATTTTATAACTTGATTTGCATAAATTTCATCTTTCAATTCTGAATTAATCTATATCATGATGATCAACTTTTTAAATGAAAAAAAAATCCCAATCCCATTTATATGCTCCCAGCCAGGTAAGCATTAATTAATTATCGAATATTTTATGTATTTTTTTGATAAATTCCCAAACAAAAATTCAATAATCGAACATAGAATGAAAATGAAACTTTAGTCTAGAATTCTAAGACTTATAATCATGTAAATATGAAAATAAAAAATATTTTAAAAGCCAACAAACATTTAAGATTGGGATAAATACAAGGTATTCCTATGTGTTATACGATACATCCACGAGTAACCTTCTAATTTTAAAAAATTCGTCAGGCCCTGTTGAAGTTTATATATAAATATCTATGAAAGATTTTGTGCCGAATATTTAAAAGTAGAGATAAATTTGATGCAATAAATATTTCATATTATCCGCTTTAGTGGAGTAACTTGCATTTTCCTCTCTAATTTTTAGATCTTTTTTAAGGAATAAAATACATGCATCAATAGAAGTGAAATTGAGCCCAAACAAATCGGACAAAGTAGTGTTGTTTAGGGGTGAAATCAAGACCAAACAAACCGGACAACATTATGTTTGTACTTAGCTTGAAAACGGAACCTGCCGTTCGAGCTTGGCACAAGCTCGAAGTTGTCTTCAGATATAGGCCATGTTTGGATGTATTTTGGCTCAGTTTCATCCATTTTCAAAGACAAATATTTGTGTTGGGAATTTAGAAGATTTTTTTTTTAACTTTTTTGTGAAACAACTGAAAATAGACTTGGATGTATTTTGGTTGGAATCTTTTGTATGTAAAATTAAAACTAAAAATCTAATAAAATAGTTAAACTTAAAATACATATTTCATTCACTATGAATTATATTAGGATATACAAAAAAACATGAGATAAGTTTGATAAGAATATATTCCATAAATTACTTCAATTACATATGATACCTCATTATGATCTTAAAAAAAACCAAAACATCTACATATCTTAATTACAATTTAGATTGACAACAGTTGCATTCACAAATGACCTCATCAATTATTTATTTTTTAAAATTGATAAAAAAAAAATTAAAAAAAAAAAAGTAGATGGGGCGGAGCTAGATCAATATATTTTGTTTGTTTGGAGCAAAAATTTGTGTAGTAATATACCAAAGTAAAAATAATATGACGAAAACACATAATAAATATAATTTGAATTCTCTTGATAGTTATTAAGAACTAAATATAATTAAAAAAATACCAAGAAAAAAAAAATCAAAGGAAAAAAATGAAATTAAAAAGAACAATGGTTATGATAGAGAAAAGAGGATTTACTATATAAAGAAGTAAATAAGTAAACTTCTTGGCTTGGGAAGTTAGTGATAAATGATTAGGTTCAAGTTCGGACACTCTGTGAAACAAATTGTTTTAATTACCCAAAAAGAGAAAAATCTCCACTGTTGTAAGGACAATTTAATATACAAAATATTTAAGTGGGGGCTAGGGGTAACGGTCTGGTTCGATCGGACCGAACCGGACGATCGTATAATGAATCCTGTCCGAGAACAAACGTTCCAAATGTCGATTTTCGGTACAATAGGTCGGTTTACCCAACCAAACCGGTTGGACCAAAACTTTTTTTTTAATTAAATTTATGTTTTTCAATTATGACTTTAGAGATTTATAACTTTTATATTTGATTTTTTTTTTTATATTTGATTGATTTGTATAAACTTAAGATTACTTTTCAAAAATAATTTATCTCTTTGTACTTAATTAAGATCATTTTATGTTTAAATGATTTGTATGAAATTTCGTGATAAATTGATATTTTGATTTATTTATTTTTTAAAAAAATCATTTTTTTTTTTGTAGATCAAACTGGACCATTCGATTTTTGTACTGATTCGGACCAAAACTTTCGGTCCGATAAACGGTCCACGGACTTTCAGGACTGAACTGGCCAGGAACCAAACTTCGATCCGATTCGCACTGTATGCTCACGCTTAATGAGGGCTAGTCCCATTCTAGATCCTCCTCTTGAGTAATTATAATTTATGTCAATATGTAAGGAATATGCCGTTCTGCCATTGCAAAGAAGTCCAGTGGAGCACCATGTAGGGGCAAGGAAGACGCAGCGGTGAGGGAGCTCATGAGGGGCAGCTACCCATTTTAGTTCTTAGGAGACAAAAAATTAAATAATTGATGAAATCCAACCCAATCTATTAGACTGTAATTTGAATTTCAAATTTTGAATCTGAATACTTTTGCCCGCCGCGATTTTTCGGTAAGTAGTTTCCATAACCAAGTTCTTTTATTATAATAAAAAGAATTATTTTATTATATGATGTAATTAACATATGAAATTATTTAGTCAGTGTACAAATAATGGATAAAAATACAAAAATAGCGGAATAGATTTATTCGACGCGTCCACCCACTAATCTTGATTTTTTTTTCAATAAAATTAATTAATAATTAACTTCATGCTTACATTTCATAAAATTACCATAGATAAAATTAAGATTAAAATTGCTTGCATGCATGCATTAATCACCGGATTAGTGTATAGTATATAAAAGTAAAACGGATTAATTTGAAAGTATGCATGTATACCATTTGGATTCCGAATAGCGGAGAGTGTGGAGCTTAATTGATCAGCGAAGAGCTCCATCAAATCAACGCAATATCCAATGGCATTGCTCAATGGAAAATCATCAGAATAAGCAATAGTAGTATTACTAATGCTGGAGAAGTTTGACACTATATAAATAATTTGTAGGAACATTTAGAGGTCTAGTTAGGATCTAGATGGACTTAATTAATAAGATAAAAATTGAAGAAAAATACATGTAAAACCATCAAACTATTAGATTTTTTGAGCTTGTTTACGCATATCAATTCAACCAAGGTGAAATATAAATTCAAGTTCAAATAATCAAACTTAAAAAATACAAATTCAAGCCCAATGCAAAATTCAAATATTTAAGCTTAAACAATATTTTATTCGATAGTACTCTACTCATTCACACTCCTACTTGAGTTAAATTCCCAACTTTTGGTTTCCACTTGTAGAACTCTAACCGCCATGTAGGGTTAATGTCAATTTTTACTCCCTTGAATACATAATATTTTATTTACCTGTTTATGTTTGAAAATGAGCAATTTACCTGAAAATTTTGAAAAGCAATTTACCCTTATGTTATGATAATGTTACAATTTAACTCCTATGATAATATGGCAAGTTACTCCCTATGTTATGATAAACATGTCAATTTATCTCCCTATTACAAATACTTTTCATGCTCACTTTCAGTTTAATCAAGATGAGTTACACTCTCCGGCTGAAGAATGTAAATTGCTTTTAAAATTCTCAAGGGGAATAAAGTTTTCTTTTTCAAATCACGAAATGAATAAATTAAAAATTATGCATTTCACATGGAATAAATTGACATTAGCTCTCCAAACTGAAGTGCCTCACTAATTTTGACTAAATCCGTTAACAAAATATTAATTGAAATAATAAATGGTTTATTTGACCTAGCAATTAAAAATATTAGAGCTTATTCATAAATAAGTTAAATTAATATATGCATCAATTGATTCCATTATTAAATTTGCTTCCTTTGAATTTATACAATCATTGTATCTAGGACCAATCATGTTTATGTTGGATTAATCTAGGCATCAATTGATTCTATTATTTAATTTGCTTCCTTTGAATTTATACAATCTTTGTATCTAGATCATGTTTATGTTGGATTATGTTGTGGTAGACATTTCTTTTGTTACATTTGGGGGAGGGGAAGTCAAGAATTGAAAGCATTATTTTATGGTGTCAGGATCTCACATATTATATCCAGGGCAGAAAGCATCATCCAGAAATGCTCCTTTTTCACAAGTATCCTCTGTTATGAACATTCTATACAAAGGTACTGAAAACCAGTCCAATATTTTCTTCAGCCTAGTCACTCTATCTTGATTCATAGTATGACATAATCAGGGAAAATATTAGCACATTAAAGCTCCACTAACTGAATTTCTCAGTTAACAAAAAACCAACAATGATTCTGTTAAGCATTTACATTCCGCTCACAGTCAAATATACTAATTGTATCTACTGAATCTTCCTCAAGAAACTCCTCTTCTCTTTTCCATGTAATCGAAAATCCAGTGATCTAATAATGGACTGCCACTGTATCCAGAGACCACATTGGGTTGTGAGACTTTGTCCAAAAGTATTTGTTTATGTAAATTGACTAAAATACATGTTCATGACATATCTCGATGGATTGAATCCACTCAAAATTACTGCAAACAAGAATAAATATTCATTTCTTAGGTTATATATGTGACTGCATTGTTATAGTATCGTACAGATATACTTACAGATAGGGGAAAGGACAATGACAATGCCGATTGGATACAGGAACAAAGTGGTCCTCTCCAAGAATGGTAGTACTGCATCATGGGCATATAGATAATTAAAATTATGAAAAGTAATTGATCAATGGTTGTTGGATATTTTCAATAGATAAAACAAAGTTTGACATATCTATTTGCGTGGATATCAAGAAATTACCTCATGAATGCACATTAAACATTGCGATATTCAATTTCCTAATCCTACGTGTGAATTCAATGAAGGGAAGGCCCTCAATAAATAAGTTGAGTTTCAAACAACTCAATTTCATTAGATTATTGCACAATGTGTGATTTTAAGAAGCTACAAATTACTACTATTTTCAAGTGCAAAACCAATAAGGTTATTGTGAGAAGGGAAACGACTTTTGGACACTCCAACAGAAAAGCAACCTCTTTAAGCATCAGATCTCAACGAGTCTTCATTGAAATTTTAGATCTCTATTGCAGCTAAGTTTACGTAGTACTAATCATAACTAAACAAATGAAAGAAGAGATAATTCTTCGAGTAAAACTCATCATACCATCGTAGCCTAAGTAATTTAGGTAATGATAGTAGGAAAGAGCTGCCATGAAGAGCAAATTTGATAGTAACATGGGAACAAAACCATGAGCCACCAGAAGAGGTGATAGAAAATAATGTATCACTGCAAAAACAAGATCAACAGCAGTATATTCATTAATTGTGGAGAAAAGTCACAAGCGGGATTATAAGTTGATGCTCCATACCATAAAGCAGCACAAACACAGGGAAGAAAGAGTTGCAGTGTACGTCAAAGGCATACAACCTTCACAAGGTTAGGAGGAAAAAAAATCAGCAATAAAACCCCAGTTCTGAACCAAACACGTTATACAAAATTAGGTTGCAAGCAATTTTATTGACACCAGTGAAGAACAGTATCATCGTATATACAATAAAATGAGCTTATCATATAAATTAAGATACAAAAATTAGCAAAGAAGATTGGGAAACATGCCATTCCACACGTTGCTCCACCACATGACTGTTTGGAGCTTCTTCTCGAAGATAATTGTTAGTTAAGAACCTGTAAGAAAGTTGGCATCTTTCAATAAAAATTTAATGACTGAAGGACCAATTATAACTAAGCATTCTTGTAAATATGATTTTCCTAAGTGAAACACATAACAAAAACGAGATATAGTATAGAAACACGGGCAATGATAAGGGGCATATCTTATCCATCTTATTATAATTCCTTACCAACAAGAAGTAGCCAAAACTGCACCTGCTACTAAGAAGTGGAAAAGCAATACTAAAATAACTACAAAAACAGCATGTCCAGTGCTATGATCATACCTGAAACATAGAAGATAACAATAAAATAGGATATATCAGCACCAAAGTATCATAAAGATGTTTTAGCATGCTAAAAGAATGATTACCATGCAGAATTTTAATCAAATAAAAGCTTTCTGGGCCAAGAATCAATCAAAATAGATGGGATAAATTACGAATACCCCCTCAGGTAAGGTCTAACTATAAAAATCACCCTCACGTATAGTGTATTACAAAAATCCCTCTCAGATTTGTCATCTTCTTACAATTAACCCCTTATCCCTAAAATGTTCCAATTCTGCCCTTGGGTGTTATTTGTATTGTTTGTAATGCCTTATAAATGTTAAAACTTGGGTGCTAATTATTATAACTTATAAATTAGAAAAGAGATAATTATATATTTACTACCAAAATAATTGAAAAAATTTATAATTGTCCATAAGTTTTAATAAATATTGCAAAAAAAAGAAGGTATTTATATAATTATTAGCAATTTAAATAGTAAAATATTAAATTAAATAGAATTTTAATAATATATTTTATAAATATGATTATTATTTTGGTGGTAAGTATATGATTATTATTTTTATGTTTTACAAGATATAACAATTAACACCCAAAATTTAAAATTTATAATATATTATAAACATTACAAATAACTTCCAACGGCAAAACTGGAACATTTTAGGGACAAGGAGTTAATTGTAAGAAAGTGACAAACCTGAAGGGGATTTTTGTAATACCCAATACGTGAGGGGGATTTTTGTAATTAGGCCATACATGAGGGGTGTGTTCATAATTTACCCAAATAGATGTTTTGAACATTAGACCTCAGCATGAAAAGCAGCCAGATCAGAAAGTGTTAAAGTCACTTACGCAGCACAATAAGCCATTGTAGAAACTAATAAAAGAAGAGTACATATGACAATAAATGCCGGATCATCACGTGCCCATTGATTCTTTGTTTCTGGACAACAAAATAGATAGAATTTACAATCAGCCAA
This sequence comes from Penstemon barbatus, assembly GCA_003313485.2. Lineage (NCBI taxonomy): Eukaryota > Viridiplantae > Streptophyta > Magnoliopsida > Lamiales > Plantaginaceae > Penstemon > Penstemon barbatus. Next base: position 85,740,714 of record CM064884.1, on the reverse strand, counting down.
AGCTAGTAATTATGCTTTGTATATTAAATTTTATGATCAGCCAAAGCTAGTACTGTATGCTCTGTTAATTAACTTCACCAAATAAGGATTTTAAAACTAAGAAACCAATCCACATGAAACTCAGAATTCTTGCATACTTACTCAAAGTAACATTTGAGCCTACGGCTTGTATATATTTAGGGAAAATATGCATTATCAACATGTTTAAACAAAAAAACAGTTTTGCCAAATGACAATTATGGGCTAGTATACTCCCAGGAAGGATAAGTTCAGAGATCAGCTTATATATATATATATATATATATATATATATATATATATATATATATATATATATATTACTCCGGCTACAATATTGGAAAAAATAAAGCATTGTTCTACATTTAAACAGCTGATGTACTGTGGTGTTTGAAATGAAGGCATGAAAAATATCTATTTTTGAAAATAATGACTTTGTAGGCATCCGAGAATAAAAAACTACGTCTGTGCTTCTAATAAACATTGCTTACATTACTCTCTTTAATGTTTCTCTGCTTGCAAGCAATAAATAATTTTTTCATCATTGAGTGTATAAGACAGTTAGATCCTATATTGCCCCTAAAAGTTCTAGAATCAGTTAAACATTTTATCACTTGATCAACTTTCTCAAAGTTCCCACAAAAAAAGTAAGTTATCTGTTTTTTTTGGCACTAAATTATCAAAGCCAATCAGGTCACATCACATGAATATCATATAGTAATTTTTTTGAAAAAGCTGTATATGGAATTCAACCCTTTTTTGCTTTGAGATTATGGTGATTTGGAAAAACATTATGGAAAGATCCAATTTCAAGTCTCGCATACATATGCTGGAAACAGTCTTTGAAAATATTTATTGGATGACAACTTGAGTAACATAATGTATAAAATTCTTATCATATATTCCTATTAAACAAGTAAAGATTCTTAGAGATGAAATTAGGGCTGAGGGTGGCTTAAGAAGTAAGAACAGAAATGGATACAAAAACAAATAAACACCTTGCATTAAGATTTAAGACAAATAGAGCAGAAGAGATCAAAAAGAAAACGAGACTTACGCTTGTGATACTTTGTGTGTTGGTATCTGCATTAGTAGTACAGTTTCACATGCAAAATGAAGAAACAAAATCATGAGAAACAAAACCAAAAAGACTAGTCTACACTCATACCTTATTATCTCTCAGAAAAGTAATATTCAACGAATATAATATGTCCTTGAATTTTTGAAATATAAAATAGACTGCCACTTATCTAACAATTTTTTTCTATATCTCTGAATATCACAAACAGTCACAATACAAGAAGACTATTTCATAAACGCTATTCATATCATCATGCAATATGAACTACCATTCAACCTTTTATTCAATTATCTGCTCTTGAGCTCGTGTAGTCGGTGAACAAGCAATTAAAAACTCCGGTTTTCTTATCTAAATTTTTTTGGGACAAACAAGTAGATGTAGGTCCAAGAAAGGCGGGTTGACAGGTGTGATATGGATCTATTCATAAGTGCTTTATAAACATCAAAAGATGAACTCGATATACATCAACATCACAAGGATCAGCAATCCAATCAGCATTACAGATTACGACCAACCATTACCAAATGAAATGATTATAGAAAAACAAGTACCATCGGCAGATGCAGGATACTCACACAACTTTCGGTGATGTGCATAGGTGAAGCATTTGCCAGAAAGTATATTCAATGTCCATTTGTTGCCACTGCAAGGATTGACCCATAAAAAATGATGTCATAAGGATACAATAAATGAAAAGGAATAAAGTTACAGATTAATAAGTAAACAATAATAGAAAGCTTAGCAAAATTATATAACTGGGAAGTGGGAATAAATATAACACTGACGGCTACGTTCTAACCCATGTACGGTTATGATGGCTGCACCAGATTCTCAGCCAAATAATGACACAACATAGATAAACACAAAAATAATAAGATTATAATTAACATGAACAAATTTCAATGTTTGATTCCTCTGATTGTACCAAATATTTCAAATACTATGTAAATGCACCTCTCTCCTAAATCATTGACCAACCTAGAGATACCTCATGTTGATGGTTGGAAATCTCTTGTTCTTCTTGTTCTAGGCTCACCCAAAATTTTTGATCAACTGCCATACTAATGGGCTTCCTCCATTACGATAATCTAACGTTCTGAATCTCCCACTGGTCATTTAGGAAAATATTCTACGAAGTTTCACAAGAAAACTCCTTAGAGAATAATTATGGCAATGAGAGTCTAAACTGAAATCATGAATCATCAACAGTCATATTCCTTCTGAAAGGACCTATTACACCTTTTTAAAGTCCAGTGCACTAATGAAAGCCTGCACCATAGCTATAGATAGAGTCTCTGCACTATAATGTATCCTCGTCCCTTAATTTTGAAATCTTTGACTTTCCATCTGATAATTTAGCAGCAACTACCACATTGTGAGGTTATAGTATACATGGGACTTCATCGATTTGAATATTTCTGTTTAATATTTTAACAAGAGCAGGGGGTAACATAATTAAATCAATGTCCATTAGCCAGGTACAATCACGATCTATGTAAACCACAAGATATTTGACAAGCGCAACGATACATCTACCAGATGTGAATTTTGTCATAAATCATAATCTACTAAAAATGTTATAATGTCTTGGATCTACAGAAAAAATTACAATGATTTGGTGAATATAAGCAAAGTTATTGTCAATGGAACTAGAATGGAATCATATAATCCCATAGGCATTAAATTTGAATTTTCCAAGACAGGATTGTATGGAACAATGGTCCAAAAACTTGAAACCACTTTCCTCTGCAAGATTCACCCCAATATACCATGTTAAAACTCAGTATCCTGTAAATGTACCTAAGCATAGCTTGAAATCAAAGACTCTATTCCAGTTCAAAGATAATAAGCTAACTACATTATTGTCTATACAGGTTGCAGAAATCGACTAAAACAACAGCATTTGAGCAAGTTAAACTAGACAACATAAACATATTTACTCGTCTAAATCCAAATAGAAACACCCAGTCAAGCTTTAAATGGCACAATAGAACGCAATGAGATCAAGGGGCATCTGATTAAAACTTCCGACTCAAGGTCAAGATCTGTAAATTACGAAATATGATCTTGCATAAAATTGCCTGTGAAGAAATGGAGAAAGAAACCTTGACTATTCTGCGGAGGTATTGGGGTAGGAAAGAACTGTCGCGGGCGTGGGTACCCGCACGCCCCTTCATCGATGAAGAGGTGGGAAGCATCGTCTTCTTCTTCTTCTCTCTTCAGAGATTTCTTCTGCTTTTTTTTATTGATTTACAGCAACTTTCCTTTTCTTATTTGTTTATGGGTTGATTTGATTGAAAGATCTCTTCAATTTCACGGGTGTTTTCTGCACTCCTATTTTGTTTTACTGTACACTTTCCTCCTGCTCTATCTGTTTATTGCCGAAGTGATATAATAGACTGGAAACGTTTCTATTGGGCTGAATTGTAGATATATGTTATGTGAAGAAAAGAATACTAACAGATTTAAGAGTCCGACAACCCAACAAATCAGGTTTTATTATGTTGGATCAGCCCATTATTAAGGATTGTGGGCTATAATTTAGCAATTCTAAATAGCAAATTTGGCTCCAATTGATCTGATCATCTAAAATATAATAGTAGTTAAATACAAATATTTACTATAAATGGAGAATGGTTGTATTAAAAAGAAAAAGAATTAGACAACTTTATCTCTATCGATCCATTTCTACTTTAAATTTCAAAATGCATTATTTTTAATTTACAATGAATAATAAATTGAATATTATAAATATCACAAGGACAAGGAGTAACCACTTGAATAGTATTAATTCTCATATATGCTATTAAACTAATCTAACTAGCATACGTCCCGTGCTATGCACGGGTTTTAAAAAATATATATGTTAAGTATCTTATTTAATATGTTAAAAATATCTAATACAATAATATATATCAATCACATGAATTGTGAATGTGACAGCCAAAGTCGATTTCGAAACCATGCAGTACACAATTATAACAGTAGTGAATAGTGATGCAATTTTTTTTGGTCTTATATGAAAAAACGAAAGTGTGTCTTAGAACATGGAGAAAATTAGTTGAGACCAGAATAGATGATCACATAATGAATAAAACTCTATAAACAGGACACAGGAATTTTATGAGATGTGTAAATTATTAATTACCATGTATGCTTTTAAAAGCTTATTAGAATAATAATGATAGTCTAATTGGTCGTTAAATTGATTGCACATAAATAATTAATGTTCTCGTTAATTACCTCAAATATATATATATATAAACGACATAAGAATTAGTGGCATGTAATACTTACCTCTTTCTTTAATAAATAACGCCTTTGAAATCTTATGAAATGGTTTCGTAAGATATTCTCTACGCCACTGCTGTTATCATAAAAAAAAAAAAAAAAAAACAAAAAAAAAAAAAAAACAAATATGCCCAATGTAGCACACACCACAAGATTAGGTAGCTACAATTAATGCCGAAGTCTTTGCACACAATGTCGCTGCTTGGTCTATAGTAACTTTGCGCTCCATTAAGTTTTGATTGTCAACCTAATCAGGTAAACATATATAATATATATACAAAAAATAAGCAGCATATTAAAAAGGGGACTAACTCATGTATTAAGAGTAAACGGCATAAGCATAAAACAGTACATGGACCAAAAGTGTCAGGATAAGAAACTGAAAAAGAGAGTTTAAGAATTGAAAACTAAACTTTAAGTATTAATTTTGTGCTCCAAACAAACTCGTATCTGCACTGAATTTATAACTGAAGTTCTAGCGACACAAAAATAAATGACAGTGGCGAACATATTAATGGGATAAACGATATAAATTCGAGACAATCAGCATTCATTGAGTCATCATGGTAGCAAAAAACTTATTAGAGACCACCGTTCTTATCTCATTCACTTGGTTTTTTGTTGGGTTCTCGGTCTTGTACCACATACTCCTGCCAAAACAGAAAGCAGAGAACTTTGAAAATGTATCTAACTTGTATATATTAACCGTGAACATAAAGATCACAAGTTCTGACAACTAAAATATAGATTATTGAAGCTTGATACCGACTTAACAAACATTGAGCGTAATTTACCTCTTTATACAAATTTTAGTAGCATATTTCATTGGCAATTATTGAAGAGCTTCATACTGCCTTAACAAACATTGAGCATATGGAAGAAAAATGAGTAAAATATTTTGAGAAGAAGATGGAGAAAATTGAATTGTAACTGGGTTTGGGATTGTACGTGTTTTGTGAGGTGGTTATATATTTGGAGGTAGTTATTATATTATTAAGTAAAATAAGATAAGGAGAAAAACATGGGTTAGGGACTATGTAGTGGGTTTGAAGGTGGTTATAGATAATTATTAAGTAAAATAAAATAAATTAAAATAAGGAGAAAATAGTATTTTGGTCAAAAGAAATGAATTGAAGTCAAACACCGCTGTGAAATATATTATTAGTAGATGTATATTTTTAGGAAGATGGGGTTTAATAATTAATTAGTTCGAAATGTCCCAACATTCATATACTTTCCCCACAGTCATAAATAACGGAGGAACTTTTACATAATTAATTATCAAATTTTAATCTTTTATCCTATTATACGGGCTTATTTGAAAAGTTGTCATATTGCTATCCTAACAGTTGTTAATTTAGTCATAAGTCATAATCATTGCCCTCCTAAATGCTAGAATGCTTGTATAATTAAAAATTAGTCAACTAAATCAAAAGGTGATTGGTTTAGTGGAAGGGACTAGTCACTACAAAGTAGCGGACTCAAGATCGAATCTCTGTTGAAAGAGGTACCCACTTAATGTGTCCGATCCGTCTTCAAAGGGATTAAACCCTTGGGAAATAAAAAAAAAAAAAAGTCAACTACTTATTGAAATATTTAATTATAAAAAAAAATGGAAAAGGAGAAAGAGAAGATTAAAAATAAGTAGATTTTTTCGGCAAGACATGTTCCAACTTCAATAAGTACTAAAAGTTCAAAATTACGCTCACGTCCCCCATTCCCCCAACTTGTGTTGAGCAGGGTACAGTCGAATTCAAATTACCACCTTACCCTCCAAACAAATAGTATCAAATTAAATTTTTTAATTTTTTAATGCCAAAATATGATCAACTGCGGGAAGGCTTGCACCACCGCCACCATTTATATCTTTAAGTCCTGAAAAATAATTTCGCACTTCCGTCCTTATCATGTCTTGCATCGCCGCAAGCAACTCCGGACAAAACGACATCGTTGCCTTCTTCACCTCCACCAGTGGAGTCGAAAACTCGTTACTCTCGATACTGCTGCGGCGACTCAGAGTTGATAGCGCGTCCTCTTCACGTATCTCCTTATCAGACGAATCCCTGTAAAGTCCTGGCAAACGAAGAGTCAACGCTGTCAACGAGCCATCACTATTTTCTTCATCCACAACCACCTCCGGCGGCGATTCAACCTGACGAGCAAACGTCTTAACCGGCAAATAAAAGTTCAAATTGTCGCCGGCATCACATACAGGACTCACTCGCAAACTGTTCATCATTGCAACCGCAACATCTCCACTCTCCGATCGCCTCAAAACCTGCCCAGGCCTCTCCTCTCCGCCGCGAACCTTCTCGAGTTTGCGCTTCAGGGTAGCGTTCCAGTGGTTTTTGATTGCGTTATCCGTACGTCCGTTAATAAGCCTCGCGATCTTTGCCCACCGGTTTCCAAACTTAGCGTGTGCGTTGAGAATGATTACGTCCTCCTCCGCCGTGAAAGGACGGTGCTCGATCTCCGGCGAGAGCTGATTGCACCACCGCAATCGGCAAGACTTACCAGACCTCCCGGGAATCGATCTGCTTATCATCGACCAATTCCTGGCGCCGTGTTGCTGGACGAGGTTCCGCAACCGCTTGTCCTCCTCCGGACTCCATGGTCCCTTAATCTTATCGCAACCATCATTCATCACTACGGTAAATTCCTAATGCAAATTGACTTTGTTTACAGATATGTAGATATAATTCTCTGTGTTTATGGATTGGGGGAAGTGGGAGAAGGTATATTAATAGGGGTGATAATTAAATTAATTATTTAATTTGTTAAGGTAACTGAAAGAACAGTTTAAAGAAGGGGATGGGGGTGGGAGCGTTATAATACGGAGGGACAGTTGAGGGACAGCTGGAAGGACACGCGTCGGCGGGTGATTGAAAGAGGAAGTTTTTGAAAAATTACCTGTTTTGACTCGTGCCGTTATGGAAGTTGCTACTAAATGCAATTTGGGAAGGAGGAGCGTTCCAGATTTGGGAAGCTAATTTTGTTTGTAGTCGTTGGGATTTACTATTATTATGCCGTTGGGTTGAGACTTTCCAAATGTAGTAAATTTGCCATTCTAATCTTCAAATTCAAAATTGAAAATTGACTTCTTTTTTTTTAGTGATCTGTGATTGGCGCTTGGACGTTATACAGTGCTGCTCATATGTCAAATTCGAGGAGAATTTTATAATTTTGAATACAATTACATTGAGATTACAATTTACAGCTAAATTTCCTAAAATTACATGAAAAAGAAGAAGGTAAAGGACCAACTCAAATGTCCTAAATTACAAACAAGAAATAGTTAAAATTCTGGAACTACTTACTATTTACTAAAGAGAAAGTTATCCCAGAATCGTCATCCAATAATAATTAAAGGTCTAAAATGCACATTTACCGGATATTTACTAGGTATATACTTTTTGGTTTTCCAAGGGTTTAATCCTTTTTGAGGCGTATTGGGCACATTAATATGGGTACCTCTCCCAACAGGAATTCGAACCTGAGTCCGATAATTTGTAGTGATTAATCTCTTCCACTAGACCAATCACATGTTGATGTATACACCGTATAATTGAGTGACCCAGTTTCGATGGGGAAAGATTTGGTGCAAAAATCATAATCTCTTATATAGAGTTTTTAATTAAAAGTATATTAACATGGACAAAGTTTGATCACACACATTTAATCATCAAATAAGTGTATTGCACTTATTATGTGATTAATAGTTGTATCGCATCTATCATGTAATTATTTGAGATTTATTCTGTTACTCTCATTTTTATTCTAATAAGCTTTATTTTCATTTTCCATCATACATAATATCAGATATTTGTATTTTTGCCCTTTTTAAAGAGAAATTATATTCTATCAAATCACACTCAATTCATTCACAAAGTAAAATATAATAAGTTAATATATGTAAATACGAAATACTTTTAGAAATGGCCTGTTACAAGACATATGTGCATACACTTGACCAATGGAGTAATAAATGAATTGGAGTAACTAGAGTGTGAATATGGGTCTTGACATGGGTCGGCCCGACTTAATTGAGCCCGTGCAAATCCTTATTTCTTTTATCTTTTTATGGAAAGGGTTGGCTTTATCTTATTTTTTTTTTTTTGGTTTCCTACGGGTTTAATCCCTTTCGAGGCGCGTCGGGCACATAAAGTGGGAACCTCTCCCAATAGGGATTCGAACCTGAGTCCGCTACTTTGTATTGACTAGTCCCTTCCACTAGACCAATCACCTGTTGGTGTTGGCTTTATCTTATGTTAAATGTCTGGTGGTCAAAACTGAGTTTAATTGAATCAACAATAGGTGGATGGAATATGTACATTATTCTAGAATCGAACTGACTTAATCAACCAGTTTCAACTCGATAACTTTTGCTATTTCCTAACTTATGTAAATTCTAATTACATATTACCCCTTTAATGATTATAATTTATAAGTTTCAAGACATAAAAAAAGTTGTTCGTGTCTATTTATTTTTATGATTTATGTGCAAGTTATTTAATTAAACTAATTAAGATATATGTAGTATTTTTAATTATAATATTGTTTTTCCTTATAACTAAGACACATGCTTGAATGAAATATATTTCAATCATTAACAAACTATTAAAAGAAAAAGTTAATGGATCAAAACGATTTAGCTTAACACAAACGCATTTGATTTGAACCTATTTTGATTGGCATATTATAAATTGAAAAACAACAATTTATTCTATATGACTTGACCCATTTTGACTATATCCAAACACAACCCAATCCACCCAAGTTGCGACATTTAGGTGCCATCCGAAATGAATCCCCACCAGAAATATTGGTGTTAAATTTTCAATACAAATGTCTCATAATTCCTTAAAAAATCTACTTAATTTCCACATAATTCTACTCATATATTTCATTAAAGGCCATCTTCAAACTCTAGTTAATGCATATTTTCTTAAATTTATTTGACTAGACACTATTTAAGTGTCTTCACCCATAAGTTTAAAATTGTATATTATCATATCTAAACAAGCAAATCTCTAAAACCTTCACCCAAAGACAGAGAAGACATGGCCATTTCCAACACCAATTATTGCATTTTTGTAACCCTTCTGATAGTCGGATTCATGGCCACGGACATTGCCATAGCCGTAGGCCAAAGTCCTCCACCAAAGTCGGGCCTCAGGACAGGGTGTCGTGATATGTTCGATTTTGTAAAATCTTGCTCAATATATATGTCAAGATATACTCCCAGGTTCATTAAACCCAATGAAAATTGTTGTGTTAATGCTCGTAAAGCGAATATCAAGCTCTTCTGCAACATCTTTTTCATCGCAGAGACGGAGAAAATATTTAGTCCAGCTAAAGTCGTAAATATTGCAAAGTATTGTAAAAAACCACTCCCTTTCGGTACTAAATGTGGAAGTAAGTCTCAATGTCTTTTTATTTGTCACATTATCTTATCATGAGATCCTCATTAATATATATAGCGACTGTTTTTGTACCATTCAAACTTTCGTGTAATATCATTAATGAAATCATCTCTTCTAAAAAAAAAAAACTTTCATTTAATATCTGTATTTTTATCCTTAACGATATATAAAGATGAGTTTCATATGCATATGCTTTTAAATAAATTAGACAAATTAGATTAGGCATATACATCACGCCATTGTCCCCATCGTCATAAGTCATGTTGTACAGTATTAAACTATATATAGTATATGTAATCTTCTTACGGATTTTTTATATAAATTGCTTGTTAAATGCAGGTTACACAGTAAAATGAAGCTGATCCATTGATTTGATGACAAGATCGAATGGTTCATTCAAGTAGAAAGAATATTGATTACAGTAGCATTATTAATATTTAATATATCGTTGAAATTACTAATAAATTTTGAGAAGATTTGAAAACTTGCTCTCAAAGGTTGGTAAATAACTTAATTAGCTTACAAATATTTATAATAGCGACTATTTAAAAACCATACAACTACAAATTATGTACTAATTACTTGCCTCTGAAATAATATTGAAATGGACTTGCATTCAGTATATAATCATAATTATTTGAAGCTACAACTTTGAAAATATGTTAGGATGTGTTTTTAAGTTGGAAATTAAAATGCATCTCAACACGTGTTTATATTTTTAAATTTGAAAACCCCTAATGAAAACACACATTGTGAATACATTTTATTGGATTCTTTCACATTTTTAAACTCATAAAACATCAAGTCAACCTCACATATTAATTTCTCCAAATATTTTAATTTTTACTTTTTCATCTAAATCATGTTTTAGTGTTTATTATTTGCCTTTGGAATTTTGAAACCATATTCATGGATTAGAATTTCGTTTCAAGTGTATGTTTCGGTCAACCAAATCTTAAAAACTTTTCAAAAATACTAATGAAAAATTGTAATAAAAGTTATTAAATTTAGAACAGAGTTTAAGGCAAACAAATAGTTTTGGAATTACTTTTGTTTCGCTTGATTCAATAACAGAAATTTATCGATGTTTTTAAAGAAAAAGATGAAAATTTTGATCCATGACCATAATTTTCGGGAAAAAAATGAAAAAACTCTAAACCCTTTAAATATATAAGCAAAAATACATTCAAACATCACCTATGTAGGTTAAGGGAACAAAGGAATTAGTGAACTCAGAATAGGTTGGAAATGAATGATAGGGAAAAATGTTGGTCATTAAGTTTTTTACACGAAAGATTATTCCATTCACTCCAGCCATGGATCCAAATTTGGTTTATAAAGTACGTTTCGGTCATCTAATCATCCATATAAGAACAGGAAAACTTGTAAAGTATTAAAAAAAATAAAAAATAAATAATGAACAAGCAGTCATCAACAAGAATTTAAAAACCAAACTGTCTTCGCAACCATCCAGTAAAAACAGAAATATTTTCATATTTTCGTTAAAATGTATTAAAAAATTGATTCATGCTCCTACCAACCAATCTTAAATTTCACAAACAAATAATTATACATGTTAACATAAATTACCTCAAACGACCCATTATCATAACTTATAACAATTTGTTTTTCTTTTTTCTGAGAGAAGTTATCTCAAGTAAACTATATTTCCTCTTCCTCAAAAGGATCTTGCTCTGGGAAGTCACCAACCTGAAAATGAGACATAAAAAAGACCAATCAAAATTACCAGAACTCTTGTACCACCAAGTAGGTAAGTACACAATACTAAAACCTATATGCAACAAAGTAAAAATATATACATAAAATCCAAATTTCCCTCTCCCCAAAGGCACATTATGTTTTCTTCAGTTTTTTGCATATTTAAATCAAATGAAACTGATTATATTTTCTTAACACATGAAAAAATAGGCTCAATACTATTTTGGCTTCTCTATCTTTTATGTTACAATTGTACTAGAATGTTGGTTACTACATATTTCCGTCAAAAGATAATAAGAAAAACGTAACACTCTCCTTTTATATGATGACAAAAGGGGAAATTTGAGGAGTTTTGCTAATGGCCTTTTAGAGGAGATAAATATGTTGAAACTAATAGTTTTGTGCAATTGAAGCAAAAAATATAGCTGCAGGGGCAAAGTGATACAATTTATTCTATTTAAGGGAACAAAGTAGGACTTGAAGATAAGTTAGAAGAGGCAAAGTGGAATCTAGCCATTAAATTAGCAATTTCTTCACCAATTCCAGGTATGCAAGTTCCTATGAGTTTCAGTAGATGCATTATTATCTATAGAAAAAAATATAGCATATGGTGCAGCATATAGCAACTTTTTAGAAGTTGATCACGAACCTTTACTTTATCTGGTCTCACCATTCCACCACAGAGAGGAGGGCACTCAAAATAACGCTTTCCTTTTACCCTGCAAAAGTCAAAGGAACACGTGATCCTAATGCATAATATTTTCTCCTCAAACTCTTTAAACATCTTTTAATAGTCCCCACATCTTCATCAGACAAACTAAAATTTAAATTCTATTGATCTTAATTTAACGAGTGTCTAGAAGTTGGCATCACATACATGCCATCATGTTTCCCAAGAGGTTCATCGTATTGAACTCCGATCCAAAAACCAGGTGCAAGAGTTTCTGCCCGACCAACAAATTTGACAACACCTCTTTTCTCCCCTGGTTCAACTTGGCATCGATCTCCTACCTTTTTGTCAAAGGAGCAAGAGCATATTTGAAAAAAATTAATATTGTTCTATATGCGGCAATGTCTTAAAAACACAAAAATTAGATGTCATCAAACATCATATTGATTCTTAGTGCACCCTTTATTTGTATGAAATGGAGATGACCCGTTTCAGAATAAGTATTTTCCATTTTCAATTTAATTTTTGTCAAGATTAATGTCTTTTATGCCAAGAAGGGTAAATAAAGAAAACAATAACATAAAGAAGGGAAAGTTTTTAAAAGCCTCAGCTATGAACTAGTCTCTTGCCTCAATCACATTTCAAAAACTTGATGGAGCACACAGTTGAGCAATAAAAGTACTGACGATGCATTTATTCATCTTGTAAGGAAGTCAAATCACCCAATATCAATATATTTCAAGTGTATATTCTGGTTTTATGGATATAAAATGAATGATTCAAGAATTAAGAACTGTCAATAGATTCAAGCCCTTCATTCGGATTATCCTGGACACTTCCAGTTTAGGCTAATTTTAACAAGCAAAAGATACGATATTCCCTGAAAATTTGATTTCTTAAGTAGAAGTTCCATATGCACATTAAAACTCACAGATGGACGAGAGAGGAAAAAATAAAGATAAAGAGTCAAAGCAACCAACCTTTATATTTGCACAAAGCTCCTCCATGTAGCTATCTGAAATCTGTTTGTCAGATAGAAAGCCAGATCAAGAACATAAATCCATCAAGAACCAAAGAGTACTACAAATTTTAGAGGCTATAACAGTATTTACTTTCAGCAACAGAAGAGTAATAATTGCACTCATACTATAATATATTGTGAAGAGTGTGTGATGCTACTTTGGGTGAAGCTATTAACAGAAAATATGAAAAGAAAAAAAAAAAAGTCTAAGACCCCAAGAATCAAAATAACTTGACCAATTTCTTATTTGTTAATGTGAGCAAGAGATAATAATGAACCAAATCGAAGGTTATAATACTTGAAAAGGATCATAGTGCAAGTAGATGAAGCTAATTGGGTTGTACTGTGGGTGTTTACTTTCGACTCCTGAGTTGGATAGCGATGTCCCAATTTTTCTTTAAACTTCTTGTAAGTACCTGAATTAGTATAGGCAAGGTAATGTTCAATTAATCAGAAAATGAGTAATTGGGATTAAAATGCTGAATAAAGGCACATTCTAAATAAATGTAACTAAACCGGTATTAATAATTGTATGTAAATATTAGCATTACAAAGGAGAATGGAGCTGGCAGTGAGAGATTCAGATTACAGAGTAAGCCAACTTGACCAATCTCATAGCTGGTATTCGTATTACATAATCAAACATCCAACTGACAATTGGAATTATCTAACTCATCTGGGAATAATACATCTCTTACTTTTGCTGATATGAACTGCATAATCGGACCTTAGTCCTATCTGAAGATACAATGGGATTAATCTTTAGTTTGATAATGAGCCAAGAAGCGCAAATAGTGAACTTAATACGCACTGTGTCCTAACTTAGCTAGACAACCCTATGAAAAAAAGTATTTTTCGTAGGAAACAAAGATGAAGACCATACCATCAAGTTTGTCATAGGCTTCATCAGTAATTTTGTATTTCTCCACAAGGGAGGTGTCCTCCAGCCAGCCACCAGATGTTACAGATGATGGATCAAGATCAATGACATGCAGCCGGAAACTTAAAAATGTAAATGCATGGTTAACTTTTCGAAACAGAAAAACACAAATTAGTTTAGCAAATTGGATCAAAAGTTTACAAAGTAGATCCGGTTATTCATCCCTTTAATCCAGGAGATAACACAAAATAGTAGATGAGTAGAAATTAAACAAAATACAACAATGTGAAAATAAACAAGCCTTTTTCAGTAAACAAATCGACTTAATGAGTCTTGTATCGAAGATTAATTTAATAGACTGGCTACATAATCAAGAAATAAACAGTACAGTAGTAGCATGCAAATTCGAAGGTTCACATCTGAAAGAATCTAGTGGAAGGACAATTTGAAGATGAAAGCCGAACATAGGAATGAAAAATTTCTACCAACACGTGGTCTCACAAAAGAAGGTGAAATACCATAAGTTACAAAGAAATCATGAATTCCTGCAGTGTTTCGAATGATATAAGCCATAAACTTACCCATTTTGTGGGGAATAGTAACCAATTGGTCTCGTGTTATCGCCTAGAACTGAAACTTTATCCCCCATGTCATCATAAAGCTCAAGGGACATTGAATCAACAGAAGTGCCACACTTCTTCCACAACTTCTCTTTGACAGCTTCTACCGTCATCTGACCCAAAAAGTGAAGAAATACATTATGCATTTAGAACATGACACAAGCCTAGTCAAGTTTCTTCTGGCTTAGAGATTACTAAGTGACGTTTATCATTACAATAAACCTAATAGAATTCCACAGTTATAGGCCTTGTTTTGGAAAATTAGATTCACCTCTCATCCTTGTATTAGAGTCTCAGGGGCTTCATGCTGGATCGACTTCAAAAAAAATAAGTTACTACTTACTAAAGTCGAACTATTGTGATTTCCAATTGCTTACTACACTCTTACTTCACATTATATAAGCATTAGTATAACAGAACAAGACTCAAACATCAACCTAATGCACTTAATTAACAAAATGGCACATACTTGTGGGGAGAAACGGACATCGGAAGAAAAACTCTTGATGTTGGAGTGAGTGACTCGTAAAATAACTGAATCATCCCCCTGAATCTGTAACCGAGAAGCCATGTCCTTATGATTTCTTTCTTCTGTGTAGCTATCTGCTATAAAAATAAAAATAAAAAAAAAAACATTGCGTAACCCTCAAATCTCGGGAACTAAATTATAAATTTATGTGCTCTTATCAGAAAATAATGATATAAATGCTTCGTTTCATATCTGTCCGTCATTCTGAAGAAAGACTTGCCTTTATGTTTCCCAGTGGCGGCCGGCGGAGATCGTGGGTGGAAGGGGGTGGTTCGGGAGGAGAGCAAAGATAAATTCAGCAGATTGTTTTTGTCGATTTATTTTTTCAATTAGCTCTCTTAATATTTGTAAATTTGCCCCTTAACCCCAGAGATATGATTGTCGCACTTAATTTCCTGAAATTAGTTAATAGTTGCACTTCATCCCCTGATCAACAATTGGTATATTAATTTTTTTTTTAGGATAAAGCATATTCTTTTATAATTATTATAAATGTATTTTTTTTTAATAACCAAATGATATTCAATTCTTGAATACGTGAGAATCTCTTACTCTTTTAGTGGAGAATCAGTCTAATTTGTCACATTGTGAAGACGTCATGTATGTGTTTTGCACTATATCAAATATCTGTTAATAAATGAATATTTTAGTAAATATAAGAATATGTATCATCAAATACTATACTTGAACCAAAATCATAAAATTTACATAATGTGTGTCTTAAATATGTTTCATTCTTTTATTATTTTGACCTCATAGGAAACTGAGCATCACATCATAAAATATTTGAACAAGACCCAAAAGTTACTTCTTAGTTGGTTATTAAGGCTTGAGAGTAACATTTGTGCCCGTTAAAATATATTTAGATGTTGATTTGATTAGAGAACAGAGAGCAGGAAATAAATTTCAGGGGAACACATGCAAAACTATATTTTGAGGGGTTAAAGGTGATGTTTTGGACAACTTATTAGAAGTGATTTTCAGCTTTTTTCTTTAAAAAGTTACTTTAGAGTGTTATCTATAAGAGCATCACCAGTGGTGTACCCAAATATTGGACTCAAATTCTTCATATGCACCCTGCTACAGTGTTTTGCACTCTCTGAAAAAGTTTTTTTCTGCAGCAATAGACATCAAAAGTGTGAACCCATTTTTAAAATCAATTTAAATTAAATTTATTTCACTAACTTAAAATTAAAGTCTATTTAAAAATACAATCAAAATTAATTTCGGACTAAAGAAAAAATAAATAAAATTCAAAATATTTGTAATTTTTTAATAATTATTAATTGTAGACAATTAACTCATTGATGGTCTCTTCATTATTTTTTTCAAGTGCGGATTTATATTTTATGTAATCATTATTCTATCTTTGATATGCCTTTTATCCATTTGAATCGAAATTTGATATTATATTATGAAAAGTTTTGTGATAATATTTTTATCTGCGTGTCAATTTATGATTAGATACTGAGATTTCAGATAAGATTTTTTTGTTGAAATTTCTTATCAGATTTCTTTTCCACATCGTATACGTGTCAATTTATGATTGGATGTTGAAAATGGGTTCAGCAATTTTGAGGGCTCAAATTTGGGTTCAATTGGAAGTAAATGGGTTCTGGGTGCATTTTGCACTCTCCTTTAGGTCCTCCAATGTGAGGTATTTTTTGCAAATTTTGGACATAAACTAATTTGGGCTCCCATATGGGTACACCACTGGTGATGCTCTAACAAAACAACTTAAGTTTCTCTTTAAAAAAATTATTTACCTTACAAAAGTCATAAGCTGGGGTTGGTTGCTTCTAGCTTCTAATGGCAATTTTGTAAATTATTCAAAGTTGGTTAGGACAATTTTATCCTTGTAATTTAAATGTTATTCCATTTTTGCCCCTCAATTCTCTTTACATTTGTTCAGATCCATCGTTTAATTCATTCTCTTCTTTTTTCTTCTTTCTTGTTTTTTTTTTTTTTTTTGATAACCCAGGTGTACAAGCTTACAATAGACTAATCCTGGACCCTCATAATCCTTGCCCTAGAACCCTGAAAGATGTAAATCGTAGGATGTGCCTCCACCAAGCCTCGAGATCCCACCATACTGTTGTACACTATGCGCACAAAGGGTTCTTCACCACAAATGACCCTTAGATAGACCCATAGAAATGCTTCCATCCAAGTTCCAAATGGAATTCGAACCCCCACCCTTGCCGCTGGAGCAAGCCTTATGAATTGTTGGTCAGCCAATTGGAGATATGCCCTGGGGGCTTCTTGTTTCTTGTTTCAACACAAACTTGTGTACACATAAATATCATTAATTTTTTGAAGAACTGAGTTTTCTTATTTTACTGATAATGTAAATAAATTTTATTTGTTTCTCCTTTAATTCTTTTCTACGAAGGGTTTTCAAAATGTCATTTGATTCTCAATATCGCAGGAGTCTTCTTTTTATTTTTTGTTAATTAGGGTTTAAGTGAGTTTTTTTGCCAGTAACAATTGCGTCCCTCATTTTTAGTTGTTTACATGTTAGATTTTTTTAGTATCATTCATTTGATTCTTGGTTTAACAAATTGTTCTTTTATTTTATTTGCAGTGTTTATAATGTGTAAATGATTGGTGTATTGTTCTTGATATTTATTAATTTGCATGTTGTTAATGTAGTTATGGACTCGTATCTTGGTCACAAAGTTCTGTTCTAGAGTTGACAAACTTTTTTTTTTCACAATATATTTGAGTCATAATTTGAGGACATTTCAATCTTTATACTAAAAATTATGGAAGTTGATGTATGTTATACAAAATACTTCAATTTGAACTAAAAACACTTATATCTCTAAAATTGTAAACACTAACAGCTTTTGATTTTAAATGATTTTGAACTTTTTTAAACAATCTCTAAAAAAAAAAAAAAAAAAAAAGCGCCAACCATCAATTTATTGAAAACACCATCTAGGTTCTGAAAATTAGAAACGTTTGGAAGTCAAAATGTGATTTTCCTTTTTCCCAAGTGAGTCATTTCTTTTTCACCTTTCCCCCCCTTTCTTATTCCAATTTCAGTTCCGTTTTCCGCAACCCGGCTCTACCGGGTCATAAAGTTCTCGGCGATTCGGGTCTTTTTCCCCAATTTTTAGCATACCCGACACAAAATCCCAAATTAACTGTATAAAACCCCACTCTAAGGTTTAGCCTTGAATAAATTATCAACTCGCAAAAATGTCATCATCGTCGGGCAGGCCGACGTTCGTGGCGGCCGGAGATAAGCAGATGGTTAAAGTGGCGGAGAGGCCGATTGCCCCTCCGATTCCGCCTTCTTCCAATTCATCCTCCGCCATAGTAGAGTACACGCCCCCCGCCCCTAACCCAGAGGACGAGGACCTCGAAATTAAGCTCCGCCGAATTCTTGAGTGTGTACCAGTTCGTGTCAGCAACACCTCCGGTAGTTCCGCCGGTTCCGGTTCCGGCGATTTCCATCAGGTATAGCAAGTAATTGCTGAAAATTTAAGTTCTTTCTCGTCAGTGTACAAGTCATTACTGACATCATTGATTATATGGTACACTCTATAAAAGGGTCTAATTCTCTCAAATTTACAATCAGAACTACAAAAAAGGAAGGCTAAATCTAATTCTACCTAGTATTGTTCTAAAATTTTGGAGGTTCATCATGGAAAGCTAGATGTTCTTACAACTAAGCAAGTGCATATTCTGGGTGCCTTAATAGTATAATTGTTTGTAAGATCATCTCCAACAGAAAAAGCTAATTTCTTTTTTTTAGCTAAACTCAGATTTCAGCAAGTGAACAGTGAAGATCTTCAATAACCATTTATAAAATCAGAGTTTTAGTTATTCATGATTAAAAGAATCTGGGTGCCAACAATGGGAGCTAAAACTCTGATTTTAGGCTCTTGGATCAGCTAATAAAAGAGTTGTTGGAGATGCTCTAAGACTAGAATCTTTGGAAGCACCATCTAATCTCTTATAGGCTTCGGTTATCTCCTCAATTTTGGTATTGCAGTTGACTCTAATCTATTTTGTCAGCAATTACTTTTATTTCTCATTTGATGTTGGGGCGAAACAGAGCTCATAGGGGCTTGTTTGTCAGAGTTATTCAAATACAGTTCATGACTTCATTTTTAGAATTAGATTGAGCAGAATAGATAAGAATATTTTAGGTCATATTTTATTGCAAGAAATACATTAGCAACAACCATATACGACTCTCTACCTCATTGACTGTGGCAAATTGTAAGATTACTCTATAAATACTCATGCCACTCTTATTTTATCGTTCTAAACATTTGGGTTACTTTGGTGGTTCCAAGTATTTTGGCTTGAGTAGTTGAATCACTTACGATTTTTCAGGTTCACTTGGGCATTGATTAGTGGTAACTGATATAAGAAATGATATTCCTACAAGGCTACAATATGTTAAATAATAACCATTTCCAAGCAACTTTTTACATAATTGAAGGTGGAAGAAGGTAACAAGAAAGTATCCCAGAGCAATACCTTAGCACGGGGTCAAAGATATACTGAAGAACATTTCCAAATCCTAGGAGAAGATACTCCATTTGATATCTTCTAGATATTAGAAGGCTGCATTAAAGAGTAAGAGAGAGGCTATTATGATGTTGATTGTTGAGATATGTTAGATTGTCCCATATTTCATAGTTTTGAAAATTGAGTTGTAAAGCTAAAAGCACAACAGAGATGGGAAACCCTAAAGTACAAATAGCTGAATGCCTGAATCTCTACATGTATGATTACGTGTGCCCAACATCTCAAGCAATTAGGTGGAGATAGGATTCAAGCCTATTTCCTTCCTCTTTCTTTATTTCCCAATTGTATCATATCAAGAAAATTGACGCCTTAATGTAAGAAGGGAAATAATTTGATATAAGAATTTAACGATTAGCATTTGGCATCATGGCTCGGTCAATTTGGTTACATGTTGGCTCAGTTCTTTTCTTTTTGGTAATAAAATGTTGGTTCAGTTCTTTTCTTTTTGGTAATAAAATGTTGGTTCAGTTCATCTTATGGAAGATTCTATCTTTTTCGATATTGTCAGAAGAAGTTGCCCACCCCCCGGCATGTGAGATATGTGCAAGAATTTTAAAGTTAGGTGCCTGTCAATTGCATGTTGATTTTCAGTGTAACAATTTTCTGTTGTTCAATTGTGAATAAGATGCTGACCTATCCTTTAAGAGGGATGTGAAAGCATTAATACTTTAGAAACATGAGTTCATGGCTGTGTAAAACATTCATATATTTCAAGTCCATTAATTGACAAAATGGTGTCTCCCCTTTTACTTGGACACAACAAGCTGACTTAGGTGCTCTTTCACGAATGTTTGACCTTTTAACTTACATTGTGGAGGTATTCTGGTAACAGTATCGTCAAATGAGACGGAAAGAACAAGACCGGCTTTCAAGGATGGATGCTGACTTCCAGAAAAGAAAAGAAGTAGCTGAATTCAACAAAAGAAGGGAAGAAAGATTAAAAGCTGCAGAGGAGCGTACAGCAAAGAAACGTGCAATACGTCAGAAGAAAAAGCAGAAGAAGAAAGAAAAAAAGATAAAATCAGAAGCAGGGGGAGAACAACAGAAGGAACAATCTTCCGACGAGGATGGGGACTCAGATAACGATGATTTTTAGAGGTGATTGAGATATATTTCACAGTCATACTAAATCTCTTACTTGAAGATTAAAAGGTGATATATAAAGACTGACTTAGCGAACTTCTGAGTTACTATCAGGTTCTATGTGTAGTTTTAGACTGAAAAAATGAATTTATGGTGCCTAGGCTTAGAACATTTATCCTTTCTATTACATGGGAGATGTATGATCTTGTTGGTTAGATGGATATATATGATTCCTTCTACTATGTACTAGGATTGTTGCTTAATGCTTCATTTTAAATGGCAAGAATTCTACAATTCTTTCTTTTTAAATGCTGTTATAATTATGTGATATCATTTGGGAGGAAAAAGTTCCTATAAGTTTGAGTTTATAAATTATAATAGATAAAAGTTGTTCAAGCTGATTGTTATAATAAACTAAATAGCATTGATATAATAATTTCGAAATTGATTCGGGATCGATTTGGTAACTTAAATATGTACATAGCTCTTGTTTGGTTTGATTAGAGTTCAATCTGACAATTTGGGTTTAAATTCTAAAAAGAATTTGTAAAATTTTAAAGTATTAAACCAAACATATTATAATATAACAAATAGAAGTTGGTAGATTTCACCAAACGCCATTAGATAAAAGTTTTGTTGAACAAATTACGCCAAGGGAGGCCACCATGACATGATCACACAACAATCTTCTTTTTCACGGTTTCTTATTTTTAGTTCTAGACTTAACTCTTGCGGAATCCAAATCGATTCAATCACATCAACAAATTGGTGTAATTATATGTGTTCCTTTCTTTTTTCATATAATAATAATTACTCACAAAAGAAGAGAAAACGAATGTTTTATTCATAGTAAATTTAACCAAGTTGTTACTACACTATAAAAGACAATGATAAATTGGAGTAGCAATTAGTAGAATTTGTATCTCTCCTCTTTTAACTCTTTGACGTGTAATTGGAAAAGATATTTCTATTTTACCCAAAAATATATATATATTTTGTGTATTGCACTTACTTGACAGTGAAATTCCAAAATTACCATAATCTCCCCCTTCAGATTCTCCCTCCCTTTATTCTCTGAATCTCTCCATCTTTCTCATCGAACTCTCCGTTTCAATTATCAGAAACCCTAATCGCCATGGCAGAATATGTTCATTCAGCGCTCGGAGGTGGAGCAGGTCTTATTCATATTTTTACATTTAAATTCACGCATTTTTCATTATGCATCATAATGGGCATCTAATTGTTAATTATTCATTTCATCAGTTTATTGATCCATTTCTCCAGTATGTAATTAAGTCTATTTTATTTTAAACTCTGCAGTTGCTGATGTGTTATTGTGGAAGAGATGGTGCAGTAGCGTAGGTTTGCTTGTGGGATCGACTGCTCTATGGTTCCTATTCGAACGAGCCGGATACAATTTACTTTCCTTTGTATCCAATGTTTTATTGTTACTTGTCGTAATCTTGTTCTTTTGGGCTAAATCTGCATCGCTTCTCAATAGGTAAACATTCCAACACACTTTTATAATTACTTACTGGATTTATTGCATTATTGTGTTGGATTTCACTGACGTATTATAAGTCTTATTTTGGAAAGTAGTTGATGAATTTTAAATTGAAAGACAGAAGGATTCTTGTTTCTGTCTTTTCTTATTCTAGAGTATGGGGTTTTGAGCTGTATTATGATGTTGTGAGTTTTAATATCTTGATTGTTTGCGCGGACTTAATGAACAAAAGGTTTCTATGGTTTTAGACCTCTTCCGCCTCTCCCCAATCTCGAGATTTCAGAAGAGAATGTTGTGAAGGCTGCTGATGAGACGCGTGTCTGGGTAAATCATGCATTGGCGATTGCACATGATATTGCAATCACTGGAAACTGGAGACCCTTTAGTCAGGTGTTATAATTTGTTGTGCTGCTTAATAGATGTTTTGTTTGTCAAGCGTGATTATAATACGGCTAATTTGGAGGAATAACGTGTCCAATGGGTTTTGTTTGTTAGGTTGCTATAAGCTTATGGGTTGTTTCCTATGTTGGCAGTTTCTTCAACTTTCTGACACTGGTCTACATAGGTATGTATGGATTTCTTCATTATTTTACGTACCATTTTTTTCCGAATAATAATGTGGTTCAAATTGCAATTCTTCATGACAGGGGTTCTTCTTAGTTTATCATTGCCTGTGTTGTATGCCAAGTATCAAAATCCAATTGATGACAAGCTGAATGTAGCATATAATATAGCTCGGATACAATACCGAAATTTTGATGATAAGATACTGAGCAAGATTCCATTGCCTTCAAACAAGGAGAAGAAGATCCAGTAGACTCATTGGTAATCTCTCTGTTTCTCAGATTGTCCACTTTGCATGTATGGTTGTTTATCCTTTGGTTTTTGAGAACATATGGTTGTTTATCTTTGTGTCTTCAAAATTCATGTGCCTTATAAAGTCCTTTGGTACGCTTGAAGTATTATGCCAAAACATGCTAGAAACAAGCCATGTCTAGTGGATATAGTTGCCCGCCCATCTCGGATGTTACACCTGTGCACACCACATCTGTAGTTTTGGGGCTCACAGTGCATGTAAAATATGTAACATTAGATACTCTTTATGCATTTATGGAAAAAGGTAAAGAATTATATTAAGTTAAATAAAAAAACATGTATTATAATTTGTAGGATATTTATATATATATATTCATGGTACGACTTTCAACTTCTTAGTTCATTAACTTAGTTATATATCTACATGTTAGAGCACTCAGCCTCATAATTCATACAGTTTGATGGAGGAAATACACAACATACATGATCTCCATATTACAGATTTGGACTTGGAATATGACTTTCATCATTCTGTATTATATTTTTTATGTAAACAAGCAAATTTTTAAGTCTTAAGGGAGTTTTGCCATGTCTGCAATCCGGGAATTTTTATGTAATATTAACAGCATATGATTTGCGTATTTGTTTCACCCGTATTATTTGTATGCATTTATTCAGGTACCTTTTGGTGGTTGCTTAGCATCTAGCCTCGAATGAAAGAAATTTTCAGAACCATCTGGAAGGGCTGTCATTCACTTTAACAGTTTGTCCAATTTGTTAGAGATTTTTGGTTCTTGCGACTTGTTTATAGTAATTTTGTCATTGTTGAGCTGTATAGCTTTCCACTAGCTTCTTGGGCTGGATATAGGAACAATCATGACGATATGAATTTGGTTGTGGAGCTTGAAATTTGTAAAACTGGGTTCTTCAGTTTTCCTTTTTTTGAATTATTTACCTTAAAATGTCAGGATTATAGATGAGATAATGTCTTTAAAGTGTGTCGCCGAGTAGAGTTGCAATTATTTTTTGCCTTGGTGTTCTAATTGTTAGAACAAATATTTAAATTTTTATTGCTAGTTTGTTGCTTTAGAGGAGCCCTTTCAAAAAAAAGAAAACTTCCGGATCTTTTGTTTATGTTGTGCGGTGAACACTAAAGCACCAAACTGTTTAATATTCGACGTGTGTTAATTGATAGAAGCCCGTTTAATCTCAGTTTGGTATACATAGTAAATTAAGTTTGAATAATATTTTCTCTTAATAATTCTTCAAGTTTGGTTTAATTATGAAAAATTGACAAAAATATTCTTAAAAGCATTAAGTGATTCGAGACGTCAATATTTGGTTAGACTAAAGGTCATGTGTGCTAGGTTCATTTATCAATAAATACATATTAAATTTCGATATGAAAAGAAAAAATGCTTGGACTGTTGCAGTTTGATTTTATTCGAAAACAATGTTGTACCCCAAGGGCATTGCCTTAGGTCAAGTATTTTATATGAAGAATAAAAAGAAATTACATAAACTAAATGTTATCAGTAAAATATGCAGATAATTATTTCAGCGGCTAGAATTTCTCTTGGGTAGAATACAAAAATTAATAAGAGAGTTAATTTTGAAAATGACCTTATATAAAATATGTATACAAAAGATGAAATGTAACTCAAATAATTTGACCTATATACTAATAAATAAAAAGATTAATTACTCTTGTATACAAACTTAACTAGGTATAATTATTCTCTTTCAGACGCATAAACATACATATATATTTGGGAAATAATCCACTGCAATTTTTCGAGAAAAAAATATTAAAAGTTTACATAATGCAGAAAAAGGAAAAAGAAATATTTTTTCAAATGCTTGGTATGGGAATGTAATTTGGTTGAACACAAAATGACTTGTAGAGCTGCATCTATAACACTAGCTACATCTGGATAAAATACGAGATCCCACTTAAGACAATCTGATTACGTTGTCTTCATTGCCGTTTCCAAATGCTTTTACTAAAGCTTATACAGATCATGCAATCTTAGGAATCGGAACACTGTCTGAAGGCGGCAATGTGACCGAGCGCAATAGCTCCAAGGAGCACACAAGTCCTAAAAAATGTGAAAGTATTGTGTTTGCCGATGCCTGTAAAAGAATGGGCACCCATGGAACGAGCATATGAGTGACTTGCTTGCAAAGATAAAGTTTGCTCATCAATTTAAACACCACATCAACACAAATATATATATATATATATATATATATATATATATATATATAGATTCAGGATTCAGATTGCGACATCAAGAACGATGGTATATGTAATGATGATAAGCAAGTTGAAGTTAAGTTGTAAATGGTACCTGCACCAAGAACACATCCAAGGCAAGGACTGGACTATTCCCTTTGTAATAAGGATTAGCTGAAGTTGTAAGTGCTTTGGCTACCAAAAAACCCACTGTCGCTTGCATACCGAGTACAGCGGCACCCATACCCAAAAGATTTACAGCTATTCCATTTTTAAGACTGCTTACAACATCTGCACGAGGGGGTGCCTGAAAGAACATTTTTAACTTGTTAACCAAACTAGAAATATTCAGAATAACTGATGTCATATTTGATAAGATGGAATGACATAGCGAACCTACTTATTGGAAGTTCAGTGAATTAGGTATATTTGGGGTTAGGGGACACAGACAAGTATCAAAACACTGTGCACAAGCACATTTGGTATTGCCACTATAAAGAGTGCAAAGCAAATGGGTAAAGTGCATATTTGAAGGCTGAAGTAGAAGACCACATGCGCAAGCAATTATTCTTTTGTAATTTATATTAGTGGGTCTTACAATGACTTTTTTTGGCATCCCTTTCACACTTCCTAACATCAGCTTCATGTACATCACCAATTTTTTATTGTAGTTTTATTGTTTCCTCTTTTCTTTCTCTTTATATATCTGTGCTTTAGAGATATTTGATGGGGTTGTTTGAAATTTGAAATATGCTTGACTTCAGATATCGCTTATACAAGGCTGCAATAATTTAGTTACTTTTCTAAATATTACACGTGATAATCCTATTAATTTTACAACTCTAGTATAGCTCTTATATTGTAAAATGTATGTCCTCAACTGATCATTAGCAGGGCAGGACTGGAGTTCTTTAAATGTCTGCAGTTCACCCAAAAGTCTCCGACATTCAGAAGACCTTTAGCACCCTTAGTAGTTCCAAACATTGCATGAACATGACTACTCTTTTTTATATTCATTAAGCTTCTGCGTCTCTCAACATCTCTTCATGTTTTGGTCACTCTAGATCATCTCAAGTTCTCAACTCACAATTCTTAAGTTGGCATCTTAATCATAAACTAAACATGAAGACTTTCCATTCATCTTTTCCTGGATGAAGATAAGTGGGTCCGTGGAATGATTTTCGCTACACGTTTTTTAATTTGCAGGGATATCAAAAGTCTGGATGGAAGGACTTATTTAGGAGGTCGAAATTCATTACCCAGAAGTTACGGGACCAAATTTTAGAGTTCGGTTATGACTAATCTAACACAGCTCTGTCAAATATTCTGAAATTTAAGCTGTATGTGATCTGACAGAAAGTCAAAGTACACTGGAAACCTGACATCTACCTCAATGTATTAAACGATACCAGAAGAATCATTTACCTCCGAACACTCTAAGGCCACAAAATGAACATATACTATAATTTGTTCAAGCTCTATGATGACAATGTATAAGGAATGTTTACACAGATCTTGATTTGGTCTTCTTTATTCATCATCTATATTATGATCTCCTAGTTACCCATTATATGTGTAATAAGCTTATGTGTCATATAAGGCATTTGAATTTTAAAAATATCAACAAATTACTGTCACTTTAGGCAACAAAAATCTCAAAAGTAAATTATAATGTTATCTCATATTCAAATATCATTAATTACCTTTGAAGGATCATTGGCTGATTTCCGAAGTCTATCCGATAACCTAATATAACCAAAAGACCAGAACACGGAAATGAAAGCAGCTGCAATTCCACCAGCATTTGCATAAAAGGTAACTGGCGATGTAATCTTCCCAGTAATAACAATAGAGAACGAAAGGATGACGGCAGCAACAACCGTAGAAACTAGCTGTCCCCAGAAACCAAAACTTCCCAATCTCTTGAAATACCTCGAAGTTCTCTCTAATCTTTTTGAAACCTAAAATTGACAATTTGGAACTGATATTTGTAAGGGTAAATCAAATAATAATTGGATACTGCACAGCATTTACTATTGCATCCGTGTCAAATCTCACATCAATTATCAATTTAATTTGCCCTCATATTACAATGATGATAGTAGTTTTAACTAGAAATACTAAGTAACATAACCAAAATCTTGAATTATATTATGTTTCTGCATTTCTTTGGAGATAATTTTTGCTGGTTCACATAACTACTATGCAAATTTACTATAAAGAGCGCATTAGAATTCACAGAGAACCTCAATTACAATAGCCAGCATGTAATATTAAGCAGATTTTCGAACTCAAATAACATAAATAAATAAATTAAAGGGAAATGCTGAGTTTCAATTCTTAAAAAGCTTGAAATCCCTAGTTTAGCTAAAACAGACACCAAAACCCTAAACCTTAAAAATAAATCATATCACTCTAAAATCGTTAAATTCTCAACACCGTAATTTCCCCTACATAGCACATACAATAAATTTTTGTAATTCACATCCATAAAATGAATGCATTGTGAGTACAGAGAGAGAGAAAGAGACCTGAGCAAGTTTAGCATTTTCAGACTCGTCAGTCGGAGAACTATAAGCAGCAGCAATGGGAGCGGAAGCTAGGGTTTTTCGACGGTTATTATTGAGAATTAAGTAAGGTGAAGATAAACTTTTGAGTAAATTCAGTGACGAAAGAGATGAATGAAGATCGAGGGTGCTGTTAAAACGAAGTAATGGCCGAGGGATATGAAAGGATAAGCGTTTAGAAAACGCCGCCGGCGGAACTGGTGGTGCGATGCCGGAGCGAGCTGCCGGTAACACAAGAGTCTGCATATTTTTATATTGGTAAAGCGTTTTTAGCTTTGGAATATTTTTCTTCTCTTCTCAGTTCTTTTTTTTTTTTTCCCCATCTTATAGTAATTGCTAGAATAATTTTAATGTCTCCTAATTTAGTTTAGTGAATTCTCATCTACAATTTTTTCTTTTCCGTCTTTAACTTAACTTAATCACTTTTGAGACGGCATGATCATCTTTCAATGAAAGTTCAAACTTGCATTCATTACATTGTAATAATTAATCTATTCCACTAAATCAATCAATCACATATTGATATTCTTATCAATATTTTTAGTAATATAATGTTTCGTAATTTCACTTTTATATTTCAATCATTTATTTTACGAAGTTTTTGTGGAGCTAAAAGTTTATTTTGAGAAACCGAACAAAAACTCTTCCACATACACCCTCTAATGTGGATTAAAAATTAGTATTACCAAGTCCAAGATAAGCTAACGCAAAGTAGGTTGAAAGTTTTAGAATTAGTTTAATTTACTCGGGATTGTAAAAATTTAAAATAATGTCTCATTTTGAGTATTAA
Organism: Penstemon barbatus; assembly: GCA_003313485.2. Classification (NCBI taxonomy): domain Eukaryota; kingdom Viridiplantae; phylum Streptophyta; class Magnoliopsida; order Lamiales; family Plantaginaceae; genus Penstemon; species Penstemon barbatus. The sequence goes on along the minus strand of CM064884.1, from coordinate 85,711,918 downwards.
CCTTTCTTCATAGGTATAGCTAGTCTTGAGCTTGTTGGCATATAATCGCTTACAATGGATATATATATATATATATATATATATATATATATATATATATATATATATACATCCATGATTCATGCAATGCAACCTCCATAACCAGGTTTGTCTTTTCTCTAACATTCAAGTCTTAAAAACGATCTTAAATTTAGCCAAAAGGTTCAAAACATATTTCACCTTACAAAACAGACTGACTAAATCTAAATCTGCTGCCATTTTCTCAATTTAATATGCAAATAGCAATTTTAATGCCCACCAGAGCTTCAACACAAAGGTATTTGACTATCTGATATCTTCAATTATCAAATTACAAAAACAGCCACTAAACAAAAAAGTATATCCTCTTTATTCCGTCTTTGTCAAGGATCTACTAAAATTTAATACATCATCTATGTTGCGCTAGTCATCTACATATCACATATTTTGCGATATTTTCATATGGTGAGACATACCCGGTCAGTGCAAGTTGTCCCTCGTTTCTATTTATGAACCAGAAAGGAACGGGACCTGAGCTATAGTTGCCGGAAGGGAAAAATTGACATTATGCATAGCAATATAGGCAGCAATACCGGCAGCATAACCGGCTAGAGCAAAGCCACTTACCTGCCAAGAAATAATATAAATAAACAAATATATCATCAAAATCACCAAAAAACAAGTCCAAGTAATTGACATTTTGCACCCCAGAATTACACTATTTTGGTACTTTGCACCCTAAAAGCAAAATTTTGGCACATTGCACCCCCTAATTGCATATTCTTTGGCGAAATGCACCCTACTGGGGTGCAAAATGTCCATTGTATTTGTTAAAAATATGCAATTTGAGGGATTAAATTGTCAAATTTGTAACTTAGGGTGCAAAGTGCAAAAAATTGTGCATTTCCAGGGTGCAAAATGACAATTACTCAATAAGTTTTGACATATGTTTCATGTGATGTATATACCTTCCGTAGGTACCAAAAGAAGTCGACTTTTTCCATTCCCATGAACGCGACACCAGCAGCAGAGCCAATGACTAACATAGATCCACCAGTACCAGCACAATATGCTACGAGCTGCCAAAACTCAGAATCTTGAGGAAAAGACGAGAGGTCATACATTCCCATTGTTGCTGCAACTAGTGGGACATTGTCTATAATTGCCGATACAACTCCTATTGAACTTGCAATTAGTTCAACATTTGGGATATTGGCGTCGAGATAATTTGCTATTTCCCGTAGAATACCGGCTGCCTCCAGGCTATTATCAGAACAAAAAACATTGACGCACTTGTAATACGAATATTATGCATACATAGGTTTAACATTTTTAGAAGGGAAAATCACATTTTCCTCCATTTTAAAGCCATTTCTCACTTTAGTACGTAATTGTTTCACTTCTGCATTTGAATCCTCAGCTTTATAAATTGTTGCATTTCAAGACCTTGCCCGTTCAAGGTGCCTTAAGGTAGTGAAGTTCGAAATGGTCAAAAGTTAAACGAGTGAAGTGCAAAGGTTAGGGGGTCAAGTGTAATCTTTTCAAACATGAAATCATATGGAGATGTGCCCACCGCAGATCAGCAAAAGGTTGTGAAATGTAACAAAGGTCAAGGGGGCAAGTGTAAATACAAATCAGTTAGGGACATAGTGTAAACTAGCTAAAATGTCAGGGGCAAAGTGCAATATTGCTTTCATCGAATTAACATGAAAGGTGGGTTTTAGACTTTTAATCATTAGTAGCACGCCGTATTTCTATTGGCCATGTCAACCTGATGACGAGGAATTTCAATAGGAATTCTGTACTTATATCTATAATAATACACAATAATGGATTAAGCCCTTGGGAAACCAAAAAATAATAATACACAATAATCGAAGTATAAATATAGTACCTGCTGACTGATAGAAGGATACCGAGGAAGAAAAGAGCTCCTTGAGTGTCGATACGCGATAAAGCTTGTGGTACTTTTAACCGTTGCCTCTCAGATTCACCATAGTGAATGGCATCAGTAAGGATCCAAAGGACTCCGAGTCCAAGAAGTATACCCATGTAAGGAGGTAAGCCAGTCAAAGCTTTGAAAACCGGAACAAATACTAAGGCAGCGATTCCAACGGAGAAAACAAGCTTGCCACGAGGAGCCATCTGTTCAGATGCCAGAACACTTTCTGAACTTTGTTTACCATTTACTTCACTGGATAAAAAGAGAATTGTAATTTGATTTTAGATATCAAGAATTCTTATTTTAAATACTTATTTTTCTGCATGAAAAAGGGTACCTAGTGAAGGACATGAGAGCCAGAGGGACAGCCAGGGAAACGGCCGAGGGTATTACTAAGTCCTGTGTCCACAAAAGAAGAATAAATTTATAGTATCAATCTTTTTTTAATTTCCTAATTTGGAAACCAGATAGTATACTAAATGATCATATAACCTTCATTGTCTGCAATGTAGATATCTGACCATGTATCCACAGCATAGTAGTAGTAACATCGCCAATTGGGGTCCATGCTCCACCAGCATTTGCTGCTATAACAACAACCGCACCAAGAATCCTGTAAAGCAAATACATTTAAAACTTCTCACGCAATCAAGTGGTTCTATATGCAGAGGAAGTGCAAATGGCGGCACTTACTTACGGTATTCTCCAGGAGGTACCAACTTTCTCAACAATGACACCATTACAATGGTAGAGGTCAAGTTGTCAAGGATTGAGCTGAGAAAAAATGTCACAAAACCTATCTGGCACCACACAAATTATAAGGTGGTTTTTTAAGACATTAACTTCTATGTGCAAATTTAGCTAATTAATTTCATTTTGGGGTGGTTTGAAGAACAAAAAAGTTGTATGAAGAACATTTACCACCCAAAGCAGAGTTCTTGGCTTGCGAGTGGTGATATTATCTGTGACAAGCTTGAATCCTTGATGAGCATCAACTATCTCTACGATGGTCATTGCACCAAGCAAAAAGAATACTATTTCACTAACTTCAGCAGATGCATGAGACAACTCTGAAACAGCTACCTCTGTTGAAGGGGCCTGCAAAAAGGATGATATAGTGTGGCCTAAAATTTCTTAATCTTGGTTGAACAACATATAATTTGCCCAGAGCCTTCTTATCTATAGAACACTTAATATTAATAACAAACTAACCACAAAGAAATTAAGTTGAAGACAACAACTTCATAGATTACAGATATTATTGGATAGATTCGAAAGGAGAAGGGAGTGATGGGTTCTAGGTGCAGTTAACTTACGCCATCTTAAGGTTAGTGTCCCAATAATAATCAAAATCGCATGAAAAGCACAGCCAACTTGCTCAATTCAAGAGCAAGCTTCATCAAAGAAAAAGCTCACACTCATAGAAATATAAAAAAATTAAATTTGAAACTCTGAGGAAGTATAAATCTTACTCCAATGCTCCGTACGACCCACAAACTAACAGCCATCAAAAGTCCCACTCCACTTTTATTGAAGGCAAGCGATTCTTCAAATATTATTCCAGCATACCCAATTCCAAATAACAATGCCATTGCAAGATCCTAAAGAATAACAAGTCTTTGGTTAAACAAACAAATGTTTATTACAAGAATTGTTTATTCAAACAAAGATTCAGACAGGTGAAGATAAACCTGATTTGCTGCCACCCAAGAATGATTTATTGCGAGTGCTCCAGTTCCAGCAGCGGCAAGAACTGCAAGAGCTTTCAGAAAATCTGTCTTTGGTTTATAACTGGCTTCAAAATCTTCAGAGCTTGTTTCATCTACGGAACATAAAGGATCACATGTTCCAGGTGGACTCAAGTCCTAATATCATGAACATAATTAACAAGTTAGCCCAAATCAACTTTATTTGCCAGAAAAGGCTGTATAATTATATTGTTTGTAACATTGATGCCAAAAACTTATTAGTCAAAGTTTCAAATATTTACTGCACAAATTCCACCCTGTCCTATTGTTCTTTAAATGGAAATTCATAACCATATTCAAGAAAAGTACCTGACTCTAAATTCTTTTACTGCTAATTGATACAATGAAATCAATTTAGGACATTTCACCAGTAGTAATTAGCAAAGCAATGAGACCCAAGGTTCAACGTGCTATATTGAAATCCATAATATGATTTATCCGAATCATCATCAAAATTCTCAAAACCAAAATTCAATATTTTGAAACTTCCCAAAAATCTCGCATTACCATTTATGAACCACTCACCTTTTACATATATGGGTAACACTCACTTTACTTCATCCATTGGAGCCAGAAAGTGCAAATGTGAAATGAGACTTCAAAAGTTACATATGATTTTTGACGATTAACCATTCAAGAGAATTAGAATATAGATAAATAAAATAACCTGAAGCTTATTTTCTGAGTTGGGCTGAGATTGAGTTGAGCCACCCCGAGCTTTTTCTTCGGCCCGGGTTAGAAATGAACCGTTTCTATGCAACAATAATCTTTGTTGTCCATCTCTTTGCCTCAACCAAGATGAAGACTGAGGTAAATTGGAAGACGGGGGTAGTGGGTTTTTCTTGAATTTGTGAAATGATGAATAATTGATCGGGGTTCTAAGTCTATGTGGGAGAACAGTAGACATTGTTGTGAATATGGTTTAGAGCTTGAAGAAGCTAATGGTGAATGGAATGGATGGGATTTTTGAGAGGGCTTTGATTTTGTCAGACAAAACGAATAGCGCTTTTAGGATTTCCATTCCGAGGTTGAACACGATTATTTCTATTTGGTTGTATACTTTATTTGTGGCTGTTAATTTTAAAGACAAACTTGCACAATTTAATTTGTTAATAAAAATAATTTGTTTCTTAGTTTGAATTTGATGGAAGTCAAACTTTAATTGTATTGTTCAGTTGTCGAGAAAGTGGAGGAAATCGAAGGAAATCAGTTTTTTCTTTCTTTCATTTATTGTTTGGATAGCAGGAAAGGAAGTTACTATTTTTCTTCAACTTTTCTGCTAAAAATTGTGTAAAGAAAAATTTTCCCACCAATTTGACAGGGAAATACTGAAAAATCTTGGAAAAATTTTAGAATAAATTATAAAACCAACCCTTGTACTTTGTCTATCTACCCAAACCTCCTATTAATGATTTTTTTTAACAAAATCTCATTTGTGCTTATTTATTATTAGCAAAAAATACTCTATCAAGTTATAATAGCAATTATATCCCCATAAAATGTCGCAAAAATTCCCATTTTAGACGCTAACAACCCAAAGAAAATATAATTCTTATCTTGAAACTAGAAAAGTATAGATAGCAAAAGACAATATCAACTAAATTTGACATAAATTCCAACCAAAGTAAAAGTTAAATATTTTAATCATTTATATAGATAAAAAAATATTACTTCTTTTTTTTAAACTTTCTTAACAACCAAACTTCTGCAAGAAAAATAGTTTTTTGACGACCAAACATGTAGAAGAAAATAACTTTTTTTTCCTTTCCTTTCTTTTTTATTTTCCTACAATTTTTTCTCACTTTCCATACTACCAAACAAGCTATAAGTTTTCAAATGTTTATATATTTATGTCGTGAGAATTAGGAGTTGAAATTAGTGACCTAAAATCAATATTTAATATGAAATGTAGCTTTTGGCAAAAAAAACTATTTCTAAAAGGGAAATTTTGTCAATATCACGAAAAATCGGAAAAGAATAAGTGTTTAAATAAAATCAGGATTGTTTGCTCTTTTCCCACAAATATTTCATAGTTTTGCAATAGAAAACAAAATTAATGTGGAATTGAGAATGATTCTTACTTCTTATATAGTTTAATAATTTTTCGAAATTAACTTTTGGCTTACTTAAGTAATAGAATCATTATAATTCTTCTTCTTAAATAAACCATGTCAAATTTCAGAATTTGACTTAAAATTAGAAAACTACTAATAGGCCAATTAGATGATTATGTAAAGTTAAATTTGGAAAAGCTAGAGTTTTAAGGGTATGTTTGTCCTTTTCTCTTTCTGAAAATGATTTCAAAAATAAATTGAGATTTTAGAAAATTTATAAGGTTTTTATGATATTGTTTCTTTAGATTTTTTGAGATGAAATAAATAGTATGTATACGTATTTTAGAGATTATGGAAAGAAGAAAAATTGTGTAAGAAATACAACATGTTACGTTATGTGAAACTATGTTTGTTACTTCATTATTTTATGTCAAATGAAATAGAATTATTTTCTTGGAGATAATGGATAAGATAAGTTTATTTACGAAAATAAAAGAAGTCGTTTGTTTATGCATATGAAAACCAAAGAAACAGGATTCAAAAAATTATGGACTATTTTGTCATTAGTCGAAATTAAATGGATGAAATGTGCAACTTTATATAATTTGAAGTGGCACTCAGGATATGACACGTGTCAAATTTCCCCTAACTTCCTTCTTCGCCTCTAAATTTCTCTTCCCTGAACAAGAAAAATCAAAGCGGATATAGATTGAGAGGTCTAAAGTGAAATGGCAGCCATTACGCAAATTCCTTCTTCACTTTGCTGCTACTCTTCCGTTCGCGGTAAATCAAATTCTAAGTTTCTAATTTCTCGCACTGCAATGTTGTATGTATAATTGTTGTGTATATATATTCTATATTCTGCAGATATTAGTTTCTCGCGGTCACCAAAATCTGTTCCCTCAGCCATTTTCCCGCGCCAATTCGGAACCGCATTCGCCCCTGGTTCCTCTCTTTGTAAGCAATCTTCTCAAAGTAGTATTTAGTGTATTTGATTCTGTTTCAGTTAAATTTCGTGGTGATTGTTTATAGTGTAAATAGTTGAAGAGAAGAGGGCACTAATTAATAGAATAATGGAACTTAAAGATGTAATTCTAGGTATTCATTTTTGGTTTCAGTGATACAGAGGCCTTTCCACCGAAGAAACTCTGTGTCCAATTCAAAACCCGTTACCATAAAATGTGAGCAGAGCACTGAGGGTGGTGGTGTTGACGTATGGCTTGGGCGAGTGGCGATGATTGGCTTTGCGGTTGCTCTTAGTGTCGAAGTCGCAACTGGAAAAGGACTTCTCGAGGTATGACATCTTACAAATGCTTTTATTATGATTTTGAACCACTTGTTTTGTTAGCTACAATTTCATTAATTGTGCTTATTTATCTACACCCCGTGGTATAAATCACAAGGTACAGATATATGTTTACAGTAGATCCATATTTATGTTGGATGGAGAAGATTGTATATAACACATAAATTTCAGCTGTACACGAGCCATTTAAATATGATCTTGTTCTGCAGCATGCTTGTAAGGTCTAACTTAAGCTTTGGGTTAAGTAATATCTTTGGATTCCCTTGTAAGTAACATGTATTATTATACTAAGAGTATAGAATAGGAAATTGTGCTTTGAGGGTTAACATTATTTGAAGGCGTTGTCAAAGTTTAAAGAGGAAAAGATCAGAACTTTGTTTATGGGCCATGATAAATTTATAAGATTAGGCAAGGTACAATTCAATGGCCTTTATGTCTCATGTCGTATCCCCAAATTAAGGAGGCTTATCCCTCATGTTTTTGTGGGATATAGGAAGCCTTTCTTCCGACAGAGAAATATCTTATGATAGACGGTTTTCTTTTTGTGTATGGAATGTAGAAGTCTCTATTTCTGCCAATCTGAAAGAAGAACATTGATAATTGGGTGCTCCAGTGCAGGTTCAGTGGAAAATTTGTTGTACCCTCTTGTCAATTATCTTAGTATGACAAGAGAAAGCAAAATTTTAGTAGTAGCTCACGAAGTTTATACCTTTGACATAAACTGAGTAGCTAGATTACTCAAAGCTTTTGCTGGAGTGTTGGCTATGATTCTTTCACTTTGCGTCAATGTGATTGCATATGGTTACAACAAATGCAGTATGTGAGTTCTTTTTTTTTTTTTTTTTAAAATTTCTTTTCCGACTCTTGCAGAATTTTGGACTCATAACACCTTTGCCAACAGTGGCTTTGGCAGTTACTGCCCTTGTGGGAGTTCTTACTGCAATCTTCATCTTCCAATCTGCATCAAAGAATTGATCGGCGTAATACCGTCCTTTCTGGTGATCATCTATAAAATGTTGCATGTTGTATTTGTAATTTTTACATATATAGATGGCCTACTTTTGTGATAGTGATCATATTTATTGACAATGTATATATGATCAAGACATTAATTATTCCCTTATTTTTTGTTTACTTATCCACTTTTGTGTCATTACATTTGACGGGTTGTCAATTGTTGAAATTTTGAAATTTGAGATTTTAATTTGTTATATATTAGTATATAATTTTCAATGAATGTATATGTGACCCTTAAATGGGATAGATGGTATTTTGGTCCTTGTATTAAATGTTGAAAACCATTAGCAGTCCTTCTCAATAAGAAAAATGGTAAATCTAACACCATGAATTTATTCAAAAAATTGATGATTTTCAGTTGAAGCAGTGGTAAAACCTCTCATTCTTTTCAATGCCTATTTACCATGCAAAATGCTACAATTAATCCGTCCCAACCAAAATAGATGAGAGTCAAACTCCAATCACCAAAAAAAAAAAAAAAAAAAAAAAAAAAAAAAAACACATTTTCTCCATTACGCAAAACAACCTCCTCTTTGCCATGTATTGCCATGCATGGTGTTCCATGGCAAATAAACAAAGCATCATTGAAAATCTCACCATTGTTGTGGCGGTCATCGTACTTTCCTCTCTCATCCCCACCGTGAAATCATTCATCAGCTTCCCGATTACACCCATCATCTTCCCGGACGTGGAAGTAACCTTATCCAACGATGGGGGCTATCCTATTTGGTACATGTGCCAGATGACTGACACAGAAAATTCTCTATTTGAACTCAAGCCTAACGTTACCTACCGCTTCAGATTTCCTCAAGTAGCTTTTCCCATGCGATGGTGTTACTTGTACATTAACCCGCAGAGTCATGGGTTCTTTTGGGTTTATACCGTGCGGTCTAGATGCACCAAGTGTTTTTGGAGCATCAACAAATATCCATCATTATATCGTGGAGATCAAGGTCGATGGGAACGCCAGAAGCTCTACATGCCAACCAATTTCAAAATTTCTGACTATTACATCAACAAGCCTACAGTTACCAATACAACGAACTTCGTTAGAACTAGCTAGATAATGTCTCCCCTTTTTTTTTTATGTATATAATCCTTAACAATTGCAATTGTTGGGAATTCTCGAGATGATGAGAATGGGATTTTTTTCAATGAATCATTTGTTCAAGATTTTGATTAGGTGGAGATAGACCTCGTAAGGATTTTCGTTGTTTTTTTCTTTTTTTGCGAAGATGTTCATAATGTGTTTTCCTGCTGTGTGTTATAATTTGAATTACTATTCTATAAATTGTTGAATTGCTTCATTTTGCAGATGGGGTTTGTTAACCATATTTATTCGGAACTTGTTTTCATTATAATCATGTATATATGTTATGTGCGTGCACGAATACAAATCCAACATGTACATATCATGATCAGCACTTATCAAGTACATATGCATCTTCAAATTTTTCTAACTCTTAAACTCAGGAAATTAAGTTTTCATGGTCGAAATAGAAATACCGAAACTAATAATCACCCACAATTTGAAAACTTACAAGTACGTACTGCTATGTCTTAAAATTAATTCCGTAGGTAGGTGGAGGAATTTGGTACCCAATTATATTCTATAGGGCTTTTTGCACTTCGCACCCCCGAAACATGGAAAATAGGCACTTTGCACCCCCGAAACTTAAATTTAGCACTTTGTACCCTCAAAATATGAAAAATGCAGCACTTTGCAGTTTGCACCCTCTTTTATTTTCAAGCAAAAATTCAAGGGCAAAATAGACATAAAGTCTTGTTATAGTTATTTACTACAATAACTCCAACAATTAAGAAATTAACTAGTCTTACATCACTTTTACAATTTCATTATTCTTCTCCTATAACACATAAAAATAAAAATAAAAATATTATTATTTGAATAGTTGCTAAAACATACATGTAAAACTATTATAATGTATTATCAATATGTTGTTATGTAAGAAGTACTATTTGTTTCATTTAAAGATTTAGTACAATATGTCACTTCTAAAAAAAATAACTCTCTTAAATATCATAAAATCTGTTAAAGTAGAATCGCATCTTACCTATGAACAAAAATGCTTATGACTTAGTGAACTAAGTAATCTTTATTTGACATGAAAAACATTACCTCAAATTTTCATAGAAATCTTTTCGAGAAAGACGTGTGAAATAAGTTAAAGAAAGGATGGAAATCAATGAAAGTTGGTGAAACCGATCAAATTAAATAAATTTTTTGTAATTGATGAAAACATGTGAAATCGATCAGGATGAAATTTATGAACACTGGTGAAGTAGGTGAAAAAATGGGTGAAATTGGTAATAAATAGTGCCGGTAAAATCGATAAATACACGTGAAATCGGTGAAAATTTGGGTAACATTTGTGAAAACATGGGAAACAAATTGGTGAAATTAGTGAAATCAATGAAAATTCAAGTGAAATTAATTAGAAAAACATGTGAAATCGGTGAAATATAAGTTAAACTGATAAAATTAAGTAAAATTTGAGGAACAAAAAAGTTTAACTAGCAAAAACAGTGTTAACTAAACCAACATAAAGTTTCTTTTTTTTTTTTTTAATATGAGAAAACAAAAGAAATCTATGAAAAATAGGAAAAATAATGAATAATAGGTTATAATTGATCAAGAACGAGTAAATCAGCAAAAAAAATATAAAATCAGTAAAAATCAATGAAAACTGAATTAAACTAATTAGTATAATAAGTGAAATAGCTTAGATCGGTACAAAAATATCTTTCAAATGATAAGGTAAGTGAAATAATTTGAGATATACTTAAATGTAATTGAAGATGTATACTATATAATTATTTGAGTTGGAAATTTGATAAATACATGTGAAATCGATGAAAATTCAAGTGAAATTTGTGAAAAAAATGGATGACATCGGTGAAATGATGAATTTACATAAAAAATGATGAAACATGTAAAAAACGCGTTAAATCGTTAAAAATGCTAAAGTAGGTGATAACACGTGAAAATTAGTTAAAGTGGAAAAAATGAGTGAAATCAATAAAATGAAAAAAAATTCAAACAACAAAAATAAAGTCAAACCATTATAAAAATGGTTTAAACCGAAAAAAACTAAAGAAATCGATGAAAATACCCATGCTGAAGTTAATAAATTAAATAACAGTCATTAATATGTGCTATTTTATGACATAATAAAGTTAATTTTACTTTGATTTACAACAAACTCTAATTTACAAACAAAATACCACCAAAACTAAATAGACATGTACTACGTATGTGCACTTTAATTCGGTGAAAAAAATTGCATGTGAATTCGTAAATACATTTGAAATCGATAAAAAAAAAATGGGATAAAATTTGTGAAAAATTGATGAAAACAGGTAGAATCGGTTAAAATAAAAGTAAAGTTGGTGAAAATATGTGAAATCGATGAAAATTAATTCGAATGAAATTTCTAAGAAAAAATGATGAAATCAGTTAAATCCAGTAAAATTGGGTAAAGCCGGTGAAAAGGGATAAAATCGGTCTAAAACGTATAGTTAGTAAGAACATATCTAATCAATGAAATCAAGTGAATAACATGTGAAATCAATGAAATAGGTGAAAATGAGTTAAACTTTGACTGACAACTATTCAAAGCCATCATTTTTTTTATAACCAATAATAATTAATAAAAATAAATTTCATAAAAAATAAATTGATTAGTCATAAATATAAGTATATTTTATGACATAAAAATGTCTAATTTTACTATAATTTATGAAGAATACCCATAAAATTAAAACTAGACATGTATAATGTACGTATACTTTTCTTATATATATATATATATATATATATATATATATATATATATATATATATATATATATATATATATATTTCTGGGTTGATTTGAGTCTTGTAAGGACATCCCCATTGAGGTGGGTGAAGGGAGGATCCATGGAGGGGGGAAGGGGGGTGGGGTTTGAGGTGAAGAGATGAACTTTGGTGAGGAGGGGGTTGGGAGAGTCCGATGTGCGTGGATAACCACCTCCTGGGGGGTGGGTGGCCAAACCTCCCCATCCACCTCTGTCGTTGCCCTGTACATACTTTTTTTTTAAATTTTCTTTTAGTTAAGTTAAGAATAATTATATAAAATGTTTTTTTTAAATCTTAAACTTAATATTAATTTATTTTATTACATGTAATGTTATTATTAATGTCAATGTTAAATTATTTATTAATAACGTTAGTGTTTAATTTACTATTAGTATAATTAATTTTTATTTTTATTATTATAAATTTATTGTCATTAAATAAAGTGAGAGTAGGAAATTATGCGAATTCAATTTAAATAAAATTAAAAAATTGAATCATTGAAAATGACTATAAAAAGAGGAGTATAAAGAAAAAAGGGAGTCTGATGAAAATAGAAATTTGAGGGGAAGAGAAGTACATACTCATTGGAGATGGGCAAAGTAAAACGACGGTCAACTACAACCGACTGGAATTGTATGTCTTATCTCTAGTGTTATATGTCACTCTTTTGCTTTTGTTTGTGGTTGAACCGAACACTTGCATGTGTGATTGATATTAATGGAATATTTTGAGGGGAGGTTTGGTTTTCCACATAAATTTTTTTTTTAATAATTAATTATATGAATAGTGTCATGACTACTCTGGGGGAGGTTTGCTTTTCCACATAAATTTTTTTTATAATTAATTATATGAAGAGTGTCATGACTACCCTTTACTCATTGCCATGTACTGATTTGGTGTTTGCTTATCCATTTAATGTGAAATTGAATTTGTATTGTTGTATTCGGAATTTTCGCGGCTACCCTCTGAACTAGTCATCATCTGTCATGTTAGGGAATTTTAGAAACACTTTTTATACAAAAATATCTCTAAAAAGAAAACATGACAAATAGTAACTATACAGAAGATAACTATATTCTTAATTTATGAATTCTCAACGCAAATTATGCATTCAATTCCAACTCTCGAATTTCAAATAAGACACACACACACACACACACACACACACACACACACACACATATATATATATATATATATATATATATATATATATATATATATATTTGGGGAAGGCTGGCGATATTGCCAGAGCAAAGATTGTTGCTGCCAGAGCAATATTTCTTAATTTCCTATTATGTCCCTCCTAGTAAAAATCACAACACTTTAATTTCTCTCTCCTATATTACTTCTTTTTAAAATTGACAACTTAATCTTCTCTCTCCTATTAATGTATTAAAAAATTTAGTTTTTTTTTTTGTTTGTTTTTTTTGCACATGGAACTTTGATAATTATATAATATATATAGACCAACGGAAAAAATCTATAAATTTTATTTATATTTTCAAAATAAAAAATATGCTCAAGGTTGAGCAAAAGTAGGTACTTTTAAACCTCTCAAATTACTTTACGGTGATTTGGCTAAAAATCAAGTAAAATGGTTAAAAATCCGTTTTAATGATTTCATTTTAAGAATTTGAGAACTCATTTGGAGCTCAACTCAATAAATTAAAAATAATAATAATATATATGTAAAAATTAAGTTGTACAAGCACGATTCATGTTTAACTCGATTAAAACTCATTTGAGCCTACTTCATTTAACTATCAAACATAATTTCGAGCTCAAAAAAAAAAGTCTAACAAATTCTTAACAGTGTTTTACCTTTTTTTACTTTACTTTTAAACATTTACTCGGGTTTGAATATACTTAAATTAAAAATAAAGTATAAAATAATAATTTCATAATATACTATCATCAGTTTCAATTGTCTTTGGTGTGGTTTTCTTTTCCTTAATTGTTAGCCAAAATTTCTGGACATTCACTACTTGGATAGCTACACAGTAAATGAAAAATGAAACGGCAAGATATTATTATTATTATTATTATTATTATTATTATTATTATTATTATTATTATTATTATTATTATTTTGATATCTTATTAAGTAGAAAGGAAAATATGATCCTCATCAGCTTTTTTATAAAGAGTAAGAGAAGAAATATATATTATAGATGTATTTCTGTGTTTAGAGATTAAAAAAAAAGTTAATATTAATAATGTATTAATAAGAGAGAGAAGATTTTAAAAAGAAGTAATATAGGAGAGAGAAATTAAAGTGTTGTGATTTTTACTAGGAGGGACATAATAGGAAATTAAAAAATATTGTTCTGGCAGCAACAATCTTTGCTCTGGCAATATCGCTACCCTTTGGGGAAAGGCACTTTTTGAGCACACATTATCTTGTATGGTTATAATCAATAATTTTATGCTCATTTTCACATAATGAAGAAGAATATATACGCACCCAAACAAACACATTCAGCGAAATGTAAAACATGCACCAACCAAAACGGCTAACGAAAAGCACTGCCATGTGCCTCATATCTACAAGGATATCTTTGTCACAATTATAATGTAAGAAATCTTTCAACTAACGTAATTAGTATAATCTCCTGACAAATTAATTGTGAACTTTAACATCTCACTGTTTCAAACCTAATAACTACTACTTTTTAATATCATGTATATATCACTTTATAGTTTTAGATAGTTTTCTTCTTTGCGGACCTTTTGAATGTATATTATATTGTATCATGTGTCCGAAATTTCAAAATCTTCAATTCATAAATGAAATAAAATATAATTGTGAATCAAAATTTTATTTCATGTTTACGTTTTGAATCAGTTAATATAAATCAAAGTTCAATACATGCAATATTTTTTGTAACGAATTAGCCTCCACCCTCTTTATAGTACGGCAAAAAGATATTGTAAGCCTGAAGACTGTTTTCAATATTTGTCTTTAAAAATTAACACATACATAAGATACTGAAGATATTTGTTAGAATAATACTATTAATTAGTAGTAGATTAAGGGGGACGAGATGCGATTTTATTATTGATATTTTTGCTATATTATGGACACAGAAAACAATTTTTTTGTTGACTATAGGGAAAAGGGTATATTCATATATATATATATATATTCTATATTGCAAATAGCCCACTGGTTTTCTCTGACATACATTGGTTAGTGAAATATATTAATTTTTTAATTGTTTTAAAATCGTGCCATGAAATACTATGCAAAATTTGATGTCCGATTCCTACCAACCTTGTAATTTTCAATTTAAATATACATTTGCAGTGCATAAAGAGATTAATGATTCTTTCAGTTAAATTATTATATGTGAACTAAAAGTATATGACAGAAAGGTTTGTTTTGTTGGAAAATTAACTGATTAGACCAATTATTATATGATCAGTACTCTGACATAATATAAAAATATCGGGCTGATTAATTAATCCTAAAAAGAAGAAAAAGGCAATATACAAAATATAGACAAAGTTTTAAATTCCACCTTGTGTCCAACAAATCAATATTTTTTAACAAAGGGATTACCGTAACGTTAAGTCACATGTATAATGTTTTAATGAGTTTGGTATATGTGTAATTATGTTTTAATGAGGTTGGTATGTACGTAAGAGTTTTGTAGCTATATATGGTGTTCTTAATAATTTTTAACGTATTCATGTTTTAAATTGACTTAATTTGTTTCGAAATATATTGAACAATTAAAGAATATACTTTAATTTTCTTTACTAATCCAACTAGTATACTCTATACGATTGGATTACATATAAATTTTAGTTGGTGATCGTCTTACAAATAAAAGAGGGGAAAAAAAGAAGTCGGCAAAAAGACATTTCATTGCATTATTTAGAAAAGTGATTTATTCCAAATACAATTATCAATATCCAAAGGTAATTTAATTGCTTCCGTTGAAGTTCTTACTTTTATTTTCTTTTGTAATTATGTAATTAACAGTAAGCTCAATATTTGAAATATGAGTGAATAGCAAGTTAATTTCATGTGTTATTTTAAATAAGCAAACCCCCCGTAATAAATAAAAGGACTAAATACCTTCCTGTATTTTTATAAAATAAGCACATCACCTCCATTTAGTAATTAAAATAACATGTTGAAGTTTTAGCAATTAGATAAAATACAAGGGTATTCTTACATTTAGCTCCTTCGCATCTATTTCAAAGGGTTTTGACCGATTTTGCGGCTCTTGATTTAAGGAAAATGGATTGGGTGATTTCGGTCAAACATTTGATACGCCATTTTGTTAGGTTTTGGATGTTGTGTTATGTGGTTTTGAAAAAGTTGAAACTCCACTTGAATTGATTTTGGATGTTGAGGTGTGGGGAAAAAAATAAATGGTAAGTGTCAAATCAACATACTTTTTAGAGAGTTTGGGGAAAAAAATAGATGGTAGGTGTCAAATCAATATTTTATAGGTTTCAAGAGTTTGGATGTAGAATTGTAAATAAGTTTGTGTTGATTTTCATGGCTTTGACAAAAACTCATTTTGAAGGATTTTGACCCCCGCGATCTCGCAAAACCCGCAAGACTTTGTCAAAATTCATCCACATACCGTCCTCATGGTTTAAATGACAGATATAGCCCTACGTATTATTTTTTTCTTTCATATGCAATGCGAAAACACTATTTTTACAACAATATAATTGTGAACCACACAATTTCTAGAAGGTTATATGTTTTATGAAAAAATGTACTTGTGTGTTCATAATAAGGGAGACGAAAGAATAGTGCAGAACCGTAGAACTTGAGCACCGACACCCCTTAAAACAAATTTATGACAACTTTAATTATTACCATCATGTTTTTTTGTTCTATTTTCTCGCTTTTTCCTCTTATATGTAATTAAGCTTTTCTTCTTCTTTATAGACGGATAATGGCGAGGCAGGATTCATTTTTCTTTTGCTGAGAACAATTTGGGGTTCAGAGTTAAAAGCTAGCATCTTGATTTTACATAATTATTTATTCAAATCCATGAAAGTTTTCCGGAGTTACAGAAAGGAGGATTTTGAAAATATCACTTATAAATAAAGGTTTTGTCTTCTTTACATTGAGAAATATATGTATAAAATTCAATTTGTCACTGTGATGTGATTTTATTCCCTATAATATTATAAAAGCTCTTCACTGTCTCCCTAATATTTTAAATCTAAAATATTTGGAATTGACAAAAATATCCATCTTATATATGGCACTTCATCATCTGTATTATGATAAATGTAATACTTTATTCTTATGTGTTATAATAAATATTACACTTTACCACTGTATATTGAGACTAATTGTCCCACATTGGTTGAAAACAATAGTTAAGTCCACCTTATAAGGACTTGGGCAATCCTCACCTTACAAGCTAGCTTTTGAGGTTGAGTTAGGTCTAAGCCAAGTAAGTGGACTTAGCCCAATCCATGTGGTGAATTCTAATATGGTATCAGAACCCCAGGTTAAAGTGGGCCGCCTCCTTCCGTGATGGGCTCCTCCTTGTTCGCATGATGGGCTTCATTATCTACCAACACACTTCACCCAGATAACAAATGCATGGGTTGTCATTATTCCTCCAGTTAACAAAGGCCCGGAGTGTCATTATTCGTGTGTTGGATCTTCACCCACATGTCGCAAATTCACAAGGTTGGGCTTTCATATGTCACGTGTTGGGCTTGTTTCACCCACACATTCTGCCCGCCCACACGTGAAGGGAGAGTATTGAGACTAATTGTCTCACATTGGTTGAAAACAATAGTTAAGTCCACCTTATAAGGAGTTGGGCAATCCTCACCTTACAAGCTAGCTTTTGAGGTTGAGTTAGGCCCAAGCCAAGTAAATGGACTTAGCCCAATCCATGTGGTGAATTCTAATACTGTATAATGATGAATGTTGCATTTTACCCACCATGTTACAAAGCTCTTTTTGTGCTTACTCTCAACTTTGGCTAGTGAGTTGGATCCTATAAAGGAGGTGAATTACTCCTTTAAAATATTCACATGAATGTAATTTTTTTTTTTAAATATATGAGATAAATTGAACATTATGTATATCACATATGAATAAATTGATAAATTGTTACTAAGCTCGAGAAATATATAACTAGCTTTACCATAAAAAAAATTCTATCCAATTTTAGGTAATAAAAAATATTGAAATGCCTCGCACATGGAATTGTCGTTGGTGATCCACTCTGAGACTGAGACCAACCTCCCACCAAACATATTACCAATCTTACTGTTGTCTATTGGTAATAAAACAACAAATTAGTGGCTCTAAAAATAATCGTAGAAGTATATCATTAGACCATCTCCAGCCGAAGGGGGACGCAGGTACGAGGGGAGTCGTTGGCTGGAGATGAAATTTTTTTCGAAGGACAAGTAGACATGAGGGCAACCAGGGGGCATCTAGGCGGTAGCCTGCCTGCCTCCAGGCAAGCAAGGCCCAAGCCAATGGGTGGCCACCATTTGGCACCACCCTATATTTTTTAATTTTGAATTTACAAAATCAATTTAAAATGAGTATAAAAAATTTAATTGGTCACTTTTAGAAAAATAAAATAAAACATGTATATGTATATGTAAAAATTCTCAAAAAATTTGTGTAAATATTTTTTAAAAATGTTCAATTTTAATTGCTCACTTTTTTTAAATAAATTAAAATATTTATGTGTGTTGTAAAAGAAATTGGGTGTATTTTGATAATCAACGACTTAGTTTTAAATAAATAAATTATTGTTATATAACTATATATGCACCTCTTGAGAGGCGTTGGTCTTCCTAAGATTTTATATTTTAATGTTATTTTCTAGTGGAAGAGATTATTCTCCATAATGTAGCGAATCTAAGTTGAAATTTTTATTGGGAGAAATTCCGATACGCCTTAAAAATGATTAAGTCATGTCTTAAGACTTGAATATCATTGAGAAACCAAATATATATATGTTTTTGAATGATATAACATAATTAAATAATTATTTTTTGAAATGAAATAATTTTTTTATTAAGTAAATAAATATATGGCTTAACTAAAATTTGATCTAACTTCACAAAACAAAACAAAAGAAAATTCTACACCATTTATTTCTTTTCATGGAAAAGACTAATTTATTCAATTTTTTGTGCCCAATAGTGCATTTATGCATATTCTTATACTATTTTTATCTTGAATACATATTCATGATAATTTCTATATTTTTCAAACTAATCATTTTAATAAAAAATAACTCGAACATGATTCTCAAAAGAAATGCCAACCACAATGCTCAAGACCTCTCAACTCCCCAATCCTCAATCCATCCCCATGGTTTACTACTTTAAAGCTTGGGTTAATATGAAAGTAGTTTGATTGAGTTTGATATCGGTTTGATCTCAATAACTGGTTTCAGAGGTTTCGTCCAAACCTTTGAAGCTCGATTTGAGTAATTGTTTCAATGAAAATATTGAAATTGTAAAATATTATTAAATAATAATTAGTGGATTTTGAAACTTTGAGATATTACTAAGATTGAGGTTTGGTTGTTAGGGTTTGGAGGAAAAAGTAGGTGGTAGATGTCAAATTAATGACTTTATAGGTCTCAAGTAGAATCGTGTAGGTCTCGATTTTGTCTGAAACTTGGAGTTTCGCTTGAGGCCTCTTCAAACTCTTTAGTTGATGGAGTTTGACCCGATTTGAGTGAAATCAATTCAAGGAAAACTAGATTCATATACAGTCGTCGTGTTTTATTGTGGTCATTACGCTAATACACTTACACTAATATAATACTATTACTCCCTCCATTTTTTTATTTGTCGATTTGGTCAAAAAAGTTTGTTTACTTTTATTTGTCGTTTTATGATTTCAATATAAAATTTATTATTTTCTATCAATATTACCCTCCTTGTTAATGATTGTAATAAATGCTAATTAATGATGTTATTATTTGATTTAAAGAATATTTTAGGATTTTTGTTTAAAAAAAAATTTATTTATTACATTTCTTAATTCGTGTGTAATCCTTCAAAACAATTCGTGTGTAATCCTTCAAAACGACAGATAAAAATTGGAGGGAGTGAGTAATTAAAAAAAAATTACTACATAAAAAAGCTCCTAATACTACTACTACTTGCCAATAATAAAATACTTACAACACAACACACAAAAGAAACCCTCAAAAGGTTACAAAAATATTATTATCAGTACAAAAAAAAAAAGAAAAAAGAATTAGAGTAAAATAAAATCCACTGACAATCAAGACTTGGGTTTCCCACCATAAGCTTGCTGACAAATGGAAACAGGTTTCTGTGATTTCAAGCAAAGTTGGGATGAAACCGGACAACTCTGCAGACAATTGTCCCCCAGGCTCCCAGTAACCCCCGCCGCACCGGAAATAAACCCTGCCGGCGGAGACCCATTTAAATAATTCCCTTCAAGAAACAATCTCTGCAGCGACGACCCCTTCTTACTGTACTGCCACGGAATCGGCCCGCGAAATTGATTGTAACTCAACGCTAAAGACCTGAGTGACGGGTACTCGCCAAAACTCGCCGGAAGAGACCCTCCGATTTTATTGTAGCTCAGATTCAGCGCCACGAGATCGGCGTTGGAGTCCGCGACGACGACGACACGTGTCAAGCTGTTATTCGCCAGGTCGACCTGCTGTAAAGAAGGGAGGAGGAAAAACCAAGGATTTAAAGTCCCAGTTAACGAGTTGTCACTGAGTTCAACCACCGTCAACCGGGTCAGCCCGGAGAACTCTGACTCGGAGAGAGACCCGGATAGCGAATTTGCCTTGATTGCCAACTCATTGAGACTTGTCGGTAGCTTGGGGACTGTTCCAGTGAGTTTATTGTAGCTTAAGTCGAGTCGAGTAAGCAATTCGAGAGGCTTCAAATTGGGTATGGATCCGGAAATCGAGTTTCGCGAAAGATCGAGGGTTTGGAGAGAACGAAGAGCGGCGATGGAGGGCGGGATTTGGCCGGAAAACGAGTTGACTCGGAGGATCAAGGTTTTTAAATTGGGGAGTGATGAGATGGAAGAGGGTATGGGTCCGTAGAAGTTGTTGTCGCCTATGTCGAGGTTGATGAGTTGAGTGAGTTTGGAAATGAGTGGGGTGAGTGTACCCGTGTAGAATTGTGAGTCGAGTGTGAGCTGAACTATTCGATTGTTTGAGCAGGTTATGCCGCAGGTGAAGTGGGTTACCCGGGGGACGGAACATGGGTCGGTGGAGAAGTTCCACGTCGCGAGGCAGGAGGTAGGGGGGATGGAGGTGGGTTTTACGGCGGACTTGAAGGCGATGAGGGCGGCGATGTCATCGGAGAAAGTGACTGATTGTACCTTGGCCAAAGTAGAAATAGAGAAAATGAAGAAGACGATGGTGAATGGGTTGGATTTGGGTTTGGGCATGATGAAATCGAAGTTGATAGAAGAGATGATGTGAAGTTGGTTTGGTCTGGCCGGTAAATTTGAGTTGGGGGTTTGTTTATATATATATATATGTATATATATATATTTATTGGTGGGTGTGATTTGTGAACGTCTTTCTCTAGTTGGAAACAGCAATGTAGCACTAATTGATGAATTTGGGAAGAATATTTGGTAATTTTGGTTGGTTGGTGTATTTGTATTATTAATAATTATGAGTATGTACATTATACGAAAATACAGAATCGGGCTCGAGAGCCATCTGGAAAGGTTGACGCTTCTTGAAATGATGATTCCTATAAATATCGTGATTTTGATATAGAGGATCAAAGTACTTAAGTTAAGACTAGTGTGAAATATATATCTAAAAGAAACCTTACCTTAATTAAAATACGCGCAAAATGACATGAAAATGAAAATGTATCATGGAGGTCGAGCAATTATCCAAGAATGGGTCAACCCTATTGGTAGTAATTGTCTCATGGTAGAAGCATTCGTGGTTGAAGACGCAGATCAAGTCACAATTGTACACTATATATAGTTAACTATATTGTGTTTTTTCTAGCATCAATTGATTTTGAGACAACCGGTAATTGCCCCAACAAGACACATTCAATTTGAGTCTCACTTAATTATTTGAATAACCTAACCGAAACAATTTTAACGGGGAGTATATCCTGGCTAGATATTGAAGGGACTTGATAATCCATCTGGTTCATCGTTTATCTATTTTGCTGATTTTGATTAAGGAGGCAACGAATGGTATATCTGAAGTTTTGATACCATAATAAGATTATGATGTCCACATGTATCACTACGGATAATTCTTGCATAGACCTGGTCTATGAGCTCTTCATAGACCTTGTGGTTGTAAATGAACCACATCATACATTTTGAGAGTATGACATAATCAAAATGTATGATGTGGTTCATTTACAACCACAAGGTCTATGAAAAGCTCATAGACCAGGTCTATACAAGAATTTTCCTATCACTACAATAGTTTAAAGCTTTTGGTTTGGAATCATATACTTATTTATACCATATGCTTGGTGGGTGCAAGTGCAATACAGCTACAACCTATAGAGTATATATAGTATAGGCCATAGGCATACATACAGAAAGAGATTCATATTACCAATTGGGGGGAAACCATTAATAAAATCAATGCATTCATTAAACATATTTGTAAAATTTTATGTATGGTCTATCAAAGATCGGGTCAATGCAAGAATCTTCCATTGTACATTTTCAATTTTACAGTTGGATATTAATAGTATAGTATTTCAGAAAATTTTACATGAAAAATAGCATAGAAACAAAGTTTGTATTTTATTAAATTTGAAAGAATTTTTTTTTTTAAAGCTATTTAAATTTCTTTCAAGTTCATACAATGATGGGAACATGAACAGTCAACAACAAGAAGCAAGTAATTCCGGATGTTCTTTACCACAAAAGTAGAAGGCCACCCCAGACGTTATTGAGCGGGCTTGGCCCACTAATTAGGGTCTATTTGGATAGGTTTTGGCTCGGTTTCGTGGGTCTCGGTTTAAAAAAATTGGTTTGGGTGGTTTCAATGAAACCTTTGAGACCTCATTTGGATTGAGTTTGGATGTTGGGGTTTAGGGAAAAAAGTAGGTTGTAGGTGTCAAATCAATATCCTTTTTAGTTAAATTTGAGGAAAAAAGTAGATGGTAGGTGTCAAATCAATATTTTATAGGTTTTTAATGGTTTTATGAGTTTGGCGAAAACTCATTTGGATGGGTTTTGGTTCGGTCTCGCGAAACCCACGAGACTGGGCCAAAACCCATCCAAATACAGCATTAGTTTTTCATGAAAATTATCTTGTGCATCTACTGCAAAATTAATATGCTATCAACTAGGGCTGTCTATTTCAAAAAATAAAAATAAAAAACAAAAAAACTAGGGCTGTCAATGGGGCGGATTTCAATTCGAATTCGGTCCAATTTATTAGAATAATTATCCGATTAGAAATTCGATGGACATAATCCTATTATAAAGATTCGTAATTCGAAATACATGGAGCGAATATATATATATATATATATATATATATATATATATATATATATATATATATATAAATATATATATATATATATATAAATAAGTAAGTACCACTAATCATATTTCAATATCAATTTAAGAAGTTAGTAATTTATAATTCGTTTATA
Organism: Penstemon barbatus; assembly: GCA_003313485.2. NCBI lineage: Eukaryota > Viridiplantae > Streptophyta > Magnoliopsida > Lamiales > Plantaginaceae > Penstemon > Penstemon barbatus. The sequence goes on along the minus strand of CM064884.1, from coordinate 85,688,343 downwards.
AATCTATTTGAACCAATATGAAAATACGAATATTAGTAAATGTTATTTGAACATGTGAGCTAAAATTAAATAAAATTATAAATTTAATAAACTTATTTTAGGAAAAAAATATTAATGTAATATTTTAAATAAAAATTTTATTGAATCAGAAAAAAAATTCGAATCCGGCCAAATTCGACCAAGATTCATTGGATCAAAAAAATATAAATTTAAGCATAATCCGAATAAGATTTGAATCCTATCGAATTCAATTTTATATAAATGGAGCCGGATCTAGACGAACCTGATCCGACCCATTGACAACCCTATCAACACCTTAAAAAATATAAGTGAATTTCGAATATAATATTTCATAAATTGTTCAATATACAATATGGTTATCTTTTTTTTTTTTTTTTTAAAGAGAATACAATAATGACACGCACGGACACCTGAGTACAAATAAATTAGTAATATATTTTTTGGAAATTTCATTTTCCAACAATCATTTGGAGTTGGAGGCAAACATGTGGAGAAATGTCGATGTCGAACCGTGGGCTCAAGATCCTCTGTATAACTTTTGGTGTACCATTTAAGTGTACCACTACTAAGTGATTGACACATGCATATGTGAGAATTATAATAATTCCAACATATGCATGTGTCAATCACTTAGTGGTGGTACACCAAAAGTGGTATAGAGGATCTACACCCCGAACCGTGGGGCAAGAAGATGAAGATAGCCTTGCTCTTTAGGTTTGTCATGTCCATAAAATCTTGAAACTTAGCACGTATTTCGAGTTTAATATGTAAGTAGTTTGGCGGTGTTTGGTCTGGAAAAATGGTTTTGAAGGTTTGGTCGAAGCTTTTGAAACTCGATTTGGATAACAGTTTCAATGGAATATTAAAATTGCATCCTATTTACTTTTTGCTACAGTAGACGGTCAAACTTTTCAATTTTTAAGTGACTTATCATATTAAATTATTCACATTTATGGTGTATTAAACCATTTAAATATTAATATATATGGTGTCATATGATATTATCAACTTATTAGTAAAATATATTAATTAAATTATTTATTATAATTTTTATAAATTTAGTCAAATTGACTGGTCAAATGTAACCATGGATAAAGATAATTGGGACGAAGGAAGTATTAAATAATAGTTAGTGGATTTTAAAATTTGAGATTTGATTTGGATATCGATGGTGGTTTGATTGTTGAGGTTTGGAGAAGAAAAATAGGTAGTAGATGTCAAATCAATAATTTTATAGAGTTTAAAATATAATATTTTATTGTGTAATGATTGAGATGATGAATTATTATATTGTAATGATTGAGAATCGGTTGTATTTATTTAGATATGATTGTGATATTAATTTAATTGATGATAAAAAATTGAATGCTTATTTATTTAAATAAAATTATTAATAAGTTTATTATCTTGTGAATTATAAGATATACTGTATATAATATCTGACATGACACCATTTTCTAGCCAACAATAATCATATATAATACGAAAAATACAATAAAATATTTTGATAAGAAAATGCAAAAGTTGTAAACATCATTCACATAATGCATAATATTACCAAAATAAATGATATAATTATCACCAAATAAAAACTGAGAAAAATATATAGAAAAAATTGAGATAGAAATTAAAAAAAAAATGAAACAGAAAATAAAGAAAAAATTGAGATAAAAAACGGAATGAAACAAAAGAAATGGAGAAATTGAAACACATTGTTGTTAGTGAATTGACAGATTCATAATAAATAGAAAATTAGTTTTTTGATAAATTTACAAAGAAACTTATTATTTATGAAAGAGGCCGGGGTATTTTTGGAATAAAAACTCCAAAACTATAACAGAGAGGGGTTAATGCTACAAGTAATACTTTAAGGTGAAAACTGTATTTCACCCTAAATAAAATGATATATTTAATGAGATAATTAATACATATTTTTATGTTGTAATATATACTATATATTAAGATGAACATTATTTATATCAACTAATAAATATAACATTTAAAACTGCAGTTGGATATTTTAACAATTTTTGTATACAAACATGATAATGCAAAAATCAAATAATATGACAAAAATAAATAATGTAAAAACTTGTAATGTAATTGATACTGTTAAAATATAAATTATATAAAGTTGGGGGCCGTTTGGTAGGGTGTATGAGATTAAGGTGGATTAGATTGGAGCCGGATTGAAGGTCATATTAAAAACATGTTTGCAGATTTGATTGAATGTTTCCATGTTAATTGTACATTGATATAGATTTTAATTTGTGAATTATTTGAGAAGAATTTATGATATTTAATGATATGTTAAAAAGAAAATATGTAAATTTGAGGTTATTAGTGATATTTACCTAATCCATATTTACCTGGATTAACTAATCCACCCATGCCTGTGTGGATTATAATATAGTCTTAATACCGGGTCGTAAGGATTTAATCCATTTGACTCGGTATTGAGGCAATGCCACCAAACATTGTATTAGCCCATATTAACTCAAATAATATGACATAATACCCCCTATTAGGTCCTACCAAACGGCCCATTGGTGTATAAAAAGATAAATTATCTCGGATGTTGTGTCTGATTGTCATTATCCCACGTGTTGACATATTAAAATTGTTAAAAACCCTGGTTTTGGCATAAACCCACTTAAATCCATCACCAAACAAGGTTGGGCTTCTTTATTTTGACATTTGTGAGAGTAGTATGATAAATTTTATTACTTTTTTCGATCAATAAATTCTTTGTTTTCTCTTTTCGAGTTGTCTCGTTCCTGAAATAAAATTATTTTTTTAGCAAAATTTAATATGTTATTAACAGGGTCGGCCTTGAGTCTAAGTCGCACATGCTGTCTCTTAGGTCCACCGAAATGTGAGAGCCTAAAATTTAATATATATATTTATATTAACTGTAGATATAAGTATGTCGACAAATAAGCATGAGTTGCCCGTTGATAATCTACCGAATAACTTTCCATGATGTTTACGGTTGGATGCTCGGATGAACCAAACCCTTTTGTTTTCAAATTCCTTCCGTAGTTATATTATTAATGTTGGTATACAATGAGGAAAATCGTTGTCTAGACCAGGTTTTTTATGGACCATGAATAAAATTAATGCATTTATTAAAAATATTTAAAATTTTTGTAAATGATTATGAAAGACGGAACTAGACAAGAATTTTCATGAAATTTTGGTGCATTCGCGAGTTTCGTCTTATAGCGTGAGCTGATGTATTGAGTATTGACTTATCCTCTTTTCTTTTCCGGCGAAACTCCCCGCCATGACGCCGCTCCAATACTTACTGCTAACATGCGCAGCAGCACACGCAGTCCTCTCATCACTTACCCGGGCCAACTCCGACGCTGCGTATCCTCCTCCTTACGGCCTAGAAGAATCCTCGTTCACCACCACGGCCTCTGCCGCCGTAGCCGATGATCTTGTTCCGATCCGCCGTGAAGTTTACGGCGGCGGTAGAATCATCGACATCAGCCACCGGTTCCATTCGGAGATGCCTTCGTGGGAATCCTCCGACGGCCTTGGGCAGTTCCTGTGGCTCCCGGCGAGCATGAAGAATGGTTCGCTCGCCAACAACTCCGAGATGAAATTCTCCGTTCATACTGGAACTCACGTTGATGCCCCTGGGCATATGGTCAGTCGCTACTTCGATGCTGGCTTTGATGTTGACACGCTCGACCTAGAAGTTCTCAACGGTGAGTAGCTAATAAGCTGCATCCCATTTCTTTCTTCAGAAATTTAATTCGTGATTGTTAGTAGCATTTGCTCAGTTATCTTAGACCAGTCCCATGCATCTTTGCGGATTATAATTGAATTGGAAGGCGTGGACTAGTGCACTCTACGTGTTTGGTGAAATAATTGGTAGCCATACCTACAAGTTTTAGATATTTAGCAAGACCTCAAAACCCTCATGGCCCCTCTGTTTGGATTGAATTCCAAATTGATTTTGGATTATTTCAATTTTGGGAACCAAGTGGTATGGGTTTCTCCCATTACCCTTATATGGTCCATAATTCGGTGTTGGCATAGTTTCACTTAGTTTTGGGTTCAGAAAATATGGTTTGGATGATTTCAGCAAACCTTTGAAGCAGATTAAAATTGGTTTGGATGCTGAGTTTTGTGGGTTTTCAAAAGTTAAGACATGGTTTGGATTCGTTATTTATGTTGGGGTTCGGGGGAAAAAGTAAGGTAATGGCTGTCAAATCAATATCTTTTATAGGGTTTGAGATATGATATTATATGGTGTAGGTTCAGTGTAGGCCTGACTCTTGAGGAATTTAAGGAGTTTAAGAAGATGACCAGGACCTGGGTTTGGACCGGCTTTCATTTTTGGCTTAGTCTCGATGCGGCTAAACCTGGGCCGATCCATAAGGGTGAAATGAATTCCTTAAGCTCATCATTCAGGCAGAATGCCTATGATGTCTGCTACCTACTGACTTGTACCCTCATGGGGATATCTCTTCTCCAATGGGATGTCTGCTCACCATTGGTTGCTTTATGCTCTTTCTTTGGGTATACATGATTTTTGTCGTGTATTTGAACAGGTCCTGCATTGCTTGTTGATGTTCCAAGAGACACAAATATAACAGGTATGCATTAAAACCAAATTATTGCATTTAGCTAGAGTGGCATCTAAAATTATTGATTTTTTTTTATATGCCTATTCATCTTATTATTTTCTGAATTGTAGCTGCTGGGGTTGGCATTTTTTTTAAGTTGCAAACATAATTATTTTGGAAGTTGCAATTAGCATTAGGACTTGAACTTGGAAAACAGATGTGGAAGGTGCAGTTTTATATATTTTTTGTTTGTGCATATGAGCTTGTATATGTTGCTGTCTGTGACTGTGTGTGCAAAAAACATGAGTTTCTACAGGTGCAGTGTCTTAGTGTAATGTAATCCTCATTGAATAGTGATTAAAGAAGTTGGTGGAGCAATCCTTCATTTCAGGCTTGCTTCAACGAAATACTGACTTCATTCTGAGTTCTTCACTTTCATGTTTCAGCTGAAGTCATGAGGTCCTTGAACATTCCCAAGGGAGTAAGAAGAGTACTTTTCAGAACACTAAATACAGATAGGTAATTATATAAACATACCCAAATGACTATCTTAAGCCTCGATCTTCAGTTTATGGTGCTACTTTGAATATGTAAAAAATTTCATTGAAATTAAAGATTTTATTTATTTATTTTTCAGCTCGGACCGAAGAGATTAAATTAACTCCATTGATGCATGTAATCTACCTTTACTAACTTATCAAAAAAAAAATCTACCTTTACTAAATTTGACATGAGGATTTGAATTAAAGTGTCCCAATTCTTTATCACATGTGTATCTATGTCTAGCACATGTTAAATTACAAAATATTACTCATGAGTTTCTTATTTGTTAGGAAAATTGACCACCATACACTCAAATTCCCATTGGATACTCTTTTACTAGCAAAATCTAGTTTGTAGAAGTATGTTCGTTCATTCTGAGGTCAAAAGTGTAATATATGAAACTCTAGGGTTTGATTTGATTGGCCTAAGTTTTATCATGGTGTATAAGATGTCGGCTATGACTGGATAATGGAACACAAGGAACACATTGACCGGATCTACACAATATTTCTGTAATAGTCTCCTCTTAGATTGAACGAGCCACTAGAGTTCAACTTTGTCTTAAAGATAGTATCCAGTGAGTATATCGCAATATAAATTATTTTCAGGCGTCTTATGTACAAGAAAGAGTTTGACTCAAGCTTTGTGGGATTCATGAAAGATGGAGCACAGTGGCTTGTAGATAACACTGACATCAAACTTGTGGGTAAGACTTAATATTTTGCTTATCTTTCCTTGCATAACTTAATTCCTTGATATATGAACTTGATTTTTCATTTCTTTGTAGTTTGAGCCAAGGGGTTCCTGTAGTTGCCAGTGTGTTGTAGTTTGATTGTCCCAAAATTTTGTTTGTCTTCCTTGTAGGAATTGATTACTTGTCTGTTGCTGCTTTTGTGCATTCAGTTCCGTCTCATCTTGTTTTCTTTGAAGGCAGGGTAAGAATTTCTTCTCTGATTATTAACCATGTCACTTTTAGCTCGGTGAGTAGCTTTAGCAGGACTTTCTTTATGTTCATAATGATATCATGCTTGCTCTTGGGACTCTGGAAAAGCAAACTTTGATCGAACTCATATTTGCTCGTTAGATACAATAGGATCATGGTGAAACTTCAGATGGGTTCGATGTTTTTTTTTTTCCAACTAGTGACGGTCAAAGCATCCGGTTGCGCGGTTGGTTAAATGCTATCAAGGAAAAAACTAATTATTTATACTTAAAAACAAAATACTCCTTTTCATGGAATCACCATGTTATATTCCCACTATTATACCCATGATCTTTCATCTTATATCTCGGTTGGCTACCGCACATGGATGTTGCTCAGAATTTTGAAAATTCATAACCATATTTTGGTGCTATTGTACTGAATGTTCCAGGAAATCATCCTTGTTGAAGGCCTGAAACTTGACAATGTTGAGGTGGGAATATATTCATTACATTGCTTACCTTTAAGGTTGCTTGGTGCTGAGGGATCACCCATAAGATGCATCCTCATCAAATGAACAATCAATGATCTACTCCTTGTTGTTATAACTAGTATTTCTTATCACCAATAATGTCACACTTGTAAATTCTTCAATTTGGTAGGCTTTATCTTGTGTCTAGAACTCATATCTATTAAAGTCTACGTAAAATTGGAATGTTTATTTGATGGTAAAGCTGTAATATCACTCGAGAATTTTTCTATCCTCGACGATTAAACAATTTCAAACTGCATGCAAAAGGCTTTTAAGGGATTTGTGGAGCAAGTTTAGTAACACCTTGTTTATTTAAGCTTTATTTGGTTTTTGAACAGACAAAGCTCAAATGAGTTTTAACCAAGTCGGAAATAAATCAATTTGAGTGGTTTGATAATTTTAAAGATTTTTCTTAACTAGATGATCCTATAATAACTCAGCAAAAAAAGAAAAACTAGAGAATGGTAGTTTCACTGAGTTTGGTCCCGTGGGTTTGGTCTCAAAAAGTGATTTTAAAGGTTTAGATGAAATATTTAAAACTCGATTTGAATAATGGTTTCAAAAGAATATTGAGATTGTAAAATATTATTAAATAATAGTTATTGAGTTTTGAAAATTGAGACTTGATTTGGATTGTTGGGGTTTGGGAGAGATAAAAATATGATATGTATTAAATCAATAACTTTATAAAGTTTGAGATATTATATTATAGGGTAAATTACGAATACCCCCCTCAGGTAAGGTCAAATTACAAAAATCACCCTCACGTATTGAATATTACAAAAATCCCCCTCAGGTTTATACCTTCTTACAATTAACCCCTTATCCCTAAAATATTCCAATTTTGCCCTTGGAAGTTATTTGTAATGTTTATAATATGTTATAAATTTTTAAAATTGGGTGTTACTTGTTATATCTTGTAAATATAAAAATAATAATCATATATTTACCACCAAAATAATTGATATAATTTAATCTCTCATAAATTTCAATAAATATTTCAATTTATAATACAAGATAAACTTTAACAAATTAAATATCTTATTTATTATACAATAAGATATTATACAATATAATTTATTAAATTTACTAATTTATAAAATAAATTCATTTAACTAATATGTAAACAATTCATATTTATAAAGTATATTATTAAAATTCTATTTAATTAATATTATACAATTAAAAATTGCTAATAAATATATAAATACCTTTTTTTTGCAATTTTATTAAAACTTATGGGCAATTATAAATTTATCAATTATTCTAATAGTAAATATATAATTATCTTTTTTTCTAATTTATAAGATATAATAATTAGATCCCAAGTTTTAACATTGATAAGACATTACAAACAATACAAATAACATCCAAGGGCAAAATTGGAATATTTTAGGGGCAAGGTGTTAATTGTAAGAAGGTGACAAACTTGAGGGGGATTTTTGTAATATCCAATACGTGAGGGTGATTTTTGTAATTTGACCTTACCTGAGGGGGGTATTCGTAATTTATCCTATATTATATTGTGTAATGGTTGAATGATGAATTGTTGATATATTGTAGAAATGATATATAATTAATTGTAATTAGTGTTATTGTGATAATGATTTAGATTATTATAAATAATAGACTATATGTTTAAACAAAATAGTTAATAATTTTGCTATTTAGTATATTAAAAAATATACAATACTATAGTAAAAAAAATTCCAACTAATATGATAAAATAAAACGTTCAAAATTGTAACTAAATATTTTGATAACATTAATAATGCATATCAACCATTTTGATAAAAATTGATAATGTAGTTATTAATTACAAACTATTGGGGAGAAGATTAACATTATGGAAAAAAAAGGTTTTTTTTCAAAAAAAGAAAAATATAAAAGAGGCGCTGACAAATCTCTCTGCCACAAGCCTCATCAAGCTGAAACCTGGCCTGGCAGGTTTCGTTATTGGGTTGAAATTTGGGTCTGGGCCAAAGTTCCGAAGAAGGTTTGGCCCAGTCTGGGTGAGATCAGACTGGGCCAAACTACTTCCATATACAACCCATATATGAAGTTTCAATAAAGTGGCTTCAGAGAAACTTTCTGCTAAATAATTTCGGGTAAGTAACAAGAAAATTAGGAAAATGGACTATTTTGATTTTTGAGTGAGTAATATTTATTCATATTGTATTTATAAAAGAATCTTCGTATTTAAGCCAATGAGATAAAATACTTACAAAAAATAGAATTATGGTAATTAAAATAAATAACTCAAATAGTAATATTTTGCAAAAGTTAAGTTATATAAGTGTTTGGACATCTAGTCTACATAATAAACTGATAAAAGGATAGATAATGATATTCCCCTAAATTTAGAGGACTGTAGTTGAGTTTTTCCCAAATTCTAATACTCCAGTCCAAACACACACAAATTTCATCATTATTGGAGTATTATTATTTGGAGAAGTAGTATTTAAATTTAAATAAATGATCTGATCGTATTACTAATATTTATTTATACATACATTAATTTAAATATTGGTGGTGTCGCATCGCACACAATCTCACACTCCTTCACCTGTCTGTCTCAGCTACTGCAAGTTACAAAATTTACAATGACAAAGCTCCAAACCCAAACCTTCCTGCTAACATGCGCCGCTGCAATGGCAGTACTGTCATCACTCGCCCTCGCAAACTCCATCACCGCCTATCCTCCTCCCTACGGCCTCAATTCCTACGCCGATGATCTTGTTCCGGTTCGCCGCGAAGTCTACGGCGGCGGCGGCAGAATCATCGACATCAGCCACAGGTACCACTCTGAGATGCCTTCCTGGGGTACCTCCGACGGAATCGGTCAGTTTCTGTGGCTCCCGAAGAGTATGAAGAATGGTTCGCGCGCCAATAACTCCGAGATGAAGCTCCCTACTCACACCGGAACTCACGTTGATGCGCCTGGACACGTGTTCGATCACTACTTTGATGCCGGGTTTGATGTTGATACCCTGGACCTTGATGTTCTCAACGGTTTGTATGGAGTATTAAATCATTGATTTTTTTTAAATAAAATTGCTTGTTAGTGGTTTTAGTAATACCTATTTGCTAATAGGAGTTTGAAAAGCTGAAAATTTGTTTGGATAACGTTTCGATTTTGGATAGGAATTGACAGGTGTTAGGAGGCCCAGTTCTGTGAATATCATTGAATCAAACTTGGTGGTACTTCTTATTATAGTAAAAGTTTGTGATGCAATATACTTTATATTGAGATTGGACCAATTTGCTGTTGGAGCCAGGGTTGAATATAGAAATAGGGAAAATCCCGGTCGAAAATCGATCCAAACACCAATTAAATTTTAGTGCCATATGAGCTAGTAGTGTTAAGATCTGGTTGTAACTTGTAAGGTTCGAGACTTTAGTAACAGTTTATAATTATGTAATACATACGTGGCATTTATATGTCATTAAGCTGTTTCAATAGCTAATTTTTCTAGATTGTTTTGTTTTTGGTATGTTTGTGTTGACCTCTGTATGTGTTGGATAACGATGGATAAAAGAAAACCTTTTTTGTTGATAAGAACTAAATTTTGATGCATGTAGATGTATGATTGTAAGAGCATGAGAACACGCTGTTGTCTTTTTCTAGAATTAATGCTATTAAATATTGCCCACAGTTAGAAAAAAAAAATCTGAACTTTCAAATCACTTTGGCACCTACAGTTTTCTATTCAGAGGAAGTACGTGTCCACATATTAGACATACAAAAATCAGTCAACATACTTTTCATATCAAATCTTATTTATACTGGCTTCTAAGATAGTTTAGATTTGAATGAGGAAGAGAATGAGGTCTCTGTATGTTTTGCTAGTTTGTGCTGAGGTGTTAGCAATTCCTTTACTTTCTTTGGCTATATCAACATCACATGATGCTTACCCTTCTGGATATGGCGATGAACCGGGTACTTGTGTTGGAGTTGGAGATGTTCCTTCAAGGAGGGAAATTTATGAAAATGGAGAAATAATTGATATTACTCACAAATACACTCCTCATTCACCAGTTGGAGATTCAACTGAGGGTATTGGGCAGTTTCTGACACTGTTGATGAGCATGAAGAATGGCTCTGATTACAATTTTTCTGAATTGAAAATACCAGTTCATTCTGGCACTCATGTTGATGCACCTGGTCATATGTATGAAAGTTACTTTGATGAAGGGTATGATGTTGATACTCTTGACCTTAGAGTCCTCAATGGTAATCTTTATTACAAATAATCACTTTTTATAGAATACCTTACATTCTTTTCATAATGAACTTCTGAAATTACTAGAAGCTAATATAGCTTGATTGAAGAGGATTCAATCTTAGTTTGCTAGCTCATCTTGGGTGTTTTGTTATCTATTAACTTGTTTTGTATATTTGATGCACTTTACTTCTGTTAGTTGTGTTTTGAAGTGGATATATTATGTTTGACTGTGTTATGTTTTTGACTCAATAGAATATGATTTAATTGGCTTATGGTCATGATTTTCTCTGTGTGTTTGAACAGGTCCGGCATTACTTGTTGATGTTCCAAGAGACAAGAATATAACAGGTATGCGATATAACTAATTTTTTCTATATGATTCGAGTTCTGCCAATTCATCTGAACTGTTACTAATTTATTTTTCATACTATATGATTTTGACATTAACTCTGAAAGTAGTGATGCTGGGATAGAAGTAAATTATATGTTCTAAATAGATATAAGGATTATAAGAAACAGAAGATGGAAAAGAGACATTAAAGAGGCACCATATGTGTGTTTTCTAATTACAGAAAGTTATGTGATAGAGAGGCTCATTTGAAGCAAATGACTGTGGCTGGTAAATGAGCAACTTTGTATGTATATATATATATATATATATATATATATATATATATATTAAGGGAAAACATCAACTTGAAGCAATGTTAGTTATTCAGATAGAGGCTTGGTTTAAACTGGTTGATTTTGATAATAATTTTGCCTCTAACCATATAACATTGCTGTCACAAAATCGAAGGCTTACATTCAACATATGGAAATCAAGATCAAATGGTCAAGAAATAGAGTGTTTTGTGATTGCTTGCAAAGAATGCCAAGAGATGACCATAAGCTTACATGTGCTTGTGTGTGTGCATGAAATATGAGTTTGCACTCCCTTGTTTGAAATATTCATATTTCCATATGATTCTCTCTCATCTGCTTTCTATGATTCAGCTGAAGTGATGAAGTCCTTAAACATACCCAAGGGAGTACGAAGAGTACTTTTCAGAACCCTAAACACAGACAGGTGATCTTAAGTAATCTCTGCCTATTGCTACTTCTTTGGTATGCTTCAAATGAAACACACTCACATACGTTTATACTTCATATCATTATATGTATATGTATTAGCATGTAGTTTGTGTTTGTATGTATTGAATTTGATTTAAGAGAAAAAAGGCATGTTTTAGGTGTCTCTTTTGAATGGTCTGGTTGATGTGAACTGCAGTTCTTAAAGTTAGCATTTCATTATTTGGGATGCTATGTTTGAGAGGAGTAATTACAATGTAAACAAGTCCTCTTGATGTGGTAGTAGGCTAATTGAGCCAATAAATGAACCCAGTTACAGGGTTGAAATGGAGTAATTCTAACTTTCGGTTTATTGTCAACTTTTGACGAGCCAATATTTCTGAAACACTATGCCCTTTCAATGACATTGATTATTTCTATATCTGAGAAATAGTTCCCGTCTGAGAACATTGCATATGTATCATTTTGCAGGCGCCTCATGTACAACAAGGCATTTGACACAAGCTATGTGGGATTCATGAAAGATGGGGCACAATGGCTTGTAGATAACACCGACATCAAACTTGTTGGTAAGATTTTATTTATTCTCTTGCTTCCTCAATTTTCAATTTTTCATCTTAACATGCAATTCAAATCAGCTTCTTGTTCATCTGTTGCAAGATTTCTTTTTACCACAACCTGTTAAATTTGTTTATCTTGTAGGAATCGATTACTTGTCTGTTGCCGCTTATGATGATTTAATTCCTTCTCATCTTGTTTTTCTTAAAAGCAGGGTAAGATTTCTTCTCAAATTGTTTGAACTTATCACTTTTTTCAGCTTTTGCTGCAACTATATAATACTATTATTGATTTTTTTTACATATTTTACAGGATATCATCCTTGTTGAAGGCCTGAAACTCGATGATGTTCAGCTCGGAATATATTCCGTACATTGCCTACCTTTGAGGTTGCTTGGTGCTGAGGGATCACCCATTAGATGCATCCTCATCAAATGATATCCCCACTCAGTTAACGTAAGTCATTTACAAACTCGAGTCCCATACTGCAGATTATGTTTAACCTCCAAGTCTTTAACTAACTTCGTATTCTAATTTATAAGACAAAAAAATATCATACACCATAAATAAACTTACTTTTTCTTCCCTTTTCGATTCACAAACTGGGTGACTTCTAACTTTTCTATTAGGAGTACTATTTTTGAACATTTCTATCACTGATCTGATTTTGAATTTTTTTTCAGCCTGTACATTAATCTCATGGAACGATTATTTCTCGTTTGTTTTACGTGGTCGTTTGGAAAACATGGTGCATCACTAAATTTGGTTCACTGATGCTGGCTGAAGCCAGTTACTGGTCTGGAAGCTGTAGAATGAATAGTTTCAAAATAATTTCGAGGAATTTTTTTTGTTATTTATTCTGTTCAGTAATGTCTGGCGGTATGTATATTCCTAAAATGGCTAGTTCTAGAATAATATACCATTTAATGCATAAGTTTTATTCTTCAACTTTTTCACTTCTCTGCGTTTCGTAATATGATCCAGTTATCTATGCCATTTTGATCTTGGTAGGGCTGTTAATAAAGAGTATGTTAGTCCGCATTAGGTTCGATTTAATGGGACTTTTAGAAATCCGATTACATAAGATTCGTAATTCAAAATATATTGAATGAATAATACAGATATACCATACATAAAATTTTATCTATATTAATTATAATACCAATAGTGTTTTTTGCTAGTATTACAAGGCATGAGCAAATGTTTCCATTTTCTGAACTTGTTAGCAATATACATCAAGCCGACGAGGCAGTAACTTGTTTGCTAAAGGTAAGTCTTCATAACTAAAAAATCATACGCAGTAACTTGTTTGCCAAAGGTAAGTCTTCATAACTAAAAAATCATACGTTCTACTCCTACTAGTATAGGTATTTCTCTAATTTAATACAATTTCTTTGTAATTAGTCTAATTCTCTGGATAGATTTTCCGTCTAGAAAAAGTTAACAATATGAATCAATTTAGTTACATTTTATCATTATTTCTTGACAAAATATGAAAAATACTTCAAAGGCCAAAGCACATGGTTACCTGGGTTAATTATTGATTTTTCCTATTTCAAGCTCAGTGCAATAAAAAAAAGTTGAACTTGGAAGCTAAGTTAATTGATTATAATGCATTAAAAGAAATCGTAGGACAAAGATAACTAGTGAGATTTGGGAGTAGAAATCTCAACAAATTCAAATTTCTATTTGAACCCAACCGTTCCTGTGGGCTTTTGAGGAGCGGGAGAAATTGTTGGAATTCTATGAAACTTGCATCGGGCAAATTTAAATCCACAGTCAAACTCGATAAGATTTCGAATCATATTCAGACTAACTCGACTCGAATCCAAACATAAGCAGCCTTGGAACCAAGTTATTTTATTTTATTTTTTATTTCTTTATTTTTTCATGTTGATTTTGACATATAATGAGAAAACATAGACAAAAAAGTTCTATATATCACAAACATGGACCAAAATTCATTTATAATGAATATTTCGATCAACTAAATATGTTAAACTCTTAGGGAAAACCGTTTCAAAAATATAATGAGAAAAATTGTGAATAAAATTGCTAAATTATGAAAAATAAGAGTCTCAAGACTAATACAAAATTCCCAAAACTACACCTAAAACAAAAATATTTCAATATTTTCAACGAAAACAATGAAAAGTTTGATCCATGATCCCATCGTTTTAATGTTTCATAATTTTGAATCAATTAGTGCAGTAGCTTGAATAGACACAAACCGACTAAAAACTTTAATTACAATTAGCTTACATTTATGTTAAATGTGTGCTGGAAAGTGCCTTATTTTCATCTATATGCTTAAGTGATTCCAATTTCAATTCAAAAGTTCAAGTAATCCTGAAGATTTCAGATTAATATACACTTTGACTTCATAAAGAACCATGTGGAAGATGACTAACCTAAGAAAGAAATTAAGAAACCACCTTGACTCAAATAATTATCCGACATAAGAGGGTTTGATTCCCACTCCCTAACCCTATAAAAAGGTACTTTTGGCCATGTCAATTTTATCATCTATAGAGAGTACAAACATAAAATATTAAAATTCAATCATTTAATTAAGCTACTGAATTATAATGGCATTGCCATTGAGAAAGAATGTGGTGTGGGTTGCGCTATTGTTGCTAGTTGCAATAGTAGAGGCTACCCCACCAGGAATAGCCAACAATCCCAGCCATGCTAGATGCTTGATCAAGAAATACAAGTATTGTTACAATTTGGAGCATGTTTGCCCCAAGTTTTGCCCCGACTCATGCACCGTAGAATGTGTTTCGTGCAAACCCATTTGTGGCCCAGGAAATCCGCCACCTGACTCTGAGTCACCATCGCCTCCTGATAATGGTTCTGGGGGTGAGGGAAAATCCCCTCCACCATCTGGTGGAGAAGATGGCGGTAAAGGTAATGAGGGAAAATCTCCTCCACCGTCTGGTGGAGACGATGGCGGTAAAGGTAACGAGGGAAAATCCCCTCCACCGTCTGGTGGAGACGACGACGGTAAAGGTAACGAGGGAAAATCCCCTCCAAAGGGAGACGACAATGGCAAAGGTCATGATAAAGAAACTCCCCCGAACCCTAGCCCTCCAGAGAAGGAAACACCTCCTTCTCTTCCCCCAACTCCCGTGACACCATCATCTCCACCTCCTCAAAATCCAACAACACCAGTACCATCGAGTCCTCCTCCCACAACTCCAACACCACCACCAACAAGTTCTCCTCCCCCAACTTCTACATCACCAACATTGTCTCCACCGCCTCAACCACCCACCATTACACCCTCCACCCCTTCACCACCACCTTCAACTACCCCTTCTTCCCCCTCAACACCACCGTCCAATATCCCTTCCTCACCACCCACCACCCCATCTACCCCGCCAACTACCCCTACACTACCACCTCCGGGTACCCCTTCACCACCATCTCCTCCCACTCCAACTACTCCTTCATATCCGCCTGCAGAGGATTCCTCAGCAGCGGCTGGAAAGAGAAAAAGGTGTAGAAACAAAAATTATCCCCAATGTTACGGTGTCCAACACGTATGCCCCAGCTCATGTCCTAACACATGCGAGGTCGATTGTGTCACTTGCAAACCTGTCTGCAGTAAGGCCTTAACCTCTCAATTTTAGTACTCACACATGCATGAACAAAATAATCGAATTTTATCTGTGTTCATACTTTATCAATGTATTAGTACTAATTTAACTAATCATCGAATTCTAAACTATGCTCTGTTTATGTACAATATAATCAACTGAGCTTCTTATATCATTGCAATGCAGAATGTGATATGCCAGGTGCAGTGTGCCAAGATCCTCGATTTATTGGTGGCGATGGCCTCACTTTCTACTTTCACGGTAAGAAAAATCAAGACTTCTGCCTAGTAACTGACCCCAACCTCCACATAAACGCACATTTCATCGGCAAAAGAAACGAAAACATGAAAAGGGATTTCACCTGGGTCCAATCCATCGGCATCCTCTACGAAAACCACCGTATCTTCATCGGTGCCCAAAAGACCGCCACATGGAATGACGCCGTAGACCGCCTCTCCCTTTCCTTCGACGGAGAACCCATATATCTCACAACCTCCGAAGGCTCCACGTGGCAATCATCAAACCAACCTTCCGCAACAGTGAAAAGAGACGTCGACACCAACAGTGTAACCATCGAAGTTGAAGGCATTTTGAAAATATCAGCTAAAGTTGTGCCGATTACCAAACACGAATCAAAGATCCACAACTATGGAATAACGGATGATGATTGTTTTGCACATCTTGAATTGGGTTTCAAATTCTTTTCTTTGAGCGGGACGGTGAATGGAGTTTTAGGGCAAACTTATCGGAATGATTATGTGAGCAGGGTTAAAATGGGAGTGCCGATGCCTGTGCTTGGAGGAGACAGGGAGTTTTCGGTTTCTAACCTTTTTGCTGCTGATTGCCTTGTTTCTCAATTTCGAAAGGGGAAATTGAGATCTGAAATTGAAGCTTCGGAGTTCGATTTGGAGTTGCCGAACATGAAATGTGTCAGTGGGACTGATGGAAGAGGTGTTGTTTGCAAAAGATAAATACAGTAAATGGTTTCTGTTTTATATAAGGAAAATAATACTAGTAGTACTTCTAAATAAGATGAAAATTTTAGTTCTATCAAAATGGATTGGACTATAAAATTTTCCAAATAAGTCGAGAAAAAAATTTAAGGTCTATCTTTCATTTTTCTCTTTTGTCTTTTTAATTGTATAATAAGTTACCATCAACCGAACCAACAATTCAAAACATTTATTTTAATCTCAAACGTTCCCCACTATCACTTAACTATAACAACAACAACAACAACAACAACAACAATAATAATAAAGTCACTAAAACACTATCTTCAAACCAATGTGGGATAAGGAGAGTTAAATTTTTATCCTACATTGATTTAAAAATAATGTATAAGTGATCTTCTAGTAGTATAAATATGAAGGAGAAAATATTATATTTTTAAAACTTGTGGTTGAAAACATTTAACCATAATTAGTTTTTATATTTTTTTTATACATTTAAATTACTTAATTCTTAAAACAAAACAAAAAAAAAAAAAAAAGGAAAGAAAGAAAGAAGGAAAGGCACGGCACGACAAAACAACAAAAAACAAAAAAAAGAAAAAAAAAAAAGAGTGGGAGGGCACGTATGGAGCTGGCAAGCAGGCACACAACCAATGCCTGCCTGTCTGCCAGGCAGCATCTCCCCCCGGATGCCTGCCAGCTCCAGGGAGAGCTCTTCTCATGCAGATGGGGGCTATTGCTTGCCTCCCCTCTTCGGCTGGAGATGACCTTCGAAAAACATATAAATATGAGTAAATACACAAAAAATTTAAAATTTAAAAAAAAATTATGATAATTAGGGTCAAACAAACGAAAAATTATGATTAATAAAAATAATTATCATTGAGGGGGTCATATATTTTAAAATCACTATATAGATACAAAAGTGAATTTTACCTCCTCAAATGACAGGACAAACTCATCCGCAATGATATTTAGTCCATAAGAAATGCAAAATATGCAATTAGAGCGTGTTTGGTGCATAAAATTAGAGAATTATGTTGGGTGACAACCATAACTTATCTAAGAGCTTCCTTATTGAGAATATAACTAATCTAATACTATCCTTAATGTCATAATCATAATTACATAAGCTAGCGTACAAACATGCCATATTGGGCCTAAGTCTTCATGTATGAAGAGTAGTTGGGCCGAGCTTATTTGTAAATGATTTTAGCCTAACACAAAATGCCTATATTGGACTGAAATGTGTGCTGTAGACTGTAGTTTGAGATCTGGCCCATGTCATTTTATATTCATAGGAAAGAAAAGGAGAAAAAAAAGTTATAGCACAACGTACAACTCATCAATCAGACCTCATACATATTTCGTAGAGTCATTTGCAAAAATAGCCTTATGGCTTTTTTAATTTGCAAAACTAGCTTTATGAATGTTGCATTTGCAAAAATAGCCTTCCTTAAATTATGTTATTAATTAACTTTAAATTACAAAATAATCCGGAATTTTTGTCACTTGTCACTTGGACGCCCAAGTGACAAGCGGCAATAATGCCGCTTGTCACTTGGGCGTCCAAGTGACAAGCGACAAAACTGCGACATTTGTCACCGGTCGCTTGGAGGTCCAAGCGACCGGGTGACATTTGAAGATGAGTATCTTCGAATCATCTTCAAATGTCACCCGGTCGCTTGGACCTCCAAGCGCCTGGTGACATTTGAAGATAAGAGTATCTTCAAATGTCACCGGGCGCTTGGACGCCCAAGTGACAAGCGGCAGTAATGCCGCTTGTCACTTGGGCGTCCAAGTGACAAGTGACAATTATTGCAATTTGTCACTTGTCACTTGGACGCCCAAGTGACAAGCGACATTACTGCCGCTTGTCATTTGGGCGTCCAAGTGACAAGCGGCAGTAATGTCGCTTGTCACTTGGGCGTTCAAGTGACAAGTGACAAAAATTCGTGATAAAAATTTAGAGAGTTTTTTGTAGTTAGAAAAATTTTGAAATTTGAATTGAGAGTTGGAAATGAATTTTATAGGTGTTTTGTATTATTATTATTAGATTAACTGATTAATTAGACTTAATTGTGTTTAATTAGATTTAATTGTTATTAAAACCAAGGAAAAAAAAAGAAAAAAGAAAAGGCTAGTTTTGCAAAAAACATTTGGGAGAAGGCTATTTGGCCAAATATCCCTATTTCGTACAGAGAGCGAGCGAGAGTAAGAAAAGAAAAAGAATCAAATATGGAGGGCACTTCGTACCAGAGATTCCCGAAGATCAAAATCCGCGTAGTTAAAGACGACTATATGGAATTCGAGCTACGCGAAACCGACGCCAGTATCGCCAACGCGCTTCGGCGCGTGATGATAGCTGAGGTCCCCACAATCGCCATTGATTTGGTTGAAATCGAGGTAAACTCATCTGTGCTTAACGACGAGTTCATTGCACACCGCCTAGGTCTCATTCCACTCATCAGTGAACGTGCCATGGCCATGCGCTTCTCACGTGACTGCGACGCCTGCGACGGTGACGGACAGTGCGAGTTTTGCTCCGTCGAGTTTCATCTACGCGCCAAGTGTATCAACGACCAGACGCTTGAGGTTGCGTCTAAGGATCTTATCAGCTCTGACCACACTGTCATTCCAGTTGATTACCCTGATTCCTCTACAGGAGAGGAGAATAAGTAATTCTCTTTTATGTTTATCTCGAAAATAAGTACCAATTTATGATACAATTGTTTTAATCAAGTGAAAAAAGGCATGTTACTGCCTTAAAGAATCTGCATGTATCTTGTCCTTTTTCGTTTTAGGGATTAAAATGTTTGAGTGAAAGGTTTCTGTTGAAAACGAGTGACCTAGTTAAGTGGAGGGTACTGAAGAAAATGGTTTGGTATATGTTAGGAAGTTCTGACCTCCAAATTAGGTCTTTCTAATTCTGGATTATGCTAAACTTTTAAATTTGCAATCTTTGATCCATGTTGTATTTAAGATCAGCTGGAGCGGTCAAAAATAGTTTCTGATTAGTGTCAACCTATATCCCTACGTAGCTATTCTTTTTTTCCTTTGATGTTATTCAAGTGTTAAGAGTTACCGTTGACATCCCTATATTATAACGCAATAGAAATGTAGAAGTGTTAATAACATGAGAAAATTGGATATAAATAAAGAGAGTGAAGTGGAGGAATGCAGCTTCCTTTACACAGAAAGGCTAGTAGCCTGGCTCCAATGCTTATGTTTAAAGTTGGTGATTAGAAGAGGTTTATGGTGTTCGATAATTGTGTAGGGTTCTGGTAGCGTGCTTCTATGTATTTTTTGTTGCTTGCTTGTTTAGAACAAAGTGGTGGAATTCAACCCTCCTACAGCAATACAGGACTTCTCGAGCAATTTAGTAACTTTTAAATCTGATTATTTGGTTTTTACATTCCACGCTTATGTGCAGTATCAGGACTTAAAAAATTGTAGATCTTTTCTTATGCAGTCTGAAACTACATGTAGTTTGTCAGCATCCAAATATGCATTTTATCATTTTTGTTTTTGTTTTTGCGAAGGACATCTATTTTTTTGAATATGATCACCAGAAATTTTAATTTTTCCTCAAATGGATATGTGATAAAGTGGTCTATTATACAGGGGAATCATAATTGTGAAGCTACGTCGTGGTCAGGAGTTGATGTTAAGAGCCATAGCTCGTAAAGGAATCGGTAAGGATCATGCTAAATGGTCACCTGCAGCAACTGTCACTTTCATGTACGAGCCGGAAATTTATATTAATGAAGAGCTGATGGAGACCTTAACACTTGATCAAAAAAAGGATTTTGTCGACAGCTGTCCTACAAAAGTGTTTGCCATTGATCCCCTCACCGACCAGGTCAGTCATATATCTTGATATATTTAATCATGTATAAAATGTCATGATCGGTGTTATGTTACCCTATTCATCTTTTCTTCACTGTGGTTGATCTAATAGGATAACTGAACTTATTCAGTATCTTCACAATGCTTCATGATATATTTCTTGTTGCTAATGATAGAGAGGTTACAAGTTTCATGCTATAATTCTATTGTTGCTTATGACATGCCATATGGACATGAAATTTATTACAGTTTTATCCATCAAAGTGCTCTTTGGGTGAATTGATGCTTCTTGTTAGTTCTTTTAAGTTTTGATATACAATATTTTCAAAGCTATTCGTGCTTTTGGCACTTCCCTAGTTTGGCATACTTGATTCACTCATCACCTGTGTTTGGCTGCTTTTGGCTGTAATGAATGCCTTCTCTGTGAATATTTCAGACACATTTTCTCAAATTTATTTGAGATATCATAGTTTGTTTTTGTTGGAAACCAAGTATCCAAACAAAGTATCTCATGTGCTGTGTTCTTAGCCGGTGGAGCAGTGTCCCCGACAACATTTCAGATTTTAAATGGTTGAATGTCTTAGGAAGGAAAAGCTTTTACTGTATGTGAGTACACTATTGATTAACTAAGTTTTCTTACAGTTTCGTAGATACAATTTTTAATTAGGCCACTGTCTCTTGATTTTTTCGTGGGAGGTTGGTCTCAGAAACTTCATTAGATAATCAACTACATTTAGAAGTACTAGGCTCTGAGGTGGACCTATGTTGTGGGACTGCATAAGTTTTTCTTCAAAGATGACATATTGTACAAAAGTTTGGATTTCAGATAACACAATGGTCTAGTCAGATGAAGGCTAGACTTTTATTTTTGTTTTTGAGTTGTGTGTAAATTCCAGTTCTGGGGAAATTATAAACTAGATAGTGCAAGCATTTTATTTGGTGGAATGTACTTTCTTTTTTTTCTAATTCATTACAGATCCTATTTCTATAAGATGCTTTTTCTGGTTAAATGAAAACCTTACTATTTGATAGATTATTTTACTTTTCCAATGCTAATTTTGTTGATATTTGCCCCCGTCAGGTTGTTGTTAATGACGCTGAGGCATATACATATGATGAAGAGGTTATCAAGAAAGCCGAAGCAATGGGGAAACCTGGACTAGTAGAGATCCATGCCAAAGAAGATAGTTTTATATTCAAAGTTGAGTCTACTGGTGCAATAAAAGCTTCTCAATTGGTACTCAATGCCATTCAAGTCCTCAAGCAGAAGCTAGATGCTGTTCGTTTGTCAGCAGACACTGTGGAAGCTGACGAACAGTTCGGAGAACTGGGTGCACATATGCGCGGAGGCTGATTTATGTTCCTCACAGTTTCAATGCACCTGTCTTTTAACAGAGATAAAATTTTACTGCAACTAACTTACGGATATGGAAATCTAGTCAAAACTCCTGTATATTTGCGTCAAATTCCTCTGGAGTTAAATCGAAAATTTCTTCTTTTATTGGTGCACTTGTATTAGTAGGATAGCTAATATTCGCTTCTATGTTGAAAGTAGTTAATGGATGATCATATGACTGTTGAGCAGTTACTAGAACGCATGCAATGCTGTAGTATTCACCCATCTTTTTTCTAGTGATTCGGTTTCTAATAGGCTTATAGGCCTCTGCTCTATTGTCTGTCGTTAATGCTTCTTTGGGTGATTTATTCAAGCCTGTCAAGTTATGTATAGTGCATGTTGGAGTTCAAAGAACTGCATTGGAAATTTGCCACTCGGCAGTTAAAATTCTGTCACTCTAATTTACGAAACTATGTATCAAAAAGTACATGTGGGTTTATACAAAATTAAATTGAAATATTTATAGACGAGACACCAACACCAACGTGTAATAGGAAGTTCATTTCGTTCAGTAACACATTGATCGTTGTTAGGGGGTGTTAAACTTGAGATTGTACAAGTCGTATTGTTTAATGTTTTATCGAACTGAGTGGACTGGTTTGGTTAAGAAAAATTTGGATAATTTCGTTTGGGTCAGTTAGTATGTTATAAAAGCTAAATCGAAAAAAAAGAGGGTCGGTTTTGAATTCTAGACTTCTCTATGATTGTAAATAGTAAATTAGAACCATTTGTAGGGAGGGGAGTTGTGTTTTGTTTTAGAAAAAAGATGGTACGTGTATTTGTTTATGGGCCGATAGCTCGAACTTGAATATCGGTACTGGATTGAAGAAAAAGTTCTCCTTTTATAAGAATTAAGAAATACTGAAACATACGACATTAGTGTTTTGTCAAATTCATTACAAATCAACATTTTGCTTACAATGCAAATACAATTTTCAAATGCCTAGTTACTTTCTAATTTTTACCTTAATGCTAACTAATGTCCACCCTTTTTATTTATTTTTATTTTTTAATCGACAATGTCTTATTTATAGGAAAAATAAAGTTTAACAATGTATCACGTTGTAAAGGATGTTGACACTTATCTTTTTTCCATAACTCAGTCCACATGTTATAGTTTTCAATATTTACTACTGAATCCACCCAATAGATGCCCAAAAATTTGTCCCGGATCCAGCTGACCCAATCAAGACCCACAATAACAGCCAGGTTTCACAGTTTAAGACATGGGTCATGAGCCCCTCAAATTATTTGTCTTTTTTTCTTTCCCATTTAAAACGTATTGACACAAAAAAGGCTAAGCCACAATATATATTATTCAATTCACTCTCTTAGAATAAATATGATACTATAAATTTTGGACCACATAGTCATAAATTCTTGGACTTACCATTTTCACCACACATTTAATGCTGCTTGTCTGCATCTCAATTAGCATTTACCTTTCCCAAACCGAGACAGCATATTTGAATTCATAGAGTACCATTTGTGGGCTCACATGATTTTAAATTAGATCCTATCTATCTGGAGATACTGACTGAATATTTGTCTTAGGCTTTGATTCTTACCTACTGTTGTTATAGACTTCTAAGCATTAATTAATGTGATATATGAAACTTCTATCACGGAAAAAATGGCATGTAGCACATGAGGCCTTTAAATGTTTTTGATCATTACTTGTATCATTAATATCCTACAATCGCTACAAGTATTACGTTTTGAGACATATAATTCCTACTCAATGTTTATGTGCCTCCAATCCTAGCTCATTATTTACAAAACCTATTATATTTATTTTTAAATATCAAGGTATTACTACTTTGGGACAGCTTTCGTGCACCTCGACAAATTTCAAAGATCGCTTACAAATCCGTTGACAAGACGATTCACCACTATGATAATCATCGCGACTAACTTAGTACCAATTCCTTTCCATTGTTGCGTCCTTTTTAAATTGACCATTTTAAATAATAGACAATGAAGTGAATTTCTTTTAGTAAGTTTTCAAAATTTCTATAATCAAAATAGTGATAGAAGATGACTAGCGTTATATTATTACCTTTTTTTTTTTCCCGTAATTAAGATAATTATTACTTTATATGATATGATTTGATAATTTGGAGAAAAAACCCATTTTCTTAATCACAAGCTCTTAAATGCTGGCCCAGCTGATTGAGATGGTGGAAAATTAATTTTCATATATTTATTATGTGCAGCAGATCTGAGGCTGTCTCTGATCATCTGGTCTTCCAATTCCAAATATTAATGTCTGAAATTTATATAATCACGGAGAAAAGGGCATGTAGGAAAGTACGGTTCCTTAATGTGCTTCATGTAACATCACTTTCTGGGTTTATTGCAATTAAATGAAACTTAGCTATTAATTAAATTTCAAGTTAAAAAAAGTTTATATGACACAATTTTAAGGAGGGAATTGCAACTTTCATACCAAACTTGTACCTATTTTATACATTTGATATCAAATATTTGAAAAGACACACTTAATACCAAAATTGAAGGATTTTTTGCACATTTTCTTTCTCCGTCAATTTATAAGGCCAAATTTTGTGTTCATTATATGGATGGAAAGCTCTTGACGAAAGCATCTAATGGTATAAGTTTCAGTTCATGAAACTCAATAAATAATCCGCAACAAAGTTTCGGGATATTAATCAAAATTAAATCACATCTCATAATCTACCAGGAATCATGCAACGATAATTTCCAAATGTGATATAGGGCACATAAGAATTCTATGGTAAGCAATTTGGAACATAATTTTAAGCATACCAAAAAACTCAAGAAAATGTGAAAAAAGTCCTTCAATTATGGTATTAAATGTGTCTTTTTCAAATGTTTGGTACCAAATGTATAAAATAGATAAAAATTTGGTATAAAAAATGCAATTCCCTCCAATTTTAAGCCAATCAATTCAGATATATTATACCTTTGCTAAATTAAACTAATTAATTGAACTATATATCAGGGGTACTTCATAATTTGCAATCATTGTGGTTGTAGATATATAGTAATTATTACTTTATTAGCACTTCCGACGTGACGTAGAACCTTATTAATAGTATTGAAAATTGGATTAGTCGCCTTAATAATGGATTAATAACGTGAACCTTATTGGGACGATGCAGGGGAACTGAATCTCATTAGAAACTTAATGATGATATGAAAATACAATTGTGAATTACTCGAAAATAACCCCGTGGAGACTTGGTGACCGACCTCAATCTCAATCTAATTAAACTCAAAATTACAACTCTTAAAATGTATCTCAAGATTTCAATCAACAACTTAAAATGAATTTTAGAGTTTTGCTCAAGCCTCCAAAAAAATTAATTCACTGCACTAAACCTCAAAAAGAACATAAATAATTTTCCTTTTAAAATCTGTTGAAATGCATGCATGAATAATTTTAACAGAATTTAGTGCAGACTGAGGTGAAATGCAATTTACCCTTAAAAATAAAATAATGCTCTGCATGCATGGGGAAATCATGACACGCGTACAAAAAGAAAAGGTACATATTATGACCAAAATAACATTAAATAATTAATGAGATAGATAGAAGTAGATACAATTATTGACTCACGCTGGGAGTGTGTAACTAACATGAAAGTAGACAGTCTTCTGAGGTTTTCAGACAGGCCCAACTGAATCTTGGGCCCATATGCAATTAACGTAAACAAATTCAGTTGAAAACATTGTTATAAATAAAGACATCAAGAAAGTATTTCATGATTTTTGACAATCGCATATTAGGACATATCTCCAACAAGGTGTGATAAACGACCTAAGCTATTCATTATTCGAGTCATTTACTCTCATTCTATGCTCTCAGAATTTCAATACTTGAAATTGTTAGATAAAATCAACAAGATTATCTTAGATTTTTTAGTCCGAATTGGACTAAGTCCACTTACATATCTTGGATTTAACTCAACCTCAAACGTTAAATTTTAGAGTTGATGATTATCCAAGACCTTATAAGGTAGCCTTATTTTTGTTATCCAATACATGTGGGACAATTTATTCTCAATACTCCATCTTCACGTCCGGGCAGAATGAATGTGGATAAAACAAGTCTAACACGTGACATATTAAAGTTCAACCTTGAGAATTACAATATGTGGGTCCCAACACACTAATAATGATCGTCAATACCTTTGTTATATGGGCGAAGTGTGTGTGTATAATCTCATCATGCAAATAAGGAGGAGTCCATCACAGAAGGAGGTGAACCACATCAACCCGGGGCTTACCATCTTATTAGATTTTTGCACATAGATTGGACTAAGTCCATTTACATGGTTTGGGTCTAACTCAAGCACAAAAGCTAATTTCTGAGATGAATATTAGGCCCATAACATGTAAGTTTTGCCTTTAATTTATACCTTTACACGGTCAAACTCATAATATGTTTTTCATAACAATTTGCTCATATGGCCTTTGAGACACTTCCTTGATTTATAACAGTGGCGTAGACATAATAGAATTTTTATAGAAAGTGCAAATCTTGAGTGGGGTCATTGCAACCCATTCAACTAGGCGTAGCATAACCAGCCCGGTTCCACTCATATCATTCGAGGTATCTTGTTATAACTGAGAGTTACCTCTTCCTTATACACTGCAAGTCATCACTCTCATATTTCATCAAATATAGGAATAGACATAAAATATAATTTTCTTAGTAACATACTAATATCCATACATAGCTAGGTTGTCCCTTTGAACTTAATTAGTTCTTGGGATCTCCAGGGGGTTTTCACTATGACCGATTTAACAAAACATGCTTTCGGCCCATTCCCCTCAATGAACTAAACAATTGCTCTCTAGACGGTCCTTTAGTAAGCGGATCCGCTAAGTTCTCCTTAGACTTTACATAATTGATTATATTGTTCGAGAGCAATTCCTTGATTGTATTATGTCTAAGACAAATGTGTCTAGACTTATCGTCATACTATATATACATACTACTATGTGCTATTCCAAATGCGAATTGACTATATATTGCATATTGAAGTTATCGATTTTAGTCATACTAGAATATCTTCCAGAAAATGTCAAAGCCACTATATTACTTCACCCGTATTGTCTAACATGATGAACTTAGACTCAACTGTAGACCTTGCTTCAAAGATTTCCTTGATACAACTGCTCCACCGAGACCGAGCATGAACACATATCCACTTTTTGAGTCCTTTGAATCTGAGATCAAGTTAGAATCATAAACCGACCCATATAAATATCCGCATAATTTACCACCCAAAAAGAGAATTTCGGAAGGCTGTCTCCAACGAGAAACTATTTTATGCAATTGTTGCACGGATGATGTGGTGCTGACAATTATTAGGATTGCATCTGAGTCCCTATATTTAGGGAGGACATCTCATTTACACCGTGTATTAATATGCAGAACAACTTTAAATAAATCTTAACTGTTTGACTTATAAAAAATTTGTACTATCAACCTTTTTTATAATTTAACTTATAAATGTTCTCTTGGTGATAGCCCAATGGATTATATCTCAATCATAATTCTATTTCCCCCACAAACTTACTGTATTTAAAAGCAAAGCCAACAAATTTTGTCCTCTCATTGTTAAGTCAAAAGAAATAATAATTCAATACTTTTTCAAAAGACAGAGCAGAGCATAGGTATTGACTTCTTAAGAACTGACAAACAAAGTTTCTTGTGAGAGTGAAAAATTCAATAAGTAGACATAAATTGAGGGACCAAACTTAGATGATTTGGGTGGGTGAGACTGAGAGGCATATTTTAACCCCCTCCCCTTTTTTTTTTTGGCTGTCCCTTACAGCCTTACAGCTGTTTGCAGAAAAGAGAGAGTGGAAAAAGGTAAAATTGCTGAAGGTTTTATTTTTTACCATAAATTCATATGCTTTATGAATGAAACAATAACAAGCAAAGAGAAGAATGTAGACCAGGTCAAAAAAGAAAGTTTATAATGAGATGAACGAATGTGTATTCTTACTCTTCCCTTGTGATGCAACAAACAATTATTGAATGTGGGGACACACTGGCCTTTATTTAATTCTTTCATTATTTATTATTTAGAAATTAAATTAAATTAACTCAAGTGTATTGGGTATGCAACTCAAATTTGATTAAAAAAGTTCTTGTTTGATAATTGATGCTAACTTGTTATAAATTTAGTTTCAACAACACTTATTGTTTAAATACATATATTTATAAAACTTGATTCGTATTCGACGTGATAATTAATCATGATAAAATATACGTA
Source organism: Penstemon barbatus (assembly GCA_003313485.2). Classification (NCBI taxonomy): domain Eukaryota; kingdom Viridiplantae; phylum Streptophyta; class Magnoliopsida; order Lamiales; family Plantaginaceae; genus Penstemon; species Penstemon barbatus. Next base: position 85,659,815 of record CM064884.1, on the reverse strand, counting down.
ATATTACTAAGCTATTTCTATTCAACTCAATTAGAATGCAAGAGATTAGCTAAATAATGATACATAACTACTAAGTACAATTTGTGTCCAACAACTAGAGTTTGGTTATTTTGAAATAAAAATTAAGTTCAAATACCCAAATTTAATAATAAGAAAATCAAATCGCACTTAAACAATGTATTATTCGACCCTTAGAATTGACTTATCTTGGGAAGAATTTTAATGCTACATATTGGAAATATAATTGTTTAATATATTAAATGATCTAAGATTTAACTCGGTTTGATCAAAAATATTTATCTTGATCATATGACTAAAAATGTACTACATCAAAATTATTACATCATCATGAATGATGTTATGATACATTCTTAACCATAAGATTTTAGGAATTATTTCTTAATTTTGATGCATGGAAGCATGGATTAAAATTTCCGTCTTTTCCATCGAAAACATCGAAAAGTTTCCCTTTTTGAATCAGGCGAAACGAAAACAAGATGTAATTCCGAAACTACTTATTTGCCTTAAAATATGATATTTTCCTAAATTTAGTAACTTTTTTTACAAATTTTCCTTAGTGTTTCCGAAACATTTCTGAATAGTCTCGAAAAGTTTCCAATATTTGACTGACCGAAATATACATTTGAACCGAAATTTTGATCCATGCATGGAAGAGGTTTAAATTTTGTTGGTAATGTTTACCTCCTCCATAATGTATTTCGAAAAGGAACAAAAGGGAGAGAAGAGAAGACATCTTCCACAAAATCATAGATTTTGTCTCCAATATTCAAATCGATCTCTATCACTTTTCAACTTTTCATCGATCGTGGTGTACTCCTCCATCAAAATTCCTCTTTTCTTCTAACATGTGAAATGTACACTATCTTTAATTATAATTTTTTATTTTATTTTAGTTGAATTGTCATTTTGGATTATTTATGACCAAGTGAACAAGATTTTGTTTAAATTTATTTCCTTATTGTATTTACTAAATTCTAAATCCAAAAAAGTATCATTAATATATATTGTGAAATGCTTTCAAATTTTGTGTGTAAATCTACGAGTGGGAGAGACACATAAGATGCGAATAATGGGGACACAGACTCCTCAGTTATACATGTAAATGAAGAATATAGTACTTTTTGAACCTTTTGATTGGCTAATTAGCTAATTCCAAATATTGATTTTAATGGTATTTAATAAAATGTTTTTTTTTTTTTATAACTCTTCTTTCAAATAATTTTTTGATACTAATTGATAAATTAAAATTATATTCTAATTAGTAGATATCATTTCTAACATGTGAAGTTTGCAGCACAATAAGATTATCTTGAATTCAAGTTAGCCTTCGGCCAAACTAGTTAAGTACTTAAGTTACGTTGTTCGTATCAATCATTACTCATTTGCTAATATATTATAATTAAATATTTGGATTAGAAAATCATCTCTAGGAAAAATTATCTATAAATTAAAATATGTTTGTCCTATTTAACTAATAGGAAAGTACATAAGATTTGTCTAAAACGTAGCAATAACTTAAATTTAACATTCCATAGCAAGAAGAAAAAAAAAAAAATATATATATATATATATATATATATTATTTGTAATAGGCGAGATCATTGCATTGTTCGTGACATGCTCTGTCGTTTATTAACCGAAGGAATAAAAATGATAGGTGAAAACTATGACGTTACACTTAAATTGGGGCATGAGAAAATGAGGCGTGGCTAAAGAATTATATATAATTATAGGTGGAGCATGATTATGTAATAAACCAGTTGTCACGCATGGAGAAATTAAATTTAATTATTTTCCATTTTAAAGAAACAAATTAATGTGTTGATTCTAACACGTGAAAAAAGCTAAAACTAAATAACAAAAACCAAAAAGGCGCTGTGTACGTCACGCTCAATTTCTCTGCAATTTACAGAAAAGCTTAAGGTATTCCAGCTTTTCTTTTTTTAAAGTTTTTAATTATTTATACTTGGGAATCTACGGTTAATGTGATTTTCGAATGACTTTTTAATGTGATGAATAATGAAGAATTAATTAAGTTAATTAATTAGCGGAGTGTATGAGCTAGCTAGATCTCTTGTGGACTGGGAGTAGAAGTACTATTGCACTATATATATTTAAAAAAGTTGTGTATTATTAATTAATTATGATAATCCCACTAAAAAAAAGGTACGTACTGTAAGTAAGAATCAGTTTCTGGCTCAATCTTAATATGTAGGCAATCACTGCTGCGATCATTTTGTCTCCAACCATGCATTTCTCTTCTCTTATGGCGTTGACCAAAAAGCATATCCTATAAATTAAGCACTTATATATTTCAAGTATCAATTCCAAACTTTGGAAATTTAAAATAAATCTTTTATATTATTGCATGCTGCTTACTATATTTATATATCTAGCAAACCAATTATAAACCATTAATGTCTTAGTATTTTGGGAATTAAATTGTACAAATTACGATTGATGAGGAGGATATACATTTTTTATTCATCATATCGATCGATCGATGTCAAACTATATTATGTAATTATCATAATTTATTATAATGAAAAAATTAGAACAATATATACTAAAACACAACCTAGCTAGCTAGCTCTTCATAATATAATTAACCCACATTAGTACAATCAAAATCATAAGTGTAAGCACTAAAAATAAAGATCCACTTGTTATTATATAAACAAACCTTTCATATAGTATTTTAAGAGGTATCATGTTTGTGGCGTGCACACATGATGTGTACTACTACATACATAAATAGAAAAGAAGAAACACATAAAGGCAATTTTTTAAGTAATTCTTAAAAATCAATTAGCTAGACAACTAACTCTAACATTTCAAGTACAAATTAACATATTTTGACCACTCTTTGAACAATCTCATATATTCACAAGTAGTAAAATAGATACACATGCATTAATGCAATGTCTTGAATTAGTTGAATGTCCTCATGCATGCAAGTAGTCATGCAGAATTTGACAGGCAATTACATAATTCATGCATTCATGCATGTGTCACATATTCTACTTATTTAATAGGGAAAGGAACATATATATATATATAAGGCTTTTTTTAAAAATATGAAAAATGTTATTTTTTAATAGGGAAAGGAATATATAAGTTTTCAAGATAAATATTTAGTTTCGAAAATACACTTTAATATCATTTTCATTAATTCGAGAAACTAAACTTTTTGATTTTTTTGACGAAAATTTTAATCCATGGTTATATTTGTGACATATTTGTTTCCAGATTTATTTTTTAAAAATTTATAATATTCAGCTAACCGGAACATAAATCGAAAACGAAACTTTAATCCATGGGTCAAACCCCATTGACCAATAATTTTATTTTTTTCCCCTGCACATACAAACAAATTTGCAATAATAAGAATATATATGAAAAAAATAAGATTATTAATGTGCTTAACTTACGAAATTATTGACATGTCCAAATGAAGAAGAACAAGTAGGATTCTTGAAAGAGACTAGAGATACAAATTTGTATATAAAACAAAAATAGATAAACAGAATCCACAAATTAATTCTTCAATATTAATTTTCTCCTTTTGATCTCTCCCAGTAAATTGCCAGCTCTTGCTGCCACAAGCTACCAACTCTCTTTGTTTCTTTCTTTTCCTTCTCATCTTCCTCATAATTGTTGACAAAATGGGATTTGGATTTTAACATTAATTCATAAATAATACTGTTTGGAGATAAACTTTCAATGTGGGATTTCAACAGCATCCACAAATACTCTGCTCAATGAAGGCAGTTTCATTTGTTGTTCTTGAACTCTTCTCTTCTTGTAAAATGGCTGGTGAGATGATGAAGAAGAAGAAAAAGTAGTGCATGATTCCACTTCCCAAGGTTCATTTGAGCTACCAGAATTATTAAATAATGAATCTTGGAAAAATTTCCTCTTTAAAAAATCATTCTTTGAAAGTGTATCTGAAATAAACTCATAACATTCATCCACTTCCACCTATTCAAAATCAGAAAAGGGAAAAAAAATTAGAAAAAAAAAATGGATAACACTAAAAAAAGAATACCCAGAAAATGCAAGATATAAAAATTCAACCTTGTTGATTTTGAGTACATTAAGAAGCTGACTTTCATAGTCAATTGCATTGCAAGATTCAACTTGATGAATAACATGAAGCATTGTTGAAGTAGCCAAAACAGATGGTAAATAAAGCATGAACCTTGAATCTGTATATAATATCACTAAATCAGATAACAACAGAAGTAAAATCTGTAGAAATCTTCAATAAGTTACTGTATGTAAACTCACCGGAGAGAACAGAGAGGAGGATATTAACACAACTCTGTAGAAATTCCCAATGAGTATAGCTCTTCAATCCTAGCCGTCTGATTATATGATCAAGAAATGAAAGAGGAGTCACTGGATTCATTCTCCATTTGAGTGATGTAAGCACTAAAAGCTCCATTCTTTGAATAGTTTTGGCCTCAAACATGTACTCTGTACCCTCCACCTATTACAAAATAATTAGTTAGAAAAATTAAAATCAAAAGGAAATATGACAAAAAAATGTAATGCCAAAGAGTTACATACTTGAAGGTCTAAGAGAAGAGGGACATGAGTTTCTTCAACTTTAGCAGCTAAAGAGAGACAAGCAACTGAAGCAAGCTGCATCATCCATGGCTTCTCTTTCTGAAAATTTAAGGTTGTAAGAAACCTATCGAGATAATTAACTGCCAGAATTGCAGTCAAAGGTGTAAATCCATAATGGGCTTTGATTTTCAGAACCCATTCCACAGCTTGTTTCCTTGCATTAAATATTGCTTCATTCATGTTGTTTGGTTTGAAACATTTACTCTCTTTTTCTTTGAAGAAAAGGGATTTGAGTTCTTCATCATCCCAGAACAAATCTTGCTCTAATAATAGCAGAGGGAAAAGGGCGTTGTTATTGTTTAATGTGACATCACTTTCTTCTTCTTCTTCTACAACTTCTACCCATTTTTCTTCATTGCAATAAAGAACATCATCAAAGAAGGATTTTTGAGAAATTTGATCTATTGCCATCCTCTTCTGAGAAGAAGGGCTCTTTGTTCTCTGTTCATTATACTAGAAAATAAGAAGAAGAAGAAGAAAATAAAAGAAAAGTAAATCCCATTCCCATTTGATCTTTCTTTCTCAATCTGAATCTGAATTCTCAAAAAGCAGAGGAGATAAAGGAAGAGATTTTATCAGAGTGGGTGACACTCTTGTCCTTTCTTTATGGTAAATATAATATGAGAAATTTTGTTTTCCTAACTTTTGTAAATATGTAATATTTATGCAATTTTTGAAATATTTGTCCCCTCGAAAAAAAATGTGTGTTGAGCATAGAGATGTAACAAGTAGGTTCTATTGTCAAACAGCATTTAAGTTTTGATTTGAGCATGATTTGAAGTTCAAAGTAATAAAGTATTACTTTTATATGTTTAGATAGATTTTGAGCTTTAGTTCCTCGAGTCAAGCTCGAAACGAGCTTCAAAAGTCATCAAAGAAAAAATAGTGAGTGTTCAAACTTATTTGTTATGTATAAGAAATCGAGTTCAGTGGAAGTTATAGTATTAAACAATCTTGAGCCGTATTGAGACTAAATGTCCCACATCGGTTGAAAACAATAGTCAAGTCCACCTAATAAGGATTTGGGCAATCCTCACCTCAGGTGGACTTGACTATTGTTTTCAACCGATGTGGGACATTTAGTCTCAATAAGCCGAATATATATATATACTCCCTCTGTCCCAATTTAAGTGTCGTTTTATGTGTTTTCATACATATTAAGACACCTATTAAATTGCCTCAATCTTAGGAAAAAAATAAATGATATTCCTAAAGTACCCTTAAAAAAATAAATGATATTCCTAAAATACCCTTACATTCTCTCTCTTCCTTTTTCTCTTATTCTCTCTATCTTTCTCTTTCTATCTCTCTTGGATCACAAATCAAAAGACTCTTCATGTTTTTTTTAAGTAATAAAGTAAGATTTCATTAAATATTTAAATATTTAAGAATTAAAACAAAAAACAACCTTTTTCTTTTCGTGCATTACAAAATTCATTACTTTTGTCCAGTGCCCTTAACTCATTCAAACACTTGGTTCAGTATTGCTATCATGGGCAGCACACACACGTTAAATGAAAAAAAAAAAAAAAAAAGCCTCTTCATATTCACTAATTATTTAAGTAATCTGAATTATCAGATCTTCAATTTTCATGTTCTTGTCCTTATTTTCATCTTCCATTTGATGAAAATAAATTGAGGTATCTCCATTCCACTATTAAACTTTTAGAGAAGAAAGTTAATTTTCTTGGGAGAATTGAAGAAGACGATGAGTTTTTTCATCTCTGTAATATGTTTGGGGATAATAGAGAGAAAGATAAAGCATATCTTAAATATGTTTGGGTAGAATACGTACTGTCAAGAGAGAGAAAGAAAAAGCAGTATTAAAGAGAGAGTTTTAAAGGGCAAAATGGGAAAATATATAGTTAATAGTGCATTGAAATTCTAAAGTGACACTTAAATTGAGACAAAAAAATTTCTCTAAAACGACACTTAAATTGGGACAGAGGGAGTATATATTATTGACTTAAGCATATAGTAATATGTTTAGTTTTTTGGCGGGCAGAGATGTGGTGTAACACATCAGACAGACCAAGCAGGGCCCCAAGAAAAGTACCTATTATGGAAGCAAACATTAAGACACACTGTGCCAAGATTTTACAAAACCATCTCTCTGCATCAAATTTGCATTGGTATCTTTACATAAATCTCTGCTATATTTGTGAAAAAGGGCTTTTAGAAATGGCGAAAATACAAGTAAAAATAAAAACCATTTGTCGTTACGAAGAAGAATGCAAAACTAAGACAATTCTATCGGACCAAAAGTGTATAATAAATATATCATGGGACAATTGCAATTCATAATATTTTGAGAAAATTGGAGCCAAAAGTACAATTAGATCATAAAGTACGGGATCAAAAGTACAATTCATACAATTACCTAGTTAGAATGAATATGGAACAATATACAAAACTCATTTAATTAATTCTCCTGAAAGTATTCTAAATCATGATATGAATTTCTATTTAAACAGATTTAAGAGTCCATAGCATAATGTAGCATGTATAGAAGTGCTATTATATTAATATATATATATATATATATGCCTAAAAAGATTGAAGGATAGTAGTAGCTTTTTTTTCTTTCTGGTATTTGCTAGACTTGCTGTTGTGATTTATGCCTAAAAAGAAGTCATTTATCTTCTCTGCCCTTCTTTTAGCACTGACAAATAAGCAGTGGATAAAAAACGTTAACCACACACGCCCCGGCCAAAAAATCTATGTTTAGCCTCGTACATTCAAGCCTTAGGTCTAGTACTCTAATTTTGGCCATTTGCATAAAGTTTAATTATTTATGTTTCTTATTATTGCAAACAAATTTGTCAAGATTCAAGATATTTTCAGATTCATGGTCTATAGTTACCAATCCATCATATGTACTGTACAATATTGTTAAACACTTTCTTGAAAATGCGAAAGTGACATTTTTTAATATCCAAGAAAGAAACATTAGTATATATATAATTATGAATGAATATTTTGTAGTCCTTTTTAGAAAGTCATTTTAAGAGAATGTTTTATGTGTAGTTACTTAAACCTGAAATCTACTTCCAAGAATAAATTATTACTATTATTTTCTTGCATAATTTCGCTAATTATTTCCTTAAACTTTCTACTGGTGCTATTGGGTCGTGTTAAGGATGCCAGCTAAACCTGAAAAAGATTTTGATGATTTAACTTTATTGCAGTTGTTATCCAGTTCTTAATCATTAATTAATTAATTGATAACATCAAACATCATAAGTTACATTAACATTAAAGAATGTTGCATGATTAAGGAAATCAATCAAGGCAGCTCAACATCTAATAACAGAGTTTTAATATTTGTAACAAACTAAAATATTGCTACAACTTTACCAGTACAGGCTGTATGAAATTTCCAAAATCATCAATAATTATTCTCCCACTTATTACCAAACCTTAAAATGGAAATGGGACGCCGAAAGAGCCACCATTTTGTAGGTGTTAAATCCATCATCTGGTCAAAAATCAAATTACCACTATAGTTCTATTCCTAGTACATTTTGCAATTACTCAACCTTTTAGTGACCTTGCTTCACCACTGCATAACAAATTTTCTAAGGAAAGTATAACTTTTGCCTGGAAATTCATTAACTGTAATAATGAAAATCGAACTACTCAATATTCAACCCAAATGTAATCGCTTCAACTAAATCATTGAATATAACAAATCAAGTTTCAATGATATTTATCCTCTCATATCTTTTGAAAATCAATTCGAACTTAACATAACATATACATAAATATATCAAACTATAACTTTATCAAAAACTCTCATGAACCAGGTTCATTTACAAATCAAATGAGGTTCAAACTCGCAAAAAAAGGAAAAATAAATGAAACCAAATTTGAAAGACTAGTTGTTCAACCGAACTCAACTCGTTTATTTCCCTAGTGAATGACTACATACACCTTGCTGAGCTGGATAGAATCAACCAGTGAAAGAATATAAATATTGCTCTCTTCTTCTTTTCCTTGTATTTTTCTTTTTCTTTTTCGTATAAACAATTTTGGCAACAAAACAACATAAAAAAATTGATAGATCCATGAGACACAACATAGTCAAAGAAGGAAAGATGCTACAACTACCATGTATAGTACTGCACACCAACTTGAGTGATCATGCTTTTTTCCCACCATAAGTATCAAGTCTCATCTCAGTACGGAGGATAAGAACCTGCCCAAGAGAAATAAACTCGATTTCAGTTTTTCAAATATTTATTAGCAAGTTAATCCTCCAAAAGAGATATGTGTGTGAGACATCTCACCTGGAGGATAATAAGGTGGGTTCTGTGGTGATGGAGGATATGTCGGATATGGAGGATATGCTGATGATGGCGGGTAAGTCGGATGATAAGCCGCTGGATGATGATGATATGGTGATTGGGGATATGAAGGATAGGAAGGTGGTGCCTGGTATATTGTAGGGTACAAAGATGTTGGTGGAGGTGCTGAATATAGAGGGACTTGGGGTGCTTGTGCGCCTGCATATGGTGGAGCTGATGGGGCTAGGCTTTTTGCTGGCTTCTGAAAAAGGACTACCGTTTATGAGTTTCAAAAATAGAACTATATAATACTAATACGATAGTCAAAGAAAGAACAGGAGAATCTGACTTACAATGCCACCAGCAAAGTGCATTATCAATCGAACTTCTCCAGCATGCCTGTAACAGAAAAATAAATAATCTATCTATAGATTTAACTATAAGAAATATGATTGGATGCAATGAATGGGTAAAAAGACACCATCACGAACTTAATGTCAATCAAGACATATATTAATGAGTTAACAAGTTGTAAACACATCAACTATATCAGTTTGTCAAATTAGTAATATAATTATTGAAATTTATCTAAGTTTTTGGAACATAGAGCATATTAACACATTAATAGAAATTAACTATAAAATTATTACAATTTTATTGATAATATACAGTTAACTCCTAACTGAATACAATATGAGACCCAACTCCGGCCACAATAACTTGACGTTACCAGAACACGAATAACAAAGTAGTTTCACTGGGAGAGGGATATACACATCCCACAGAACTGAAATGAAGTCAAATGGATGAGGCTTGTTTTATTTTTATGTGATAAGTATATTAATTACATTTACTTTTACTTATACCCCCAAAATATAATAATATGATTGTTCAAAAGCAATGATTATTTGGCTCTCTTGACTTTTATCAGCAAGAGAGACAAGCAATACAAACAAAAGCTGAAACTACATGGACTCATTTTTTCATATTAGATGATTGTGGTGGCAAGAATATGATAGTTTCATCTTTTCAATTATGGTGAGTACCAAAAAATCAAATATTATTAACAAGTCAGCCTGTAATATATCTTAAAGAAATCTCCAAATTCAAATGCAAAGGGCACATGCTGATATCGACAAGCATTTAGCACTCACATACTAGTCAGTAATGAGCTTTTAAAGTATCTTGACTCCTAGATCTCAATCTTTTATACTTTCACTAATTCCTTGCACTACTATTAGCTTTACCCTTGGCCAATGCTTTCCTAATTTTGAAACAACACATCTATTCTTAGGGTAATGGAAACACAACAGAGTTAACTTTCACAGAAGCATCTGCTTACTGGAATTACAAACTTCCACCTGTGTGAATCAGATCATGAGGTGCTACTCAAACTGGGCAGAGTTGCTGTGCGTAGCTTCAAGAAATTCTTTATGCAGATGCACTGTCACTCCCTCTCTCCAACTACAATTTATTTATGACCAAGTTATGTAGATATCAAAAGATTGGAGTAACAATTTTGGAAACTATCGTAGTCTTGTAGATTAATTATCCAAAGCACATCATAAATACAAGATGAGACTACGATAGACTTACTTATCCAGAACTTGATAAGGTGAGAAAACGATTGGAAAGTTGGAAGAATGCATATTTATCTCGCGGGGGAAGATTGACTTTAATTCAATCGGCTGTCCTCATTACCTACTTATTACCTGACTACGTTCAAAGCCCCTGTTTCAGTCGTGGAGAGTCTAGAAAAAGCTGATGAGGGATTTCTTTTGGGGAAGTGGAGATTTGAACGCTGGAGACCATCTAGTTTCATGGAAGTTGTATGCAGACCTAAAAATAAAGGTTGATTGGGTATTGGGAATTCAAAAGAAAGAAATAAAGCTCTTCTAATGAAATGGTTATGGAGATTTCCTCTAGAAAAGGAATCACTGTGGCATAGAGTCATTAGAAGCAAGTATGGATTGATGGCTAACGGCTGGGATTCGAATCTAGGAGCCAACAAATCATCAAGGAGTCCCTGGAAAGAAACATCACCACTTCATAACACATATATCAATTTGGTTAAATTCAAGGTCGGCAATGGAAAAAGAATCCGCTATTGGAAAGAGAATTGGGTAGGGGATCTATCTCTAGAATCCCAATTCCCTTTGCTAGCAAGAATCTCAACCAAAGGAGATGGACGCATAGAGGAGTTTGTGGAGTATTGCGAAGAATCAACTAGTATAAACTGGAACTTCCATTTTAGGCGAAACCTTAGTGAAACTGAAACTCAACTACTCAAGAATTGATGAATCTACTCAATATATTAAAGAATATATCAGTGAGCAGTATAACAGAAGATACAAGACTTTGGCTTCCTCGAAGGTGTTCACGTGCAAATCAGCTTTTGATCACTTGACAAACAATCCTGTAATTCAGACCAACACCTGGGCAGATTCATTGTGGAGTTCCATTGTACCTCCTAAAGTGAAGGTTTTTTCTTGGCTCATGATCCACAAACGAGTGAATGTGTTTAAAGTAAATAAAAAAAGAAGACCTTTCCATTCCTTATCACCAAGTTGGTGCGTATTATGTAAGAAAAGTGAGGAGTCGGTGGATCATCTTTTCTCACATTGCGAGTTTACCTCACTATTGTGGACAAAACTGACGGATGCACTTAATATCTCACGGGATTTTCCATCACAGTGTTCGGAAGTTTTATCCTTGCAGATTCCGGGCGGAAGGAAAAGGGGTGTGATATGGAAACCGGCATCACTATCTTTATGGTGGAATGTTTGGCTTGGAAGAAATGGAAGGATAATTGAAGATAAGGAGAATAATGCTGAGGAGTTATGGGATAATATCAGATATTGGACTGCTATGTGGTTGTTTAACTCTAAAGAGTTTAAAGGGATTTCATTTTTCTTGCTTCTTACTGATTGGATGGCCTTGTAGATTAAGTTGCTTATGCCTTGTTTAGCTTCTTTTTTTCTTTGCTGCTTTATACTATTCGTGCAACCTATGCACTCCCCCTTGCATTAGTCTTTTATTAATACAAGAGTTGTTTTGTTTCAAAGAAAAAAAATATCAAGGACTTTACGCACTCTTACAAATTTCATGAATGATTCCATGAAACATAAGTAACCACCGAGATCATAACTTAATTATCCAAAGCACATCATAGATACAAGATTTCTTTTTAGTTCTTCTTTCTAACGAAACAAAGTTTCTTTTATTTACAAATAAACTCTTAAACACAAAAGCACAGAAACGTCAAAGCTAAGAACATAACTATGATGTAGTACAATGGAAGATATCATACCTTCCTCTTTTGTCCTGAATAGGCCAAGAGCTATCATCATAACCCTGAGAAAGAACTTTCTGCAATAGAATCCTAAACACACCAAATTCAAAATCAGGATCCAAATGAAAAACAAACAAAAAGAAGTAAAAAATAATGAGTGCGAGATCCATCAAGATTGGGACATTACTTTCCGTTGCCAATGAAATCGTCATAAGTCAGAGTATTGCTGTTCCAGACTACAACAGAGAACTCCCGCAATCCTTCTATCAAGTTAAACACGAATTTTTCTTGAAAGGTAGGATTCTTACCTCCATCTACACAAGTTTCACAAAAAAAAGAAAAAAAGATCAATTAATTGCTTCAAAATAAGCATTTGCGAGAATGACATACCTGTATGAGTACGCGTACGAAATTTGGTGCTAGCATATTCAAGACAAACATAGGGATCTTGCCTTGAAATCCATTCGGTGTCTTTCAATTTGTTACAACCAACAACTGTAACCCAATTTATTAATTAAAGTAAAAAATTGAATGACTCACATGAAACATGCAACTAACAAATGTTTGAAAACGTACCTGTGATTTCGAGGAGCTGGCCTTGGATTCCAGAAACCGACATTGAAGTAAAAGGAGAATAGGTATTATAGGGTTCTTTAGCATCGCTTCAAAAAGGTGATTTGATTTATATACATACAACAAAGTCAATAGATAATCAAGTAGCCAAAATGGATTGAAAAATTCAAGTTGAATAATAAGCATAAGATCAGGGATGACTTCATGTGAATTATCAATATTCTGGGGGGAACGGTACAGAAACAGCGCGTAAAATTAATTTTTAATACGCGCGTCGGGGCCCAAAAGTCTTCCTTCCTAGATCAATCAATATTGGTAGTTGACTAGGTTAGAGATTCCATAGGCCCATTTCGAACCATTTACGATTTCTCAATTAAAAAGTTTCCCAAGTTCAGGTTTTAAGATTTTCTTGATAAAAATAAAATATAAAAAATCAGGTTTTAATATAAACATTAAAATCTTAGAATTTGATATCCATCATTTGTTTTTCTCTTAAATCTTAATATTTAAATTCAATTCAAATCATATCTTATCTCAAAATTATAAAATTCAATATGTAAATTTAACTCAATTGGTGTTTTAAATATTTCAATTAAATCATCCAAGTTATTTTTTTAAACTAATTAACCAATCTAAACCAAGTTAAAGTCCATCCAAATCAATGTTGATATGCTTGTGTCTAACGTTAAAAAAAAAATGATTGTCACAATATCTAAAATTGATTCAATATGTAATCTAGTTTAGAAATATGTGATAAATATGGTTAACGTCAGTTTGTTGGATTGTTTAGATTTATTAAAGTGAAACAAAAAACTGTTGTTGAAGCAAAGTCGGTGATGTTGATAGAGTAACTTCTGAACTCTTAACTAGTAATTTACATCATCATTTGGAAAAGGAAAAAAAAAGAGATTTTATTCCTTAACTTTGATAGGAACGGGGAGATAGGATATTTGTGGTTCTGACAATCAATTTACATCACTTATGCTTTAATTTGTCACAATTTTAGTTCTCTTACCCAATTTTAGTCCTAACTTCGTTAAAAATAAAATTATTGCTCATAATTTGCTACGCAAACAAACATACTGGAGGGTTTTGTCCCTCTGGCTGCCACGTGGTGGTAATCCACCATGTTACCTTGTCAAATTAGATTAAACTTGAGGAAATAATAACATCTTTTTTTTTTTTTTTTTACTTTTCCTACCTATTAATTATTGAGTGGAAATGTTATAATGTCTCAATTTGATTGCGTATATGATACTTTATCGGCACTAATTTTATTTTCGGTGAATTTAGAGCTAAAATTGCAAGTAGGGAGACTAAAATTGCTGCAACTTTAAACATAAAGATGTAAATTGCTTGTCGCAACTAAAAGTATCCTATTTCCGCCTTTCCAGTCAAAATTAAAGGACTATTCTTGTTTTTTTGCCCTTCCCGTTTAATAGATTTTAAGACTCAATTTAAACTGTTTTTTTTTATATGAGTTCAAACTTGATGGAAACTAATAAAATGAAACTATCAAATTGTACTCAACAAGATGAAAATTGATACGATGTAAATACCAAACTGCACGAACTCGATTTGAGTTCGACTCGATTAAACTCTCGAACTTGGTTCATTACAGATCAAATCAAAAGAAGTTCAAACATAATATCAAACTTTTTAAACAAAATCAAATCTGCCCCCAAGCTTCAACAATAAGTTTTTCGCCAGAACTTGACTTGTTTACACTACAGGACTATAAACACCTTGCAACACATGTTCTTCCCCTTGTCATCCATTTTTTTCAATCAATGATTTTTTAAGCCGATTGAAGGGAAAGAGAAGTAAACCAGTTAGCTTGTCTGGGCCTATCATTAAGGACCTAGGTGAACCAAACAATCAGGGCCAACCTTATTGCTAGATAACTTGGGTTCTTGTCTAAGACCCCGACCATAGATGGATCTCAATTTCTTATATAGATACGTATGAATATTAATTTTTTTAATTTGTTATATTTTTTTTCTCATACTAAAGAATTAAAGATATAAGTTGCATCGTTGTAAGAATTCTCGGGACTCAAATTCTTGGCGAAGTAAGAATATGAATTATGAAAAAAAGTAAGAAGGTTGTAGAAATACTTAAAAGAATAATGCTCTATATAATTTTATTAAATATTTATATGGAGTTATCTAGACTGTATTATTGTGTACGTGAATAAAAATCTATAGTTATCTACTAGAACTCTGACATAAAATTTTGAGAATCTAGAACCATGTACAAGCAAAAAACCAGCCATAGAAACCTCTCTGCATAAAACTTAAGCTAATTTATTGAGTTAAACTTAATTGGTCATCTATTGTGGATACAATTATTGACCTTAATGCTTCATATGTTGGTTTAGTTGTGTTTGACACATGGTCCAAGCGTAACATTAAGATATATCTTAACTTTCAAAATAACTTGAATAAAATA
Source organism: Penstemon barbatus (assembly GCA_003313485.2). Taxonomy (NCBI): domain Eukaryota; kingdom Viridiplantae; phylum Streptophyta; class Magnoliopsida; order Lamiales; family Plantaginaceae; genus Penstemon; species Penstemon barbatus. The sequence continues at coordinate 85,644,560 of CM064884.1, read as the reverse complement.
TTGATTAATTTTATTAAACTCTAAACATAGAAATCTAGTTTACAATCATGAAGAGTATGACTAGGCAAATTGAAGCTAATTACCAAACATATAAATCGACCGTACCGAAATTGGAGCTAATTACTAAACCTTATCATTTCAATTTCAGTATAAGCTGTCGGTTTACGAAATAAACCCATAATACCGATTTTAGGATGTAAAGTCATATAAGAAAAATTAATTGGGCAAGGACATGCTAGAATTTGTGATCACCTTAGAAATTAGATTTGATATATAACTTGATTCAACAAGTTTAGAGTCAAACTACAAATTTTATTAAATAATTTATAATAAAAAAATGGCTCAAAATTACACTTTTTGATTTTTTTTATCAAGCTTGAATTGTTCGGCTTGACATGTACAAATTCTGAAATTACCTAACCAATCTAGATATCCAAAAATTGATACGGCTCGATTCGATTTTATTTACACACACCCCTAAGATTGAAGAGCCTTTTTTCTAACATAGTTGTGAGATCATAATGATACTACTTTCATATATACCTATTTATTATTTTAACAAGTAAAAAGCTAACTCTATTATCGTACATTAGTTATATAATTATACAATTATATCCACAATATTTATAAAATATTTCTACAATATTTAAAGTAACAAAAATAATTTTAATAATGATGTTTTTATTTTGTAGAACAGGGCCTCGAGTTAAAATTTCGCATAGTGCCAGCCTGCAAACAATGGAAGAATACATATAATGCTCATTATTCTTTCCAAGTATTTTTTTCTCGCATATAAACAGCCTCGGGAACAAAGCAAACAAAGTAACATGATAGCATCATCAAACACTGAATAATCAAAAAGAAGGAAGACATGAAGATACATTGCACTCAGACTCGCAGAGAGTGATTGGTGCATATTTTCCCACCAAAACTATCAAGAAAGCTTATGGTGGAGGATAAGGAGGTGGTGGATAAAAACCTGTCGAACAGAAATAAACTCGACTTCAGTTTTCGAAATATTTTTCAGCAATCTAATGCTGGCAAAAAGCTACGCGTGAGAAAAATCTTACCCGGAGGATAGCAGTGTGGGTTCTGGGGCGGATAAGCCGAAGGTGGAGGATATGCTGATGATGGCTGGTAAATTGGATGATAAGCGGCTGGCTGATGATGATGATGATGATGACATGGAGGTGATCCCTGGAAGCTTGGTGGTGGAGGAGGAGGAGGTGCTGAACAGGGAGGGACTAGCGGTGCTTGTACACCTGCATAAGGTGGATGTGATGGCGCGTGGCTTTCTGCTGGCTTCTGAAAATTCAAAACCTTTCGTAAGCTTCAAATATAGCATATTGTACTAATAAATTGAATGCAAACAAAAAACAAATGTCTCGTCCAAACTACAAAAGACACAATGTGATAATCAAGAAAAAGAAAAGGGTAATCTAGCTTACCTTGAAATTAGCATAGTGCATTATGAGCCGAACTTCTCCGACAGTTCTGTGAGGAAAACACACATTAGCCATGTATGTAACTAACTCAAATATGAATGCATGTGGATGGTCGGGTGAAAGCAATGTCACAAACTAGTGTCAAGCCAGAAATGCATTAAGTCAGATTAAGCAAACACAAGTCTGTAAAAGATGCCATATTTGTAGAATGAATATAGTATTCTATTCAAGTTTTGTGAGGTAGAGCATCCTTTAACACATTATTAGAAATCAATTATCAGCTGATCAGCAGACTTTGATGTAAAGTATTGTAAACAGATATATATTAACCTCGTGACCCAATGCAATATGAGCCCCAACTTGACAATACCCCATAATTTGCCATTCTTACGTGATGATGTAGACTACTATGTTATACTTGTGCCTAATATCTCCATTCTAGTGTGTTCTTCACACTCATACTAGTTAGTAGTTCAGATGTAACTGTACGAGTGTCACCGACTTTGCTTCAACAACTGAGTTTTTGTTTCACTGTACCAACTGTGATAATGAACTTCGTTAAAAAGTTTGGTTAATAAATGTGATAATTCATTAATAAATCTAAATGATCCAGCAAACTGACGTTAACCATATTTTCCATCTGTTTGGGCCAGTGCACAGTTAACATTTTGAGAAAAAAGCACCTTTTATGGAAACAGGCTCCGGACCCAACATATAATACTTTCTAGAACAATAACAAGCTGAACGCAGTGAGCACAAAGCGAACTATTCTTTTGCCTTTTACTAAAGAATACAGTGAGATCACTGCACTACAAGCAGCATACACCTTTTTTTGGAGGGTACTCTTCCTTTGGAAGAGGCCCCAGAAAAAAAAGAAAAGAATAACAAGCTGAAGCCTAGGGCACACTCAGTGCCTGAACCTTATGTCCACTTCCCAATTTACAAAAACGAAGCCATGAAACGTAATAATACAACAGAGATTATGAGTATAGATATAATTCTCCCAAGGTACACTATAAATACAAGTTATGAACATTCAAGCAGCCATGGAGGAGGAACTCATTCAGGGCCGTCACAAGACCAAGTCAGTCAGTACTAGAGGCAGCTCCTTACCATCTAAAGTCAATCTTTGGCATGCAGGAGAACCAAAACTATAGACCTAGGTCTGATCATACCAATCCAGATTAAAAGGCATGTTACTAATCAGGGATTTCATTAACCATTGAACCTCTCAGGGTCAAGGGGCTAGTTAACTACTCAGTAGGGCTTCCTCCCCAACCGTTATTGGCTCATTGCCCATCACAGAAGGGGCAGATAAAATGTAATTTGAGATACTAAAGTAACCTTAAAAATCAAATCCCGCTTCTTTAAAATATGTAATGACTTTTTGGTTAGAGATATTAAGAAATAGTTCACATTCATTTGCCATAATGAGATATTTAAAAAAGAATACAAGAGCTTTAGATAAATCTATATTCTGAACAAACGCCAATTCTAAGAACATAACTATGATGTAGTCGAATTTGAGAATCATACCTTCTTCTATCGTCCCGAATAGACCATGAGCTATCGTCATAACCCTCTGATAGAACTTTCTTCAACTGAACCCTAAACACAATCCGAATTATACATCAGGATCCAAATGAAACTAAAAATAAATAAATCAATAAGAATGAGATCCATCAAGATCAGGATATTACTTTCCGTCACCAATTAAATAGTTGTTACTCAGAGTATTACTGCACCAGACTACAACAGAGAACTCCCGCAACCCTTCTATCAAGTTGAACACAAATTTCTCTTGAAAGGTAGGTTTAATCCCTCCTTCTTCAGAAATTTCACCAAAAAATATCAATAAATTACTTCAATATATGAATTAGCGAGAGTTAAGATACAGAGTACATACTTTTGGCGGTATTCGTACGGTGTTTGGTGCTAGCATATTCAAGACAAACATAGGGATTTTGATTAGTAATCCATCTGGTTTCTTTCAGGTTATTACAACCAACAACTGTGATTCAATATATTTATTGAGTACATTTTTGTCAAGAGAATGAACACACACACACACACACAACAAAAAAGAAAAAAGCGATTAACAAATTGCTTGAAAAATTCGTACCTGTAATCTCGAGGAGCTCACCTTGGATCCCAGAGGTCGACATGGAATGGAAGTAAAGGGAGAATAGAGCTCGTAGGGTTCTTCAGCATCGTCAAAAAACGGGTGATTTATTAACAACAATGTCGATAAATTTACAAATAAACAAATCGGATTGAAGAATTCAATTGAATAGGCATAAATTAGGGTTGACGAGGCTAATTCCCTTCAGGTGAATTACGAATTATCTATAGGGTTTCCGGTCTTCAACTGTGTAGAAACAGCGCGTATATTTATATTTTTTTTAATATACACGTCTTTGATAGAATGGGATTCAAGTGTATGAATTTATTCAGATTGTTAACTGAACCACTTCAGACGAACTTTGGTTAAGTTAGAGAGTTTAATGTTTTTACATATGTTTTATTATCTTTTAGCTATAAATTGAAATAAGTTGAATCTTAAAGTTAAAATGATCAAAATTGATTTGTTATTAAAACGAATCTAGCTCAAAAGAATATTTTTCCTTTTCCGATAATGCTCAGGTCACTTTACATGCACACATTTCTCAAGGGGATTCGAATATTGTCCATTTAACCAAACAACTCAAACAATGTTTCATTCATCTAATAATATTGACGGATATCATTGGATTTAAATAGTTAGTTTGATGGTTACACATCTAAACAAACAATAAAATCGACTGTGAATTTTTAGAAAGACGAGTCAAAGAAGATCGATAAAGATATTCTGAGCGACGTTTAAGAAAAGAATGCATGGAACAAAATTTTATTTGTTTGTGTATAATTTGATTAGCTAAATTTTGAAAACTTTTGGAAAATATTTTGAAAATAATAGAAAAAATTATAATAAAAGTTACTAAATTAAGAAAATAAGATAATTAGAATGGAAACAAATAGTTTCAGAATTACACCTAATTTTCGTTTTCGATGTTTCAAAAATATAAACTTATCGATGTTTTAATTGGAGACGATGGAAAGTTTGATCCATGAAAGAAAGAATGATGTTTTGTCTCTTTTTGCTTTAAGATTATTGCGTGAAAGACTGCCATGTGCAATTTGGTTCATTAAGTATAAAAACATGAAAAATATTTTGAAATATCAAAGTTAAAAGATTGTCGTTATTAAATACATTTAAGCTTGGAATTATTTACTTTATGTAGGTTCAACAGTCGAACAAAGATGTTGCGTAATGTGAATTAAAAATACATAAGTGAGTTTAAGCCAGTTTTAAATGTTGCTATCCCTAAAACTCGTGGGATTATTGGAATCTTTATTAAATTAAAAATTATGTAATGTCGGATTTTTGAAAAACCATGTTAGCTTATAAGTTAATGAAATTTAGTTTTAACCAAATTTGCGGTAAATACAGATGTTACTGATTATTTAAAACTCTAACCAACTTCTCAAACCAAAAGTACGATCCACATTAAATGTACATCGAATTTAACTACATCCTGTAAATATCAAAGCTCAACATTTCAGAACTACTGTTTGTCTGTCTGTGAACACTAACAAGTGGTATAAATTTACACCGTTTTAAAATTAAAGGTTGGAATCATAAATTGAGATGATAACAAAATACTTTAGTACATTTCTTTCAACACTACCACATTGATGAAACACACAGGATCCATCATCAAACTCTGCATACATCCAAACAGACCACAATCAATAATCAAATGAATGAAATAAAATCCAACTAATGAGCTTCACTTATTTATACACAAGCATATATATACACGAAAATACCACAATCTCCACACCTGCCTGTTTACTCGCTTTCATCATCTTCATCGTCTCCAAATGAGAATACAGATGCATCAGCAGCCATTGCTTTGAACTCACTTACCTCCTCCACCGAGCCAGATGCTCCAACACGGTCCTTCTTTGCCTCGGTATTTGTAGAAGCCGGGGTTCCTAATGAGACTTGCTCCGTTTTACGAGTCAGATTTGCAATTTGAGTAGACTCAGAATTATGGTCGGGTTTACCGTCTTTTGCAGGTACACTAACTTGGGGAGACTTATCAGTTTTTCTGGATTTTGAAGACTCAGTTTCTTCGGTATCACTGTCGGAGAACTCATCATTTTTGTCTTTATTAGGATTCTTTTCGGCTGCATCCTCCTCCACTGGACCAGAACTGGGTCCTGCCACTGTATTGGCACCTGAATTCTTAGCTGGTTCGCTTGTAGTGGTTTCTGATGGAGGCCTTGTTGAAACAGCAGCAGTATCATAATCCACAAGCACGACCTCAACTTCGAAGCCCGGGGATGGAAGTTTTCTCTGTATACAAGTAGCGTATGTGAAAAGGGTAGTATTTGAGGAAATTTCTTAGGTTGTGTGACCTAGCTATTAAGGTATGGAAGTTTTCTCTGTATACAAGTAGCGTATGTGAAAAGGGTAGTTTAGTCTTTTTCTTAGGTTGTGTGACCTAGCTATTAAGGTTACTCTGCCTTTCATTTTCATTGTATTATCTATTTGAATGTTCTTGAACAAACTCAGACCCTCTTTTCATCTCATTCAACCAATGACATTCAATTTCTATAGATCTCTCTAATTTAATCTGTAACCAGTTAAAGAAGACATTTTTACCTTGTCGAAACCATCAAGATCAATGGTGTTTAGAACTTTACGATTTTCAATCATTGTTGTGTTCAACCAGCTGTGGAAATGAAGAAAAGAATTAAGCATTAGAATGTGAAAACTGAAGCCAATATTTTTTTTCAGTCTCACCCTGGCTCTTGTAAAGACGGGAGGAGACAACTAATGTACACACACTTTACAAAAAAAAAAATGTGATTATCATTACCAATAGAAGTCTCCTTGGCGATCATGAAAATGAACTTTAAAATCGCCTGATAATTCTGTCAAGCCCGGTTCTCCAGGAAGTGCAAATACCATTATCCCTTTCTTGGGTGCGCTAAACCAAAAATCTTCAGGCTGCGAAAAACAGCAAGAGTTCCAGTAACATAAATTTGTAGAATTGATAGGGAAAATTGGGGGCAAAGGATCACATAGTGTAACAAGACAGGTTTCTAATGCTGTCAAACTCAAGGAAGCTCCATGAAGCACGTTATTAATACTTCAGTTTAGTATTAGTTCATTGTGAATGACGCTAAAAGCAAGAAGGATAACTCACAGACAAGTCCTTGGTTCTTGGATGTTTTTTTGTTGAAAAGAGCACACCTGCAGAAGAGAAGAAATAAAATTGCTTGTTAGAGACAAACTATGGAAGAAGTGATGTACTGTGAGATTATAAAGCTACATAAAAATGACAAAGGAGGGGGGAGATAAGGGTGGGGGTGGAGGTGGGGGTGGAGGTGGAGGTGGAGAGAAGTTACCATTATGATCAGAGACTGTAATTGAAGGCCTGATCCAGTATGGGCATCTATGCAGCCGAAAGCCTCTGAGCATGCACCTGTGTTGATGCAATTCAGTATGATTTCAACAAAGACAGGCACCAAATACATCCTTCATATGATGCTACAGAAGCCTTTAAGATAATATAAAATCATTTTATTTTTGGTAATCAAACTTAAAGATGTTGGATTTGAAAGCTAAAATTCCGTCCAAGATACAAATCCTAAATAGTACATACCTTCGGCCAGGCTGATTTTCTCCGTTGAAGTATGCCAGAGTGCGTTCGAAATACTTGACATATCTCTACAATAATAGAAGTAGATATCAGAAGGTGCAAATCAACTTAGCAATAGAAGTTGTCAAGAAGGATAAAGGATTGGACTTACAATTTGACTAGGCAGAACAAGCCCTTTTCCATCAATACATCTTTTCTGATTGTAATAGTCAATCGATTCCTCAGCAGTTGGGAAGAACTAAAAATAAGCATAGAGATACAATTAGATTGTAAGCATCACTATAGAAAATAACCTTTAATACATTTTGGGTGCCAAGAGCACATGGAGCACTCGAAGAAAAATCATGATCAACTTTACCTTAAGATACAGGAGAAGGCTCGATATCATCAACCCTGTCCTAGCCATTCCTGCTTTACAGTGAACTACCACAACATTTTCAATATCTTCCTTCAACCATGAATATGCACTTTGGCAAAATGAAATTATGAGTTGAATGGGAGGGCAATTATGATCGTCAAATGGAAAACTAGCAACCTGTAGGGATAGGAAGAAAAATGATATCATAATCACTCGAAGATAATATGATCTTTGATACCTACCTGCTAGACTCAATTTAGCAAACTTTAAAATTACCCATATAAAGAGAAAATTTGCAAGCATCAGTACACTAAAGTAAATCTACCAATTTTCCTCCTCTGAAATGATACTTAGAATAGTATATTAGGATTATATCTAAAACCAGATTCATGCCAGCAATCGACATGTGTTTGGAGTCATGACAAATTAGGCTTAGCTAAAGGTAACGCTGACGAACTTTAGCATGGACCAACATTTCACCGTCATTAAAGCATTGAACTCAGCAAAGTCTAAAGATCCAGTTACACAACTGAAAACAGATGATCTTCGCAAAATTTGACAAATGCATCAGCTACAATTGATTTTAAATATTCCCATTCCAATGAAATAAGGATTGAAGCCTCGGCCTGATATAACATAACAGCAAAACTAAATCACTTGTAATACACCAGGCTTTAGGCAGCTCCCTGAACCTAATTTAATGTTATTTTTAATACCAATAACAGAAGAAATTTTCAGTGAAAAACCCCTTCACCCCACCCCCAGCCCCCCCGACCCACAGACACATACACACAGAACTCTCGCTGCAAGATTTAGAAGAACAGGAGTACGCAAGGAAAAAGATAAATGCACTAATGTTCATTAAGTAAACAATCAGACTGGCTAAATCAACAAAATAAAGTAAAATAGAGAGTATCAAACCTTCCCCTCAAATAATGATGCATCATACAATCTTTCAGAACAAAGGTTGTACACTTTGTATTTGCCCTGTATGATAGGAAACAATCAAAGAGAACAAATAATCATATTGGTTGAAAAGAAAATGACGAAAGTTCAAAATAAACTGCTTAGGTGGAGGTAATAAGATGTCATCATAAGTTTATCACAGTTAAATTTATATTGAGTTAGACGTAATCAAGGCATTACCTTGTGATAAGTTTCAAAGAATTTGATTACTTCCTCCATGTGGTTTCTATAAAGTCCCTAAATCACAATCATCATACAGTTAAAATAACAATAGTCAACAAATAATTACAGGGTCAAACTTATTTGATTACTTGAATGGTGTACCTCAACATAGCCAAAAAAGCCAGAGCTCATATCACCAGCAGGGAAGCCCATGGCAATAATATTCTCTGTGATGTAAGTCATATCTAAATCAAATCCTCCTTCCTATAAAGAACAAATACTATCAGAGTCACAAGCCAGGGTGCTCTACCTAATGTAACACCAGAAGTATAGAGAAGAATTTGCATAGAGGAGGCAGTGAACAATAAAAAATATTAACGCGATTTTGTTAAAAGTCACACCATAATTTTGTGGAAATAATCGAATAAATCAATTATAAAGAGCTTACACCTATCATCAAAGAATGTTTCTAACTAGAAAATTAATTGACAATAAATGGAAAAGGAGAGGAAAAGCAACTAAGAAAGACCCTTTTATGATAAACTGCAAAGACCTAAGTTTGAAAATAGTAAACCACCTGGTATCTTCGTTTATTTTGTGATACAACGTGGCGAGCTTTGACCTGCACAGCCTTCACTGCACTCTTAGACGAATCAACTAATCCTTTTGTAATGGTTCCAATAAAACCTGATTGTGCAGTTGGTGAAGCTCCATCAAAACTTTCATCTGACTGAGGAGATTTGGGAGACAAGCGCAATCCTAACCCACTAGTGACCCGTGCAAAAGTTGACCTCTCTGAGTTTCCAGATGGTGATTCTTCTGGAGATTTTACAAAAGGCTGGGGAATCTTTAAATTTTTTGCCCAGGAGGAGATTCCAGAAGCTGAGAATTTCGGAGGCACATCACGTTGAGAATCATCTGGTGCAGATTCCATAGAAGTAGACATTGTAATCTTTGCAGCCTTGATTTCCTGCAGATTTGACGTATCATGAGATTCCAAACTCATTCTTAACAATGAAAAAAGTTCAACAGTTTCCAATAGCATAAACATTCAACAATGAGAGAAGCATGACACCTAGCAACCACAACTGAAACCAAGTTGAGAGAATACTGATAATTGATTGGAAACGCTGTTATAATATCTTAAGAAATTAGATACGTTTCAATGTAACCATGGATGTAAAAGCTACGAGCCATGAGCTATAGATGATCCTAAAACTCAACTTCACATAACAGCCAAATAATGAATCAATACAACCATAAACAACTTCAGTGATCCACATACACTGTTTTATACGAATAGTGTAAAATGCAAAATACAGTAGTTGTTTAGGTTATGTCGTGGAAGATATTAGTATAACAAAGATTTCGATTCAGTTTGACATGAAGGATAAACATAGATCACACTACTACAGATCAAATCAGAAGCTGATGTTTCTTTACATTTCCCCAAGGCACAAACAACAATATCCCAAACCAGTTGACAAATATCCTCCCGATATCCAGCACGTTCCAGCAAGACAGAACCACATATGTTACGATGAGATTGAAACTAAGTAGCCACGTGATTTCACCCAATGGCTTGTTTTAAAAGAACTTCTATATTTATCATTCTTAATAAATTGGGCTAGATAAGAACAATAAAATTATGCCAAAGATTAGACTACTGGAATCATGATGCTTATCGTGAATATATTAACCGTCACCCAAGACGAATAATTATTAAAATTGATCCTGAGATGCATCAGGAATGTATTTTACCGCCAATAACCCCAGTACTCAGTTCGAGATTTCGTGAAATTTTTTAAAATCACAAAACAAATCATTACGGGAGTGTGCGAGAGTAACATATAAAAATTCCACTAAACAATTAAAAAGTGATACAAGACCTGGCGTATGTTGAGTGCGTGTGCATATGGATAAAGATAAAAGGACCAGAATAGAATACTGAAAGCTACCAGAATCCAAGTCAACGGCGGCAAGAGGTGGCGTTTGTCGGCGGTAGCTGAAATTCGGCTCAACGACGTCGTTGGGTTTGTTCTGTGTTTCTGTCTTCAGAGTTTGGCAAATGAAGTGACAGATCTCAGAACATCATGGACTGTGTATGGATCCGGTTTGGCCCGGTTTGGTCTCAGTCAAACTGGGCCAAACCTTGTTTGGCTACAAGCCTCAACTGAATTCAGCCCAAACTCTGGTTACGGCCCAGCCTCGAAACCAGCCCAGGCCTCACTGTCTCAGGTCAAGATTCTTTGTTTAATTTCTCTTTTTCTTTTTTTTTTGGCTTTTCTTGCTTTGCCTTTTATTTTCTCCTTTTTATCTTTTGTTCTCCTTTTATTATTCCCTTGTGCTTTCTTTTGATAATTTATTTTATCCTTACGCCACATTTATATAATTTATAGAGTAAACAACACTTTTGATCACATTTTTTCAGATTCGTCCCTCTTAATTTTTTCGTAGCAGATTCATTCATTTTATCAATGTACCATCTTAATTTTTTTTTAGCAGATGCGTCCCTCTTATCAATGAAGTGTAACATATTCGTCCCTATTAAATCCAAAATATATCATTTGGTACCAAAATACATCATAGAATGAATGGAAATTGATGTATTTTGAATTTAAAAGGGATGAATGGACGTTTCTGCTACGAAAAATTTAAGAGGGACGAATTTGCAAAAAGTTATCCAAAAGTGCTATTTACTCTAATTTATATTTCAATGGTAACAACTACATATTAATTTTTATCATATTATTTAATATTTGCATTATCATTTTTGTATTTATCAATAGATATTAGAATATCAAATTGCAATTTTAAATTTATATTTGATTATATTAGTTGGCAAAAATTAAGTTCATTTTAATATTGTGTATATTACAACATATTTTTTTACAATTAATTTTTTCATTAAATTTACATTCTATTTATAATAACATAAACTATTATAATAATCACAAGAAAATAATTACAACCACTTCTCAATCATCACTATAATATAATATTAATTCATCATCTTAATCATTACACAATATATTTAATACATCATCTCAAACTCAATAAAATTATTGGTTTAACATCTATCACCCAGTTTTCTCCCCCAAATCCCAATAATCAAACCTCAGTCAAAATCAAATCTCAAAGTTTTAAAATTTACTAACTATTATTTAATAATATTTTACAATCTCAATATTTCATTGAAACTATTATCCAAATCGAATTTCAAAGGTTTCGTCGAGACCTCCTAAATTACTTACTGATACTGAGAACAAATCGAGACCTTACCCAGTCAAAATATTTTCATATTAACCCCATCTTTCTTATATTTGTTTATTTCCAATTAGCTCCAAATGCAACTTTCTTTTTTTATATCAACGACTTTTGCCCGGGGGCGCTCGGTTTTATATCAACAGTAGCGTGAAAATGCAAAATATATATTTATGTTTTATTTAATTGACATTGACAAAAGATCCTTTCAATTATTTTTTATTAGCAAAAGTGTCACTATATAAAGGTTTTGTGCATTCTTCATGGTACATACGGAGAACAGATTATGCTTATGCTTATAATCATCTTAAGAATAATTTTACTTAAAAAAAAGTGTATATTGGATGTAAAAAAAGTTAATTGATTATACTACTTTATATACCATTGTTGAACTAATTAATCTCTCTGTACATCCTTATAAAGATTATAAGAGTGGTTATTGTAAAATTTATTTTGACTAGAATTTATAATAGTTTATTTATTAGAAGTATATTTTACTCAAATTGTGAACATGTAAAGCTAATGATGTGTAGTACTCGTATCTAGAATCAAATCCTCATTATCTGACTGAATCCGGAATATATCATCGGAAGGGGAAAAATGCATATTATTGTCATGTGATATCGAAAACCTGCAAAAAATTACCTTGTGAATTTTTTTTTGCATCAGACTTCCTTGAGTTTTCAAAAACCCTGCAAATTATACCCATTATTCGTTAATGATTGACACCGTTAATTTTTAATTGAATTGCCTAAATTACCCCTTATATATTAATAAAAATTATATTTTTATTAACGGGAAAAATGCATATTACTACCCTGTGATATCTAAAACCTGCAAAAAACTACCCTGTGAATTTTTTTTTTCACCAGACTTTCTTGTGTTTTCAAAAACCCTGCAAACAAAGAAAAGAAAAGATATTATGTGCGAAGTTTAAAAGATACAAAACTATGGGTATAGTATAAAAGTATAAGGGAGTTTGAACAATTGCTTAAAGTACAAGAATTTTTTGCGTAAACATTAAAAAATATGAGCTACTTTTCTACAAACATTAAGTAAAACATAGAAGTTTTTTGCAAACATTTCAAAGCATAAGGAAGTTTGACGCAAATTTCTAAAAGTACAAGGAAGTTTTTTGCAAACGGTAGAAAACACAAGGAACTTTTACGCAAACTTTAAAAAACACAAGGATGTTTTCTGCAAACTTTAAAAATCACAAGGAGGTTTTATGCAAACTTTAAAAAATACAAGGAAGTGTTCTGCAAAGGTTCAAAGGTACAAGGGTATTCTTGTCATTTTGAATGAAAAATTACGTCAGAAACAACAAAAATCGCATTTTTGGCGCGTAGAATACACGCGCGTCAAAAAATTGACGGAGGGAGACGAAATGGGTGTAATTTGCAGGGTTCTTAAAAATACAAGAAAGTTTGGTGCAAAAAAAATTTCACAGGATAGTTTTTTACAGGTTTCCGATATCACAAAGTAGTAATATGCATTTTCCCCCATCGGAAGTGATTTAGTAATTAAACATCCATTACTTTTATTTTTGTTCTTTATTTCCAAATAATAATAGAAAACTCAAACCCCCTCCTCCCCACCCTCCCTTTTTTCTTTACAAAAAGGAAGAAGTTTGGAATCTGATTTGGATATTTAAAAGATTATCATATGTAACACAAAATTTCTTCGTTGATTGCTTCTAGTCGAGCCTCATGATATGTCTTTATACCTCTTTTTAATAGAAAAAATTACAATCTCCATCCCACCTAAAATTCTAGAAATTCGTTTAGAGTTAGAAAAGATTCATAGATCGGGTAAACTATATCGATTTAACCAATCAAGCAGAATTCATTCAATCAAATAGAAGATTTATAAATATAATTTCTTTGATTATTCGTGTGCACCAACTAATTATAAAATAGAATTGACAACTTCTACTCTTGTCCTAGCTTGTTTTAGAGCTAAATTTGCCTCAATTATATATCTTTTTTCTTCAACTCTTCTCAAATTAGCTTCTAACATTTCAAGAGTTTATTGAGCTTATTGTGAATCAATATCACTCCCCCTTATTCCGTCTCAAACATTGATCTCATTAGGCATATTCTCAAAATCTCATTTTAAGGAACATTGGTACTCCATATTTATTATTAAACTATTTTTTTTAATCTATATTAAACTATATATTTTCAACTCGGATCGAATAGTGCATTGGGTATAAGTTATCTGCAGTGTGATTATTGAACACTATTTCTCTCTTACCATTGAGTATCAATATTAAACAAATAATCCCGTGCTCCATAAATATACTCCAAAAGATTGATTCCAGTCGAAACAGATTCATGCAACTTCAAAGCTATGTAAAAACCTAAAAGAGAGACTCAAACTGTAGAATTTGATCCTTTAAAGATAACAGGAAAGATTGATTTAACTGTATAGAATCCCTGAAATTAATGTCAAGAACAGTAAAAATATATACAATGATGTGCACCAAATATATCCATGGTGGAGGCATAAAAAAAGGCTCTAGATAGCTTATAAATAGCAGTGAAGTTTCCACCAAATGTAATCTTAATGACTGCTAATCTTCCTACCACCATGTAACCCATACCAATTCGGCTTAGCATTCCCTCGTCTCAATGCTTGTACGCCCATCGGATTATCCTTACTCATCAAGCAAGTCCCGGCTTCAAGGTCACAAACGGGATAGTCCTGCGGGCAGCAACTCGAGTGGTCATCACAGCAAGTAGCTGACTCCAATGGGCAGCATCCCCACCCGAAGCAATAACTGCCATACTGGTATACACAGCAGCATGTGGTCCCCTCTGGGCACGTGTAGTAGTCATCACACACCGTTGGGGGCTTTACAGGAGTCGGAGGAGAGGGGCCAGGATTTGGAGGATTTTGTCCCTTCTTGATTGGGTAAGAGGCTTCTACTGCAATTCCACATTTGCCTGTGGTGATGTTGGCCACATTGCGTTCGAGCCTGATGTAACCGTTTTCTCCCCAACTTGGACCCCATGAGTTTCTCACGATCCAGTAATCTTTGCCGTTTTCTGTGCCGTATCCAACAGCGGTTACGCCATGGTCTAAGGCAGTACCACAGTGTCCAGTAAAGACGCCCTGAAAAGGTGCGAGTGAAACATCAAATCAGTAAAATGGAGTTATTTTAGTATGTTGGGATAATATTATATTCTATGATCAACTGAAATGGTTCAACAAAGGGTTACTAGTAACAAAATTATGCTAACTTAAAGTATCATTATTGCCACTTTTTTTTTTTTATTGCCACTTGATTGAGTATAATACATACCGTTAACTAAGAGCAAAAAGGTATAATCAGATTTTGGAGTAACTCAAAATTTTCATTTTTTTCAAAATTTGGATGTCATAAAATCCAAGCCAATAAGATAACATCAACTTCTTGAAAGAACTTTGAGATTCACAAGAAAAGAAACATTTTCTAAAGAAAAGTATAGTTTTATGGAAGAAATAACATTTTCCACTACATTAAAGCCAAGGTCAGATGTGAAAAAGGCGAAATTTGTCTTTCGAAAATATGCAGATCCTCAAAGATTTCCCTTAAAAGAGTGTTTGTTAATCGAAAAAGGAGCAAAGCAAGACAAACTTACAGAATGGTAAAGTTGGAAAGCTCTGCCCCCAGCTTCAATAGCAACACTAACAGGTTGATGTGCCACTGCTTTCTTCAACGACTGTTCATCATCTTCAGGAACATCCTCATAGTTATCAATGGAGACTACCTTTGCATTTTTCTGATACATAGAACAACAAGAAACTAAGCAACTGGACTATTAACTAACAAAGAAGAGAATGGTCAAAATGGAAATGTGAAATATATAATCAACCAAAGAACCAAATACGAATTTGGATTCATACCCGATATTGATCACAAGTGCCATCAGTAGCCCGGTAAGGGTAATCTTCCTCTGTATCGATGCCACCGTTGTTAATGATGAAATTAAAGGCGTAATCCATAAGGCCACCATTACAACCTTGGTTGTATGTCCTATCGCAATCAACTAGCTCTTGCTCGGACAAGACAATCATATCTCCTGTTACAATCTTATTTATCCCTTCTACAGCAGCAATTGTTGAGAAAGCCCAACAACTCCCTTCATTACATATTAAACAAAAAAACAACTTATTACTAAGCTTATAATGATCGGAAATTAACATCAATATGATAAAGAATGTAGAACAAGTTACATGATTATAAAAAAGATAAACTAAGATCGATACATATTGTAGCCAATCACAATTAGGAAACCATTCTAATATGGCTCTGAATCACAAGCAACCAGTGAATCTAACTAGAAGTCATAATTTTTCAAATATATATCTTCACAAACAAAAAGTCAAATTTCAACCCCCACTGTCCCACCACAAGTCCAAACAATTCAAAACTTCAAATAAATAATAGCATATCCATAATAAAGCCCATTACAAAATAAATAATTTTTTTTTTCCTGAATAAAACGACCATTCAAGCTCAAAAAACGGATACCATATCAATTATTTAACAAATCAGGCTCATGGTGAAATTGCAGAATAATAAAAGAAAAACAGTACCTTTTTCTTCGGGAAAATAATACAATTGATCAATCAAATATTGAGTTATCCTAAATTATAGGACATAAATATTTTATGATCCTATCTAACCATACATGATTAAAAAAAATGTTATAAAATCAGCATTAATAATTATCCCTTTCTTCAAGATCAAACAGAATAATCCAAATCAAAGACTAACGTCAACAAACCATTCAAAACTCATGAACCATACAAATAGAGAGGTACATAAAAAGTTAAAAACACATGTTTATGAATTAGCTCCTCTGTTTATAAATAAACAACTACAATGGAAAAAGGCCTTACCACATTGGCCCTGATCTTTGACCGGAGCAACGGCACCTTTCTCCCTCCAATCAACGGATTTCGGCAACTCCTCCCCTGCCTTAAACGCGTACCTGTCACTCGCTCTGCGGTTCATCAGCCGGGTTTTCCTGTCAACCCGTCCGCCCACAAACATTGACCTGTACTCCGCGTTGGTCAGATCCGCAAACCGGTTCAACCCTAGCTTGTACGAACGGTCGACGGAGTTATGTTCGTCGATGAATCTCAAGTTGTCCTTAAAAATATCAAAACGCTTCTCCTTCTCGCCAATGGCGTTGTAAGCTTTTCCGTACTTGACGAGCCATGATTCATACAACGTTTTAAGTTCGTCGTCGGAGCGAACAGGGCCAATGTTGTGGTCCTTATCGTAGGTGATAATGGACATGGCATCGTGGGCAGATGAGATGATGAAAAGGGAGAGGAGAAAAAGGGTAAACGCAGCGAGTTTGAAAGGAGAAGCCATTGTTGTTCGTTGATGAAGGTGGGGTGAAAATAGGTGAGGAATTGGAGTTTATATAAAGAATAGGGAGAGAGGAAAAGACAATGTGGAAGAATTTTATTATGAAATTACTTCTCGAATTTTATTTATTTATTATTTTATTATATAAGATGGATAATATAAATTTCCTTTTGATTATTAATTATTGACCAGAAAAAGAAAGAGAGGAAATCTTTTTGAGGGGACCGTCCGTGAAAGTAGGAATTGTTACGAGAATCACGTCTCTGGACTGGGTAGCTTTATTTTCGGAGGCGGACATTTATGGAAAATAAAATATACAATGTTTATAATATTTATATTTGAAGAAAATTAATTATCTGATTTATATCATATATGGTCACTGTATTCTACTTTATTTAATCGTCAGAATTGCAAAAAGAAAAGAAAAATAATAATAATTTCCAATAATTTGTAGGGGAAATATGGGTATTTTAGGTGTTTTACTATCCCCGAGTAATGCACCCGAGTATTAAATTAAAGAAAGATTAAAAGGGCACACCAATATTACATATGTTTAATTTGTGATTAATCTTACTTATAATTAGCCAATAACAAACCGAAAAGATGGGCTAAATAGAATGTTTTGTTATGCTCATATGAGTTCAATTATTTGAAATTTTTCCATCACATTTATTGTTTAACCTAATTGCTGTATTGGTAAGATGTTCAAACAACTTGAATCTAGACCAAACATTCAATCACATGTGTACAATGCATCACTACTAAATAACTCATATTAGTTAGTGCATGCATTTGTGTCGAAAGAAAAAAATAAAGTTGCTCCAGCGGCAAGGGTGGGAGTTCGAATCCCATCTGGAACTTGGATGGAAGCATTTCTATGGGTCTATCTAAGGGTCATTTGTGGTGAAGACTCCTTTGTGCGCAGAGTGTACAGCAGTATGGTGGGAACCCGGGGCTTGGTGGAGGCACATCCTGCGATTTACATCCTTCAGGATTCTAGGGCAAGGGTTCTGAGGGTCCAGGATTAGTCGAGTGTAAGCTTGTACACCTGGGTTATCAAAAAAAAAAAAAAATAAAGTTGGAAAAAGTTTATGATGATTCATGTTTGCCCTTTCCATTACCTCCTAAAGCTTAAGTACATGAAAGCCGAAATGTATTTATTAAGAAACAAAAAGGAATTTTTGCACGTCACCCCTCAATCTTTTTTTTTCAGTATTCGCAACCCCCCCCCCCTCTCTCCGCCTCTGAAACGCTTTGAATGATTATGATAAGACCGGATTCTTCGAATTAAAAATGGTAGAAAGGTAATATTAACCCCGCACTTAAACTTCATAAAGGATAAACTTCAATAATAGTCCTCCTTATCATTAATTTTTTACTAAGTGGTCATCTTATGTTTTTTACCTACGTTATACTTCACTATGAATTAATTATTTGTTATTTGTTGGTCATTTTCAGGTGGTCAAGTGTGAACTAAAATACCAAAACAGTTTTATGAAGAAATAAATTGATAAAAAAAATAGTTTTATGAGGCTGCCATTGTGATTAAGCTCTGTGTGCTTTATCTTCAGACGTTTCTTTGTTACAGAGGGCCTACGTGCCATACAGATACTTTGTTACAGAGGCCGTGTGGTGATGGATGTTTGTCTCTTTCGATGGATGAAGATAATTGGGAGGCATTGAGGTTGGTTAGAAGTATAGTTGCTTGAGAAGAGAACTTAATTATTGTATATTTGTATATATTATTGGTTTGGTATATATATATATATATATTTTTTGGTGAAATGGTTTGGTATATATGGTAGCACTGATGATTCAGTTAATATATATATATATATATATATATATATATATATATACACCATTGGATTACCATTACCTTTTGGTATTGGTGATTTCTTGGAACCAAAGTACAGTAGTAATAAATGTTAGTTGAAACAAGAGGGTACGTGACAGTTCATGACGAGGTTGAGGCTGTAGCTCGCTCGTTGCTAAGGCTAATGCCCCATAACTAATTAAGAGATCTTGAGTTCAATCGCCGTTAATATATATATATATATATATGGATTTATATATTAGTTCTTTGATAGTTATTTTCTTTGTAATTTGGTTGAATTCTAATGAATTCCTGATTTTTAATTAATTTGATGATATTGACGTATTTGTATCGCAAAAAAACAAAATATAAAATATCTTAGACTCCCTTAATTCTGTCTTTATCTAACTGAAAAAAGTGATTTTATCACCAAAATTTTAATGAAAATACTATGATCTTGAATTCGAACAATATTTACGACCGGTATACAATTTTTTTAAGGTTGTATGCATAATAAACATAAATATGAAGATAATTATCATTTTCTTTTTTTTTTTTTATGGAAAAACAATGATATTAAAGTGATAAGATAATGTAATCATTTTTGTTAGTTAATTTAATTTAAAATATTATAATGATTTGAATTATTTTATCAATTATAACTAAGGTTAACTCGTTTGTTTGGGTTTTCTTATTTTGAGGCTATATTCTTATTTATATTTTAGTTATTTTTACTGTTTTTGTGAAAAAATATGATTTAAAGAAGAATTTAATGAGGTGTATAAAAGATAATTTGCAAATTATGTTTATTAATTTTAACAAAAATCAACAATAAATAGACACAGGTTTTGTTTTCATCCTTTTTTTCTTATGAGTATACTATTTTCCCTGTTTTTTAACGTATTCAAATCTCAAATGTCTTTTTAATTGGATATTAACTTCAATAAATTAAAAGAGGTTTACTTGAGAAATATTGAAGTGTAACTTTCTAACATATCAATTTATTTCTAAATTCTAAGACATGGTAATTGAAGTAAATATCACAGAAATTGGAACAAATATATTAATCCATCTCAACTGAATTGGATATATATATCTAAAATACACACACACACATATATATATCAAGAGATTTAACAAAGTATGGATAATACTTAAAAATGTGATTTTTTTTTTATAAATCAAAAAATGATTTTTATCAAAAAGGTGAACATATATTATAGCATAATAGTATAAGTTTATATGTTTTCTATGCATTAATTTTTATTTACTCTAATACATATATCATGGGCATAGTCGATATTTCTGTACAACTCAATATTCTGAATTTATTTATCTATGCTTGATGAAGAAAATTCAAACATTATTTATGGAATCGTTTGTTGATCATAATAATAATTGTAAATATTCTCATTCGATTCAAGAATCTGTTTCTAAATGGTAAGTATTTGTAAACTTGCTTTAGGATTTTGGTTTATTTACTTAATCCGTTGCATTAACTATCCCTCATTGGAAAATTAGATATCTTTTACATAGATTTTTTTTTTTTGAACATTTAATTGATTTCTCCTTCTTATAGCTAGGTATAACACGATGCGTGTTATTGAATTTTGTTTCTTTTTGAGATTATTTATTCTCTTCAACTTTTAATTAGGCCATTAGTATTGATTCATTCAATATATGAAATAATGTTCTTTACATATGTCACTTTTATTACAATTGATTCAATGCTTTTTTTAGTGCTGAGGTTTGATAATGTCAATAGGCATTTTTAGTTTCGTTGAGAATATCCAAATCAATTTATTGAAACTAGAATAATTAAAATTCAACCAAAGTCTATTCATGTGGACTCCACATATTTGAAAGGTCAAGTGAAGTGGTGAAATTAATATTTGGAAAAATGACGAGTTCAAAATATTATAATTGTTTATATTCACTTAACTCAACTTTTTTTTTTTTTTTTATAGCTCGGACCGAAGAGTATAGGTCCTCCCCAGTGTGGTGTCTCCAGTAGGATTCGAACTTGAGTCTCGCCTCTGGGGGTCGCAAGTCACTACCACTTGGCCCAACCACCTTGGGTACTTAACTCAACTTTTGTTAATATATATACTAATAATTTTTTCTATGCATAACACGGATATACACTAATTTTAATTATAGGAGATAAATTATCAATTAAACATATGTATAAGGATGAATTTTCAAAAACCCTCCAAAAAGGAAGACACTAAATAAAAGGAAAATTATAGTCCTACATTTCAGTGGACGAAAAGAATAGGAGGCCAAACACGTAAGCAAGTGGGGGGACGAAAATTGTATGAATCCCGCATTCCCGCTTCATATGCTTATGCTTGCAAATAGTAGACAGCCGACAGAGTACCACGTTCATAATCACCTTTTCAACTACTATAAGTCTATAAATATAGGTAAAATTGCAGAAAACGTTCCAAATTAATTAGTGATTTTGGATTTTCGTCTCAAACTATTTAACTTGGTGAATTTCATCCCGTAATTTAATATTTTTTTGGAATATCGTCCCAAACTAATTACTAATTTTGATTTTTCGTCCCAAACTATATCAACTAGCCAAATTTCGTCCCATAATTTACCATTTTATATGAATTTAGTCCCAATATTAAATTTCTAATTTAATGAAAATGACGGTTCAATCTTGTAATTATTTTGAGACGAAATTTGCAATATTATATAAATATTCATGTTAAAATTTACCATGTCATGACACTTAAGCAGCCATGTGATAATTCATCAGCAAATGCGCAATTTCCGTCTTATAATTACGGTGGGACGATATTCCAAAAAAATATTAAATTACGGGATGATATTCGCCAAGTTAAATAGTTTGGGACGATTTTTACAATTTTGCCATAAATATAAATAGTAAAATTTGCATAATCTTTTTAGATAACTTCATTCCTATTTTGATCGTCCTTTTAAGCGATAAAACAAAAAATGAAAAAGGAAATGTTAAATTACTCAATGAGTATCTACTTTGAAATTTATAATAGAGCATGTTGCGGTTAATCTGAATGTGTATTCCGTTTTTTTTTTCTTTTTAATTTAAAAAGTAAGGTGATTTTATATCGGGACTGTAGGGTAGTTTTGAGTAGGGTGTTCAAGGTGCGGTCTTGTGCGATTCTGTACTCATCCAAATTTAACTCAATATTTGCACTTTTAATACTCTAGTTCAAATTCAACCAAATAAGTCTTGATATTGCACTTTGCGGTCCGTTCGGGTTGGGGTGTGCGGTCTCAACATTCACACATTTAATGTATTTTTCTTATTTGATAAGTTAAAAATAAATGCACTAATTAATTACAACTTTTTATTTTTAAGAATATATTACTTAAACTTTTAGGGAAAATATAAGGGAGATAATGCAAAATATCAACTAACAAAATAGGATCTTTAATAAATAAATGATTTAATGAAAACTGGAAAAAAAAATCCCAATCACTAGGTTAACATGTTTTCATTACACAAATTTAAAACTAAAAAAGAATTTGCCAAACAATGAATAAAAGAAAAAAGTACCATGAAAAATTGCTTGATAAAATCCTCATTTTTTGAGGAGGGGCAATATTGAAATCAATATAATTTTTCCCTCAAACTATAAAGATTCGTAATCTGAAATACATAGAGCGAATATAGATTTCGGTCGTTTTTCAACAAATACGCTCTTCCATTGAGTCCGTATTCGACAATAAATAAAAAATTTATATGTATACATAGTGTTTTATAAAAATAAGTAACATTGATAATATTTTACCATCAATATTTTTTTTTTTAATAAAATAGTAGTTAATAATTCGTTCATAAATAATTTTTCCAAATATTTTCATCTAAATAAATATGAATATTAATTACTAGAAAGTTCATAAATAAATTTTACGATTATTTTCATCCCTGGTGCACAGTGCTAAAAACTCAACATGTGAGCTAAATTTATTAAAATCGTAAAGTTAACAAACTTACTTTAGAAAAAAAATGTTAATGTAAATTTTGAAAGCGACGATTATAGGATATCTGATCTATTGGAGTTAAGAAATTTAGATCCGAGCAAAATTCGAATCCGATCCGAATTCGATCCTATATAAATGAAGGCAGATCTGGATTGAACTTAATCCAATCCAAATTCGATCTACTGACAGCCCGTAGTATCCTCAAGGCCCAAACAACGGACTATTACTAGGGCCTGAATCTCTCCAATATGTAGAAGATTGGGCTCTAAAATAAATTTAGAGACCGACTAATGTTAAATGTTGATGCGTCATCTCCGGATTAATGGGCTAGGTGAACGTGACAAGCCCATATTCAAGGCTTAAAATAGATTGGGCCTGTTTGTTTGTTATTTAAGATAATAGTTCGGGAAAAATGTGGAGATTTATGAAATATTTTTTATCTGCATTATATAGTTTGTTTGAATTTTGAAAAAATGATTTAAGAATTAAATAATAATTTATATCAAATCATGTTTGTTATGTAATATAAATTGGGTAAAAGATATATTAATTTATATCAAATTAAAGTAGACTTAATACATATATTTTTTTTAGAGATAACAAAATTATTGTTTGTTTGACTTTTGGGATAGTAGCTTGAGAAAATTAAGAGAGGATAACATACGAAAAAAAATTATGAAAGGCCAAACAAATTAACAAGCCATCTTGTTTATGAGTTATGATTAAATAAAAAATACTTCTTCTAATTAAAGAAGGTTTGTTAGTTAGAAAAATATTTTGTAACATCACGTTGAGAAATATAAACAAACCAAACGCCAAATATTTTTTACCGCTATATTTTTTAATAGTGATAAATATTGCTAGTTTATCGAAAATCTTATGTCTTTACATTTACATATAATAAAGAAACTCCGACCACTAACTTAGAGGCGTACAATGTTCCTTATTTGATTGGTTCAATTGACTTATCATAATTATCCACGACATGTTATTGTACATCTAATTTTTGTCACATTTTATAATACAACGTCATACACTATAGTAAAATATTCCAAAATTTGAACATAGGAAATTTTACAATAACCGCTCGTATAATCATTAGTATGATGTACACAATTATTATTTCGTGCAGCGATTACTAATAATGTCGTAATTTCTTATTTGGCCATTTAATTATCGGTCCGATCAAACTCAACTCATATATTTTTTATTATTGTTGTAAACATTTATATGGACTTTTAGTGAGTTCATAAGCGGGTCATTAACAAATCTAGTATAAAAACAACATTAGCTAAACTAATTAATATTTCCATGCTTAATTTTGACTCAACAATAATATTTAATTTTTCTCCCTTAAATTCATGAAATTTTAAGTTATAATATTAAATTATTAAATATATTTAAGTTTTATATAAATATAAAAATATTAATTTGCTTCAAAAAAATCTTAAATAATCTAAATATTTCATATTAACCTAATCTTATTTAATTGTATTTGAATATTTAAATAATATTTACTTATACCTATAACGTATTTATTTAATTTTAATTTAGTAAAATAAACACTATTACTATAACTAAATGGACCGATTCATTTAAGACTCGACTCATCATCAGTTTGAACTGGTCAGAACTCGTATACAGTGGTCCGTTAATGATCTGACCCATGTTCGACCAGGCCCGACCGACCCATCCAGTTGCCATAATCAATTCGGTTTTTGCATGGCCAAAATGAAATATTGGAGATTATTACAATATTTTCTAGGATAATTAAATAATTTCGGTATATGCATGGGCGTAGCTACATGAAGTTGAGTGGGGTGCAATGACCCCACTCAACTTTTGTACTTTGTATGGAAACGGTGTGTATAATACTTGTAAAAGTTAAATATATCTTTCAATTACGTTAAATGGACCCCACTCAATAAAATTAAAATTTATATGGCAACGGGGCCATGCTTTATTAAAATATATATATCTTTCACTAATAATTTTTTATGAATTAATATGTTAATAGTAAAAAATAAATCTCAATTTTTAAGATTGTTTGACCAAATAGGAGCGTCCAGTTCCTATAGAACCTATCACTAAAATTCCCCTAGAGGGGGATAAGGCTAAGCGGCGCGATTCAGTAATTAAACCTTCATGAATCCATTTTTGGTCTTTCATAAGATTGATCAATCAAACCCAAATCGATCGCAATTTCTAGGAAGATTTGATGGGTTGGTCTTGGTAATCTTGAAAACAAAGACCGTAAGTTATATCGGGTTTATTTTATACTTTTTTCAAATATCGTAATTGCATTCAACCGCTCTATATATAAATTATTATTTTTATATGCATTTAGTTAGTAGTCCTGATATCATGAAAATTAGAAATACAATTTAAATATATACTTTAACAAAAATATACTATTACGGTAAAAAAAAAATAACTCTCTTACATTATAATGACCCCAGTGAAATTTTATTCTGGCCACGCCACTGGGTATATGTAAATTAGATAAAAACGTCATAAATGTGAGGAGACATATTGATTTGTGAACGCCCTGCTTCATGGCTCCCACTCGTTTTATTTCTCTTTATAATTCTCCAATAAATGAACAAATTTATTGCTCTTTAATTTAATTTACTTCCACTACTGTTTACTACCCACTATTTAGAAATTCGTATTATTGAACATTTACCCCCGGCTCTTGCCGACCGACACATCTCTCCCAAACCCTTTTTTATGTTTTCTTTTTCTTTCCATTCCACCTTTAGTTTTGCCGCCACTTATGGGTACCAGGATTACCCTTTTCGCAGGATTTACTTGAACAGTTCACCCCCAATTAGTTGCTTTATTTTCGGCAATACAAGTTTTATGTTTCCTTTTTATTTTATGCTTTTTACTCAATGTTTTCCAGATGGATCTCTTTGTAATTAATTTGGTATGTTGTTTGTGCATTTTGTTTCTTTGGGCTATTTGGTAATGGAGAAAGTATTGAGAAAGAGTTTAACCTATGTCGTGATCCTTTTGATTTGACCATCAGGTTTTGGTAATAATACTTTTAAGCGTTTTATAATATTTAAAAAAAAATTTAAAGCTACGTTCTCAGTATTTTAAATTTTGGAAAATAAAATCATAACCGGGATTATTGCCTATTGGAGAACATCTTCGGGCTCGGCAATATATCAAAAAGATTGAGTCAAGAAGAAATCTTACAACATGGGCCATTCTATTTTAACTCAACCCTGTTCATGAGTCACCAATCTGGGCCGTTGGATTTTTAGGAGGATTAATTATGAACGTCGGATTAAGTACCACCCTAGCTGACTAAAGCATAACCCTGTCCCTAACCTTTGTTCATCTACACGAAATCTTAGAGACTGTATCGTGGATTAAGTAAATTTAGATTCTAACCATATAAAATTATATATCCACGTGAAAAATATTGAAAGCTAGTTAAAATAGTGTGTCTTATTTATTTTAATAAGTAGTGGAAGATTGACATAATTACTTCACAGACTGTTATTAGTATTCCACTATAGTATTATTTGGTTGTGATTTTGTTTTGTTTTGATTATATGAAAATATCTTTTCTACTACTAAAATAAAAATAGTGTACCTGGAATAAAAGAAAATATACAGTGGTGGCCAAATTAAAATTAAAGTAATTTCAATACTCTGCAAATTAAAGAGTTAAACTTCCACATTCTGTTTTGTTATATACACCATACATAATCTAAAGAACATGCAACAAATTACGTAAATTCAGACTTCAAATGCTGATATTATATAGTATAGGAATCCTAATAGTAATATAAACACATTTTAGTAGTAGTAGTAGTAGTATTATCTGGAAAATAAAATCACTTATAAAAAAAAAAAACATAAAATCAAAATCCAAAAAAGAAAAGATCATCCCAGTCCCAGAAAATCTAAGTTGATTTAGAAACAGAGGAATCTGAATTGGGGCAAAATTCAAACCTATTTCCATCGGCATCCATTTTTCCGATCACGAAATGCCCTAAGGTACCGTTCGTCTCCACCAAATTCTCTCTGCACAGAAACTCATCACTGCACACACTCTCCGCATCTCTCTCAAATTCGTGCACAAAAACATGAGTTCTAGCAGCGCCGCCCCTTTTGCTCCTCGCCAGAACTCCGGCGGTATATATCACCGCCATCCTCCCCGGCGCCGCCGCGGTATGCCCCTTCGGTCCATCTATAAGTATCACGTCCCATGCGACGTCGTATAGCTGGTTCGGCAAGTCGTTAATCGCCAATTTACAATCTGAAAACAGTAGATTTTGTACCGGCCGACATTCGCCTTTTATTTCCCCTTTGTAGTGCTCAATCAAATCGTATAGCTCGCTCACTTGAGTAGTGTACAGCACGTCGTACGCTTCGGTGTACGGATGTCTTTCTTCGAGTTCCGAGACTAAATACAACCGCTCGTCGATGATAACGGTACGCCCGTCGTGGTTGAGGGAGTTCCAGAGGAGTGTTTCGTGTGTGATTCCGAAAACGAGGAAGTTACATGGGGCGGCGCACTGGCGGAGCACGGCGGCGATGGATTGCACCTCCTCTGAGGTCATTCGTTCGTCGTCGGAGGACATATTGACGGAGGCGTAGAAGAGGAGAGCGTCGAATATGTGTTTCGGTAGCTCAGATTTGGATACGCCGTCGTCTGCGGCTGTTTTGGCTGCATCCCTGGTGGTAATTAGAGTGAAGCCAAAAGTGAAGATGAAGAAGAGTACGAACACCGCAAGCCATGCGCGGTGGGAGGTGGCGGTTGGACCTCCACCGCCGGATTTGTGCACGGAAGGGTGGAGGACTATGAACTTGGCGCTGGTCTTCATGTAAACACAAGGTGTTTGATAAAAATACTAAAAGAAGTATAAAAAAATAAAGAAAAAGGAAATAAAATGGTGAGGACAGAGCCTTCACATGGAGGAATTAAAGAGAGGCGGCACGATTTACTAGGTGAGGATGGTATGTGTATACACTATATATTTAAAGATGTTTTCAATTTTTACTTTTTCTTTTGTTTCTGATTTATGATGGGAAGGAATTGGTATTGGAATTTGAATTTGGGTTCCTGTTGGAAGATGGAGGGCCCGTAATAAAATTTGGAGGGGAAGAAGTGAAAATCCCACCGACTAATTTAATTGGTAAGAAATTTAAAAGAAAAGGAAGTGGCTATGGAAAACATAAAATTTCTAACTGATAATTCATGGAGTGATAAATGGCTTAAATTTTTGTATGGGTACAATAAATAGGGTGTCTTGGCGTTTAGTACCGTGAAATTATAGAATTTTCGCATTTTGCACTCTAACTTAAAAGTTTTGGTACTTTTCACCTTGTAAATATAATTTTTTTGTCACTTTACACTCTAACGTGTGTTTTGGTGAGAAATTTTCATGGTAAAAGGTAAAATAGTCAATTTTGATTATTTTTGGGCATTTTGCACACTGGCACCATGAAAATATAGAATATTGACATTTTCATCCTAAAATTATATCATATTGGCGTTTTTCACCCCAATTTAATTTTTTTGACGGTCTGCATCCTAAAAATATAATTTGTACGACATTTTTCACCCTAATGTGTTCTTCTTAAAAAAAAAACTCATGAATGTGATCGATATAGAGACAACATGATCATTTCTATGCACAATAATTATAAATATGTTTTTCTTAATTTATATTACTTTATAATAACTTATTTTAATATTTTTTTCTTGGTAAAATTTAGAGCAATATCTATGCTGATATATATAGCATTAATAATTGGAGTATTTCACTTAAACAATAAATTAAATCACGCAATATCTATGCTGATATGTATAGCATTAATAATTGGAGTATTAAATACTTGAACAATTCACTTGCGGAATATACAATTACAAAACATGTATAATAATATTTATAGTGAAGATTAATTTAGGAATGTGGTATATACATGACTTTTCGCATTTGTCAAAACTATAAATTTATACCTGATTTGAATATTTAGATAATATCTATATTTGCTTCTCTTGTCCAGTGAGTGACCAGGAGTACAAATGGACAAGAGAAGCAAATATAGATATCACATTTTTCACATTTCATATTTATATTTTGTGATTGAAATTCATTTTGATGTGAAAAATGACCAGTTTAACTTACAATGACAAAATATAACGGGCATTTTACCCCATGTGATATTACCTAATGAATACTTTACCTCACTGTGATATTATTTAATTGATACTTTACCTTATTGTGATATTGTTTAATTGTCACTTTACCACCTATTAAAATGCAAAACTAAGAGGAAGATTGTGCTTTTTTCATGAAAACATAAAGAAGTATTTTGCACTTTTATTTATTCTCTTACAAGCAGGAAACTAACTGTCTTTTAACCATATCATACTAAGGTTTATTCTTATTCATCACTCAAGAGGAACGTACGCATGCCCGTGAATTTTATTTGTATTATAGAAATGACATACGCTCCTTCAATTATCACCTCAATTAGTCATAGTAAAAAGAAGTCTTTTCATCATTTGTATTGACACCTCGAGCACGTTTTATAGTAAAAAATCAATAAAAATAGTTACTAGTTAAGTATATAATACTTTAGAAACAATTATAGTAAGAATCGATTATGGTGAATTATATATAGACCAGAAGAAGAAGATGTAATAAAAACAAATAAATAATTAAGCTGCCACATACTATTTGAAATTTGTAATGTTAAAGGAAGCAATTATTGGGAATTTGAAAGTACATGGTAATGATGAATTCCATATATTGTGATAAGAAAGTGCATTAATGCTTTTTAATACCATCAATCAAAATTTCTTTTGCATTAATAGCTAAGTAAATCCATTTTTTGCCTCATTAGAGATTACATCATACACGCGAAGGCAAGTTTTGAATATAGTAGGTGGAGTAAAAATCTAAAAAAGAAAGTTATATATATAGTCAAAATCTGACTTTTCTTCAGGGATAAATTACGAATATCCCCCTTAGATAAGACCTAATTACAAAAATCACCTTCACGTATTGAGTATTATAAAAATTCCCCTCATGTTTGTCACCTTACAATTAACCCCTTATCTCTAAAATGTTCCATTTTTGCCCTTGAGTGTTATTTGTATTGTTTGTAATGTCTCATAAATTTTAAAACTTGGGTGCTAATTATTATAATTACCCATATGTTTTAATAAGTATTGCAAAAAAAAATATTTATATATATATATTAGCAATTTAAATTGCAAAATATTATAACTAGAATTTTAATAATATATTTTATAAATATGAACAAGTTGTTTACACATTAGTTGAATGAATTCATTTTATAAACTAGTATATTTAAGAAACTTATATTGTTTTATAAATAAGATATTTTAGTTTATTAAAGTTTATATTGTATTATAAATTGAAATATTTATTGAAATTTATGGGCAATTATAAATTATATCAATTATTTTGGTGGTAAATATATGATTATTATTTTTATAATTTACAAGATATAACAATTAACACCCAAATTTTAAAATTTATAACAAATTATAAACATTACAAATAACTTTCAAGGGTAAAATTGGAACATTTTAGGAGCAAGGGGTTAATTGTAAGAAGGTGACAAACCCGAGGGAGACTTTTGTAATACTCAATACATAAGGGGGATTTTTGTAATCAAGCCATACATGAGGGGTATTCGTAATTCACTCTTTCTTTAGTTATTTGACCGTTATAATTTTATTATTCATCACTCCTTCACAAGTAGTATATTTATACAATATCAGGTTCAAATGTTTTATTTCTTCAAATTATCTATTTAATTTCATTTGGATGATAGGATTTGAATATGAACAAGAATGTTAGAATTTTGAAGAGTTCAATATCACGTCGATTTGAAATCCTATATTTTATTGAAAAAATAAGACTAAGTAATTACTTAAAATATAATAGTAAGTATTTTTATTCAAAAGAATTGTATACATGGTTTGGTGTGGTACGAATATTTTTGTGTATTAGGTTATTAGACCGAATCATATAATAGTAAGTATTTGACCCCACAAATTAAAGTACGTACACATTGTAGGTCGATGGTGATTCCATCGGTTGATTAGAGCATCTCCTATGATCCAAAGGAAAGGGGTTGAAAACTTAGAAGGTGAAATATGCAAAGTTTTTTGATTCAAGGGGTGATCAATGCATTTTTCCCTTTCTTCAATTGATCCATCGCTCAATGCATGAGACAATGGGTCCCAGCCAGCTTACCTAAAAAAAGACATGGCTGCAGCTGCACTATTTCTAATATTACTTGTACGTGTTTGCAACAATTTTCACCTCAGGCTATCAGTGGATCGGATTCCAACCGGATGAGATTCATCCAGATTCAACTCCATTTATATTGGATTCGGACCTTGTTCGATCTAATTTTTTTTAATTTAATGGATTTTGCTTGGATTTGGTCGGATATAGGACTTCGTTTTGTATCTAATAAATTTTTTATTTAAAAAATTAAATTAATATTTTTTCCTAAAATAAGTTTATCAACTTTTCAATTTTATTTACTTTTAGCTCACAAGTTCAAATTTTATTTATTAATATTCATATTTGTAGATGAAAATATTGGTTAAAATAAATTTATAAACGAGTTATAAATCACTATCTTCTTAAATTGACGGTGAAT
Organism: Penstemon barbatus; assembly: GCA_003313485.2. Lineage (NCBI taxonomy): Eukaryota > Viridiplantae > Streptophyta > Magnoliopsida > Lamiales > Plantaginaceae > Penstemon > Penstemon barbatus. The sequence continues at coordinate 85,612,813 of CM064884.1, read as the reverse complement.
TATTATTAATGGTACATATTTTTTATGAGAGAATTTCACTTTTGATACCATAACTCAATCTACTTTAGGGATTTGATACCACAACTTTTTCTGCCGACACATTTGATACCATAACTCAATCAACTTGACACATTTGATACTTCCGTCAAATTGGAAACGGAATTGTCACGTGATTGTCACGTGGCCGTTAAAACTTTGCACATTTGATACCATAACTTATGTTGACTGATAATTTTACCCCATAACATTTCAGGTTACCAAAAAAGCCCCACATCTCTAAATTTAGTGACGATTTTAGTCCACATTGTTGCAAAATTTCCAAATTGACTCGAATAAGACCACGTGCTGACCAATTTAGAACTTTACACATTTGATACCATTACTTATGTTGACTGATAATTTTACCCCATAACATTTCAGGTTACCAAAAAAGCCCCACATCTCCAAATTTAGTGACGATTTTAGTCCACATTGTTGCCGAATTTTCAAATTGACTCGAATAAGACCACGTGCTGACCAATTTAGAAAATTTTATTTATTTTATTTAAATAACTAATTTAATTTATAAACAATATTAATAAATTAAATAATACATTAACATAACTATCACCAAAATTAAGAAAATATATTCTTTTGAAAAATAAAATTTATATAATAGAATTAATCTATTTAATATTTATTAAAATAATTAATTATATAATTAAAAATTATTTAATATTTATTAAAAAATTAAATAATAAATAATTATAATTTAATAAAAAAATCCCCACCCCACCCCACCCAACCCAACCCAACCCACCCCTCCCCCTACCCCCAGATTCCCAGGCCGCCGCCGGCCTGGGTCTTCTGTCCCAGGCCACCGCCGGCCTGGGACCGAAGATCCCAGGCCGGAAGTGGCCTGGGATCGAAGAACCCAGGCCGGCGGTGGCCTGGGACAGAAGACCCAGGCCGCCGGCGGCCTGGGAATCGGGGGGTAGGGGGGAAGGCTGGGGAGGTGGTGGGTGGGGTGGGGATTTTTTTTTTTTAAAATTAAAATTATTTATTATTTAATATTTTAATAAATATTGAATAGTTTTAAATTATATAATTTATTATTTTAATAAATATTAAATATATTAATTCTATTATATAAATTTAATAATTAAAAAGAATATATTTTCTTAATTTGGTATGTTAATGTATTATTTAATTTATTAATATTGTTTATAAATTAAATTAGTTATTTAAATAAAATAAGTAAAATTTTCTAAATTGGTCAGCATGTGGTCTAATTCGAGTCAATTTGAAAATTTGGCAACAATGTGGACTAAAATCGTCACTAAATTTGGAGATGTGGGGCTTTTTTGGTAACCTGAAATGTTATGGGGTAAAATTATCAGTCAACATAAGTAATGGTATCAAATGTGTGAAGTTTTAAATTGGTCAGCACGTGGTCTTATTCGAGTCAATTTGGAAATTTTGCAACAATGTGGACTAAAATCGTCACTAAATTTGGAGATGTGGGGCTTTTTTGGTAACCTGAAATGTTATGGGGTAAAATTATCAGTCAACATAAGTTATGGTATCAAATGTGCAAAGTTTTAACGGCCACGTGACAATCACGTGACAATTCTGTTTCCAATTTGACGGAAGTATCAAATGTGTCGAGTTGATTTGAGTTATGGTATCAAATGTGTCAGGAGAAAAAATTGTGGTATCAAATCCCTAAAGTAGGTTGAGTTATGGTATCAAAAGTGAAATTCTCTCTATTTTTTATAAAACATTATGTATATTATATATATATATATCATTCTTTTTATTTATTGTCGGATAAGGATCTTTAACGTATCGGAACGACTTAAATCCATATTCGCTCCATGTGTTTTGGATCACGGATCTTTATAATCGGATCAGGTCTAACTAACCTCTAATCGAGCAATTATTCTAATAAGTCAACCGAACCCTAATTTTCAGTTTTCACCACTCCATCTCGAGCTATATAGAGAAGTCATGCCGGAGCAAATGGAACAACTACTTTTTATCGTATATCAGACCATGGCCGGCCTTAGACTTTTGGGAGCCTAGGCAAAAATTAAAACTGGGATCCTATAATGTAAAATCTTTGGTTATTAATGTAAATTTTACTTTTCTTGCTTTAGTAAATAGAAAATTACTTATTAAATCTATGTAGTAACTATTCTAACATATTTTTTCTATAGATAGTATGACCAATTACAATTTTTTTGTGACACATTTGATAGAAAATACAACATAAATTAGTAAAAGAAAAAAAAAAGTAGCCGTTGTTGTTACTATGAATATTGACTTGTACATTTATTTTTATTTTGATAAATTCATATCTATTTTTTTGATAGAATTAAAAACTATAAATCTTATGTACCTTATTTTGTAGAGAAAGAGAGCAATATAAAAAATTGAGAGATAAATATGAATTTTATTTAATTACTTGATGGTAGGATAAGAAGGATAAAATAACTTACTAAAGAATTAAAAATTGAAAGCCCAAAATCTGGTTAAGAGAAAATTGTACGAAGAGTAGAAAGAGTAATTTGATTTATTGGTAAATTACTAAATCGGAAAGGAGTAGAAAAGTAATTTTTTGTTATAGTTTGTTTGGTTGTCAGGAAAGTGAGGTAAAATTGTTGAAAAAGGAAAAGGAAAAAAAAGTCATTTTCTTCTATATGTTTGGTTGTGTGGAAAACTATTTTCTTGGAATTGTTTGATTTTTAAGAATGTTTAGGAACATAATATTTTTGATAAATATTTTTGTTTGAATATTAATTACATTTTCTTTGTTGATAAAATATTGTAGGAATAATCACGTTTTCATTATATTAACTTTATTATAAATTAATTTGACGTTGTTTTATATTTTGTAGTAACCAAATTTATATCAATCTTCAAAGTTTACAGGGGGTTATTGTTAATTTTAAAGTTAATAGGGGGTCATTGATAATTTTTTAAGTTAAAAAAGGTGCTTTTGAGTCATTTTGTGGGGGTGTAATTGTTATATGACTTGAGAAGATATTATTTTGCTAATAATAAATAAGCAAGAAGGGGCTTTCGGTAAGAAAAAAATCATAATGAGGGATTATGATAGTTAGATAAAGTACAAGGGGTGTTTTGCAATTTACTGTAAAAAAATTCCAGGATTGCCCCATCAAATTGGTGGGGATTTTTTTTCTTCACCAAATTTTCCTGCAGGAGAGTTGAAGGAAAATAATTACTTCATTTCCTGCTATCCAAACAACATGATGGAGAAAAAAAAAACTAATTTTCCTTCACTTTCCCCGACAACCAAACAATACATTAGAGAAGAAGGAAAGAAAATAGACATTGTTTAACGACTCTAAGAATATTTAAAGATTTTTTTTAATATATATATCATCATTCATAAATTCAGAGGCAGGCGCTATTGCATTGTGCTTTTCTTTTCTCTATTAGGGTGAGTTTGGTCCAGCAATGAGATTATTTTTAAAGTTTTTTACTCCAATTATAAAAATTATTTTTTGTAAATAATAATTTTCATGGTGTTTGACCCCCAATATCATAATCATTTTAGGAGTATCCAAAAGATAAAAATCAACTTATATTAGAAGCTCCTAAAGCGTTACTTTTATAAAAACTGTTATATAAAATTATTTAATTTTTTATTATAATCAATTATTATCAAAATCTATTTTAGTAAAATTAATTCTCCTATAATTGATTTTCAAACATCTACACAAAATTCACCCTTACTATAATTTATAAAGGTCCATAGGCCCATTAGAGATCAGTCACTTAATAGAATGGGCTGGGAGATGAAAATCATCATTGGCACTGGCTCTGGCCATGGACTAAGCCTCCAAATGCTCTTGAAATGTGTGGAACAAATGAAAACATGACTTGGCATGTAATTCAACTAGGAAAATTATATTTGTAATAATAATATTAATTAATGCTGAGTTTGGTTAGAAAATGTGGTTATTGAACCTTGTGGTTGAATTGATTTTTAATGTTCAAATAGGAGAAGTATGTGTCAACTCATATTCTTTTGTATTAAATTAATTAATATTGTATGATCGATTGATTTATATATTTATGACTCCTAAATTGACTTGGGCTCGGTCCAACGGTTTTGTTTGTTTGAAAATATTCATCGAGGGCAAGGTTAAAAGTGGTGTCGAATAAAAAAGAAAGATTGATGATGTAATTTTATTGTCACTTTCCTCCTTCCGCAATTCAAATCCGAATTTGCTTCCTATATGGAAGTATATTATATCAATCTCCAAATATTTCTTCAAGATAGAGTATCTTTTATTAAATATCAACACAAAACAAACAAACAAACAAACAAACAAACTTATTATATTATGTGGCTAAGGTTTTTTTCGCAATCATATTCATATCAACCTTATTCAAACGTCCTGCATAAATTTTAAGTTTCGTACATCCAAACAAATCAAGCTATACATACATAAATTCACATTAGTTATTATTAGGTACTAAATAAAAATGGGAAAGCTACATGTTTTATTCCTTCCTTTGATGGCTCATGGACACATGATCCCCATGTTTGACATGGCCAAACTCTTCACCTCAAGAGGCCTAAAAACAACTATCATTTCAACTCCCGCATTCTCCGACCCGATAACAAGAGCCCAGCAATCCGGATCCAATATCGGGCTAACCATCATCAAGTTCCCACCACAAGGATCCGAACTACCTGACCATTTTGTTAGTCTTGATCAAATAACCACAGAGGACTTGTTGACAAAGTTCATGAAAGCTCTAGCCTTACTTCAAGAACCAGTTGAAAAACTCATTCAAGAACTCAATCCAAATTGCCTCGTTTCCGACATGTTCTTGCCTTGGACTACAGATTCAGCAGCCAAATTCAGAATCCCAAGATTGGTTTTCCACGGAACGAGTCATTTTGCGCTATGTGCTCAAGAACAAATGAAGAGGCATAAGCCTTTCAATACCGTTTCATCTGATACAGAGCCTTTTGTTCTGCCTAATCTTCCGCATGAGCTTACATTTGTAAGAACCCAAATAGCTCCGCATGAACTAGAGGAAAAGGAAGATGGGTTCACTGAATTGAGGGCGCAAATGAGGGAAGCTGATAAGAGAAGCTATGGAGTTATAGTTAATAGCTTCTACGAGCTTGAACCCGATTATGCTGATTATTACACCAAAGTTTTGGGGAGAAAAGCATGGCATATAGGCCCTCTTTTAATGCATAACAATATTGAAGCCGGAGAAAAGGCACAAAGAGGAAATAAATCGGACATTAGTGAACACGAATGTTTAGCGTGGCTTGATTTGAAGAGGCCTAATTCCGTTGTTTACGTGTGTTTTGGAAGCATGGCTAGATTTAGTCCTAGACTATTAAATGAAATTGCAATTGGGCTAGAGGAGTCAACCCAAGATTTCATTTGGGTTGTGAGGAAAGAGAAAAACGGAGAAGGAGAAGAAGAAGAAGAAGAAGATTGGCTACCAGAAGGATTTGAGGAGAGAACGAAAGGTAAAGGGTTGATTATAAGAGGATGGGCCCCACAAGTGATTATTCTTGATCACGTAGCGGTGGGAGCTTTCGTGACGCATTGTGGATGGAATTCAACTCTGGAGGGTATTTGTGCTGGGGTGAGTATGGTCACGTGGCCTTTGTTTGCCGAGCAGTTTTTAAACGAAAAATTGGTGACTGAAGTTTTGAGGACTGGAGTTTCTGTTGGGAATAAGAAATGGCAACGAGTGGCTAGCGAAGGGGTGTCAAGTGAGGCGGTGGCTAAGGCGGTGGGGCGTGTTATGGTTGGAGAAGAAGCTTTGGAAATGAGGAAAAGAGCAAATTATTTCAAGGAAATGGCAAGAAAGTCTATTGAGGAAGGTGGATCATCTGACAATGATTTGAATAATTTGATAGAAGAGTTAATTAAATGCCTATAGCCCAATAAACTAACAATAGATAGCAATATATGACTTCTGCTTTGTGAACCCTTTTTTTTTTTTTTTTTTAACTTTCCAGTGTGTATTAGAGCTTATCATTTTTTTTTCTAAAGGTATACAAGTCTTGAACTTGATTTAATTCCTTTCAAGGTGTGTCAGATCATATTATATGAACCTCTCACAATTGAATTTGGAACTTGAGTTCGCCATTTTGTTATATTTAAACGTTATTGCTAGAAAGTAATAAACACAACTTATTCCATACATATATAACTTTACTGCAAGAAAAAACATAATGAGATCCTTGTTACTTACTTACTAGAAGAAGAACCATTAGCACTGAATTCTTCAATCAAAGAAGTCAAATCACAATAAGAAGATCCACCAATTTCAACAGCTTTCATTGCCTTCTCTTTCAAAACCTTAACTTTTCTTCTCATCTCTACAGCATCATCACCAACCATGACACTTCCCAGCGCCTTAACAATCGTGTCACTTTTCACACCGTCACAAACCAAGCTAAATTTCTTATTCCCAACCGAAACCCCCACCCTCAAAATCTCAACAATCAGCTTCTCGTTGTAAAATTGTTCCGCAAAAATAGGCCACGTAACCAAAGGCACCCCTGCACACAAACTTTCTAATGTCGAATTCCATCCACAATGCGTCACAAAAGCCCCGATAGCTCCGTGGCCTAAAATCATCCGCTGGGGGGCCCACCCTCTTATAATCAACCCTCTATTTTTCATTCTCTCCTCAAAGTTGTACTGCAACCAACTTTCATTAACATCGTTTGTACTCGTTTTCTTAACCACCCAAATGAATTCTTGGCCTGATTCTTCAAGACCCTTTGCGATCTCGTGTAACTGTGAATCAGTAAACTGAGCGATGGTTCCGAAAGAAACGTAAATGACGGAATTGGCCTTCTTAGAATCAAGCCATTTTAAGCATTCATGCTCATGATCAATTGAGTTTCCCCTGTCGTCATCATTAATTTTATTTTCTTTGTTGCATAATAAAAGAGGACCTATATGCCAAGCCCTTTTATTCAAATCCCTTCTGTAATAATCGGCGTACTCTGGCTCGAGCTCGTAAAAGCTATTAAAAATAACTCCATAGCTTTTTGACATCGAGTCGACAGCTTGTTCGACTATGTTGTCGAAGTCAGTTTCGATGATCCCTTTATCATTATTTGAAAGTTGGGATCTTGTGAAAGTTATCCGATGTGGGATATTGGGTATAATAAAGGGGTCGGAATCAGATGAAGTGTGTTGGAAAGGTTTGTGGATTTTAATGTTGAAAGAAGCACAAACTGAGAAGAAACATGTTCCGTTGAAAGCTAGACGAGGGACATTGAATTTGGCGGCGGAATCCGAAGCCCATGGGAAGAACATGTCGGCAATAAGGCAAGTGGGATTGAATTCTTTAAGAAGTTGTTCAACCGGTTCTTGAAACAAGGAAATGGTTTGGGATAATTCGAGTGATGGGGGGATCTGGATGCATTGGATTTGGATATCGAAGCCTTGTTGTTGGATTGTTTCTGTGAATGGAGGGGTAGTGATTATGGTTGTTTTTACGCCGCGGGAAACGAAAAGTTTGGCCATTTCTAGAGCTGGAATTAGGTGGCCGGAAGCTAAACTAAAAGGAAGCATGAAGAAATGGAGATCTGACATTGAAAATACACTAACTAGTATGTATCAAATTTCCTAGTTTGTTTGTTTGTAAACAAGAGATTTATTGATTAATAGTAATACTGAGGATGTTGTGCAATTAATTAATAATTTAGACTAGTAAGTGGTTTGGAAATTGGAACATAAACAATAATTTGAAGAGGGACACGTACCCACTTTTGAAAACTTGTGATTAGTGGGAAGGGAAAATTAGTAACCGGTGGGAAGATGTCGTCGTCTCGTCTCGTCTCTCTGTCCTTATCAAAAGAAAGGCAAAACGTATTGGAACATTTATTTTATTTCAGGAAATAAGATAAACAAGTGTTGAAGGTTATGGGAAAGGGTTGTAAAACCAAGTAAATGAAATACTATCTATCAAATTCTGTCTAGAAAATATTGAATGATATGATTCTTACTCGAGGAAATCCTCTCTATATTATTTTTTTAGGATAAATAATGTGTTTTATTATTGAACAATTATTTTTATCATGTCCTTTGGTTGAAGCGATTTTTTTCAACTCCAAGTGGAATTTCAGATTATATCCCTTCAACAATTGGGATATAAAGAAGTGGATTTCATCTCTTTTGATACAGGACCCGATCGTCTTTTCGGAACTGAGATTCTCTCTTGAATTTCTTACTTTTTCTCAAACAAGTGCTGCATTTGGCCTTTGAGCATGTTGTTGCTCGAACAAGAAAGAATATCATTGCATCTTGCTCATCCCTTAGTGTTGAATGGTTTCCTTCCCCCCACCCCCACCGGGTTGGTTTAAAATTAATGTTGATGTCACTTTCCATTGTGATTGCTTAGCTCTCTCTCTTGTCGTCCGCAACAACAATGGTTCTTTCATCTTTGTCTTAATCACTAGAGATTTGTTTGAGGATCCAACCGCTGCTGAAACTTCAGCCATCAAAATCGCTCTTCAATTTGCGGATCAAGCCAGTTATGAGAAAATCATTATTGAAAGCGATTCCTTGAATGCGGTTTTTATGATCACCAACGCCTCTTCATCTTTTGAATGGGCCAGCTTTACAGATGCTAATCATGTTAGACGTATCATTCTCAAATGGTCTTTTTGTAAAGTTAAAAAGATCCCACGTCTTGGCAACAAATCGGCTCACAATCTTGTAAAATAGTAGGGTTCATCTTGCAACTAGAATGGTGTTGTTCCCCTTTTCCTTTTCCCCCATAGTGTTTTGATTAATTTTAGTTCTTCTAATTCCATTATAACAAACTCTCCAATTCCTATTGATGATTAAAAAAAAAAAAAAAAGAAGGGAGTCCGTGTCGATTACATCAAAGGAACTCTCTTTTTCAAATAGAAACATAAAAATCTTATACGAATAATTACGTAATATACTCTTTAATTTGTTGCGATGTGAAATTACAAAAATACCCACAATAATTCAATAATAATCTTATAGATACCTTGCTGCCATTTATTAACCAACACCATAGCTGACACCGGCCACTCCTATTTTTCAAACTAAGATGACTATTTTCTCTGATGGAGTTGATTTTTACTTGGAAGATTTTTTGAAAAAATCATGTATATGTATATATATTAATAATAAATTTAGCGGAATTTATTTTATACTACAATATAAAAAATAAAATCTTATTCATATTTATATTAATGATTTAATTATTATAGGAGTACTTTATAAATTAAATATAATATCTTATAATATAATATAAATATATTATTTCTAAATTTAGTAAAATAATAGAATAGTTTAATTATATTCGTTAAATTCAACAAAATAAACTTCGCGGAACGTTTTTGAAAGCAGAAGGAATTTAGTACAATAAAACTTCAAACAAATTAGTTGCGTGAAGGAGGGTTTGTGCTTTATAATTAATCAAGTAGGAGTATAAGAAAACTAACCAACAAAAAAAAAAATATTTGAAAATCAAAATTTAGTATCCGTATTGCACATGTCCGTCAATAATTTGAGGAAATTGGACGGAGGAGAGGTTTCGTTCATAGTTTATGAAACCATTAGAGAATTTTTAGCTTTCACAAACTTTGGAGATTATTATAGCAACATATTTTGGTGAAACTTTCTAAAAATTATTTCGAAATTAATATATGCACTATACAATATATATATATATATATTATTTTCTAGGAGGAGCTAGACAGCAAATTCACTCTCATTGTTTATACAAAAACCATTTCACAAGTTTATTACAACTACGTACATAAGATAAAACATCTCTTGTCAACCACACTATATTCTATATTGGAAATGTTAAAAACCTAGCTATATATATATTAATGTTCTTGTTGAGAGCTTAAATCTTTTCTCAAATCATTCAAACAAATATAAGATGATCCACCTTCCTCAACAGCCCTTCTTGCCATTTCCTTATAATAATTTGCTCTTTTCCTCATCTCCAAAGCTTCTTCTCCAACCATAACACGCCCCACCGCCTTAGCCACCGCCTCACTCGACACCCCCTCGCTCGCCACTTGATCCCATTTCTTACTCCCTACGGAAACTCCAATCCTCAAAACTTCTATCACTAATTTTTCATTGTAAAATTGTTCGGCAAAAATTGGCCACGTCACCATACTCACCCCAGCACAAATACCTTCCAGAGTCGAGTTCCATCCACAATGCGTCACAAAAGCTCCTATTGCTTCATGATCAAGAATCATCACTTGTGGGGCCCATCCTCTAATAATCAACCCTTTACCTTTCGTTCTCTCCTCAAATCCTTCTGGTACCCAATCTTCGTTTTCCTCTTCTTTTTTCCCTTTCCTAACAACCCAAATAAAATCTTGGCCCGACTCCTCAAGCCCAATTGCAATTTCATGTAATTGTGTATGAGTAAAGTTGGCCAAGCTTCCGAAACACACGTAAACAATCGAATTAGGCCTCTTCGAATCAAGCCACGCCAAACATTCGTTTTCATCAATGGCTGATTTCTTCCCTCTTTGCCCCTTTTCCTCGGCTCCTATATCGTTGCATAACAACAGAGGACCTATATTCCATGCCCTTCTGCCAAAAACATTCTTGTAATAATCAGCATAATCTGGTTCGAGCTCGTAAAAGCTATTAACTAAAACTCCATAGCTTCTCCAATCCGAGTCCCTTATTTGGTTCAACAACTTGGTGAATCCATCATCGTCATCTTCATGCAATTCGGATGGAGCAAGTTGTGTTCTTACAAACGTTAACTCATGTGGAAGACTGGACAGAACAAAAGGCTCTGTATCAGATGAAATATTCTTAAAAGGCTTTTGCCTCTTCATTTCTTCTAGAGCGCATAGCGCGAAATAACTCCTTCCGTGGAAAACCAGTCTCGGAATTCCGAATTTGGCTGCAGAATCTGTAGTCCAAGGCAAGAACATGTCGGAAACAAGACAATTTGGATTGAGATCTTGAATGAGTTTTTCGAAAGGTTCTTGGAGCAAAGCTAGAGCTTTTATGAACTCTGTCACTAAATTATCTGAAGTTGCTTGATCAACGGTTACAATATGATCAGGCAATTCGGATCCTTCTGGTGGGAATTTCATGATTCTTGAACCGATAGCGAATCCGGATTGTTGGGCTTTAGTTATCGGGTCAGAAAATCCGGAAGTTGAAATGATGGTTGTTTTGAAGCCTCTTGAGGCGAATAGTTTGGCCATGTCCAACATTGGTATCATGTGTCCATGAGCCATTAAAGGAAAAAGGGAAATATGTAGTTCTCCCATTGTTATTTAGTAGCTAATTAATTAAAGAATGATTTGATGAATAAAAGTTATATATGTGAGTTTATGGTATTATATAGGTTAGGGATTTCTTAAATAATGTGGAAAATTTGAAGTTTGATTATTAATATTTAACATTGATTAGTCAAGATTGCCTTCTTGTTTGAATTATTCTAAAGGAAACCTAGCGTATTCACCTAACTTTATATTGTTAAGATAATCTTGCAGAAACAAAATTTAGTCTTCTAGAAACTCTGCAAATTAAATAGTTGAATATACAGGAAGCAAATTTGGATTTGAATGGCCAAGAGAGGAAAGGGACAAAATTCAAATTGCAAATGCCAATTTCTGACTGTTCAAGGAAGAAAAATAGATACTCCAAATTCTGTGACTTTTTTGGCTTTAGCAAGTTCGTTGGAATTCAGAACCAAGATTGGGTGGTTCAATTGTTTTGATCTTATGCTTCCGAGATTGATAAAATAATTAATTCTTGCCCATAAATCTTGTGGTACAATTGTGTTGAACTTACTATGATCAGAAAATCATTGTTACTTATACATTAATTTAATAATCATATTCATAATAGTATTTATTTTTGTTATAAGAAGGATATAAGAATTAAATGTTACAAAAACATATAAAGAAGATAATATGAAGATGATTTGTCGTTTCATCTATCTATAACTAAATATATTTGAGGGAAAAAGAATCATGGAATAAATACTCGAGCAATACTTTTACAATTTTAAAAGTAACAACTAAATTTCAATAATACAAACTCTCTCATTTTTGGTGAAATAGAGTCCCCCTAATATTACAAAATTTACAGGAATTACGGCATCATCGAAACACCTTTTACTTTCCTCAACATAATAATAAATCTGAAGCTTCTATACGGTAATCCAACAGAAAAACTCAATGCATCGAACCGAACAGTGTGGAGTGATCACATATTATTCTCAGTAGCCTGCTTTATCTGAAGAGCAGCTCTAACCACGTTGCCCCTCGTTATAATCCCAACCTATAAGAAACGGAAAACAGGAACAACTACAGTATATGAATACATCCAATCCATAATTAATGAAATACCAATCAAAGATTTGAAATAGAATCACATTACCAGCTTCCCATCACCATCTACAACTGGTAGGCGACGATACTTGGTTCTAAGCAATAACCTAAATCACCACAGAAATATGTAATGGAGAAGTAGACTATACAAACCAAAATTACTTTGTGTTGTACGTATTCAAAAATGTAAAACAACAAATACAAACCCGTCAAACATTGATGTAAACAAAATGTAAAGATATTCTATTTTAACCGTAATAGATCATATAAGAATATTCTAAGAATTGACTAAAACTTTGGTTCCTTGGTATCTTTATGGGAAAAATGACTACTCTATATTTTTCGTTATGATCGACCCAAAACAGAAAAGTTTACAATTTATCAGTTGAAACATATGGAAATTTCAATGCAAGATTTTTTAGATATAAATACATATGACTTCTTGTAGGAACCGGAAATGTTAAGGAATCAAAACTAGTATCAGTTCTTGTTTGGGATAAATGGATACTCATACAAGTATTCAACATTTGTACTTGAAAAATAATTAACCAAGAAAACAATTGAATACCTCACAGCGTCCTCGAGATTGGTGTTTTCACGCACAACAAGTGGACCAGGAGTCATAACGTCACTAACAATTTTCCCGTTAGTTTTGCTGAGTAGCTTTTGAATTTCATTAAATGCCTGCCATGAAAAGAAAGTTAGAAACTGATAGAAGTACATACCTTGGAGAAAACCTAATCAATCAACCTACAACCAATTAAAGAACTCAGCAATGATAGAAATGCAGAAATTTCAATAAAGAAGAGTTATACATACTTTCCAAGTGCTATCGACATCCGGAAACATATTTGTGTCATGTTGTCCACCACCTAATTGTCTCGAATAATAAAGCATGACCCTTAGAATTCTAAATAATTTAGCTATAAAAATAACACATTTGTTTCACAATTTTGGCGATACCTGAGATGGAGTCAAGTGCCAATAAATCATAATCAGAAACAACACCAACCTGCAGAAAATATAACTGAATTTGTCAAGACTTGTAGACAACAAAACCATCAAGATATTTCATGTTTTAACAAGAACATCAAATCCTCTAAAAAGAAATAAATGAATGAGGAATCTTTATACTAGCTAATAAAGCCTATAGAGCTCCAGCTACTTTTCTAGTAGTAAATGGTCACCAACTTCTTCTCTTTTTAATGAATAAATGGTACAAATTTTCAATCAGCATTTTATATACAGAGTTGATAAGCAATAGCACCAATAAAGCTCACAAAATTCAATGTAATGTGCATAAAAAAATGGAGATTTACCTCCCTATGATATGAAATAATGGGCAATTTACCTACATGTAATATGAAAATAGGCAATTTAACTCTCAAAGAAATGAAATAATGAGCAATTTACCTCCCTATGATATGAAATAATGATCAATTTACTCCTTGCTAGTGGAGGTGTTGCACACACTCTATAATGCGACTGAGACTTCATTTTCATGTAAAAAACGACCAATTTAACCTTACTCTTGACAACATATTCACCTCGCTTTAACACTCTGTAATATGCATAAATAGGCAGTTTACCTCCCTGTGATATGCGTAAATGGGCACTTTAACTTCCTGTGATATTGCATAATGGGCATTTTACCCCTTTGTAAAAAATGTACAAAATGTAAAATCAAGAGAGAGGCAGTGAGCTTTTATAAAAACACAAGGAGGTATTTTGCCCTTTTATTTATCACAGGGAGTTAAATTGTCTATTTAGAATAACACAAGGAGTTAATTTTCTATTCGCTCAATTCTAAAGTTGTCTGAGTAGCCATAAGAAGGATATCATCACTATACAGCTTTTTTTGGCAAGAAATCTTTTTATATCATCAAATTCAAATTGAAATGCGAAAATCTATAATCGACACTCTAATACAAAACTCATCTGTTTTAGTTGATGACAGAGATTTCAAGCCAAATTAAATTAGAATCCTGACATCCTTCGATGAAAACAAATGACCCAATAATCTAGGACAGGGACTTCTTACATGGGTATGGGTAAGGAAGTATCGGTGCTGTAAATTTCAGCTGCCAATCCATGAGACAGAACTTATTATAACTGGAAAAATGCTACAAGATGACAAAATTAATCAAATATCTAAAGCGACGACGACGAGTCAGCAAAAATACCGATCTTAAATCTTTTAATGCAATCAGTATGCTCATTCAGTGAACTGTTTAAAACATATTTGACAGATCCAACACAGGCAATAATTCCATTCGGTCAAATGATTCTTATCTTCTCTCAACATCACTTAAATGACTCGTCCATCCTTATCTTCCTTCGGAGATGCACCATCTTTTTCCCCTATTTTCAATTTTTAGAAGGAAAGTTCTTAATGGTTTCATTAGCATGTATGTGCTCCCAAAAGTAGTAAATGAACATGTAGCCTATAACTATGGACCATACTACGAATAACAGCTAATTTGCTTAATAATACCAGAAAATCAGCAAAATTCATGCAGGTGCTTTTCATCATACAAAGTAATCATATAGGAAATGAAACTTTACCAACTTCCAGTCATCATCAATTACAGGGAACCCAGTAATTCTTTTCTCAACAAGAGTCTCAAGCGCTGCTTAAACAAGAAAAAGGTGGTAACTAGAAGAGTCAACAAATCAAGATATATACAAAGAGAATAGAGGGTAGCCAATACCTTCATCGACAGTAGTTGTAGGTCTTACTACATGCAAATGCTCTTTTCCTGTCATAAAATCACCAACAGTGTAGAATCCTTCTCGTGGCTGTACGGTGATACAGATAAAAATTCAATAAGAGAAAGACTAGTCATAATCAAGATAGCCTTTATAGATTAACCAAAAAAGGCCAAATAATTAACTTGGTGCTTGGTGTATCCGCAGGCAGATCAAAATGAGTATGGCTCATCTCAAGCAAACTGAAGAACATATTCTAAATCCAATCAAATTTATACCTAGAAATGACAAACTCTTGATATTTTAATCCGTTAATATGTTTCTCAATAACTAAACTGAGAAACTGACTTCTTAATTACTCATCATAAAAAGTTAAATCAATTCTTCGTAATAAAAATATTATCAAAATGTTAATGTTCCCATTTTCAAGTTAAATGGCACTTTGTGTATTTGAAATTGGAAAGACCTTCCCACGGTAAACTTTGAGATCAATTCAAATCAAACAAGCTTGAAATTTCTTCTAGTGTTAAGTTCAGCTTGCTCAGTTTGCAAAATTATATGTGAGTTGAGGGAATGGGAAGCACCTTCAAAGCTCCACATAAGATGTGGCAACATCTTCAAGGACTAGTTTCACTCCAGTGAATAAGTTCACTTTGTCCTTTCCCGAACAAAAGTGATTCACTCTGAGTTCTTATGAGCTTGTTTATGCACGATTGGTAAAGAAAAACTGACGATGCTCGTAGAAGGCATCAAAATATAACTATTTCTTCCAGAAATTGCAAGATAGAAATAAAAAAATGTCATAAATTCTTGCAACCAATATGAACATAAAATTAATTCATGAGTCGTGAAAAATAAATGATCAAGAACAACCTTTTTGCATTATAACCAACAACTCATTTAGTTTTGTCCAACAATATAGTCAGTTATAATCATTGATATCTCCACCCTCAGCTACTAATTTTTCTCTGCCAGTTCAACCACTTATTTCTACCTTAGGATCTCTCGTTAATGAAAGCTGACCCTTGAATTCAATATTTGGCTCAGAATGATCTGAAATAAGTGGGATTATGTAACTGGAATTGAGAAATAATTTTTTATAGCTATAAATGATTCAATGAAAACAACTGGCATGCTAAACATGACTAGAAGAGTAAAGAACAGCGACGGATGTAAAAAGTACGCGTATTGCAGAGTTTCAGCCCAGGTTAGGAATTGATATATGAATATGATCCCCTTGAAGAAACTGGTGTTGAAGTCTTCGATTTTGTATGGCTGTTTTGCTTGTTTATGTTTATCGATTGTTGAGACTCTTGTCTCTCATTACCATTTGTAAACACATATAGCTGGAAGAGCATAAACTAGTCTCAATAAATTAAATTGAGCAGAAAAATGCCCATGTGTGGATGTTTTATTTCAAGAATGTTCAGACTTTGTGCATTAGGTCCTTGAAAGACACTTTCAAAGACTGATCGAAAGATGCTAATGATACACGTTTGATATAGGATATGATTGACCAAAAAGGTTGGCATGAAGGTAAGAGTAAGAGAAAGGGCAGAATGATGAATATAGGATTTTTAATTCAATCATTATAACATTTTGTAAGGGTGTGAGTGTTATCCATGCTAGAGTTCTGGTCCAAATATTGAAAGCTAGCAGTTTAGCTTAAAAGACGCATGGTAGAAATAAAGAAAGGGCTATAGTTCCAATACCAGAATCAGAAGGTTATGAAGCACAACAAACCCTATCAGTGACGTTTAAAAGGTTTACTTAATCTGATACTAACAAAATCAAATGAAATTGATCAATATATGCGATGTTTAGACAACATACACAGTCTGATTTAAACACCAAAAGAAACTGATTAAATCACAAATAAATCCACACCTTATTTTTATCAGTTCTCTTCACCACAAATATGTGAAACATTTCAATATGTAAGAGATTAAAAATCAGCTCGAAACCCAAAACGCTACAGTGCCTTTCAAGATATACACCTAGATTCATATATATACATATTCTTCAACATACACATAATAACATGATAACACACAGTTAGAAACTTCCCCTTTAAAACAATATCATACCATCACATACTAAATTATTGTAAACACAATTAAGTATACTTTGACAACCTAATACCTTACTCTTGACCCTACATCCCCAACATGAAGCTCAATCGCAGTATCCAACTTCTCAAAACTCAATAACAATTTGTTCTTCTACCTAAAAATGCAAAAACCATTTTTGACTCGACCTAAATTAATTCGAGATTCACAACAAACAACGAAATGATTTACTCTTAAACAGGCTAAACACCGCAAATTAGAAACAATCCCACCCACGCCCAAGGATCTCGGAAATTCAGAACAACTTGAGCCAAACCAAACCCATCTGCTCAATTACCAAGTCCAGAACAATTGTCTTCCTCGGACGCCAAGAAACAACCCCTAATAGAACCTCTACAGTACAATCCCTAAGACACGCTTACTCCTCTGTATCGATCTCCCCTTTTCAGTAAAATAAAATAAATAATTGGAGAGGTGGTGATTTACTTACTGGAACAGAGGAGTTGGTGGTACCGGCGGTGGCGGAGGGAAGAGCTTCCGGCCGTCGAAATTCAAACTCCCGCTTCCATCGGGCCGTGGAACCGCAATTACTAGATACGGAGGGTTTAAGAACAGGGGTTCCGCGGTTAGAGTACGTGAGGGTGCAGGATAAACCGTGGCAAAGAACGGTGGAGATTACTCCTGAACGTGGAACAACGGCTTGGAGATCGGTAGTGAAAAGAGTAGATTCCATGGTGATTGATAGGAGTGAAGAGGAAGAGATGCGTGTTAAAGTTAAAAATTACTCCTATAAATCAACCAACTCTGCGGCAAGCAAGGGTCGGTGGAGATACTTACTGAAATCTGAATGCACTGGGTGGGCAATGCATACGAAAATGTTAAGGACGTGTTTGGTATGAATTATGAGATGGCCAACTCTTATTATTATTATTTACTTTCTTATTTTGAAGACATTCTAATTGCAAGAACAATTCTACTATGATTTAATTTAATGTATAAGTTTTATTTTTGTAATGTGAATATAACACTACCTCGTCTAATTGATCTTCATGTGATTTACCAAACAATTTCTTTTACATGATGGATATTTCGACTCCCCACTCTCCATTTTCTAATTCAAAATATAAGATTAATATTGTTTCTCAAAATGTTACTGGACTTTCAAAAAATATCATTGTTTCATCCAAACACACCCAAATATGCAAATAGACGGGCCGGCGGTATTCTGCTTGGCGGTTCAAAGTTTGGACCCACGAAATTATGGCGCGGTGACTAAAAGCCTAAAACAAACAAGTGGTTGTGTTTGCCATTTGAACGCATTAGGCGTGAACGTGATGCAGGTGTGGAAATTTGAAAAGTCTAATTGCAAAATATGACTCTTAGAATTTGTAGGAAATTTCATATTTAAATAGAAATATTGGATTTGGATATGATTCAAATATTTTATTTTAATTGATTTGATTTTATAATAATAATAATAATGTAGAAATCCGTCGTTAATTCGAGAAAGATATATTGCACGCTAACGAAGTTAAAAAATGATAATAAAAAGAGTGAGAGTGATGAGTTGACTTGGGTCAAATCAGGCCCGATCCATATCATACTTCTTTTATATCGGGTCGGGTCCAAATTCTGGTCATATCAACGGGGTTGATAAATCAATATTTCAATATAAGAATTGGGTACTAAGATTGTTGAGATGGTAGGCGCCGCGGAAAATACGATTTTAGGAAAGAAGATCTCATCCATTATAGAGAGGGAAATGATGGGTTTTTTGCACTTTGCACCCCAAAACATGATAAATAGGCACTTTACACCCTCAAAACATAAATTTAGCACTTTGCAATTCCTAAATATGAACAATTCAGCACTTTGCACCCTATTATATTTTCCTAACACCTAGGGTTTTTGGATCTTTGGCACTTTGCATCCTCTGCTCGAAACATGAGAAATGGGCATTTTGTACCCTCTAAATAGAATTAGCACTTAGCACCCTCGAATGAATAACAACTCATCCCAAAACACGCAAAATGGACACTTTGAACCCCCTAAACACAAAATTAGCACTTAGCACCTCAAACTAAGAAAAACTCAACAACTAACACCCCCTTGTTTTTTCGGCAAAGTTGACCGCCGGGGTAAAAAAAAACTAGGGGCAACTTTGTAGAAAAAACGAGGGGGTGTTAGTTGTTAAGTTTTTCTTAGTTTGAGGTGCTAAATGCTAATTTTGTGTTTAGAAAGTTCAAAGTGTCCATTTTGCGTGTTTTGGGGTACAAGTTGACGAGTTGTTATTCATGCGAGGGTGCTAAATGCTAATTCTATTTCGAGGATACAAAATGACATTTATCGTATTTTGGGGGTGCAAAGTGCCAAAGATCCAAAACTAAACTACCTATTTTGTCCCTATAATTTTTGAGAAAAATAAAAGAGGGTGCAAAGTGCTGAACTATTCATATTTTGATGGTGCAAAGTGCTAAATCTATATTTTGAGGATGCAAAGTGCAAAAAACCGAAGAAAGAATTGTGCAAAGTCGTCCCCTCTAGCAATATTGCCAACTTTCAATTATGACCAACTATATATATATATATATTTATTTTTTTCTCAACTGTTTAATCTATTTCGATGCGTATCAGACACATAAAGTGAAAACTTCTCCTAATATGGATTTCGAACATGAATACGTTATTTTGTAAATACTAGTCCCTTTTATCATATGAATCTACTGTTGGTATTATAACCAACTATATTATTAATAGATTAAGGCAATATTCTCTGACAGGGCCGACCCTAGTGCTAGGCAACTTGGGTCGGCGCCTAGGGGCCCCAGTTCGGAAGCCCCCAAAATTTATATATTGGCCTTTAGAAAAATTAAAAATTAAATATTTTTTATTTTATTAAGTTTATATAAATAATATGTATCTTGTTTCACTTGGTAAGATTTTCTCTTGCTTGACGAAAGGCAGGTCTATGGTTCAAATCCCAAAATTGAATTTTTTCTTACTTTTTTTTCTTTTGTAATAATTGTTCATCATTTTTATTTTCCTTTCGTAGTAATTATTATTTTAATCACTTTCCTTACTTAATGATTTCTTATCAATTTTTTACTTAATAGGTACTTTAAAAAAGAAATTATTTCTTAATTATTATAAAAAGAATACGGTTTTTTTTTCTTAATAATAGAATTTTTATGCTTATTACTTTCTCACTTAGTACACTGCAAAAAAGAATTTCGCCCCCAATAAAATTGATCTAGCTCCATCCATATTTTTATATGTATGTGTATATTTTTCTTAGTTTTATATATAATGTATAACTTTTCCTATACAAGATAATATATAATTAATAGAGTATAAAGTATCATGAAATGAAATAAAGCCAAGCAATCAATTTTCATATTTGTAAAAGAATGAAATAGAGTTAATGATGTACATGTACTTGTAAAATTTGCTTCCCCTAAAATAATATTTTTAATATTAAAAGTTGTACAAAAAAATTCATGGTTGAATTTTTTAAAAATTAAATAAGTTTGTTATTTAATAACCTATCTAAAAAAATAATATGTTAGAAAAAATAATATGTCAATATTTAATTAAAATATTTACCTTTAAAAAATAAATTGAGTATATTTTTTTTTATAACAAAGGACCCCAAATTTAAATTCGCCTAGGGCCCCCGAATGTCTAGGGCCGACCATCTGAATTAGTGAGTATACCTTTTTTATGATCAATATAAGTATTTTCTTTTCATCTAAAATCAATCATCCTTAAAAAAAAAAAAAAAAAAAAAAAATCAATCGTCCAATTTCTCCTACAATAAAGTCAGGAATCAAGTAAAAAGCGTCGTATAAGTCAACCATAAGATATGATCCAGACTGTAAACGTCATAAATTTGTTATTTTGTTTATATCATGTCTTTTGCATGTGTATATTTATTATTTTGCTCCATCACATATCCTTAATTCATTGTCACTACATAGACTTCATCATATTTATTATTTTGTTTATATCATGTCTCTTGCATGTGTATATTGATATTTCTTGATTAAGTTTAAAGTTAATTAACTTATTGCATATCCGACTTGTGTTTGATTCATAAAATTCGCTTAACTTCGATTCATATTCATATGGCGTAGTAGGGACTAAAATTCTATAATAAATTTAATAATCATAGTACTGAAAAGAAAAAAATTTCATATATAAAATTTACACATCAAACAAAATTTCAAATTATTTATCGTTCATTAACTATTGAAACTTTAATTGAACTTGATTATATAATATATATAATTCACTATATAATCTAGAAAATGACAAAATACTCAAGTGCGAGTCAATTAACGCTAGTTCGAATCCGTTAGAAAAGAAACCAATTTCATATATAATGTCAAGAAAGATATAAGTAAATCAAATCAAATTTTAATAATGTATATAATTTGATTATTCAACTTTAGCATCCCTATTTTTGAATAGTCCAATATAGGTTGATTTTGGAAAATAAAATGTGGAAATTAATTAGTAAACCTGTAAAATTATAAGTAATTTAATATCTTAACCAACCATTAAAATTAATATTATATATACATAAAATATGTATGTGATGTTTTTTTTTTCTTGTTTTTCCATAATATCATATAAATATTAGATATAATTAGCAATTTGAAATTTTTTGAAGGAATGATTATTTTCTTTAGTAAAAAGAACACTAATTTATGTGACATTCGTTTTGGAAAAGAGGCCTAGTTGGTCAAAATCCATATTAGGAAATGAGAGTAAATCATCAATTAATTATTTTTACTCCCATAACATAAAAGGCAAATGAGAGTATATTAGTTAAAATTTTAAATTTACTTTAACAACAACAATTTATGCTCTGTGGCAAATTGCGTTTATTTTCAGCCAATCTAGTTGAATTGAACACGTCATCTGCGACATGTAGGACCCAGTCACCATAATCCAACGGCGGATATAACGTACCACAGATTTTCTAGGGTTTTATTGCGCACACGTGATTCCTCATCCCTCGGGCTAGTATAAGTTGCGCCGCACCAAATACCCCAATTTTCGTAGAGCAGCTCGAACCTGCCCTCCAATTTTTTTTACTCTCATTATCCTCCATTTAAGGCTTCGCCGCTTGTCGCTACCGCCGGCGTTTTTTTACACCCCCTCCGTCGTATCTCCGACCTATTATCCTTCCCTCTCCTCTCTTTATGAGATATAGCAAAAAAGAAAAAAATTGAAAACCTCACAAAAAACTCAAAGCATAGTCTGATATTGCTCGCTTTTGCTCTAGTAAATTAAGCCTTAGTTTGATTCTAGAAATAAAAAGAGGAGAGGGAAGTAACTGGAAATACCAAAAAAAAAAAAAAACTAATTGAAAAGTTAAAAATCCATTTGTTTTTTTAGGGTTTTTTGTGATTTGAGATGGCGGCGCAGGTTCAGATGCAGCCTCAGGTGCAGATTACCAATGCGGCTACCTCTGGTGGGACCGGGCCGCTTGTGACGTCACTATACGCTGGAGATCTGGACGCTAACGTCACTGATTCGCAACTCTATGATCTGTTCAGCCAGATTGGGGATGTGGTATCTGTTAGGGTTTGTAGAGATTTGGCCAGCCGCCGCTCGCTCGGATATGGCTATGTCAACTACGCCAACCCTCAAGATGGTTAGTATTTCATGTTAGGTTAAGGTCTCTGGTTATTTCAAATGAACTTCAAATGCCAACTGCTGCTTTGTTATGTAATTTGTGAATGGAAAATCGAAAATGTATCTAGGCACATTATTTTTGTGTGTTTTCAAATTGAGGTCTAGTAAGGAAGGTGCAATGAGATATAGTTTTTTACTAAACGAAGATATGCTTGAGACTTGGCGTTGACAGCGTCACATTGTAGGGCTAATGAAGCCAGGACCAATAAGAAAGATGAACATTAACCTTCTATATACTTTGACTAAGGACACATTACATTTAAACCTGGGGTTATTTTGCACAGAGCCATTCTCATTTGAGTTGAAATTAGGGAAGATAAGGTGACATCTGTTATATTGGGAAACACTTAAAAAGTTGGAATAATTATATTTCAGCTACTAAATAGTAGCACTGGTAATTTTGGTAAAGAATTGTGAGGAAGGTGTGATTAGAATTTTAGGACATGTGCGGCACTGTCTGTAGTAAAAAGCTTTTCATACTTCCCAGTTGATTCTGGAAGTGATTGCAGGAGTTCATTTATGAATTAGACCAATCTAGTTTACCAAGATAGTCACACTTAAGAAATTAGCGAGTATATTTTTGTATGTAGATTTCATCATCAGTTTTTGGAGAGGTGAAAGGACTTTCAGAATATATGATTGAAATTATGGCAAGAAGCTATATTCTTCATTCGTATCTGTCACTATAAAGTACATACTTGTCTCTACAGAAAGTGTGTGGATTCATTCTCCTATATGGTGTCGTGGCTGGAAATCTACATTGAAGGCCTTCAATTTACTCTTAGCTATTATTCACACAGTTGATATACACTCCGAAGTCCCAGTAATATAGTGACAGTGGAACATATAAAAGAGACTGGGATGAGAAATTGCATGACCTTTTCTCCGAACTGATCTTTATCTTTTTAGAAATCTCTATGATGATAGACAGAATGTATTCAAACACAATAGATTTAAATGTACATATTATTGAATTGCTCGTCACAGGTAGCATATGCCTTAGCTGTTCAAAGTCATTTTGAAGACATAAATTATATATTTTCTATGTTAGCAGAAATCATAGACTTTTTCGCCATCAAGTAACTTGCTTCTAAAAGATTCTTGTTGTTTCTTAATCTTGTCAGTCAATGAATTTTGGATCCATTTCTTATTTCACTTCCCGTCACAAATTTGTGTGCTGTGTGCTTTTGATGTTAGCATCTCGGGTTGCATCTGTCACTTAGATTTGTTGATTAGGCTCTTACTTCTTTCCTTATTGTAGCTTCAAACAACACTCTTTGACCTTTCTCTCTATTGCCATGCTAACTCTTTCTTTATATTTGTGTTAGCTGAAAGAGCATTGGAAGAGTTGAGCTTCACTCCTCTTAATGGAAAACCAATTAGGATTATGTACTCTCATCGAGACCCAAGCGTACGCAGAAGTGGTTCTGGAAACATATATATTAAGGTAAATGCTTTATGTCATTTTTCATTATCCCTATGATACATCTCTGTCAGTGATTGATATATAATTTTGCCGTGGCAGAATCTTGACAAGGAAATTGACCACAAAGCTCTGCATGAGACATTTTCTTCTTTTGGGAACATTCTATCGTGCAAAGTAGCTACAGATGCTTCTGGGCAGTCACTGGGCTATGGTTTTGTGCAATACGCTAGTGATGAATCTGCTCAGAACGCCATTGAGAAGCTCAATGGCATGCTATTGAATGGAAAACAAGTCTATGTAGGACCTTTCCTACGCAAGCAAGAAAGAGAAATGTCAGTAGAGAAGACAAAATTCACTAACGTGTTTGTGAAGAATTTGTCTGAATCAACAACTGAAGAAGATCTTAAGAAGGTATTTGGTGAATATGGATCAATCACCAGTACAGTGGTGATTAGAAATGAAGATGGAGCCTCAAAATGCTTTGGATTTGTTAATTTTGAGAATGCAGAGGATGCTGCTAGAGCTGTTGAATCCCTTAACGGCCACGAATTTGATAGCAAGGAATGGTATGTAGGGAGAGCCCAAAAGAAAACTGAGAGAGAGCAAGAATTGAAGCACCGCTTTGAACAGACTGTGAAGGAAGCAGTTGACAAATCACAAGGGTCAAATCTATACGTCAAGAATCTTGATGACAGCTTTGATGATGATAAGCTTAAGGAATTGTTCTCTCCATTTGGTTCAGTTACATCTTGCAAGGTTTGTGAATTGGTTGAAGTTGTCATCCCACTTCATTGAAAATTGATCTTGTCATTAAGCTATTTAGCTTATTAAAATTCTCCATTATTAATACAGGTGATGAGAGATCCAAGAGGAATAAGCATAGGATCAGGCTTTGTTGCGTTCTCATCACCTGAAGAGGCTTCTAGAGCTGTAAGTTTGAATCCCTGCATTCTCCTCATTTGATTTGAACTTATCACTTTTTAATAAATCAAACCTTAATAATTTTTCTGTTTGTTTCTGTAGCTATCTGAAATGGGTGGCAAGATGATAGTTAACAAACCTCTTTATGTTGCACTTGCTCAAAGGAAGGAAGATAGAAAAGCACGATTGCAGGTACTTGTTTTTGGCTCTTTAATTCTTTTCATATAGGAACTTAGTGATGAAAAAGTAAATTTGAATGGTAAAAATGACCTTTCTGGGTTGTTTGATAGATAATGTAGTTTAGTCCGCTGATATTCGTTCTCCATCATTGAATGGCTTTCTCATTCTACCAGGAATCAATTGTATTTTAAAAGTCCTAGTCCTATATTGATTAAACACAAGAGACATAATTATTCTGTTTGCATTACCTTGTGAGTTAATTCATTAAAAATGTTGATTCAATCATTTTATCCAGGCTCAATTTGCTCAGCTGAGGCCAATTGCAATGGCTCCTGCTCCTCGTATGCCGATGTACACTCACGGGGGTCCTGGTCTGGGACAACCAATATTCTATGGACAGCCTCCACCTGCCATGATGCATCCCCAAGTATTACATTCTTCCCATGCTAAATTTATTTTTAACATCTTCTGATGTCAAGTTGTAATTCAAAAGTTAGGTATATTTGTTTGTGTGAATTGTATTAGCGGTTATACTAAATATATTAATTTTCCTCTGAGAGAGGGATGTGTTTCTAGTAGCTAGTTAAAACTTTTAATGCATTATCCTAAAATTTTATTGGATAAGAGTAATGATCAAAGCTTTTAGTTTTATCTACTTAGTTATAGAAATGAAGTGAGGTGTCATTTGACTCACTTCGTTCATGCGAAGCATAGCACTAAAGATGTCAGCTGAATGACTGAATCTTTACTGCCATCTTTTTCTATGAAATAACCTGGATGACCTTAAGAAAGTTCACTATTGAAGATCATTTGTGTTGTATTTCTTATGTGTTGTCTATATTTTCAGCCTGGATTTGGGTACCAACAGCAACTTGTTCCCGGTATGAGGCCTGGTGGGCATCTCATGCCAAATATGTTTATGCCTATGGCCCAACAAGGGCAACAAGGTCCACGTCCTGGTGGGAGGCGCTCTAATGGTGGTCCAATCCAACAGGGTCCACAGCCTGTTCCCCTAATGCAGCAGCAGGTTTGTTGGAACTTGCACTTGCTTTTATTCAGCTGGAACTTTTTCTTGACTATTTACTCACTTCGTATATGCAGATGGTTCCAAGAGGACGTGGTTATCGCTATCCTCCCGGGCGTGGAATCCCTGATGTGGCGGGAGGCATGCTCTCTGTCCCATATGAAATGGGTGGGTTGCCATTGCGTGATGCCGGGATATCTCAGCCTATTCCTGTTGGAGCTTTGGCATCTGCACTAGCAAATGCTTCCCCCACCGAACAGAGGACGGTGAGCTTTTTCTTCTAATACCATTCATTTAAAAGTTCTATTTTAGAACAATGGCCCAATGAGATAAAGCATTATTTTCTTAGAGCCACATCTCTTGCCTGATACGGTTGTTGAAAAAGTAAAGAATATTTGTATTTCTGCAAGCATAATTTCATCTGCTCTAGCAATAATATTTTGTTTCTTGTCTCGGTGAAGATCTATTGGTCCTTAAACAAATTGTCAATTCCTGTAGACTTTGATAGCCTTTGTGACTCTCCTTTATTGGTTTTCTTGTTAAAGCTACTGTCTTTATCAAACCATCTATTCTATGGGGTAATTGGTGGGACTTTGGGTTCACATTGATAGAAATTTTGAATTGGTGTCTCATAGTTTGTAAGACAGTATCTGAACTCAACTGATGATTGGACTCTCTACTTCTATTTTTGTGCATACACTTGCTGAAAATCTACCTTGTTGGTGTTTCCATTCATTCAATTTTTTTAATTAAGAAATTACTTGTGCAAACCTTTTTCTTCTGTTGCTTCCAACCAACATGTTTCATATTAGCTTCTATAAACGAATTTATTTTAGTTCCCTTAAAAACTTCCTACGTTTGCAAGCGGACCCAAAATCTTACGTATGTCGCCTAAATATTTCATAGTAAGAACCATTCAGTATACGTCTTTAAACAACTCAAGAAACCCATGCTTTGAATTCTCAAATTATGGGTCACTGCTGCTGCTATTATTAATTTATCATGCCCTATTAATTTTGATTTTGGTTTGCCAGATGTTGGGAGAAAATTTATACCCACTTGTTGAACAATTGGAGCCTGAAACTGCAGCTAAGGTTACTGGCATGCTCCTAGAGATGGACCAGACGGAGGTTTTGCACTTGTTGGAGTCACCAGAAGCTCTTAAAGCTAAGGTTGCTGAGGCAATGGATGTTCTTAGGAATGTGTCTCATCAACAGGCCAGCAGCCCTACCGAACAATTGGCTTCCTTGTCGTTGAACGAATGATCTTATTTTCTGGAGATTTTTGCAATGAAAGTCGACAAATACTTTACGCCAGATTTTGATCTGGAGACACTATCATGCTAATTTATGATACAATTAGGGGCAGTAGTTGATTTTTTTTTTCTTTTACTTTTGATACAGAGATTTTATCATCCTGTTGATCATCACCCAAATTTGCAGGCTGAATATTTAAATTTATCATCGCTGCTATGGATGTGGATTTCTATTTTGGATTATGGGCTAATTTCAAGCTTTTAAGCAAAAATTTCTTCTGTTCATTATTTGTCTTGTCGTACTTCTTTTGCTCTTAAACATCTAAATGCTAGATTTCTATTAGACTTTTTCTGAGTCCTATTTTTCTCTATAAATATATTTCTACGACGCACGGATGCTAATATTTTTTGAGGAAAAAATATTTTTGGTTCCAAACTTTACCCCAGAAAATACATTTGGTATCATGCTTTGCAGAAAAACAGATTTGGTATTACAATTTAGAGAGTCTTGACACATTTAGTCATTCCGTTAAATTTTGGACGAAATTTTCGCGCGTGACTATCACGCGCGCGTTAAGTTCAAAATGGTCACGAGTTTTTCACGTGATAAATCGGTCAAAACACTTTTGGTCCCAAATTTTACCCCATAAAACACATTTGGTGCTATGTTTTGCAGAAAAACAGATTTAGTACCACAATTTACATACTCTTGACACATTTAGTGTCTCCGTTAAATTGATAAAAATCACATATAATGAACAGACAACAGTTTCTCTAAAAGATTTGATAAAAATCACAAAATATACTTAAATCATTAAAAATATTCTTAACAAAAGTACATTGGATATCTGACTTGGTTCACTTTGATTTGACTCATGGAACTCATCACAAACCTATTCACAAATGGTATACTAAAACTCTTGAAATCTATAAAATATTGATTTGACACCTACCATCTATTCTCCCCCTCCCCTCCCCTCCCCACCCAATTCTCTTAAAAAATATTGATTTAACACATACCACTTATTGTTTTCCTCACACCCCAATATCCAAAACTAATTCAAGTGGAGGTTTCAATTTCAGAATCACAAAAGCCCAACATCCAAAATCTAATCAAATCACGTTTTAAATGTTTTACTAAAACAACCCAAATAATTTTTTTTAAAATCGATTCTCGCAAAACCGGGACAAAACCCTTTCAAATAGGACATAGTTTTCATTTTATCAATTTACATTATAAGATGACATTTCAGTTCTAAAATATTTAACATTTTTAATACATTCAAATGGAATCCATTGCAATTGACGTGGTGTGTACTCTTGCTGGGTACAATCCATCGCACAATTTGACCAACTGCACCTCACATGAACCTTACTTGAAATCACACGATATTATGATTCGAAAATTATTATGAGTATAATTAGTAATTAGAAAGTTCCCATTGTTTCCAAGAAAATTTCTCTAATAAATTACTACTTAACAATCTGAAGGAGAGGAGAGTTGAATTAACTATGAAAATGAGGACAAAGACAAACTAGTGAAATTCCAAAAGCACGACTTGTACAAGGAAAATTAAAGGACATCAAGCCCCAACGCGGTAGGAAAAGAATCGAATTATCTATTACAACAATTTAATTCCATTTTCTAGGAAGCAACATGTAGATAATAAAAAGGACTCGATCTTAATTTGTTACATAGTGGTCGGCGACCTACAATGTATAATCAGATATATAGGTAGATAGTGTATATTTTGGGATTAAATACATAATTATATTTTTTTTTTTGGTTAATCACAGTTAAATAAGAGAGAAAAATTCTTTTGATATTAAACATTAGTTCAAAAAATACATTTGATACTAAATTTTTCCAAAAAATTCATTTCATACCATAATTCACAACCTCGTGACACATTGAGTTTTGCTGTCAATTTTCGGACAAAATTCATCGCATACCGTTCATGTGCCCGTTGGGTCTTTAAACCCCGTGCATGTATTTTCTCTCGTTGTTAACTTAATGGACACGTGAGCAGCACATGCTAAATTTCGTTCGAAAATTGACGACAAAATTAAGTGTGTCAAGAGGGTGTGAATCATGGTATAAAATATGTTATTTTCGAAAAATTTGGTACCAAATATATTTTTTGAAATAAAATTTGAGATCAGAAGTGTTATTCCCTCAATAAATAATTTAGATGTTATACTATAAGAAAAATAGGATTTTGCTACCAACTTTCCAAAAAAATCGTAATTATTTTGTGAAACTCTGAACTAAATACCAAAACCAACTCCAATACTCCTTCTTTTTACAGAAAAAAAAAAACATTTCCTTAATTTGAAAACCATTTCTTTCAGAACTAAATAAATACTAATAGAATGTATATCGTAAATTTAATCAAGTGGAAAGTGTATGAGAGAAAAAGACATTTATATCATTGTTCTATACTATAAATTACTTTTAAGAAAGAGATAGTTACATCCAATATTCCCATTGAGCTATTTAATTTTCAAATTTATACAACATAATATTTCTGTAAATGAGCAGTTAAATACTTATATAAAAATTAAGTAAATAAATTAATTGAATTATGTTAGTACAAAGATTTTATAAAAATAAACATCAATATTTTTCCTAATTTACTCCCCCCCCCCCCTTTATGTTGATTACAATCAAATCCCTGGCCTCATTTCATGCATGTCACATAATTAATATAAGGCAAAATTGCAAAAAACGTCCAAAACTAATTATTTATTTCGAGTTTTCGTCTCAGATTATATTATCTCACCGAATTTCGTCTCGTAATTTAATATTTTTTTGAAATATCGTCCCACCGTTAATTATGAGATGTGTCCGTTAAATTGCCACATGGGTGCTTACGTGTCATGACGTGTGGCAATTTTAACATGAATATATAACATTATATAATTCATCACAAACTAATTACAATATTGAACCATCATTTTCATTAAATTAGAAATGTAAAATTGAAACTAAATTAATGCAAAATGATAAACTATGGGACAAAATAAGGCGAGTTGATATAGTTTGAGACGAAAAATCAAAATTAGTAATTAGTTTAGGACAATATTCCAAAAAAATATTAAATTACGGGACAAAATTCGATATGATGATATATTTCAAAATGAAAACTCAGAATCACTAGATAATTTGTGACGTATTCTACAATTTTGCATTAATATAAGTTATATAACCCAATCGAGTATCATGTCCAGAAAATTCGTCAAACTTAAAGTAAAAAGACCAGATTCATCATCAGAATGCAATTGATCAAATTTTAAGATTGACATCACACTTGTTATAAAATGAACATGTAGGAGCATTTGAAATAATTGAGGATCTCGTGGAATGTCTAGCTCTATAATTTCATCAAATCTCAGGCCAATATATACATTTAATTACCACTAAGCATATTAAAATAACTTTGCCTTAGGTTATCAAAAAAATTATTGGGTAATTTTCTCTTGGTGACTTTACCGCATAAAACGAAAAAGAAGTATTTTAATTGTTCAACAACTTCAATCTGTGGTGTAATCAAAGCAAGAAAGGAATAGAGAAGAGATAAAAAGACAATCATGCATTATACCCCGAAGACCAAACGTATTAGTCTCTTCAATTCTTATTATTTAATTATTTCAATGGAATTTTCCTAACTTTTTTCTAAAAATAAATATATATAAATTTCACTACTCCAAGTTGTGAAAGTATTACTATTATATATAACAATAATTTCATATATTATTTACGAAAATTTGGAAAATATCTAGTATAAAACTAGGCAAATTATAGTCCATATCAAGACCTTAATTATGGAAGAAATGAACTAAGGGTATGTTTGGAAGAGTATTGACCATGTTTAGCAGTTCTGGCAAGAAATAGTCAAAATTCATCCAAATGGAGATTGAAAAACTTATCACAAATATATTCATAAATCCATTGAAACCTTAATTTAACACTTACACTTACACTTTTTTTCTTTTTTTTTTTTTCATTTCAAAATTCTATTAAAAAATATTGATTGAAACGCTATCAACTACTTCTTAATTTCAAAACATCAAAATCTAAGCAAATGAGATTTCAAAGGATAATCGAAACCACAAAAATAAATTTTCTTAAACCAAGACTCCAAATAAAGCCTAAAGTTTATTCCAAGTAGGACACGGATTTCGAAAATATCGAAAAATGAATATATAGCGTGCACTTTTCCAATATTTACCAACTCAGCGTAACAATGTTGGACCCACTTTTCCAACTATAAAATCTCATCGCCCCTTCCAAAATTTATTCGGGTTTTTCCAGGACTCCTTCTCTCCGTCCTTTCTTCTTTTTCTTTGAAAAAAAAAAAAAAAAAAGAAACACATTCTTAATTTGGTTACTTATTTATTTCATTTCTTGGTCTGTTGAGATTTTTTGATATCTTACATACGAGACGAGAGAATTAGAGGGTAATTAAGATGGCGGCGGAGATTAACAATGATGTGGCGGAGATAGCGGCGCAGCCAGTGACGATGGCGCTTTACGTGGGGGACCTTGAGTTGACGGTAACGGAGGAAGATTTAATCCGTTTGTTTTCTGAGAGCGGAGGGGAAGTGAGTTCTGTTAAAATCTGCATTGATGGAACCACCCAAACATCCCTTGGTTATGGCTATGTCAACTTTACTAATCCTCAACATGGTACATACATACATACATACATATAATCTTGATCCATGTTCTTTATTTTAATCTGGAAGCCAGGTTTTTATTTTGGAGTAAACCTATTTGATTTTTATTGATAATGATTTTTTTTTTTTTTTAATTTCATTAATTGT
Source organism: Penstemon barbatus (assembly GCA_003313485.2). Taxonomy (NCBI): domain Eukaryota; kingdom Viridiplantae; phylum Streptophyta; class Magnoliopsida; order Lamiales; family Plantaginaceae; genus Penstemon; species Penstemon barbatus. Next base: position 85,580,326 of record CM064884.1, on the reverse strand, counting down.
TGACTAATTGCTGATTGATTTTTATTTTCTGAGTATCTATTGGAAAGGGATTTATATAATTTGAATTATTGAACTGGTCAATATTTTGAATGATTAGTGGAAGTAGTTGTGTTGAACATGAACAAACGACTGGGCATGTTCAATTTCAATTAAATTTAGTATGAAAGAGAAAGAGAGAATTTTGATGGAATTTGCATATTTTATTCTCCCTATTTTATATATGAGTTATATGAAAAGTAATTTTGGAGGTTTTTTATTGGAATAAACTTTTAAGGCCTTAGCAGCTACCTACATTTAGGAGTAAAGAGAAGGCTTGATCAAATATTCTCAATTCTTCACCATAATGTACATTCATTTCCTTTTGATTATTTTGGATATAACAATCTGTACAGTTTTCCTATTATTCATATGGTAGTTGACTTGAAAAAGTAATTGGATTTTTATTAGTTTAATTCCACTTACAATAAAAGATATAACTACCTATAGCTTGTTCTCTTTCTTTTCTATTCCAAGTTGATTCTATTCAAAACTAGCCTTTGTTCTTGCATTTCAAAATGTTTTTTTTTTTCCATTTGATATCATAAAGAAAGACTAAATGCTGCTGGTATACTGAAGCAAGTATCTTATAATAACTTCAAATATACAGTAAAAAAGTCTGAATTTTTCATTGTTACCTCCTTTTTCTGCCATAATTCTTTGTATTTTCCTTTTTTATAGCTGCAAAAGCCTTAGAGGAACTTAACTTCACTCCTTTAAATGGAAAACGCATTCGAGTATCGTACTCCAATCGAGACGCCAGTCTACGTAGAAGCGGTGCTGGAAATATATACATTAAGGTACCTTCTGCCATATCAACTCATTCTTGACTCAAATTTAATTAGTTTCTCTTCACTTTTCCCCTAATTAAATTCTATAATTTCTTATAGAATTTGGATAAAACAATCGATCATAAAGCACTACACGATAAGTTTTCTTCCTACGGAAACATAATTTCGTGCAAAGTAGAAACCGATGCTTCTGGCAACTCAAAGGGATATGGATTTGTGCAGTACGATACTGCAGAAGCTGCCCAAGAAGCTATTGAGAAGCTAAATGATGCGACTTTTCACGGGAAAAAACTCTATGTGGGGCCTTTTGTCAGCAAGCAAGACAGGGAGAAAACTGCTGACAAGACTAAGTTCACCAACGTTTTTGTAAAAAATCTGTCCGAGTCAACAATAGAGGAAGATTTGAAATCGAAATTTGGCGAAATTGGATTTGTAAACAGCGTGGCTGTGATGAGGGATGAAAGTGGGAATTCGAAATGCTTTGGATTTGTGAACTTTGAGAAAGCGGAAGATGCTGTTAGATCAGTTGAACTGCTTAATGGACATGTATTTGATGGTAAAGAATGGTATGTGGGAAGAGCACAAAAGAAGTCCGAAAGGGAGCAAGAACTGAGGATTAGACACGAGCGAATTGCAAAGGAGGCTCACGCGAGATCACTTGGGCTAAATAATCTTTACGTAAAGAATTTGGATGATGGTATTGATGGTGAAAAGCTCAAAGAATTGTTCTCTTCTTTTGGTACTATAACATCATGCAAGCTTATGTATGATCCAAAGGGAATAAGCAAAGGCTCTGGCTTTGTTGCATTTTCGACTAGCCAAGAGGCTTCGAGAGCAGTGAGTTTCCATTTATGTCATTCAACTTGTTTAAAAAAATCGTGTTTTCTTATAAGAAGGAAAAATCCCACATCGTATTTGTTTCTTTTTGTAGCTTTCGGAAATGAACGGTAAAATGGTAGGTAGCAAGCCTCTTTATGTTGCCATTGCAGAAAGAAAGGAAGATAGAAAGGCACGGTTGGAGGTATTTTTACAGGGCCATCATTTCAATCTATTGTTTGTTTTTGTCATTAGTTTCATGTGAGAGTTTAATGCAAATGATGCTCTAAAGGAAATTCAGTGAAAACCTTCTTTAGCATTCATGAAAAATACATGTAAAATAGACAATTGCATAAAAATTATTGATGTGTTAATGTAATCCAGGCTATGTTTTCGAGTATGCTGCCAAATACAATTTTCCCTACGGTCACACCTCATATGCCTCTATACCCCCCTGCTAGTGATCAAGGGCTAGGCCAACAAATCTTCTATCGACCAGCTCCGCCTACTATTCTTCCTCCAACGGTAATTTACATTTTCATTACCAGTTCTGTTTTTCAAAATTCTGATTTCTAGCTTTATTATATTAGAAGAATTCTTAATAAAGTCCATATTCGATTTTTATATCTAACTCATTTTATGCTTCCTTCTGTGATTTGTTTCATTAGCCTCAATTTGGGTTTTTTCCTGGTATGAGGCCTCCAGGAGCTTTCATCCCGAATATTTTACCGCCTCTAGTTCAACAAGGTGTAGGACCCAGTGGCATACGTGTACGTGCTGATGTTGCGCGGCCAAGCCAACTGCAAGTTCCGATGATGCATCATCAAGTAAGTGGCATTACTACTCGTACGCTATTTCTTTTTGTTATCTACATAATTATTCATTACTTCTTGGTTTATGCAATAATACAGATGCTAGCAAGGCAAAATGCATATCATGTTGCTGCTGCTTCTGGATATGGCATGGCCAATGTACGTCCGGTGCATGACAATAGAATGAGTCGTCCAATGCCCATTGGAGCTTTGGCATCAGCTCTTGCTAATGCTTCCCGTGCTGAACAGAGGATGGTAATCATTCATTCTATTTTTCTCTGATTTTACTAAAAAAAAAAAGTACATAAAAATGAGTTAATGACAATTTACCCTCTGTGATATGCATAATGTTCAATTGGAGCGCTCGTATTATAGTAGCGATCTTTAAGTGAATGCTTGTGTTTGGGGGTGCAGATATTGGGTGAAAATTTGTACCCACTTGTTGAACAATTGGAGCATGACATGGCAGCTAAAGTCACAGGCATGCTTCTGGAAATGGATCAAACCGAGGTTTTGCACTTGCTCGAGTCGCCCGAAGCTCTTCGAGCCAAGGTTGCGGAAGCTGTTGAAGTAGTAAGGAACGCATCTCTGCAACAGGCTAGCAGCACCTCTGCTGAACAGTTGGCTTCATTGTCCTTGGCTGAATGAATGATTTCCTAAGTTCTATCTATGTGTTGTGTTCGTGCGTGATAAACGAAGTTTATATACTATTCTTTGTAGGAGCGCACCTGATGCTTTGAAACTGTACTTTGCTTGAGTTTTTCTTTTTTTTTTTCAAGTGGAAATGCTGAAGACCTTGACATGTTTTGTTTTCAAGAAACTGAATGGTTTTTCTTCAGATTACATAACAATATTAGTATTACATTTTCTGTTGTTTTCTTCCTATCTTTTACTGAAATATTACATCGTTTTGTGTTTCTAGTTGCACGTATTTCGAAACAGGTATCAATGTTGGGTTCGATTGAGGTTGACCTTGGCTTATAAGTTAGGAGCCAGATTTTGTTGATATTGAACTCAGTTTTAGGAAAGTAAAAGTTTCTTGTAGTCAGTCTAGGGCCGTGAAGTCGGGATTTAGATGGCAATTGTTTAGTACAGAATGTAGAACCATTATACTACGGAATAGGAGATCGAAATCGTGATATAATAAAAGGAAAAATGGAATGGACTTTCATATCCAGAGGGACACGCATAGGCAAAAATTACAAGAAGTTCAAACAGCAGCCCAATTGAAACTGGAATGAGGAAACATGAAGATAAGCCTTACCCAAAGCCAAGTGACAACATCGACGATCATATCATGCAACACCATCTCTAGATGTGGCTTGAGTAAAATTCTAGTGATAAGCTTAATTAATTCTTCAATACCTTACTCAAACCAAATGATGACAAAAGCATATAGATCAAAAGAGAAAAACAAACAGATTTAGCCGGTTATACTTGATGCCATGGAAGACTGAAGTGGGCATCGACCAAGTGAAACGGGTACGTACGATTAACGTAACTATCAAGGACGCGCGCTAAGCACAAAGGCCTGCCCACCTACTAAAAGATTGATTCAACAAGACATAAAACAAATTTTATCCTCTGCCTTTAAAATGCTCGATGTTGCCATATTTGAAAGAGCAGCAGGGTATTTCTGTAAATGGAATGACCACAAGAAATTAAACCAACCTTCCCTTCATCATGCTCATTGAATGTCTAAATAAAAAGGTGACCACCGGTAACGGTAACTAATTTAAACCTTATATCATCATTAATTTCATTTGTAATATGTGAGAAGAATGGTGGTTTTGGCCTTATTGCAAGATCGATCAGCCCAAAACTTTGGCGGAACAATCCAGGGTCTCAAAATTACTGAACCTTTCATTTCCTGCCGACTCAGCCCAATTGTCATTGCAACCTTTTTGGTAGCATATTTCAGCTGCCAGATATAATCGGCCCAATCGGGAATGAAAAGCTAGTATACAATTACCATATACCACTACTTAATTTGGCCCTATCTTCACAAACTGATTTGAGCCTTATAATTGTGTTACCAAAGAAACAGTCACGTTGTCATTAGAATTGATAGCCAATGAATATGAGAACATATACACACATTCGTGTGTGTATATTTTACCAGTTTTAAACGATCCTTACAAATATAAATTTGTATACATTTTATGGTCATATTCTATCATTTTTTAGACGATAAATATATTGTTACATCAATTATTATATCAGAAATTGTATACGCACGAATTTATTTCAATCACTTTCAAAAAACAAAAATAAAACTAAATAGAGAAATATCCACATTATAATATATCCAATAAAAATATCAAAACATGAGTGGTCAGGTCCACTAATGAATTAGAGGTGGGTCTCAATACTTTGAGTGTTTCAAAGACCTACTCAATTTAATGCGTTGGTTTGCAACAACACTTAATTAATTAATATCCTACACACATTATATTCAACTAATGAGAATTAATAAAGTAAAAAGCTGCTTCGTTAAAGTTAAAACAACCTAAAAAAAGAAGAGGCGCACAGAAAAAAAAAAGACTTTTTTTCCTATCCCCAGGCCCATTTGATTCCATCCTATGAAAAAGGCATGGTTTAATGCAATTGTCAAATTAATATGGATTGTGGGGGCCCAATGTTGCTTTATAAAAAGAAAAACATATACTCTATCTTCTCTTCACAAAATCATTACTAGTGATATAAATATCTTCACAAAACCATATGCAAATTCTAGATGGATGCATTACTTGTAGCATTGCAATTCCTTTTAGGAAGAAGAACCCAAATTTATATTACTAGAACTAGTATTATTTATTATTATTATTATACAAACAATTAATGTTGTAATTCTAGTAGCACTCGATCGAAATCCCATATAGGTAAATGTACTTTTTAGAAGCATCGATCCCCACTCATTTATTTGCTTTTCATTTTTACCAGGCCTGCAGCAAAACTGTAATTGATGTACTCCACATAATTTATTTACTTACTGCATGCATACAATACTTGTCGGTGGAGTACGTATATATACTTAATTAAAACCAAAGCACTTAACTTACATTTATACTATATAGTATATATTAAGTTTCCAATGTTAGTCTCCGTATAACTACTTTTCTTCTCTAATAAATAAGCTAAGTAACTACCCTTTATTTAGCTCAGCCCCAGAACTGAAAATTTATTAATCTTCTCATAAGATCTTCATTTAACCAATTTTTCTTCAAGTGAGTATATTTAATATTTCAATTCAATTTATTTATTTAGTACTAATTATAATATTGTTTGGATTTTTGTGTGTTAGTTTCGATGACCCGTCGTTAACTTTTTATACTACTATATTCTCTGTAATAATAATAATGTAATGTAACATGCGTCATCTATCTGGTCTGTTTTATTTCCAGTTTTTGGTATTTTCCTCTGTTTCTTGATATTTTTAACTCTTTCATATATCAAATCAAATGATTTTGAAGCTCTATTATGCTCTCAAATATACATCCCCTCTGCACGTACGTACGCAGGCAGGAATTAATTAATTAATGATGGAGCAGAAGAGTTGGCTATGGAGAAAAAGGTCGGAGAAGACAATAGTCGGAGATGAAGATGAGGTAATTGAGTCTAGCTATTTACTTACTAATTCTTATTCAATTTTAATAAACTTACAAAAATCCAAAGCTTTTAAGGAGAATAATTTTTTTATGTATTACTATTTACTAGTAGTAGGCGCAAAATTAAACATGATATGATATTATGATACTTGTAGTTGTAGGTAGGTGCTAAATGGCCTTTAATTATCTAAATCAAATTTCCTTGTATTTATTTCAAGGTACAATCACTCCCCAGCGGAAAAGAAGTAGACCTCCAAAACTCTTTGAAAACATTAAACCAAAAGTTGGATTCTGTCCTTGATGAATGTTCTGCTAAAGATAAACTTCTCCAAGGATACCAAAAAACAGCAGAAGATGCTTTAACAGGTGACCATTTATATTAATTAATTATGCTTCTCTTTGATCGAGCTACTTTATTCTTAATTACCTCCCACTTCAGACAAGCACAAAGCCGAGGAACAAGTCCTCTGTCTAAAACAAGAACTGGATCAAGTTCTACAACAAAAAGTGGCTTTAAATTCTGCATTAAAAGACACTATGTTGCAACTGAATCAACTTCGTAAAGAACAAGATCAACGCGTGGGAACTGCTGTTTTTGAAGCAACCAAAGAATTCAAAAACGCACACAAGGAACTCGAAGAAAAGAGTTCATATCTTAGCAATGTTCTATTAGTAAAAGACAAATTGATTCAGGATTTGAATAACTGCAAGTGTCAAACGGAAGCTGAATTTGAAGCCTTAATGACTCGATTGGACTCCGTGGAAAAAGAAAACGCCTTTCTAAGGTATGAGTATCGATCACTCGATAAGGAACTCCATCTAAGAAATGATGAGCTTGGATATAGTCATCGCTCTCTAGAAGCTTCTCAGAAGCAAAACTTAGACAATGTTAAGAAAGTAAAGAAGCTAGAAGCAGAATGCCAAAGATTACGTAGTATGACACGTAGGCGGCACTGCAATGAAATCCCGAGCAAGAAGCTCGGTTTCTTAGTCGATCGTGTGAAGGAGTTGGACAACGAAAACAGTATACTCAAAGAATGTTTAGCTAAGAAAGAAGAGGAAATTGCATGTCTTCTAAAAGCCGAAGACTCTGGTTTGACTGTCTCTGATTCAAACGAGATTAGTCAAACTCATTCGTGGGGTCCAGCGTTGGCTTCAGAAATGAGTTTAATGGATGATTTTCTTGAAATGGAGAAACTAGCCATAGTAGCTATTGATGCTCCACTTGGGAGTTCTTTTGCTGATTCTGATGTGAGTCGAACATTATCGGACTTGTCAAAGGCAATTGTTCCAGTGGGATACAATGAGTTCACCGATGTGGGGTACGGAGAAAAGACTAATGATTCGCCATCTAAGTTTTCTCCCATTAGTGGGTATATTACATGGAAATCTCCATGTTCATCTCCAATCGTTCAAGAATCGAGCAACGAATCTACGGTTAGAGATGAATTTAGGAAGTATTTAGGTGGAGAAGGGCCGGGAACTGCGCTGGGACTTGAATCAGTGCAAAAACTTATGTTAGAAATGGAGAAAATTTACTCAAATTTCCAAGTAGAAATCGAAGGATTGAAAAGTGAGTTGAAAGAACGGAGCAATTCAAGTCTAGAAAATGAGATTGAAATTTTGAAAGAAACGAATAGAATAAACGAGGAACAAGTTGAGAATCAGAAACTGATAAACGAAGAACTTGATACCCAACTCAGTGTTACTAAAGCTAAGCTAAATGAACTTCTTCAGAAAATATCTTCCCTTGAGGTGGAACTGGATAATAAAAGCCATTCTTGTCAAGAATTGGAAGAAACTTGCCTAGAGCTTCATCTACAACTCGAAAGGTGAATTTTTTTATTTTTGTTTTTCATATATAATTAAATTCTAAATAAATCGAACAAAATGTACCAAATTCTTGAAATGAGTCTATCTTGTTACCAGCAATAGGAATTCAGAGGTCAACGAAAAGGAATTGGACAACAAGAAGTTCCAGAAACGAGCATCTTTGCTCGATCAAATGCTGTCTGATGATGGTGCGGAAATCGAGCCTTTGAAGTTCTCCAAGTCAAAAGAAATTATGAGTACAAACGAAGCAAACACGTTGTTCCTTGATGGCCAAGGTACAACTACCAAAGCATATCACGAGACTTTACATTCCATGGCCAGAGCATTAGTCATTGTTCCGAGTAAGAACAGAGGAAAAATGGGATTTCTAAGAAAGTTGATTCTGAGAAAGAAGAAATCTAGCAGCAAAAACACCACCCTTTACTACTGCAAATAAATTGCTCCCAATAATTACAATAAATATCGATCTTTCTTGTGAATAAATTTGGAGTATGCTTTGTCTAATTAACTTGCTGAGTTTACAGTATGTAAAGCTAAATAAAGCTTAGTTTAAGTGATTAATAAACACTTCCCATTCCCTCAAGATTTGTTGGCATTTTGTGCAGCTTCTTTCATTTCAAGCAAAGCATTTTCAAAGCACTTAGCTAAAACTTTAGGATCTGGGATTATTTCTTTGGCAGCCAAGATTTGCATGTCAGCCACTCCTGCATAACTCAACATATGCATTGTGATTGCCTGCATACGCAACAAAACGAGCACAAGCCATGATTATTATCTACACATTGTAAAAACTAAAGTGTAGAGAAACGTAAACTAAGCATCGAAATCAAAATCTATACATGAGGTAGGCTGCTTGAAGTGGCTCTAATGTACTTCACAGGGTTGCCTACAAGTGTGATCTTCTCCCTTGGGCCGATTATATTTGAGATAGTAAACGTTGTATTACAAATGATACGATAGTTGAGAATGCTAGCTAGCTGTAAAACACGATACAAAAATCGAGTTAACATGTGAAAATCAGAAATTATTGACAGTTAAGGGTATACTTATAATTATAGTTCCACAGAGTCGAACTTGTAGCCCATCTCTTGTGTTTTACAAAATTATATTTTTGTTTCAGATGATTAAAATGTTTTGCACTTTTAGTCCTATCGCCCCTTTTTCATCTTATTGGGACCAAGATTGCAAAACTAAGACCGTTTGTGCAAAAGTGAGAATATTATAAAGGACTTGAAGTTCAAAATTAAATTGACTGGAAATAGGACTAAAAGTGCAACATATCTTAATGAGTTTGGATTAAAAGTGTCATTTTGTTAAGCATCCCAGGACTGAAATAAAGTGCTAAGGATTCGGTCCCATGCGAGTAAAATAAGGAATAAAAAATGTCACCTTAGCACCGAAAAGCAACATGACCAGGTCACCGATTTTGTACGAGAAGGGTGCTTCTAGCGAAAGCTTTTTCTTGTCGATCATTGCTTTAGCTCTGTTGACGAACTGGATTGGATTTGAAGCATTTCTATGATAATAAACAGGTAAAAGAATAATCCCAAATTTGTTTCCCCATTTGGTTCCGGAGTTACTATTCATCAACTTTGTTATATCCTGTAAAGAACAACTCAACTCGTTTTCATGTCCAGAAAAAAGTAATATGTTTTGGGTCAATATATAGTGGTAGAGTAAGAAAACACAAATATGATAATATGATATGATAAGATGATGATGATGTTAACCTGCAATCCTGCTTGTGGTCTCAAATTTACCATGGCCAAACCTGTGATTTGAAGTCCTTGTTGTGGAGCTAGATATATGAAACAATTAGTAATTACATGTTCAGTAGTAGGTCAGTTCAATTAATAAATAACATATATATATATATATATATAGATAGTGTTGACAGTGAATTTGACCTTTGGAAGATCTGATGTCTAAGTATCTTGAAAGCCCGCTTGAGATTACACCAAAAAGAACATCATTAATTGTCTGCACATGAAATTAATTATAAGGGACCACAATTAGTATTCAAGACTATATATATATATAATTGTAATACTTGCAAGAAAGAAAGAATTAGGTTGTATGTACGGAGTAGAAAAAGGAAGACCAAATTAAAACTACCCATTTTTTAGCTCTAACAGTCCACAGCACTCAACTCAACTGTATGGTGGCACTTAAATCAAATGTATGATGTAAAATTATTATGTTACTTTACTAGTTTTTCATTAATTGATTCAATTGTTCCAAGTATTGCATCCATCTCATATTAAATGGTACGTATAAATTCAATTGAGAAGATAATGGAATGGTCCCACTACAACATGCATGATAATAAATAAGGAGCAAGACATTTCTGTCTAGTGTCATAATTAATAGTAACATTATTATCAAAAGAAGAATTAGATAGTGACCGTTAGGTAACGTCATGTGCAAACATAGATCTTCTTCTACATATGATATGATATAGTAGTAGGCATATATAATAAATTCAATGCATGCACACACGTTGAAAAGTCCTATATATGGATTCATTCACAGAAATGTGACAAATAAGTATATCAACTGCTCTATATATATGTGGGAAATTAATTAATCACAAGAGGCCTTTAATTTTTCTCCTAACAAAACATAATTCCACTGAATTCTTGTCTGGAGATTAGGCAGATTGAATTCGGTCTACCCATCACATTCTTCTTACCTACTATCATTCAGGCATTATTATTACAAAATAAATAAAATTATTATTATTATTATTATTTTTGCATAGAACCACTTGTATTTTACAAACGTTTGCAATTAGAATCTCCTTATTTGTAAAATCTAATTAATATAATAAACATATAAAAAGATTAAAGATGGAGGGTAAAATAGTATTTAACATAAACAAACTCACGATTTCAACTATTTTAACTGTTAAAAGGGGTTCTATGTAAAAAAAAAAAATAACACAAGAGGTTATGTGTAGATTTTCTTAAACAATTATGGGTTTAATGCATTTTTCCCCAAGTTTGAATCGAAAATAGAGTAACTAGATAATTTTATACTAGTATATTTTTAGGTTATCGAGTGGAATTAGTTAGTAGACTAAAATATGGTTTGAGTAATTTTTGTGAATTACATGAAGCTCAAATTAAACGAGATGGATTAAATTCTCGATCGATCCTAATTCCTAAATATAATGTCATAGGCGTATGTATAACTTGCAAATGAAACTTACAGCGTTGGCAACAGCTCCCTTGACAATCTTCATGTCGTCGATAAGAAACCTCGCCGTGGCCAACCTCCGCGGCCAGAGCTCCACCCCTGCGCCACCGCTCAAGGAGGTCGTCTTATCCCTCAACCACAATATCCTCAACACAAACTCCAAAACATACACCAGAGTATACCAAATGACCATAAAAAAAGTCCGAACACCCCACCTCCTCCTCAACCCCGCCGTCGACGACGACGCAGATCCGAGCGTCGGCGTCTTCGACGGATCATCAACTCTTCTACAACACGACAGCAGCATCGACATCAAGGAAATACCATCCCCGAGCGCGTGGTGCACACGGAAAACGGCGGTGTTGTGCGCCATGAGTAAATGAACTTCCCACAAGGGTTTATCGGGGGGAAGAGGTGAGTAGACGGATAGATCGGCGATGTAATCGTTGATGGCGTCCTCGTCGGAGAGGGAAGGATCGTGGGAGAGGGGTTCGTGGCGGAAGATGAAATGGCGGGAAAATTCGATTTGGGTTTTTCTCCAGTGTTCTCGACCACAGGAGTCTCTTACCATGAGGCTGCAGAATCTGGGGTGTTTGAGCATGATTGAGTTTTGGACTTCGTAACGGATGGCGTCGACGTCGATTGGGTGTTCGCCGGCGATGGCGCAGTTGATTACTTGTTCCATTTGTGGTTGGACGAAGAGGCGGCCGGCGGGGGTTAAGGGTTGATCTGGCTCCGCCATTAATATATATATATTTTTGTGTGTTTTGTGAAGAGAAGAGAAGAGGAGAGGAAATTCAAGTTTGGGAGGGATTGTTGTTTATGGAATTACTACTTACTATTATTAGCATGTGACTTGATAGGGACATGACATTTTTATTACAAATACCACTGGAATAACCTTCTTCAAAACTTAACTATTTATTCATTTAAAAAATACTCCTATATTTTACTACATTTTCGCCCCCTCAACCACAAATTACTAAGTGCATGTTTGTTTGGCATTTGGGAGAGTGGTTTGGAAAAGTGGTAGAGGTTTGAGAAATAATTTCGATTTGCGTAATGTTGTTTATTTGTGTTTTGGAAGAGTTGTTTGGGAAAAAAATAGGTGTAGATTTTTTTGATAGGTTTGAGTTAGTTAATTAGGTGTAAGATAATGTAAGACTTTATGTCACATCAGTTAGTTATATATAATTAATTTATTGGTGTATATATTATATATATTATATTTGGTAAATAATATTTTATAATTAGTTATTTGTGCTTTCTAAAATAAAAATAAAAATAAAGTAGATTAATTTTTATTATTTTGAAGTTTTTTTATAAAATATTATACTAAAATTCTTTTAATTATTTTTTCTCACCGACGAATTCATTTAAATGACATATTAAATATGCTAGAAATTAAACAATATTCTTAAAATATTAACCTAATAATTATTACACAATATCCAGATTAATCTACGTACGAAAACATATTAAGTTGTCTTCATATTGTCTAGCATAATAATAATTAATGACAATATTACAATTAAGGTCACTAATTCCACGAATGTGGGAATGTACCTCATCTGTTACCCGACCAATCATGAATATTATTTCCTCCACGTCGGGCCAACCGCCTCAGAGTAAGTTTTTTCACCAAATAGTAAGTTTCTTCACATAATAAAAACAATGATCAAATAATTAACCAATTAATTTTATTCAATTAGGTCGAACTATAGCGTCAAATTTGTGAACATTTTACATTTCGATGCTTTATTTAATAAAAAAATAGTTTGTAAGATATTACATTATTATTTTTATATAATTGTCAACTATGTAATCAATTATATAAGAAAAATAGCACGAACAAAGTTTGTTCGAAAAAAACCGCAAAACCGTACTGTACCGTACCGTACCGTACCCACACAAAATCGAGTTTGTTGATATGGTTCATAAAAGTCTAGTTTGGTTTTGAATTTTTAAAAATCGCACTAATTGATACGATACAAATTTTATAAAAAATACCGCAGAACCGTACCATGTGCACCCCTAACTATATATTTATATAAATATTAGTATTATATATAATGGGAGTAGCATAGTATAAATATTTATCTATAAATAGAGTCAGAAACATGTATACGTATGCATGGTAATAGATAACAAGAAGTAATGGCCCCCACCTCCCCTCCCTCTCTCCTCTGTCGCATGAGTGAGACAGAGGAGAGAGAGGGGAGTAGAATAATATTACTTTTTATCAAATAAAAAAGAAAAAAAAAATAGAGTAGAGTAGTAGCTTTTTTTCTTTCAAAATGGGCTGCTTTCGGAAATGAGTTTCTGAAAAAATTCAACGTAGCCGCAATTTTGAGAAAGTGGTTGGGCTGTTTGTCTGGCCTTTCCGAAATTCGAAATTTTTTTCGAAAAAGCGAGAGAAACAGGCCCTAATAATTTAGACTTATGACATACTCTCCATCACTTGGGCCCACATCCTTTTTTTTTTTTTTTTTTTTCATAGTGCAATCAAACTTGTTGAGCATTTTTTACTCTGGACAATTTTTTGTTTAAATAGGATCAAAATCAAAATATTTGAAAAAAGAAGGTCAAAAATATAATACAAAGTTAAAATGATGAGAATCAAATCCCATTAAAACTAAATATTAAAGTACATTTTTGTCTTTATTCTATACTTGTTTAGGTTCTTGATTTAGATTGTTAATAACTTAATAAATTCATAATTGCAGAAATTGATTTCATGACCACATAATACGCCTGTGTTGAAAATGATGGAGTAGCAAATCATATGGATCGTAGCTCTTTCCATCAAATAATTGAATAATGAAAGGGCCCATATACCTCCGTTTGGCTTTGTTGGTTTTATTTAAAAAAAAAATTTAAAACTTTGAGATATAATTTAAAGTGAGTTTGAAAGTCGTTAGTTAGAAATATATTGGTCGGATGTATAATTTTTACAAATAAAAAATAAACGATAAGTGTTAATTTCCTAACACCCAAATTCTAACAATGGATACGTGTTAAATCAATTTCATAAATCGCGAAACTTGAATCAACATCAATCAATCCATATGAATATATAATTTACCAGAGTTGAGAAAAAAGCTTCTCAAAATATTGTAACTGTTTGCATAAAATTTCATCTGGCTTGTCTCGATATAAAGTAAAATGGGTGTGGGCGTGCCAATGTTTGTGTGTGCAAACATAACATTTCAAAAATGGACATACTGATATAAATGTAAAATATGATTCAATGTCCTGATAAGACTGACTTCTAATCAATTGATAGCGGCGGAGTAGGCAAGCACCACCCCTGATTCTTTTACATGCCTACCTGGCCGCATGACTTAAATAATTTATGATAACCTTTCTTGAAATGCCAAACTTTCGTAGCCAATTAATGGCCTACTCGACACATCAATGAATTCACAAACACATCAGTAATCGAGTTAATTATCAATCAGTTTAACTTATGTCAACTTAACTTTAGAAACCTAAACTTAATAGACTGGCCATGTATCAATTTAGACAATGAGAATTACTTGATGTAAATAATACTTTAATAAAATCAAGATGAAGGCCAAATATATCCATATATTAATTAAATGTAATGTTGATAGATGAAAATACATGGATCTTAGCCTAACATGTTTTCCGATTTACAAGTATTACAAGGTATGCAAAACAGTAAAAAACTCATATGTTGGCATGTAGTTGTCAAACGAGCTGATGAATCTCTTAGTTTTTGATCAACGACTCCTTGGTTGGCAGCAAAACCCACAAAATGAGCTGATATGAGTATTGTGCGCATTTGTTAACGTAGAGGCAACATTGGCAGCGAGTAACTGCCATCAATGGATCGCCCAACCTTGGCAGGTGGCTATCAATCGGGCTAGCTCCTAACCAGCGGGTGGCCACTGAAAAGGGTATCTATCGAGCAGATGGCTACTCAACAGATAACTATCAAGCAGATGGCTACTTGATGAGTTTACCATGTAAATACGTGGGCACTTACATGATGGATGCATCGTACTACTTGCTTGAAAACTAACGGTTGCCCTGAGGAACGGCTTCGCTGACAGCGGAAGCAGCTTTGCGACATACTTTGAGAGGCGGCGGTGCTGAACTTTAGGCTATCATGTCCTGCGGTTTGCTGAGGACTAACGGTTGATTTCGAGGAGTTGGTATGTGCTGACTAACTTATAGAAGCAGCGTTGCACCGATTTCAGTGTAGACCGAAGAGTTGTTGATTGATTTGTGTGTCGAATGTGCCAGCCTCCTGATATTTATAGGCCTCCTGACGGACAGTTCTCCTGATGAATGTCCACTTCTTCCACTTCCCCCTTTTTTAGGCATAATCTCCACTACTTTCTTAATTGCCTTGACCCATATCAATTGGTTGGTTATTTCCAGCACATGTGTAACCTCCTTTGATATATTTTAGGAATTAGTTATAATTAACTCCTATATACTTTCCTTCCAAAATTAATTGATACGTGGCCATTTTTATAATCTGATTTGGCCTTAATTAAATTAATATGTGTTTGGGCCAATTTCGGGTTTCATTAATTAAATAGGCCATTAATTAATTACTTAATTGGACCTTTAATTAGGTTGATTTTAATGGGCCTGTTTATTATCAAGGCTTTATTAAATAGGTCAATCACCTCTTGTTGGACCATTATTGGCCTGACAAATTTAAAAAATATTTTGGTTACAAACAGTAACAAAGTTCTTAACATTTTCACCTAATCATGATATATTTAATTAGTTTGTGAGAATGAAACACGAAGAACCAAGGGCATTTCCACCCATTACTGAGGCATACTCGGAAGGCTAATGCTTAATTAGATTTTCCTACAGTGTTGTTATAGGTATTCGGTTTAAGCTACTTATTTCAAGAGCTGATCTCCATTTTTCATTGTTATATTTTGTTATTTAAAATATTGAATTCTAAAAATTAATACAAATAATAACTTAGTATTACATTATAAACGTAAAAATTGAGTTCTTGACAAAAAAACATCATTTTATTAAGCGAATAAAATCACATTTAATATAGATTTTTTTCAAATTTAACGACTTTATTTAATTTAATGTTTAATTTCGAATTTAGCAAATATATTTAAATTTTGAAAGATCTTTTGAAATCTAAGAATGTTCACATTTAGACAAACTTGGATTGATGTTCTTAACCAATTTTAAAATTAGTTGAAGATCCAACAACCTTTTAAAGGTGAATTGTTATTTTAAAGTTCAAATATTCAAGAACCAATTTTGCTTATGTTAGCTCTCATGTTTAGTCATTTGCTTATCCAACATTCCAACCTCTTTTGAGTTCTATTGTCAGAAATTAAGGGCCTAATTTCAGAATTTTCGTGGCTACCCTTCAAAGTAGCTACCATCCGCCATATTCGAGAGATTTTAGGGACACTTTTTATGCAATAGTATCCCTAAAAAGGACCTAACATGACATATGATAATACCAACCTCTTTTGGGTATTATTGTCAAAAATTAAGGGTCTATTTCAGTAGGTTTTAGTTCGATTTCACTTGATTTTACTTTAAAAAACTGCTTTGACTTTTCATGAAATCTTTCAAATTTCATTTAATTAGCTTAAAATTTGGATTTAAAGTTTTGAAAAAGTTAAGACACAATATAAATGGGTTTATATAACGAGATTTGAAGGGAAAAAATATATCAAGCTGCATTAGACTTCACTGATTGTGATGAAAATTGTCACCAATAACAATGAAAACAATGCTAAAATATACGCTGGAAAAAGGTTTTTAACTAAATGAACTCTTCATTTTGAAAATTTGAAGTTATTTTGTCCACAAACCAACAATACGTCCAAATGCTGAAAAGTTATAGGGCATGTTTGTTTGGTGTTTGGGAGAGTAATGGAGATTTGTGAAATAATCTCGATTTGCAAAATATTGTTTGTTTGAGTTTTGAGAGAGTGGTTTGAAAAATAAAGTAAAAATTTTTTTGGAAAAATTGGTTTGTAGATATAAGATGTGTAAGTCTTTATGTCAAATCATTTTTGTTGTGAAATAAATTATGTAAAAAATAGATTACTTTATGTCAAATCAAAATAAAGTTTGTTTATGTTTTGTTTAGAGATAAGAAAACTATTGTTTATTTGAGTTTTGAAAGAGTAGTTTGAGAAAATCAAGAGATGAAAAATTTATTTCAGAAAATAAAAAACATATTTTTTTGATATTTCCCAAACACAAAAAAAATTGGGAAAGCCAAACAAACATGCCCATATTGTTAGTTCCTTAACCGAGATAACATGACATGGGGAAAGGGGTGAGTTCCATGAAAATCCAATTTCTTGCATATGCACTGAAACAATGAAGATAAAAAGTAGAGGGGACGTAATGGTAAAGAAGTTACTGATTAACTTTCCTCAAACAATGGGCAAGAGTTGTTCTCTGAAACAGAATATGATGAAGATGATAATGTAACTAGAGGAATAGTTACATCTGTTTTTCTCTTAAAACTCAAGCAGCCAAATGTAAACCCATATGAAGAACTTAGGGAATTTACACCAATGTTTGGAGATCTCTAACCAAGCATAAGCCTGAAAGGTTTACAAGGTTTTCAGAAATACCTCAGATGACCACAACGTAAATTAGGCAACGACTTAGATCTCAAAGGTTTATAAGATTTTTATACTAGAGAATTCGTACGGGAGGACATATGCTGGATAGTTGCCTTCTGGACTGGAAATTTTACTTTTTTCAGAAAATCTAGCAGTTTCTAGACATTTACAGCAAAATGATAACAAAAAAAGTCCACTGGGGAGGTGTAATAGGATTGTTTACGCCACAGAAAACAATCAGGGGGAAAATCATCACAAAGATCATTTAAATTGAAACTATTAACTCTGCCCTAAATTGCAAAAGTACTCTGAACATAGATCATATTAGAATACATTCGTCAAACAGAATGACTTAAATGATGGCCAAATGTTTCATATAACAAGGTTGTCCACTTGTCCTAACAATAACCAGATTCTGATATATCAAAGAACACAAAAACTACTACCATAGAGGGTCAACACCAAAATTGTCCTGTTAGCTGAAAAATTGGCAATCATTTATCATGGATAGATTAACCCATTACTTTAAAGGTCTGAAATCACAGGCTATCATGCCACTAACCAAAACTGAGGCATAAATAAAAATAACCCATTACTTTCTCAAAACCTCTCATTCGATCATTCAGCACATAAAAATTATCCCAAACATTAACAGGATAAAGTATCAAAACTTCAATTCAATAATCCAAAAAGAAATACTAACGAATAAAACAGTAATAAGTTCATAATGATAATAACTAGAACAGACATTTCAACGGTAGGATTTCTGGAACCTCGCACGAGCACCACGTCCACCAAACTTCTTCGGCTCACACCGCCTAGGATCAGCAACAAGCAGAGTCCTATCGTACCTCACGAGAATATCCTTAATCTCCTTCTTCTGCTGCTCATCCACGTACTTCTGGTAGAAAGCAACTAGGGCTTTCGCAATTGACTGACGGATGGCGTAAATCTGTGAAGTATGACCACCTCCCTTCACGCGGATGCGCATGTCGACTCCGGCGAATCGGTGACGACCGAGAAGGAGGATTGGCTCGAATGCTTTGTAACGTAGGATTTCAGGTTGGACGAGCTCGATTGGGACTCCATTGATCTTAATGAGACCGCGACCGCGCTTGCAGTGGGTAACGGCGACGGCCGTTTTCTTACGGCCGAAGCATTGGACGGATTCAGTGGGTGGTGCTACCGCCGCCATGATTAATTCTCTCTCTCTATATCTCTCTCTCTCTCTGCTGCGAAGTAAACCCTAGAAATGGGGGAGATTTTAGGCCGCGTTGGTGAAGTGGGAATATATGAGTAGGAGGCGAAGCATATATGTGGGCGTTATTAGGGTTTTGGGGGTTGGGCCCATGGCCCAAATACAGTATTTAACATTAGGCCGAATTTGTACTCTATCCGATTTGGCTTTGAAAAACTTTGGGCTATGAGTTCTTTGGAATTCTTTTAGTATTTTCTTTATCTTTGGGCTGATGGACCGAGATGGGATAAATCGTCAGGATGTTCAGTGGTAGGTTTTCGTATTTTTTTTTCCTTTTTTCTTTTTGAGATGGGTAGGTTTCGTATTTTTTCTAGGGTCTTTCTAAAACGAGATTTCATGGGACAAGAGTGCATATGAGATATTTTATTTTAACCATAAAAAAAGTCAAAATCGAATTTGGACCACAAAATAAAGTCAAAATGTCCTACGATGACGAGACAATCGGACATTTGAAAAAAGTATGTATTTAATAAATTACACAAATAACCCTATACTAAATACAATATAAGCCTACAATAAATATATTTTAGGAAGAGATTAGATTTTCTATTCTTGTGCTATTGTCGTTTACTCTCTCAAAAATTTTCAATCTCCAAATTTTCAACAACACATTCACCTTCACCTTCATCTTCATCTTCATCTTCTACCTTTCTACTTGTTCATAGGATTCAATTAACGTTATAAATGAGTCCCATAATTTATTTGAAATTTTCAGATCTCGAAATGAACAAACAAACAATTAGAGTATGTCTAGTCTAATTTATATACGGATCTACATATTTTCATAAAAATATTTTTTTTGTTTACTTTGCATAAGGGATCGGTGACGTAGGGGGAGATGATTAAAATGGGGTGGGGGGAGTGTGTTAATTTTCTGGAAAATTGCACTTCATCCTTAAATTCTAAATATGTGTTTGATTGAATGCAATTTGAATTGTCAATTGAGTTCTATATTTTCCGATTTAATTAAATATAGTTCCTTGAATATCAAATTTTTTAACCCTTCAAATAAACAGAATTATCAAGTAATAATTAACCATTTTCTAATTAATTTTTTATTTACAAAATATAAATATTTTAAACTATTGACTAAAAATATAGTGACAGTGATTTTTATTAGTCTTTTTAATTCACATTACATGTAATGTACGTAATGAAAGAGTATAAAATTTGAAATAAGACAAAAAGGGTATAAATGTATTTCTACAATTAGATAATTTAAAAATAATTTAAAATAGGACACTTGGCGACATGAAAAAATGTATCTCACATGCTCCTCATTCGATGAAATCTCATTTTAGACAAACCCTTCTTTCTATAACTTTTTTTAGAAGGTATTCTCTTTAAAGATAACATGATTTGAAATAAGGTTTATGGGAAAAGAGCACTTCGCCTTCAAAAGTTGTGGCCCTGTTTGTTTAGCGTTTTTCAAAATTATTTTGTGTATTAAAAATGTAAAACAAACATGTTTTCTATTTTCTAAAATTAATTTTTCACTTCTCAATTTTCTCAAATTACTCTTTCAAAAGTCAAAGGAACGACAATTTTCTTATCTCAAAACTAAATATATACAAAATGTACTCTGATTTGACATAAAGTAACATATCTCTTACATAATTTATCTCATATAACTAATATGATTTGACATAAAATCTTACACATCTTACACATACAACCTAACTATTTCAAAATAACCTACACCTATTTTATTTCTCAAACTACTTTCTCAAAGTTCAAACAAAAAACATTAGCAAATTGAGATTATTTCACGAACATCCACCACTCTCGCAAACTACTTTTCCAAACACCAAACAAACATGCCCTATATGTTTTGGCACTTTGCTACTTAAAACTAATAATAATAATTTTTTGCCTTCTCAAATATTAAATCAACTTGCACATACCCCCTCAAATGATTTTGGGTCATTTTTGCTCGACAAATAATGCAAATGTTTGTCTCACATTTTGTTTGGATTGTTTGCATCTGAAATGGATATTTTTGCGATATTTTACAAAAATATAATTACTATTATGACTCGAGAGAGTATTTTTTTGCTAATAATACATTAGCACAAACGGGGATTTTTGGTAAAAAATCACAAATGAAAGATTTGATGGTAGACAAAGTACAAGGGGTGTGTTGCAATTAATTCGAAGAAAATTTCAAGATTTTCGCAGGATTTCCCCATCATATTGGTGAAAAAAATTATTCTTAACAAAAATTTCCTACGGGAAAATTGAAGGAAATAATAACTTTCTTTCCTGCAATCCAAATAACAAATGAGAGAAAAAAACTTAGTTTTCTTCACTTTCCCGACCACCAAACAATACATAAGGGGTGCATGGCGTTTGATCACTTTAAGGAAAAGACGTGATGATTGAGTTCGTTAAGCTCGAACTATATATGATACAATGTACATGTAATGTAATTGAATTGTTGCACTTATGTATGGTAAGTAGTGCAAGAAATATATATAATCTTTCATTATAAAATAAACATTCATATCCCGAAAAATATTTCGGTATGTAATCCAATCTAATAGACTAATACAAAACAAATCAATTTAATTAGTTTTCTTCTTCTTTAATTCACTGACCTCGAGCCCAATCCGTATTTCAAGGGTTAACCCAACCAATTATGGAGAAATTACTTATTGATGAGCCGACAAATGTTGATGGTTGAAACTCGTAAACTAAGGTTGTGATTTGTGAACAAAGCCCACTTGAAGCACGTCAACTTAAAAGCCATATTCGTAACCTATAAGGCCCAAAATTCAATAAATGACCAAAATTATTATGTAGAAGATAAGGCTGAATTTTCACACGCAGTTACATTAACCCTTGGTCCAATCTTACCATATACCCCTAATATATCATCCATTAAATTTAAGGCTAGTAGGACCACTTGATAAATATTTCATGGCTTAACGTAAATAAATTATAACCTTTTGTATGACAAACCATGGAAATAAGACCGGAAAGTTCAGAAGTTATTTGTTTTGATTCACATGCTATACTAAAAGTATGTAGTAACTAGTAACTGCACAAAATAATTTCCTTCTACTTCTTACTATATATATTATTTTTGCAAAATAATTAATCACAATTTGGATATTTTTTGTTATGCATTCCTCTGTTCATTTGCATTTTTCTGTACTCATTTCAAATTTCTTTTATTCTATTTGCATACTTGGTATCATGAATTTATTGTAGTTTTATCATCCTATTTTTTTTTTTTGGAGTCCTCCAATTTAGTTGTTGTCTACATGGATGCTAAATATATGCCTCAATTTTTCCCAATAATCATCATGATATACAAAATAAGGCATGAGTTTATCATGATAAAATTCAGTTCGTAAATTTATAGTCAAGTAGTTTGAAGTTCATTTACAAGCATGCTTATGTACATACTTAGTAGTACCTTGTGAGTGAAGCAAGAGATAGGTGAAAATTATTTGAATTCTTTAACTAGGAATTATAGTTACTCAACTTTTTCTCTGTTTTATTTGTATGTTAAGTTGGAAATATTTTATGCTTCGGACATTGAAGAACAACTTCTTTAGGTTTGACTGTCTAAAGTCTCATTATAACCTTCCTTAGTAAATTAGTAATGATGTTGTTAAGCATATTTATTTAGTTATCATTGTGACTTTAAGCAATGGTTGATTTAGTTTTTTATGATTTCAATCCCATTAAATCTTCTTGTAGGTGGCTGTGATAATAAAATTAAACAACCCTTATATTATCAAGTACGAGGATGCACGGATGGAGAAGGAAAATTAGCATAATGCCTTTTCTTTTGAGATACTTCTTTTCACCAATAAATCTTGCATCTTTCAACCCTTATGTTTGACATCAAGTATTGTTGTATAACTGAAGTAAAAGCTTATCTACATATATGACTATAGAGGTGGAAATCTGATTTTTATGTCATTATTAACATTCACATCTTCTACTTGTTTTGAGAACTTATAAATTAATTTATGTGAAGTTTGTAATATAAATGTGGAAGAGCTGGTCCAATTGATGAAAGCTTGAAATTTTGGAAGAAGAAATAGGGGAGTGGTTAAGAGAAAGGTATGAGAAGAAATAAGAAAATGTTTGAGAAGTGGAAGGGAAGGGACATAGACTTTGAGGTATAATTTTTTTTGCACTTCTAAAGTCCTCTGGTTCAACTCTTGTCCTTTTTTTTTTTAATCTATTAGATTGTATATGTACCGTTGTCCGCTTTGATGATAAAGATTGGCCCCAATGTTTCCCAATAATCATCATGGTATAAAGTACGAGTTTATCAAGAGGAAATGGCTTATCTAATTTGACTCATGTAACATAATCAAATAGTTTGAATTGTTGTTGATTTCATAGAATCAAGATTTCATATAGTAAAATTTTGAGGATTGACTTTACGTGTACTAGTTTTAATGCAAAGAAACTATCATGTTTGTTAATGAAACCAATGGACATTAAATTTTTTAATATAATATTAAGCAAGAATATAGATCAAATTTCTTTATAATCAACAATTATCTCATAACTTGTATTTCATTTTTGGTGTTTTAATATATCACTCTTTTACAAGTTTCATTTGTAGAGAAAAAGACAAGTAGGGTTACATGTTGAGCTGGCTATTTAGAAAATGAGTAGCAACGACATGTCAATGGTTGATAGGGATGTTGTTATGATTTCATCATGGGGCGACATTGTGACATGACATGGTGGTTGTGGTGTGATAATGTAAACAGAGGATGGAGAGGAATGATGTGCAAGTGCCAATTTGTCAAACACTGGGCTTACCTCAAACCTCAACAAGGAAGAAAGGAGGAAGATTGATGCACAATTAAAGGAAGAAGAAGATTACCTATTTGAATACAGCCAATAGTTATTTCTCTGTTTATTAGAAGTGTGGTTATGTTTATTGCGTCTTTCCTTTGGCGGCCAGATTAGTTTAGGATTCTGTATTTATGTTTTTAAGTGGAAATTGAATAAATGGAAAAGTTGTATTATACAAGATACAAAAACCATTATATATATATAACCAACCAGGGGCAAAAACATAAATACAGAACCCTAAACTTAAAAAGGAGGAAAATCCACAAGATGTTGAGTCAAGGAGAATAATCATGGTGGCGGAGGATGGACTTGGAAGAGCGTCGGTGAAAATAAGTTGGCGCCATATGACAAATCAAGCATCTCAATGATAGTGAAGATGGATATAATTTTTGTACTAAAAAGAACATGGAATTTATCTTGGTTTTTGTATATAAGTTGAATGTTATACTTAGATAGCACACATGTGAAGAGTTGCTATGTACATACATAAAATAATTTAGTTACATTTTTGTAATCAAAATATATTATAAACTAATATTCTACAAGTTTTCATTTAGAAGATTGGTGTGCTAAAATAGTGGTCTCACTTAAATTCAAGTATGTTGTTTATATCGTGGTCAATGCTATTATTAGACATCTTTTTTTTCTTAAATAATTTATTAAATATTCGTTCATTCAATATGCATGTATCTTTAATTACTTAGTTCATATGTTGACACAAACAAATTATTTTTCTTATATTTCTTTGGAGCATTGATCTTTGAGTTTTTTCATTTATTATATGTAATTTCAAATTTTCAATAATTCTTGTAAAAATATCACAATCATTATTATTCATACTTATATTATCTCATAAACTACAATATAGCATAACACAGAGCGTATACTAGTAAAACTTATTTGCGAAGTTAACTCAAATACGCTTTTATGGATAAGTTTGAATTGATTATTGGATAAGTTTATTTGATTCTCAGATTTGGTAACTACACTTCCCCTAAAAAAAAAAAAAAAAAGAAAAAGAAAAAGGTTTGGTAACTATACTAATTATATGTACTAAAACAGTTCTAGGTATATTCCGGTGCACCACAAATATAAATTCACTGTCAACAACCCTTTCTGTTTCGTCTTAATACTATACATCTTACAATTACAATTAACATTTCTTACATCGAAACCGTCATCTCCAATAAAACAGCAAAAATGAAAAATCTTAATAATTTTATTGCGAAGAAAAGAATAAAAACTGTCTAGATTCTTTAGAACTCTCCACCTACTGCTCTTTATCAAAATGTCCACCGAAAAATAAAAAAAAACAAGAAAACCTAATCACCGATCGCTAGTTCCGTCCTTCCTCTTCTTCATTCTGAGGTTTATTCATCGCTATTCTTTTTATGTTTTTGTCTATTTTCCAATTGTAACTTCTTTTGTTTAAGATTGATGTGCTTCATTTGCCTCAAGTTATTTCCGAATTTTGTTATTGTGTTAAATTTTTAATTTTACGATTGCCCATTCCATTTTCTTTCAAGAGATTGAGAATCTGGGAAGAGGGATCTGCTATTAAGGTGCACACCCTTCACTTTTTCTTTGGGCAAAGTTTAGAGTAAATTGAATTTGAAGTTTTTACTGCATGATTGGATGTTTTCACTTTAGAAATTTGTTTCTTGAGTTACGATTAGATTAAAGTTGTAAACTTTTTTAAGTGGGTCATAGGAATTAGGATGAACTCACTGGTTTGACTCAATTTTTTTCCTTCATTTTAATGTTTAGCTAAACTAATGTGCAGATAATACTTTTCTTGAACTCAACCTAAAGATTGCAGATGTATGAAATTACATGCATTGATGCTCATATTCATGATTTGTACCATTTAGCAAAATAGTGGCTTCATCTGAATCGAGTCGCCATAACATTCACAGCTGCTGCATTGAATTTTTCTGTAGTGGATTTAAGTTTTTTATGCTTTTAGTTTTGTAATTTTTTCTTGCATTGGAGGCCAGCTATTGCATTCAAGCCATTTGCATGTATTTAACTATATTTTCAGCCTCGTGGCTACATCATAATTTTTTACTCCGTTTATTGGATAGATAAACTGGTAAACTAAATTAGAAACTAAATGATGGAGTTATATCACATCGTTTGACCTGCTTCAAGGAACATTAAAGATGCATTCTTTGATGAGAATTTAGATTTCCAAAGTGAAATAAACATTCAAATTGCGGTTTTGTTTAAAACTTGCTTGAAATGTGCAATTTATATTAATTGATCTTGTTTTTCGGTTCAAAAATGTATATATGCTCAAGTTGACCTAATTATCTTTCTTAATCCTTGTAGATCTCCAACCATTTTCAGCAATATTTATCCTGAATTATTATCTACCCCTCGGCATTCCTATTACAGATATGCAACGGGAAAGGAATAGCCTCGAATCCTTTCCTGAAACAATTGATTTGAATCAAGGTTCATTTCCCAGTAATAACACTTCTATGGAACATTCTACTTCGTGGGATAATGACATGGCGAATCCAGTTGAAAATCGATTGTCAAATTTCATGCTTGCACCCAATGACAGTAATATAAACCGAATAAATGCTACCGAAAATCATGCACACCTTTTTAATGGTTGGGATCGTGGTGCATCCAGCTCCGGTGCAAATAATCCTCAAGAACGAGCTTTTGTAGATGACTCAAAAACGAGGCTTGGATGGCATCCATCATGGTCTTTTGCACCTTCTAGTACTACCAACACTAGTTCAGGCCATGGGCATGTGATTGAGAATGATTGCCATATAAGTCAAGAAGCAGGCCCCTCTCTTATTCATTACAATTCCGGTTATTCGGAAACAAACCAGATTCCAACTTTTTATGATTCTTCAAGTAACAGAGGAAATTCTTCAGATAGTTCTTTTCCATTTCTGGAAAATAATGACTGGGGTTCATCATGCAAAAGAAAGGCTATTGAAGGCACTACTCGACAATTTTACCCAGGTTCAAGTTCAAGCTCTAGTCAACCGAGAGATAACACAATGACTCCAAACTTAAGTATATCATCATCTGGCTCTCTGAACTTGTCTCGTACTAATCACTCGGAAGGCTTACACATAAGTAGCGGGGTTGGTATGAATAGAGTGGGCCCTAGCTTTTCCCCGCCTGCAAATGTTCCGAGATTTGTAGAAGGCCCGACTAGGAATTTCATTCCAAACTTTGGTTCTTCAGATTTCAGGTCGACTATGACACGACCAATAATAAATCCAAACAATACCATTGATCAACCTCATTCAATGAATAGAAATGAGGCTAGAGCTAGACCTTTATACCATTACGATCAATCTTTAAGTTCACGAGGTGGCACTTCATCGAGTTCTTTCATGGTTCGTGAAGAAGTTAATGCTAGAAATGTCTCAAATGACCAAATTGATTGGAGTTTTGCTCCTGTAACTTCGGTCTCTTCTAGAAATCATTCATCATCCGGTTCTTTAATGGGTACGGCTTCTGGTGGGCCTGCCTGGTTGCCTCATCAAAGCCATACGTCTCAATATCATCAAAGGTTGTCAGAAGCTGCTCCTTGGATTCCTTTATCAACAATTGAATCTGATTTTGCAATTCCAAGAAATCACTTTCCAGTTTTGCCCTCGGGCTCGTCTTCATCAGATGGGGTTGCTGGTGCTAGTCGTGCTGAACACGGAACAGATCATAGGTCAGCACCGGTTTTGATGGATATGCCAGGTGATAATAATGATTATGCTTTGCGTATTATGGCTGCTGTGGAGGAAAGGCATAGACTGGTATGTGAATTTCGTGGAGATTTTAATTACGTTTTGAATATTCATGTTAATGTATAATGCATATCATGAGTATGGAAGTTTTTGGATTTTTCACTAGAATTATCAAAGAGCCTAATAAACTCTATAGGTGGCTAATAACTTGAAGTTTTTAATAAGTAATAAGCTGAAAGAATAATATGTAAATACATGAAAGCATTAATTTGTCATAGGATATAGTCTACCAATTAAAAGGTCTTGTAACACAGGTCGTTAATATTTTGCATCTATTGAATGTCCGACTCACTAGAAGCTTAAGTTGTTAGAAAGGATAGATTTAATATTGATACTCAGCATGCCCCTTCACGTGTAGGCGATGTACATTTTACTCAGGCCTAAACACGTGGAATCTAGAATTGGGTGGTGGAGAGATTCTAACACGGGTCCTCTTTTGGGCACGACTCCGATACTATAATGAATGTCCAACTCACCTAAAAGCTTAAGCTGCAAAGAGGAGAGACATTTAGTATTTATACTTAGCAGTATTAAAAACTGAAATAAGCTTCATGATAATGCCTAAAAAAGTCGTAATATGAAATACTTCTCAAAGAATGAATCCTCATGTAACTTACTTTTTTTAAATTAAAAAAAATTATATTAGTGACTTTGTTTGATTGAAGTGATACACTTAAAACAAATACCAAAGTTGTGGTTGGCAAACATTGAGGTTTTTTGTTTATTTATATTTTTACGAGGAGCTTACACTGTTTCTGCCATCATTTCATGTATTATTTTCCAAGTTTTATGCTTAGTTACTTTAAAATGTGACCTGTGTTTCAAAATTTTAATGTGCATGGGCTGATTGCTACTGTTTTATTAAGTTTTGTTTTCACACTTTCTGATTAGTCCTTTTGAGTTGCTCTTGTATGTTATTGTTAATCTATTTACTTTGTTTCTTCATTTGTGGCTCATTTATTCTGCCTAATTTATTACCTTCTGCTATAATCACATCCTATATAATACTATATATTTAATTAGTTCTTTTATCTACCTGTTAACTTACGTGTACTATGCCTTATACTTTATCATATCAAATTTACCTATTCGACTTCTCCATATCACAAATGCTGGGAAAATACATGTCTCAGTATCCTCTGTTATTTCTACATTCCTTTTTAGTTTGATCAGAATCACTTGCTTACAAAAGGTAAGTATCTTTTGAGTTGGTAAATTGATTTGTAGGAACTGGCTTGGTTTTAGGAATTTCAACTAAAAGAAGTTGTCATATATTTATACTTTGCATTACTTTGTTGAACAGGTTCGTCATGTCTTGAGAACCATGCGTAGGGGTATCCCTTTACAAGCTGAGGTTTGTCTTACATCTTTGTTCTGTTGTTCATGTATTATTATTTTTACCTTTATACATTAGTATGCACATTGAAACCTTTTCTAAACATGTTTACGTGAAATATTATTTACTTGCTGATGTAGCTTTCTTCGTATCAATTCGTAGAGAATAGTACTTTTTGTTTATTGATAGTCACTAGTATGATTTTTTGCAATTGGGGAGTCTATTGTGCTATTATTATAAAGATGAATAACAACTCTCTAAAAAAATTGTATAGTTGCATAATAATAACATTGATGATATGTTGCTAGAAAACCAAAATAAAAAAATTAATTGCAGGGGAAAATTTCATCACTGAAAAAGTTAATGAGACTCATATGGATTCACATACTGGACCAGAGTCATGCAATTAAAATACCTTTATTTGTCGGTGGAACAAAGTTGACTTTGGAAGCCATTATGGAGACATAAAATAGTTGAAGTGGTTCTCATGGAGTGTATTTATACTTTGGTCTATTACACAGTAAAAGACAATTTTAGTTATCATGTGAATAATCTAAATTAAGTGTAAATATGTCAAACTCTTTACCAAGAAGTTAAATCTTAAGACTTCATTGAATGACAGTATGATACTAAAAACTTGAAGACCTTTAGATTATGTACGGGAAGATGCACTAAAGGCCAATAGTCTGATGTCATTTTCTAATGCATAAGCTTTACAGAATAGATCCCAAAGATGGGTTACGCGGATTAGGGATTGCTAAAAAAAGGTAAATTTCCATTGAAATTAAATGCGCTGACATGTCCCATTGTCGTAAAGTGGCTTCTTTAATGTGGTACTACTACTACTACCACTGTCCCTGTGGTTTTGTTAAGTTGCTGAGCAATCAACTTGATTAAATTTCCATTGTTTCCCCAAAAAGATCGGATCGTCTATTATAAACTCAATAGTTGACTGTCTGATCAGCTCACATTGATACTATCAACAATTTCGTGAGTCTTTTATGATCTTTTCCTGTTCTGTTAAATCTGAATAGACTCAACTGGGCCCACAGCGGTTTGGTTTTTGGCTCTACTCTTACGTGTGAGTAGTGTGGCGGTGAAATACCATTTTAGTTTTTTGTTTTGTTTTGTTTTGTTTATAATGCATGTATTTATTTGGTGGGAGACTAATGGTACCAAAAAACTTTCCTTTTCCTTTTCCTTTTCCTTTTCAGGATTATGTGATAATGGAACCTTTAAGTATTGGATTTGCTGACTTGCATGATCGACACAGAGACTTGAGGCTTGATGTTGACAATATGTCCTATGAGGTACTGAAATCCGTTGAAACTATTTAATATCTGTTTGAACTTCGATTTCTAAAGAATGAGACAAAATACTGCATTCCTAGTCTCACAACACATTTATCTTTGTAAAAGTAGCACTTTTGGTCCCAAATGCTGAACTTTTTTTGCACCTTTAGTCCTCTCGTTTCCATAAAATTTGGGACGAGATTCCAAGATAGAGACGGTCGTATGAGACCAAAAGTGCAAAACAGAGGCTAATCCACCGGATGTAAAGTTGGAAAAATGGTAAAAATGTGCAATAAAGTTGGGACTAAAAGTGCTATTATTGAAAATGCATGACACTTAAAAGTTTTTAGGGTCCACACCTGTAGAATTTAAAATCCAATTTCGCCGAGGAAGTTTTTGTTAGAGTTATTGGAGTATTAATGTTATAGATTGAGTAGGAGTGTTAAGAGTCCTATTTTGAACTAGGCCTATTTGAATTATGAATGTTTTACTTTTTTCCATAAATACTCCTACGTTGTCTTTATAACACGACACATAGTTATTAATGAGAATTCAATCTTTCCCCAACTTTGTCTTTCTTTACATGGTATCAGAGCTCTAGGTTAGATCTAGGGTTTAGTAGTGGATGAAGCCCTAGGCTACGCTGCCGCCGCCACCTCATTAAGCCTCCGTGGCCACCGGAGTATGATATTCTCTTTCAAATTGTTCGTGTCTTTCTCCTTTGTCTTTCTTTACATGCTTTGATTGGAGTTGTTCGAAGTTGTGACTTTTGGTTGTCCTTGTTTGGTGATTTTGTGGGTACACTTGATGAAGTGGTTTCACAATTGGGGTGGTTTCGATGAATACAGTCCCCGGAGAGTGGGATTCATGCATTGGGTGGTTTCGTGGATACACTCGGGAGAGCGGGATCTACATGGATTGGTTTCGATTGGTATTTGGTACACTCGGAGAGTGGGATCCATAAATTTGGTTTGATTTTGTGAAACACTTGGATAAGTGGGATTTAAGGATTTTTCGCGATTGATGGTCAACAATTGCTACATCTGTCGTCAATTCGTGATCGCCATTAGTTTTTTTGTTTTTTTCAACTTTTCTGTTGCAAGCTTAGAGCATAATATGCTCTAGCTTGAGGGGTAGTGTTAGGGTTATTGGAGTATTAATGTTATAGATTGAGTAGGAGTGTTAGAATCCTATTTGAATTAGGAATGTTTTACTTTTTTCTATAAATACTCTTAGGTTGTCTTTATTAGAGGACACATTATTAATGATACTTCAATCTTCCCCCAACTTTATATTTCTTTACAGTTTTAATGGGTAACGCCAGAAATCCATTTTATGTAACAGGAATTGTTAGCTTTGGAGGAAAGAATAGGGGACGTGAATACTGGACTGAGCGAGGACAAAATTAGAGGCTCAATGAATCAGAGAAAGTATGAAGGAACGAGAGCCTCACCAAATACGGAGCCATGTTGTATATGTCAGGTTCGTCTCATGTCTTTACTACTCTCAAAGTATCGCCAGCTGGAGTCGATAGTTTCCCCTTTTGCCCTTTCCATTAATGTTTAAGATTTTGTTACCCACTTGATGTTTTTTTAATTTTCATATTGATTAGGAGAATTACATTGCTGGAAATGAGATTGGGATATTGGACTGTGGCCACGAGTTTCACTCCGGTTGCATCAAACAGTGGTTACTACTGAAGAACTTGTGTCCCATTTGTAAAATGACTGCCTTGAATGCTTGAAACGGTCATTTACGGAGATCAAGCACTCTTCCAATAATACTCTTCCAACAAAAAACTTGAAACGGGCATTTTTGGTAGGAGATCAAGAATTCTCCCAAAAATACCCTTCAAACAAAAAACTTTTAGACGGGCGTTTTTGGTAAGAGATCTAGAACTCTCCGAAAATACCCTTCAGACAAAAAACAATATGCCCTTTGCAGGGTCGTATCTTTTGTTTTATCCATTCTGTCGATACTGGTTCATGGAGTTTAGTTCTCATCCGAATCTCTTTTATTTCTTGCCCATGAATTAAAAGAAGTGGTCATGTATGTGATAAATTTTAATTTTTGTGATTTATGAGATTTTTGTATTGTTAAAAAAAAATTGTTATGATATGGTTTTAGACATCCTTACAGACAATATTTGTGTTGATTTTGTACCGTGAAATAATCTGGTCTTTATGTTAAGATAATGTGTTTGTTGTAGATTTCAAAGAAGAGAAAAGAGGTCTCTCTAATAGTTAACTTGTGTTTGTTGAAAATTCTAGACTAGATTGTCTATGATAATGTTTTAGATCTTGTGATTGTAAATGCATCACATCATTCATTTTTGTGATGTTATGCATTTTTTCACAACATGTTTGGTTACAATATTTTTCACAACATATGATGCGGTGCATTTACAATCATAAGATCGGGAGAATACTTCTAGACCAGGTTGTCCTTGTGTTTGTGCGTTAGCGTGGGCGTGATTGAGAGAGAGAAATTTACAACCAAAATTTGAAATTCTGACTTTTTAAAATTGAAGTTTCATGGTAAGGTTGTCGCGGCTCTTGTAGTGGGATTATGGATCAAAATTTCCTTTTTTTTTTTGGTCAAAAATATCGAAATTTTTGGTTTTTGAATAAATCGAAACAAAAATAATGTGTATTTTTAAAACTGCATATTTGCTTTGAAACTTTCTCTTTTATCTTAATGTAATAATTTTTTTCTGAACTTTCTCTAGTTTTTTTTGAAATTTTGTCTAAA
Organism: Penstemon barbatus; assembly: GCA_003313485.2. Lineage (NCBI taxonomy): Eukaryota > Viridiplantae > Streptophyta > Magnoliopsida > Lamiales > Plantaginaceae > Penstemon > Penstemon barbatus. Next base: position 85,547,384 of record CM064884.1, on the reverse strand, counting down.
AGTTTTCTATATTAATGTGATTGAAACATACATCGAAAATGAAATTTTAATCCATGAATGGAATAGGCCGATAGAGGTCCCATGCATGCGGCATTGCTTCGCAAGGCTCTTGCCATACGAAAATTTATTATTAAAGTATTTTTCCATTCACTATTAATGCGGAAGAGGCGAATGTGGAATACAAGTGCATAAAGTGAGTGTAGTTAAGATTTGATAATTATTAAAATTAAATATGATGTTGGTTTTTCTATGTTGGAGATCAGTTCAAGTCCATATATAGGCAGGGGTGGATCCAGGAATTTGGGTCAGGGGGCTAAATTTATACAAGAAGAAAAAAATTCTATTAAACAGTTAAACATAAAGTTTATATTATTCACATAAGAACCCAAAATATCTATATATTTACTTTAATAATTGATCACGACGATTTTTCATCTTTTGAAATCGATCTATGATAGCATCTTTTGAAATACTACTAAATATGTCTCTCTCTATAAAGACAACTAAACTATCATTTAGCTATTGATCGCTCATTCGGTTACGAAGTCGATTATTTACTATCTTCATAGCCGAAAAATCTCTCTCCACTGATGCAGTTACAACGGGTAGAATAAGCGTCAATGTCACAAGTTTGTAAACCATCGAGAATGCGACATGTCTTTTAGTTGCAACCATCTTCTTAGCAAGATCTTTCAAACTAGAAAAATCATCACTTGATCGAACATCCATAATATAATTTTCAAGTTAAATGGAAAGAGCCGAGAGCTCAAGAAAAGAAATTTGGATAAAATTCGGCAAGACGAACAAGTTTTCCTTTATCAAAAGCTTCAAAGTGATTAGATGGGTTTAAGCATGCAACACAAAGAAGCAACTCCGTGTTTACTTCATTGAAACGGTTGTTCAACTCTTGCAATTGTCTTTCTATCACAGAATTGAATCTTTCAACTTTGTATTGATGCTCGATAGTCACTTGTTCAATCCTACGCTTTGGCCTCCCATATGAAACATAAACATCAATTGGACTTAAAATTGGGGCTTACAATTGGATAGAGTAAGTTATTGTTGAAGTGGGTTGTGTATATTAATTGGACTTGAAATTATATGGACTGAAAATTCATATTAGGCTAATATATTAAATTTTTTGTAAAAAAAATTACAACACACCTATATAAAAAAAAATTAAAGTTAACATGAACACTTATTATTATTATTTATTTATTTAATTGTAGAGGAAGAAGATAATGATGAATATTATGAAATTATTGAATTAAAAAAGTAAGTCTAATTTTACGATAAGTTTTTCCTTCCTTGAAGCCACGTAGGCAATGAGAGGTTGGGACAAAAACGAGAAGGAGACGAAGACAGAATATCATGATTACTAAACGCAAGCAATTAAGCATTTAACCATAAAACACTCAGAAAATCAGAGGATCCTTCCACTTTACTTACGTCACACCCACACACAGACAAAATTAAAGTACTTATTTTACTCCCCCCTGTTTTTACTTTTCATTCTACCTTTTCATTCTAAATTATTACTACTTCAGATGAGTTTTTAGTACATACATGCACTACTGCACCCTCCCCCCTCAAATCAAGCGCCTTTCTTCAATAAATCCAGACTTCAAACAACCAATATTGCATTTTTCGTCCAACTACTTTACATAATTCAACTTTTGCTCCTAACTTTATATATAATATAATTTACATATCTAATTTTATTTTATAAATAATATTATAAAACCACTATGCCAATCAATTCTACTTCTTCTCATGATATTATTTCTCAACTTTTTGATAGATTTAGCATTTGAGGATTGCTAATCTTTCCAAACAGCTCCGCTCCTGAAATTAAATTTATCAAATTCCTTAGAACATTTTACATGCATGCATGAGCGCACAATTGTAGTTTAAAGTAAGTTTCAAGTTGTGTGAAAAAAGTGTGCACCAATGCGCTTAGCATGTAAGACACGATTATATATAATGAAAGAACATCACATAGATGGTATTTCAAGGTGCGTAGCTCCATTGTTAATAACTAAAAGTTATAATTATAATGAGCGATAAACATTTCTTTCATGTAAAACTGTAAAAGTAATCACGTTTCACGTATAGTAAAATACTCCATCTGTTTTATATTAATTGACACGTTTTTTGTTTTCACACAGATTAAGAAACTTCATCATTACATAATTTTTTATAGTAAAATGCCTCAACTACCCTTTATAATATTTGCTCCTTTTTAATTTTTTATTAGTGAATGATGACCATTGAGTTTCCCAACTTAAATGTGAGAAACAAGCAAAATTGGAAAAATATGATTTGAAAATCAAATATGCCAATTAATTTAAAATTAAAAAAATTGACAAATATGTCAATTTATATGAAATGGAGAGAGTAGTTAAAACTCTCGTGCTCACAAATACTTTATCACGAGTATTAACCAGCCAAAATAAGGCAATAAAACAATACTCCTAGGAGTATAAGAATTACTACCCAACTACTAAATTGTAAATTTCAATAAAAATATACAAGCTAAAAATGTTTTCATTCATCATCACATTGTATTTGTTTCTCTTATAAAAGTGAACATAAAATATGGGGTAATTTGGAGAATGAGTAGTACATGCATATTCACTTGATTCAAAATAAAACCACCTACTTTGTAACAATAAAAGTGAAATATATTTGGTAACTTGTTTCTTTACCACCAATATAATATAAAAAAGAGGATACAAAAAATTTAAAGAAAACCATTACATGTAGAACAACATCACTATTCACGTTTTAGTTTTATGTAAAGTTAAAATGTAAATACAAATGCGTTATTAAAATATTGTTGTATGTAAACGTAAGTTACGTGCAATGAAACTCCTTATCAGTAACTGTATTACAAAGAACATGTAACAAATTTAATTATGTTCGAATATATGTTAGGAGATGTTTCCACTTAAATCAAAAGTAATCAAGATTTATACACAAATGTCGACAAGAAAAACAACTATAATCAGGAATTACGTATTTATGTACACGTTGCTAACACTTTGTCGCCTCCTTCAAATTGTGTCGATTGGCATAGTTACAAGGCAAAAACAAAGACATATTTTAAAATAGTCATGTCGGAAATAAGATTGTCGTTTTCGATAAATATAAAATATAAATTTATACGCGGGTCATAAATCAATAATCATGTTACTAATAATTAGATAACATGCACACATAAAACGTATAATTATGTTCAGTAATTCCAAAATCTATTAAGCTAGTCATAGTTACATTATGTATTTTGTAATTTAATTTCCTTGCCGCCATGTACAGTAAAGAAAGGATACGAGCGAACTAAGAAGTTTATTTGAGGTTCTCAAGTTTTATCAACATGTACCTCAAACAAAAGATAATTAACTAGTTAAGTCCAATAAATGATTGATCTAGTCGAAGGGACTAGTACGTCACTACAAAGTAGCGGATTCAAGTTCGAATTCTTATTGAAAAATATTTATTTATGTGTCTAATACACCTCGAAAGAAAGAGATTTAACCCTTAAGAAACCAACAAAATTAACTAGCTAGTTATAATCTTTGAAAAGGATAACCTCAGTACTTCATGTATGATAAATCAAGAATATGCAGTACTTGTTAGAAAGTTATTACCATAATGAAAATTAGAAATAGTAATTTAACAAAATAGATCCCGTTCACAAAGTGGGATTCCCTACTAACAGGTGATTGGTCTAGTGGAAGGGACTAGTCATTACAAAGTAGCGGACTCAAGTGCGAAATTTCGAATCCTTGTTGGGAGAGGTTCCACTTTATGTATCTGATGTGCTTCGAAAGGGATTACATTCTTGGAAAATTAAAAAAAAAGGTGGGACCCCCTAGAGAGAGATTGTTTTTCGTAATTTGCTTTAGCTACCTATTTTTGTTTGAAGCCAGTAACGGCCTTTTGGCTTATGATTATATTTTGGTCTATTCTCATTTAGCACCCACCAAATGATATCTTTAATGTATATTTACATTATGGTCATAAATGTGTAAAGTAAAGTCGAACAACAAAGTTCAAGCTTGTTTTGTATATTTTATTGAGTATGCATTTGATTGGTGAAATTCTTATTCAGATTGGGTTTGGCTGATCCTAATGTAATTACGTGGGAAGTGCAATATACTTGTTTTGAGAGTAGATGAAACTCGCAGGAGAGTGATCAAACACAAACTAAGTGCAATACATTTGCTTGATGATATATGACTTTGGTCAAGTCAGATCTGGACAAATATTTTCTCATTTGAGTTTTAAATTTTATATTTGTGAATTTTTAGTTTGTCAAGCCGTGCTCAAATAGAGTTATAATTTACAAAAGAATTCCAGAAGAAAACAATTTAATATGAAGCTCAAATGAAACTTTGGATAAATTTTTTAATTACCCTAACCGATCAGTTACTTTACTTACCACCATTGCCAGTAGCCCTCTATATATTTGGGCCATACATACATATGTTTCTCATCACCTCTTCTTACTAATATTATATATGCTCCTCCCCCATCTATCCTCCTATATTATTTAACTATGGGCGACGAAAAGACGATGTGGGACGAAGATCAATCATGGTCATTTCCAATTTTGCAAGCTCCTCAAGAAGACGGCATCAACATAATTAGCAATATTCCAAAAGGAGAACAGGTGGCGGCCGAGAAGGTTCGTGGGAAAGCTCCGCTGCCGCCGCGACCACCGCGACCACCGCTGCCACCGCGACCACCCCGACCACCCCGACCACCGCGACCACCGCAGGCACCGCTGCCGCCGCGGCCACCAAAGGGGAAGAAGAGAACCGCCTCGGGCGCCGAAAAGAAAGGTGGTGCGAATGAAGGAAAAGGTACTGCAGATGCAGCTGGTGCATCTGAACATGAGTTGCATATATGGACTGAAAGACAGAGGAGGAAGAAAATGAGAGATATGTTTACCAATCTTCATGCTCTAATCCCTCACCTCCCTCCTAAGGTAATTATATTAATAACAACATTTCTTCTTTTTTCTTAATTATAATTATTAAAATTAATTCCAAAAATCTTCCATTTTTCATCTATATATTTTAATTTTAATATATCTTCTTGATGTTGATCTTTTTAAAGATCGAGAAGGCGGAAGAAGCAAAGATCCAGACGCAAATTTTCACAAAGCCCCAACATTTTTAATTTAGCCACATCATAGCTAGTATCATTTAGTGTTTGATTTTTTTGAAAAAGTTGGCTATTTTTGGTGAAACAATACATAAACAAATACAAAGTTTTGATTGAAAAGAAATATATAGTCAGGAAAGAGGAAATGCTTTTTTAATTTCTTCCTTCTTTTGATGATTGATATATAGTTTTGGGTTCTGTCTAAATCGAGTTGATTTCAGAAGAATCTTATTTCTGATCCAAGATAGATAAGTAAGATTTAACACACATGGGTTCTAGATCTGTCAAAATAAAAAAAATAAAAAATTTTCAATTTAATTCTTAACAAAGATTCCATTTTTAATATGTTTTGGCCGGAAGTACGAGTTTAATTAATTAGTATATCAAATTCAAATGTGCATGCAGGGAAACTGGAATTAATTTGATCATATATTCTTTAATAAATTTTCCTGATTTTCACTTAAATAAATTTTTATTTTATATATGCAGGCAGATAAATCCACCATTGTTGATGAAGCAGTAAAGTACATAAAAAAGCTGGAAGAAACTCGTCAGAACCTAAGGAAACGAAAGCTGGACAAATTTCGTCTTCGACTAAATAATAATTACAATTACAATTACAATATCAATAATAATAATAGTCCCTTTATTATACATAAATTCGGGAGGGGAGGTTTTTTAGGTGAGCCGGGTTCTACAAGTACTTATCGTAACATGCCTGCGCCTGTGCCTGTGCCTGTGCCTGCGCCTGCAGCATTCACTACTACTTTAGCCAAACCCAATTACATGAACCCGAACCCGATATTCACGGGCCCTGAATACCCTGCAGTTTTCAAGACATGGACTTCTCCGAATGTAATCCTGAATATTTGTGGAAATGATGCTCATATAAGCGTTTGCGGGCCCAAAAAGCCCGGACTTTTCACAGCCATATGCTTTGTGCTGGAGAAGTATAGAGTGAACATTGTTACCGCTCAAATTTCTTCGGATCGGACTAGGTGCATGTACATGATTCATACCCGTGTAAGTCCATCTACTTTCCTTTTTTTATTTAATTTTTATTTTTAATTAAATTTACTAGCCCATAGATCACCTTAATTATATCTTTTTTATACTACTTTTTTAAAATTATATAAAAAAAAAATTAAATAAATGAAAGAAACATATGTTTTGATTTATCCAAAAGATCGAAGAGACGATTTCACGGAAATTTTAATTCAAGGACTAGGGTTTCAATTTGGGTATGTTTTACGAATTTGATTAGTTTTGGCTGTGGTCTATAGTCTATACTTTAATTTCTTAATAAATTGCCTTATTTTTTCGAAATAATTTTTAGAAACGTATATGTTTTATGTATGTATAATTTTCATGTACCTTAATTAATAATGATTAGTATTTAAAAACACAAGATCTGTGCATTTTATGAATTTTTCACTACAAGAGATTTGCTAATTCACGCTAGCTAGTACATAACAAATTACATTGTAAAATTATTTTATCACTAGTTTTTTTGGTGTGAAGTTACATGTTTTACTGCACACAATTTATGAGTGTTACATTACATGAGAAATTCAAATCAATATTATATCAAAAAGACTATTTTTTTTTTAAAAACATCTTTAATCACTAATAAATTATAAAGATAAACCAACTAATTTTTTTTAAAGGGATAAACCAAATAATTATACTAGTATAAAACTAAACAAATACCAAATTACTAATTCTGGTAGGATTTGATAAATGTATTTGACAAAAAATCATATATTCCACTTTAATTAATGCATGTCATAACTATAATATCTTAATTAGCATTTGATTTTCTCGTGATTATTTCCTTTTCTATGTTGTTATAGAATTTGAGAGCATATTTTCATGTTATTAGAAATAGATATTTATATATAAATTAATTAATTAATGGATGTACATATATGTAGGCAAATGGTGGTTCTGTTCTGTTCCCACAGGCATTTCCGGTGGAAGAAATACACAAGCAAGCTGCTGCAGAAATAATGCTTTCGGTTAATTCTTAATTTGGCTTTGGCTGCAGATGGATCGATCGAGAATTAATATTACTAAAACTTAAAATTAAGGATATTCATGACTATCCTTGCATCTATTATATGTACAGCTTCCTAGTTATTACATATTAATTAAGTATGCAAAATTAAGTACTTTATATATATATATATATATATGGTACTGTATTATATAATTATCTGTTTTAATTAATTCCGGATCTCTGTACTGTTGCATATACATCCTTTTCCGTATATAAATATATATTGTGTATAGTATTAATTTAGCTTCTAATGTTGGGCAAAATTCGAGATCTCAAGTTTTATCGGTTCAAGCTTTAATTTATAATACTCTTTAAGTATATTATATGTTCATTTTGCTGCTTATTACATATTTATCACGAGTCTTGATTTTGCATCAATTTGAAAAAGTTGTACATTGTTTTGATTTTATCTATGCAACTAACAAAAACTTTCATGGATCGGATATAATTCAGTAGACACTTATATATGAACTCCCAATTTTGCCTAATTGATTTAAGGGAAGATACAGCTGCATCAGATCCCCCAAATTAAATGTATTTACAAAATAGGCTTAGGGTGAGTTTGGCCTAGCGATTCGAAAAGCAATTATAGGAGAATTAATTTTACTAAAATTGATTTTGATAATAATTGATTATAATAAAAATTAATTATAGAATAATTGCTTTTGTATAATAGCTTTTGCAAAAGTAACACTTTAGCAGCTTCTAAAATAAGCTGATTTTTTGCTTCTCGAGATCCCAAAAGCGATTATGATCTTGGGGGCCAAACACCATGAAAATCACGATTGAGCAAAATCAATTTTTATAATCTGGGCCAAACACTTCAAAAATCACAATAAAGATCTAAAAGTGATTTTATGAGGTTCAACCGCTAGGCCAAACTCACCCTTAATGTGACTGTATGATTCATTAGTTTTTTTTTTTGAGAGGCGATGCGATTCAATTGTTACAAAGACACACTCCCTCTCTCATTTGTGGTCGTTAAAGGTTTCATTAAAATGATATTAATTGTCGTGTCCTTCATCAAACTTTCTTTAAAAGGCCAAAAGATGAATGCCAAAAATGTTCTTTTAAAAAATTAGTCCACCCCATAAAGAAATAGTTAAATAAACTTTTACTAACCCTAAATTTCAGTTAAATAAATTACATGCATGAAAACATATGGAGTAAAAAGGAGGGGGAAAAGAGTAAAGGAAAATCCCTAAGGCCATCTCCAACTGGGGGGGAGGGGGGGCGCCCGGGGTTCCGGAGCCCCGAGGCTGGTCCTGCCCCCATCCCGAGCCTTGCCTGGTCGTCTCCAATGGCAGAGCTCCGGAATAGAATTAATTCCATTTTATTTTTCCGTTGCTCACTCTCATTTATTAATATTATAGTTTTAATCTTATTTTTAATATTAATATTAATAATACTAATAATTATTTACATCTTGTAATTAAATCATTAATTATATTAAAATATTAGAATTAAAGAGAGTAAAGAATTAAGTAAACTAAAATTTATACATAATAGGAAATACAACAAACAAGAAAGGAAATACAAGAAATCGGATTAAATAAACGACAAACACATGAAAATACAGCCACCACCAATATTGTAGTTAAATGATTATATTTTTTATTACAATAAAAGATATTAAAATAAAATGGGCTATTTATTTATTAATGATTTGTCCATAAATAAATTTAATTACAATTCTAATAAATTATTAATGATTTTAATTTCCAAAAAATTAATTTTATTAAATTAAATAATTGAACTAAAAATTGGTGACTACATATATTTATTAAATACTAATAAATATACAATAAATATACTAAATAAATTTTATTAAATAATTTAATTCTACATATTTAATTTAATTTAATAGGGAAATTTAATTTTATTAATTATTTAAGTATATATATTATTTTTTTCTATTTTAATTTATTAAATAAACTCTTTTTGTTTTAAAAAGAAATCGGAACCAGTCAGAGGACGTGGCATCCTCTGACTTATAGAGGGACGCGTACAATCACGCGTCCCTCTTTCTACTTCCGGCAGGTCATGCAGGCACAGGCTCCGTGAAGCCTCGGCTGCGGCCTGTTCCGGCCTCTACGCCACCCCGCCCCCGGCCTCTCCTCCATTGGAGATGGCTCCAGTCGCAGAGCCCGACCCCGCCCTAACCTCCCAACTAAGTACAGCCCGTCCCCTCTGCAAAAAGATTAATTTATTGCCCAAAGGGAAAAATCCCAAAATGGAAAAGACCGCAACAAACAAGGCCTATTCCCGATTAATCTAAAAATAGTAGATTTGGGTTGACGGGCCTCAAGTTTAGAAAGCATTAGAGGGCAAATTAAATGGGCTATGGGCCTCTGTAAATTCCAACAATCTTTTGATTGGGCCCTGTCCATGTTATGAAAATGCAACGTATGTATTGTTTTCTCTTCCTTTTTCTTGAGATGAGCAAGAGCAACATATAATCTATTCAAAGAAATGTTCCGGAGTGAACCGTGAACCATATATTTGGAGATCATGCATAGTCAAGAACTAGATTTCGTTTTTCTTCTTTGGTATATTTATGTCAAATAAGTATTAGAGTTAAAACTAGAATTACTCGGAAAAATTCAAAATATCTTTTTTTTTTTTTTTTTTTTTTTTGTGATTAATTAAGTTATTCTAGTTTAAATAAAAACAAACTTCTTGTTTGTGATATATAGAATTTTTAATCCATAGTTATAGTTACTTTTATCGGAATAAGGAAGAGATTTTTGTTTTCGCTGGTTTTCCTTAGGTGAACATTACATAGAGTTGTGTAACTAACAATCAAGCCTAGCCTTTTGAGTTTGGAGAGGAAAAAAGAAAATAAGGCAAAGGTTGGACTAGTTCTAAGTTATAACTAATAACTATATTGTAACCCCGCCCCCGCCCCCGCCCCCGCCCCCGCCCCCCTCCCCTCCCCTCACCCTTTTTTCTTTTTTCTTTATCTATTAGACTAAGGGACGGATCCAGGATTATAGAGTCGGGGAAATCGAGTTTATACATCGCTATAACTAATTGACAATGCTATTCAATATATTTTATTTGTATAGAATGTATTATCAACGAGAACTCTATATATTAAATTGAAAATGCTAAAATAATTGAATAAAAAACTAGAAAAATTATATACGACGTTCTTTATATCATAAAAAATTCTTAGCATTTTTATTCTCAATGTGAGTAATCAAACAATTCGCAAGGTAGTAATCTTTTGTCTCGTTTCTAATATTGTTGATAATTGTTGCTTTTGTTGTGATGGTAACATGAAAAACTAAGATTGAGCAAATCAAACAATCTTTCAAAAGTTACATTATAGACTTTCTTATACTTTTTGATGGTAAATTTAGCACAAAAACTATTGATAACCATGTCTAAATTAAGTCTAAACAAATGTTTTAATTTATTGCATAAAGTAGGTGTTATTGACAATTTAGCATGCATATATATTTGCCTTTTTATTAGAATTGTCATTGATATATACGGAGTATAAGAAAATATACTTTTGAAACTTTGAATTACATTAGTGGTTCAATAATAGGAGTATAAAATAGCAGTACTAATTTCTTAAAAAAAAAAACCAAAATTGTAGTTCTAATCTTTTTTTCTAAAATTCTTCCCCCTCCCCCCCCCCCCCCCAAAAAAAAAAAAAGTAGTGACATTCTTCCTTAATTAGACTGTGTATTTACAGTTCAAACCAAAAAGTGCAAAGGGTATAGATCCTCCTCCCCAGTGTTATGTCTTCAGCAGGATTCGAACTTGAGTCTGGCATCTGAAGATCGCAAGTCATTACCACTTAATCCAACCACCTTGAGTCTATATTGTACCTAGATCTCTATCGAGTGTAAATATGTTAATAAAAGACTAATCAATCAAAATATAAGTTCAATTATATTTACACAAGTAGGATTCGAGCCTACGACCAATTGTTAATAGCTGACCGCTCTATCACTGAGCAACTGAGGAAGAACGAGAGATTAGATCTCATAGAGTTCAATTCCCGTTCTCAACCCATGACCAATATGAACTCGAATCCTCTTTCATTTTGTAATTGAATGAGTGCGATTAAACTAAGAATGATACATTAATCCAAATTTATGCATAATTTGTACCAGGATTGAAAATAAGTATTTCTTTGTAACATAAACCAAAAATAGTACATGCATAATTAAAAATTAATACTTGTTGGCACACGCCTTGAAAATTTGTTCCCCATTCACATCATGACATAGAATTATATAAAAAATCGATCAAATTGTATGGATCCAATCATAACCAAAATATCCAAAACATAATTAAAAAAAAAAAAAAAATTCTGGAGCTCATTGATGGTTCTAGTGAAAATTTACCCAACTCTTGTCTTCAAACACAGAATTAAATTCTTTATACCCATATATTCTTGTTCTATGTCTACATATATGGAGAAAAAAAAAAGTTGGGACATAATGTATATTAGCACCAGTTGCCGACAAGAAATGGAAAAATCCGAAGCCCATGTGAGATTCCATTTCCATGGTCTCCCTTTGAACATAGGAATAACTATTTATACCACATATATATTTTTCAGACATTTTGTGGTTAACAATTACATGCCATTATTCCGAATGAACAACCTTTTTATATGCATATGCATGCGCCTCTATTCCTTCCAGCAATATTTGGTCAAAGGAAGTTGAACCATCAATTTATATACTAAGTGTTTTACCCCTTGGACACTCATTGTCCTTCTACATAATATTGCCACTATCATTAGAATTATACAAGCAACTTTGGGAGAAAAATATTACCAAAATAAGTTTTTTTTTTTATATTAAAAAAAATGAGAGTGGGAGCGATTATATATAGTAGGTTGCTATTGTTAACAATGATCAATTCCTGTAAATGGTCACTCAAATGTTACTTAAAATCGCAAAAACTTAAGACGTAAAAGAAAATTTGCATATAGTCATACAAACAAAATATCTTACTGTATTATTTATCAAGTTAAAGACTTACTACTTATATTATGGTTGCGAGTTTCTTCGAATTTCATTGTTATACCTATTGATACAATGTCGATGCTATTCATTGTTTATTTTACCAGAAACATTGAGTATGGTAAATTTCGATTGCCAACAAGTAAAATAATTCATATTTTCCTTAGTTTATTTATGTTTATGCATTTTATATACACTTGACCACATGGAGCATCACCTCAACTAAAATCATGAAAAAAGGTGCACATAAAAGAATATTGAATACAGATTGCGATATTCTTCAAATCTTTTTTCTCTTTAAGAAAAAAATACTTCCTGCTCAAAAAATAAATCTTACATACAAAAATACAGAGATCCCCTTTATGTACCCAATCTAAATCATTTTAAACCTATTTCCCTTTAAACTGCAAATAAAATTTAAATTTAAGAAAAGAAAGAAAGAAAGAGAAAAAGAAAAAACTAAAATAAAATAAAAAAGATTAATACGGAGCGACGTCGCTTCCTGCGAAATCATCCGAATTCGTAAACGAATCATGTGGCCACGAATCCCGCAGTAACTTCAGCAACATTTGCGCTTTACGTTTCGCCCTCTCCGTGCAACCGCTCTGCACAAGCAGCAACAGCTGAGTCAACACGCCAGCAGCTACCGCGTCTCGCTGAGCTAACTCCGACGCCGAACAGAGCGACAACAAAGCCCCAGCCGCATACTCCGTCGCACGATCGGAAATCTTCAATATGATTTTCACCAACAGCGGCACCGTCAGGGCGTGCGATGCAAACGCCGCGCAACCCGACGGAATCCTGCAAAGCAGCTCCACCGTCGCCAGCGCTCTCTCCGAATCGCACTTCTCAAACTCCGCCAGCCTATCAATCAACGCGTCCACCGCCCCCGCCGCCACCGCCTTTAGGCGGTGCTGTTTCACGAGGCACAAAGCGAAAAGCGCTTTGATTCCGATCTTCAACGCCCTTGGATAAGCCAATGGATAATTTAAGATTCCTACAATTCCATCGAATATGCCTTCGGCGCCGCTGATTTGGCATCGGAGCTCCGGCGATCGTATCCCCGCCACGACGGACTCAATAATCGCTGCCGAGTTGACTCGGATGTCAATCGATGAATGAAACAATAAATTTACCAAATACCCGACCCGATCCGAATCGGAAGCGACGTACATACACTCAGATTCCGAAAGCGTTAACATCGATAAAATCGCGAGCGACTCGTGATTTAATTCGGACGGTTCAGAGCCAACATCAGCGAAAACAATTGAAAGCAAAATCTCACGTGCGTTGCTAGCGGCAATAACAGAACGGTTTTTATCCGAGTCACGTGCTAATCCTCTCAACCTCCTCAGTGCCGAGACTCTCAAACTATACGGGCTCGATCCGGACGACGCCTGGTTCAATAAGGTCCGAACCAGAACCGGTTCGGCTGGTTGCTTCGGAGTTGGTATTCGTTCGACTCCGAAAGACCGATTAGCGACGCACCAATCCTGAATTAATCGCCGGAGTGTATGGTTTGGAATGAGCGTGAAATCTGTGAGAGGGACCCGGGTGACCGGACATGTTGTGTTACCGGTGGCGACCCAGGATTCGATGCTTGAACGGTCGTACGTTTGACCGGTACAAACGGTGACCGGGTCACTCATCAGCTCTAATGAAATTGGACACCGGAAGTAGTACGGGATCTGTACGTTAATATCCAGAGGCTCTAAACTTGCAGGCATGTTCTTTCTTCTCACACTGGGACCAATTATTATTATTATGTGCGTGATTATATATCGAAAGAAAAATAAAAGGGAAAAATGAATAAAAGTGATACTAAATCAAAGAAGACTGCAAAAATTCTCTCTGAATATGTTAGGGGAGTGATGGATGGATTATATACGAATGGGAACAGAGGGACATTGCTCTGTGTTTTTATTCTGACCCATTTGTACTATATGTATAATGTATGTATTGTATCCCATTTCATCCGCCCACACGTGTGGTTTATTTACTCGTGGGAATAGTTGTTTTGTATTTTTAACCATGGTTGGGTTGGTGGGTGTTTGATGGTCAAACGGAATGTGTGTGGGGACGCATCTTTCTTTTTTGTTTTTCCCTTAAAAAATCGAACTCACGTTTACATCACTTGGAATAAATTGAGAAAGGTCCTTTTACTCATTGTTTATTTCAGCTTTAACTGTGATTATGTTGGGTTGATTTAGTTGTCCTTTGTGTTTTTACCTTGTTGAGTTGCTGTATCCATTCTCTCAGTTGTGCTTGGTTCAACAAAGAGGTTAAATAAAATACATATATATGCAGTTGAACAAAATGCTTATCATTGTGACCTAATATGAGTACTAGTCTTTATTTGACATTGCATATTAGTGTAATTCTAATCTAAATCTGATTTAGTTGAACCCTCCGACTTGTTTGAATCTGAAACATTCACGAGTAAAGTGCAATTCATTGCCTTGTGATTGGATACCGTCGTATCGATTGAGTGACCAATAATAAAACATGTATGAATTAAAGCACTTGTCTATCACTTGCATTGCATTGTGGTTGAATGAATTCGACAAAGCGAGGTGTGCGAATTTAACATATAAAGTGATGCCTAAAATATAGTTAATGACAATTTACTACATGTGATATTCATAATATTCGATTCACTTGTGATTTGAAATAATCTTATAAAAATTTCACACCGCCTCTTTGACATTTTAAGATATGACACTTTACCCCATCGGTTATGATAATGTGCCAGTTAAACACCCTCTCCCCCCCCCCCCCCCCCCCCCAACTCTCCCGGTGTTATGGTATATGTGATATTTTACACCCAATGTTACAAAAACGCTTTGCATACCACTCTCAATTTCAGCAAATGAGTTACAAAAGCGCTTTGCATAACTTAATATTTTCATGGGGAGTAAAATGCTATTTTCCAATTCAAGGGGATGGGGTAAATTGGCATTAGCTCGCTTAAAATATAACTACTAGTCTCTATTTGTCATTAATTCTTAGAGTATTAGGAATCATGAGTCTTGAAATTTGAACGTTTATCCCTAGCTAATTGAAATATGAAGGTTTATCCTTTAATTTTTTCACTGACTATACCGAAAGTGTTTTAATGGGTTTTTCTTTTGCAGATTATATTGAAGGTGTGATAGAAGTAGTATAAAATTTGAACATATATCAATTAAAGCTTTTAATTTTGGTTGTGGTAGGAGAACAACAATGTTTGACCATCCTAACAAGAAAAAACATCCATTTATAGCTGCATAAAACTTACCTAAAATGGTTAGTATTAACGAGACATATCACATATGTAGCCTAGCACAAGCATGTATATATACATGTATATATATATATATATATATATATGCCTTTGAAAATGGAAAATAAAAGTTTGGCTTTCAGAAGAACAATTAATTTCTTTCCCCAGTGCTTTTTATAAGGCAGATAGATGTTTACTTGAAACTGCAAAAATACAGGACATTTCAAATACACATACATCAAATTAGAAACTATATTTATGAGGATTTATCCCAAAGGGCTCTTTTCATTAAATCTCCAGGAATATGACAAAAGTAGGAAAATTTCAATATACTTGACCGGACCACACTACACAGATCAGATCTTCCTAGTGTATATATTAATATATATATATATATATTAATATATTCACTATTCAGTATATAAATAAATAAGCTTAAGTTTAAGTTTGTAATCGATATTTGATATATATCCCAATGACAAGATAAGTGTCATAAAACAAGTTTAATTATTGTAGTTGTTGAGCTGAAATTTTGGAAAAAGTTTTTCATAGATTTTAGTTAAGGGGAGGGGAGAGGTCAATGGTCATTGAGTAGGAGTAAATGAAAATTAGTTGGACTGGAAGCTCATCTTGGTTCATTGATTACAAACAATGTAATACTGTAATTAATAAATAAGACATTTATAGGGAGTACTACTCCAGTCCAGTCCAGTCCACTATGTTAGTTTTGGAGATTCCCAAGATAAATTTAGCTACTAGAGTTATTCAAACTTAGCTAATAGGAGTAGTAATCTAATCTCGTACTACAAATTAACCAACCAAATGTGGCATTATTGACCAATACATTAACACTCGCTCTCCTGATAGGTTGGTCGGTTGCACGGGATAAGGTAGGAAAGACCCAGGCTAGAATCTCCAAATCCAATGCAAATAAAACTGATACAAAATAATTCAACTGAAATAAAAAAATGTGAGAATTACTATCGAACTTACTTATGTAATGACAAAATAAAAATAAAAAATCATCAAAATAATTATTAAATGGATTGAAAAAGGTTTAGAACAGTACAAAGACAGAAACCAGCAGCACATTGATACTAGTATATAAGTATATTATTATTACTTATTAGTAGGGGTGGGGTAGGGGGTCTGGTGGAATTGATGGGAGTGGTCAAAGGTCAAAGATGAACAGAGGAATGTGCGGGGGACAGCCAGGTTGTCTTTTTTGCTCTCTCTACTCTCTACTTAATTTATCTATTTCCCAGTCCAAGCTAAGGATTTCTCTCTTCGATAACATTAATTAATTAATTAAATAAAGATGAATTATCATCGTCGTTTATATCAATTCCTCTGATCATTCAATTATACTCCTAATTTATATATAGGACATTTTAATTAAACATAAGAATAGAGAATGACTCAGACGACTGACTACATAATAGATTTAATGGAGTAATTAAATCAAATTAATTATAATTAACTAAATAGAAATTGCACTAAGTAATTAAGTAGGGTTGGTTTGGTTGTGGTTGGGGAGTTTAATTTCTGTTCTTCCTTCTTTCGATCGGGTGAGGATTTCCTTAATTAATTGCCAAATTAACTACGTACGTACATGTTTGTTATTTACAAAGATGATTAATTATTAAGTAGGTTCCAGTTCCACAACATGGATCCGGACCACTTGATGTACTACTCTATTCTATTGGGTTAAAGATCGAGATCGAAGAGAATCTATTATATTCTGTTTTATCCATAGCAATAGCATCGATCTTCTTTTCTTTTTGGTTAATGTAAATAAATATTACACTGTAATAATTTTATTATTTATTTTATTAATTAATGTTGAAGGCTATGTATGCATGTTTGACTATTAATTAGTTGTTCCATATATATATATAAGGAGTGGAGTGTGTACGTACGTATGCCACATAACATTAACATAAAGAATGCATTTTACTTGAATCTAGTTTGTGTGTATTTATGAGCAAGAAATGAGTGATGTACCCTGTTGGATATAATATATATAGTGATAATTAAAAGAGATGGGACTTGTATATTTTATATTTTATTACTAATTACTATATATAAATAAATATATATAGTAGAAGGGAAGGGATGCCTCCAAAAGAGGAGAGGACCGCTGTTTGTCTGTGGTCAACCGGGCAGCTGGGTTGGCCGGACAACTTAAACCTTTGGTTTGTTCCTGATGCACGTGACAAACAACACGTGTTCCCCAGCTCATCTACACCCAAATTTAAATCCTTTCCTTTCCTTTCCTGCTCTGTTCTGTTCTGTTCTGTCACACACGAGTGAGCGACCGAGCGAGAGGTTTTTGTCATTCTACCTACATCTACCACTTCTATTCTACATTTCTACTAATTTCTTACACTATTATTATTATTATTATTTGTTGAAGGCTGTGGAGGACATATTTATTTTAGGTAACATAAAATGGGCTTATTTGAAGCGTTTCCCTACATAGCAAATCATGCATGGTACTAACATATGGATCAATGAGTTTTGATTTGAAAATATTGGTTTGGATGATTTCGATAAATCCTTTATTTAAAAATCGGTTTAGATAGAGTTAGAATTAATATTGAGTTTTGATGATTTTGAAAATTTAATATATATGTACGTACGTAATTTGGATTGAACTCGGGTGTTGGGGTTTTAGGGCAATAAGTAGATAGATGATAATTGTCAAACCGATGATTTTCACAAAATTTGTGATGAGGAAAAATAAGTAGTAGGCGTTGAATCAATGATTTTTATAAAGTTTAAGATGATCGAAGAAATGTTTGATAGGTTTCAATGGACTACGTTTGATTTGGAGTTAAGATGAGTCTCATACAAATACGAAATGCCACAACGGAATGATCATATGAACCCCTATATATTTCCGAACTCCTCATTTACAAATTATAAGGCTGACAAGATTGTGAAAGTAAACAGTGTTGCTACCAATTTATTACTACTTCATAAAAAGGGGAATGGTTTAAGGTAAAAGGATAAACTTAAAGTTAAATGTATTAATTAAAGAAGAAAAAGGTTTTGGAGTGTGTTGCTTTAAGGTATTTTTCGAATATAAAATGACTTAGCTCCCAACATGTCTTCTTCATGTCATGGACCAGTTGGCTTCTTTCACTTGGTCTAACTTTTACATTAACAATTCAGATGCTAATCTTTATCTTTTCCTTTTTTTTTTTTTTTTTTTTTTCACACCTCACCTCCCCCCCCCCCCCCCCCCCCCCCCCCTTATGATAGAATGAGTAGAGTGTCAATTATCCAAAAAAAAAAAAAAAAAAGAATGAGTAGTGTGTCTATTGACTCAAATCAACTCGTGTCATTGCTCAAGTGTATATCAACTGCTTGAAAATATTAATTGTTCTTAGTTCATATATCATGCCCATATATTTGGTGCATTTAGTTACTCTTGAAAAATACACAATTATACACCCTTGTGTTACGTAGCATTCTCTTATTTGATTAGGAGATGAAAAGAACGTGATAATTTATCACAAACTAGATTTGATCGAACTCGACAAATGTATATTGCTTTGAAATTAGATAACTTTGACTAGTTCATGTTTGAGCAAAAATTCTATCTAAAAATTGTTACCATGTATTTGACCGAATAAAAATGTCAATCCATGTGAAACCCAATAATTAGAGAATGAAAAAAGGGCATTAACCATTTCATTTTGAGGTTAAATTTTCTAAATATTGACTCTCATGATCATGATATTAAGTGAAGTGTACGTCTAACCACCATAAATTAGCTATAGGGAGTGTGTTGATCAATTACACGAATTGTGCTACAAGTATTGAGTTTTTCCTGCCTTACGAAATACTGTTAGCAATTACTACTCTTTCCGTTCCATTATTTTTACTCCATTAATTTCAATATTCGGTCAAAATTTTCAATCATTTAAGTGATTTATCATGTTATATTATTCACATTTGATGTGTATTAGACTTTTATAATATTAATATATATGGTGTCATATGATATTATCAACTTATTAGTACAATATATTAATTAAATTATTTTTTTATAAATTTAATCAAATTGACTGATCAACTATACCAAGAAATAAGTAAAAATAGGACGGAGAAAGTATATATTACGTAGCTATATGATTATATAAAATCTTGCTAATGAATAATCTTT
Source organism: Penstemon barbatus (assembly GCA_003313485.2). NCBI lineage: Eukaryota > Viridiplantae > Streptophyta > Magnoliopsida > Lamiales > Plantaginaceae > Penstemon > Penstemon barbatus. Next base: position 85,527,726 of record CM064884.1, on the reverse strand, counting down.
TTAAGTGGATACGGTTCTCGAAAAGGATTGGACAAAAGAAAATATAAAAAGAAAACAAACTTTAATTTGATTAAATTGTACACAACCCTATATAACTTCTTACATGCTTTAATAATGAAGGTTTAGCGTAGGGTAAAGGTTGATTTTTTTTTACTCTTTAGATGCACTTTTTGTGATTAAAGAACTAATTAGTATTTTTTTGTTTAATAAAAAGTATTTAAATCCCATTGCACGATTAGAGTGCATGTAAAGGGAGTAAACGCCTAGTTGGCTTGTGAGATTCGACCTATGAATGACAATATAAACCAAATCTTTATATGTGGTCCAATTATGAAATAATTGAATCCGCTTTTCCACATGGCAGTCGTGATAATCAGTGGAGTCATTATGCAAAATTTGATGTGGTCCAATAAATGTGACTTTTTTTTTTCTTCTAATTTAAATAGAGAATTGCGATATCTTATTTCTAATTTTTTGTGATTTAGCTAGCTAGTAGGCTCCTCAGGACGTTTGGAAGGGAATGCATTGGTTTTACAAGTTCTTTTGAGATTTAGGTCAAATTAGATTTGATAAAAATATACAAAAAAGTTCATCAAGCATTTTCAAAGTGTGGCTCGTTCAATGTGGTTTTTGAGTTCGATTAATTAGAATAAATTAATATATAACTTTAATGAAGATTCAAGATTTTCAACTTTCATGTATTATTTGACTTACATGAGTTTATTTATTTGCACCTCTGAAGTAACATAATATATATATAGATCAATTTTGTTACGAAATCTAAACAAGTTTTACTTGAAAAAAATGTATAGGAAAGCATGCAGTCATTCAAATTTCCTCTTTGTCCATAGAAAAAATGTCTCCATCATGAATTTGTTAACTAATAATTTCTATATTTAGAAAATAATTTATAAAAAAATAGGTAAAGGATGCGTGATATGCAATTCATGCAGTCAAACTTATGGGCAAAACCGAAATGAATGGATCTATTCACAAGTCAAGGATAATAAGTGCTGCAAGCAAAGCATGCGTATGCAAAATCTAAGCAACCACAAAATATAATTAAAAAACATTAAAATAATTATGCCGATAGAGAAAATTATTTATAATCATGCTCTACATTTCACATTATAAAAAATGTACTGTATATAATAAATTTTTTATTGTGAAATATCTTCAATTATTAATTAACAACTCAGCAACATCACCTTCGTGGAATTTTCCTTGTGTTCGAAGATCAGTAATAGTGTGTGTAAATAAATATTTAATTTGGTGCATGTGAGATGGTTGTTGGTGTTTTCACTACTTTCAAATTTTTTTTTTTTCATATTTTCTCTAATATGTATTTTTGTTCAAGTTAAATAGTTAGTTTATGCAACTTCTTGTTTCATTCTTGGTCTATTTGTGTAGAACTGATTTTCAGAAAAGCAACGAATTAAACGTAAGTGAATAATATTATTTTTGTTTGGTTTTAATTTTGTTGTTTTTAGAATCATATGAAAATTAAATTTGATAAAATGAAATTGGATTGCAAACAACAAAGTGGGCTTAGATTACCTTTTTCCTTTTCCTGGTAACTAAGTTAGACTGCTAGTTCATCATTATCCAGAGCCCATGCATTATGGATTGATTAAATCTTACTTATTTTCTTGGTCTAAATGTGAACCCAAGACCTAAAGCAAACACGCATAATGGGTGGAATATCCTATTCAATTCCTATATATAATATAATATAATATATTTATTATATTGCTGGATACATATCACGGGTGATGTAAATCATATATTCTCCGACACGATTTCCTCTACCGAAAGTGTAGTATTTTTTTTTTTTTTTCTTCTGCCAATGGTTAATTCATGGTTTCTGTACTTTAATTAAATTAGTGAATCAAATAGATTTGGTAAATGTGCTTAATTTGAAGGATTCCTTTGAGCTTATCTACCTTGAACTCCCAAATTGTCAACAATTCAGAGTATTGAGCCCTGCGCACTATTATAGTAATTAAATTGTTGGTTCTATTCTATCTATGCTATATGATTTTCGATTTTCTTTTAATTAAATATCATCTAATTTTAATACTGTCTCCACATTCATCCAAATAGAATTCTGACTAGGGGCCCAACTATACAATATGGGCTCTAACAATATTAAATGTTGGGTTTCTTAAATATTGAGCTTGGTCCATGTCCAGTTCTTTCATTAGACCAACCCGACTTGTCCTACCTAACCCAATTAATTCAATATAGTTTAGTTCTTACCTTATTTCTTCCTCTTTTAGATAAAATTTATATGGGTTGGGTTGCCTGCCCAAACCAGCCCATACGCAACCCTCAATTTATACTTGGACCAGAATAGCAAATATGTTCACTAATTAGAAATCTTCAGTTTAATTGAATTTAGCACACACACCATAACATATGTGAACATGCATGGTAACCAAATACATGAAGTTCAAAAGTTAAGAGACAGTAATAATAATTGACATAGATGCATGTCTTGATGAATATTGCACCTCATAAGTTGGAGCCAGAGCCAGAGCCAAAGCCAGTACTAAAAAAATGACTGAAACGATGAGAACAATATACACAGATGAGATCACTACTCTACTTGTTATTTCAAATTGTGGAATTAATAAAGCATGAGTGTAGGTCCGCGTTTTGACTTCTGAACCCCGTGCTTACAAAAAATCCGCTGCATCAAACTATTTCATCTACCTATTTTAACAATTCACCCGTTCTCTAAAAGGAAAACACTTACTGGATTAATAATTCAAGAGTTCTCTACTTTCTGTCTCTAAAAGATCCACAAAGCAACTCGTAGTATTAGAAGAATGGACTTCACAATAGCAGAAATGCGATAATAAAAAGTACGCTATACATCCATTGCAATTCAGTAGGTCTGCTGTCAAATTTTCCGAAGCTAGTTTCATTTTTTACTGCAGAAGTCGGGGTGATACTTGCCTGAGGTAGTTCGCATGCTCCAAAAGTCATATTTTCCTGCATAAAAAATTATGGTTTACTTCCATTAGTAAAGCATTCTATTACATTTATATTCGTTTATAAAGCATTTGTACCTTGAAAATCTCGACCAGACAAAAAAAATTCACCCATTATGAAAATTTACAAATTTTAAAGAGATCCATCTCAGAATTGCAAACCTTGCAAAGGGATATGCTTTTGCAGCCACAAACTAGTTGACCATTTGCTGTATCTACTGCTTCAGATGCTCCTCCAGCATCGCTTCTCTGCAAGATTTTACATCCCAGAATTTTAATCTTTTCTTGAAAAGTATTGCACATGTCTTGGATTTACGGCTTATAGTTTGTGTGAGATTTTCTAGTACATACAATGTACCTTGTAAAAATCAACGGCGATGAAATTAGGCCACCTTCCACCAGTTGCTTGATAACATGTATTCATCATGCTAATTAATGGAGCAGAATTGTGTTTGCAAGCTGTTGCTACATCGGGATTATCGGGAAAATAGTTCATTACGACTAGGGATCTTGATGTTACATTCATAGCAGGTGATTCTGCACGGTTTGGACAAGATCCAGCTACCATTCCACCATTACCATCTGCAAGTACACAATCCAACCAAGATAAGGTTGCAAGACTTTAGTAAATATATAATCTAAGGCGTTGGTTTGTAGAAAATGCTTACATTGATTTTCTACAAAGTATTTCCAATCGTAAGCAATGCCTTCTGAAGATTCTTTAGATGATTTAGAAGTGAATACTACTAAGCGCTGATTCCGTTGGACCATATCATCGACTGTTGGCCACTCTCCACCATTTTTTGGCATTCGAGATACTGGAAACCAGAATGGTCTCAAACCAGCGGCATTAAACACCTTTGTCAGGCCGTTGGGAGATGCAACATAATCTTCAATGATTATGGTGACTATTTCAGTAGGATTTGATGTAAGAAATTGTTGGACCTCTTTCAAAACATTTATTGCAGGTTGCTGGCAAGCAGGATTCAGTAGATTAGGTATGCAGTAAGAGCTTAATAGTTTCAGTAAGTGTACTGATATACTCTTCTAAGTCCAGTAAAGAAAATGTCTTAGGTAACTATATTAATTACATCCTCCTTCCACATACTTACAAAAGCTGTGTAGTTGTAGCACTTCCCGCCAAATGAGTGGCATAACCAGATATCATTTTCGAAGTCATACATATCAAGCATCAACCCTCTAACACCATTCTGTAGGGAATGAAACCATCAAGTACAGCTTAATCAGTCAAAATAAATTCAGTGAAAAGGAAAAAAAACTGATAATTTAATTATTTCTACAGATGCTCCAATTATCTTACAGGTTAGTTATTAGCATATATTGTGTCCATACTGTAGCAGAAACATGTTTCAAATTAGGTCGGATTGTACTTGGGGACAGAAGTTTTTATTAGAATTGGTTTTCTACTATTTCTAAATTTTGCACTTTGACTAAGGCTCCCAACTTCATAAGGTCAGCTCACTCTGAATTGAGTAAAGTCACCAATCCTAATGCATCAAAAAGTGTAGGACTTTGCTTTTACTGCAATCTGTGACATGCTTCTGTGTATGACCCTCTACATTTCTTAAATGTGACAATCCTTAGATTAGAAATGAAGCATGCTTGAGGATTTTTAAAGACGAAAACACTCACTATACAAATCTTTGTTAAAACTAAAAGCTACTTGTAAATTCTTGAATTTAATAATAATATTTGTGTAGTGTGCATATTGTTACCTCACTACAGTTCACCTAACCTTGCACTTCAACATGAAGTCTAATAAATAAGCTTGAAGCATTTGCAGACTTGGGCCATTTGAAAGATGCCAATGCTGTCACTAATGTAACAAATTGGTAGAATTTAATTGTTCCAGCAATAAAATATTCATGTGAATCATGTGCTACCCATCTTTAAGCAATTAGTGCTAAATTTTCACATAGTTTAATATAAAACTGCCACGCTGTGATACTTATGTCGTACTGTAGCAAGGATATTTGTTTATTTGTACAAAGCTAAAAGTTAATTATTTATTAAGTCAATCAAATATTTAATTAGTTTAAAAAACAAATCACATGCGACAAACATTCATCCATCCATGGAGAAGAATAATCAATGACAACTACCAACCCTCAACCACCACAGTCCTACTTTTTGTCCTGGCAACAGCACATATACAGAAACCCATTTACACTTACAGGCAGCGAGAAAGGACACACAAATTGAAGCACTTACATTAAGTTGATCGGTTATGGAGTCTTGTTGATTCTGCGGTGATAAAATGACGCTTCCTGTTGCTGACCTAGCCCCCAATCTAGCAAACGCATTGTGCGTCGTTAACCACGAGTACCGATTAAATGGCAATCCTTTCACCTAACACCCAATCACATCAAAATAAAGAGGTGGAAAAATTAGGGACAATTGGTGACAATGTGTAAGAATCCAGTGCGAACCAACCTTAGAGAGGGGATTGATCGGCTGCATTCGAGTGCACCGTGGCCTGACATTACCATTTGCAAGGCAAGTCTCGCAGTGGAGCCCTGCATCACAGTTTTTGTTCGCGACGCACGTTGTTCCTTGCTTCAAAAATCCAAATAAAATCGTATCAGTAAAGAGAATACAAAGCGTGTGAGTGAGCAAAATGCAGAAGAAGAAAGGATTAAAATTACCTTCAGGCAAGTGGAATTACCAAAGAGAAAAACCGCGAAGAACAGCATCCGCATATAGGAACGCATCATAAAATCGAATCTCTCTCTAACCTACCTGCACAATAAAATGCAGAAATATATATATATATACATATAGATACATACATATATGCGTGAGTGTGTATTTGCTTGTTTGTTTGTTTGTGTGAAAATGTGAAATGAATATATGTACTATTACCAGCGAAATTCAAAAGATGAAGAATGATTTCTCTCTCTAAAACAAACTGGCGTGAACTTTTGCAATTTCAGTTAAGAGGAGAAGGAGATAGACCTCTGACCTATAGCATGTACGTCGGCCTATTTATAACAGATGGTTTATCCCTACGCTTAAACCTTTCTTAAACATCTCATAGTTTTTTTCTTTCTCTACCTTACAGTTAAGTATTGTGAGTAATTATGTTTTTTTATTTTTCAAAAAAAAAATATACTATTTATATATATATATGCTTTTTTATTTATTTATTTATCTGGATTTTAACGAAAGTATTATAGTATAATGAATTCGACTAAAACAAATTAACTAAACCTTCCTTCTAAGTTCTAACCTTTATTTTTTTTTCCTTTTTCTTTTGTTAAGCATGCTAGTATTGCGTGCTAGAAGGTTGTTTGAAATAAAAACGGGAACACATTTTCTTTATTTTATGTAACATATATAGAAGAATTAATGATCATTATTGATAAGCCAAAAAAATAGTAAATTTAAACTTGTATTTGTCATAGACTTAAAGATTGATTTATATAATATATTATATGGTTTAATAATTCGGTAGGTATACTGACCCTAATATGATATTTTTATGACAGAAAAATTAGTTCAGCTAATTGCGGCCTCAATATTTCCTAATTTTCGCATGTGGCTTTTAAGCGAAAATGAATTAGTCGTTCGTTTTTACTTTTTTCTACCTTTCCTTCTATTATTATTCAATAAACTTGGAGAAAAGAAAGAAAGAAAGAGTAAAGGAAAGAAAACAGGCATGGAAAGCCTTCCAGGCAATGTTGCTTGAATCCTGATGAATACGTATATAATTGTTGACGTAACTTTTGAATTGGAGAAGTTGATTTTGTAATTTTAAGTGCAAAAACAAAATAAAATGGGCCACATGACATGGCTATCAATTCACTGATCTTTTCATTCATGAATCCAATCAACTTAAAAATAATTCATAATGAAATTGTTTATTAGGGACTTTTATTGTACCCAATGAACCACCATTGATTGTTGTTCAACCTCTTCTCATATGGAGGTGGTGAAAGAAAAGCCAGTAAATAATTTTACAATGTCTCGCCAATTTGTTGCCATTACAAAAGTACATGTTAGTTAACAAGATCAAATTTTACATCAAGCTAACAGACTTGAAATATTTTCTGTTGCTGATAGAGTGAAAGCTCTTTGTACAGTTATCATGCTGAAATCCCCACATCACCAAATCTGAAATTAAAATCATAGGGGCCATAAATATCCAAATATTATCATGCACAAATTAGTTTTACAACTTCAAAGTTCAATACTAACTAACTAGCAGATGCCACAGTATTTCAAAGTCGGAATTCTCTTTTGTCTTTGCAACTCGACATTACTTCTTTTAGATGATGAAGATGGCAGAAGTTATAACTAATAAGAGGTAATTAGTTGATGCATAGTATATGATAGTGCACGGTTTAGTAGTAACTCACGCATTTAGGCAGTAGGATGTCGTTTATAAGCATCAATTTCCCCGTTGCCCAATTCTCCAATGGCAGCCTGCAGATATAGCAAGCTACTTTTTGAGTTCAAGAGAAAAGGAGTCGAACCAAACAATTATACATAACAATTAAGGCCCATTGCAAATACTATCTTGACTCAAAATGAGATCATAATTCCTTTGACCACCATATCCTTCCCATATGACCTCTTTCAATAATCATATTCAAGAATCGAGTTATGAAATAATTTTAGGAGCAGGTTCCATAAAAGGTGGAGAGATAAGATCATTCGATTGAAAGCAATAACTTTCATTTTCTAATACTAAGAATCAATAATTTAAATGAAATTTAATTTACAGAGAGATCTCATATTTTCAGTTGATCACTCACTATGTCAATCAGAGCCAGCATTCTTGCATGAGTGTTACAGTAAGTATTCAAAAGTAAACATACAACAAAAGTTAGACTATCAACAAAATTAGACAAATATTGCATTCCTTCATCCAGCATAAAACTTCACTTAAAAGAAATGAGCCTACCTCAGGCCTGATGTGAATGAAATGTGATTATGCAGGAAAGGTAATCTTCTTCTAGCCACCAAAAGCAACTAAAAACTTCCTTTTACTTACTGGCTCTTCTTGCAATGTGAATACGTCTCTCACCTTTTCTAGAAGCTCTTCCAAATGATTTACACCAAACCTCACATAATCAAGTTGTCTTTTGTATCTTTGCTGATATATTGCCTCAAAACAATCGAGAAAAATCCGACAAGAATAGCTCACTAATATCTCTTCTAGCTCATATCTAAACTTACTGAGACTTTGGTCAATTATTTGAGTACGACCATTTGTTGACTCCAATTTACATTTATCTGCATCATTCTTACAACCATTTTCACCAAGAACCACTCTTTCTTCATCTGATAACTCATCTGAAGATCCGACTCCACCCATTAAATCAATGTTTTCTTCTTGAGCTTCCTTTCCTTTATTACCCCTCCTTGCTAAAATCACCGGAGGGCAAAAGGGTCCGGGTTTCGAGTTCCGTAGGCAAACAAACTTCCTTTGGCCTTTTCCCTCTATAGCAATCGAATCAGCCATTTTCTTAAGAAGATGTACAAGCTTTAAAGCCCCATATTCAGAAACGTACAAAGGCCTCCCATAATTTTTTTGATAATCTGCAGGAAGACGAGTTAGTGGCAAACTCCCCCCCGACAATTCAAGTAACTTAATAAGTTGTCCCCTCAAGCCATTTAGATCTCCTGGTTGCACCCACGTCAAGTCATTCTGATTAGAAGCAGGAACTTCATTTAAACCATATGGAAAACTATATGATCTTGATGTTGTAGGGTTTTGTGCCATTAACATTGCACTAGAATTAAACTCAGACACAGAGTGTGATACCATCGAAAAATCTCTTGTATTGTAATACCCTCTTGAGATCCCTCTATAAACTATCGATTCTTCCTCATTTTGTGCTTCCACATTGTCATTGATCTGACATCCACGAGGAGGAATTAATGCTTTCACGGGAGGTGGTACAAAGCCTTCACCACGAGCAATACTAGGCCAATCCCAAACAAACCTGCCCGCATTACTTAAAGCAGATGATACCCCGACTCCAGACGGAATGACCAGGATTACAGTGTATCCTCTCTGACCAAGAATATGGAGAGCTGGAGCAAAATCAACATCTCCAGATATCAGCATAATTGATGAAGGTGGAGGGTTGTCGAGAGCAAAAAGAAACATGTCGACCAAGATTGCCTTGTCGGCTGCATCTTTACGCCCGTTTGGCACGTCAATGAGCTTGACACCTGTCCTCTGACAACCTTCTCTTAGTCGTCTAGGGAAGGCATTAAAATCTCCGTAGGCGGAAAACATTGTGACCGCTCCATCAATTACGGGATGGACCCGTAAGGCCATTCTAATGTAACCAGATACATCTTCGGGCCTGACGTCACTTGGTACAGGACAGTTCTCAATGTCCCAAAGAATAGCCACAGGACCCTGAGAGGAGTTCCGATTTTGATGAGGAGGTGGAGGTTGAGATAGATTCATATTTGAGATTGCCATGTTTCTCGGGCCCTGGTTCGAGGATTCTGATTGAAATGCCAATGAATATGTACTCGAGCTTGACATCATTGTGTATTCAAGGAGTTAGTGGCCTGATATTAAGAACAATATGTCATTGATCAAAGAAAGAAAAGTTGAGCGGAACAATTCAAATGTTTACGCCATTAAATCAATGGAAATCAACAAAAGTAACACTCAAGGAATGGGACATTTGCAGACTTTATAATATAACACTGTATATAAAAAAAATTGGCGATCAAATGCTGAACAATTTCCTGAGTTTATGATAATAACTGGATATAATTAAACTCAAAAAATGAAGTCATCTAACAAACTATCTTTACGAGGACTCCCTTGTACACACTGGAATCTTTTATTAATTTGTATCAGCATTTAATTCCCATTCAATCTAGGGTTACGTGATTCATTAACCTTGGCAACACAACTAAAGATGCGCAATAATCCCATTCATAACAATAACTACAATTATCCTAAATTGGCTATCATAAATTAATAAAAGGAAAACGAAAATGTGAATCCCGATTCCAGAAAAAGCAAATAAAGAAAGAATTGTACATCAACAGCATAACACTGAAGCTTCAGCCCAAATGAGTTCAAACTCCTACTAGTAATAAATAAATTCAAAAAAAACTACTAAAAAATCCAGCCTAGTAATTTTCACTGTACCTGAAAGAAGATCAACCATACAACTAAATAATTAAAATCGAGAAACACAAAAAGAGCGATCATTCTACTACTGATTCACAATTAAAGAGCAAACTCATAATATGATTAAAGATCCAGTTTTGTTATCTTCTGAAAAACAGATCAATTCAGAAACCCCTCCTAAATTACTATGCATGTATAAAAGAAAGTTAAGAACGGATTACTTACGGATGTGAACTTTGTTGAATCGACAGCGACTGTGAGAATTTGTACCCAATAATAAAATAAATAAAAAAACAAAAAAATAAAGAAAATAAGTTATCAAAGGGCTTTTTTGAGTTTTTCTCTACAAGGGGAGCTGATGGACGAAAGCTGGAAAGGTGGAGGCGGAGAGAATTGCTGAATTTGTGATAATAAATATATTTAATACTCCGTATATTAATATTAATAGAATCAAACGTAGACCGACTTTTGCAAGTTATGAAGAAATAAAATCATGACACTTATCTGCAAAGATTGGGGACGGACTGCAGAGTACGTTGTACCTCTTGCTTTAATGATTATACTATTCTTTTACGTAATATTGTACTCCTAGTATTTTTCATGTATGTGTTTTTTGTTTATTTAATTTGCCACGGCAAACAAGGAATCATATATGTCTCTTTTCTGAAAACCATAAAAATAAAACATCGATTATCAATAAAAGACAAAAAGCCTCTTTATTTTCAGAAAGCTTGGAACAAAGAAGTTCGATCATACAGGATTTGCCTCTTTATTTGAATAATCGTTTGGATTGACCTATTTCTTAGAACCATCTTGATCAATTTTAAATATTTATTTCTATACTTTTTTATTTTTGTAATTTAGATTGAGAATAATAAGTTCATTGTCCAATATAAGTATACTTATCGACTTTGACCTCATACTCGATAAAAGTACTTATGTTGAACAATCTTTATCATTATTGACCACCATGGATTTTTATAGTTTCCGTCGAAATTTTTTTATTTTAAAACAATGTGAACGATAATAAAATGTAATTTCGAAAATATTGTTTGTTCTAGGATTTTTTATTTTCTTAAAACTGTATTTTTTTCTTAATATTTCAGAAACGTTTTCAAAAAGTTCTCAAAAGAGTTCAAATATTTCGTTTACCGTAACATATACTCGAAACTAAATTTTGTTTTATGCTTACAACTCAACTCCCAAAAGAAAAAAGATGTCACAAATGATTGAAAAAAAAAATCTAGCTTAAAGCGGGTATGATCAAATGCGAAGTATCCATAACAAATATAATACATTTGTCTATAATTTGATGAATTTGATCATACCAGATTTAGACAAGGGATACTTTCTCAAAGGCCAAATCACCCTTTTAGTGCATTAGTAATTTAGTACTACTTTCAAATACCATCTCCCATCAACAAAACAAACAAATTTTATTACGTGGATATATTAGAGTTTCTTTACAAAATATGATGATAAACCAATTTTCTGATGAACTTAGAGATATAAGAAATTTTTTGAGGATCGGAATCGTTATCGACTAAAATAAATAAATAAATATGGATAAAATTAGACAGGTCGGATCCTTATCCCCCCATCAAAAGCTGTAAATAAAAGTATTCCTCTTGGCCTTATATGGGACAGCTAGTTTAAATCTCTAGTATAAAATGCACTCCCAGACAAATTTAGACTATTATAGAACTAGGCATGAATAAAATGTTTACTTAAATCAACACTTAACATTGCTGTCACGTGAAACAACACATTTCATCAAATCTTTGCGCAAAATTAAACTCACTATCCTAACTTTTCACTCTTAACGAAAGCTATGAAGCCAGAACCCTTTCAATGGCAGAAACATAGAAATCCTTCGGCATGGTTCCAACAATAGATTCGCGTTTCTCGCCATTTTTAAACACCAAAACCACAGGCACAGCTTTAATATCATAGTCCTCGGAGATTTGGGCTTCTTTGTCTGCATCGAGTACAAAGCATTTCAATCTCCCAGAGTAGTCAGTTGCTATCTCATCAATTACTCGGTGAACCATACGACAGGGTCCACACCAACTAGCATAGAATTCGACTAGTACTGGTGTGTCACTTTGTAAAATAAGTTTATCCCATGATTTTCCAGTAACCATAGGAGCTGCACGATATAAGAAAAATCAGAAGAGATTTTGAGGTGAACCAAAAGATCTAACATTTGAATCTATCTTATTTTCTTAAGAGCTTTCAGTAAGTTAAAACTTAAAACTTAAAAGAAAATGGGGAATTTGGTTCTTAAAATTGAGTGAAGCATGGAGAATGCAGCAAATGCAGAACATTGAGCTTCATTTTCTGTTCATTTTCATTTTACTCACTGAAATCGAAGAAGCAAACATAGCCTTAATCCATCAGAGTAGGAAAATTAAGGAAGGACAAATTCAGAAAAGTTACAAATGGCAGTACGAAAGAAGCAATAATAGCTCATTCTTTATAGAACTATCTTTAGATGCCCGATCAAATATAGCTAAAATAGCACAAGTAATCATCTTGACATCTAAAAGAGGCACCATATATCACGTTGAATGTCAGAACTGATTAAATAACATAACGAGTTTGAAATTTCTCTCTGAAGAATCTAAACTAGATCCCTACGTATAGAACACTCTAAGCTGGTTAATGATTTTACTTCTTACAAGTATCTCTAAGCCTTTTGATTCAACACCACCAGACTTGCAGAAGACAGACATTCTTCTGAAAATAGTACGAACAGGGACAAACACCAACCAAGAATTTCCCATATAGAATTAGAAATGGTTTACCCTGAACAAAATTTCCCATTCTTCAATCTCAATGCAAGAATATGTTCAAATATCTATAACTAGTTGGGATCTAAATGACAAGTATCCCATTTGCTTACATCTTGCTATATTTGAGCTGAATACAGCAACTTAAAGTAACAATATGGTAGCCAATGTAAACTGATTGTAATCTACATGTTGGAGTCAATTGAAAGTAATCCAGCAACGTAATCTACACTTAATAGTACACACCAGAAATACAAAACTATTCACAAAATTAGGGGAAAGAGGAGTACTCAAATTACTCACGAGAACAGATACAATTGGCATGCGAACATCATAAATTTTGAAAGATCACAAGGGAATTACATCTCCGTTCCCATCATTAGCCCCAACCCCAAATACATAGGTAACTAAACAGACAAAATTACTTTATGAGAAGATGACAGTAAGACGTGCAAATACACCAACGGATAGCTAGAACAATCAAATTCCGTAAATATTTGTCCAGCAACAAGAATTTTAGTTATTTTTGCCATATTTATAAATAACAATAACTACTATACTTTTATTGATTTTCTAATTTAAATTGTGGAAACTACACAAACATTCAATTCTATTCAAGTCAATCTATAAAAGAAAATGTACTAATCCAGACTAGATAAAAAAACCACTGTGTCAAAAAAAGAAAGAAATTCAAAAATAGAATAACATTTAAGCCTATTCATCGCACAAATAACGCGATCTTACCTATAAATCTATGATCAATGAACACTCGTCAGATCTTGAGTTAAGACAAATCAAAAACTGAATCCAGAAACAATTCCAACCAACGATCGTAACGTTACAAAGAGATTTCGGGGTTTTAATACCTTTGGTATCACCGAGACAGGAGACGCGTAAAGGGTAGCCGGATTTTTGGGGGCTGAGTTTCCTCTCTACCCGAAACGAAAGCCCGAATCGATGAGCCGGCTGCAACTGACTCGCAAATACGATCTCATTTCGACGGTGAGAGTGTCGAGGAAGAGAAAATAGAGCATTCGAGCAACATGAAGCAGCCATTTCTATCTCTGATGCAACAAATGAAGAGCAAAATACACTAATAAAATATTTGGCAAATGAACATACGATTTTTTTCCTCTTCTGTGTCTGCGTGTTTATTTGAATTGCAGAAATGAAAGCGATGGTGGGTGGGGATGGAGATTAAAAAATGTATTCAACGAGTAGAAGACAGAGAGTGGAATCGTAGTGGGGTTAATTTCTTTTTCTTCTTCAAATTTAATTAGATGAATAATTGGAAAATGATTCACGTGGGTTTTTATATTTCTAGCTAGGTGAGGATCTGTCTGACTGTGTGGGAGGAATCGAAAATATGAATATATGATCTTCTTTTCTTTAAATTCACTCGAAATTAAAGTTATATTCATAGATAGATGAAATGAACCTAAGATGGAGAAATATTGATTTATTCTCCAACTTTGGGGAAAATTAGTTAGTTATATATGGATTGTGTCATTATCAATATTGAGTAAAATTATCATGTGCAGCTGCATCTTTTTAAGTCAATTTTCTTAACATGAGATTATGTAGATTGATTTTTTAGTATCCTCCCAAAAAAATATGAATTATTTTAACTTTAAATAAACCAAATAGTGAATTGGGCTGGTCTATGTTAATAATGTTGGTCTACTACTAAATGTTCTTTTTTAATTTTCTAATGGGTTTGGAACTTGCAAATTGCCATACCGAGTTCTCTATAAACCCAGAACGAACAAACAAACAAACGTAATCACTTTCCTCATTGGCCAATTCATCATACAAAAGGAATATTTTTTACCAACTATATTAATCATCTATAAAGTATTCTAATTATGATTTTTTTTTTGGATACGTTGATCAGTTAAATATTAGGAAATATTCAACTATTTTTCGGAGATTTTTGAAAAGAAAAAAAATTAAACACTGAATAAAACACAAATCTATAATTTCGTTTCGATTGATCCAAAAATAAAAACTTTTTAATCATTTTCAAATGAATTTTTTTATCCATGATTCTAATCTACCAATTCAATAGTAACACAGTTCCACAAAAAGGTAGAACTAATAATCCCAATTCCCACCTCCTCAACCAAACACCTAGATTGTCCCAAGATTTTGTGGACGAAGTTTGCCTAAAATGCTTTTTCCCTGGTAAATCCATTTATTCTAAACAATTTTAAAAATATGGTGTTAGCTTATTCAAACAGTAAATCAAATCAATACACCAGGGGAAACACAAAAACTGCTTTTTCATCATACTGAAAATTGCATCTACACAATTTTACTTCCATTCTTCCACAGTCAATCTTCAGCTTCCCACAAAACAAACAAGTAATATTGCCTTGTACTTTTTACAAGGCTGCTATTGATGTCTAATTCTTCTAAGCTCCGGAGAGTAATCAGCATTACATTCTGAAGACACCGTATTTAGTACTTTCAGGCTTACGATTCAATGAAGCAGCAAGGCATAGTCCCAAGATTTTTCTCGTATCTGCTGGATCAATGACTCCGTCATCCCAAAGTCTTGCTGTAGAATAGTATGCACTACCTTCTCGTTCATATGCCTCCACAACTCCTGCTTTGAAATTCTCCTCTTCTTCCTTGCTCCATTGAACTCCAGCTTTTTTCTTGTTGCCCCGCTCGATCTGAGCCAGCACACCCGCAGCCTTGAACAAAGTCGACATTACAATAAGAAAAAAAAAAAAAGGTTAAGCTTTAAATAAAGTCCTGATAATTGATATGGATTTCAATATAAGTAATAATCTTCAGTTTTGCTACCTGAGCTCCACCCATTACAGATATTCTAGCGTTTGGCCAAAAGAACATGAAATTAGGGCTGTATGCACGCCCACACATGGCGTAGTTTCCAGCTCCGAAGCTTCCTCCAATGATAACCGTAATTTTTGGAACCTAAATAGATTTTAAATATGTTTTGGTTTCTCACTCCATAGAAATGAAAAACAATTGAAATGGTACATACAGATATAAAAAAAAAAAAAAACTGAGAACAAAACGAAGGAATCACAAACGTGTTATATAGACATAAGACAGTGTTATGAAAGACTAACCTTTGCGCAAGAAACTGCCATCACCATTTTAGCTCCAGCTTTTGCTATACCATTGGCTTCAGATTTTGAACCGACCTGCCGTTTTTGTTCGGCAAGAGGTTTATTATGAATTCTAATACACATGATCTCATCTAACATGCCTCAAATAGGATAGAAAGGGGGAAATATAAAACATATGAGCATAAAATTTCACTCTTAAAAGACAGTGGATTCTCAAGATCTCGATAGGCAATGCTCATCACATGATTTATCGACCATCCAAGTAAACAGTCATATAATTTACTTTTTCGGCATAAACAAAGAGATGGCACATAAACCATTCAGCTATTTCAAATTTCCCCCGTAAATGTAAATATTGAACTAAGATTGCGTCACATGGAAACATAATGCAGTGTTCCTCAGCGAACTTCTTTTAAATCAGGATGAGCTATTAGTTAGTCATTGAATATCTCAATCTAGCTAGTTTCACCGACATAACCTATTGGTCCGTCAAATAAACTGAAAAGTCTTGTAACTATGATGTTCACTCCAATAGTTGTCTACATTTCACTTTATTTTGAAATTATATATGTATTCTGAAAGCAAGAGTAGGGATACTGCATACCATGAAGCCAGTGATATTCTGAAGAAAGATCAGTGGGATGTTGCGTTGAGAGCAAAGTTCGATAAAATGGGTCCCTTTCAAAGCAGACTCATTGAACAATACCCCATTGTTCCCAATTATTCCAACAGGTTGCCCGCTGATTCTTGCAAAGCCCGTCACAAGAGTCTGTTCATGACATTAAAGAAAAATCAGATGACAATATTACTGCCAGAAAGACAAAAAGATATATTGATAAACAAAGTAGTTGAAGGTATTAAAAGGCCCTACAGTGCCATACAGTTTCTTGAATTCATCAAATTCACTTCCATCAACAATACGTGATATGACTGATCGGATGTCAAATGATTGCTTGAGGTCCGTTGGTGCAATAGAACGAAGTTCCTCCGCAGCATACAATGGCTCCTTGAAGTTAGATAATTTATGGTGCCATCCATATGAGCTGCCAGCCATATGCAGATTTTTAACTATATTTCTTCCTATAGCAAGTGCATGCAGCTCATCTACAATACAGACAAACCAGCAATTCATTTAAGCACAGGCTAAAATTGAAGTCCATCTATATCAAGCTAAGTTCTATTCTCATGACCACCAAAAAAAAAAAAAAAAAAAAAAAACAATATAAACCAATATAATTAGTTAAGTGTGATTATTTACCTTGAGCAAAGTAGTCTGAAACACCTGATGTCCTACAATGCACAGATGCACCCCCCAAGTCTTCTGCAGAAACTTCCTCTCCTGTAGCAGCCTACTAAAACTTCAAAGAATTACTAATTTGAAATTGAAGTCCTTAGAACAAAAAAACAACCAAAAAGATAAACTATAATCGATCCCAAGGCTATCCAAGAATGCCTTTCGGTGTACTAAATTTTTCAACTAACCTTCACAAGCGGAGGTCCAGCAAGAAATATGGTACCATTTCCTTTGACCATTACACTTTCATCGGCCATGGCAGGAATATAAGCCCCACCAGCCGTGCAAGAACCTAGCACCAGTGCAATCTGGGGAATGCCTTCTGCAGACATCACAGCTTGATTGTAAAAAATCCTACCAAAATTTTCTTTATCAGGAAAGACTTCTGCCTGCTTCGGGAGGAAAGCACCTCCGCTATCAACGAGATACATACAGGGTAGTTTGCACTGAGCTGCAATCTCTTGTGCCCTAAGATGTTTCTTGATAGTGATGGGATAATATGTTCCACCCTTCACAGTGGGATCATTTGCAACAAACATACAGAGTTTCCCATGAACTGGACCAATACCAGTGATTATCCCACCAGATGGTAATGCATGATCATATAATTCATGGCCAGCAAGCTTCACGAGAGCAGGAAGTTAGGCGGGATATAATCTAATCAGCCAATAAACACTAGAAAAAGGATTTTGAAAAATAATACCATCTGGTTGATCGAATTGCTCAATTAAGCATGCTAATACACAAAAACTATAATCAAAAGCAAATAACTTATGCTTAACGGTTAAATTATAGGGGAAATAACTTATCAATCGCTTCACTGTTGCATTTGCATTGTTATATAAATAATACTATTGCCCACGTATTCTCCTACTGTATGCATACTATGCAATAAGCAGAATATTAGAACATTTTCCAATTATTATACTTAAAGTGAGCCCTAAAGATTTTTATTTTATTTTTTAAGAAAAAAAATGTACATCAATAACATGAGCAAATACAAAAATGCATATTTTTTAAGACCTTAAATAATATAATGAACAGTGTAATTTTCACATGATGATAATTTTAAACATAAAAAGTGAGCGCAAATGCATCACTTTAAATAATAAAATCAACAGAGTAATTTTGACAATTAAAATTGATAAAATCAGAGAAAATTAACCTGAGAAAGCTCAAGAAACGAAGAACCACGATCAATCAAGCGATCAATTCTCTCTCGCGGAAGAAGCTTATTCCTACTTTTGTTCCTCTTAACCGCCTCAGCCCCTCCTCCATTCATGACCTATTCCACCAAAAACAAATAAACCTTAAGCAACTTACTCATGTAACAAAAAAAACAAAAACTCGTAGAGAGAGAGAGAGAGCTCATGCCTGTTGAATTTGCGAGTGAAGTTGAGAAATTAGGCCTTCCATTGCTTGGGAGTTGCGAATGAATGATTCGGAGCTCCGGTCGAGTGTGTCGGGTAAGACACCGGAACATAATTGCCGAGCCGCGTCGGATGGCGAATTCCGGCTCACGCGCCGTGAAATTGAATGGCTGGAAGCTGAGGATGAAACTCTCTGTGCCAAATTTCTCAGCATTTCAGATTTCTCTCTTGATTAGCGTAGCTCTGCTGTGGAGCGGCGTCGTCTTATAGCTTTGTTGTAGTTGGCCAGTTATTTGGTAGGTGGGGTTCCGTATCTAATGAGCTTAGCTTGTCCGAGCTGTAATTCATATCAGATTCAATCCTCCATATCTCCCCTCTTGTATTCTGCTACTAATAGTCTAATACACATTCCGCCAATAAATTAAAATATATATTTTCCTAATTGAATGGGTCAGTTCGGCCGCATTTGGAAAAATTGCAAAAAATATCTAAAACTAAAAAGTGATTTTGAATTTTCTTTCCAAGTTATATCACTTTATCAAATTAGTTTCATAATTTTATATTTTTTTGAAATATCGTCTCACTTGCTGTCACATGGATGCTTACATGTCATGACGTGATAAAATTTATCATAAACAATTACATAAGATTGCAAATTTCGTCCCAAATTACTTATAAATTTTGATTTTTCGTCCCAAACTATATCAGTAAGCTGACTTCCGTCCCGTAATTGAAATGACATGGGAAATAATTTTGTTCCAAAACTAATTAAAAATATTTATTATTTATTAATACAAAAAAAATGCACAGTTTTTTCCTAATGAACTGAGAGATAGGATTTTTTTTCTCAAAATCGCACATGAATTTTAAAAATCAATATTTTTATTCTCTTAAAAAAATTAATGTCAATTTACTTCCACGTAATATTCATAATATTCAATTTACAGTAAATTCATTCTTTTTAAATTATAAGAGGTAAATTGAATATAATGAATATCATAGGGAATAAATTGTCATTAGTCCCTTAAAAAAAAGTAAAAGATGAATCGTCATTTCCATAAAATTAATAATTTAATAATGGACTAAATTCATGCCAAATGACAAATTGTGAGGCGAAATTGGACGAATTAGTTTGGAACGAAAAATCAACTAATTTGGGATGAATTCTACAATCTTATATAATTGTTTATGATAAAATTACCACGTCATGATATGTAAACATCTATGTGTCAAGTGGGATGATATTCCAAAAATAGTCATGTTTGTTATTTTACGAATAAAAAATAATATATGAGAATTTTAGAGTTTTGTCAATTAGGCAAAAGTGTATTTGTGCATTTACCTCTTTTTGTATAACAGAGGTATTGACAATTTTCTAAATAACATAGGGAATAGGGATTGTTATTGTCAATTTTTTATTGATATTGTATAATTTAAAAGTAAACAAGGGGGTTTACCGTTATAGTCAACTAAGCCAAGTTTTGAATATACAGGCTAAAGTATTGTTTAAACTTGATCCGAGTTTTCTTGTAACAATTGATATTGTATTTTTCAAAATCTTATTGGACTTAGCCTTTTGGGATTGGGTTTATGAGCAAAGTTTTTAACTTTCAAAATTCAAACTATATATAAAAGATAACTTTGCTATACTATTATATTTATGTTAATAAAGTATATATAAAGTGCTAATTGTATATAAACTCGCTGAAAAATCATGTATACAGGGGTTTACGGCCCTGTTTAAGTAAATAGTGGGGGCATTGACATATTTTCACTAATGAGAATTAAAAAGGAACTTATAGTCAATTTTTCAAGTAATCAGTGTGGTTAAATTAAATACTCCACACAGGAAGATAATTGCAAGTGATTGGTCTAATGAAAAAAACTAGTAACTAAAAAGTAGCGAATTCAGATTCGAATTCCTGTTTGGAAAGATGCCCACTTTATGTACCCAACCCGCCTCGAAAGGAATTAAGTCCTTGGTAAACCAAAAAAAAAAAAAAAAGGAGATAATTGTCAACCATCTAAGTAAGGGGGGGGGGGGGGGGGGGGGTTACAAATGAGGGTTCTATTGTCACCCTCCTTCAAAGATTGAAGAACACCTGTAATTAGAGCACGTGAAACTTTGGTGGGTTTGGTGGGGGGTGGGGGAGAGGGGCAATTGTGTTGGACTGAGATACAATACATCATAGATCCTACCTCAGTGAATTTAATCAATTGGAATTGAATGCTCTACACATGGTTTTGTCCTTTCATGACCATGCAGCATTCATCCAGTATCCCGGTGGATTTATCCCACCGGTGTAGGCCCGAATTTTTCTACATCAGAATACATCACCAGATAACAATTTCAAAGTGAGATATTATATATAATACTACATACACATAATCAATTTTCCCAAATCAAAGTAAAGTTCAAAACCTTGATCCAAACAAAGTTTAGGGGTTAATATGCTGTTAACTTCTACTGTCCAACAAAGGCTCAACTTTGTTCTCTAATTTTACCAAGGCCCCGTTTGAGTCCTCCTCAAGCATATTCGCTTTCCTCCTCCGGGTGTATTCATGGTCTCCAAGATCTGGACATACAAAAAGAATAAGTACCACCAACACAAAAGTAAAGAATAAGTATCATTTGCTGTGGATTTTATACTTCCTCTTATTAATTTCTGTAAATGGTAAGTAGAGGGAAATCGAGCACTAAAAAAGTCCAAATACCTGATTTTTCTGCATCTCCATAATTTCTTCCTGCATCAATATGAGAAAACTTATTTGGTCAGATTCATTAGTTTCCAGTTTCATGATTCATAAACCATATTTTCACCGCTTAAACAAATATACCTGTTTTTTCCGTAACTCTTCGTTCATTTCATTGAGTTTTACTATTTCTGCTTCCAACTCCAGGGTATAAGCCTGCATTTTTCCAATTACATTAATAATCTTCAGGATGTGAATATTATGTGAATGAAATTTACTCAAGACACTGACTAGTAACATACTCCCACGGGTAAGGTAAATTAATGGGAAACCATCTTAACATTGTCACAGATAAATATCAGGATGTCACTTAAACATACTAGGATGACAGTCGTTTTTTTTTTTTTTTTTTTTTGGAAACACGGAGATATTATTGAAAGCAAATTTCTAACAAGAAAAATTTCCTAATTACACGCCTTTAAATGTGTTTGGAAAAAGATCTCTAGAAACAATTATAGAGAAAAATGAAGGCGGCATACCTTCGGCATGTGGGTCACGTTATATTAATGAAGAATGCCCAAAGAAGTGGCAAAATCAAGGAACAAATTTCCTGGTCCAAAAAGTTTCTCCAACTCCAAATCAAAAACTCCGAAATATTTTCTCTATCTCTCACCGACACTTTAATTAACAATCATATAAGCATTAGATTAATACCACTACACCTATATGCAAAAAATCCTTTGGCATCATCGCAATAACAAAATGAAGTTTCAGTTGGTAGAGTTTATAAGTACATATATAGTTTTGAAATCAAGGGCTAGAAAAGTCTATAAATATTTCATTTGCTGGACCTTGAGTTAATGACTAAGTTCAAAAACTACTGCATTCTCACAAGGCTGCCACTTTTTTTACAACTTTATTCCAATCACCCAGAATGAATATTTCTTACAAGTCACAAGAAAAACAGGAGCGATATTAATTACAAATACGAAATATTGGTAATGACTCACCTGTTTTCTATCTCGTGACCTAGCAGCAGACTCTCTGTTTTTAATCATTCTTCTTTGCCTCCTCTCTACTACTTTCTCCAATGAACCAGGTGTTCTTCTTCCTCGTCCCCCTTCACCAAAATGATATGGTGTAGGCGATGGAGACGGTGTCTCTACATTGCTCTTAACAATAGCATCCAAACGTCGATGATTTCCAAGTTGTGAGGGGGCAGAAAAGGCTACTGTTGTTTGCTTCGGAAATAGAGGCTGCAATTGATACTGAGGCTGCTGAGGTGGTTGCTGAGAAGACCTGTTAGTTCCTAAATTAGGAAAACTGAAAACCGTATTATTTGGCTCCGTAAGTTGGTTGCTAGAAGAACCTTGGTTCTGCGATGATTGTTGAAACTGTATTAATCCCGAGTTATTACCATTTTGCGGAGGAAAGTTGTTCAAAGTTCCAACGTTGTTTGGCCTTTCAGAAGGCTGGATACCATCCCTAACCATCCCTGCTCTAACCAAAAACTCTTCTAGTGTCATCTCACCTAAAGTGGGCTCTCTTGGCCCCAGGTTTGAACTCTCATCCGCGATTTCATCTTTTGCACATACGGTTTCTTTAAGGACATCCTTCCATACTTCATCGACAGTTTTCAGGCTCATTGTCCGTGGTAATGTTAACGAGCCCTGCCGCTGCAAATTTCCAGTAGGACCAACAGCTCCTCCAATGGTAGAAGACACCATAGCCTGGCCCTCTTCAGCAGTCCAAACGCTCTTTAGAAATTCCTCCATGTTCATAGACCCAAAGTCCTTTCCTGATCCACCACCCATAGTGTTCTGAAACTCATCAAAGGTCAAGGAATATACGGACGATTGTCGAGCCAACGGATAAGTAGTACCACCACCATTACCATCTGGTTCTCCAAAGTTGTTGAAATTCATGGAAGACCCCATTATTGTAAGACTACAAACAAGAGCTACAAGTCAATATATAGTAATCGAACAAGATAATCTGCAACAAAATACAAACTACACAGAGGAAGGAAAACTTGGAGCATTTGAAAACAATACACAACCAAATACTTAGCTTAAACGCTTTCATTGAAAGCTTGGAATCATAATGAGATTTTGAGTCCAAATACCAGCCGATCTCAGTCACTTCAGTCCAACTGTCTTAAGTTTTAGATTTATAAAAATTAAACACGAATCAACATATGTTGTCAGCACTTCCCCAATTTATATTCACCTATATGTTAGTTACAGAATCAATTGGTCTTGAACACGCTTCTAAAAATCCAAACCGTAATTTATTTTGGTTTTCAACATTTCCCCTTTTTTCCAGATCTCATTATGCACCTCAAGAATAAAAAACAAAATCCCTCATCCCTGAACCCTCCCCAATTTCCACAATTCAGCTTCAATCTAATCTCTGACACTGAGCTAGAATCAGTTAAATTAATTACAAAACAGAGTAAATTAAGATTAAATCACACAACTAAAATATCCATAGGAGTCGAAATCTTATACAGATAAAATTAATCCCTCCAGGTGAACTAAAAATAAAAGAAGAAAATAAAAAAAAATAAAAAAATGTGTGAGAAGATATTTTAGCTCGAGAGATTTACCTTATGAAGAAAGATTGTCCGTTTCCTTCTTCTTCGCCGTTCCAACTATAGGTAGAGGCGACATGTGTCTTGTTACGTTTGGACACGACTCTTACCTCATTTTAATAGTATTATTTTATGTATATTCCACGGATACGAATACGTCGATACTAATATGACACTAGATTTTTAAAAATTTACTGAATACAATACGACATTGATACGAATGTAAAAAATATAAATTTATATATTTATGCATAATTGAAATAAGTAAAGTAATATATGTATATATTCATACATATTGAAATAGATAAAGTTAAGTTTCATAAGTACTAAATTGCATAATTTTTTAAAAAAAAACTATTTAATAATTTAGTACTATTAATTATACATAATGTTCATTGTTTTATTATATTATATAAAATATGTCTCATTATAGACTAATTATCTTATATTGTAGTATTATATAATACAAAATGTGTTTGACCCTTTATATTGTTCTTACTAATTACGGTGACTTAGCAAAATTAGAATATAAAATATATTGAATACGTGTGCCTAATTTTTTTTTTAATCATATTTATCGACAAGCCACGTGAAATATAGAATACATATTCCACGAATATTCGAGAAATATCGTATCCGAAAAATATCTTTACATTGCATCATAGTATTTATTAAGGGTGTATGTACTATACTGCTATTATTATTTTTGTAGTGGAGTTTGATATGACAGTCCAGCCAATGAGAGCACGTAGCGTGGGAGAATCTGGACCGTTATGGACCCCACAAGATGAATGATGGCAAAAGGTGATTGGATAAAATTTTGAGTGATGTTAGCTATCTTGTGAGGTGATGTGGAATTATAAATAAGTATTTTCTGGTCTAAATATTGAATTATACCGTATTTATTCTGACTCTGAGTTCAACGAAATTAAATCATAAAGCAGAGTCTAATAAAAAATAAAAACAATTATTTACTAGTATATAATTTTTCTAAATATTTTGAGAAAGATTTTTCAAAAAATTTATAATATGTAGCTTTTCAAAACCACTGATCAAGTTTTCCTTCCCCTCACCCCACCCCAAATATCTAAATATTTCTCTATTTTAAGTTCAATCAAAATCAAAAAAATATACTCGATTCAACTAAAACCAAGGAAGATCCCCCGTCTTGAAAATAAAGCGGAAAATTATCTTGTTAAATGAAAAAATTATTATTTGGAGTGGTCATTTAGATGTGAACTCCCTCCCCTGAGATATATTTTGTGATCTAGATCATCATCCTATTTGTGTAACAAATTAGTTGATTGATGTAGTTAAATATCTGGACCATGTCAATATTTTATTTTGATTATTGGATATCCTTATATATTCATTAATCTTTGATGAAGTCATTGTAAACCGTACGTAATGCACACACTATGTATGTTTGATGAAAAGACTTGACAAATGAGGTTGTTGAAGCATGATATAGGGAGTTGGTGAAGATTTTATTTTCTTGTTCCAAAAGGTGAAATCGCTCATCCCGGGCGCCCCTCACCTTCCTGTCCGACGGGATTGTGAGATGAGATAAATCATGGTGACTCAACCGGCAATAGAGGCTGAGACCAATACTCACTGCGCACAAGGAGCCCCCCTCATTTTTTGAGAGATTGCATAGATTGCTCCCACACTGCCGCTGGTGAGGTTCGATCCTTGGTCACTTGTTCCAAAAGATTTTCTTTTCTTAATACAGTGGATATTATTGTTCATTATATAGATAGATGTAATCTTAATAATGATTGCAATCTATTTAAAGAAAACAGCTTAATGGGAGTGATATGAACAAGTGATTGATTTTATAAAAGAGATTAGTCTTTATAAGTGACGAATTCGAATTAAAACACTAGGAAAGGTTCCCTTATAATGTCTGACACACTTTGAAAGTTATTAAGTCTAACAATCAGAATATCCTTGTTAAACAAATAAAAAAAACGTGAAATGGTAATAATTGAGTCATTTAAGTACCTAAATTTGGTTCACTAAAAAATAACTACATTTTGATATTATCCTTTTCAATAAAAATGGCTCAAAGTTTTAACAAGTATACCTATGTTTTTAGTGAAATTAAATTATTCAAAAGACCCATAAAATAATTAATTTATTAGAAGTACTAATTTTGAATCTTTATTGAGAGATGTATTCACATTTTGATTATCATCTCCACATATTTTTTATGTCTACCTTAATCCTGAATGTAACGGCCTAACCCCGAGGTGGTACTAACATGAGACTCCATCGGGATATGCCCTCTAATCTAAATTCAATAAAAACAAGCCGTACAATGAATGACTTTATTCATGTATTAATATTTTCAGTAATGTGCCTTTGACATTAATTCATTCATAAATCACATAATGTTCTCATGAATTAACACTTGAAATATTTATAATCACATAGAAAGGATACGGGACCCAAAAAATTGGGTTTGTTGATGCAGCACTACACGAACTTGACACTCACGAACCACGAAATGCATTGATCGGTCGCTGCCACAAAAGATCTATACCAAGAGCATAATCCCCATGATAAAGATCAAGTTAGTGGTAGAACAAGTTTTACCCGAACCGCCCACCATCACACGAACATCATTTTCGCACCCAAACACACACAAGTACAAACACAAAAGTAAACATGTAGTAGGATGAGATAAAGTACTACACCTCGATAATATATAGCAAACTGATAAAAATACGTGTGTGTGTGTATATATATAAATCAAGTAGACAAATAATGCAAGAACCACAAATAAATATATAGTTATGCAATCATATAGGTTAGGTTCAGCAATTTTCATCAATCATGCACGTTCTATTATAACAACTTATGCTAACGTGGTTAAAACTATATATAACTAATTTTAATTCATAAAGTGCGATCAGAGACTGCGAACATTGCAAACGCACCATTTTAATGCTCTAGTAAACTAATTAAGTACATAAATTACAAGAACTCATGTAATAAACCAAACAAATAAAATGAAATATTACTTGTTTGGTATGACTCTCACCTTCGATATGTTGAATCCTGGAACCTAAGATCACCGAAAGAAGGTATGTCGCCCGAACCTTACCGGGAATTTTATATTACACCACCCAACCACATTTTTCAACAACTTCTAGTGGCTTCTGTTTCACCTACTTTAACCAAAACAATAATCCGAACGATCAAATTGTAGAATCAGTTGTGTATATTCTCCAGTTAAAATTTGGTTATGATCCAACGGTGAGTTATTTCAGAAACAATGAAAATCCGAGACTGCTGGGTAGAAATCCGAAATTTCCTTTCCTAAATATTTTGCCTACTTTTTTCTCCTTTTCATTTTTCTTGAAATTTCCTTTTAAAATTCTTTCTCACAATTCCCATACTCATTCAGCCCGAGTAAGTCTTGAATGAGCCCCTCGAAAGCTTGATGCAAATAAACGAATTTTTGTTCTACGTCTCCGAGCTATATATCCCCGCGTAAACCGATTGTATACCACCACTGATAAACACCAGAATAAGCGATATTCACAGGGCCAAGAGCACCCCCTCGAGTAAAAGCTTCCACTGCCGGTTGATTCAAGTTGATTCTATTTCGCCTCTTCCTCAGAGAAAGACGATCAAACAATTCCCAATCATGGTCCTTGCGGATCGGATCATCCATATAATATACAAAAAGAAACTCCAGATATTTGATATCTTTCTCTTTGAATAAGATCTCAATTCCAGCGACGGTTTCATTAGATATCTTACAACTAGAATCCCTCTTTTTTCCGATCCAGTTCCTCCACCACCGCGAACCCCAGTTAGATTCAGGCATGCTACACTTTTTAGTTATTGGGAGAATCGATTCTTTTTAATGAATAGATCCGACCGCAACTTCGAATATGGAATTCAAAGGGATCAAATAGGAAAGGAATTTCAATGATGGCCCTCCATGGATTCACCTATATAAGCCGCGGCTAAAGTTGCAAAAATAAGAGCCCTATCTCTCACGTTTTATATGGGAGATTTCATATTTTTCCTCTCTTTTTGAATGCATGTATGAGGCTATTTATAGAAGTGTTCAACCAATCATTTTGCTCCAAGTAAAGATACATGTGGGGTTGCCTCAAAAAAAAAAAAAAAAAAAGATACATGTGGGTACTTACATGCCCCATAACTTGGCCATTAACATTTAAACATGATAAGTGTCATGCTTTGTTGTCAACTGTATGTTCAAAGAGATTAATATTTTCAGATTTTGCATAACGGTCCCTCAATTTCTGAAATTTATATTTTAACCCCAAAACTTTCTAAAAGTGCACATTCAGGTCCAATTAGAAAATTCAGTTTTAAAAATCAATTTTTATAAGAAACACTTTTGACATATTTAATTTAACAAAAAATTAATTGATAGGTATTTTTTTCACGGATTATCACACTCAATATCATGAAATGTTTATTCGAATATATATTTATGTGACTGTGAGACTCGTGAACCAAAGTTGTGTGCATATCATGAGATTGTTTGGATCATGTCGCCTCTCCATTATTATAGATAATATACAATTCTAGGACTACAGGACGTATCTTTCAAAATATTAAATATAATAATTATATGGAGTATATGTCAACTTATCTTGCCCATAAGATCGGAAGACAAATAAATTGATATGGTGAAATATAATACTACTAAATTTATTATCGATGTGGCTTGGAGTATTAAAATTCAAAATTTTAGATTTGTATATTAAAAAAAAAAAAAAAAATAGTGGTGTACATGTTTCTCAAATACCATGATATTAAAAATATATTTCAACACGATTTTATAATCATATCTTTAATTCTGTAAAAAAAATCTAATATTTTGCCAAATACGTAATATTGAGGACAACATTTTGAAACACACAAAACATCATTTAATCCCATATATTATTCCACTCAAATCATATTAAATCTTTCTTAGTTTCTCAAGCCAAAATTCTGAAATTTTTAATAACATAAGGTAAAATACACTCATACAATATATTAAGAATTGAAGAAATGAGACTAACGACCACTGCAAAAATGAAGAAATAAAATTAACTTGAGGGTGAAACGGAGAAAATAATAACAGAACGACTTCATCAATTTTTTAACTCAAGAAGAAACATTCAGGTAAATTTACAGGGTGTACCGTGTACGTTGTGCCTTTTTCTTTGGCATGCTTGGTTGTGGAACTTTTTTGACACATTCAATAAGTCGAAGTTTATTTAGGGCCCGTTTGCTTACCAAGATTAGATAAGATAAGGACCCTAGATTATGACGTGGCAGGTTTAATGGACCGTTTGGTCGCCAAGACCCAAAATGTGGGCTGCCCGGGATTATAGTGCCACATGGGCCTAATCCCATGATTCCAGTCCGGTCACCGACCCTGGGATTCAAAATAGTGGTGGGTGACAAGATTTCTGGGGACATGTTTGTCCTTGCATTTTTCTTGTATTTACATTCATTGTCCTTACCCTAATTAAAATACATATAACTATTTTGGCAACTGCTCTTCCTTCTTCCATAGCAGGTACGACTTCTTCCCTTTTTTTCTTTTTTTTTTTTTTAATTCAATTATTTACTAAACCATGAGAAATTGATGTTGTATTAATCACTACTCTTCCTTTTCTTCTCTTTCTTTGTAGTTGAAGAATTTCATATTATTTGGAAGAGATATCAATCGAAGGTAGGAACCCTAAATTAGCAAATGTTGAGATTTTTAAGCTTGGGAAGGATATATCAATCTACTCTTCCTTTTCTCCACCAATGTGTTTACATTAGTTAAGGATATACAATTCATTAATTTATAGGGGCAAATTCGTTATTTTCAGTAAAATGGGCTATTTAATGGGTTGAGGACCATTTCTTAGTCATGGTAAAAAAAATTAGCCAAACATCGGATTATAACTTAAATTAAGTCAAAGATAAAAAAAATAGTTCCATAGACAGGATAAACTGCCCAATCCAGTGTAATATGGTCTTGGCAACCAAACGGGCCATTACAGATTCCTCCAAATCACCTATAGCCAGTGGCGGAGTCAGAAATTTTTTTCATCGGGGTCCTTATAAATTAACGAGTTTTATTTAAAATTTTAAAAAAAAAAATCAGCTACAAAAATAAAAATATGACCAAATAATTCAAACTCAAAATTAAATTAAATGAAAAGATAATTTTTTTTTTACAAATATCCACGTCGATTTGTCATAGACTTAAATCGTTGCATAATTGAATCATCTGTAACAATATCAAATACATCTCTATATAAGTAATCATAGAGTACGTCATTTAACCATTCATTTCCCATCCAATTCCTCGGTCAATTTTTTTTATACATCATAGTAGACAACGCTCTCTCCAAAGACGTAGTTACAACTGGCAAAATCATTGTCAATTTTAAAAGTAAAAATACAAGAGGATACATGTACAATGTTCTTCTTTGTTTCAATTAATTTTCTAGTGAGATCACCAATTCCTTTTAATTTTGAGAACTCTTCATCTGATCGTATGTCGACAATATAGTGTTATAGTATGATTTTAAATTACAAAATAAAAAAAAAAAATATTAGAATTTGAGTTAATGTACATTTTATAACTCTTAAATTTGTCAAACTCTAATAAGCATTGGACCCTTTTATTTAGAAATTTAATTTTGATTAGGGGTCACTAAAAGAAAATAATAAATTATATTAAAGTTTAATATAAATATATTAATATACCATATAGGATACATATATATATACATGGCCTAGAGCAAAATTTCAGGGGGGTCGTCCATGCACCCCCTGTCTATAACGTGGCTATAGCAACTTTAAAGTGTCTTCTAGAATGGTACGTAATTCCTCATTGCCATTATATATAGTGAAGTACACTTAGGGCATGTCCGTTATATATATATAAGCTGCAAGTGAGCCTTCCAATTTCACTTGGTTTATGTTGAAACAAACAAATAATTAAATGCATGAATCAGTTGTTTCATTTCCTTTCCTAGCTAGCAAATCACAACCCAAAAGAACTGATTGTCCATGATGCATGCATGGTTTACTCCGAATCCGATCCCACAAAATTAAAGGTGCAAATGGCATATATATCATGATATCGATTTGTACGTTATAATATAAGTTGTATCAATTCAAAGGTAACAGCAGCATAAGCTAGCAACTCTGGACCTTGCATCAACCCAAAATACATTTTTGAGTCGTGTCAGTCTCATAATCAAAATCCATCAAATAAAAGATCAATTGGGATTTTTTGCAATTTTATATTTCAGAATCAATTTTCAATATGACTTTTAAGATTCAATTTCACCGCCGGTATAAAAGGATTGTGACGCTCGGCTGTTATGCTAGTGGTGTCCTCCTCCAATCAATCAATCACGCACCAAGATTCAACCTTAAGGAAAATTCTAGGGTGCCGCTACGTTAGGTGCCGCTAATACCACATTAGGTGGTGTTACCACACAATGTGTATTACATTGTATGGTACATGATCACATTACATAGTATTAACCCCATATATTTAGTATGACCCCCACATCATGTAGTATTTATTCCAAATTAGGTGGTATTACCACGCAATGTGTGTCACATTCAATGGTATAAATTATACTCCTTATACCATACAATGTGATACACATTGTGTGATAATACTACCTAATGTGGTATTAGCGGCACCTAACGTAGCGGCACCTTAGAATCCCCCTCAACTTAAAATTGTAAACCTCAAAGACGAAACTCAAGTTCGAATCTTACTGGATATTTAAGAGGATTTATGCCCGATGTACTCTTTGTTAGGAACTGTAAATAAACAATTTAGTAGATAAAAAAAAATTGAAGAAATAAAATTTCTGGAGGCGTTGAAGGTGTTATTTTACATATTAAAAACTTTGATTTCAATTCAGAATCCCGAATTTCAGAACCAATTAATTCAGTTACTCTAAATATTTCAATGAAACAATTGTATAGGATAGGGTAGTTGAAAAATTCTAATCTCAAGGGAAATACAATCCTATATCAGATTTAATGACCCAAACATCAACATGAAATTTAATTAATTCGCAATATTGTTTGCATTTTGCACACTAGAACTATATGGTTTTGGCACTTTGCATCTTGACATAAAGTCATGCACTCAGTGGCGGAGCCAGAAACTTTTTTCACCGGGGTACTTATAAATTTATGAGTATTATTTAATAATATTAAAAAAATTAAAATATGACCAAACTAATTCAAACTCAAAATAAATTAAATGGAATGAAAACTTCTTCTTTACAAATGTACACGTCGATTTGTCATAAGCTGAAATTGTTGCATGATTGAATCATCTGTAACGATATCAAATACATCTTTCTCTATATAAGTAATCATAGAGTCATTTAACCATTCATTTTCCATTCGATTCCTCAGTCGATTTTTTATATACTTCATAGCAGAAAACGTTCTCTCCACAGACGATGTAGCAACTAGCAAAAGCATTGTCAATTATAAAAGTAAAAATACAAGATGACACACAGTGTTACTCTTTGGCACTTTGCACCCTTGTGTGTTTTGGTGAGAAATTTATTGGTAGAATGGTAGAATAATTCTTTTCAAATTTTGTTTTGACACTTTGCACAATATAGATTTTGGTACTATGCAACAACCTAAAAATATTGAATGTTTGCACTTTTTACTATGAAAATATAAATTTTGGCACTTTTCACCTCGATTTAAATTTTTTGGCACTATGTACCCTAGAGATACAATTTGTAAAGAATTTTGCACCCTACTATATTTTCTTTGACAAAAACTCATGAATGTCGTCGATAGAGAGATAAATGATCACTTCTATGCACAACAATCATAAACATGATATTCTTAATTTATTTTATTTTTTAATAACTTATTTTAACATTTTCTTACTGTAAAATTTAAAAAAATAAAAGAAGACATTGTCTTCATGTCGTTTTCAAGTATTATAATTTCATTATACTGCATGATATTGTTTCTATAAGACTCACATGTAATCGATCCCAAATTTTTTTGCATGACATAAAATTATTTACTATTAGCATGTTAAATTTATTAAATTACAAAAATGAAAAAAGAAGTCTTACCTAATCACTAAAAGCAAGTAATTTTGTTGAAATAAAAAATGTCTCAAAATTATTAAGTCGATGTTGAAAACGCTGAAAAATATATATGTTAGGGTGCAGAGTACCAACATTCTATATTTTCAGGGTGCAAAGTGTCAAAATCTATATTTTTTGAGGGTTTAAGGTGCCAAAAATATTTAAAAATGACTATTATATCTTTCCATCAATAAATTTTTTCATTAAAACACACAGTAGGATGCAAGGTGCCAAATAAATTATACTTGCAGGGTGCAAAGTGGCAAAACTTTAAAGTCAGAGTATGAAGTGTCAAAACTCTATAATGTTAAGGTGCAAAGTGCAAAAAACTCACACATAATTTAATTAATTCGCAATATTGAACTCAGAAATAAGGTTGACCAACATATTGAGTCGTTACCTATTCTGGTCTAAGATTCATAACCTTTTTTTTTAGGGAAACGTTACATCATGATACGAGTAATAAAATTGAATCAAAATTTGTAGTAATAAAAGTATTAATTTATAATTTGACCATACTACTCAATTTCAAGGATAGGCTTTAACCCAAGAAAGTAATTAGATAAGAAACTCAACCCGGGTAAATAATGAAATACTTATTTCAAAAAAAAAAAATTGTATTAATGCCTTCATATATAATTTGATCACATTGCTCAAATTTCATGGATAAAAGCTTAACCCAAAGAAGGAAGATCCGGTATAAATATTGAATTCTCATGTAAGGCTTAAGTTGTTTTAAACCAAAAGATTAATCGAGCAATTTAGATTCAATTTAATTTCTTGTTGAGTTTAATGTTTTCTTTAATTATTAAATGTCCTAAACTTGAATCAATTTGAACTGAGTCATTACCACTATTTGATGAACTGGATACGGAAACATATATATGAGTTCGAGTAATTTGATATATTCACATGAATTTTATTATATTTCGGGTTATCAAGACAAACTATCAGTAGTGTTATAAATAAAATATGAAGAGTAAAAAAATTCTAGATTTCTTTACATTTAAGCCATAAAAGTAGTAGTAATTATGATGTCAAATTATTATTTTATAAAATAAAATATTACGGAGAAAAGTAATGTTGAAATTGAATCTTATGATGAAACATCCAAAAACAAGAATAAAATTTAGGGACATTTAAAGAAAAGTTTATAAGAAAATGTATTTTGAAAAGAAACTATATTCTAGACCCAAAAATAAAAAATTATGACTATCTCGAGATCAATTAATTTAGAAAAGTTGCTTGTATTCTTTTCGAACCCAATGAAAATTGACTCCACGGGAAAAGGAGAAGGCGGCGATAGGTCAGTCCAGTCCATATATGAACCCGGGTCCCACAGTCCTTGTGAGATTTAGTTACACCATAAGTATAAAACAGCTAAGCACTCCTCCCTCCCTCCCTTTAAATACAACTCAATGTTCTTTATCACACTATTCCCGCTCCCCTAAATTAAAAACACAAACCCCTACAAAAAAAGATTCCCCTATTTTCCGCCTCCAACGGCGGCTTAATCTCCATGTCCTCCGAATCTAATAGGCGCCTTCGCCGCGGTGGTTCGCACCCATTGTACAAACAAAAATCCTGGTCCCCTGACATTCTCCGCGAAGAGGCATGGATCAATCGCCGGAAAAACCATCGGCTGCGACGCGGCCGCAGCGTAACAGACGATGATCTCGAAGAGCTACGCGCCTGCTATGACTTAGGTTTCTCACCCGATTTGGATCCGAAACTATCCTCCACTTTCCCCGCACTCGAGTTTTATTACGCTGTGAACAGGCAGTATGATAATACACTGTCCCGATCTTCTTCGGCGTCGTTTTCAGATTTTAATTCGGCGGCTTCTACTCTCGGGAGTCCTAACTCCCTTATTGATCCAGGTACTTACTAGTTTTTAATTTTATTTTTAGTGTTATGTTAAATGAAAGTAATGTAAACTGATTATATTTTGTAATTTGTAATTTGTATTCGGGTCTGTAAAAGGTGAAGATCCGGAGATGGTGAAGACGAGATTGCGGCAATGGGCTCAGGTGGTAGCGTGTTCGGTGCGTAAATTTTCACCAAACGTATAACAATTCATCATTTCGTATGAAAAGTGAAAACAAGTAGTGGAGAGGAAAGAGATCAACATATTTAAGCAATATAATTCCTATTTTTTCTCTTTTTTATTTACCTTTTTTTTTCTTTATTCTTGTAAATTGCGTTGTACTTGTACATGATATAGGATTTTTCCTTCTAATTACAGTGGTTGAACATTTTGCAAGTTTTTTACCTAATTACATCATTTTTCTTCCTTTGTTTTTTCATCTAATTTTCACCTTCAATTGTATTTTTTCTAATTCTGATTTCTGTTCTAATAATATTGAGCTGTCAATCTCTAAAAAATTGAAACACATATTTAAATTATAGTAATTCGTCCCAATTTTTTTTTTTTTTTTGTTATGGTATTTAATTGAGATTCTTAATTTAAAGACATTTTCCTATAACAGATTTCCCCCCTTCAATTGTATTTTTTCTAATTCTTTTGTTTATAATACTGAGCTGTCAATCCCTAAAAATTTGAAATACAGAATTATAATTGGTCCCACGTTTGTTTTATTATGGTATTTATTGAGATTCTTTATATAATGTCATTTTCCTATTATAGATCTTTTTTCCTTAAAAATGTTATTTCTCATTAATTAATGATGAGACTACTAATATAACTTTGTAGGTCCGTTTAAAATGAAATTTTGAGGGATGGAAAGTATATAAGATAGCGTTTATCTTGGTGACATATATCCCCTTAAAATTTTAGTTAAACTAATTTATTTTCTTCAAGACAAATTTATCATTTTTAATAGTGAAATTCAACAATACTCATTGAGTCTTGCCAGGGACGGATCCAGCCTGCTACCTTTTTTTTTTGGAGATATTAGTACTAATATTTACATTATTCAATTACTTATTAATTTCAAAGTTTTAGAAGTTTTTTTTTCTTAAACTCTATATATATCTGTGGTGCCTATACAACAATTCTAATAAAATGACAAGTATATTTTCATGTTAAATTGTCAATTATACCTACTTAGTATTTTATATTATCAACACAACATAAATAATGATTATCAACAATAAAGTTAGTGAAAAACATGCTTAGAAACTAGATGAAAGATTACTACCCTGCGAATTGTTTGATTATTCACATTGAAAATAAAAATGCTAGAATTTTTATGATATGAAGAGCGTCGTATACAATTTTCATAGTTTTTTCATTTAATTACTTTAGCATTTTGAATTCAGTAGAATCCTCGTTAATAATCTATTCTTATGCAAATAAATTATATTGAATATTATATTGTCAATTAGTTTTAACGATGGGTAAGCTCGACCCCCCTACTCTATAATCCTGGATCCGTCCATGAGTCTTGCCTAATTAAACAGAAGTTCTGTGTTATTTCTATTAGCAAAAAAAAATAAAAACTCTGTACTTTTTTTTTTTTTTTTTTTTTTTATTATTACCAATATCATTCTCAATTCGAAATGACAATTTTACGCCATCAAATGATGAAAAAACATCCTCTTAACTTAAGAGATTATCAATAACCCCTCATAGCTTTGCAATAAACCTTCTTTTTTTTTTTTTTTTTTTTTTTTTTTTTTTTTAAATTGACAAAAACTTACATATGATTTATGAAATTCACTTTAAAAAATTTGACAAAAATCTTATCCCCCAAAGTTACATATTGTGGCATTTTACCATTCATATGTACAAATTAAGCACTTTACCGCCTCAAATAATTTTATTTAATTTTTGTTCGAAGGAAAATATATATGCCCTTCACATGAATTTTCATAATTAGTCAAAACACTTCTTACAAGTCCAACTACCAATTCGTTCTTGTAAAGATTTGTTTTCATGTGGGGAAGGGTTGGGCGGTGGTTGGGGTGCCGGAGATGAAGGGAGAGGAATTGGTGGCAGCAATAATAGCAAGTACCCTCTCCCAATTTTGACCTTTTTAGGTATTTTTTGCTCAATTGCAAATATCCCCAAAAGAGACAAAAATGGTGACTTAAACGGACACGTGCTTGACGCGTGACCTTTTTCATCAAAAAACTAACAGCCAAATGAAATGTAAAAAAAGTTGTCCAATTTTTGTACAAAATGTGTTTTTTGAAAAGTTTGGTGTGGAATGTATATAGTAGGCAAAAGTTCGATATGAAAAGTGTAATTCCCTCGGTCTTTTTTTTTTGAAAGAGATCTGAAATTAATTAGAGATTATAAAGTTTTTTTAAACATATTAATTAAAGGGTTAGTATGTAAACATATGTTTATTTTTTCTAAATATCCGATGTCACGTCATCATTGGACTTTTTGACCATAAATTATGGTTCAGATTTATTGTTGATTTTTTTTAATGGTTGAGATGATGTATATCATATACACTTATGTTCTATAAAATCTTATTTTAGAAATACCATCATTATTTCTCAAAAGACATTTAATTACTCATTTTTGGTATCACTTAAAATTATCTCAAACTATCAAAAACAATAACTTTCTAAGACAAGCTGGACATTAAAAAGTGATTCGATGAGGGAACTAAAATGAAGAGATGATAATTTGTAAGTTTTGATAACATTTTGTAAAACAGGGGCTGATTTATATCGGCAGACACATTATTGTAATTGAGAATCGGATCTTTCACCAAATTGTATGCAATAATTCAAAGAATTCATGCCTACCTAAGTGTGCGATATATCAAGTGTTGGATGCGATATATAAATGATAAGACAACCAAATAAGTGACGTAATTAAACTTGTATACTCACAAAACTATTCAATTCAATCCTTATTTAACTATCATAAATGCTCTATTTCGAGTGGACTTCTTCTTTCTAAACTTATTTCATGACTTGATGTATTTCAATTC
Source organism: Penstemon barbatus (assembly GCA_003313485.2). Taxonomy (NCBI): domain Eukaryota; kingdom Viridiplantae; phylum Streptophyta; class Magnoliopsida; order Lamiales; family Plantaginaceae; genus Penstemon; species Penstemon barbatus. Next base: position 85,489,707 of record CM064884.1, on the reverse strand, counting down.
TCAAGCTATTATATTTTATTTCTATTAGAGTAGAAGAAAATTTATAGAAAACATTATGGACCAGAGTACTTTTAGGAGTAATCATATTAAGACATCTTAATACACTAGTTCAGATTTCTAAAAGATAACAATCAATTTCATCAATATTTATCGTTTTATAACTTTGAGAACTCAATCAAGATTCTCAATAACCTAAAAAGAAAATAAATATTTATAAAATTTCAGGTTACTCAACACGTATTATAACTTGTGTTTAAGGTTAGTAAAGTCGGTTTATGCTCAATTTAAGTGTTAATTAACCAAAGAAACATAATCTCAAATATATCTGAAAAGTATATCAAATCAAACTAATCTATAAAATATATTATTTCAATTTAACTTCAGTTATGTATGCTCTGATTCATTAACCAGTATTGCACTTGGCACAAATGGTAAGACATGCAGAAATAAACTTCTAAAAGGTACGTTACATGCAACATTGTTTGGTGTTTTAGTCATTAATTAATTAATAATCAAGGTTTTAACACTATTATATCGTACCTACCCTTTTGTCATCCATTCATCGAAACCTAATTAAGCTTTTTAATGGAGGTTGTGGTCTCCTAGACGAGCCAGTTGATGGATTACGAGTCTAGCTATTTAAGTTAAGGTATTAATTATTCAGCAACCTAAGAAGCTTGATTGTGATTCTTAAGGCTTATTACATTTAAAAGCTAGATGCCCTATCCCATAAAATATCCTACATGTTATTTTCTAGAATTTAACTAATGATATCCTTGAGAGACGGGATGATTTAAAACACTTACATGAATGATCACACATTTGAACCCTGTTTCTAAGGCCTAACTTAAACCTTAAATTTCTATTCAAATTAAATATCTCACATCAATGTTTTAAAAAAGTGAACAATAACGTTGAAACTTAATATAAACTACTTTATTTGAGTTTCAAAAAAATTCAGTTCACGTTTGGGAAAATTCTTGTCCAAGCCTGGCTTGGCCAAACCCATTCAACCATCAAGCAAGTGTATTGCACTTGCTTTGTGATTGGTCACTCTCCTGGAAGTTACATCCAATCCCAAAGCAAGTGTATTACACTTGCCATGTAGTTGTTTTGGGTTCGGCCAAACCCGGTCTGGGTAAGAATTTCCCTCAAGTTTGATATGTAGAATGAAGTCAAATTCGTGTGGGAGTTATTTAAAATTCATTCTAAAATATTCCTTATATAGCAAAACCTAACAAGGTCAAATTAAATAGAAAGTGTGGAAAGATGCGTTGGTGCAAAATCTAAGGAAAGTTCTAAAAAGTCCTTTAACTAATATATTTTGACAATATAATCTTACTTCAGTCTGAACTGTCAACGTGTCCGCCAAGTCACTCGAAATAGGACTATATTATTAAAATATATTAGCTTAAAGGCTTTTATGCGGCCTGAAAATTTGTAGGAATTTTTTGCCGGTGTATAATAGTTATGAGACCAATTTTACAATTTTTATCCAAAATCTAACAAGGTCAAAATAAGTATGTTCCTTATATAGCCTTCACACTTTTTTTTTTTTTTGATAATTTATAGCCTTCACACTTGAACGGGAAGAAAAAGAAAAAACGTAGCGCGTGAAAATAAGCATCTATATATATATATATGTCAAGCGGTATAAGAGAAAATATCTGGCGGATATTTGTCCAAAAGATATTTTTATCAGCTCGTCTGATTTGGCACCGAGCAACTGCTATTTACACGTGTAAAAGCGTCTCCATGTGGAACCTAAACTACACCACTTTTTCTCAATAAAAAAAAAAAAAAAGCAATTTTCTCCTAGAAGTTTTTCATTTTCCATTTTAGTTCCGTTTCCTTCAGATTATTCTTTTTCGGTTTTGATAACTATATGGGGTTTATCCAAGGAAATTTCCGTCCGGAGATGCCACCTTCGCGGTCTGCGGCTAGTACTGGCTGCGTCGAGGAGTTGACTCGGTCCAACTCCAACACGTCTTCTTTGACCGCTGAGATTTGCAAGGATGTTTCGCATCGTCCGGTAATTCTTTCAATTTGTTCTTAATTTTAATGGATTCGTTTGTTTTGGGATTTTTATTTTATTTTTATTTTTTCTTTGTGAGGCTTGAATTTGATGCCGTATTTCTGAAACTATATTTTAATGTTTATATGTGTGCTTGATTTCTGTTTGTATAGAATTTTAGCTGGGTGAATTGTTGTTGGCTGAAAGGACGGAAACACAATACTTTCTAACGGTCAATTATGGTATTGGAGATTTGTATAATTGTAGTTGTGTTTACTCTTCTTGGTTTGATTGTGGCTTTTGTTATACCGTTCTGTATACCTATCAATTACCTTAACAGAAGTACAATTATGTAGAAAATTACAATGAATAAACATCTAACTAGTATGAAACTAGATAAATATCCACTCTTCCAGCGAGACTCGAGCAGGCAAGCTCATCGACACGGTATGAAAAGTAAGCTACCGATTTTTTAGTTGACTGCCATGAAAAGTCAAATACTGTGAGGGATGGTGACTTTGCTATGTGGTGGGTTATGAATTATTTTATAGTTCAAATTGAATTTTATCATTTTACAGGCATTCCTAAGGATTTGTGTGTGGACATTACTCATAATATGCAGACTAGATTAGAAATGATTGGAATTTTAATTTGAGGTTCTAAAGATATTTTCTTAAAAATTGTTGTAGTTATCAGATCTGTCTAATAGGTACTTGTATCCAAAAATTAAGTTTTGTTTCCAATCCACTTGTGTGATTAATAGACTGTGCTCATATGAGATTCCTTTCATTCTGCAGGATGACGGCACTGCATGGACAGATGAAAGGCACAACTTATATCTTAATCATTTGGAATTGTCATTTGTTAAACAGCTGCACCAATCAAAAGCTTTACTAATGCAATGCTCTGATCAGCACCAAATGGACATAAATTTATCTAAAAAACGGCTTATTGATGTTCGTATTTCTTCTGAGCAGGTTAGGGAACACATTTTGAATCCTTATTCAGCTTTTTATATGTCGATTCCCTTTCCTGATGGCATGAGCACACATCATATCCTGCAAACTGAAAGTTATTAATTTCTTTTGTCTTTAGCAGTTAACTGTTTTACGCAATGGGTGTTTGCAAAGGATTAACTATGAAAAGGCCGAGCCTCTATCTCATTCTTCAGCTGATTCGCACATTGCTGTTAAGAGTCAATTGATATCTCGTTTCAGACATAGGGGAATGTTTTTTAGCAAAGGGAGACACGGAAAAGGGATTATACCTCATGGATTAGCAACATCTTCGCATCATCTTTCTGCAAATAGCACTTATTATGGCGACTTAACAAAAGGTAATTTGAACTTGTTCTTGTAGATGACTAGGTCTTTTTCTTTGTTATTTGTCCTTTGAAAAAGGTGGCCAAATTTTGATGGGTTTGTTCTGCCATGGAAGTGAGTTTTACGTTTCTGTTATTTATAATGTTTAGTGATACTGAGTGCATAAAATAAGTACTGTTATTTCTTTTAGAGATAGCATTAAAATCACATTGGTGTATTTTATCTGCTTGTGAGTCCACTCATGCATGTAATATTAATTCTTTCTCATTTCGACATAATTTTGCATTTATAACCAGTTGAAATGTGCATTTATTTAGCTTCCTACTTTGACCCGTGTGTGTCTCAAGTATTAATTCCAAATGTCACGTGACCCCTATTCTCATTTACAAAATTACATAAATTATATTGGGTGTGAACATTAACATATGATATTTACCACTTATATTGTTTTCGCTAGTAATGCATCAAAATGATATGCATGATCTGCACTGTTCACTTTTCATACTATATGCCACTTGAAATTGCGAGTTTCCACATCATGTAATCTTTTCTCAATAATGTGTTAATTTATAGGGTCGAGTACATGGATATGTTAAGCAGAATGTTCCCTTTCCGTTAAACAAAATGAAAGGATCCATGTGTAGTTTAGCTCTTGGATGAATGTGCATTGTAAGAGATGAATCTATGCTTCGTGTGGTAAAACTTACAGTTTATTATTGATGATATCTTTTTCTCGTTTTTTAGTTGCTCGGTTCATAAACAACAATTGAGGATTTACTTATGTGTATAACTGTTAATGTGTTTTTTTGCTTGTTTCAAAGGAGGACATGATTTTGTTTCAAAATTAGACCTGATCTGCTATTTTTTATGTATTTATGTAGTTGTTAAACATCTTTCTAGTTTGTGCACCAGTGCACGTATAACATTTATGCACGTTTTACTTGGAATTTGGAAACATATAGTTTCAGTATGCACTCTTACATCCTTTTCATATGCTTTAATATCAAATCATTCAAGTTTATATTTTTTCCAGCAGAGGGTACAGATCAGAACTTTTCGGACGATGACAGTCAAATTAAATCAAATATTGTGTCTCAGAAGAAAAGAATGAAGACAGCTTATGTGGAAAGTTCAAGTCAAGATCAAGATCAAGATCAAGTAAAGTCTAGTATAGATTTACTAGTAGAAACTTCATTCATGGACGAGTAATAATTCTATCTCTTATTAATCCAAGCTTCTGCTCTTTCAGATTGTGCCTTCCAGGAACTCGCCTCCAACAGATCACATTAATTGATATTTCTACTCTTGAAGAATACAACTCTGAAAACTTTGAGGGCTTTGTTCATCCTCCGAAATTATAATTTTTTCGAGACAAGGAAGCTCCTTGAGGCTTTTTCTTTGAAAGACGACTAGAACGATTACAAAGTTTTTACTTTGCACTGTTGGTTTTTAAATGAGGGAACAGTCACAAGCCAGATCCATGTGATTCAGAAAAATGCTACCAATGAAGTTTTGCATATTATGAAATAGTAAGATAATTTTGCTCTTCCATTAGTTAGCTTGTTTTGATATATACGTCGAAGATATGAATCTCCATCTAAGTAGGGAATGAGGGGTATATTTCCTGCCCTTTGTATGAATTGGGCATTATTATGAGTGATATGTAAATGAAAGATAGATATATAGGCTCTTTCCGTTGCTCAATTTTGTGAATTTTGCTTTAATTCAAAAGTGGATTTTATGATTTGTTGGTGGATGGTTTTGTGAAGTTTGTCTGTCTTCATTTATTGATCAAATTTTCAGTTGTCAATATAGATGCATCTCCATACTTTAGATTTTGTTTCTTATTATAGGGTTAGGTAAAGAATGAGCTGGTACTGTATGTATGTTCTGTTGATCTCTGAGTAAACGTTGAAGTCAAGTATAAACAAATTAAAATTATCAAATCAAAAAAGGAAAAAGCATAAACAAAAATAAATTAAATGTTTGAGGGAGAGAAAAGGATTAAAGTTCCCCTAAAAGGTAAGGGGATTTGATAATATGGTGATTAACTTTTCTCGTAGGAATGTAAAGCTAGCTGAACCTTAAGTATGAATCTAATTCTAACTTTTTATGAATATAGTATATGACTTAGAGCAATAGATTTGGGGAGCAATAGCAAGTTAATCTTGTACCATTAGTTGATCTAGCGGAGCACATCAATTATAATTTGGGTAAATTATGGATAACTCTGAGAGGTGGTCAAATTACAAAAATTTCCTTCACCTATTAAATATTACAAAAATTTCCTTCATGTTTATCATCATCTTACAATTAGTCCTTTATTTCTAAAAGTTTCAATTTTATCCCTAGAAACTTATTTGCAATGTTTGTTGTATGATATAAAATTTTAAAAGTTAGGTTAATTGTAATCTCATATTATAAAAGTAAAAATGAAATACTTACAACAAAAAATTGATAAAATAGTAGCTTGCATATTTATTTAATTTTTTTTTATAATAATGAATTAACTAGAATTTCAAATAAATGTAAAAAAATTATTTACACATTTAATTAAATGTATAAATAGTTTTGTATTCAAAATATCTAAACTTCGCGAATATCTAAGTTAAGATATTATGAAGTTCACAAAATAGTTTATTTTGTGAACTTCATAATATATAAGTTTTTATGTGTAAATAGTTTATTACACAAACTTTGTGAATTACTATAAGTTCAACAAATTTAAAACAAAATAGTATCTCATTTATGAAGTGAATTTATTGATGATCAACACTTGGGAGAAATCAACAAAGAGTTGTACTCTAGGCAACAACAATTACTCTATATACAAAACTCCCCCTTTAATGGAGAAGAACAGGCGGGGTTGAATTCCACTGAAAAAACCCTTCCCTCTTGATTTCAACATATTAAACAAATTACACAATTGGATGAACACAACATTTCTCAACTTCACTTGTATCCACTCCTAAAACCCTCAAACACACATACACAATTTTGAATTTCATTTTGATTTTATTCTTGAAGAATTATTTATGGGTACTACAAACCACAGACAACATCCGAAACATGAAAAATTACCTGATCTAAACACTCCATCAACGTCGTATACATCTACTTCAATTTCTGCAAATTCAAACAAGAAAAAATGGTCAAACATTCTACCAATTTTTGTGGCTTTGGTAGTAATAGGTGAGATCGCGTTTTTAGGCCGACTCGACATGGCCAAGAACGCTGACATCGTCAATTCGTGGGCTGACTCATTCTACAACTTCACGAGAACGACGTCGTCTTCTTGGGGGGTTGAAGATCGGGTGTTCGAACCCGAGGACAGCTGTCAAGCGTGGTTGGAGAAGGAGGATTATGTGGCTTATTCTAGAGATTTTAAACAGGAACCCATTTTTGTACACGGTGGCGATGAGGTGACTTTTTCTCCTTTTCTGAAGTTTTGGGTTCTGTTTTTTCGAATCGTTGTTTATTGTGTTTTGGTTAAGGGATGAGTTTATTTGGGGGATCATTAAATTTAACATGGCAAATTGGATTGAGGTTACTGATTACGTGTTCTGGAAAAAGGGGAAAGGACATAAAGTTATTTAATGTCAAGAATGTGGATTTCCTGGATTATGTGAATAACCAAATTATAGGAATAATCTTGAGTAAAAATATCCCAATTAATTGGGTCTATATTTCTTCTTCCAATTTATCTCTGACGACTTTACTTGGTTTGCATTCTCTATTTTAATTCACAGGAGTTTAAAACATGTGCTGTTGGATGTAAGTTCGGGTTTGAAGCTGGTAAGAAGCCTGATGCTGGATTTGGGATTCCTCAGAAATCTGGAACTGCTAGTGTGCTGCGATCAATGGAGTCGGCAAAGTATTATGCAGAGAATAATGTTGATATGGCACGAGGGTGGGTAAGCACAGTGTTGTGCCTTTTTTCATTTTCTTCTACTCTATATCTATCAAAAGTCAGGATATCTCATTCTCGATCCATATTCCCGATATTATTTGCTCAAATTAATTAAACTGTCTAATTCTAGTTAAATGAGCTGTGTGCTTTTAGATATAAGCGATTCTCTCATTGATCGCAGTATTTGGCAATATACCAACAAAAATGCCCTATTGATGTTTTCACCACTCCCCTTTTGGAGATTCTTCATTTGACCAAAATACAGTCATTCCAAACAACTGGTTGATGAAATGTGTTTTTGGAATTGCTTCATCCAAGGTTTAATTGTTTCCTAGATACTATTTGAATTGCTTTGGATGCTTATAGGATAGTTTTTGTAGGATATTATGTCAATATTGATCGTTTTGGTTGAATAAAGGTTCGTATTTGGCACTTATCTTTTTTTTTCCTGGTGTTGTGATGTTTCCCACACAAATATATCACGGAATAAATGTTTTAGCAACTTAGATTATCTGCCTCTTTTTTAAAGCTTAAAACAATTTGGAGTTGGTTTCATCAGCTGATTCAGAAATGTAATTATAGAGAATTGCAATTTAAGTGGTATTAGCTCATTGGGCCAGTTGTATGTAAACTTGTGTTACTCTTACAAATGTTTCTTGTCTTTCTTCAGAAAGAGCTAATCTTATTCTCTTGGTCATTTTTTTAAGGTTTCTAGCTAACTAATTATCATACATATATTATTTGATATTAGGAGGGGATACGATGTTGTGATGACGACCAGCCTTTCATCAGACGTGCCTGTGGGATATTTCTCATGGGCTGAGTATGATTTAATGGCTCCAGTTCAACCAAAAACTGAAAGTGCTTTAGCTGCTGCTTTCATCTCTAATTGTGGTGCTCGCAATTTCCGTTTACAAGCATTGGTCGCACTTGAAAATGCAAACATTAAAATCGATTCCTATGGTGGTTGCCATCGAAACCGTGACGGAAGAGGTGAACTTTTTACAATCTTTGGGAATCCAATTTCACTTTGTCTCAGTTAATTTATTTTCAAGTTAATATCAATTTCTATGTTTCTTTTAAAGAAATTTAGAATTTTTCTATTTAAAAAGGACAAAATTGCAAAAAAGTCCTGTAACTTTGGGATTTTGTCAAAAATAGTCCTTTAACTATACTAGACACACATTTAGTCCTTTAACTGTGATCAAATTTCTTAATAGTCCTTCAACTTCATTTTAATTCAATTTTAGTTCTATACATTACAAATCGTGTCCTATAACATTCAGTAAATTTGTAAGTGAAGGATGGAAACTGAAAGTTACAGGACTAAATTTGTTATGTATGGAACTAAAATTGAAGTATAATGGAAGTTACAGGACTAAATTTGAAATGAGATGAAAGAAAGGACTAAATGTGTGTCTAGTGTAGTTACAGGACTATTTTTGTCATTTTGCCATTTCAAAAGAGAATATTGTTTTGCTTAGTTAAACTTGATTGAATATCTTCTTATTTATATAGCAGTGGACAAAGTGGAAACATTGAAGCGATACAGATTTAGTTTGGCTTTTGAGAACTCCAACGAGGAGGATTACGTTACTGAGAAATTTTTCCAGTCTCTTGTAGCTGGTAACTAATTACTTGAATTTTATTTCGAGTAATTTGTGGAATTTCCAGTGCTCGAATTTTAGAGAAATTGACTTTTGCATTGATTAAATTTGCAGGTTCTGTTCCTGTGGTTGTTGGGGCCCCTAATATCCAAGATTTTGCTCCTTCTCCTAATTCACTGTTGCATATCAAGGAGGTTTCAGATGTTGGTTCTGTTGCTAAGACGATGAAATATCTTGCTGAAAATCCCAGTGCATACAATGAGTCATTAAGGTATGCATCATTGCCAATATTAAGTTGTTCGCACATTGATATACTTCTCTTCGCATATCAGTTTCTATATGTGCTGCATGGACACTCACACCCGTTAGATACAAACTTGTGTACGATTTAAAAAAAAATTATAGAATGTGATTTACAGAGATATATATATATATATATATGTGTATAGAATTTATGAGTCATATAAAAACTAAAATTTTTGTACCAACGGGTGTCTGGTACAATGTGGCGAATCCAATGGAAAGGTGCCCACATGATGCGCCCGAACATGTTCAAAAGGGATTAAGACAATTCTAAGACCTGAATACACTTGGAAAAGCAGAAAATAAAAAATCTAATAATAATATAGCATTCTGAAATCCCACTAATCTACATTCAAGTAAATAAATTTAAACTTGCTTTTATTTTTGAACTTTTCTATCCCTAACTTTTGAAACTTAAAGAACTGCCATAATTCAATATACTAATATACATGACCATGAATCACTAAATTTATACACCAATTTAATTAAACCATAGTATACCCAAAATTAACATATTTAAAGAACAAAATGGATGACTTTTTGACAAGTTTTAGGGCCCTTTCTCATTTTGTTTCTTTTTGTTTAGGTGGAAGTATGAGGGACCATCTGATTCTTTCAAGGCCCTTGTTGATATGGCTGCAGTTCACTCATCGTGCCGTCTATGTATTTACTTGGCAACTAAGATATACGAGAAAGATGAAAATAATGCGGAATTTAGAAAACGCCCCTGCAAGTGTACCAATGGCCTGCTAACCACATATCACATATTTGTAAGAGAAAGAGGAAGGTTTGATATGGAATCCATTTACTTAAGGTAAATACAATGCTTGTAAGTTATAACAATAGTTTTCTTGATTCTGCAAATTAAGATAAGACCTTGTTTGGTGGCAATGATTAGATGAGAATAGGTCTTTTGTCAACCTTTTTCTCTCGTTGGTGGTGTTTATAAATAAAGTTGGTAGATACATAAACAAGTGATAACCCACCACTTTAAGGCGCTAAGACAAATATAATCGCCATGCCTGACAACAAATTTAGATAGTGAACTTTTTTTCCATTCTACTAATACATGTTTTAGAGACTGCCACCAAATGAGTTCAGACATTATATTATTGATATTCCCACCACTATTCTTTAGCTACTACAAACGAGTTATAGGTTTTTTACTTAGTACTTGAATCTAATGATAAAAATGGAATCTAATTTTTTTTAATCTAGTTCTTTTCATTCTGGGCTTGCAGATCGGACCACTTAACATTGGAGGCCTTATCTTTAGCTGTTAATTTGAAGTTTAAGTCTCTAAAACATGTACCTGTTTGGAAAACCGAGAGGCCAGAAAGCATAAGGGGTGGGAATGAGCTTAAAGTTTACAGAATATATCCGGTTGGAATGACACAGAGGCAAGCATTGTATACATTCAGATTCAAAGGAGATTCAGATTTCAAGAATCACATAGAGAGCAACCCATGTCCCAAGTTTGAAGTCATATTTGTGTAAGTTAAGTCTGAGTTTTGGTTTTCACACGCGTTTTTGTAGGAGGCTTTGACTCTCGGGGTTGTTGATCATCTTTTCTGTCTCTTATTATTGATTGAGATTGTATTGATTAGTTTCATTCGATATGCAAACCCAGAGTGTAGTGGCAAAAATGAGACTAATACATTGTTTTATCTTTGTTCTTAGGTTGATAATGACATTTTTTTTTGTTTTTTGCACAAATGGGTTATTTATGGGGCTATACACAAAGTGCTCTAGTTTATTTAGCTTAGTAAAAACATTAGTTTGAGTTGAAGACTGAATGTAAGCTTTCGTTACCCGGTTTTTATCCTCCTCTTGTTTGAAAGGTTTAGATTCAAATTTGAATGCAGCATTCGACTTCTGTTCGTCGGGATGTAGAATTTTGGGATGACATCATCTACTGTTAGAAAACTAACTGCTGGCTTTATGATGAAACTTAAAAGTAATGGAATTGTTGATAATTACATACTATGTTTTTGCTTTGCTTTTATTGAATAAGTTAATCGTACATTATCCAATGTTCATAGCATAGGTAAAGCTTTAATTGAAAGGACGAAGAAATATGGATCCTTATTATCATACAAGACAAGTCTCCCCAGGCCGACCCAATATGTACAATCCTTCTCTTCGAAACCTGGACTGGCATCTGTCCCATAAACAACTATGAGTTCTAAACTGATTTGGCTCGTTAAAAATATGAATTCGATGATAAATAATAAGTAATACATATACACATATTTTACTTATATAAACATTAATTACCATTGCTTTATTGTTCTGTGTAAAAAACATAATTTGATTCTTCATCTCATTTATATGCTTTAATTTGAAGCGTTATGGGTACATGCGACTCTCGATTTTATAATTATTGATAGTTAAATAGTTCAAAGATTGATTTATTTCTACTTTGAAACTTCATTTAAGAAAATCTTGAGCTGGTGAGATGAGTTGAATGATTACATTGCATTTCTCTATAGGGGACGAAGATTTTGATGATGCAGATTTTCATGGATTCATTATTCTTTATGAAATACATGTATAGGCGGGAGTTAGATCTGAATCGCAATCCAATAAGATCCGAATTCGAGTCCAACTAAATCTAAAGTTAAACTTATCTGGTTTGAATATGAATCGCTAACAATCCTACATTAACACAAGCGAAATGGCTTCTATGTTATCTCCCCTACATCTACATAACATGACCCCTTGGGCAAGGGCAAAAAACAAGTGGAAAGTTGACTTAAGAAAAACCTAGGCGCCACATGTTTGTACATATATAATAAATTATTTATTTATTACGTATAAAAAATGTTTTGTGGAAATGATAACAAACATTTTGAGGCGTCTCGACGCTGGCTCTTGGCCTCTCACTAGGGCCAGCTATGCAAATATTCTTCTTCCTTTCTTTCTACATGCATTGCTACTGAAATGCAATTTAATCAACTTGTGCACATTTCTTTCTTTATGTTGACCAAATGGTTTTACTAATTCAAACCCGGCCTTTCACAATTTATCTCCTTAAATGAAAACATACATTTTACCACCCCTGAAAATAAATCTATTACCCATGTAATATAACTAAAATAATGAATATTTTGTCATGTTTCTTCTAGATGTGTTTGTAAACACACTCTATAATACGATTATGATTTAACTTGATGTAAAAAATTATTAATTTAATCCTACATTAACGACATATTACTTTCAATTATGCGTAATGGGAGTTTTTACCCCGTTCATGAATTGTATGTGATGGTTCACACTATTTTATAGTGCACGAATACTTGTCAATCGGTATGGGTCTTCTTTCACATTTTAGTGTCACATATATATATCTATTGATAAGTGTACAAATTTAAAATTTGTGTGAGTCCACATATACAATTTTAAGATGAATTCATCACGTGACACCAAAATGTGATAGAAAATATTTTGTTCTTGTCATTAAATTTATATGTCGCAGCAAAATGAAATAAAAAATTGATCCCGGTAAGAAATAATTGGAGATTGGAAGTAGTGAAAAAAAACTATCCTCTCATTTGATTATGAGCATTAAAATAGAGGGGATGGTTTTAACTTTTAAGGGCGTAACCCATCACTACAGATATTTTATATGGAATGCACCTGTTCATCTGTTTTCCTTAAAACATACAGTATATTAGTACACTTTTGTCGAAACTATATTCAATAAACAAAACAATTATTAATATTATAATATATAAAACCGAATCTTGAAACTTAATTAATTAGATGTAACACTTTGGTAAATATCCAATTTGAGTTAATAGTTAATGTAGATTAGGTAGTGTACTTAAATTAAAGCAGAAGGACTGAAAATGAATTCCCATTTTGCACGTACAAGTCATTTTCCTTATTATTATAAAATAAATTCCTAAAAAATAAAATATTTTTGTGTACCTCGGCTCTGTGCAGTGCGAAAAGGTCCAAAATAAGTAAGTTTAGGCTCGGAATTGTCTACCTCATCTCATCTCATCTCATCTCCAAGCGTCAAACAGAGTCACCACCGCCACTCCTCAAGATTAGTTTTATTTATTTCCAAAAATAGCACAACGTATGGGTCCCACCCGGAGGTCATCTTCGTCAAAACACATGCAATTAACTTGTCAGCAAAATGACCTTTAGCATCATTCAAGAGTCCAATCTTCCCAGTAAATCTCTCGCTTAAAGGTCCACTCCTCCCCCCACTCTACAAAATGGTCTGGATCTCCTCCTCTTCCTCCTCCTTCCACCGCCACCAACGCCGCCGCAACTCACAATATCACCACCCCTACTTTTCTTGATATCATGTCATCACTTTCCCTCAGATTATCATTGCAAATTTATCCAACTGCTTATAATAATAATAATAGCTTCAATACCACTAGACTCCATGCTACTCCGCCACAGACGGTGGCTCAGCCAGCTTCCGGCGCGGCGGCTGTTGGTGCTGAGAGGCTGGAGGCTAGAGTAGAAGAAAAAGATGGATTCTTTGTACTAAAGGAAAAATTCAGACAAGGGATTAATCCACAAGAGAAGGTGAAAATTGAAAAGGAGCCAATGAAATTGTTCATGGAAAATGGGATTGAAGATCTTGCAAAAATTTCGCTTGAAGAAATTGAAAAGTCAAAGCTCACTAAAGATGATATTGATGTGAGGCTTAAATGGCTTGGCCTCTTTCATAGGAGGAAACAACAATGTAAGTTAATTTCCCAAATTTTAAATTACAAATATTTATATTTATACTATATATCAATATTTATGGAAGAAGATAAGATTTGTATGGGATCTATAATCTGAATGAACATGTTTTACGATTCTAAATAAAACTCGATCGGAAGATTTATGAGAATATGTGTTTTGTGTCCGAAATTGGCTAGATTCACAAAGTCGCATCTTTGATACATTAACTTTTTTTTGTTTGGAGAAAATTTAATACAAGAACTTTCAGGTCTTTACAGAAAAAAAGTCAGTTATTTTTTCGGACACATTTTTGTCAAACTTAAACAAATTTGATCTTTCATCTTTTAAGTTAGACACATAAATTCAGTCATTTAATTTACCCATTTCATCAGCTCGAGCTAACTATGTTAAACTATGGAGCAAATTTATTAGACTTGCTAGATAGAGGACTAAAATTGCTGACTTTATGACTAAATGTGTGTCATGATGTAAAGTGAAATATAATGGACTAAATATGGAAATTTACCATCTTTAACAGCAATTGGAATTAAATATCCTATGGCTCGACTTTATGTCATGTGTTACTCTTGCTGGCTGCTGCACTTTGCCATAATCCTAATAATATGTTTCAATAAATATCTTATTAGTATTACATTCTTCCTATTTTTAGTATCTCTACTCCTAAATTGTGTATATATTTCTGATTATAATTAGATGGTAGATTCATGATGAGACTTAAACTACCAAACGGGGTAACAACAAGTACTCAAACTCGCTACTTGGCTAGCGTTATTAGGAAATACGGCAAGGACGGGTGTGCTGATGTCACTACACGGCAAAATTGGCAAATTAGGGGTGTTGTTTTGCCAGACGTGCCCGAGATTTTGAAAGGTCTGGATGAAGTTGGATTGACAAGCTTGCAGAGTGGCATGGACAATGTAAGGAATCCGGTCGGGAATCCTCTTGCTGGGATTGATCCACATGAAATTGTCGATACTAGGCCCTACAATAATTTGCTTTCTCAATATATTACCGCCAATTCTCGAGGCAATCCGGCTTTTACCAATTTGTAAGTTTCGCCAATTTCTTCGTTTTCTCAAAATGCAAGTAGATGAAAGAACATAAGAATCCGAGAAGAAAAAGAACTTAAAGAGTGTCAATTGTGCTGGGAGGTTGAAGTGGGTCGGGTAGAAAAGGGTCAAAATAGTGTCAATGATATGCTTTGGGGTTAGCCGGCTCAACTTGTTTTTCTTTTTACAAAGGTTAAATGATAGATGTATTTTGCTTTAATTAGACAATAAGAAGCGCGAACCATAATTCGAAGAGAATAATTTTTTAATATTTGCACAAAGATTAATCAAATTAGTTTAAGCTTAATGATCTAGCTTGTATACATATAATAGTCGGAATTAAATAGGTTGACGTATTTTGGCAACTTTTTTGAAGAATTAGATAAATTTATCGATCTGAGTTCAAGGAAGGTCGTATTAAAAGAAGTACGACTTGGATTGGGTTGGGTTGGACCAGGAAACGTATGGATCAAGTCCCATGTAGCCACTAAAAATAAAAATTCAAGAAAGAAAGGTGCACATTGTAAAAGAAAATGTTTTAGGAGAAAAAATAAGAATTACATCAAAAGTTATATGGTTTTCCTACTAATTTCATTGGTGATAATATTTTTTGGCAGGCCAAGGAAGTGGAATGTGTGTGTGATAGGTTCACACGACCTGTACGAGCATCCTCACATTAATGACCTTGCATATATGCCTGCGACCAAAAATGGTCGTTTTGGATTTAATCTTCTTGTTGGAGGTTTCTTTAGCCCCAAGAGATGTGCCGAAGCTATCCCTCTTGATGCATGGGTCCCCGGTGATGATATATTACCAGTTTGCAAAGCTATACTCGAGACTTTCCGAGATCTTGGTACAAGAGGGAACAGGCAGAAAACAAGAATGATGTGGCTCATTGATGAACTTGTGAGTATCACCGTCTCCTCTGTTTTCCCATTCATTTCCGTGCTATGGTTACAAATAATTAGACTATGATTTTGTTTAATTGCAATCGTGGCATTGCGTACTATGGCTTGTATTATCATATACTCACTTTATATTAACAAATTCTTCCTTTCTCCAATAATGCAGGGGATAGAAGGATTCAGAGACGAAGTCGTCAAAAGAATGCCTCAAAATTATTTAGAGAGATCATCTTCTGAAGACTTAGTCCAACCCAACTGGGAAAGACGAGACTATTTTGGACCACATCCTCAAAAACAAGAAGGGTTAAGCTTTGTCGGCATCCACATCCCTGTGGGCCGGGTCCAAGCTGATGACATGGATGAGCTAGCTCGCTTAGCCGACACATACGGCTCGGGCGAACTCCGTCTCACGGTCGAGCAAAACATAATAATCCCAAACGTACAAAACTCGAAGATCGAAGCACTACTAAACGAGCCACTTCTGAAGGAAAAATTCTCACCCGAGCCACCTCTCCTCATGAAAGGCCTAGTGGCTTGCACGGGCAACCAATTCTGCGGGCAGGCTATAATTGAGACGAAACTACGAGCATTGAAGGTGACCGAGGAAGTGGAGAGGCTCGTTTCTGTGACTAAACCGGTGAGGATGCATTGGACCGGCTGCCCGAACACTTGCGGGCAGGTGCAAGTGGCGGATATTGGGTTTATGGGATGTATGACTAGGAAAGATGGGAAAATAGTTGAAGGAGCTGATGTTTTTATTGGAGGGAGAATTGGGAGTGACTCACATTTGGGAGATGTTTACAAAAAGGCTGTGCCTTGTGATGATTTAGTTCCATTGGTTGTGGATATTTTGGTTGAGAAATTTGGTGCTGTTTTGAGGGAAAGGGAAGAAAGTGAAGAGTGAGTGTTTTGAGTTTTCTTGATATTGTTGATAGTTTTATATTTTATTGAAATACTGAAGAAAAATAATGTTTGTCGTATTATGATTTGAATTTATTTTGGAACTGATGTCACAATTAATATATATGGTCAAAATTTTGCTTATTTACAACTTTTAATCTATAGGAATGTTCGCGGTGCGGTCTAGTGCGATTTTATAGTCGCTCAAACTTAATTCAATATTTGCGGATTTTTATTAGTTTAGTTCAAAAACAGGTTCAAGATTGCACTTTATGGTCCATTTGGGATGCGGCGGGTTTTGCGGTCTCAAAATTTTCAACTTTAATGTATTTTGTTATTTGATAAGTTAAATGTAAATTCTTTAAATAATTATCACTTTTTATTTTGTTTTTTTGAATAAATTTTTTGTAGAAATATATGGAGATAGTGCTAACAAGATATGATCTTCAATGAATACATATTTTAAAGAAAACTAAAAATAATTCCCAAACACTAAGTTAACAAGTTTTCATTACAAAATAGCTAGAAGAATTGACTGTTTTTAACTTTGATTCACTTTGGGAGAAGTAATTCCGTCCCCCTTTTCTCTTATCAACCTTCTGCAAATATATAAACAATAGCCAGAAAAATTGACTGTAACTTTGATTCACTGCGGGGAAGTGATTTCGTCCCCCTTTCTCTTATCAACCTTCTGCAAATATATAAACAATATAAATACCATTGATATGTAGCTAAAAATATATAAACAAGAAGAAACGTAATTGCTACATTAGCCTAAACAACATAAATCTACGTGTTTAAATAAAAAATCATTTATTAGAGAAATATAAATTTGAAAGAAAAAAAAATACCTTGAAGTTCATATTGGGGTTTATGCTCCAAACGAAATTCTTGTACTGTGCAAGATAAAATGTTTTTAGATATTCTTTTAGTTGGCTTTTATTTTATTTTTTATTTTTTTTGTCACTTGGGAAGGAAGAAAACGTGAGGAGAAGAAAACTTAAGGAACTAGGGTTTTTTTAGTATCGACGTTGGGCTTTGAGTTATGGATTGAGATTAGTTATTAAAGTATAAATTTCGATTATATTTCTCATTGTTTAAATTGTAGGACTAAATTAAATTATATATATATATATATATATTTTGCGGTCGAATGCAGTTTACAAATGTATAAAATCAAATCCGATCGCAAATTGCAGTTTTTTTTTCAAGAAGTCCAAGATCAACCCATCCAACTTTTGATCGATCGGCTGGGTGATTTCGCGATTTCGTTAAACACCTCTACTAATCTATATACTTCATTTCATTATAATTAATTGTAGCGAGTCAATTAATTGATGCTTTCAAAGGATTTTAACTCAGATTTGAGATTTTATGTTTATTTCTTTTAATATCAAATATCAATATAAGATTGTCTTGTGTCACGTAAAGATCGTTTGAGTATCATTCTTCGAAATACCAAATTGCAAATAATCTCAAGTTAAATAAACAAACATTAAATTTGAGCAATATATCCTACTCTACTATTTTATATTTTCAATTATGCCATATAATATGTTAAAAAAAATACATATCATATATTTAGATCAAATAATTAGAAAACACTATCGCATTTATATTTTTCCGGGCCCTTCGACTCAGGGGGCCTTTTAGGAGGCCGTCTGGTTTGTCAACCTATCCACTATGGTCGGCATGTTCTAGTTATGATATTTAGCTACTTTGTGGATGGAACTTACCATATTAAAATTAAAGTATATATAAATGTTATACCCCAACAAATAATGCAAAAATATCCAAACTCACATTAAAAATTGGTAATAATTTTTCTGTTAGCTTTGAAAATTGACAATAACCCCCTTATTCACTTAAAAAATTTACAATAACCTTTTTATGAATTTAAGAAAAAATTTCAAATATGATTTTTTGCTAATAAAAACAACACAAGGATTGTTGAATAGGCAAAACACAAGGGATATTTTTGCATTTAGCTCTTATTATCATCTGTCTTCATTAATATGGCTACTCCTTGTTTCAAAATCCCAACTAATTAGAAAAGAAAAATTCACACATTCGTCGGTTTCAAGACCCAACAAATTGCCGCGCCAAATAAATGAGATTGAAACATAACAAGAAAAAAAAAAAAAAAAAAATCAACACTAAGAACTTAACCCCACAGCACATATAAATAAAAGCCATATATTTGCATTAAAATTAAGGATTCTTTTTGTATATAAATACGAAGGAGGTGTGACAATTGAAGAAATAAAAGTATAATGATTTGATAAGGATGAGATCGAGGCAGCTGCAAATCTACCTCCACAGGTCTCCAACGTTTTCCCTCAGCCACATACGTTTCGATCAACTTTTTTACATGACACTACGCTCTAGAATATTTATTTATTTATTTTTATGCTTTTTTTTTTTTTTGGCTAATTGTTCTATTTAATTTTATTTCTAAGAAGAGTCTAAATTGATATTGAGGAGACAGAAGAAGAACGTATTAATTAGTTGAATTTGATTTGAAAAGTTTAAATTATGAGACGAGAAATGAAGTCAATTATTTGTTTTGTTTCATACAAAAAGAATTATGGCGGAATTTTAAGTTGATTAGCATCTTGGTGTAGCTAAAGTAATGGGCTTAAGATAATGTGCACGTCTTTTTTTCTTTTGGTTTAACAAGGAGGTCTTAGACTTTTCACTCTTTCAAGACGTGTCGTACACATTAAGTGAAAATTTTTTTCAATAAAAATTTGAACTTAATAATCAAACATTTTTATTTAAATTACTTCCAACAATGAATCAAAGCAGAGTAGTCAAATCAATGTCAAAAACTATAAATACATTTTCTCAAGATCAAATAAAAAGCTGATAAAATATAAGAATGGGAAGTTGTTCTTATTTGCCCTTAGATTTACATAACTTTTTATAGACTAAAAGCATAGACTAACAAAAATGATTAAAGTCAGACCAAATTAACTTTATAAATAAGACTTAACTGAAACGTAAATGGTCATAGAATTTAAAATCTTAAACGGAGTATTTTTTATACTGTCCAAATACCTACCAAATGAGCATTTGAGTCATAACTTTATACTATCAATCGTTTTTAATAAACAATGTGGTGAGCATGACTTCGTCCATTATTACACATAATTTTGGACTGTTCAAGTGATATGATGAACTGATGAAGGTTCAAATGATCTTAGATTTAAAAAAATAAATGACATTTAAAGCTGGTATAGTAAGATTTTTATATAAACTATAGGCCATCAATCTTAAATTTTTTTAGTCCCATCCTCTTTTCAAGATATATCAAAACGAGGATACATAATTTTCTTGAAATAATCACATTAAGTAATGAGAAGACGTGGTGGTTTAAAATTATATAAAGAAAGTATAAATAAACTTATTAGGTATTATGGTTACTTAAATCCTACCCAGTTAATTTAATCCATTGCAGTTGGATGTCCTACACATGGGCATGAGAGGACAAAAAATTGTCCTTTCATGCCCATGTGGCATCATCCAACATCCAGGTGGATTTAGGCACGAATTTTTTGTAAACAAATGCATTTCATATAATATGGTATTATTTCAAATTAAAACAAATAAATAATGCTATTAAAACAAAGCTTTTTACTATGAAAACTACTATAATGGATTGAAAAAAATTATCTTGTTATGATCTTATTTTAGAAAAAAAAATCTACAAGATCTTATGAACAAATCAATTATCAATTATTTTTATTACTATAAATTAAACTCATCATTTTTAATAATTAAATTAAATATTAGTTATTAATTTGTGCTATTTTGTGACATGATAAAGTTAATTTTGATATAATTTACAAATTTATTTATGACATTAACTAGACACATACAACGTACTTGTATTTTTCTAGTATAAAGTAAAATTGCTCTATATTTTATGTTTCGATTGACCCAAATTTTTTTATAAAAAAAATCGTGTTAAAGTGACTCTATATTTTTGTTTCGGTTGACCCACATAGAGAAAAAATTCATCATTTTCTGTAGAAACGTAGCAAAATTTTATAAAGCATTACGGCATTAATATCCAAATCTAACTAATTTTCAGAGTTAAAACATGGAAATGTAGTCTATTTTTCCACTATAAATTGTAAAAAAATAAAGAAAAATCATTTCACAATAATATTCTTATGAAATATATAATTTTAAAATCATTTAATATAAAAAGAAAACTTTTACATTCTTAAACACTAATTTATTATTTTTTCGAGAAGAGTCTCAATTGCTACGGAAGACGTTAAGATTGCAGGAAAATCAATTTATACTAGCCGTAGATTTCCGATTTATTCTCGTAGCTCGATCAGTTTCGTTAGCAAAGCATGGAATATGGAAATTAATGATGTTGTTACGAAAATTCTTGTCCAAGTTTGGCTTGGCCAAACCCATCCAACCATCAAGTAAGTGTCTTTCACTTACTTTGTGATTGATCACTCTTCTAGGAATTACATCCAATTCCAAAATAAATATATTGCACTTGTCTTGTAGTTACTTTAGGTTCAACCAAACTCGATGTGTGCCACGTTGTTATTAGTACTTTATTATTTCAAGATTAACATGAAAATACGGGCGGGGGGATATTCGCATAGAAAGTCACGTAAAAGAAAGATAATGTGTGGGGCTATGGAAAAGTAAAAATAGATTTCACTTTGAGCCGTATATCCCAAATTTGGAAACAATGGGACACCGATAATTATACCCACTGAGTGTTTAGGTATATTTTACTTTCTAGAAGCACTACTTGCCTTTATTATGTAGTATGTTTGTTTTGGGGGATAATTAACTCCGATCCAGATCCTTTAGATTATGATCGGAAATATAGCTATATTAATTCTTGGATATATGTTTAACTAGTTGACTCGGATTAATTGTGTATTTGTGACAAAGCTAATGATCAAAATCCCATGCATTTAATGAATATTCCTTAGGATTATATATATTTGTTTGATCAAAATATTGTAAGAAATGATTTTCATTTTATGAATTTAAGAGATTAAACATTTTAATTATTAGGAATAATTGACCAGAAACGTCATATAATGTTTTCCTATGTATAGAAATGCTATAATAATAATTCCTATGTGTAGAAATGCTATATTTATTTACTATTTAATAATAAAAATCGAGCTCAATATCAAGCCCCAAATATATTAAAACATTCGTTCAATGTACTTTGATTACTTTATTGATTGGCATGCTTACTATAAAGAGTGATGCATTTGTTTCGTAGAGTTGAAATTTAAATTAAATTATCCAAGTTTCATTGAGATATAATCATTTAAGTTTAATGTCTCGCACATAAAATTCAAATTTGCCATCGTTATTGTCTAAAACTCTTAGCTCCATCATATATTAAAAGTTAGGAAAGTATATATAAAATAATCAAGCTAGTCTATGATTTAATTAGAGTTCATTTAATTTGAGTTAGACATATCCCTAGCTATAAACATATAATAATCAAAACGAGCTCAAATATAATTGCGAATTAATTCAACACGAGAGTCAAATCAAATCTAACTAAATGTATCGTTCGACTAGAGTTAATTATTCAAATGCACTCATTTACACCTTTTATTTCTTTTTTAAACTCATCAATCAATATTCAATAGATTCATTCGGGGAAATCGTTATTCTAGATTTCAATCACCATCGGTCATCATTTCTCTTTATACAGATAAGCAAGAATATATATATATTGGAGACAATTTATTGAGGTGCATGCAAGTGTAACCTCTACAAATGAACATGTTGTACCGTATCAATTCGAATCTGGAAAAGTTGAATGGATGGAGCTGATTTTTTACTTCCGAATTTCATTAGCAAAAAGTTAATTCCAAATGATTAAAAAGGAAAGTTGAGCCAAATTTCTCCTTGTCACTTATCACGGATATGGTCGAAATAAATCCACCATCTTTATTTCATGTGACCGGCCACTGGTCAAAACCCATGCGTGCTTGTTGCATGTATTTCTCGAAAGATTGGGAGATGCTCTCTATGAAGCACAACTCTAAGAAGAGGCGTGCACCCCTAGGCCTCTTACTTTTCTTTGGGGGTATTGACAATAGAATACTCTCTCCATCCGTTCCATTAATTAATATTTGTTGTTTTAGTTTCAATGTAATATTAATTATCTTTTTTTAATTTCCTATGTATTAAACTTCAAAATTCTATTTTATTTATTTTAATATAATATTTATTATGGGTATTTTAGGTATACCTTTTGTTTATTTTTTTCTCTAAAATTCTTGATATTTATTAGGTACCATAATATTTTTGCAAAACTCTGACAGATATTAAGAAACTTAAGAAGGAAGTATATGATTGTTGAGATTAAAAAAGTCCCATGTAGATTGGGTATTAGGACCAATTATGTACTCATCATTATAAGATCTTGGGTAATTTTTATCTTTAGAGCAATCTTTTGATCAACTAAATGGTTCAATTTATTTAAATGGACTTAACTCAGTCCAATTGTTTTTAATTAGGTACAAGAGCCACAAGTTATTGTGAGTCACCTCCTGGTATGATGGGTTTGTCGGATTTCATTTCTTTACATACACGCTTCACCCAAATAACTAGATTGGGTTGTCATTATTTACATGTTAAACATTTAGCCACATGTCGTAATTTGCAAGGTTAAATTTTCATGTCACGTATTGATTTTTTACAACTCGACGCTCTTTGATTTGGCCATCAAACGGATGGTTTTACTTTTTGGGGGTAATTGTTAAGAGTTTAAGAACTTTAAAAAGTTAAGAGCTTTAGGTAATTAACAAGGTTTGACAATATGTCAATGAGGCCACAACCTAGTGTTAATTACTAGCAAAGCTGAGGCTTTAGATCAAGAGGTTGTGGGCTCAATTTCAACTAATATAGATTTTCTCTAGTTTAAGGTCATCTACAGTTATTCCGCCGACTATTTCCCCTTTCCCTTCCCCTTTTTCACCAGTTCTCCTTCTTCCATTATCATAGTCACCACCACTTATCTCCAATGACTCAATCTTCCCGTTCCACTTAATTTCAATTATCATTCTCCCCCACTTTCACTTAGTTGTAATAAAAGTAAAAAAAATAATAATAATAATAACAACAACAAAAACAACAACAATATTAATAATAAAATAAATAATAATATTAATAATACGAATTTTTTTGGGCATTAATAATATGAAAATTTAAATTTGACATTAATAATAAGAAATTTAACATTGGCATTGATAATAATAATTTTTTTGGGTACACAATAATACAACAATTAATAATTCATGTAAGGAAAGTCATCCTCCCCGCCATCGTCGTTGCCACCACTGTATCAATCCCACTAGATTCGGTAGGGCATGTTTCACCATTTATCACCAAGAAGGCTCTACTATGAATTTGAATCCACTAACAAGTCGTATATTCCTAGAAGATTATAGGTTCCGTCGATCACCATATACGGTCACTACAAGTCAATCGTCAACTTCAAGCCTACTTAGTCGAACATGTGTGGGCAACACACGATCCAAATGGTGATCGTATGTAACTGTTATTTATTTATGATCGTTTTTCATTTAAACGGTATTTGGCCGTATGTAATCGTATTTATTTATGATTGTTAATTTTAATTGTTATGGTTGTCTCGTTTTTTATTTAACGCACCGTATTTAAATTTTGTAATATATAATTGTTTTTAATCCATAAATCGTATTTAATTTCAATGTATTTAGTTTTCATAAATCATTTTTAATTTATGATTGTTATATATATATAATTTGTTTAATCCATAAATCGTATTTAATTTCATATTTTAAATTAAATATTACTTTAAAATAACTTTTAAAATATGTTATTCTAAGTTAACACAAATAAAGTTTCTTAAATTAAAGTTAAATTAATTTTTTTTGAATAATAGACAAGTTAAAGTTTCTTACAATGTTAGTAATTTCAAACTATAATATAGTAAATTATTATTACGTTTATTAAATAAAAGTTACAATTATAAAAGTAATAAAATTAACTTAATGTTAAGATTTCTATTATAAGCTAAAATAAATAAACAAGAAAATGAAAAAAAAAAATTATTATAAGCTTAAAAAAAAAAAAAAAAATCATCGTTCACGGTGGGTGGGGCGATGCAACCACTCATCGCCCTAACCACCGCCCAACTCTCCCCCAATATCTTGCCCCTCTTTATTTTATTTTTTTCTCTTTTTTTCCTCCACACCTTGGCTTTTCTCTCCCCCTAATCAATTGAGATGCCCTAATAATAGTGTTGGATAGTAGTTTGGTATTTACAACTCTT
The DNA here is from genome assembly GCA_003313485.2 of Penstemon barbatus. NCBI lineage: Eukaryota > Viridiplantae > Streptophyta > Magnoliopsida > Lamiales > Plantaginaceae > Penstemon > Penstemon barbatus. The sequence continues at coordinate 85,464,652 of CM064884.1, read as the reverse complement.
AAGTACTTGAGCATTAAAATAATTTCTGATGTTATTCTAAAAAAAAAAGATTTGACACGTTATTATTTACTTGGAGGGTTGATTGTTTAGGATTCTAGATATTATTCGTATCAAGTTAGCGTTTTTTGTTAATTTTGATAATTTATAGTGTTCTAAGGATTTGGGTTACTTAAGCAAGTAAAATAAATGTTAATTTTGGTAATTTCTGGTGTTCTAAGGATTTGGGTTACTTAAGCTAAGTAAAAGAAAGGGCGTATAATAATTTTCTTCTTAGTTTGTCTGTCAAAAAAAAAAAAAAATTCAAGTTTAAAATAGTTCTTTATTTTATTTTATTTTATTTATGGCAAGTAAAAAAAAGTTGAATATAACAAAATGATGTTAAAGATAGTTTATGGTGTGGGTTGGGGTGGGGGGTAACCCTGAATAACGTTCTGAGGCAAACTTGTAAAACTTAGTTTTATATAATTGGATGCCATTTCCAGCAACAAATTTTTCAAAGATATCACAAACCTAATGGTTGTTTATGGATATGTCTCAACCCACTATAAAATGAAACCTAATTTAATATCTACTTCTTCGTATTTCATCAATGATTTTAATTAATGCCTATCATCTACATTTTTTTCATCTTAAACTCTATAAATATCTTTGATTTGATGCATATCACTTATTTAATTTTTTTTCTTCAATTTCAACATTTAAATCACATCTCAAGTGTTGAATATTCTCAAAACCTGATATCCAAACTCAATTCAAATTACGTTTTAATATTTTCTCCATATGACAAAATCAATATTATGAAACCAAAATTCATGATTAAAATCGATTCATATACACCTATAAAGATTGTCTTGAGAAACCACCCACATGAATTTCAAGTACTATTATCAAGATTTATGCAAAATTTTATTTCTATAAGATACCCCAAGAAATTCTTGAATAAATATTTGTACTGACAAAATATCACACAATTGGTTTCTTTGATTTGATGGTAAGGACCTTGTTTAAGAGTTTTGCAGCCTGATTTCGAAATCCAACTTCAACATTTTAATATAAAATATCTGCATTGATTTCTATTTTCTTTACTAATCATAAAAAGAAATATAATCCTATATAATAGGATTTTCTTCTTATTATTCTATTTAATTTAGTGCAATGCTCCAAAAAAGTACTGCCCCGCTTCAAATTAATTGGCACATTTGTAAAATTTTCATGCTTAAAATTACTTGTCATATTTTGTTTCCCAATGAATCTTTTTTCAATTTTCCCCATTTTCTCACTTTTAGGTTTACACAATAAAATAGAGTGCATAGGATCAATGACTTAAGCAATCATTAAAACGATATTTTTTGCACCATATCTTAAAAAAATAACTTAATTATTAAGTTTTAATATGTGTGAAAGGTCAAATGTGGCAATTAATTTGAAACGAATGGAGTAATTCTTGATAACTTTAAAAGGAATTTACTAAAAAAAATTATAAAGATAATATATTATTTTATTTTCTTAATTTAATGCATTGGCCCGAACATTCTCGTCCCCAAGGAAATTCGTCTAGCTCCGCCACAGATGAAATGGATACTCACCAATCATATGATTGATAAGAGGATCAAGTAATCATGTTAAATTTCCCCTCTAGAAGCAAAAACAGTTTGAATTGTTGAACTAACTATCCATTCTCAGCATAATAGTGCAGCCGACAAATTACTAAATCGGGGTAAATATTCGCATGTGGTCTCGCCCACACTGTAGCAGGTCCTTACGCCCTAGGTCATATTTCGGTACACGTGTCACTCGTAGATCCATCTGATGGAGATTACAAGCTGGACATTTGAAGCCGACGTAGCTGAGGAGTGGTGTACGTGGTCCCGCAATTCGTGAAGATTCACATCCGTACCATCACCGACGTTGGTCCATCACATGTGATGAAGGGACGTAAGAGTCGTTGGATCTAGAAAGTAAGAGATCTATACGGGGTCCACTCGATGATCTGGATTGCACTGCCGTTTGGCTGTGTGTCTCTTCTCAAGCGCGCCGCTTTCCTAATAGGACTGTGGATTAGGCCAGGTTTACCGTAACTAAAATGGTTCAACTTTTGTTTATCCGCAGAAAATTTATACATTATCTTCTATATTGTTCTTTGGTGAATAAATTTTTCTAATATGAGCAAGCCTGATGTAAACTAGACATAAAACCAAAATGATAGATATATAAGCTAAATCTGATTTTAATCAAGTAAAAAAGTTATGATCCAATTTTAAGTCATCAAATCCGATGATATTTAAGTTTGAGTCCGTTAAAGTCCGACTTATAAAGCCTAATAGACTGGCTTAAATTCTTAGAAATTGCTTGCTTTTTTCTTTTTCTAATGTCATGCATTATCAAGTATAATTTATTTAGGGGCCGTTTGGTAGGGTGTATGAGATTAAGGTGGATTTGATCGAAATTGGATTGAGTGCCATATTAAAAATATGTTTGCTAGATTTGATTGAGTCATATTACATTGAAGCAATTAATTGCAATAGCAAATATGTTTGGTGAAGTTATGAGTTTAGCATAGATTAATATATTTTCACTACTTAAGTGAACATACTATGTTTGTTAGATATATCAATTTATCGAAGTCATTTGTATAATATGTATAAGTTATGAGATGATCAAGGTTTATTCAATTTTTTAGTTTGAATGCCTCCATTTTAATTGTAAATTGATATATATTTTATTTTGTGATTTATTTATATAGAATGTGTTTTCATTTTCAGAGATTTAATAGAATTCATGATATGTTAAAATATGTACTATGTAATTTGAGGTTATAAGTGACATTTCACAGAATTCATATTCACCCGGATTAACTAATCCACCCATGCTTTGGTGGATTATAATCTAGTCTCAATACCGGGTCGTAAGGATTTAATCCATTTGACTCGGTATTAGAACAATGTCACAAAACGTTGTATTAACTCATATTAACACAAATAATATGACATAATACTCCCTATTAGGGCATCTCCAGTGTTGCATTTAGTCCAAGTCCAGCTTCTCCTTTCCTTTTCATAAGTTATCTAAAATGTTTCAATCTATCAATTCCATTTAATTAAAATTCTCATTTTCCCAACTCTCACTTAGTTAACTTTTAAAGTGATTTTAAAATTGGTGCACAATAATACAACAATTAAATACTTGATTGACATGATTTGGAAATAATAAAAATAATTTAATATTGACATTAAATTTTCCAACATAATAGTTACATTAAATTTACATTTAATTTGATTTTATTAAATAAAAATTACATTTTTATACTAAAATTAACTTTTTTTAAAAATAGTACACAAATTAAATAAAACTAAGATTAAATAAGAGTTACATTTTCTTAAATAAGGTATTTTAAATAATTTTTTTTAAATTAAAAGGATTTTTATTAAATAAAATAAATAAAAAAAAAAATTAAAGATAATGAACAGGTGGCCGACAAGTGTCGCTTGTCGGCCACTTGTTGGCTGCTCAGCTTGCCTCACCGTTCCCCCTCCCCCCCTAGATTCAAATACAGCCTCATCTTGGTACATAGGAGATGCCCTTAGGTCCTATCAAACGGCCCCTTAAGTGACACGTGTGTGTATACTCAATCCTCTAATTTTAGTTTAGTTATAATTCAATTTTTTTTTTCGAAGAAAAAAAGAAAAAGAAGAAAGAAGAAAAATTAGGGCCAAGTAGAGTGTTGGTTACCAAGTATACAGTTCACTTTAGAGTCTAGATCATTCAATGTCTCTTCCAAGCACTACCATAAATGTGGTCCACTTCAACATTTGATGCACAAAAATCCGCCAATCTCATGCTAGCTGAGGTAATTAAATAACCTATTGCCCCAACATGTGGTAACCCCACCCCCACCCCCCTTATTGCTCTATATAAACAATCAACCTCTCTAATTCTCCACATAAATTCCATCTCCAAACTAGGAAAAAATCACATACTCTCTCAAAATCTAGCCAACTTCATAATTTCATACCAAAAGCCCATAACACAATCTCAAACTCGAAAAGAACACACGAGAGAGGGAAAGAAAGGAGGAACAACAAGAACAAGAACAAGAACTAGAACATAAACAAAATTTCCTTCACTCTAGCTATATATATATGGATACTTTCCCAACAACATTCATTTACATCTTCCTCTTTCTTTCTACTCTCATCTACTACTATATCTCAAAGAAACAAAACAAGAAACACAAACAAACACCAAAGCTACCCCCTGGCTCAATGGGCTGGCCTTACATAGGAGATACTCTGCAGCTATACTCAAAAGATCCCAACACTTTCTTTTCTGATAAACAAAAAAGGTTACAAATTTACAAATCAATTACAAAAACAAATTTACTTTTTTTTTTTTTTTTTTCCAATTCGATGATGATCGATCAATAAAAACCAAATTATGTATTAAGAATGTCTTTTTTCAAATGCAGATATGGTGATATATTCAAAACAAACATTCTTGGATGCCCTTGTGTTATGTTAGCTAGTCCAGAAGCATCAAAATTTGTGCTTGTAAATAACGCAAATTTGTTCAAGCCAACTTATCCCAAAAGCAAAGAGAAGATGATTGGACCTGCAGCTCTGTTTTTTCACCAGGGAGATTATCATAACCATTTGAGGAAGCTTGTTCAAACTTCATTGTCTCTTGAGGCTATTAAGAAATTAATTCCGGGTGTCGAATCCATAGCCATTTCTACATTGGATTCATGGGCTAATGGCCAAATCATCAATACATTCCATGGAATGAAAAAGGTGTGTACCTACGTTTAGTTTATAATAAATTAAGATAAATAAATGATTCATATATTTATATACTTATATATTCTGATATCATCTAATAATGTATTTTAATTATACTAGCTAGTATTTAAATTTAATACTTTATTAATTATGTCGTGATCTTCATTCTTTTGCAGTTCTCTTTTGAAGTTGGGATCTTAGCTATATTTGGCCATCTAGAAAAGCACTACAGAGAAGAGCTAAAGAAGAATTACTCAATTTTAGATGAAGGGTACAATTCCTTCCCAACAAATCTACCAGGCACTGCATATCACAAAGCTGTACTCGTAAGTATATATAAGCAATCAAACTTCCAACAACTTTATTTATTACTTCATTTCCTTTTCCTTACATATTAGTATATTATAAAATTGCATTTTTAGTCCCACAAACTTTGACCCTCATCACTTTTTTGTCCCATGTTGTACCAAAATGTACTCACGTTCACACACTTTACAAAATTGCATTTTTAATTAGTTCAGATTCTTTGAAATATTTTTGGTCCCTGTTTAGAACTGGAAATTTTCTCGGTCTCAAAGAAGATGTAGATGGGACCTGAAGTGCAAAAATTTTAGAAACTTGGGACGCAAAGTGTTTATAAGATTAATCATTTTTTTTTTTTTTTTTTTTTTTTTGTGGATGGATCAATTTAGGCAAGAAAAAGACTTGGTTTAATTCTTGGGGAGATCATAAATGAGAGGAAGGAGAAAAAAGTATTGGAAAATGATCTTTTGAGCCATCTTCTCAACTTCAAAAATGAAAAAGGGCAAATTTTAACTGAGGATCAAATAGCAGATAATATTATCGGAGTACTGTTTGCTGCTCAAGATACAACAGCCAGTGCACTTACTTGGATTCTTAAATACCTCCATGATAATCCTAAGCTTTTAGAAGCAGTTAAGGTAGTTATTAGTTATTATTTTCCATTTTCCATTTATATATATTAATATATAAATGGCTGGAATTTAATGGCGTTACATTATTATTTTACGTGAAAAATAATTTAATTCTTTTCTGATAAGAAAAATCCATTCTTTTAAGTATATAAATAGCTTTCTTCTACAACTATTATTCAATTAACAGAAAATGATTATTTCCCCCCCTATATTGTGGATGATTGCAGGAAGAACAAAAAACAATCTATTTGTCAAATGAAAAAGGAAAGAAGGGTTTGACATGGGCTCAAACTAGAAATATGCCATTTACATATAAGGTAACAAAATATTTATTTTAGAAGATATTTAATTAGCGGATAGTTTTAATGTTTATGGAAATAATACAGACATATTTATTTTGTTAGGTGATATTAGAGAGCTTAAGGATGGCAAGCATAGTTTCTTTCACATTTAGAGAAGCTGTGGTTGATGTTGAATATAATGGTAAGAATTAATTGGAGGCCTCTTTTCTTTTTAGCCCATGTTTCTATATATATTTTTTTAAATTAACTGAAATTAAAATGATCATTCAATTTTATTTTATTTTGTTTTGTTTTGGCAGGGTATCTCATTCCAAAAGGCTGGAAAGTTATGCCATTGTTCAGAAATATTCATCACAATCCTGAATATTTCAGTGAACCCCAAACTTTTGATCCATATAGATTTGAGGTATGAAATACATAATAAAATTACATTTATATATCTTTACCAAGTTCAAACATTAATTCTGGAAAGTACGTAATTAAGAAAGGCTGGAAATAACTACGAGAAATTTTTAATTTAGACCTCATAATTATATTGACTCTATCAGCTAATCGTATGAGTACTGTATTTGCATATTTTTTTAAGTTCCAATTTTTTTATACTATTAATTAATATCGGCTGGATAATCAAACATTTTAATCTTTTAAGCATTTTTATTTAATATTATCAAAGTAATATTCTATTAATTAAATTATTTAACTATAGAATTGTGAGAGCTAGGAAGCTAAATAATTATTATAAGACTTAATAATTTTATTTTCCTTTTCTGGGTAACGCATTTGTTAATTTCTTGTTTGTTTGGCTGTCCTGTCTGATGCAGGTTGCACCAAAGCCCAATACATATATGCCATTTGGCAATGGATCACATTCCTGTCCTGGAAATGAACTTGCCAAGCTTGAGATGCTGATATTGATCCATCATCTCGTAAATAAATTAAGGTAATATATTACTATAATAAAAAAGTTGTCATTTGCTAATAATTGTTTCTATTTGAATCCAAGTTCAATTTCATTTCTTAAATTCAAACCCTATATAAATCTTATTTATAAATGTATCTAATCTAATATAGCCCGAGAATTTGGACCGGATTCAATTTGTATTACTTAAAACTATACAAATAAGTTTGAGTTTGAGTTCATGATGTTTAGTTTCCATTATATGATTTTTGCCAAAAAATTATGATTTATAATTAATAATCATTTTATTACTTAATTGTAATAATATATAAAAAAAATGGATCAATAACTAATACGTCTACTTCAATCCGTGTTTTTCTGCAGGTGGGAAGTGTTGGGCTCTGGAGAAGTGGAGTATAAGCCATTTCCGGTTCCTAAAAATGGGCTTCCGGCCCGTTTTTACTATCGAGCCGGACAGTGAATGACAGGAAATTTACCCATGGCAGATTATTTTAGATACAGTAACAAATTTATACCTAGATACCTAACAATGAAAATAAAGTATTAATTTTAGTTGACACCCCCCACAACCCTAAGTTTTTTACCAGGGTTAAATATTTTTATTACTACTGCAGCATGGGGGAAATCTTTATATGTAACTTGTAGCTGTATTTTGATCCAGTATATGTGAAAATATGAGAAGATATTGAATATTTTTGTGTTATGCTTTTGACCCAATGGGGAAATTAATAATATACATGATTGTACTTGTTTGGACAATTTATGAAAAATCAAAAGTTTAATTAAAAGGGTTTTGAAACTTGGAACTAGCCATAATTAATTTCCTAGCTTATGAAGAAATGTAATACATATAATCAAGAAATTATTAGCTTAAGAGAATATATATATAAATGAGTTTTCCAATAATTTCGAATTTATAAATGGAGACAAAAGTAATATAATTTTAAGTGTGGGAAAAAATATGATATGAAGATTTGGAGTAAAATTGGCATAGTTGAAAATAAAGTCAAAATGACATGTTAGCTTAACATTTGAAGCAATGAGATGTGATTTGAGAAGAAACATAAATAATATAAGGACATAATACTATTCCAAAACAAAACAATCTGTAAATGTATTTCACAATTGTTTACTTTTTCACACAATGTCTTAACACTCTTTTCCAATCCATAAAATATTTTACATCCATCATGTTGCTTTTTATTTTATTGAGAATTTGTGGTAACAAGATATATATAAAGTCTAACATAAATATATTTATTAATAATGGAATATCGTGTACACTTCACACCTAACTATACATTTATTTTTACAATTTTACTTGAAAAATTGAAAATCTTTTTAGAAGTCAACAATTACCCAAATTTGCAAGTATTTTAACAGCCAAGCAATACTTTTTTCCAACAAATCCTTAATTCTCATTATATGCAATGGTGAAACAATAATGAAGGAAAAAAAATAGTGTGTTGAAGCTTCATGAAAGGCCTATCTCACGTGGAGGTCAGCATCAATGGGCCTTTAAAGATAAACAAAGCATTAATTGTTTTCATGGGCTACACAAAAATAGAAATGAGTTAAGCCCAAGGGGCAAAGGTAACCCTTCAGGTGCACAAATTATTTCTGGTGGGTCCTATCAAAATAAAGTAGAACAAGAGTATATTTCTATTTCCTTCCATTTGTAGCTAATAATTTCGGTCAACACCTCATCATGTGATGATGTGAGTATAAAGGATATAAAATGTAAATATTTTTGAAAAACTCCAAAGGCTATAATTGTGGACAGAAATAAATCTAGCCCACTCGATATATTTTATCAGAGATGGATTCTCTATACGATGTAAATATGTTTGAACGATATTTTTTCTTTTTATATTTTTTAAAGCTCGATTTGACATCGACTCAATAAATTAAATATATATAAAGAAATGTATCATAAACTATTTAATATTAACTTATTTTATCCTATGAAGCTGGATTGAGATTTGCTCAATAAATCAAAAATAACAATATATATATATATATATATATATATATATATATATATAAAGAAAATTAACAAGCTATTTCATTACTCATTTTGTTATATGAAGCTGGATTCGAGATACACTTAATAAGTCCAAAACTGACAAATTATGTACAATCAAGCTAGCTATTTGGTAAATCATTTTTTTCTACTACGGTTTGTGAAACTATAATGAGTTTTTATTGTCAAAACACAACAAAAAAGTAGTTCTTTTAAAATAAGGAATACCAACCTAATTGATTTGTTAGTTGTGATATATGGTGCCGACTGCCGAATATGAATATGTTTTTGTTTTAATTATTTTAAATTAAAAAAAAAAGTATACGATTAATAGAGTTTACTCTTTGTGGTAAATATAAAGAATGTAACTTATATTTGTAAATTATTTTACAGAAATTGATATTAATTTAAGGCAAATATGAGGGTAAACTTGTTTCTTGGGTGCTTGGCGTTTACAGCATGCTTGTTAATTTGCTAGATTTCAAGAAATATCTTCAAAGAAGGTTTTTGTTCTAGTGAAACATCTTTATTGGCTATAATTAATGCATTATTAACATCATCTAGTTTTCGCATCATAATAACTTTACATTTGTATGTTAATTATTAATCATTAAAAAATGACATTTACATTTGTGACCTGAAAATAACCAAAACAAAATTTACATATAAGTAATCATCACTTCGACACTTATAAATGACACGGACAATGCAAGTACTTCCCCAAAAGAGAAGTCAAAGTGTCAAACAACTACTTAAATATTCGATCAAAGAATTCCATCCACTAAATTAAATGTCTTTACAATTAAATATTCTTGAAGGCTCATGGTCTGACCATGAGCCTTCAAGAAATTACAACGCCAAAAATAAAGAATTCCAAAGCCAATAAATAAACTTTCCATATATGGTAATGGTTATTTCTTTGTGAACTATCTAATTATATGTATCTTGGGAGATCTAAACTCTATGATAGCGAGTCAATATTTCAGATTCAAAAGTTATTATATTTGTGTATCATTAGGAATCAACATCAAATATAAATTCAATTGAGCCGAACATACTCAAAATAAGATAATTTCCTTTTTTGGTATCATAAATTATCAAATTTAAAACAAGGGCAGATCCAGGATAATAGAGTTGGGGGAGGTACGTGATGTGGTATTTATAAAAAAAAAAATTAACAATGATATTCAATTTATAAACTTTACATATGTCAATAAAGATAAAATACACTAAACTACCATTAAATAAATATGAGAAAAATTAATTATAAAAAATGAGAAAAATTGAAGAATGCGAATGTACATGACAAAAGCAGTTCAGGATTGAAAATAAATCATTAAGAGAGAAAAAATACAATTCACAATAGGTAAAATAATCAAAACACATATCAGTTTTTTCTATAGAGAATAAATAGATAATGAGGCCTTTTTATTTTGCATAATAGATGTTGTCTTCAATATTGTTAATATTAGGTCGAAATAATTAATCGGGCCACTTAATATTAAATTTAAAATGAGAATAACGTTGAGCTGAATCATTTACAAACATCTTATTAATGTCATGCATTTGGCTTTTAGAGGACCAGGGGCCTCTCCAAGCTATAAGACCATCTCCAAGAGACAATGTATAACTCAAATTATAAGAAAAAATATAAGTTTTGGCAAAAAATTGAGCTCCAAGAGAGCTCTTATATTTTAAGACCCACAAAAAATTATAAGTTTGGCCTCTTAAATATAAGAGGCCAAAGTTATATGTTAAAAGTTCTTTTTGCATTGAAAGTACAAAACTTTTGTACTTTTCCTATAGAAAATTAAAAATAATTTAAAATAGTAATTCATATTATTTTTTTGAAATAATAATATTTTAATTTTATATTACTTTTACGAAATATTTAATTTAAATTCATAAAATACGATAATTTAATTTAAATAATCATTATTTTATTAGTATATTAAATAAATAAATATTATATATATCCCACTATTATTTATATTTGAATCATAATTAAAAATATATTATTAAATATAATATATATGTTTGAGTGAAATAGTGTTTTAGTTTAAAAGTAGAATCTTAAAATATAAATTAGCTGTTGGAGTGCAGAGTAAAAAGTGAAAATGTATAACACTGTTCACCTCTTAAATTTTAAGATAAGAGGTCAAAATTTAAGAGGGTTGTTGGAGATGGTCTAAGGTGGATCCGCCCCAAATTTTAAGGATACGGTACACGTTTCACATTTAACGGTCATTTACACATTTAATTTCCTTAATTTGATACTTCTGTTCCATAAATAATGGAATAGTCATTAGCTCTCAATTTCGGAGGGAAAACAGATCCACCTGGCCATTTTATGGGAAGGAAACTTGTACCTTTGTAAGAAAAATGCAAAATTGAATCCGTAATTAAAGCTAGCTGACAAGTTTACTCCACGTATCGGGCTGACAAATTTATCTCAAATTTTATATAAAATTTGAAGAAATAAATATCTTTGATATAATTTAAATATTATTAATCCTATATAATATATTTTATATATCATTATTATTACTAAAAAAATTAAAAATAAAATAAAATAAAATACAAACCTAAAGCCCCCTCCCCCCAAGCAACCCCGGCCACCGATCCCTGTGTTCTCCAATCCCATGCCACCACGACCTGGGTTGCATCTGGGGTGGGTGGGGGGTAAGGGAATAAGACGGATATTTTTTAATTTTCTTTTAAAAAAAGAGATGGTATTTTGGTCATTTGTCGATTTAAATTAATAAAAATTGAATTCAATATCACAAAACAAGAGTGGCATACACTCTCCGTTACTTTGGACGGAAAAGGAATTTTGTGCGATACTTTGTAAAATACAAGGGATTTCTTACAAATAAAGAATAGTACAAGGGGGTTTTGTGCATTTTTTTTCAAAACACAAGTGAGGGGTGGGTGTGTCTTTTATCTTTTTTCTTTTTCTTATTTATATAAAAATTGAAATTTATTAAAGTTTACGGGTTAATATGCAAGTATAAACTTTTGTACCTACTTAAAATTAACCCCAAATTTACAAATCCAAAATTTCTTAGGCACATGTTGCTAGCTCGGGCCTTTATATTTTTGCCTACAAAATCACAAGTTTCCTCAGTTGGATCTATTTTCCATTCAAATTGAGAGTTAAGTAGTTAACGACGATTTTGTCAGAAGTAATCGTTTACCTTACCAAATTTTCTTTTCCTTTTTTTTTTTTTTTACATGAAACAATAGAAACTCAAAGGAGTTTTTAGTATATTTTCTCATTCCCAAGGTAGGGATCAAATGTGTAAATGTCCGTTTAATTACGTCATGGAACATGTCATGTTTTCACATCCTTAAAATATGGTAATTTACAAGGACGGATTTACTTCCCCCAGCACCAACCCCACACCTCAAAGAAATTTAAAATTTTCTTTCACTACAATTGCGTATACATATATTAACATAACATAGTATGGCCAATTTTCTATTTCTATGTATAGTTTAGGACCGGGACCAAAGCCCAAATTCAATTCACATGGATTCTTGATTGTATCATTGTATGAATAGATATACCTTGCTCCTTCACATTTATATTTTTGTCAATTTAAATTAACATTTCATAGATTTAGGATGATTTGTTTATATCGACTTATTTTATGTATGTCATGTAAAATAATATTTATAATAAAATTTTATTAGTGTATTTGTTGTTTTATAAATTTTGTAAGAGGAGGTTAATTATTGATTAAAAATTTTCATAGGAGAAAAATCAACTACAATTGATGCATATTTTTATGAAAAATCTTAAGGGTTTTTTGATTATTTACATTGAAGGGGAAACTATTGAGAAATTTGAAATTGATTTTATCATAGTTTAATTTTATGACATGAACGAACTTGGTCCTCCCAATCCTCGAATCTTTGATCCGTCCTCGATAACTAATGGTTACAAAAAGTAAAAATCTCTACTTAAAATAGAATGATAGCTCGATTTAATAGTATTTGTCTATTTGACTTAAGTCGTACTTATTATACTTGAATAGTGTTGGAATACATGATTATGAACTACGATTAATTAATTAAGTGAATTTCACTAATGATTTTGTGTAATTAAATTGAAATGTGTGTAAAGTTATATAACGAGGTTAATTTCATATATATATTTTTTTTTGGTACAAAAGAGAACATAAAAAAAATTACTCTAGATCATTATAGAGCAGGGGAAGAACAACAGAAGGGGGTTCTTCCCATATCATAAACTCATTTTGAAAATCATGGCCCAATTTAGCCAACACATCCGCACAGTGGTTAATTTCATATATTTACTTGTTCAAAGTCATGAATAATGTGCGTAGAAATGTCTTCTTTTTTTTTTTTTTTTTGAGATGGTGCGTAGAAATGTCTTCAAAGTGGATAGCTTGGAATGTGTTATATCTAATTAATGAACTTAAATGTGTTTATCCCATATTAAATAGAAAACTCAAGTTAATAACATTTTGATCAGTAACAAACAAATTCATTCTCTATCTCTGTAAATGGAAATGGGGTAGGAGTAGCATTTCACATCTTACATATTCACATTCTTAGTAACAAACAAAAAATAAAGGTATGGGTGCTTCACCGCCTAACATGCATATTATCTTGATATTGGATCACTACAGTTTCATGGAAACAGTTGAACAAATGGATAAAATTTATTTTTCTTTTCCTTTTCGGTAATTGCTTATTGGGATCATTTTAATTTGTGTATATTAAGTTGTAATTTTTAATAATTTTTCAACCAAACTGATAAATTTTAAATCTTTTCAATATTAGAGGAATTTGGATATTTCTTTTTCCGGAGTTCTTCAAACTTCAATTATTCAATTCAACTAAAGTCTAACATTACACAGTTAGCACTTCATTCAATTATTTGTCGCATAAATATTTCCCTCCTAGTAACATTACACAATTAGCACTTCATGTCTCACGCAATAAATAATAAATTTACGGACATGGTATATATTTGGACTTGTCTAAATGAGATTTGGGGAGCACGTACATCTTCTTTTTAAGATATGCGTCAAATTTTATTTTATATATAATTCATCTATTTTTATAAACACAAATTTACCCCATTATTTATTTTATAATGCATGCTTTCCAATTAGCCCAAATTCACTATTAAACCACGGATACTCCAAAAAAATACTAAGTATTGTATCGGATACACGGAGAATATGGATATGCGTGAGATACGTATTCGATATGCCATAAATAAAAATTAAAATGAATATGTATCGTATACACTAGTTGGACATCAAGATACTTCGGGGGGGAGGGCTTTTTATGTAATATTATAGGTCAAATTTAAATTATAATAAAATGATGAAGACCCTAGGACTAAACATAAACTACGAGTACCACTAATCAGTCTCTTATTCAAGTCTCCCTCATAGGTCATGAAATCTCAAAGATGGATTTAGTCCATTGTTGCGATATGCTAAGAATGAATGAATTATATATGTTTGATTTTGTAGTTATATAATTTTTGTTTATGTTAAATTGGGTTAACTATTCTTCTAGAGTCTTAATTGAAAGATCTAGTTTCTTATGCATAAATTTACATTATATTTTTACATCCGTATCAATGCCGTATCGTATTCAATAAATTTTAAAAATTCGTATCGTACTGTATCCGTATCTGTATCCGTGCAACATAGCCATTAAACCACCCTATCCCACCACCGACCACTTCCACCCCACCCCCAACCCACCCAGGCGTCGCCGGTTGTTTGTGCAGACAACCATTTCTACATATTACTTTTTTCTCTTCGTCTATTTGTTGCATACCACCTCAAAGAATATTAATCTTAGTCTAATACATGTAATTGTTTTATTCTTTGTAATGATTTATTGTACTTTATGAGTTTCTATACAATAATTTTGGGGCTAATTAAGTGAAAAGTGCCTTGATTGCTTTTCGCTAATTCCGTGAAGAACAAAATGTTTCAGGGTAAGAACTTCAAAATTAACCTAGACGGAATTTTAAAATTCATCCTCCTTTTCCCCTTCAAAATTAAGAATCCGAATGTGAATAATTATTTATATGATGAGATTGAAACCCCTAAAAGACGATTGTGAAATTATTTATAGTTTTACAACATTTGCATTGTTGCTTACTTGCAATAGTCGCCTGAAGGAACGGAAAACTGATCCAAATTATTGACTTAAATAAAAAAAAATGAAAAAGAAAAAGAAGAACCAAAATTTAAAAATCTTCAGGTAGGGTTGTCGTGTGGGTTCGAGGAAAAAGGACCTGTGGAGTGACATTGAAGGGAGAATGGTGGAGGTTGGAGATCTTAAGTTAGGAAAAAAGAATTATAGAGAGAATGTCAATAATTAATATGAACAAGATTTTAGACATAGTTTTTTTTTTTTTTTTTAATAAATATTTCCATAATTTAATAAATATTTAATATTTTTTAAATATCCGATGCCATGTCATCTTCGGACATTTAAAAAAAAAATTGTGGGCCAGATTTTTTATTGACATTATTTAATAAAAGAAAAAGATATTTGCTTAAATTAAATTTATGAAAGAATTAGTAGATTTAATGACTAGATCAAAATGTATTGCATTATTTATCATGGTGTGCTCTCACAGTGAGTGACATGACACATTTTGGATCAATAACTCAAGACAATTCTCTTAAACCTCGTCTAAGGAAGAATGTCCCAAAAAAAAAAAAAAAAAATACTTAAATGATATTTATTGGAGCTTATGTTTTTTTGTTTATGTTTACTTAATATAAAATTGACAATAAACTGATTTTTGGTATAGGAAGATAATGTTTGAAAAGAAAGAAAAAAGACAATTAATATAGGTTTTTTTAAACATAAATTACCAATCAGTGTATTTCGCATATTTTGAGCAATGAATAAGCATAAGTTGACAAATCAAATTTGTTTATTTTTATATCTTGTAGGTTACTTCTTGTTTAAAATAATTTCCAAAACATCACATTATTTTCATCCCTTTTTTCCGATAATTTTTTTTTCTTTTCTTTTTTTTTTTGAACAAAATCATTTTTTCTTCATTAACAACATCATCTTATTTCATTTGAATAAAAGATCTATCAATTTTAGCAACGATATCGGCTATCCAACCAAATGAGAAATTTATTTGTACTTATTCACCTAATTTGGATTGACCGATAGGATCTTAACCGGATATGGACCCAAAGTTGTACCCGATCCTCTCATATGTACCAGAATTTTATAATGGTAATTTGTAGCAGACAGAATAGACCGGCAAGGGTCGCAGGGTCAATTTCGTAAGGGCAGTGCCATTAGAATCAAAGAGAGCATCCATTATGATGATACTTTTATTCATTATTATTATTATTATATAAATAAAAATTAATGTTCACAAGATCTCTCCGCTTTCCCTTTCTCTCTCAATCCAGTCTCCGTTCACTAAAATTTCCTTCCCCATTAGAGACACACAGATAGATACACATAATCGATTTCTCCTCCTCTTTTCCTTCTATCGTTCTGGAGCTTTTCTTCTCTTGCACGATAAATGCGTGTAGATTGTTTTCGAATTGTGGCTATTGAGTTATCAATAGGAAATGCTGTGATGATCGTTTGACTGGTTGATGCTTTGTCCTTTAACTGAGGTTCGAATCCTCTAATGGAATCGATCTGGACGCTCAATGGTGGCCCAAACGTTTCGCACTTCGTCGTCGCTTTATATTTTTCTTTCGCGTTCGTTGCTGCAAGGTTCCTCCTCGATAGATTCATTTTTCGTGTAAGCTTTCTCTTCTATATATATAGGCATTTTTCCTTTATTTTTTATGACTTATACGCGGACAATAAGTTTGAGGTGATCTATGAATTGCATTTTAGCTGCTTTTGTTTACTGTTGTTTAATTCAATGTTTTGTGATTCACTTTTTAGATTGATTTTGTTTAACACTGTTAGTATCGATAATCACAATTCAATAGTTTTTTGTTTTTTTTTTGTTGAGTTCCCTTGGACATTGGTGTAGCTTCCATGAGGTCATTGTATATAGTAATGTGCACAACCTGTTTGAAGAAATGACTTAGCGAATGAGGCGGTTGGCTGGATTTTGGCATAGCTTTTCAATAAGTTTACTGGTATTTATTGAATTTTATTCCATCTGAGTGGAGCAACTAGATGGCTATTGTGAGGATATATTGCTTTAAATAAATGTGGACATTGATAAATTAAAATTCACGAAATAGAGGCATTAGCTTTCACGTAGTATTGCTTACATTATTTTGCGTTTGTTTGAGCAAAGTAGAGTTATAGATAAGTGAAGCGTTTGATTGTTGGTGAAATATGTGTGTGTACTTGTGGCTGTTTGTACGACTCTAAGTTAAAAAGCAGTTGTAAGTTTCAAATTGTTAGATTTCATAATTGACTCAGAAATAGTAAAAACTGGAGAGTCTGTTGTTTCTGTACATAAGCTGGTTTGCTCGTGGTTCATCCTTTTATGAATTTTAACGAGGGAATTGTATTTTTCATATCAAACTTTTAACTACTTTAGACATTTGGTACCAAACCTTCAAAAAATACACATTTAATACCTAAATTGAAGGACTTTTTTCACATTTCTTTCTCCGTCAATTTTTGGGGCCCAAATTTTATGTTCATTATATGGTAAAAAATTTGGAGCACAATTTTATGCATACCAAATATCACCATTTAAGCTCAAGCAAATGTGAAAAAAGTCCTTCAAATTTGGTACTAAATGTGTCTTTTTTGAAGGTTTGGTACCACATGTCTAAAGTAGGTAAAAGTTTGGTATGGAAAATGCAATTCCCTTGAATTTTAACTAGTGAAATGTTGGTGTCTGCAGTTATCCAATGTTTGCGAATGTGGGCATCATGTTATATGTGATGCATCTATTTATGATCTTTGAATGGGCCACTCCTTTAGCGTATGATCTTATTAGCTGTGGTACGAAATTTATGCGGCGATCATGAGTAAAGAATAGGTTACAACTGCATTTTCCATGATGTCAATACAACGGTCATATAAATAATTTAATTGATATTGTTTGAAGAAGTGGTTCTGTTTGGAGGATTTGAGGAAGTACAATTGATTTTATCTTTTCCATCCAACTCTTAATATATTTATATAATGCAAATGTTTTGGAGTAGTATTGTGCATATTTCAGTACATAGATAAGAATCGAAATGGTTGTCTTTGCTTATTTTTGAAGATATTTAGTTTTTCCTGATTATCATGACTATTTTGTTAAAATAAAGTTTGTTTAACTTGTCCTACTTTGGGCCTTGAAGTATTAAAATGTTGTTGACTTCTGAAGGAGTTTCAGATACTTTATTGCTTCTTTGAGAAACAGGATATATTTTGCCCCCTGTTAATGTGAACTTGCTTATATAGCATTTCCCTTGGATAAAAAGAAAATATTATTTATTTTGATTAAACCTCCTCTACAACTAACAATATCTGGTTATCTGTAGCTCTGTAGTATCACTACAGATGTAGATGGTATATTGGACTCAGTTACAATAATATCAGATAAAGAGTTTGCCAAAGTACCGCCTTCTAGGAAAATATGTGAATGTATCTGTTCTGATGCTTCCTTTTTCAATTAAAGCTACCAATGTTGCTTTGATGGATTCATTATCTAAGGATACAAGTTCAGGTTTACTTAACAGAAGCATTCAAATGAAGCCATGAAAAGACATGATCACAAATTACTCCGATGTTGTCATCTCTTTGTGAAAATCTTCCATCCTTACAGTTTATTTCATGTGCTCCAGAGATTGGCCATCTGGTTATTGAGCAGAGGAACTACTCCCTTGAAACTTAATGAAGCAACAAAATCAAAAATAGTGAAATGTTCAGAGTCCATGTGGAAGCTTACATACTATGCTACTGTTGAGTATTGCGTCCTGGCAACAACATTCAATGATCCCTGGTTCATAGATATAAAGCAATACTTTAGAGGCTGGCCCAATCAAGAGCTGAAGTAAGTTTTATATCTCAAAATGGTTCTTCAGCAATAAGTATATGAATCTTCTTGTTTATTAGTTGAGTGAGGGCACACTGTCTCGTGGTTAATGTGAAGATTTGTGGGTATTATTTGCATACTTCTGTATTAACTCTTAGTTGTTATGATAATAGATTTCCCTTGTCCGTGTAGTAGGCTATTTAGTATTGCTTCATGCTTGATGAAAGTGATACCTCAGAGCATGTTTTGTGTTATAGAAGCACTAGAAAAAACATAGTTTTTTCTCATGAAATTTCTTACTATGTGATTAAAATATATGCTATTCGTACATGATCGTCTTATTTGTTTTGGTACTTGTCCATGTGTGTTTATAGAAGCGCTAGAAACAACTTATATGTTGTGTTTATCTAATCTAAAATATTTGCTTTGTTGTTCTTTTCAGGCTTCCATTGAAGCTTATCTACATGTGCCAATGTGGGTTCTACATATATAGTAGTGCCGCCCTCCTTACTTGGGAAACACGAAGGAAGGATTTCACTGTCATGATGTCTCATCATATTGTCACCGTAATCCTCCTTGCATACTCATACATTGCAGGGTATGTTTTTATCCATGCACAGGTTATTTTTGCTAAAAAAAAGGTTCACATTTTTGGGGGTAGAGTTGGATTAGCTAGTGAACACAAGGCATGAATTAGTGCTTTATGAAATAAAGCTTGTCTTGCTGATCACCTTGACTTTATGAAATAAAGCTTGAATTAGGCTATTTAGTATTGCTGCATGCTTCTATATTGTTTTGTAAAAAGGTTCAATATCATAAGAAACCTTCATAGAAATTGATATTGAACCTTTTTACCCATGTCAGGCATAAGGAAAGCCTGGAAATTTTTTTTTTTGGTTGAAGTACTTTTCTATGAATATTATCTAATTCAGTCATGAAAAAGTAAAAAAATTGTAATTGTCCCCAATCACCAGAGAAATAAATGGAAGAATAAAATTGACATAAGCATAAAATGGCTCAAATTAGAGCTTATTTCCTTTATCATCCTTCTCTTCATGATTTTGATTTTATTAATCCTAATAACTTATTGAATATGGGAGAATGAGTTGGCCTGTTTACTACTATGATTTGGATGTTCTTGTTAAGTGAAACTATGAAAATTGGAAAATGTTACCCTCACACACAAAGTGCTGCCTGCACATTGCACACACAGAATGAGGAATTATGAATTATTGAAAAGAGGAGACTGATGGACATGGATGTGTTCTATTCTAGGTTCTTTCGGATAGGAGCAGTTGTTCTTGCACTGCATGATGCCAGTGATGTATTCATGGAGGCTGCTAAAATTTTTAAATACGCTGAGAACGAGCTTGGTGCAAGTGTATGCTTTGGTTTGTTTGCCCTGACTTGGCTTGTGCTTAGGCTCGTATTCTTTCCATTTTGGGTCATAAGATCGTCGAGGTTTGCTTTCAAATGTTTCCCAAATACTTTTTTTTACTTTTCACATTGATATCTTTTCTTATATCACTTTTCTGGTTGTTCTTCCACAGCTACTATCTAATGGAGGTCTTGCACCTATCAGAACCATACGACTTAGGCTTATACTATGTGTTCAATACAATGTTGTTGACCCTGCTTGTTTTTCACATTTACTGGTGGAAACTCATATGTGCAATGATCATAAGACAGCTCAAGAACAGAGGCAAGGTTGGAGAAGATGTACGATCAGGTTGGTTTTTTCTTTATTAATCTACACAAAATTATTCACTGTATCTAAAGATTGCACAATGGGTCTTAACACATGGGTTGGCTTGACTGCGGCCCAACCCAACCCTTATCCTTCTTATCTTATTGGGTTAGGTTAAATTTTGGTTCGGTAAACAGTGTACTTGACTGGGTAAAAATGGGTCAAGTAAACAAACCCAATAAGATTAACTATCTTAAATTTGACTGATCTACCCAACCCTGACATTCCCTCACCTTTCTCGATTCTGTTTTGACCAGACGACATTTTTATTTCAAATTATGTAAATTTTAGTCATATACTAGTTTATTAATGGTTATAATTCTAAATCTTAAAACACATGCCAACATTCTGTATCTGTTTATTATTTTTATTGTTCAAGTTCAAGTTAGATCATTAAGCTTAAATTAATTTTATTTATGTATAAGTGAATACTGACACCTGTGTTTCTCATGAGTAAGGTGCAGGCTTTTTAATGTCTAATTGAACAATATAAATATCTTTAAAAAACCTTAAAAAGATAAAGTAACGGATCTACCTGGCCCATTTTTACCCAGCCTATGTTTGACCCAATCTAATTTTACCTGCTAAACATGCTTTTTATGACCCGATTCGTCTCTACCTGACCCAATCCCAGCCTGACCCGCCCAATTACTGCCCGTAATTGTACATTGTATCCTAAAGGAATGTACATCTTTTGAGCGAGTTATCTTTGGTCTTTGCCAATACATTTTTGGAGAGCTTGTTCTTTTCATTGGGTTGCAAATGCAAAGTAAATGTTCTTCAGTTGATTTGTCACTGCAAACAAAATTTTGAACTTTGCCTTTAGAAAGATAAATGTTGCCCTCAGACTTCATAATGAATGCATTCCTAGGCATAGATATTTTTGTCAATGTGATCAAAGTTATTGAATCTTAATTACTTATTTTGTGTTTCTGATTTGTCGATTGAGCTCTTATTTTACATTTAGTAACGTATATTAATTATTGACAGATTCGGAAGATGATGACTAGTTTGACACCAGCTCTTAGAGAGGTTTGTTAGCTTTGGGAAATTGGTTTTCATTTGTTGCATTTTTGGTTCTGTGAAACTGTTGGTTTACTAAGTAGATTTACCAGTATTTCTGCACAATTTATATCTAGATTTCTTTTCTTGTAATAGTAAAAATATAGGACTTTCTAGCATATCACGTCTGGAAAATATGCTTTCAGTGTAAAAATCATAGGTGCTTTTGTGAAATTTAATTGAAGATTACACCTCGGTTTAGTTTAATGATGTCATTAAGGATTTGGATGTCTACTTTTATGTGATTATCATAGCTGACGAGCAAGGTTATCTTAAAACTACAGTACCCCCTTAATCTTGGTTTCCTCCTTGTAAACACCACTGCATCAGCCTCCAGTCAAGGAAGCCAGTGGTAAAATTTCCACGTGAAACTGAAAGAGAATATAATCCTTTCTGATGCTATTGGGCTTCTATGGACAATAAAATTGTCTGAGTGCCTGCAATGGTGAATAGTCAAAATTGTACCAAATTTTAAATAAGTTTTATATATTTGAAATATATAGCTCCAAGTTTATCGATCCAAATGAGTATTTTAGAAGGAGATTTGCATTCGCCTTAAACTAGAAAACATATGTGGAAGTCAACTGAAAAAGAATCCGATAGACAGGGTTACGGACTTACAGTGATGTTTTTCTAAGAGAGTCTAGGATTGAGTTAAAGTGAAAGAAATTTTGAGACCATGAATTCAAATGGATGACCCATAACCCATAACTTGAAAATTGGCCCAAGAGAATCTCCCTCTAATATTGTTCGCGCGATGTTACTATGTTCTTCATGTTTTAAAACGAATTGGCTGCAAAATTTGGATTTTGTATGTTGCTAGTATATGTTTGTTAGGTTTCAGAATTTATTTTATAAATTCATTTTGTCACGCTCCACCAATTACATTGTGATATGTATGAGTAAAATTTCACATCACATAATGTTTTCGTCCACGTGAAAACATCTTTCAAAATACACGTGACGAAGAACATGAACTGCTATTAATTATGATGTGGATTTTAACTCCATATATCATCATAAAATTGATATGTTACACTGTTCGTATTTAATGACATGGTGCAATATATGCATAATATGAATTCTCCTTCACGGAAGAGAACTGTATCACTTCACATATTATAAAAATACCTTCTTGCGAGTATTTTGGTTCATGCGTTGAAGATTTGGAATTTTGTTATGAGAAGATACATCGAGATAAGTTTGATTGAGAAATGTATATCTTAAAATATGATAATTATGTTGGAATATGCATATAATACCAAAAAAAAAAAAAAAATAGTAAAATGTGTTTCTAAGATTTGACGTTCTAGATGTTTATGAAAACATATATTTCAAATTTTGGAATACTTGATGTATTTGACCATGGACACCCGTCGGCCCTTGCACAAATGGAAGCATTTTTATGGGTCTATCTAAGGGTCATTTGTGGTGAGGATCCCTTTGTGCACAAAGTGTACAGCAGTATGGTGGGATCCCGAGGCTTGGTGGAGACACATCCTGCGATTTACATTCCTTAGGGTTCTAGGACAAGGGTTTTGAGGGTCTAGAATTAATCTAGTATAAGCTTGTACACCTGGATTATCAAAAAAAAAAAAAAAAACTTGAAACTTCTTCTGTTGATAATTATTAAAATACATATATATATACTTTTTTTTCACAACATATTTTATACTATGAGAGGGTGATGATGTTGTTATAGTACAACCTTTTTTCTTTCCTCTTTTTCTTTGCCTCTTTAATAATTAATAGTGAAACGAAGCCACTTTGAGGAATTTGGGGAGTTTTTGTGCTTCAATTGATTATATTTTTTCTTTCATTTGGCGGTTAAATAGATGGTCTGTATATGCTTGTAGGTCCTTTTGCTATAAATTCTTTTTCTTTTATTCTTCTGCTTTATTGTAACGACGTCGTTTCATCACACACCTAGTTGAAGTTGATTTATTCCCTTCTTCATTCGTATCTCTCTTTCTCTCTCACTCACCTTCGTCGTTTCTCTCACTAATTTTTTCAGCAGAGAATAGAGTTTCTCTCACCTCCAAAATCTTTCTACCCTACATTAATTCTTGGTTCAGCAACTGTATCTCTTCTCCCTTTTTTCCATCCTCCACAACACTTTTCAATTTAAAATTTCTCTCTTCACAATTTTAGAGATTCCTGTCCTAACTCATCTATACACGACTTAAAGAGAGTAAGTTTTTGTGGCATTTTACATCTTTTAGACTTAGGGCATCTCCTATGTAAAGAGGAGAAAGTGGATTTGAGGGTTTTTGGATTTAGAGGGAAAAAAAGTGAAGAAAAATGTATAGAGAGGCGGAAAAGGAAAATATGAATTGAGGGGTCATTTGGGCAATTGAATCGGTCTTGCCTCACCGATTGAGAGGCATCACTTGCCTATGCGGGCGAGTGAACGCACTCGCCCACATAGGCCAGCAGGTGGCCGACCACCTGCTCCTTATATTTATTTTTTTTTTGTTTTTATTTAATAAAAAATCCTATAAATTAAAAAAAAAAAAATTAAATACCTTATTTAATAAAATGTAAGTCTTATTTGATCTTACTTTCATTTAATTTGTGTACTATTTTAAAAAAGTTAATTTTAGTATAAAAATGTAACTTTTATTTAATAAAATCAAATTTAATGTAATTATTATGTTGGAAAATTTAATATCAATATTAAATTTAATGTAACTATTATATGAATATTGGTTGTCAACTATTTAATTATTGTATTGTTGTTTTTTTTTTTTAAAAAAAATTGGTTGTTACTGTTATTATTATTGTCAATCTTAAATTATATCTTATTGTTATTAATTATTTATTTATTTCACATACGAGTTAATTTTTATTATTATTAGTATTGCTATTATTATTATTATTATTATTATTAAGTGAGAGTGGGGGAAATTGATAATTTTAATTAAATGGAATTGATAGATTGATACATTTTAGATGACTTATGAAAATAAAAGGGAAAGTTGGACTTGAATTCTGAGGGGAAGCTGGACTTGAGCTGAGGTATACATAGGAGATGGCCTTAGTATTGAAAGAATCAAAAATTTAATTTGTCAACTTTTAATTTCCAAAAACGGTACGTAGGAGAGGGCTCAAGATCTTCTGTACCACTTTTAGTGTACCACACTTGTGTATCACTAATAATTAATTGTCACTTGTACATTTGATTAAAAAGTGGCAATTAATTATTAGTGATACACAAGTGTGGTACACTAAAAGTGGTACAAAGGATCTATATCCGTAGGAAAGTTCAGAGTTGAAAAGTCATTCATGATGTCAAAAGATTAATAATTATAATCTTAAACCGACCCTAATTTCCAAACCCATGAACAATAAATTGCATAAGTTAATCTTCAAGTTAATTATGGCATTCCATTAAATTTATAGTTATTTATAGTACACGATAAGAATCTATATATGCTAGTTCTCCAATAATTTACGAGGTATTGTACTATGGAACTTGAAGTGAAGATTAAATAATTACTTCCTCTGTCTCTTTATTTTGCTACTATTTTCTTTTTTTATTCTCCAAAATAATAGATAATTTTTTAAAATAGATTTATTTTTCTCGAATATATTCTCATACATAAAGTAATTATTTGATACCACTAGCTTTCAACCACTACTTTTAAGAACATAAACATAAAAATACACCAAAAAATCAAACTAAAAAAAAAAAAGTAGCAAAACTGAAGGACAAAAGTACTCGTACTATACTAGCTCAAAAGATAAATAATCAAATGTCTTGACTTAACATATTGATTCCTTTGCTTTTTTTTTATTTGCCGCATGAATTAATTAATATCATAAATAGTAACTTTTTGAAGTAAAAATTTCAAATATCATTTTAATTAAATAATTTTAGCATAAATGATAAGTATTAGTAAGAAGGATAAATTTGGTAAAAGAATATTAATTTCATTGAAATCTTAAAGCGATAAATAAAAGTAAACAAAAATTTTTTTATCAAAGCGACAGAAAAAAAAAATGAAGGGAGTAAAAGACAAATAAGCACTTTTGTAAAGGTTTAACTATGACGTTCGTGCGCACGTATAAAAGAACAAAAAAAATCCTAATTTCTAAGCCGTTTGGGCTACTTCTAGACCATGAGATTAGCCATTCCTTTCAATCTTTTTTAAAGACAATGTCAACCTTCTCGTTGTTGTCATGTTCCTTCACCGTCCCTTGACCCTCCGTGTAAATTCCGTAAATTCCGTAAATTCTTATCGTATTATTATAGCAATATGGAACAACTACAACCATGCTCCAAAAGCTTCATGGACTTACATATATACCCTTGAGATTTTAACAATTATAAAAACCCACCATCTAATCAGATTTTATTCTTCCCATCCGTCTCATTTATCTTGTTCCTTCACTTTTGACGCGAAGTTTTAGTTAAGAATTGAAAATTGTGGAAATTATAGGTAATTTAATTTACATTTATGCTAAAAAAAAGTAGTGATTGAGAGCTGAATTTTCTTTTCCAATTTTGAGAAAAATAATTTTATTTTAGGGAATGAATTACTGTTTTGTTATATCCCAAAAATGAAATAAATATTTGGGACAAATATAGTATTAAATATAAAACAAGGATAATTCTACCTTCGTGATATCCAAAAAAATTACAAATAAAGAATATATTAATTTTAAAAAAAAATACAGAATACAAATAAATTAAGTTGAATCAAAATCAACAACTCAATCACATATTCACTTTCTATAGGTCAACTCATTCAAATCAATTAATTAAAATAAGTTATCATTAATTCCACACGACATTCAATCCTCCTCCCAGTTCCCTTCACCAAGGTCGATTACCACAAACAGGGTGGGAGCTAGGATGACAATGGGGGTGGTTGATACTTATAAGACCAATCCTTTTTTTTTTTTTTTTTTGGGTACTATTTTGATTTAATTGATCATTTTTTTTTATTAATTAAGAAAATTCATGTTTAAATATCATTTCAAAAAGTTTAATTTTGATTTTCTCATTAATATTAATCAAGTTAGCTATTTATTTTGTTATACATGAAAGGTAGAAAGATATATGTAAAGGTAAAGAAACTCAGATTTTTGTTCTGCCGTCTAATAATTCAAAATAAAACTTCGATCTTAAAATTTATATGGAAAATATTTTTTGTATAGTAAATCATCACATAAAATTAAACAAATTAAAGTCACAATTTTTGTAATGTAATTAATCAGAATATATGACGGGCTAGTAGCCAATTCACTAGTAATATGAAACGTATAGTATGCGATAAATTTGTAATTATCAAAACTGTAGGTATATGCAGTTTGACCTTACATCCAATTTAAAAACTATCACGTGCTAAGCAGAATTTCCTTATCCTGGAAATAAAAAGACCGCGTGGCAAGTACAAAATGTTCATTTGCTGAGCTGGATCTACTAGATGTTGTCAACTTCATTTTCACATACTATTTATTTTTACTTCTTATTTAATTATTATTACATCTATAAATACCAATACCATTTGACTTATTTCTCCGCCGCAAATTCACAAACTTGTTCTTGTTTCTCTGCAGAGTCATGCAGTGGTCAAACAAGAGAATCCAACACAAAACGTACCTCAATGAATCGAAACAATATTCCGGCGACAGAGATTCCACCTCCACCTCGGCGGCTCACCGACGAACAGGAATCTAACATAATCGTCTCAGCACTGCATCATGTCATAACCGGCGCCGCAGTGGATTCATCTCAAGAATTCAATTTTTCCTCTGTTTCCGATGACATGGAGACTTGCAGCATTTGCAGAATAAAGGGTTGTTTGGGATGCAATTATTTCATGGATTATGATAAGAATGCATCTCCGGCCGCCGCGAGGGGGAAGAAGAATTACAGGGGAGTGAGACAGAGGCCATCGGGAAAATGGGCATCAGAAATAAGGGACCCACACAAGGCAGCGCGTGTTTGGTTGGGGACATTCAAGACGGCTGAGGAGGCGGCGCGTGCTTATGATAGGGCGGCGATCGGGTTTCGTGGCACTAAAGCTAAGCTTAATTTTCCTTTGGAAGATTATAATTACCCTTCTTCCTCTGTTTGTTCAACTTCTCAACATCAAGAAAATGTGCAGAAAAATAATGACATAGAGATGGATTTTTCGGAGTTGATGAGTGCAAATGAAACGGAAAAGAGGATGAACGATTGATTTTCTTAATGTCAATTCATCTTATTCTGCTAGTGGCGGGAATGTTCACAATGTTAATTTGATTATTTTCTTTAAAAAAAAAAAAAAAAAAAAGAGAGAGAAGAAATGGTTCTAATATTTTTTATTGATTTTATTTTTTTAAAGGGGTTCCATCAGTTTCTCACAAGGAAATTCTGGGCTACATAAGATGTTCCGAGCTTTTTTATCAAGGTTACATTTTTTACAGTCATCAGTATAGTGGCTAAGATCTCTTGTTAATATCAAACAATGGGACTATTAGGGTGTCTTGTTAAAGTTAGGAAATTATTGTTCAAAGTGGTCCAGGTTTCCTTGTACTTGTTTTTGCTTGATTTTTATTCAGCCATCTGTGTGTTTAAATTTTATAGAACAATTTGTACTTAATTACTTGAAATTTGTTGTGTTGTTTTGAATAGAACTTGGATGATATTTCGTTGGTATACTATATTTCGTGATGAATATTTATTTATAGATTGGATAAGTTGTAATTTTGGAAGTAAAAATCCCTCCATTTATGTGAATAAAAAAAAACCCAAGCATAGGATTGCAAATGATCAAAGATTAAAGATCAATGAAGGGCTGAGATTCAATTAGTCATGGACGAATCTTGAAGGGCAAAATAGTAAAAAAATTAGTGAGGCCAACCAAACTGAATTAATACACACATGTCCAATTGCTAATTGACCCCAACTATAATCTGCCGAACACCTCGCTATATTATTAGCCCAAATAATTAATTGAGGCAATTCATCAATTGGGTAAATTACCAATTAAACCAACCGAACGCACCCGCAACGTTCGGTTTAATCAATAAGGCCAAGATTATCCATAATCTAGCCCATTAATTTTTGTGAAAGTGAGCAAACTTCAATTCGGTTGGACGGATAAATAGCCGGGCAGCCCGTGCTAATCCAGTGAAAAGTGGGCCAGACCGGGTAAACTCCATGATTATAATTTGGCACCCCCTGGTCCGATTACAAAATAGTGGCCCAAACTATTTTTTCTATACCAATAATGTCCCTGAATTTGTGAGTTATTACAATTAAACCGACATGAATTAATAAAACACCGAAAATTTCATTCTCCCACCCATCTTCTCCCTCTATTTCTCTCAGGTCGCGACTTTGAGATTTTTTCCCTCTCTCTTCCTCTCTTCTTCGGCCATTGCCATTTGAGCTTCATCACACATCATTTTTTAATTTATGAACCTCAAATAACAAATTGCTAACTCTTCCTCCGTCTACGTTGTAGGTTTCGAAGAGCTCCAAGTGTTAATTGAAGAGCCCGAGTTGTGTAGCCAAGGTAATAATTTTGGGTTTTCTTCACAGTTCGATTACTGGAAAAATTGATAAAGAGGGTGTTTTTTTTTTTTTTTTTTTGTTAATTTGTTTTTGTTCATCTCCATAGCTCCGGATATTCATATTTTGTTTTTTTTTTTATCAAAATTGAGCTATGTTTTCAATTTGCCTTTTGTAATGGATATGCGTACATTGTTGTTCTAATTTAGCTGTCAAGTTCGATGGTGGAGATAGATTTATGTACCCATACATTTTTGGGAGATTGGAAACACTGCTTTTGATTAATTTTTTTTTTGTTTGGGGGAAATGTTTACTTCCGATTTATATTTGTCAATAATTTATTTATTACTGTCAAATGTTTGCAATTGATGAGATAATTTTGGTCATGGATTAGTTGCCTCTTCATTGATTTTCCTGTACCAATCTTTGAACGGCTAGGATTTTCTGAGTTCAACGGTGAGATGGAGTGCTCTCCAGTAGATGATGTGAGGGCATTTTGGTCCATAAATTTTAATTGGGCCAACCGATCGTGTGTGAGAAAACACAAATAATTTTTATTCAGTCCAATTGTAATGTGCCGAACACAATATAATATTGTGGATCAGATAATTCTAGGGCCCAAATAACTAATATGCCTAATTTTTAAAAGGTACAACCGAACGTTGCCTATATGTATAAATAACTAATATTATAATGTACCGAGCTAATAGCAACCCACCCCATGTGTAACCTTTAAAAAACACTTTTATCCCCATATGATAAATTGAAAAATGAAATACCCCCTGTTGATTTTCACAAAAACACATTGGGCCTATTTGTTTGGCGTTTCCCAAAAAAGTTTCGTGTTTGGGAAATGTCAAACAAACATGTTTTTTATTTTCTGAAATAAATTTTTTATCTCTCAATTTTCTCAAACTACTCTTTCAAAACCCAACAAATAACAATTTTCTTATCTCTAAACAAAACATATACAAACACTACTCTGGTTATTTGTTTGGCGTTTCCCAAAGAATTTTCGTGTTCGGGAAATGCCAAACAAACATGGTTTTTTATTTTCTGAAATAAATTTTTTATCCCTCAATTTTCTCAAACTACTCTCTCAAAACCCAAACAAAAAACAATTTTCTTATCTCTAAACAAAACCTATACAAACACTACTCTGATTATTCGTTTGGCGTTTCCCAAAAAAATTTCGTGTTTGGGAAATGCCAAACAAACATGTTTTTTATTTTCTGAAATAAATTTTTTATATCTCAATTTTCTCAAACTACTTTCTCAAAACCCAAACAAAAAACAATTTTCTTATCTCTAAACAAAACTTATACAAACACTACTCTGATTTGACATAAAGTAACATATCTCTTACACAATTTATCTTACAACAAACATGATTTGACATAAAGTCTTACACATCTTACACCTACAACCTAACTCTTCCAAGAAAACCCTACACCTACTTTATTTCTCAAACTACTCTCTCAAAACTCAAACAAACAACATTACGCAAATCGAGATCATTTCACAAACCTCCACTACTCTTCCAAACTACTTTCTCAAACACCAAACAAACAAGCCCATTGCCTCCTTCATTTTCACACGGGTTAGAAAGTTCACTAGTCATTTCACAAGGAACGAATTAGTTATTAAAACAAAAATATATCACAAAAAATTAAATTTTCAACTAGCCTATATCACTGGGTTTAAGGTGTCAATTATGCATGTTGGCTCTGATTCTGAACAACCAGCTCAACTCACCAGTGAACACTCAGTACTGCAGAAGCAAGCAAAGGAAGTTCTCCTAATAATGTAATATCACATGGGAAATAAAATGAAGGGAGTGTGTTGTCAATGCATGGTTAAGTTTATTTAATCTTTTTATATACATATAAAAGTACGAGTTGGCCTAAAAAAATTTTTTTTTTTTTTTGTGAAGATTAATATACCATTATTTAAACTATATTGTGATATTTAATTTTATGACAAAAAGGTAAAAGAAAAAAATCCTAGAATCATAATTATAATTAGATAATAAGTCTATCCTACATCAACCTTATAATTATCTTCTAAAGTTTTCCAACTCATTAAAACTTTAATGATAACAAAAAAAAAAATTATTCTATACTTCTTCAAGAATTTCTTTGAAAAGTTTTTAAAAAGTTATTACTTATTAAGGAGCCTCAAAAATATTAAAGAGACGAAAAAAAAAATCATGTCACATTCATGCTACATGAATAAAAAAAAGGTACTATTTAGTTAACTAAAAAATGTATAATTGGCTTATTCCCAAAAAAGTCAAAAGATAGAAATTGTTAAAATCAACATTCGATAAAAAAATATATGATAAAAATAGTTAAATTGTTTAGAAAATGGATCATATAGAAAGAAAAGTGAGTTAAAACAAATAAAATGGTGAATTGATAAAATAACAAGGTTAACCGACAAAAAAATGAGTAAAACCAGTAAAAAAAATTGAATGACATCGGCTAAACAATATGGTTTAGATGGTTAACGAATGTAATAAACCACAAAAATCGGTGAAATTGGTGAAAGCACGGATTAAAATAACACAATATGGTTTAGATGGAAATATCAAGGTCAAAGAAAAGAATTGATATTATTATTAGAAATGGTTGTTTTAGAATAATAGTTATGTAGATATGTAGTTTTATATTAGAAATACTTAGTAATTATAGTTCATTTTTTTATTTTCAATGGTTGGTTTTAGATATTTATGATAACAACTTTAAATTTTTGGGAACAACATAGTAATAATTAAAGCGATTTAAACAAAGAAATTACGTGGTATGTCATTTAGACCATAGTATGATTAAAAATAATGATATGATTCATATCATCATAAGAAATTAGTTAATCACGTGCAAAGCACGTGCTCTTTTCTAATACATTAAAAAGTCTCAATCGCATTATAGAATGTGTGTGGAACACCTCAAAAGAGGTAAGACGCTCATTACAGGGATAACTTGCCAAAAACCCGTTATTTATTCAAAAAAAAAAAATTGTGATAAAATTTGAATACCACTTGAATGTTGATATGACATCTAGTAACGGAAACTAATACAAAAGAAAAAAGAGATATCTGGTTTAGTTTTATCAATAACGCGGCTCATAACTGGTACAATATTAATATTATATTTGTAGGTTTAAAGGTAATTTTTGAATGCGACCACAACTGAGTGATGTGTTACATTCAATCTGGATTTCTGATATCATATTAGAATTCACCTCATGGATTGGTCCTGGAGCGAGTCAGGTCTGGGATCTTTCCCCATAGCCTTATTTCTTTATCGCCTGGTTGTACATACATGGATTAGGCCTAACTCAACCTCAAAAGCTATGAGTGGATTTAGTCCAATCCATATAGTGAATTCTAATATGGTCTCCGAGTCCCAAATTGAAATGAACTACCTTTTGAGGTTGAATTCGACCGAAATTATATAAATGAATTTAATTCAATCCATATGAAGAATTCTAATAAAAAATACTATGATAATCATAATTGTATTAACACCTGACCTGCCAATGCCATTGTATAAGCTCAGGTTCTGAATTATGATTTGTTGCAACATTTTCTTCTTAGAAGTGAGGACTATGAAACTATTTTGAATCAACAATTATTTGAGCATCACTTGATCTTATTTTAATACTATGTATTTTCGATATGCACATCTTTTAAACAAATTGGGCTTCACTATAAAGTTGTATCTACACAGCCCAAAAGCTCAAAATTTAATTAAAACTTAAATTTAAAATAGGGCAGAGTCCATGTTACTGGCCTTACTGATAAAGGCCGCATCTTAATTACCTTAATCACCAAGCATTGCTCAGACGTGTCTACTTCATATCTACGCTAACTTTACTTGGGACCGGCCAATTCCGGTCACCCCCTAATTTTCCTTATTCTATATATAAATCCCATCCACCCCCACAAAAAAATGTTTCATTTCCATTTTCTCTCTCCAAATCCAAATCTCCTCAAAATCAACAATTGATTTGTACGTGCACACCTTAAATTCCCACATTCAAATTATTGATTCTTCGTGTGGATTTTGTGCCTTGAGTTATACGAACGTGAAACTGCAGAGTTTGATCAATCGGAAGTGACAGTGTTACTACAATGGGCGCTTCGCAAAGTCGCGAAGGACTTGAACTCTCCGATTCGTCGGAATATTCCGACGAGGAGGAGAGAGAGGAAAAGGATTCGGAAGATTATGTGGATGCGGAGGATCGCACCACCCCACAGGTGAGTGTCGATGCCCTAGACGACGTTGATTCGAGGTTACAGTCTTTAAAGTTGAAATACCCAAAAACCCCATCATCTACTTCTTCTCGTAAACCTAATGTTGACATCAGGAACGCTGTTAAGCTTTTCCTTCACATCGGTGGCAACACGCCTAAAGCGAAATGGGTTGTTTCCGAGAAGCTGACTTCTTATAAATTTGTTAAGAAGTTGAAAATTGATGACGAGGATGATTATGATAGTGATGAATTGGGTAGGGCTGAAGGATTTTGGGTTTTGAAAGTGGGGAAGAAAATTAAGGTTCGGGTTTCGACGGATTTACAGATGAAATTTTTTGGGGATCAGAGAAGGGTGGATTTTGTGGATTGTGGAGTTTGGGCATTGAAATTTTTTAAGGATGAGGAGTATAGGGGTTTTGTGACTAAGTTTCAGAACTGTTTGTTTGAGAATGTTTATGGGATGAGAGCTACGGAGGAAAATAAGGTGAAAGTTTATGGGAAAGACTTTATTGGTTGGGTGAAGCCGGAGGAGTCAGATGATGCTATGTGGGAGGATGCTGATGATGGGGTGTGGAAGAGTCCGGATAAGAAGTCGGTGGACTTCCCTGAAAGGGAGAGTCAGGATTTGTTAGAGGAGTTTGAGGAGGCGGCTACGGGTGGTGGCATTCAGAGCTTGGCTTTAGGGGCGTTGGATAATAGTTTTCTGGTTAGCAATACAGGGGTTCAGGTTGTGAAGAACTTTAGCCATGGGATTCATGGGAAGGGAGTGTATGTGAAGTTTGATGACCGCCAATTGGGGTCGAGTTCTGGAAATTCCTTGACACCCAAGAAGGCCCTTTTGATGAGAGGTGAGACTAATATGATGCTTATGAGTCCATTGAAAGAAGGCAAACCCCATGCTGCAGGACTTCACCAGTTAGATATTGAGACTGGAAAGATAGTTACAGATTGGAAGTTTGAGAAGGATGGGGCGGATATTACTATGAGAGATATCACAAGTGATGCAAAGGGGTCGCAGTTGGACCCTTCTGAGTCAACTTTCTTGGGATTGGACGATAATAGGCTGTGCCAGTGGGATATGCGCGATAAGAAGGGAATGGTTCAGAAAATGGCAAATGCGAATTCACCCGTGTTGCAGTGGACCCAAGGACACCAGTTTTCTAGAGGAACAAACTTCCAGTGTTTTGCAACTGCTGGCGATGGGTCAATCGTTGTTGGTTCGATTGATGGAAAGATAAGATTATACTCAAGGACTTCTATGAGGCAGGCAAAAACTGCTTTCCCGGGGCTTGGTTCACCTATTACATCAGTTGATGTAACTTATGATGGGAAGTGGGTGTTGGGAACGACAGACACTTATTTGATCTTAATATGCACTCTATTCACAGATAAAGATGGTAAAACCAAGACTGGTTTTAGTGGTCGGATGGGAAACAAAATTCCAGCTCCCAGATTACTGAAGTTGACACCTGTGGATGCACATATGGCAGGAGCTGATAATAAGTTCCATGCTGGCCATTTCTCTTGGGTAAGTTACATGGTTATATACTGCTTTGACTTTGTTTTGCTTAACCAAATAACATGTTTGCTGGTTGAATTTTTTTAGTTGAAATGTGATATACATATGATGAACTTTATGCTTTTTGGGGTGTGCATCGCATGCTCTTGTTTTATATGATCTATTTTTTGTATCTTATTTATTACATCGTAACCAAATGTCCATCCTGCTGGTTTAACTGTCTCACTTTTATATGGTAGCTTTTGCTAGTTGTAAATCTTCTTTATACATGTATCGCTTCATTGTCATAACAGTGCTGTTGTTTGGCTCATCGAAATCTGGTGCATTTGCTGCAGTACTACATAAGAAACACTTTCTGGTAGTGATCTATACTTTGTTTATAGGTGAAGGAGTCTGTTTAAGTTTTGCTCAAGTACTTATGCCAGATGTTCTTGTTCTTCAAAAGCCAGTTCTAAATATTATATACTAGAAATCTCTAATGCTCTTTTTTTAACGAAAATTGTGTTCTTAATTCCATTCCAATCACACTCAATGCTTCAAAATTTGGTAACATGCATTTTTTTTTTATCAATGAATTGAAGGTCAGAATAGGACTTATAAATATCTGTAATCAAATTTGAACCTATTCCAAGAATGCACAAAAGTTTGTTTTGCCTAGTTTCCAGTTTAGTTTCTTTTGAGATTCCTAAAGTGTACATAAGCTTTCTTATAATTCATTACTCATTTACAGAATAACTTATTTCATATTTGCTTCCATCTTGTCCATATTGTTTAGCTAGCTCTAAAGTACATACCTGAGTAGAAAACCATGTCAATTGATTTGCAGGCATCGTTGCCTGTCGAATAATAGCTATTGCCCACTTGTTTCTTATTAATTGTTAAGTTATCTGATTCAGTTTCTTGGTATGCTATCCATCAGGTTACGGAAAGTGGAAAACAAGAAAAACATCTGGTGGCATCAGTGGGAAAGTTCAGTGTTATATGGAATTTTCAGCAGGTGAAGAACAGTGCACATCACTGTTACCAGAATCAGCAAGGGCTCAAGAGCTGCTATTGTTATAAAATAGTATTGAAGGATGAATCCATTATTGAGAGTCGATTCATGCACGACAAATTTGCATTTAGCGATTCTCCTGAGGCTCCTCTAGTTGTGGCCACCCCAATGAAAGTTACTTCCTTCAGCATGTCAGGCAGCAAGCGATGACTTCATCTCTTAGCAAACAAATTATTCTGTTTGTTTTAGTGTGTATAACATTAAAGACTTGGGTTTTCTTTTTTTTTCTTTCCCCCCTTTTTGTGTATTTGTTTTAGCTTCTATATTAGGATTTCTTTAATTTTGATTTGATTATCAGTTTGTTTATATTCTTTGAACATTAACAGTTGGTTAATATATATGTATATGTGTTTCTTGTTTTGAACTTCTTGATGCAATTTAGTAGAATATCAAGTTTTCTTGACAGTTCTTCGTGATATATCAAATATTCGATCACTGACTTGGCACTCTCCATGTCATATAAATGAATCAGTATCAGGATTACCTCATAGTCTATATATATTGAACCTGATTATATTCGACAACCAGTTCAGATTAATCTGTTCTGTTCGACATCAAGTTCATAGTTCATATTAATCTGTTCCATTCGACATCCAATTCTGATTATTCTGGTCTATTCGACATTGAATCCTAGTTAAATCTGGTCTGTTCGATACATGTCGGATGCAGTCTTAGCTGATTTATTATGATTCGATGTACACACCAGACAACCCTTCGACCTCAAAATATCATTTGATCCGACCCGAAAGATCCGGCCCGAAAGATCCGACCCGAAATATCCATTTTGGAAATCTATAAATAGAAGGCATTTATGGCTCTTCAAAGGTAAGTTTTCTTCGAACGACGACAATTATACTTCTGCTATTCCGATCATCAGACTATACTGACTTTATCATCGGAGGGTTAACGCCGGATCAACCAACCGGCAAGACCTAACGAATTCCTTTGAACGCAGGATTAGGATCCTAAAGAGGAGTTCTATTCGATCTGACCGACAAGAGCTCCTTACTGAAGAACGGGTATCAGCATCCACGTGGCGAAATATAATTGGACCAAGTATACGGACAAAATAACCCTTCATCAGTTGGCGCCGTCTGTGGGAAACCACTAATCAGTGTTCGAGGAGGAATGACAACAAGATCAAAAGCAGCAATGGCAGCAATGGCAGAAACTGCAGCACGAGAGAGGGAGGAACAAGGAGACAATATCGAAGGTGATCAAGTTAGTATGCATGAGGAGCGGGAAGCTGCTGGACCTTCACATCCACCAGAAGAAATTTTCAAATTTACTCGAGAAGAGCTGCAATAACTGATCACTACAGCGCATAAAGACTGGTTGAATAAATCAAAGCTATTTGATGTCGAAGGTCGACGGCCAAATTCTCCAGAACATCGCTCAGGAAAAGGAAAGAATAAACAAGCAGTTTCGGAGGAAGTAGACAGCAGACCAAAAGAGCAAGAATATCACCCAACTGATCGAAATAAAGCAAGACCAGTGGAATTCTCCGTCGAAGTAAATAAACTTGCATCTCAGGTCAAATGTTTAACCAAGAAGTTAGAAAATCAAGAAAGAAGAGTTGAAGATGAAACTCCAGTCATTCGATCGAGCAAAAGATCCCCATTCTGTGATGAAATATACTTCGAAAGATTGCTATCAACGCAAAGAATGCCAACCGGATTACCTAGATATGACGGAAAAGGAGATCCTGAAGAACATATCACACAATTCACACACATAGTGCAATTACATGATCTTTCGGACAACTTAGCAGCTAAACTATTTACTACAACTTTATCTGATGTGG
This sequence comes from Penstemon barbatus, assembly GCA_003313485.2. Lineage (NCBI taxonomy): Eukaryota > Viridiplantae > Streptophyta > Magnoliopsida > Lamiales > Plantaginaceae > Penstemon > Penstemon barbatus. Next base: position 85,426,763 of record CM064884.1, on the reverse strand, counting down.
CACAGAGATGGTTTGGTCGATTAGAAGGAGGCTCAATCAGTTCAATCGACCAGTTATATGATAAATTTGTTCATCAATTTGCAAGTGGAAAAGCAATCAAGCCGCCTGCCAATCATCTATATTCAATTATTCAACAGAATGGAGAATCCTTCAGAGCATTCATGCAAAGATTCAACACTGAACTTCTGAAAGTCGAAATGCCAAGAATTGACTTTCTCATAACAGTATTGTTTCAGAATGCTAAAAACAGGGATTTTGCCAATACCATTGTGAGGGAAAATCCAGAAACTTACGAGAAATTGATGGACACGGCAAGTCAATACATGACGCAGGAAGAAATGAATATCATGAGAGGGAACTTCTTTGGCATTAATAGAGCAAATGAACATCATTTCCAACAGCATAATCTTGACAGACAAACGGATTTCAAAATAGCAGACAGGAGATTCGATCAAAGAAATCAACGGAGGGCAAGATCACCGAATAGAAGATCAAACGTTTTCACTCCGTTGACTAGCAACCAGTCTCAGATTCTAATGGCAATTCAAGATCGAAATATGCTAAGAAAACCATATCCGTTGAGAAATCAGCCTCAATCAAATAGATATTGTCGATTCCACAAACAAAATGGACATGATACAAATGACTGTTTTCAATTAAGAGATGAAATCGAAAGGTTGATATCTGAAGGACACTTAACAGATTATGTGAAAAGAGACGGTGTAGGATCCCGTGCAATAAAAGCTCCCAACTACAGAAATGGTCGACAAAGATCAAAATCACCAGATAAAAATGTGAGAGAGCAAAGCAACCAGGGGCAACCTGCTCGGGTTGTGATCAATATGATATCCGGTGGACCAGCTGGTGGAGACAGCAAAAACTCAAGGAGACAAGTTTCAAGGTCATTACAGGCCAGGCAGTTCGATAAAAGAAGTAAAATTTACTCTATCAATTCGATCTCGAATTGGAACAATAAAATTACTTTCGACGACTCCGATCTACATGTTGATTATCTGTTATATAAAGATCACGACGTCCCAGACTGGCCCATGGTTATAACGTCTGAAATCGGGAATTGTACAGTAAAAAGAATCCTTATTGATTCAGGCAGTTCAGCCAACATTTTGTTCCTCGACGCACTTACCCAAATGGAGTTGGGAGTAAGTTCTTTACAACCTATCAACACACCTTTATCTGGTTTTGGAGGAGCAGAAGTCACGCCATTAGGGACCTTAACCTTATCTACAACTCTTGGTACTGAAGATAATTGCAGGACAAGGATGATCAAGTACTTAGTAGTGGACTCACCATGCGCATATAATGTTATCCTAGGAAGACCAGCCTTGAACGTATTTCAAGCAGTTTTGTCCACTTTTCATCAAAAAATGAAGTTCCCCACCAAGCTAGGTATCGGAGAAGTGATTGGAGATTCCAAAGAAGCTTGGGATTGTTACACTGTTTCAGTGGATAATAAGAAAGTCACTCAGCACAGAGTGATCTCGAACGAAGGAACAGAAGACCCACACTTAACGAAAAAATTAAAAAAGGGAAAAGATGCCGTTCAATCACCCCATGTTGAAGAACCCTGCTCAAGAAAGCGGAAATTCGAAGCTCCAAGAGTTGAACCAGGCGAAGGTTTTAAAGAAATCGAACTCGTCCCTGGAGAATCAAGCAAAACAACCAGAATAGGTACACAATTAAGCGAAGGGTTGGAAGTCCTCTTAATACAGTTCCTCCGAAAGAATATCGATGTATTCGCTTGGTCTACCAGCGATTTACAAGGCATAGATCCAAGTATAATAGTTCATAGACTGAACATTGATCCTTCAGCCCGACCGGCTAGACAAAAGAAGCGAAATTTCGGACCTGAACGAAATAAGATTATCGAAGAAGAAGTGGACAAACTTCTGAAGGCGGGTTATGTGGTCGAAATACAATTTACGGACTGGCTATGCAATGTGGTTTTGGTTCCGAAGAAAGAAGGAAAATGGAGAATGTGCAATGACTTTACAGATCTGAATAAACTTTGCCCAAGAGATCCATACCCACTCCCCAGAATTGATACTTTGGTCGATTCAACCGCTGGCTGCGCAATACTAAGCATGATGGATGCATTTCAAGGATTCTATCAAATTTTTATGGCTTTAGAGGATCAAGAAAAAACTGCTTTTGTCACTGAGAAAGGCGTGTATTGTTTCAAAGTGATGCCATTCGGTCTAAAAAATGCAGGTGCAACCTATCAAAGACTGGTGAACAAAATGTTCGAGCCACTAATAGGGAAGTCAATGGAAGTTTACGTCGATGATATGCTAATCAAAAGCTTAAAAGAATCAGATCATTTGGCTCACATTAAGCAAGCATTCGACATAATGAGAAAATATGGGATGAAATTAAACCCATCAAAATGTACCTTCGGAGTTCGAGCAGGAAAATTCTTAGGTTATTTGGTAAACGAGCGAGGAATTGAGGCTAATCCAGAGAAAATTCAAGCTGTCATTGACATGAAGCCACCAAAAAATGTCAAAGAAGTGCAGATGCTCGTTGGAAGAATAACTGCGTTGAATCGATTTATATCGCGATCAGCTGACAAGAGTCTGCCATTTTTTAAGATACTGAAAAATGTGAAGAAGTTCAATTGGACCGAAGAATGTGACCTAGCATTCGACCAGCTGAAAGAGTACTTAACCTCATCACCATTACTGGCAAAACCTATCGCAAACGAAGTGTTATACCTCTATGTGGCCGTATCAGATCAAGCTGTCAGTTCAGTATTAGTAAGGGCAGAAGGAAAGGAGCATCATCCTATATACTATGTTAGCAGAGTGTTGCAGGGACCTGAGAAAAATTATATGGAGATTGAAAAATTTGCGCTCGCCCTTATGACAACGGCACGAAAGCTTAGACCTTATTTTCAATCCCACAAAGTAATCGTCCTAACAAATCAACCGTTGAGGCAAGTTCTATCCAAGCCAAATGCATCCGGAAGGCTTATAAAGTGGGCAGTTGAACTAGGAGAATATGATATCGAATTCCAACCAAGAACAGCCGTGAAAGCTCAAGTATTGGCAGATTTCATATTAGAAAATTCATCGTCTGAGCCGATAACCTCAACAGAAACCTGGATGTTACATATCGATGGATCCTCGACCACGGCTGGAGGAGGAGCCGGAATTTACTTCCAAGGACCAGATGATATTGAGTTGGAATTCGCTTTGAAGTTGGACTTCATCGTTACCAATAACGAGGCGGAATATGAAGCACTTATATCTGGTCTAAAAATGGCAGTCGAGACCGGCATAAAACGTTTAACAGTTTATACCGACTCGCAGCTAGTGGAAAAACAATTCAAGGGATTGTTTGAAGCCAAGGAAAAATCTATGATCAAATACTTGGCCATGGCGCATGAATTAGCTACAAAATTCGACAGCTTTCAAATCGAATACGTTCCAAGAGAAGAAAATACTCGGGCAGACGCACTTTCAAAATTTGGAAATCTAATCGAAAGCATTAAACAAAGAAAGGTCACCCTGATATGGTCTACTAAATCTTCAATTAAGGTCGAAACCAAGGATATTGCGAACATTGAAGAAACAGAGCAAAATTGGAAGACCGAGTTTATCAACTATCTGAGGGACGGAACTTTACCTGAGGACAGAAATGCAGCCAGACGTTTGAAATATCGAGCACCTCGATATACACTTGTAAATGGAGATTTGTACAGAAGATCGTTTTCTGGTCCTTTGGTAAAATGCTTGGCCCCGGCGCAAGCCAAAACAGTTTTGAAAGAGGTACATGAGGGTTCATGCGGAAGTCATTCAGGAGGTAGATCATTGGCCTTAAGAATATCCAGACAAGGTTATTACTGGCCAGAGCTGACTCGCGAAGCAAATGAGTATGCACAAAAATGTGCAAAATGTCAATTCCATGCTAATATCCCTCATCAACCTGCTCAAAATATGGAACCAGTATCAATTGCTTGGCCATTTGATCAATGGGGAGTCGACTTAGTCGGACCACTTCCCATGGCTAAGGGACAAATTAAATATCTGCTCGTTGGAGTGGAGTATTTCAGTAAATGGATCGAAGTTGAGCCACTTGCTACTATTTCTCAAATTCAGATTATCAATTTTTATTGGAAGAATATTGTGTGTCGATTTGGATTGCCAAGAACTATTATATCTGATAACGGAGCACAGTTTGTCGGAGCAAGAGTCGTTGCATGGTGTACCAAGCTTGGAATAAAACAGAGATTTGCCTCAGTAGGATGTCCGCAAACAAATGGTCAAACGGAAGTTACTAATAAAGATATTATTCAACTATTGAAGAAAAGACTTGAGAAAGCAAGTGGAGCATGGCTAGATGAATTACCCTGGGTAATTTGGGCTAATCGAACCAAGGAAAGGACAGCCACGGGAGAAACTCCATTCAGTTTGGTGTATGGTTCTGAAGCTGTGGTTCCAACTGAGATACAGATACCAACAACAAGAGTCGAATTATATGGAGAAGAGACAAACGAGGAACAAAGAAAATACGAAATAGACAATGCCGAAGCTAGAAGAGAGAGAGCTTTAACTAAAATACAAGCATATAAATCCACAATGGCTAAAGCTTACAACAAAAATGTACGTTTGAAGACATTTCAGATCGGAGATCTAGTGTTAAAGAAAATTGAAGTAACCAAGAACACTGGAAAACTGGACCCAAAATGGGAAGGACCTTTTAAAGTCATCGAAATCGGAAGAAAAGGAGCGTATAAACTCGAATATCTTAATGGAAAGCCCGTACCAAGAACTTGGAATGGAAGAAATTTGAGGAAATACTATACGTAGGATTTTTCTTTTATTAAGATAAGACTGTCACATACGACTAGCTCTTATATTTTGTACTGTTGACCGTAATATCGATCAATATTTTGTAAACTTGTACCATTACGGACTACGATCAATGGAAATGAATTATCTTTTCTGCAAAAATATAGTGATGAATCTGACAAGACATTTGATAGCTTTCAAAGCATCAAGCATTTAATCGATAGCTTTCAAAGCGTCGAATCCTTACACTATAAAAGTGATAAGTGACATCTGATAGCTTTCAAAGCATCAAGCATTTAATCGACAGCTTTCAAAGCGTCGAATCCTTACACTATAAAAGTGATAAGTGACATCTGATAGCTTTCAAAGCATCAAGCATTTAATCGACAGCTTTCAAAGCGTCGAATCCTTACACTATAAAAGTGATAAGTGGCATCTGATAGCTTTCAAAGCATCAAGCATTTAATCGACAGCTTTCAAACTAAGATATATTCGACCAAGGTGTCTTCAAACCATTGTGTTCAAACAAAATTTCATTATGTTCGACCAAGGTATATTCGACCAAGATATATTCGACCAAGGTGTCTTCAAATCGCTGTGTTCGAACAAAATTTTGTTATGTTCAAACACACATAAATTTGTTCAAGTAGTAAGTCGAACAGGAATAGGTTGAGAGATGCATCTTCAGACGGTTGCGCTCAACAAGAATAATGTTATTCATGTTTTATTCGACCAAAGAATTCAATCACATTGTTAACTCATATTCATATGTCTTCGACCAAAATGAATTCTGTTTTATATTCATGCTAAATCTTCGACCAAACAGTTTTATCAATAAAAAGTTGGTCGAAGTCTTCAGGAACGTTTTATGTTCGACGAAAGCATATCAAATTCGACCAAAATGATAGATTTCTGTTTGTTTACAAAATTCTACCAACAGTACAGTTCGACGAAATATTTGTTGCAATATTTGTTTAGAAAAATACTTAGGTCGAACATAAAATATTTGATTTACTTCTTGGTCGAACACATTCTTAACATTTTTGTTTGACCTACACCTTGAACAATTGTGGTCAAACAAACTTGAACAAACCGTGCTATAAATGTTGAATCTAGCAGTTAGGTCGAACACATTTTGTTCGAAATGCTTATATTCGATCACTTTTTAAATAAAAATATGAGCAGTGTTCGACCTACATCTTTGGATACATGTTTTAGAATGTGTTTATTCGACCTACACCTTGACAAACTTGTGCTAAAATTGTTTAAGGAGAAGTTTGATCGAACAGACATTGTTCGATCTACTCCTTTACTTGTTCGAACATATTTTGGTCGTTTGTTTACAAAATTCGACCAACTATACAGTTCGGCGAAATATTTGAATTAATCAATTGTTCGACCAAAAGATTTAAGTCTTTTATCTAGCTGGTTTTTTCGTGAATAATACCGACAAATACTCATTGAATATTTATCATGTTTAGTTGGACAATAAAAGTTACGAAATTCTCCAAACTGAGAAAGCATAGATTAAAATAGCATAAAGTTTACAGAACCTAATTCAGAAAATATTCAGCAACAAACATCAAAAAGTGCATATTACAAAATAAGTTCATTTTATAAAGGCATCGAAAGGCCGGGCACAATCGACACGGGGAGCCGTCCGTTCGAGGCACTATTTCAGAACATCTAGCCACTCCCTCAAAAACGCGCGACATCATTCAGCGTTGTGAGAATCAGTCCCCACCAAATCAGCAACATCGAGATGATCGAACGTATCAGTGTTCAGTATAGCTTCATTACCAATACCTTCATCGATCATACTGTCAATTTGTTCACCCGTGATGACATTATCCTGCACAGATCGATCAGCCTCAGTTCGATCACCCTGAACCTGCTCTGATTCGACCAAAGCATTATCTGTTCCTTGTTGAGAACCTTCTGGGCCCGTTGCTTCGAGAAAAATAGGATAAAATATATCATCTTCAAGGGCTGGACCTTTTTCAGCATTATCATTAACAGGGAAAGGTTCACAATCATCATCTTTTTCTGGATCCAAGGCTTCCACGTCAAAACGCTCGTTTAGAAAACCGAGTTTTCTGCATTGCTTCCAACATTTTTCGAAGACAGGAAGCAGTTCTAAACCCGCTTTCAAATCTGATACAGCATCGTAAGTAGGAGAACGCCAAAACTCTCGAACGATTTCAAGTTTCTGTTCGATGCCAGGCACAGTCATTCGACCTCTTTCAAAATTCTGATCAGCCTCAATTTTCAAACGTTCGATCTCCACGTTCTGATCCTCCACCTTCTTGTCTAGCCTTTCGACATCAACATTTCGAGCAGTAAGCTTCTCTATCGCATCCATCAACTGATTATCTTTTCTTTGAAATTCAGTTTCAACATCCTTTTGTTTCTTCTCAGCATCTCTCTGTTTTTTCTCAGCATCCTTTGCCCTCTCAGTTAAGGCTTTAATCGCGTTATGCTGTTCCTTCAACTTCATTTTCATCTTCTCGATATCTTTAAAAGATTTCTCAGCAAGAACATAACCTTGGTACATCACGTTGCATGCCTGAAACAATCGTCAAAGATTATTAAAATACATATAAAGATTCAACATATAACAAGTATAATAAAACAAATTTTCAACCAGATACTTACAGAAATAAGATCGTGAGATCCTCTCTTCAAATTCTTTTTGATTTTCCTTCTGCCCATTTTAATCTGGTCCTTTTTAAAAATCACGGACTTGAACATTTTCCAAGCTTTTGCTTCATCTTCCGGATCAATAATAGAGGAGTCAGGAGCAGCTCCTCCTGCACGAGGCTGCACAGAGTTCATTACACTCTCAATATCTTCATCAGAAGAAACCTCAAGGACAGGTTCCTTTCCAGGTCGTCGAGACACAACTTCAGTTTCTTCTCTCGATCTTTTGCTACCTCGACCAGTATCAGGAGTCGAAGAACCAGTGTCTTTCGATCTAGTACCTCGAGGTGGGGTAGCTTGTGAACGTCGAATTGTTCGATGAGCAGCACCATCTGTTAAACTTCGAACAGGAATGCTTGGTGATTCGAAGAAGCATCCACTGGTCGGTTAGGTTGGTTCGACTGACCAGTCTGGTTCTGATTTTCGGGACGAGGTGCTGGATTCGACGCTTTTCCCCGAGCTAGCGCGAACATTCTTTTTGTTCGATGTGACATGGTAGCAAAAACTTATTGTTCTGCACAAAATAAAAACTGAATTAGTTAACATATAATTTTCAAACACTTTGCAAATAAATCAAAATATCTGATTTTCACTACCTAAAGTAGGATCACTTCTCCGAGCCTTCGAGCTAGACATACCCCCTAGTCGAAGCACAGGTTCTTCAAGTAACTTTTTAGGATCAAATTTATTCGCCGTTAACTGACTCACAAACTCAGAACCCCACGACGGATTTCCTATATTATCAATTCTAATAGGCCCCGTACGCCACTCGGCTCGAACGTTCCAAACATAACCTTGAGGAGGAGCAATATATACAAATCGATGTTTCCACTCCTTGCCATACCCAGATTGAATTTGTTCCAAAAAACTTTTCTTATTCCTCGCTTTGATATAATAAAATCCAATGTTGGATTTTGCCGACTCAGTGACGACGAAAAGGTTATTAAAATTAGCAAAAGAAGGCGGTTGGCCAAAGGTTTTCATTATTATACAAAATGCAATAATATAAGCCATCCCATTAGGAACTATTTGAATCGGAGATAGGGATAATTGGTTTAGAATATTAGCAACTTCAGCAGGTATAGGAAATCGGAGACCAAGTTCTAAATGATGAAGATTGATAGCTCTACAGTTATCAGGTGGGGTATTCATTCGATCAGTTCCTACTGGTTCAATAACAGACCAACCGTTTGGAAAAGAATAAGTATCTGCTAAAGAAGGAACAGAAATTCTCAAAAAACCAGGAGCAATTTGATCATATCGATCTACCGTTTTATAACGATCAGAAGGCACAGCTTCTTCGACCTCACCCCCTTCGAAATTTTCAATCTCATCGAATTCCCCTAATTCGACTTCACCCGGACCAGAATTACCAAATAAAACGGAATTAACCCTAACCCTATCTACTTCATCGTCACCAGTAATATCGATATAATCAGTAGAAGAAGACGATACGGTAGGCGAATCATCCGAATCGGTCTCAATGCTCGCACTACTAGAGGAATTTAAAGACATTCTTAATCAAAGTACGAAAACAAAGAGAGAATTTACCCGGAAAAGGAGTTCTATCGACCTCTTTCTCGACCAGATTTCTCGATCTCTTCTCTCTCGACCAGATTTCTCGATCTCTTCTCTATCGACCAGTTCTCTCGACCTCTCTCGACCAATTCTCTCGAGCAGAGTAATAAATAGGTAGGAGTAAAAAGTAAAAGGGGGCGGCCCTTTATATAGGTAGATGAAAAGGGTAAATTGCATATTTAACCCGCCTGTTTTAAAAAACGGTTCGACTTCCGGAACCCCTAATTTTTCGATCATCAAATTTCGACCATAAAATTTTATTTAATTACATTTTCGACCCAGATAAATATTCAAGGTGTTCAAATCGAAAAAGATGAGGAAAATTTACCCAGATTAAAAACAAATCGAATACCTCACTAATTCGATCAAATTTCGGACCTGCTCTTCATCAACCAAATTCAGGTGCTCTTATTCGACCAGTTTTGGGTTGCTTTCTTCGACCAAGTTCAAAATTTTCTCCTTCTAAAAACTGTTCGAACAGGTATAGGGAAATTAACACTTTATATTATTTTATGTGGATGAATGCTTAGACTTTGATTATATCAGATATGTTTGTCACACAAATTTTTCGTTATTTACTTCACAAACTCGATATTATCACATCGACTTCATGAACTTGGGGGACTATTGATATAACACACAAATTGTGCTGAAATACCATATCCTTATATCAGGTAATAGTATAACATATTAACACGTTGATTAGTTTTAAAATCCGGTGGTATCAAATCTTTGTCTAAGTCACTCAATGTTCAAAAGCTGTATTTAATCTACATTGTTTATGAAGAAGTCACTCAAAAATCCTTTCAAATTACACGTATAATTGATATACCACACAAATAAAAACCTTTCACAAAATTCAAAGATTTTGATATTTTAAATATCAAAATACTTGAATTTGGGGGACTATTGATATATCAAATATTCGATCACTGACTTGGCACTCTCCACGTCATATAAATGAATCAGTATCAGGATTAACTCATAGTCTATATATATTGAACCTGATTATATTCGACAACCAGTTCAGATTAATCTGTTCTGTTCGACATCAAGTTCATAGTTCATATTAATCTGTTCCATTCGACATCCAATTCTGATTATTCTGGTCTATTCGACATTGAATCCTAGTTAAATCTGGTCTGTTCGATACATGTCGGATGCAGTCTTAGCTGATTTATTATGATTCGATGTACACACCAGACAACCCTTCGACCTCAAAATATCATTTGATCCGACCCGAAAGATCCGGCCCGAAAGATCCGACCCAAAATATCCATTTTGGAAATCTATAAATAGAAGGCATTTATGGCTCTTCAAAGGTAAGTTTTCTTCGAACGACGACAATTATACTTCTGCTATTCCGATCATCAGACTATACTGACTTTATCATCGGAGGGTTAACGCCGGATCAACCAACCGGCAAGACCTAACGAATTCCTTTGAACGCAGGATTAGGATCCTAAAGAGGAGTTCTATTCGATCTGACCGACAAGAGCTCCTTACTGAAGAACGGGTATCAGCATCCACGTGGCGAAATATAATTGGACCAAGTATACGGACAAAATAACCCTTCATCACTTCGTTTATTTAAAGTGAAAGATGTGTGGAAGAATATCATCATCTCCCAACCAAATTTAGATTTAAAGAAATACCTAGGCTTTTATTATCGATCAATCTGGTCTTTTGATCCCCTATTCAGTGTAGTCGTACCATTATACCTTATGTTTACGTTTTTCCTATTTGTAGTCCGACTAGTTTTCCTATTTCTTTTTCCTAAATTACCCTTATATTTTTGGCTACGTTATATTGGCGTTTTATTATTACCAATGTATTTCAATTATAATTAAGGAATTTTACATTGACACCCCCTCGCTACTTTCAAATATTATAAAGACACCCGATCGACCAAAATTATATTACTGGTTACCCCTTACTACTCCCTCAAAAATTACTTTTGTCTATTTTCCAAAATTAAGTGGGGGTTTTTGTTTCTCTCATCAAGACGGGTTCATATACACCAATCTTCTCAAATTTCATCGAGGAATATGGGAGAAATGGCGACCGAGTTTGAAATCTCGGATTTAGGATTCTTCGCGAAGCAAACTTTGAACAACAAATTACTCGATGAAATTTGATAAGGTTGGTGTTTATGAACTCGTCTTTATGAGGGGAAAGTAAACCAAAAAGTCCCAACTAAATTTTCGTAAATAGCCGCCGAAAAATGGCAATCGAGTTTGAAATTTTGGATCTAGGGTTCTTAAATATCAAATTTTGAATAACTATTTCTCCTAAATTACTTGATGAAATTTTGACAATGTTGGTGTCTGTGAACTCGTCTTGATGTGAGGAAATAAAAAAAGACACCAACCTTATCAAATTTCATTAATAAGTATTTTGAGAAAAATCGTTGTTCAAAGTTGGTTTGCGAAGAACCCTAGATCTGAAATTTCAAACTCGATCGCCATTTCTCTCAAATTACTCGATGAAATTTGACAAGATTGGTATCTATGTAATATAATTTTGAAAAATAGACAATTGTAATTTTTAAAGGGGTAGTAGGGAGTGTCCTTGTAATATAGTTTTGGTCGACAGTGGTGCCTTTGTAGTATTTGAAACAAGAGGGTAAAATTTCATAATTAGGGTAATAGTCAGAGGGTGTCTATATAAATTTTCCAAGACATATATTTTGTGCAAATTTTATTTAGCAAGTAAAATAGTATGTATATTTAATTTCAGGGAAAATGAAAAGAGAGGACCCTAATCCTGCCTTACATTAAAAAATAAAAAAGGTCAAAAAGTTAGACGAGAAGAAAATGAGAAAAGGGACCCACACCTCTATATATATACATTAAGATGTCATTTTAAAGCTCAAAATAAAGACTAAGAATGGGAGATTCTCTAATATACACAAGAAAAGGATAAGTATATCATATAACCATTTAAAATCTTATGATTAGCTGTTTCCCCGGCAAGTTCTCCTTCTCTCAGGCCTAATAATGTGGTGTAGCATCTTAATTTACACAAAACAGAGACAGATATCAAAATATCAGATTCACAAAAAAACATATTACATAGCAGTTGAATTTCATAATATACTCCTACAATGCATCTCTTGTAGCAATCCGGCAAGTTATAGCATCCGAAACTGAAGATATCTTCAACTCAGGTGCTGAAATTTTGTAGTGCTGTTGGATACAAAAACAAAAAATACGTCAATGGAATACCGGCAAAATTATATACAACAAATGCAAATACTTAAGAGAGAGATACCTTTTGTATCTGTGCTTGGTTAGCACGCACTTCCAGTTCCTCCAAGCCTATTTCGGCTCCCTTGATAAGTCCCTTTATGGATGTCATCTGGTGAACCACAAAATTATTTTGCTGCAACTCTCTTACGTAAATGAAAAGAAGAGCTACAAATGAATGCGAACTTGAAATGGTCTAACCTCATCTGCAGAAGCACCAAAACGAGCTGCAAGGATGTAACTTGTGCTGTCAGAAATACCGCATCTTTTTAAGGATTCCGATATCTGATACAAACAGAAATTATATTTTCACCCCAAGTAAAACGTTGAAATGAGTAGACGTAAAAGCTTTCTTACGTGTTTAGAACCCGAGTAATTGTAAACGAGCTCTGAATGGAGAGTTCGGGTAGTCAAAGAGTCTCTTGATTTGGCAATAAGTGTCTTATGGGCAGCAGCAAGAAGAGGGAAAACATCTGGTATCTGTCTCAGTTGCACAGGATAAATATCAAAGGGCATCCACCAATTAATTATAAAGGGAATAGGTGTAGTTTCTATCCACAGTTGAACTTACTAGAGAAGCATTGAGTAGTGCTACTTCTGGGTCCAAAGTTCCTGCTTGCATCAAATCAAGAAGTTCTCTGCACAAGAATATTATGACAGGTTTTCATTCTAACAATAGAGGCATTGCTCCAAACTCTCGTGGGCATGTGTTTTTATTAAGCTCGATTCTTTAACAATTGATAGAATTGACAGATTTATGTTCACACATTATCATGAGAGAGTTTCTTCTCAAATCTTTTAAAGTACTCTGTTCTTATCGACCTTTATGTCGCTAAAGTACGACATAGTGTAATACGAAGAATATAGCCACATACCAGGAATAGATATCAATGTGTCTACGTTATGTAGAAATAAACATACAAAAACGACAAAAGGCATATCAAATTGTTCTGGAAAAGTGGAAAACACTATTGGGAATGTCCCCACAGACTCAGAATCAGACCCTTCAGTTTTGACATTTGCCCATAAAGTAAAAATAAAAAGAAATTTCTAGCTCAATCAAGTTCAGCAAACCCGGACTAGTATATCAATTAGGAAAAAAGTAAAAGATGAAACCAAGAATTAAAAGGTTTGATTGATGTTGGAAAATGTCCTAATAGTATGATCTCTGTGAAGTAATTCCAAATTAGAAATCGCTCAAAAGTTCTACTATGAATGATTAAAATTAAAATGCACATGTGCAACTGTAGAATTTCCATGATACATTTGGATTGCTGGAAAAGAAATAAAAATGTCTACCATTTCTTTTATTATTCTTACATTGCTAGTGGTTCAAAGTAAAGTGGATAGTTATAGAGATATCATTGAACAACAGGTTAATCTTTTCAGCATGTGGGATCATTCTTCTTAGTTGGTTTCAGAGAATGTCATCCCAAACCAGAGCAACTTCAATCGAACTCAGCTGGTATCCCAATCCAAACCATTTAAAGAAGACATTGCACCATAGACAACTAGATATTAGGCTAGGAATGCCTAATATAACTTACTTGGATTATAATCAATTAATATAATACTGCAAAAACGTATATACAGGACCCTAATCATTTAAAAAATGTATATCAAGGTAATATTACTAAAAAATCTAAAATAATATTTTCATTTCAGCATTCGAAGCACACAGGAAATAGTATCTCCAATCATTCCGTGTAATGCGATTATCACTTACTGAATAGAAAAGAGGAAAAAAAATGAAAAATTACTTTGAATGATACAATAGAAAGGAGGAAGAAAGCTTACTTTGAGTTGGTGACATCGACGAAGAGAGCAAGGGAGAGAGTAGTACCACTGACTTCCAATATCTTCATGCTCACAGCTTACTTTAAAAATTTTGAATAGAGGGAATAGCCAAATCTATATGGTTTTTGGGAACGTATTCCAAGAATTATGAAAACTCTAATTAGGGTTTTGTTGTGTGGTTAAAAAAAAGAAAGAAAAAGGGAGAGTTGTTGAAACCGACGCGCCAGGTAGGGGTCGAACCTACGACTTTCTGCTTAGGAAACAGACGCTCTATCCACTGAGCTACAGGCGCTATTCATGAGGTTGTACTAAAATATTTTATATAGCAGTTGTTGAAATTTTATTATTAATTGATATACTATTAATTACAGGGTTCCGACTTCTGGCTCCACATTTTAAATATTAAAGATTTATGATTTAATAGGTAGTTCAAAGAAGCATAAACTGCAAGAAAATGAAATCATTATGGTTGGCCTCCCACTTATAACTCTATTGATTCTCTATTCTCATTTATAAAAATATCAAATGATGGTCTAGCAAAGGGGATTAACCATTACGAGGTAGCGAATCTAAGTTCGAATTTCTATTGTGAGAAGTTCCTACTTTATGTGTCAAACACGTGTTAAAAGAGAATAAATCCCTGAAAATAAAAAATAAAGCACAATCGATTTCTAAATATGTACTAAGTGAAAGAGTTATTGATATCATATCTTTCATTACATAAAAGTGTTAAAAACAATTGTGTTATTCAGTGTATCGATAACTCATCTTACGGTATTTATATTTATGATATGTCTTAATTATTTTGAGAAACATGTAGTTGAATTTTTTGCGGAAATTTTATTTTATTAAATATCTTACATTATTCATTTGGTAGCAGGACGAAGTTCTTTCCTAATGATTGAATAAACACTAAATTGGTTTTGTTTCAAATCTAATCAGAAATCCTGAGTTTAAATTTCAAAGTAGACTTGTTTAAAATATCTTAAACGTGTCGTAGCCAACCCAAATATCCAAAATAAAACAGGCTTAATATGATTGATGAATAAACGCGCACGGCGCATCCTATAAATTCAGACCCACCATTTCAATATTTACATGGCAGCTCTACTGAACTGTCATCTCTCTCGCCCTTCACCTAATAATTCCCAAAATTCCATATAGTATTATTTATGCGATAAAACTGCATAATTTATATGGAATGTTGCCGATAAACCCTAGCTATATCTCTCCCCTCTCAAAACCTCCAATTCTCGCATTCCCCTCTCTCTCCCCTCCGATTACCGCCTTCCGCTGCCGCTCCTCCGCCGACGCTCGCTCCTGGCCTTCAGACGCCGCTTCCTCCTCCGTTGGCAGAACTGGCAAAGGTTTATCGGATAACATTGGCCCCTCCGTCACGAGCAACAGTAATACAAAGAACACGAAAATCAGCGCAAAGGAGAATTGGTCGAGAGATCGAGAGAGCTATTTCACTGATGACAATGATGTTTTGCCTCTTCCCATGACTCACCCAAATTCTACACCGGTTTCAGCTGATGAAATTGGTAAGAGACTCAGATGCGATCCCATAACAGAGGTATATTTAGTTTACTTATTGAGTTCATAATTGATTGTAATTTGAAGGTGTTTTAGAATCTTTTGAATAAAGTGTTTATTAGGTATGTGGTGTTGAAGTCCGAGTCATTTGACTGAATATTGTTGGTCTATCTGCATTACGGAATTGCAGGAATGCAAGCCAATGGTTTATGAATGGACAGGGAAGTGCCGTAGTTGCCAAGGATCGGGATTAGTCAGTTACTATAGCAAAAAAGGAAAGGAGACCATATGCAAGTGCATACCTTGCCTTGGCCTAGGTATCATTCTTATTCATCACATTTAGTTGGACTATTTTGCTTCGCTGTGTGGTAAAATATCCTAATTTTAACTAATTTCTTAACTTGTTCTAACTTGTGGTGTAAGAAGGTTGAGCCATCATTCCGATTCTTGACCAAAAAAACCACAAGTATGCACTCTTCAAATATTATTCATTTCTTCCAGATGGTTATCAGTCAATGTTTGGCATTTTCCTGCAACCGATGAAATTTTGTTGCAAGACCAGTTTTCATCATGTGAGCTATCTGTTGGTTGTCATTAGTGGTATTTGTTGCATTTGACAAAAGTTACTATGCTTTTCCCTAATTTTGTTGGTTGTCTTTCGGTTATGATTTTTCCTTGGGATTTCTGAACTTGTAGGTATATTTGCTTTAAATTATTCTTGTGTCGCAAGGTTTTATCAAAATATCATTGTTGTTCGTTCGACTCTATATTTATTTCATTCTGAAACTGTTATGTTAATATGAGAACTCATTTAAGTTGAAAATTTTGGTAACACCTATATCTGTTAGGAAAATTATTTTTTTTTTTTTGGTACAAAGGAACAGAATAAAACAAACTAAGCTACATCATCCATCAAAAGGGGAAGCAGGTCCAGGGGTGGTTCTTCCCAAATTTGATGTCCACCAGGGATCTGGTGTCCTTTAGCCGCGAGCGCATCGGCACAACAATTTCCACTTCTCAGGGTATGAGTGAGTCTACTTTCCCATGGCATACCAAGCAACCTTCTACAATCTGCAATGATGTTTCCCAATGGATGCTGATCAACATTAGCATCCTTGATAAGTTTCACGACAACCTCGGAATCAACTTCTAGTTCAATCTTCCTTATGCGTCTTTCCCACGCCATGGTGAGACCTTCCCGCGCAGCCAGCAATTCTGCCATGGTAATTGAAACGTTTCCAAGATTTCGGGCAAAACCTATCACCCACCTCCCCTGTTCGTCACGAATTAGACCTCCGGCAGTCGCTCTCTTGTGGGCAGCAATAAAGCTGCCGTCGGTATTGACTTTGAGCCACCCGCTGTTGGGGCATTTCCATTTCATTAAGACCCTTTCCTTACTTCTGGGGTTACTTCTAGCCGGAAAGGCACATTCCAAATCCGTTGCTAAACGTTTTGCCGCGTGGATAACCTCATGAACAGCCATTTTAACATTCTGAAAAATGAATTTATTTCTGGCTTTCCAAATACTCCATAAAATCGAGACAAACATGATGTCCCAAGGTGTTGTTGGCGATATGATGTTATCTAAGGACTCTTTCAAGATATTTTCCCTAATCCAAGAGTCATGATCAAAGAGTGTGAATTTGAGGAATTGTGTGGGCGACACGGCAATTTCCCAAACTGCCTTAGCTTCGGCACAGTCCCGAAGAGTGTGGAGGATCGTTTCGGGGTGGTTATTACAACGTTGACAAACGTTTGTCCCCGTGAGTTTCCTTTCGTATCTCAAAACATTGGTTGCCAAACTTTTGTGAAGACAAAGCCAAAGAAAAAATCTGATTTTTTCGCTACATTTGAATCGCCATAGCCATTTCCAGTTTTGGCCAAGTCCATTGGGCGAAGTGCATTCTTCGCTATTCAAGAAATGGTAAGCTGACTTACAGGTGAACAGTCCACTAGTGGTGGCAGCCCACACTCTTTTATCCTCCTGGTCCCGAAAAACAGGTGTTGGAACGCAAAGGATTGCTCTCTTAACCTCCGTGGGGATATGCGTATTAATTCGTTCCAAGTCCCAACACCCGTTCTCTCCTATAATATCTGCAACTTTCCAGTCCTTTTCATTGCTCTCAATCGCGCTTTCGAGTGAGTTTTCAAGTGGCCCAGCTCCCGCCCAATGATTTTTCCATAAAGCTATAGATCTCCCATTACCGATTCTCCATTTAAAGCAATGACTAACTGCCTGTATGCTCCGCAATGAGTGAGTTAGGAAAATTATTTGGTAATGCTTGATTCCACCATGTTTTTAACTATTAAGTTAAATTAAATCTCAAAAGAATTACTTAATTGGTTTCGTGTCCTTCAACTATTTTGGTTTCTGATCCACTCTTGTAAAATTTCATAAAAGAATCTCATGCATATTCAGCAAATTGTGTACTCAATCAATTAAGATTCTGGTTCTAAGTTTTTTTTATTGAAAAGATAGCTCGCCTCGCCTGATTAGGAACTCTATAGCTCAATTTTAGTCACTTAATTCATCTAATGAGCTCCGAAAGATTGTGACTTAATTAAGGTGAGTACTGAGCTTTATGGTGATGTTGGTAGTATGTGCTGTTGTAGTTGGCGCAGTTGGAGGTTCAGAAGTGCAAATGTGCAATACTACTCTGGGAGGATCTGAAAAACATGGAGAGAAATGCAGAAGAGGGCTTAAGGAAATCTACCTATTATGAGACACTTGTTGCTTTAGTCTAGGGGAAAAGTAAAAGAAAACAAAGACAAAGGTAAACGTGACAGAATGTAGGACTGCCATTTTTGTTGAGGCGTCGGAACAAAGTTATTTCTTTGAAACAGAACAAATGATTAGGTATTTTCAGCACATCCACAATTTAATTTCAAGAACTCAAACATAATAAAGGTTGGAGAGGATCAATTATTTGCGTTGGAGACACAATTTCCTCAAGAAAGTGCAATATTATCCTAACCTATTTTGTGTATCATAAGTTGAGTAAGCTTTAAACGTGGTACCTTTGCTCAGGGGATTTACCAAGAATTAATTCTTCCGGCTTGTAACATAAACCTAAGGTTGTACCTGGTTGAGCCTGAGGAAATTCCAGAAATAGCAAGCTTTGGAGCTTTTACGGCAGTTTTGTCGGTGGCACTTGTACATTAATACTTAAATTAGGGAAAAAAAATATTTCTTATTCTGCCAAAATCAGCTCAAGGTAAGAGTGAAGTAAGCAAAACACAACCTCGTAGAATAATGTAAATTGGATTCTCCGAGTCTCTTCTTCCTCTCCCTTGCCATACAACATCTTAAATTTTGTCAACAACCTAGCACTTTGTGGTGTCTGTAGCATTGAAGTTAAAAACCCTTATTACTTATTGAAAAATACCTTCTCTTTTCCTAATAGTTCAGTTTGATTGATACCCATGGTTACTTTTAAGTATTAAGCTACACATATTACTTTGATTTTCCTTGAGAATATCTTAGATGTAGATCTAATGTGGGATTTCTTTAAATTATGTAGAAATATGATTCAATATTCTCAGATTTGTTGACTATGAATCAATCATTCAAGTATTATATATTGCTAAATTATGGTTCAAGTGACACTCATCCAAGTACTGAACCTTAAGTGCACGACCCGTGCTCCAGGTTGCAACTTCAAACTACAAATTTATATATTGTTTTGCTCCAGGCTGCAACTTTTTACTACAAATTTACATATTGTTTTGCGTTTAACTGCTACTTTGTTTAGATTGCAAATCTATCCTTTCATAAAATTTCCTTTTCCAATTATCTGGTTTTAGATTTTTGTCATTAGAATTTTATTTATTATTGCAGGATATGTGCAGAAGATAACAGGTCGCAAAGATATTGATGTAATGGAGGACTTGGATAATGGGAAACCACCTTGATACAAATTGAAATACACATTTTTGTCTAACCCCAGAAATTTTTCGGATTAATTATTAAGATTCCCACGAGTACGTCATTTGTATGCTTTCCATCCTATGCACATAACTCATTCTAATTCAGCCAGATTTTTACTACTTATGGCAGATAAATCGAATAAAGTAGTGATTCCTTTGGAAGATGACCATGTCCGTATGGAAGTTGGGCAGGAGAATATAGCACAATTGAGAATTTGAGGTATTAAGAGTCTGAAATATGAAAATGTGTTAGTAACGTTGGATTTTCAGACAACATATTGGATATAATTTTTATAATTTAAAAATGTAAAAAATCAATCAGAATATATCTAATTTTCTTTTAATGCGTTGTATTGTTCTTTTGATGTTTATTGGAATGAAGTTGTTTGATGATCATATATTTCTGATGTCGAGCTTTAGGGAATCATGTATGCTTATATTTCTTTTAATGAAAACTTAAAATTAGAATTTTGTTTTTTAAATTGAAATTGCTATACACCAAACAAGAACATATCCAAGCAGGGTCTAGTAGTCCTTAAAGAGAAGAGATCTTTCTTTCCTTGAGGAGGGGTAACCTTTTCTCACTATATTCCTCTTTCATTTTGCCAATAGAATTTGAATTAGTTTTTTTAAAATTGAAATTACGATGATATATATCAACCAAGAACATATCTAAACAGGGTCTACTAGTAACTTGTCCTAATAGAGGAGAAAAGGAGATGTCTTTTTCTTTCCGTAAAGGGTACCTTTTATCTCACTATATTCCTCTTTCATTTGCCAATTGGCAATAATCCTGAATGTGTGATTAGTTAAAGTTTACAGGAATAAAAGTATTCTGGGTTATCGTTTAAGCATCAGAATATATACAACTTTTTCTTTCACAAGTTTCAACGCGTAACAATATTATATTTATGTAAGGCCGATGGATATGATCAATCTCATCATACGCACACCTCCACCCAAGAAAAATAGCAATCAAGATGTCAACTTTTAGTTTCCTTGATCTCCAATACAACCTCTCAAAGAGGAAATTTCTAAAGAAACCTTCAAGACTATTCTCAAGACAAAACTCAAACACATTACCCATTTACTTACCAAAACCAGAAGAGCTAAAGCAAGTATTCGACAAATTTGATTCCAACAAAGATGGCAAAATCTCTCCGGAAGAGTACAAATCCATACTAAAAGCCTTAGGAAAAGGAAACCTCCTTACAAAAGAAGTGCAAAAGATATTTGAAATCGCAGATTTAGATGGAGATGGATTCATCGATTTTCACGAGTTTGTAGAAGTGCAGAAGAAAGGAGGTGGAGTAAAGACAGCCGATTTGCATCGAGCTTTCCAGGCATTCGATAAAGATAATGATGGTAAAATAACAGTAGATGAAGTTTACGAGTTGCTGCGTAAGCTTGGTGAAAGATGCAGCCTGCAAGATTGCCGGAAAATGGTAAGAGCTGTGGACAGTAATGGAGATGGTGTAATTGACTCTGATGAGTTTATAAGCATGATGACTAGAACCATGATTATCTATTAGCTAGACAAATATGTACCGGTAAAATAATCATCTAAATGGAAGTAAGAGCTTCCAGAGTGTTTTCTAAATGTATTTAAAGAGTTTAATGCCACCCTGACTTATCATGAGCTCTGTTATAAGGATTATTTGCAAGAACTGTTCATTTTAATTCCCAAATACACCATTGTATATTTATCTATTGTCAAAATAGATGCAAAACGTCCATTAAATTTGTTACCATTTATTGAAATAATGCAATGATGTTTATCCCCTTCTATACATATTTCTATACAGATAAATAAATGTACAACAATGATGTCAAGTATACTTGAAGAGGGTTTATTAAATGAAATAAATTACTGTATATAAATTCTGAAGAAATGGGTTTAATATTCGTGTCATATGAATCGAATGAATTCAGTTTAATAATCCAGCCACATTAGATGGTAAATAAGTCATTTTACCATAAGAAGTAAAGGACGTATTCGCTAATTAGAAAAAGCCACAGGTGGATATTGCAAATAACCCTGAAAAGTTTAATATGGCAACATAAAAAATGTAATATAAATGCAATCAAGTAAATATGACTAAAAGAGGAATTCGGAAATTACTCTTGAATATTTGTAGAGTATAACAACTTGCAACATCCCACCAGCAGCAATATCACCACTTCATATGTTGAGAAGAGATACTCATAAATTCAACAGCGGGTACCGACAGCAAATAACTGTTGATTTCCTTGCTCGCTGACAAAATAAATAAGAACTACGACGAATTTGCCAACAAGCTCCACAAAATAAGTTACAATCTCCAGATTGATGATCACATCTACAATATGCACGTAAATGCTCTTTATAGATAATATTCGCTAGCATCATGTGAGTCATCACACGAGAACAGATTCTTGACGACCTGAAGGCAACATCTACCAACCACACATCACTAGCATTCAACAATGCATATTTACCAATAGTCATTACAAGAGCATTTGCCCTCCTTGAAATGATGAAACCGTTTATTATCTCTAACAATTAACTCTCTCCCAACAATTCTAGACATAATCTTAATAGCATTGTGACAATCACCACAGACACGAAGGTTCTTAATGATCCTTAAAGGAGTCCTTGCAGGTGTACTAATCAGACCATAAGCAATTGCTAGACGCTCACTGTGGTAAAGCAGTGCCTGCTCCTTTGCCTCCTGATCAATGTCATGAAGAACATATCGTGTGTCAGGCACATAAGCCTGCTCTTTCTTTGCAGCCCTCAATTTTTCATCGTCTTTGTATAGAGTAAGGCTACGGAACTCCGGTATCCTGTTCTTCCCCGCAAGCATGTTGATTATAGGTTGCTTCTTTGGGGGAGGAGTGGCGATCTTGTTGGTGATAGCCATTGAAGGGTCGCAATTGACCATCAACTCCTCCATTCGATCTTCAAGATCGATATCACCGTGTATACGTGCATAATTCATCAATGCCTCCCAAATAACAGCTGTGGGTTCAAACGGGAGAGTTTCAATGTAGGCCTCAGTTTCCGCAAGATGACCGGACTTTCCAAGAACACCTAGAAGTCCTAAATAATGTTCGATTCCAGGAGTGATTCCGTAATCAGCTTTCATCGATTCAAAGTGTAAAAAACCCTCTTCGATAGCCTCTGCAGTAGCACACGCATCTAAAACAGCGAGAAAAGTTTGTTCATTTGGAGGTAACCCGAACTTCCTCATCTGCTCATACAATGCCAACCCATCATCACCAAGTCCATTTTCCGCGTATCCATAAATCATTAAGTGCCAAGAATCCATATTCCTATCAGGCATGTGATCAAAAACTCTTCTTGCATCCGTCATGCTTCCGCACTTTGAGTACATATCGAGCACCTTATTATTCATTCGTAGATCACTCCTGAAAGAGGACCTCAAGAAGTAGTCGTGCACTTTTTTTGCATCCTCAAATTGCTTTGACTTCCCACACAGCTCAAAAAGCAAGCTAAAACAATCTACATTAGCTTTCACCCCCTGCTCCATGTGTTCAATCACTTCCTTAACTTTACCCTCATGACACAGTCTCAATAAATCAACTACTGATGACCCACTTGCGCTCATAGCTTGATCATTCACGACCTGGCCTCGACTCTGGACCTGATTATCTACAACGACCTGCCCATGTGAACCCATCTGATGATGTGGGTTACCCTGACTCACATTCTGATTATAATCATTATTCGGTCGACTCATACCACCACTCAGAAAATTCCGGCTCTGAATAGGGTTCTGCAGGTGACCCTGGCCCTGGGGAGGATAATTCCTATCCAAATTCGGATTTGGGCTATCCACATATCCTTGATTTAGATTATTATTCCATTGATTAGCACTTCCACCTGGAGATGGGTAATTCTGGTTCTGCCGAAATCCCTGATTGGAAAAATTAGGGCTAGGATTAGTGCCTCCTCCCCGTTGGGAATAACCCTGACCCGAATTCAAATTTCCTTGATTTGGGTGCCCCTTATTCACCTCTCTGTTGCTATATCCATCGTTAAAGCTCTGATTTTGGAATTTACCGTTACTCTGATTACTATGGTGCCCGAAACGTGGGGCCCAGTTGTTGTCGGGGTTCTGCCTATGGAAATCGTCGGGTATAGCTGAGGTGGAGAGGGCTCTAGTAGTCGGAAAAGAGGGGTTTGGGGTTAGGGTTTTGGGGACTGAAATTAAGGGGAGGGAAAGGCGTACCTTGTAAAGAGAGGTAGAAGCCATGGTGATTGAGAATCGAGCTCTGAAAATCCCCGTTAGAGGTGGCCCCATTTACTATTCTGGAAATGTATGGTTGTAAACCCTAGAGATTGATAAACCCTACTGCAAAAGTTCAGGATGATGAAACTGCACCTGGTGGGAGTGGTGATAATCGGTAGGGGCACACATGGTTTTAAAAATCGTACCAGAGCGTCCGTATCGTACCAAATCGTACTGAATGTTAGGATTTTTTCTTCAAAATCGAAGGTCTTGGTATAAATGAAAACCGTACCGAATATTTCGGTATAGTTTTGGTTTTAGACTTCTCATACCGTAAAAAATCGTACCGTACCAAAATTGAAAAGAAATATGAATTAACTATTTTTTTTTTAAATTTAAAACTAAATTTTATAAATTTATAATTCAAATATTATTGAATACTATATTATTTATAAATTATATTACAACCCATCATAGTTTATAATTACTACATTGCTATCGTTCAATTATAAAAAGATATGCTCAAATTTAGCACAAATTAAATTTGTTATATGTTGAAAACTTAAAATGCAAAAATTCTAAACAACAATACCAAATAATAAGTTTCTTCACATAATAAAAACAATGATCAAATAATTAATCAATTAATTTTATTCAATTAGGTCGAACTATAGCGTCAAATTTGTGAACATTTTCTTTACCAGTGCTTTATTTAATGTAAAAAATAGTTTATAATATATTACAATATTAATTTCTTATATAATTGTCAACTATGTGATCAATTATATATGAAAAATTGCATGAAAAAGTCTATTCGAAAAAACCGCAAAACCGTACCGTACCGTGCCGGAACCGCACAAAACCGAGTTTGTTGGTATGGTTCATAAACTCTAGTTTGATTTTGAGTTTTTAAAAATCGCACTAATTGGTACGGTACAAATTTTGTTAAAAATACCTCAGAACTGTACCATGTGCACCCCTAATAATCGGACTGGAATTTGGATGAGTTTGTCATTGTCTTTTTTTAATTTTTAATTTTTTTTTTTAAGTACGATTGTTAATTTTAGTTAGTTACTTTTTATGAGGATTATTTTTGGTGGACTTTATTTTAAAAATTGTTCTACAAGTGGTCATGAATTTATCTTTTTTGGTATAATTTAGAAAACTGCTGTTATTTGTAAGTTCAAAAATATTATTTAATTGTCATGAAAATGAAACACAATAATGAAGTAGAAAAATTACGAAGAGCTAACTGGACTAAATATTTTTATTTTATACTCCCCATTTCATATTAATTGACACATTACTTCCTTCATTTTATATTAGATGACACATTTGTTAAATTTTTTTGTTTCAAATTAATTGGCATGTTTGAGTTTTCAAAGCATTTTTTTTCAATTTTACCCATTTTTCACATTTAAGTTGGGAAACTCAATGATCATCGCTCACTAATAAAAATTAAAAAGTAGTCATTATTATAAATGATATTTGAGACATTTTACTATCAAAAATTATGTAATAATTAGATTTCTTTATTTGTGTGAAAACAAGAAGTGTGATAATTAATATGAAACGGATGGAGTAATAGCATAAGTTTAAAGAATATGATGAGATAAATGAATAAAATAATAAGAAAATTCGATAGTTAATACTGAGTTTATGGGCATAGTTGCGGTTAATGCAAGTAGCTTGTGTACTGCTTTTGAGGCCATCTCCAATGGGGGGAGGGGGCCTTGCCCCCACCCCGAGCCCTGCCTGGTCGTCTCCAATGGCAGGGCTCCGGAATGGAATTAATTCCATTTTTTTCCTTTGCCCACTTTCACCTAATAATATTATAGTTTTAATTTTATTTTTAATATTAATATTAATAATACTAATAATTATTTGCATCTTATAATTAAATTATTAATTATATTAAAATATTAAAATATTAAAACTAAAGAGATTAAATAATTAATAGACTTAAAAAAGACTTAATAGCCATGTTTATGCAAAATACGGTTAACAATGAATGTAATTGTTTGAATTTACTTTTCTTGTCTATTTTAGTATGTATTTAAATATTTAATTTAGATTAAGTATTAATCTAAGTTATTTGTATAAGTGTTTAATTTTATTTTTAACTAATTCCGTTTAAAAAAATATAGTCACTACCAATATTGTAGTTAAATGATTAAATTTTTAATTACAATAAAAGATATTAAAATAAAATGGGCTATTTATTTATTAATGATTTGTCCATAAATAAATTTAATGTCAATTCTAATAAATTATTAATGATTTTAATTTTAAAAAAATTAATTTTATTATATTAAATAATCAAATTAAAAATTGATGAGTACATTTTTTTTATTAAATAATAGTAAATATACCAAATAAATTTTATTAAATAATTCAAGTCTACATATTTAATTTAATTTAATAGAAAATTTTAATTTTATTAATTATATATATATATATATATATATATATATATATATATATATGTATATATATATATATATGTATATATATATTAATTTTTCCTATTTTAACTTAATAAATAAACAATTTTTTAAAAAAGAAAAAAAGAAAAAAAGGACCCCACCAATCAGGGGACGCCAAGTGGCATCTCCTGACTTAAAAGGGGCGCGTGATTTCCACCCAACCCCATGCGAGAACGGGCTGGCCCGTTCCCGCCTCATTCCTCAGCTTGCCCCGGCCCCTCCTACGCTGGAGACGGCTCCAGCCGCCCACCCCGACCCCGACCCCGCCCCCAGCCCGGCTATCTCCATCGGAGATGGCCTGATGGATCATAAATTTCCAACCTTATCTAATAAAAACTTAATGCATATAGTTCAATCAAACGGTCAACACTCTACTTGTGGACTTCAAAATATAATAGACTTTCTCAAACGTGAGATCAACAACCACTTAGAGTGTATATGGATAGGTTTTGGCTTCGCGAGATCGAGATAAAACCCTTTCAAATGAATTTCACTAAACTCATAAAACTATCAAAATCTATCTAAAACTCACAGACAAATTCTTCAAATCTATAAAACTTTAATTTGACAAATACGACCTACTTTTCCCCCCCTAAATACTGACATCCAAATTAAATTTAAGTGGGGTTTCAATTTATTCAAACCATAAAACCCAATAGTCAAAATCCATCAAAATGAGGTCTCAAATGTTTAATCGAAACCACACAAACTATTTTTTCTTAAATCGAGACTTGCGAAACAAAGTCAAAACCCATCCAAAAAGACCCTTAATCTCGTTAGCAACTTGTTGGACGGGGTATATTTTAATTAAAATATTGATAAATATTTTAAAATCAAGGATAGTAAGAACACGATTATAAATTAGTGGTGTCAATCTAACCAACAACAAAACTATCAATTTTGTGTTCAAATTTGGTTTTGAACTCCACAAGTCCTTATGTTTTCGGTTGGAATAAAATTGTGAATAAAATTTGAAAAAGTTGTAGTTGATAAAGATATAATTCCAAGTAAATAGAAAGTCAGTATCTAGCAAAATGTCAAACTGAAAAAAATAAAAAAAACATAACAAAAGGCAATCCCTAGTTAATCTTATTATTGCTTAACATTACTTATTATAATTGAAATTTTGTTATAAATAATATTTATTATTAAATAAATTATTGTTTGTGGAAAATTAATCTCAATAAAATCTTACTATCTTATTTTCCCATAATTTTAGTTAAAGAAGACCTTGAAATGTACGTTCGGATGGATTTTAAGTATTATTTACAAGTTACAACCCAAAAACTCCAAAAGCAAAGAAAAGTGTCCAATATTCCTCCAAGTCCAAACACAGCCCAATACATTTATTGGTATATAATACTATATAATAATATACTCCAGTAAAAAAAAAAAGAAAATATACTCCAGTAAAAGAAATTTTCCAACGAAATTTTATTACTAGAATTTCCTTTACCGCCAAATTTCTGTGTATTTAAAATTAGCACTCGGAAAGAGAGGCGGAACAGTGTGGAGAGACGGAAACACTGCAGATAGATGGAAGACGAAAACGAATTTCCATCGCACTCCAGCGATTCAATAGAGTCCGAACCCGATTACGAAATGTCACCCGAATCCGTATCCGAATCCAATGGCTCCGATTGCGACGACGATGACGAAGAACAAAAGCCCGCCGCCCATTCAGCTCCTCCGCCGAGCCACCAACGGAAGTCACAAAACGTAGACGCTCTCCTCAGGTTCTTTGCTTCAGATATATAGTTACATTTTCATTAGTTCGATTAATTTCAGGAGCATCGATTTTTTGTGAACTATTAGCATGCTCAGTGATTCGGCTGTTTAAAGCTAGGGTTTAAACGTTTCTGATTTTATTGAGGTCGGTAGTTATCTTCGCAGTTTGCTCTGACTTATGTATTATTAAATTAAATCGAGTGTGCGATGTTGCTAAATCAGGGGAAACTTAGAAGTGAGAAGGCAATCATTATTTCCTCGGGTTTATTCAGTGACGGATGCAGAAACGACTTTAAGACAACCTTTTAAGCCTCCATCTTGCAGTGGTTACTCTGAGAACAAAGAGCAGCTGGCACGACGGCTGTGTGCTCGTAAGAGGTTTGTGCCATGGGGTTCCACAAGGCCCGTATTACTTAACATTACAAACAGGTTCAATACTCCCAAAATCGAGAAAGAGGATTCTGAGGAGAGTGTGGCGTTGCCTCCAGGAATAGAGCCTCTTGTGTTATGGAAGCCAGAAGAATCTAAAGAGAGAGATGGTGAATTTATGTCTGTAGTTGTAGATCCATTGCTTGTGAAATTTCTCCGTCCCCATCAAAGGTACGCTTGCTTATTGTTTAATAATTTTGTTGTTATCTGTCTTCATCATGTCAGGTTAAGAGGTGTAATTAATAGATAAGAGAATATTTTACTTTGTTATTTATTATACAAAGGGGGAGTCGTGATAAGTTAAGGCATACTTTCCATTAGAGTATCTTCTTACAGATTTCTCTCATGTATTTAAGTCTTTTTCTTATGCAATGGTTCGCAATGGTATTTCTGAAGGGGTTAACACTTATGATATAATGGACCACAAATACTTAGCCTACTATTTATCATATTTATGGCAGTTTGCTGCCAGAATTTGATCATAGTTGTTCGATTGAGCTTGTGCCATGCTGCATCTTGGAAAACCGGTTTTAATGAATTGAGCAATTTTGGAGCTCTGTGCACTTCTCTTTTGAATCAAAGTGCAATATATAGGTCAGACTAAGGGTCAAAGGTCATGTAAAGAGCCTTCAAAGTCCCAACTTTCAGATATATCTTTGTGTCTATCTCGCCCTCCGAATTTCTCTCTCCCAAGCTTGATCCTCTCCACAGCTGCTTTCCACATATTTCTTTATATTTTATCTTCAAATCATGTTATCTACTCCTATACTAATTATCTTGTTTTTGCTGCTATGTTCCCCCCTCCTTTTTGTTTCTTTTCGTATGTTGAAGTTTATTGGCATTCTTGGTAAATACTAAAATATGTATTTCTGCACTTACTTTAATTTAGCTTCGCCTCTGTTTTCACCTTCAGCCTTTGCAAAATTTGTATTTCTGCACTAACTTTAATTTAGCTTGCGCCTTCGTTTTCACCTTCAGCCTTTGAAGGACACCTTTCATCAACCCCACTCCTTTTAAAACTATACAACAAATTGTATTTAGAGGTAGATACATGAACTTAATTGGAAGCTTCACTTGATTTTACTTGCAGAGAAGGGGTGCAGTTCATGTTTGAGTGTGTTTCTGGTAATATGAGTGCTACCAATATTAATGGGTGCATCTTGGCTGATGATATGGGGTAAAAGTTCTGTCCTCTATGATCTTTTTCTGTACTTTATAATTTGAAAAGGCAAAGTTGGGTTTGAATCTATATTTCATGCCTTCAGTTTGTAATTGTTTTTGGGTTGTTTCTGTAGGTTAGGGAAGACTCTGCAGTCAATCACACTACTCTATACTCTTCTCCGCCAGGGATTTGATGGGAAACCAATGGTTAAGAAAGCCATAATCGTGACTCCTACCAGTCTAGTCAGTAACTGGGAAGATGAAATCAAGAAATGGGTCGGGGAGAGAGTGAAACTTGTTGCTCTTTGTGAGAGTACTAGAGAAGATGTTATCTCTAGCATTAATAGTTTCACTAGACCTTGCAGCCCTTTACAGGTAACTTTCTGTTACTAATTTGAATTACTTCATCCCATTTTATTTCTCCATTTTGGATTGGTGTGTAATTGAAGATAAAGTTGATAAGGTGGAACTTTCTTGTTATCTCTATATTTTGGCTATGGAAAGTAGTGTCTGAGAATTAGTAGTGTTACATCGTTACTATTTGCTAGAGCTCAGTTTTGAGAATTGAGAGGGATAGTTTGTGGCAAAAAAATTATTCTAGGAAAGTGACCTTTGTTATGGGACGCCCAAAATGGAAATAGAAGCTATACTAATAACTCAACTAACATTATCACAGGTATTGATTGTTTCCTACGAGACATTTCGGATGCATTGTTCAAAATTCAACCAAAGCGGGTCCTGTGACCTGCTTATTTGTGATGAGGCTCACAGGTTAAAAAACAATCAAACATTGACCAATCGAGTAAGATTTTAGGTCCTTCTTTTAAGTTTATTTTTTCTGGATGAGGTCACAATGATAGTGCGGATTTGAGATTGATTCTTTCAACTTATGGACCAGGCATTGGCTTCTTTGTCCTGCAAACGCCGCATTCTGCTGTCAGGAACTCCAATGCAAGTAAGAACAACTTAGCATCTCACTGCTTCATCTTTTCTAGTAGTACTTTCCCACCTTTTCTATTATGTGAACGATCTTTCTTCTTTATTTTTAAACATAGAATGATCTTGAGGAGTTCTATGCCATGGTTAATTTCACTAATCCTGGAGTCCTGGGTGATGCTACATTTTTTCGGCGTTATTATGAGGTATGCTTGGGGCCTGGATTCTTAGCTTTGTTGATGATAAACATGTCTCTTTTAAAATATTATACCAACTTTGACACTGTTAGTCAACTTTATAACTTCACTAACAACAAAAGATGGAAATAAAATATCATTGCTTATGGTGCACACTGTTCCATACTTAAATCAAATAATTATTCTACAGTGTAAAATGTTTTTTCTATCTAAAATTGATTTATATCTATACTGTTTGAAGATGCCAATTATTTGTGGTCGAGAGCCCACAGCCACAGAAGAAGAAAAGAGGCTTGGTTCGGAGCGATCTGCAGAACTAAGTGGAAAAGTAAATCAGGTAAGTAATATTTTGCAATGATTCAATGCCATAGTCTGGTATAACTTAGGTAGCCTCTCACAGAAATATTTATTAAGTTCCATTAGGATTCCGAACTTTCTCCATTACATTCAAAGGTAGTGTTTACTAGAGCTTATATGTGGCACATGTCCAAATTTGCCTCAACTTTTTACAGCTATTCACTATTTATATTTCAGTTTATATTGCGGAGGACTAATGCTTTACTGTCTAACCACTTACCACCAAAGGTATTTCAGCTTCTATATTTCATATTACTTAGCATTTATAGCATTATAATTGGTCTATCATATGAGCTATGCCACATATATACTTGTTAATTGATTTTAAACAAATAACTTTGATGGCATCTTTTTATTTACTGCAAATCATTATTTGGAAGGAGCATTATATGTGAGAGTCAAATGAAGGACACTAACAAAGATTATGGTTTTCATTTATCTCGGTGTCTGGTAATCCCAGTTTCTGGACATGTGTTTTTTATTTCTTTGATAATTAGTTTCTGGACTCATTCTGCTTTGAAACACATCTTGCCGGGTAATCAAATAAGGTGTTTCAGAAGAAACTGGATTCCTCTCATCATTCTTCTTGACATCTGTACAGAACAAATTGCATTGCTTTGACTTTCCAGTCTTCAATCAAAACTCTAAGTGTTACATATATTGTCAATATCTCCTCAGTTAAATAATTAGTGTGGTTTTCAATAATTCCATCTTTTTCATTTAAAAATACTTTAACCTGGTCTGCAGATATGTTGATTGTTTAAAATACTTGCTTTTTTTTTTTGTTTTTTTTTGCAGATAATCGAAGTTGTATGCTGCAAGTTAACGCCACTCCAGTCTGAGCTGTACAACCATTTTATACATTCAAAAAATGTAATTAATTCGTTTAATTTATAAGCTTGCACGTCAGTCTGCATAAGCTTCTGCTCCTTCTTGACAAAAGTAAATGAGAAAGATTTCCAACCGTCATAACTTTCAATTACAGGTTAAACGAGCAATCTCTGAAGAAGCAAAACAATCAAAAATCTTAGCTTACATAACAGCTCTTAAGAAGCTCTGCAATCATCCAAAGGTATACTGCTATTGGAAGATGATGAATCTATGACGTGCTTTAAATTTCTTCGGTGTTATTGGTGTGGAAATTACAAGTCTTGACATTACCATGCCGTAGATTGAGCTCTGATCAATTTTGTGAATAATGTGTTATTTCATACATTACTCCCTTACTGCACATCCATGAAGATGAAATTACGTTTTGTAGACGACTTATCATGATGAATTAATTTCTGAAAATATAGTACCATATTCCTAAACTCCTAGCGATAAGACTTTTTCCATATACTTATATTTTATATATATGGGTTTCACCTTTGATATATTTAGAGAAGTCGCTATCATTATTAAAACATGTGAAATTATCTAAACTCATTTGGTAAAAAAGTAAATGGAAACATGAATTTGGGTATCAAGTATAAGAATGGAATCCCTCAACTCTAGGACAAAAGTTTCTGTATCAAGTCCAGTAACCTGAGAATTATGGATGAACATATAAATAGGCTTACAATTTTGAAAACTAGTTAGCCTGGGACATTTCTTTTGAAGACAATCTATTGATGGACTATTACTGTTGCCCCCTTCTAAGACGTTGAGCTTTCTTATTTTTATGAGCTAGATTCTTATGTTATATGACGAAGCATTAAGGTTTTCTAGCTTTTCAACAGAGTGTGTTTCAGCTAATCTCTGATCACATTTACGTCACAGAATCAAGTTGGTATTGGATCTTTTGGATAAAAAAGGATTTTTTATTTCCAGGTTGAAACTATTTTACTCGCAATTATAGGTTCACCATATTTTTGTCTGATCATTAAAATTTCATTTTCCATTGATCTAAACTTCAATGTTCTTATTTTAGCGTGTATCTTTGCACTTGCATTTTTTATATTTTGGTTGTAGCTATTGAAATTTACTCATGTCAGATAATTTAACTTGAAGCTAATATATGATACAATAAAAAGTGGGAGCCCGGGAACGTCAGGACTTGAGGACTGTTTGCGTTTCTTCCCACCAGAATTGTTCTCTGGAAGGTGAATCTTCTATGACCCCCAGACATTTTTTTGCTGAATTCAGTTTCATTTGAATCCCAATTTTAAGGAATGGTTTCTGATGATATATTGTCAGATCTGGATCGTGGACCGGTGGTGATGGGATTTGGGTTGAATTATCAGGAAAAATGCATGTCTTAGCAAGACTACTTGCTCAACTCCGTCAGAAAACAGATGATAGGATTGTTCTAGTTTCAAATTACACACAGGTGCCAAATTTGACTTAATTGATTGAATTATGTGGTGGTATATATGTTATTTGTAAAGACCTTTATCCACTTCTGGCCTTGTCAACATTGTTGGGTTCTAGTCCACTAGCCCAAAATGCTTAAGCCCATGTTGACAAGTAGAAGTAAGTCAAGTCTTTATTAACCATTCAAACAATTCATCCACAATCAATGTGGGATTGGGGTGTTTCATTATTAGTCTTACAAGCTCGATGCATTGGATTTATTTTTATTTTCATCATGTAAATCTCAACTTCTGACATAAAATTTCATATTAATACTAGTTGATGGTATTATTCAATTCGTAGGCAATTTGATTTCAGCACTTTATTTTAACTTAGTTGTGCTAATAATATATATATATGATCTTGGTTCGGTTGACTGGAAAACATCTTCAAAGAAAGAATCATAATTCTTCTTTGAAAAGTTAAACACAAATTAGAGTGCCTATACAATCTGTTTCAAGCATTTGGGTTGCAACTACTTATTCAAGCAAAACAAGAGCTTTTAGTTTCTTCTTCTTCGCTTGATGTCTTATCTCTACCTGACCTGAGTTCTAAGAGTATGCACAGGTTCTCCTCTTGTAATGATTGTCAAATCAATGTTCTTCACTCACGCATGCCTGATATGGAGGAATGAAGTGACTTAAGTTTTATGTCATGATTTAAAATCATAGGTGCTTACCTGTTTATGGCTGTGCAAGTAATTTTATGATCATCGTTCTGCTTTCTAGTTTGAATTTTTTTTTTAAAGAATTACTTATATTCTTATTCTTTTTGAAGCTGCATAACTATATTGTTCCAACTCTCCTTCCTCAGACATTGGACCTTTTTGCTCAGTTATGCCGTGAAAGAAGATATCCCTTTTTAAGACTTGATGGGTCTACATCAATAAGCAAAAGACAAAAGTTGGTTCATCGTTTCAATGATCCATTAAAAGTATGAGGATTTGTTTATGAAATACTTGTTCATGTGTTACAGATCTGCGCCTTCACTGTGTTATTTTTTATATGAATTTTAGGATGAGTTTGCATTTCTCTTGAGTAGCAAAGCTGGAGGTTGTGGCCTCAATTTGATTGGTGGTAATCGACTGGTTCTCTTTGATCCTGATTGGAATCCAGCCAATGATAAACAGGTAATTGTCCATCGATGTTAAATATTATTAGTGGATATGCAATGCTGTATTGCTATATCTAAAATTTAGGGATGATTGAAAGAGCTCTTTACAGTCAAATTTCCTTCAAACATTTCAGGCTGCAGCAAGGGTCTGGAGGGATGGACAGAAGAAGAGAGTCTACATATACAGATTTTTAAGTACGGGAACCATAGAAGAAAAGGTTTGATGCTTCAAATTTAATGAATATTTAATGAATTTGCTTCTCCATCTATACTTCTATTAAATCAACTAAAAATTGTTCTAATTTTCTGTAGGTATACCAGCGTCAAATGTCAAAAGAAGGACTTCAACAAGTTATTCAGCAAGAGCAAGTAGATTCTGAGAAGGTACTTTCTCTGAGGTTTTTTTTATCATTTCCCATAAAAATATGTTCTTACTCATGTATGCATTTTACGGATTTCTCATCACAGGGAAACTTACTTTCAACTGAAGATCTACGTGACTTGTTCACATTTAATGGCAGTATAAGGTGTGTCATTGATTAAATTTTTGTCTGTTAGTCATACAAGGCACATATAAATTGTTAATTACCCTGAATTTACTCATGAGATATGAGAGTAATATTCCAAGTTGTTGAATGGATTCTTTTGATTTGTACAATTTCATGAATTTCCGAACAAAATTAAGGCAGAATGAATACTCTACAGAACATCTAAACACCCATCAATTGGTTATCATGATTTCATTTATCAGCATTAATTGCAGTTGGGCAAATGTCATTGGCTATATCACAATTGCACTTATAGTCTGATACTATATAGATGTTTCAAAGTCATAAGCCTTTACCCTACTGTTTTATTAGTATATCATGTTTGTGGTGGTGTTCACGACCACAAGATTTATTAAGAACATTTAGTGGTGATGATGCAAATTGTTTAACTTTCAAGAGAAATCAAAATGCAATGTTCTAGGCTTTTTAGCTTCTCATTCTACATATCTTTTTCCTTTTTAAATTATTGAGATATTCTTTCTTCCTAATTCACGACGAGGACACTCTTTCCCACTGAAAATGATGCACTTGTATGCAGTTCTGAAATTCATGAAAAGATGTGCTGCAATCGTTGCAAACAAGGTGAAATGATATTAGATAGCCGTGTTGAATCTGACTACACAAATGTGGGATGCCAACCCGATGATGAGGACATAGGTGGATTTGCAGGCATTGCTGGGTGCTTGAACAACTTAAAAAGCTATGAGAAACAGGTTAGTAATGTTTTATAGTATCAGGATTTTGTGCGTAAAATATGCTCTTCTCTTGACATAATATTTTTCTCAAGGTTGGAACTCCAAAGGAAGAGGACTTAGCTAGTTGGGGGCATCATCATTTTCCATCATCTGTACCTGATTGCATATTTCAAGCTTCAGCAGGAAATGAGGTGAGAATTCTAGAAAACAGGCTTCTGTTATCATTTTTCAATTTGACGTTTTGGGAGTGCTTCATTAACTTGAACTCTGTGTTTAAATTTCAATATGCCTTGACCCTGTTTCCATAAAAACCAGTGGCTAAATATAATTGTTTCAATGTTGTATGAGCATAGTTTGTGTTTCCATTACAAAATAATTTTAAATATCTTACTTTCAAATTTGTTCTGAATCAATGAATTTTTTTTCTTTGATAATTTGGATCAACGATTTCAATTAAT
Organism: Penstemon barbatus; assembly: GCA_003313485.2. NCBI lineage: Eukaryota > Viridiplantae > Streptophyta > Magnoliopsida > Lamiales > Plantaginaceae > Penstemon > Penstemon barbatus. Next base: position 85,390,489 of record CM064884.1, on the reverse strand, counting down.
TCACAATGTGATAAGTATGACCTTAGTTCTGTAATTATATGTGAGAAACATTGATTGGTGCATGGGACTTAGATAAATCCTGTAAATGCTTAGCCCAGCTAATTATGTTCCTTACCTATCTCGGAGAGTTAGTTCTCTCTAAACTTTTGAAGGAATCCAATACTCGAGCCAAATACCAACTGGAAAATATAGGTCTTACTGAATTTTTATTTTTTTACTGTCGATGATGAGCCTAGAGTTATATTTTAAATATTGCAGGTTTCATTTGTTTTTACAAATCAAGTTGATGGGAAGCTTGTCCCTGTTGAATCAACGAGGAGAACGGAAACAAAGGAGGTAGATCAACCTAAAACCCAGACCAATTTCAGAAGTGCTCTCTCGAAACGATCACTATTATCATATAAAAATCAGGCAACATTGCTATCAAATTCTCCTAGCAAAGATTATATAGGAAGCTCATTTAATTTGAAGCCTCTGCAAAAGCCACGCACAAAATTAATGAGAACTTCAGAAGGTAAAACTCATGTGAAACTTTCACCTAGCGTTTCCCCTGGTAATCAAATACCTTCAAATCGAATACCTCCTCCATGCATATATGATGATGATTTTGCGTAGATTTTGGTTAGTTTTGCCTCCTATCTTTCATATTAAACAAACATGTAAAAAAACTGTAGTTCAAGCTGCCGTGCCATATTTCAATCAAATGGTCCTAGAATTATGGATGCAACGGACATTATTTGCATCGGGATATACATAATTTTGTTGTACTTATACTTGTATGTAATAGCTGTTGTTTTGTAATATTGATGAAAACGATAAACATTCATGTAAGTTGGATTTTATATCGTAAATTTATATTTATATGAGCCAATTTTTATACTGGCATGAGTTTATGAACTTACTTTTATGCCGTTTTATCAGAAATCTCTTTTTCATATTTTAAGTTTCAAAATTTAAAATTTTGTGTGTTACGGATTATGGAAATGTGGCTCTCTTTATCCAATTGTGTGTGTAGTCAAATATATGAATAAGCTCCAGAGAATGCTTATATCCAACTCTTTTGTACTGTCTTTGTTTGACTGGCAAATGACCTTTAAATTTTTTTTGTCACCCGTTATCCCATTATAGCTCTTCTGAATATATCTTTGGTTTATTATCGTCCATTGGACTATGTCAAAATTTATTTATTTGTGGTTAACTTGTATACTGGTATTATTGCTGGTGAATTCTTATTATTTCTGGAAATAAGGCAACATACAGTGTACCCCATCATAACATAATAAAATTGACTTGAATTGGAAACCGTGCCAGATAACAGAAGTACTTGGGAAAGGAAGAAGATTTATTTAGAAATACGAGCAAAATGACAAAGATTGTTAACTTGACTGGAGACCAAAAGAAACACTCTGCGTTAATATAGAGTATTTTTTTTAGCAGATTGATTCTGTAGAACTACAGTAAACAAACACATTTGTCTAATCCAAAGAAGAGGAGAATTAACCATGACCATGTGAGTTTTAGTTGTGACAGTCTATATTAAAATGTTGGAATCTTTTTCGACCCCCTTAGTTAGTCCTTCCCACTCCACACACACACACACATGTTTACATCATAAAGGTGTGGCTAGGGTGGATCAACTGATCACCTACCGGTCAAAGAAAATAATTCAACAGCGAGTCGAAAATCGGGTTGTCTAGTCTGTGTAAGGCCTGAAAAGATTGAGCCCTTGTTGGATCTTGTTGATCCTTTAAATGTCAAGTTTTACCATATTAACTATTAGGCGTGATATGAAATATGTTATTCGACCATTTGTCGGATTGGTCTAAGGCTCAATTCCACATTGATCGTGACATAATTGTTTGAAAGACTAATAAAGACTTATTATAGCTGCTCAAGTACCAAATCAACTCAATCAAACACAAAAGAATTAGTGGCGAGTTGCGTTGGATCTGAATTGATCCATCACATTGACCCATATTGACGACTTTGTTTGTAGCACTGATAATTAGGCTAGGATGGATGGCTTGACTCGAACCTAATTAAACGTGTTCGATTGATCAGTTTGAACATTTTTGTTAGACTCAGTAATTTAGGGGTTGAGTTTGAATTAATGAGGTTCAATCGAATAGAGCCTTGATCGATTAACATACTACAATAACTCTACATTCTGTACATAAACAGTTATAAAATCATTCTTTCCTATAGAAGATATTTTGTAAATATCTACATAAAGGTATTATTTGCTACTATTTTAAGTTATTGTATATAAGACCTTGCCATAATAATTACTGTATAACTTTTAATTTAAGGTGTTGAATATTTTATGTATATATATATATATGTGAATTAATATGTTGTTGCCTATTATTTATGACATTTTAGATTAAGTTGAACAAAACTAAAATATTATATGAGCTGTGTTTAGAATGGTGTTGGTCAAAATTTAAGGGCTGCTAACTAGCAGTGTTTGTTTTAATCAATTCAAAGGTCGGTCGGATTGTGCTAAACAGTGTGCACATGTGACATGGGAGTTGTTGCCAGTTTGGCTGTAGAGAGCACTTCACGCACCATGAGTTGTGGTAAAGCAAAGTGCCACTAATAACTTAATTTGTATTAACATTTACAAAACTAAAAAAAAAAAAAAAAAAAGAAAGACAGATGGGAATACATTTTTAGGACTATTACAAAAGGTTTGTGTAGACTAAAAGTCTAAAACTATTTTTGCAAATCGCTTCGGACACCCCTTAAGCATAATTTTTAGAGGTAAAGTCATAATTTTGATTGTTTCTTATTTGAAGACTAAAATAAAGTTCTTGTTAATAAAAATTCAAAATGTTTATGTTAAATTGAAACCCTTTTGACTCCGGCTGTCACAAGTGCCTCTCCATAACTTTGTCAAAAGTTCATTTGTATTTAGGTTTATTTCTATTTCAGTTAAGTCCGAATCCATAAGTCATGTAATCATCATAAAAAATTTACATGATCTATAAAAGTCATTGATTTGATATTTCCAGACTGCGATTTTTCTATATTGACATTTATTACGTATACTTTTTAATTTTTCTCTAAATTCGAAATTCAAATTCAATTGAAATCAAGTCTCAAATATTTGAATCGCATAAAACCAAACATCAAAATTCAGCGAAAATTGTATTTCAAAGGTTTTGATGGACCAACTCAAATCAATATTCTAAAACAAAAAAAAAAAAAAAAAATCATGTGTTGATCCATATAGGAACTCGAGGTCTTCTGATTTTTTCCTTCTAAGAAAACAATGGATCATCTACCAAGTATTCTTGGCAAAATCTCCCTCTGGCGTCTATGTTGTTATCTAGTTAGATTGTGTATTTTGTCTTTTTATTTCTTTTTGGAGGACAAAGTAGAATTCAATATTCATGTAAAGTATACACTGTATTTCCCTTCTGCTTCCTTTGTTGTCGTTTATTGGATACTTGTTGCAAAAAAAGGTACCTTTTCAGAGGTGTAAATGCTAGCCATCAGTGAGTGTTGTAAATTAGTTTACACTTATTGATCCATCCATCCATCTTGGAGTTGTAAAAAGAGGAGTAATTTATATATATTTTCTTTGAGAAAGCCGCAGCTATTGTTGACCTCCTTTATTTTTTCAAAAAACAACTAAATAAATGAACAATGGTGTTCGATTCAATATTGTTCGAAAAGGTGAAATCGCTCACCCCGGGCGTCCCTTACCCCCTGTCCGACGGGATTGTGAGAGGAGGTAAATCATGGTGACTCAATCGGCAACAGAGGCTGGGACCAGTACTCACTGCGCACAAGGAGCCCCGCTCATTTTTTGAGAGGTTGCTCCCACACTGCCACTGGTGAGGTTCGATCCTTGGTCACTTGTTCCAACTTCCACCTCTGAGACCAGTTGAGCTGCCCATGCGGACTCGATTCAATGATTCATCATTATCTTCTCTGCTGTATATAAGCTTGTTCTAATATATTGAATGAATGAGGTCTTTTTTTTTTTATTTAAAAAAATGGGATAAGCAAATGTAAACTTACTTCTAAGTTCGATTTTCCTTCAACTTTAGATTATTTTTGCAATTGCTCTTTCAATTTGTTATAATACTAGGATAATTTACGGTTGATTGTCACTTCTTTCTCAATTAATTGTGTAAATACATATAGAATAAAAGAGGACATTTCAGACTTTAGTCAACTTTCGTTAGTTTTCAACAATCACCATTAGACGGAGGGAGTGTTTTGTATTTTACCACCCAACATCAGATTTCTTTGGAGGATGGAGTGTGTATGTTTTACCGCATTCTCATATGATAATTATATATTTTCATCCCATTCATTATTTTTATTCCCTTTACATTTGACACAAAGTTGCTGGAAAAACAAAAAAGTTTAGGTATCTTTACATTTATGCCCTTAAAAGTGGTGATTGAAAATTAGTGAAAAATCATTAATTTATGTGAGAGGATAGTTTTGAGAAAAATAATTATTTACAAACAAAAAAAATATTGATTTGGGACATCTTAGAAAGAAAATAAGAGTAAGATTTATGGAACCAATGGAGTAATAAAAGAAATTCTTATGTAGATCAGGTCTAGGAAATAATTCATAGATCTTGTAGTTAGAATTACATCATACCATTGATTGTGATAATGTCATGTTCTCGTAATGCATATTGTGGTACATTTCTATCTATAAGATTTAAATTTTTTTCCTAGACCTGATCTAAGTCAATAATATCCGAAGTACTATAACAATGTAAGAAAATGGCTAAGAATTATAAAGTAACATAAAATATTGTTTGCTTATGTCCAAATCTATTGACCGGCAATGATAGTTTTGTTTAATTCCTTGATTGCCCTTGAATAATTGAGATTTTGGATCTTACTCTACGCATTAATAACCTAATAAAGTTCACAACTAAGATCTAAATTGTACAACATCCTTAATATTTTCTCAATGAAATCAAGTCATTATATACTACACAAGCATTCTCATACCAGTCGATTCAAAGCCAAATACGGGAAAATGCACGATAGTATTTGTATTAAACGAAACTTGCACTAAACTACTATGTGAATTTTCTTTTGCATCAAACTTCTTTGTATTTTCAAAAACTTTGAAAAAAACCCAATTCGTCTCATTCCGTCCATTTTTAATGGAGTGTACCGTGCGAACAATGTGCGATTTTTGTTAATTTTGCATAATTCTTTTAGCCAAAACTCCCTAGTAATTTTGAAAGTTTGTGCAAAAACTCCCTTGTACTTTTAAATGTCTGTACAAAACTCCCTTGTACTTTAAACATTTGCACAAAATTCCTTTGTACTTTTAATATATCTAAGTGTAATTAAGTTAATTCAATTAAAAATTAACGGGGCTAGTTAACTAATGAAGATTGAGTGTTTTATATAAATTTTTGAAAGTACAAGGGAGTTTAGTATAAAAATAAATTACAGCATAATTTAATACATATTAACACAATGTAGTATAGTGCAATTTCCCGTCAAACACCTTTAAAATTATAGTAAAGACAAACATGATTTTGAGAATTATCATTGATAGACTAAACTTAGTTGACGCAGATTGTAAAATTTATTGATTATGGTGATATATAAAGTTAGAGATAAAAGACAAACATGATTTTGAGAATTATCATTGATAGAAACTCACCTTTAGTTGATGCAGATTGGAAAAATTAATTAATACTAGTGAAATATAAAGTTAGTAAAATGCCATTCTCGTGAATACTGGATGCATGAAACACTGCAAGGAAATAAAAGGTGGCCGGTTTAATTGGATTATATTATATTGATCCAATATATATGACGTTGTAATAGATCTGATGTAGATTATTCTATAAGACGAATCCACTTTTCTAGCTCCACAAAACTCCATAATTAGGGGTCATTTTTGTCTTCAATAAATAACTATTGATATGGATGTGCCCCTTGGGAGTTCCATCAACAATTTTTGTACATAAAGATTTTAAATTCCTACATTCACATGTCACAAACAATCTCCAATGTATATTTTATCAAAAGAAAAAAAGAAAAAGTCCTATATAAAGGTATATCACAGTGCATGTGAACTTCAATGACCAAAAGAACAAGAAAGTCCAAACACTAAATTTAGTGTCTATGGCATGCTTAAACATGTTGAACACTGAACAACACCAAAACCTCTACAATAATTCAATTGGTCCAAGAATCTCATTTTCAAATGATTTTGCTGACTTTCAACAAACCATGAAACAAGAAAATAGCTATAGGGAAGCTCCCGTATCCTCCGATTTCGAGTTTTTTCTCCCTAATAAAACCATGATCACGGCTGATGAGCTTTTCTCTAAAGGGAAATTGCTTCCCATGAAGGAAAATTGTACTAAAATTACTACACTTAGAGACGAACTTCGTGCAGGTGATGACGAGTATGATGATGTACAACCACGGTTATCCAAGGGTACAAGCCGGTGGAAGCAGAGGTTAGGTCTAAAGAGATCACTCATTGTACCTAAGAGAAGTGATAAAATTATTGAAGGAGGTTTAGAAAGAATAGATGAGACAAGGGCAACAAATATGGCTTGTAAGGATGGTTATGCTAACTTTAAAGGTGACAATTTGTGTTACATTCTTGAAAAAAAATGAAGATTTGTGAGGTTTAGAAGTGAAGTTTTAATGATATGATTTCGTGTTGCAGGGTCATTTTAATTCCCTTTTTTGTTGGTTTTGAGTTGCTTCTGCTAATGTTAGGGGATTAAAGTAAAACTGGATTGATGTAGAAGAGTTGTAGAATTGTTGATTTTGATCATTTGGCCTTCTTCATCCACATCCCTTTGAATCTGTATGTAGACAATGTATGCAACTAATTTGGTTTTTTTCTTTTTTTCTCTGTAAAATGTTTTAATGTAATAATTTATGTGTAATTTTGTAATTCAATGGGGGAGTTCCTTATGTTCTAGCCTCCTAGACATTACTCTTATGTCTAATGCTATTTTCTTTGTTCTTTTTTGGCCTTCATAAGAGTTTTACTCAACCAAATGCCTCGAATAATTTTAATCACTAAAAAGAATATAAAACAGAAATCATTATTCAATCACAAAATAGACTATAATTTTCCTTTAACTCTAATGACAAAGACATTAGAGCAGTCAAGAAAATAGATAAGTGTACTAGAAATACTCCTATTATTAATCATTATTATAGAAATATTATTCAATTAAATAACACAACCAATAAGTGTATCATGATTGCCTACACTTGTAACATCGGGAAAGAACAGGTAGAATCACTAGAATAGAAAAAGAATGAGCCTTTACTTTACAATGAAGTTAATTTATAACACAACAACATTTCATTACAGCTGAATTAAAATAAAATATGACAAAAATAATTACAAGGCAGAAAGGCCAATCAATCATCATGACTAAGTTTGGTATGGTTAAACCATACTATCATTACATATTTACACAATTTACACTTTCTGTCTTCCAACACTTAAAAAAAACCTTGAACATATATCTGTTCATCATATGTATATTTGTACACCTGGAAAAAAGCATATATAAGTTTAACATAATTGCCCTAAAAATTGTTAGTTGTGATAATTAAAAATATGACATATAGTATGCGTGAATGACAGTTATTGAAAGTTTAATGGCCAAATTGAAAATTTAGGGCCGGCATCTACACCAACCGTAATTCACACCATATTATAAAGATGGCTAATTATCTCATTCTGTGATATAGTGGAGAATCAACGAGTGAAAGACAATGACACCCCCCATGCTTTGTTTAACTCCAAAAAAACTTCTTGTTCTTTTTAACTCTCCAAAACCCTCCTATGATATCAAGTAAGTGCCTAATACACCCCAACAAAAAAAAAAAGGTGTGATTCAAACACTAAAAATTGCAAGTGTTTGTTAATATTTTACTTTTGATATGACAATTATAACCCTGATATCGAAAGACAAAAATACCCCCTATGCTGTCAAACTCCCAATAAAACCCTCCGTGTTATTTTAAATCCCAAAAAACCCCATATTTTTGGTTTTAAATATCACACTCGATCTAAGGAGTATATACATAGATTTTCAAAAAGAATAAATAATTTTTAAAAAACAAAAGCATAGGGGTAATTTTGTCATTTTGCCTAAAATCAAAAGTAAAATTCTCTTTGGATTGAGTGTGGTAATTAAAACCAAACATGTGTTTTTTTTTTAGTTAAAATAACACGAGGATTTTTGGGGGAAGTTAGACAAAACACAGGGGGTCGTTTTGTCATTTGCTCAAGAATCAACTGGTATAGGACCTTGATCAGTGGTGTTCTTTCAACTCGATCTCCGTGAAATAGGAAGAGTTTAAGCTACTCATAGCATAATTCCAGGCGGTTGGTCTAGTTGTTGAAGGAAAATTGGACTTTCCCAAGGTTTTAGGTTCGAATCCCTAGGAAAACTTTTAACCTCAAGGGGCTAGCCTAGTGGTTGAAAAAAGTTTGTACTTTCCGAAGGTCCTGGGCTCAAATTATTTTATAAAAACTGAAAATGAAAGAAACTCTAATTTTTTTTCTTTCATTAATGTTATTGTCCTTATAACTATCCTTCATGAGATGAGATCCCACATCAAGGCAGAGTGCTAACTATCTAAATCCTATTCACCAAGAACTTCTATTCCATATTTATATGGCCATGATTTCATTAGGTTGCATTTGTCATCACCTTAGCAGATTAAGAAGGGTTGTCTATGGAGTTTCTGATTGCAACTGACACGGAACCTCGCTTTTCCAGGATCCATTTATGGTTTTAATCGCTGCCAAAAAGGAAAATTTAAAGTAAATCTCAGCCATAACCGCTGACATAATGCATTAGTAAATTTTTATTGGTTATGAGCACACCTACAGCATGGATTCTGGAGGTGGAATTCTGCCCAAGTACTTCTCCAGAGACTCTTTCTTATGTTCAAGATCAAGGCTGCAAATTCAACAATTGATATCATATTGATCAATTTAAGGAAAATCTAAGCAACCAGTATCAAATAAACAAAGAGATTTTTTTTTTTTGGGGGGGGGGGGGGGGGGGGGGGAGGCGCACTACAAACAGGGGGATTTGGACCTGTTCCTAAAGCCAAGAAGAGCACAATGCATTGCACGTGCAGCAGCAGAAGCAGGGGCTATAGCCGCAGCTGGAGCAGCCTGGGCAGCAGTGGTTAAAGCTGATCCCATGCCAGCACCATGTTGATATCTTTTCAAGGGAGTTTGTACCAATGCAGAGGCTGATTTGCCTAGGCCATCACTAATGCTCTGGCAAGCCTGCCAACAAACAAATTTCAGATCCTCATTTGGAGGAAAGACTTGAGAAAATTCTTGCCGACTACAGGAAGAACTATTGAAAAGATGGGGCAACAGATTAAATTTCCTTGAGAGCTAAAAGAAAAATGTGTACAAACGAATAATCAAGATGAAATTTCAAAAATGCTACATGGTACCAGAATGAGGAACCAAGTTCAAAGAGTTGAAAAATTAACCTGTTGAATTCCTTGTTGGGCATCTTTCGGCTGATTTGTCCTCACATTCGTAGATAATATGCTTTCTACTGGCCATGGTACAGAGGGTGGAATGCTTGTGAGAATATACTCTGCTTGAAGGAGAATGTTATGAGCTCCCGCAGCCAAATGTACACCTAGCCCAATGGCTTCAAGTGAAATACTTCTAAGAAATGCAATAGTACCTATAGTGACAGTTCAGTTACAGCTTCAAAATAAATAATTAACAAGAGCATGTAAAAGATGCAAAATATTTAAAAGTTGTTTAACTGGAAATGAAAATAGTTACATATGCTCTAGTGGTCTATAATGTGTGAAATAAGCCCTGAAGGAAATAAAACTATTCTTTTCTCATGGAAACAGCCCCAAGTTTCCACAGAAAGGCTTAATTCAGCATCTATTTCTTTTAATTTATTGTAGTCTGCAATGCTCACAAAATGATCATTCCATGAAGTTTGTATCAATGGTGTTTTCCTTTAATCTCACCATCACAACGTATCTTTGGAATATTGAGACATCACTAGAGGAAAGCTAAATTTACAAACTTATGTATCACAAATATATCTATCTAAGAAAAAGCACGCCCCATAGACTTCTTAAGTTGACAAGGGAGCATCCCGTTTTGTATCTTCAATCGTGGAAACAGAACTCTATGACACAACATGCCCACAAACGAAGGAGAGCTAAAATTTGTCTTCTGTAAATGGAACCACACAATAAAATAGAAATGTCTTGTGCAATAGTATACCTCTCTGCATTCCTTTGAGTAGCCTATGATCCTTCTTATAGTTCTTCACAGGCAAAGACACCAACTTTGCAGCACCCGAACCAACAGAAACCAGTGACTTAATGGGAGCAAGGCCTTTCAACAGTTTATGAATCTATAGAACATATAATTTGTCAGGACTTTGTGCATTCATGAGTATCAGAATTTGTAAGAAATCGATACATAGTCAAATTTAGCTAAACCTGATTATGAGAAATATCTTCCAACCACTCCCCTAATATTGTTTCACAAACACTGTTCCATCCATAGAGACCAACTCCTTGCACGTGTTTGAGTTGTAACTCAACACCCTGCATTCGAAGTCATTGAAGATGGATCTCAACATTTAAATTTGAAATCGGTGTGGATGAAAAAAAAAAAGCTCTCTTGCGCATTAACCCTCAGTTCTCAAAAAAAAAAAAGAAGAAAAAAGTTGTATAACTAAATTAGTATGACAATGAATAATCATGGAAACCTATGATTCAGTTCTCAAAAAAAAAGAAAGAAAAAAGTTGTATAACTAAATTAGTATGACAATGAATAATCATGGAAACCTATGATTAGTTTGAAGCTACAGTGAGTCATGACATTCTATCAAAGGCACCAAACAGCGCCCTGTACATTCTTCAGATTCATATTGACACACTGAACATGCTCAAAACGAGTAAAATTGTTCTAAATAATCGGGTCAGTGAACCTTGGCTTAAGTAACAACATGCCTGGACTGTTTATGGTTTTCAATAGATTGTTACAGACTTCTTTGCGAAAATGAAAAAGACTTCAACATCCTGACAAACAAAGACAAGCAGTATGCAGGATGTTCATTTCACACGTCAAAAAAAATCCAAGATCAACATAAAAATCTGGAGGAACCTATTAGTGAGCACTATATTCATAGCAGCGCATGTATGCATTCCCCATTACAAAGAGTCAATTACATATATCATGTGCCCCTAACATCATTATCTGCATTAAAGGGTTTGTACATTGTTCAGCATAAACGGATACATAGCAACACAGAGAGTAAGATATAACTCACACTATCTACGAGCAGAGGGAAGAGCCTAACTAGAAAATGTCAAATACCACAGAATTGTGGAAACAGATTAAGCAAACATGAGTAGAAATATATGGAAAATCAGTAGCATTTTTACAGGAAAACCACATTCTGCTTCATTTCTTATTACACAGCCAGAGTCCCAGCTCCTAACTTCGTATGTTTCTTTGTTCTAACATTGTTTTTGCATCCAATCTTCCGAGATTTACGAAAAACTATCAGTGAATGTTATAAAGATTAAGATTCAACCTAAATTAGAAAAATTACCTTCCAAGGTACAAGGTTAACAAGCTCTACATAATTGCCACCCCTCAGTGCAGTTAAGTCAACACGCGAAGGACTGTAATCAACTCGAATCAACATTGGCCATATATCAAATTTCTGTAAGATAGCAAAGAAAGATGAGCAATTATGCATAGGTAATCACTGAAGGCTCTAGTAACGAGCAATACACTAACTGATAGACCACAAGGCACAAGTATATCAGGACTAGTCATCTTTTCATGATACATATAAGTCCATTGACGATATACTCGACTTGCCTGAAAGTAATTAAGAAATGCCTCCTCGCTGATGGGACATCCCTGTATATTATCACTCGTCTCAGATAGGCCTCCTGGTTTACCAATACCTGGAGGAGTATTGGATGGGGTATCAGCTGATGAGCTTTTTCCTCCAAAGAAACTTATGAGAAAATCAAGTTGGCTCTGATGAAGATGCAGACGCATAGGTAGTAAAGCAATACGCAGCCTGGTGAGCAGACACAATAAAGATAAGAAAAACCATATAGAAAGTGTCTTTTATATTCTCACAAATATAGGTATATTCATCAAATATTGAGGTGGATTTAGCGGAAAAGGTGTGCAAATTCATTCAAATCCAGAATTCAGATTAATGTCTTGACTCATGATACAATGACACAATTGAAAAGAATAATGTCACTACATGGAGATCCATAATTTATGGAGTTAATGACAATTCCCACCCCCCCCCCCCCCCCTCCCCCCGCGTGAAAAATTTAAAGAAGCAATTCACCCCTTTAGCCGGAGAGAGTAACTCACATGAGTAAGCATGAAAAGTGTTAAAATAGGGAGGGGGGGGGGGGGGGGTAAATTGCCACATTTATCATAACACGGGGGTAAATTGCCACAATTATCATAATACAAGGGGGTAAATTGCCACATTATCATAACACAAGGGGGTAAACTGCCACTTATAAAAATGTCATGGAGGCGGTGTGAAACTTTTATGAGATTATAGGAGGGTAAAGTGCTTTTTTTCAAATCACAGGGAGGTAAATTGAACATTATGAATATCACAGGGGGGTAAATTGCCAAACTCATGATTTATGTCTGCTTCATTTTCAAAGGATAAACTTGGGAGTCTTACTTTGGGGCTATAAAGCACAATAAAGTCACTTGACAAAAGGTCATGCTTCAATCTAGACTTCAGTTTGTATAAGGGAAGCACAATGATGTGGTTTGTTAGTGGGTGTAAATGTTAAAAAAATCAGTGAAAATTTAAAACTTTAAATTATTTTATTAATGTGTAGATATTAATTTCAAACTTTTTTCATAATGTTTATAAAATTGAAGTACAAGGGAAAGTGAACTAAAAAAAAGGAAAAAAAAGACCATTATGAAAATGCAAAAATATTCAGAATTATTCATATTTAACCCGTTATTTTAATAATAAAAAAATTCATAATTAAAGTAAAGGATAATGAATAAAAATTATGGTTAATGAGGAAAAAAAATTGGACATAAATTAATTGCACTATAAAAATGCTAATATATTAATAATTAACCCGTTCTAAAAAAAACTCATAAAATCTTAACTAAAAAAATCAATTATTTTTTTAACATTATATAAAATTACTCATTCAAATACCCATTTAATAAAATAATAATTATTAATTTATTTATTCCTTACTTAAATATATTACTATGAAGTAATATTTACTATAAAATACTAAAATAAATCTAGTTTAAATTGAAATGAAATATACATTTTATGAAATTTAACTAAAAAATCAATAAATATTTTTTTACAAAATTTTAAAATACTCATTCAAACCCTTCAATAAAATAGTTATCTACACAGTATTTGCAATTAATAAAATTGATGGGGTTTTCTTAAAAAAAAATAAGATACCCAATTATTTTAGATTTAGACTTATATATTCATAAGAATTTAATATTTTCAACAATACAATCATAAATTTATTTTTTACTTAAATACAATACGATAAAATAATATTTTATAAAATTTGGAAATAAAATTTTATTTATATATTTATGTACTATTAAAAAATTATATGAAAATGATATATAAGTATATAACACCTAATAAAATTTGATCTTATTTTGCATAGTTGATAAACTATTTTTTTTTTCTTTTTTATGTATTATAAATTGGGGTGGGGTTTTTCTTTTTCCATTTTTATGTATAACTTGGATTTTATTAAAGTTTAGAGACTAATATGCAAATATGAATTTGTAAGGTTTCGCAAACTTCAGGGAGGTCGAAGTAATTAAAATTGGTGAGGACAAGAGGGTAATTTCAAGCATTCCATCCACCTCCGATCTCTGTTAAGGTTTTGTAAGGTTCTGCAAATCTCAGGGGAGGTCTCTGTAATTATGATTCTTTGAGGGGATTGGAAGCGAAATACACCAAACCACAGGGGAGGTCCTTGTAATTAACCCTAACAATAAATAAATGATAATGGCTTTTCTGATTAGATTCTATAATAAGAGGAAATGTTGAGAGGTGGGCCTAGATGTTCCGCCTCTTTCGCCTCCCCTCCTTTCTTTTCCCTCCCTATGAAACATGAAACATAGATGATAATAACTACTCCAATCTCTCCCCTTCCCAAGTTCGTTGAAGCCATACCAATTGGAGCCTTAACTTGACATCCGAAAATTATTTAAATTTGCTAAAGCAACAGCAAAAATTTCCTTCAAAGACGAAAGCATATAAAGAAGATACGGAGAAAATGAAAGGCATACCGGTTTTCTTCCAACGGGATTGAAGGGTCTGGTTTAACAGCTTCTATACTTAGCTTTACTGATTTTGATGAGAACTTTCTTGGATGCTTTTTTGATTGGTAGTTTCCAAGCACCTTGAATAAAAACCAAATTATATATAAATCAGAGCATAGTACTGAAAAAATTTAACAGTGCACTGAGGCTCATACAGATGATTAATACCAGCTTCCATGGCGCACGTTCACTTTTATCATTCAGGCAGAAATCTCGAATAGTTAGAGAAAGGCTAGATGACCGTATTTCGCCAGCAGGATACACGTCATAGTCAACCCTTATCCCAGAAAATTCAAGCTCTAAGCAGACAGTCAAATCCCTACCATAATTCCTTGCAGAAGGCTGAGAAGTATTCTGAAATTTGGACCAGTCAGAACCACCATACATTCTCCAAGTGACATTCATATTCTTAAAATGTATTTGACCCTCAGCTTTCTCGACATCAACATGTTTAGAATCACCTGTAGAAGCATCAACCTCTACAAGATGCCCAACATCATTCTGCCCTTCCACTTTTGAGGCATGATTTTCTAAAATTTTAAACGAGTGATCTCCATACCAACCACCATTTCCTGTTCGAGTCTCTCCAACATCACTTGTCTTGCAATGCAGAATGTCAGATGACTGACTTTTCAATGTTAATTCTGAGAGGGGTCGTAGATCTGACAAGAAATATTCGTCTATAAACTCAGGGATTTTTTCTTCTGATGATGAAGCCCCGCTAGCTCCAATAAAACTATCCCGACGTGATTCAAAAAATTTAGCTTGAAAATTAGAGTTTCCATCCAGCTGAAAGACATCTTCCCATACTTCATCCATCAAATTTCCAACCTTGGATCTCTTATCTAGACTTGAAGTCTGCGTCTGAGAAACTGATGGAGAAAAGTCACCACCTAAGTTCCTCTCTGCATTGTTCAACTGCGCCTGCTGAGCATTATTCCACCTATTTTCCAAGTGCACTGCGTACTTTTGCATATCAGGTGCAAACAGCTTCTGAAGTTGAGCTACTAATCTAATTAAGCCAAAAGTTGTATCGTGGCATGTACTTAACATGATGTGTGATTCTGCACATTCTAGTTCCCACGCATGGCCATTCTTACAGTTTGTGCTCAAAAGTGCTTCAATGTGTGCTTCTTGGGCAACTTTCACATAACCATTCTTTCGAAGATGTTCTGCATTGTAAATATTACCAACTAACTTAGATTCGGACACTGTGCAAATAAGCAGACCTACATCTTGCAGTTTAATTTTGTACTTCCCCTCTGTACAATCAACCAAGGTTGTATTAGAAAATTTCAAGGAAGACGCGGCCAACAGACAAGCAACATAAGGCTCGTCCCTAGTGGCTCCATTGGCATTTAGATGTGGAAGTTTGGGATGCAAACCCTCATTAGTCGCCGAATTTTTAAAATAGGGTTCATAACTCAAGCCAACATCGACCAAATTAAGAATGAGCGAAGATGCGCAAGTCTTCTCTTGACTGTTATCACATGCATGCTCAAATTCAGAAGATGGTACATTGAAGAAGGAGATTATTGTACTGAACCAATCCAGACGACCCCCTACTGCAACAATAGTGGCACATCTAACAGTCATAGAACTCAAATTATGGTTGCTCTCAGGATCCCACATGTTAATAATGTCAGAACCCGAATATCTAGAAGATAATACATATGAACTTTCTCCATCACCACGTCCCATTGTGGAGTCACTGCATGATATCAAAAGAAACTCCCTGTGTAAGCCTTCAGTAATAGAACCCCATAAATTGCCCTGTCCATGGGCCATCCAGAGAAAATTGGCACTCCTTATTCCACCAATATCAGATACAGAAAGTAACTCAAACTTGTCTAGTTGAAGAGTTAAAGAAAGCCAAGAACCAGGAAGTTCCTCGAACATGGAGCATTTAACATCATCTACTGCTTCAATAGCAACTGACACTGTTACAGAATCACATTCTACTAGAATCGATGATTGAGATGCAGAATCTTCTTCACTACTTCTAACTGAATCAGAAAGAATGGATGAGAAATGCTCAAACATCTGGATTAGAAGGCCACATAAGTTATCATACTGAGATTTTCCTAGACTGATTGTAACGGGAGGTAATTGTGCATGCAAGAAAAATGCAGAGCTTGATAATATCTCTTGTCGAGTACGAGCATCAGAATCTGCTGTGTCTTTAATAGTAGTTACAGAGGCAAACTCAAAACCTTTTCTTACAACCTTATCTTCAGTCTTTGCATTCTCTGAAGAAGCCAAAAGCTTGGCTTTCTTAGCTATCCAAGGACCAGTCACAGTATCCTCCTGCCAAAACATACTAATGAGAGATAGATGACCAGTTCCATTCACAAAAGAAGTAATCTTCTCTGCGCTGTAGGTTCCACTTCCATTATTATTCTCTCTCGCAGCTGCGCTAATGGAAAAAAATCTAAAATCACCCACATTTAAGTGCATGGAGCATGATGTGGCAACATTGCGTCTCTTGTTGAAACTAGCCAGAGTTTTTGTCTTGGCAGATTGAACATTGTTCCCTCCAGTTGCAGGTGAAATAAATTCAAATGCAAGAAATTGGTTACAGGAAGAGTAGTTGCTAAGATCTGTGCATTCCCTAAGAGGAAAACACAGTATTATCCTAGCATTTGGCAGGAATATATTAGTCTCCAGATCTGTTTTGGTTGGCATAATGGTGGCCCGTGGATGTGATTTTTTTACTTGATTATCCGGAGGTGAAAGTTCATAGCTTTTCGTTTCTGACTCTGGTGCACAACCACTTCCCATGCGAGTGGTTTTCATACAGTTTGTCATTTCTTTCAGAAATCCCAAAATCATAGTAACTAAATCAAAATTCACCCAGCAAACAAAAGGCGGCAGATTTAAGGAAAAAGATGACGGACCCATTAACGAGCCACCAGAAGAACCTGAATTTACCCTGGCATGGCACCTGCTGACACCTGAGGTTTTGAGCAAAGTGATACTGGTGTCTTCCCTAAAAAAGTAGTTGCTATTTGTCATGTGACAACATCTATTGATGCCCTGAGTACTCAGTGAGATGTCAACAGAATGTTTTCCAGTAATTTTGCCGGACTCTTGGAAAGTTCGAAGAGCACCTTGAACACCATCTTGCATTTCCCGGATCAAAGCAACGCTACTTAAATCACCTCCACGTCCATGCTCCTCATTACCCAAGTCATTTTTGGAACAAAAGTGATCGACAAGCTGAACATGGTGCACAGTCAATTCAAAATTCATTTCTCGAGGGCGTACCTGTTGACTTTGCAATATTATAAAGTTAATGGAGCAGAAACTGCAGAACACTAAGAAAATTAAGTACCTTAGTATTACCAGTAAATATATCAAGATATTGTTCTCACTGGGAAGTAGGAAAAAATTATTTAATCAAATATAATCACCTGGAATACAAGAAATAGGTCCACAAATTGTGCGCACACACACTGAATATCATTATCAGTATTGGCCTTATCATCCTTCATTGGGTAATGTTTCTGGTCTTCATCAATGAAGGACAAAAGAAGAGATACTTTTGCTATGGTTGCATTAAATTTGGTTTCGACATGCTGCTGCTCTGCATCATGATGAAGAGAGAGTAATATTAGCATCTGAGATGTTGGTTTATTATTTACAGAAGCATCACACATACATTAAGTGACAATGTACCGAACAACTATTATTAGTAATATTCTTGTAATATGAACACATACACGTCCATATACACATGTAAAACATCAAAAGGATACATGTAGAACATATTAAGCATCATTTTCCGGAAACCTTCTTGTTATCAAGGCAGGTTCACTCAATAAAGTGTGATAGAGGGGGGGGGGGGGGGGGAATACATTGGATCAGTAAAACATTAAGAGTTGAGGATAGAACAACTCAAGGTGTGCAGAAATCAGAAGGTTTAACCAGATGGGAGGAAAAACAAAAATTCAGGATAGAGCAACCCACCCCCACAAAAAAAAAAAAAAAAAAAAAAAAAAAAAAAAGTACAGGAAATGAATTTTTGAGACTACATCTCAAGTTATACAAATAGATATAACAGATACTTGATACAGAAGTAAAGCAAGATATACAAAAATCATACTAAAACATTCTTCCATATTGACGATGTAAAACGAAATGAATCACATCTTGTAAGAGTTAAAATGAACCAACATTTTTGGGAGTGGAACACATAAACTATTTGTTGCGTAGGGCATGCTTGACACAGATTAATCATTGACCAAAAACTAAACTTACTAACTTTATTACCCACCAAATTCAAATTAATATAACATGACAGATATTATTTACTGTTTTATCGAGCTCTTACGACACTCTATCACAAGATTTCTCACAGAGAGTACATCAACAAACTATACACTTTAAATATCCATATGAAAGGAAACAACATGAAATCAATGAAAAACTATATGAGGCTATGAAAAGCAATCACATACCAGATGGGACATGTAAGGACCCAGAGGCAAGGTTGGATGCTGCAGTTATTGCACTAAACACAGAACAAGTCCAGTTCCACATGCCACTATTCCCTAAAGCTGACTGTGAGTTTCTTAGTTCATCACAACACTCGAAAAATTGGTGCACGCTGCCAAGAAATCATTCATGAAACAACACGTAAGATTTTAGCACAGCAGTAACGCAAATAATTAGAGATGGAAAACAGAAGCTTTTACTCCAAATGAGAAACTAAGTTGACCTATCTAATCTACATCCTAGCAAATGGCTAAAAATTATGAAGTACCAAAGTGAGATAGATAAATTGACAAATTACATCTTCTAGACCAGTCGCATGAATGCAGTTATTCTATAAATAAGCTTGAAGGTTTGTTACTGATCAATAACACCTGGTTCGTCAGCTATACATTCGGGGAGGCCATGGAACCTTCTACTTATCATTGTTAAGGGCATTCTGTCCCTCCCTCTACGGCTCTACCTGTCTAGTTTTCTTTATCTTTTGGGAACGGAAGTAGGTGCCTAAGAACACATGCAAAAGCTATTGAGTGCGCTAAATGTAAACTAATGTAAAACCTAAATGGCCATTTTTCTATTCTTAAATCAGTTAATTTTATATGAAAATGTTTGTACAACAATTCCAAATGACAAAATACCAACCTTGCCCCAAAGTCTGGTTCTTCATATCTATCTTTCTGGCTTCTACTAACCCAATCTGATATAAGATGAGAATCTGAAAGCAGAACATTTTTTGGTTCCTTCTCCATCAAGTAGCAGTTGGTGGCAAAGCCTTCACTGCCTAATAGCTCCTTGTCAGAAGGAAACGCACGTGAGCTTGGAGTTGATTTTGGTGGTTCGGGATGACCTTGTTCCTCGCTTTCCTCATCTATACCTTTAAATAGATCCCACATAAAGATGAAGCATCTGACAGTGCTTGGTTGAAGTCTTAATTCAAGAGGGTCAATGTGAAAATCTGCATCCACTTTGTGTATATCTAATGAACCATTTTTCCAAGGTATATTCAAGCTAAGATTTCCTGAAAACCCTCCTTTTTCTCCAGAGATTACTGTAGTCGTGTTACCAGGTGAACAGTGTCCTGTGAACCAGTTACCAAGATTTATCTCAGGAGAACGTTCAGGCACTGACTGATGATCAAGACCATCCACATTAAGTAATTCAAGTACTGCTCCCTGAAATTTTACGAAGCTCATTAATCGACTTAAACCAAGAAAATTATGAACTGTGGCAACACTGCTAGGAGAAGAAGCATCTTCAGAAATATGTGTTCCGCACTCTACTTCACAAATCCGAAGCACCAATATTTTGTTTAAAACCTTTTTATTTTCTTCTTCCAGAAATGGATCAAATGCCACAATCAGTTTCTTGATTTTCACATGAAAGCTAGTTAGTAACCACTTGACCATTTTGGCAATGGTTTTAACTCCTTCATGAACTTCAACTGAAGCATTACCCATCCCACTGTTAATAGTTTCATGGTCTAGCTTTTTGTAACCGTGGCTGAAACTATTATTGCCACTTTTATTCTGACTGCAAGTATCAGATTCATCTTGAGAATCCTTTGTCCTGCGAGGAGCAAGAACGACCTCAAGTTCATCCACCTCAATTCGACAACCACCATCCTTCCAAGGCATAGTTACTACAAGTGATCCAACAGACCCCTCTTTCACTAAAATTGCTGATGCTGCTCCAAACTGAAACGTGATCAGAGTCAGTGCAAAGCAGTAAAATTATTGGATCCTTGCCCCACACCCAACTTCACCCCTCATAAATAACAAGCAAACAAAAAACACTTATTCACCTTTTTCAATCCAAATTAGTAGCGGTAACATGTTCAAACAATTGCAGAATCATCAAAAACTTAATAAGGTCCTTAATAAAAACTAAGTGTTAAAAAGTCAACTTCAGGAGTAATCATACTCAATAATTAATCACTACCAAAAAAAAAAAAAATACTCAATAATTAACTAAATATCATCTCCAAAAAATCATACAGAATTCAAAAACAAACAAGGATTACGCCATACCTTCTGGTTTATGTAATCCACATTCAGAGCAAGATCGGAGAGCTGAATTTTGCCAGCACTGAGTTGAACATCAAGCTGATTAAGATCAATATCTCCCAATATAAACTTCCCCAACTTCTTCTTCAACAAAAATTTACAAACACGCTTTATTGCCCACCGCGAGAACAACGCCTCTGCGGATTTAGCAATACTCCAAGAAAACATCTTCCCCTGGGCACAACAATTCCTCCAAAACCTTTTTGTTTTCAAATTTTAGGGTTTCTGAAACGTGTATGTACCGCGAACTTGCTTTTTATGGAGGCTTGAACCTCCATGCAAGCAAAATCCAGACACAGATATAAATTAATTTTGAGATAGAAGAAATTATTATATCGATTATTCAAGGTTTTAGATAGAGAGAAATTGAATTGAGAAGACTTTTGTTTTGGGGAGGCGTGTTTGGATTAGAGAATGATTTCGTGTTAATGATTGAATTCAACCTTTCTTGAGAAAAAAAAACCTTTCTTAAATTCTTTGTTTGTGTTAGTTTATAGTATTTCTTAAGATTATGATGTATGTTTCCTAAAAATTAAAAATTAAAAAAAGATTATGATGTATGTTTAATACGACGGATAACGGTAATTAGATTGGAATTAAACTTCTTTTTCTGGAAAGACGGTATATAAATGAGCGGTAGCAGTCGTACGTGTTGCATAGTGATTTGTACCGTCAAAATTTGGGAATCTTCAATTGATTAATTGAGCAACTTGACCCAACAAGAGTCATCACAAGCGATAACGACTCCTACGGCTGGAGCAGTATTTTGATGGAGAGTAAAGTGGAAGGAATTGGGGTTTTGTTTGTCTTTTTAATATGGAATAAACTTTGATTAAAAATTGAATTGAACTAATGAAAAGGATGAGCAAAATCGAAGATATGGAAATCTTCATAAAGTATTAACATTTAACAAGAACTAAATTAAAAAAATTGCAAGACTAGCAATTCGACCAAGCCGATTCAAAAACCCAATATTGTGGGTGACAATTGGTTTCTTGGGCTTTTTTTTTTTTTTTTGGGGTTTATGAAGGGTTAAATCCCTTTCAAGGTGGGTTGGGTACATTAAGTGTGTACATCTCCCTATTCGAATAATAGGGAGAGGTATTGATAACACCAACACAACCAAATTTTTTGATACACTACTAGATCATTATCTTTTAATGAAATCTAAAAAATACTTTAGAGCATATGCTTAAGAAAAATCAGAGCTTTTTTATTTTAAAATTCAGCTCAATAAATAATTTTTTAGCTCATAAGCTGGATTGAATGATTATACTTATCGATGGAGACAATGGCGGAGCTAGACCGATTTTATTGGGGGGGGAGCAAATTTTTTTTGAGCAATGCATTAGATAAAGATAATAATAAGAAAATTATATTATAAACAAAATAAAATACCTTATTTTTTTTACAATATTAATAAAGATTTTTGTTGAAGTGATACACATAATAAAGAAAATAATTAGAATAAAAGCTAAAAGAATGATAAATATTGAGATTAAGTGAGGAAGAAAAAATAGAAGAAAAGACATAAATATTGATTAAGAGAAAGAAAAAATAAAATAATGCATAAATATATACAAAAGGATAACAAAAGAAAGATTAATAGATAGTGGGGCAGACAACATTCGAACCCTAATCTCATTTGTTACTTCAAAATTATCTAATCAGTTCACTGGGAAACAAACTTTGCTTACATTTACCTACTAAAACATATTTATAGGCAATAATATTCTTGGAAGGGCGACCCTCCCCGAGTCTAAATGTAGCTCCGCCACTGGATGGAGATACGGGTCCTAAGTCGGGCACTGACTTCGGACCAGCTCAACTCAAACCTTGTTCTTTTTGTTTTTGTCTTGGTTATATTGGAATTGGACAAAACTTGTACATGCCAAAAATGAATTTTAAACGAGTCAGAATAGGCAAAATGGGAAAAACACATATAATACAATGAACTAGTATAACACACGCACCACTCGAAAATATTATTTCTTATTTTCCTACTAAATTCATGTAAATTACATTAAATATATTTAAATCCTAGCTTTAATATAGTTAAAACTCATGACAAATTAAATATTGTGTTATTTGAACATTGTATCGTTCTACACTACTAGACTCGTTTTTATCCTTATATTTCACCTATGAGATATGAACTGGTTATTTTTATCATTACTTTTTTAAACATTTTATTTGCTTTTCTTAAAAAAAAAATGATGAATGATGAAATAATATTTTAGCATAATCTTAACATTTTAGAATCCTTCTTCATACTATTTTCTATAAGATTAATATTAAGTTTGTAACACCCCAATCCCACATTGATTGTGGATGAATTGTTTGAATGGTTAATAAAGACTTGGCATACATCTACTTGTCAACATGGACTTAAGCATTTTGGTCTAGTGGACTAGAGCACAACAATGTTGACAGGGATAGAAGTGGATCAAGGTCTTTACAAAGTTAACTTTATTTGAACAAAAAAGAAGTACTTTGAAATTGTATTCTTAGAATTTGGCTTGTTCTCATGGCCTCTCATTTCTTTAAATGGCTTTTTATAACATTTTTTATAAAATTTAGAATAAATTTGAGATGGCTTTTTATATAATTTTTTTATAAGATTTAGAATAAATTTCAGATGGAAGAATATGATTTGTTAATAGAAAAAAAGAAAACTAAGGAAGGTATAAATTTGTTATAATTAGGATAGAAAAAATTCATTTCTTTTTTGTGTTTCTCTCTGAGAATTTTTCAGATTCTCTTTGAAAACACCTCTTGAGGTGTTTTCAAAACACGAGTAAATTATCTCATTTTACTCTAATATTTTTCAGTAGATAGTTATCAAAAGAACATATTTTTAGAAAATTTAGCTTTGAAAATACATTTTCAAAAAATTAGAGGCTAAACTATTAAATTCTAATTATCACAATAATGCACAACATTGGTGCACGTAAAAATCGATTTGATACGGAGCTACCTTATCTTGACTTTATCCATTTCATATTGACCCAACCCGTTTTTAATTAGGTTTATCAATCGAGCCCTGTGGGCTGAGCCTTAAATGGCTCAAACTCAAATATCATCGCTTTTTACGTCTATAAGCTCAAACTCAGATATTATCGGGCTTCATAATCATATGCTCATATTTGAATCATGTAACTTTTCGGGCTTCGAATTTATTCCAGGCTTGCTCATACTGGCCTCTTTACTTAACATATATAAAATTACGCATTGTTAAAATGAATATGAATAAACTTATCTTACTTAATGCACAATAATATATAAATTCCATACATGTAGAACATAATATAAAACATTAAACAAAACCTCTAGGCCCCCAATATAATTTGACAATTTAACCTTCCTTTTTTTTCTTTTTTTTTTTTTTTAAATTTGGCCTACATTAAGTGATATATGTGTGGGAGTAGGTTTAAAAAGTTATATTTGAAAGTAAAGTTTATTATTTTTTTCTTATTTTAGTATAGTACTCACTACAATAAAACTTTAGTATCAATCATTAATTTTATTTAAAATATAGGAAAAATTCCACTTTGTCTCTCAACCTTTGAACATCTTCCCATTTTTCCTTTTAACCTTTGCGAGTTCTCACTTAAGCCCTCAGGAATTAAATCTTGGGCAACCACCTTTAGATTAAAAAATCTAGAATTTAAGATAATATTCCGTCTAGCTTTAAAAACCTGGCTTTAATGATTTCACATTTTGTCACCCAACCTTCGAACATTCTCGGACTTTGCAACCCAACCTTCGAACGTTTGCGCACTTTGCCACCCAACCTTTGAATGTCTATTTTGCCCATGTCTAAAGCCACGTAAAGTCTTAAAAATGAAATATTCTTGCAGATTCCATCGACAAACATTCAAAGGTAGTGATCATGAATATTTTTAATAGCCGAGGAAGTTAAGTGAGAACTTGCAAAGATTAGAGTGCATTTTGGGAAAACATTCAAAAGTTAAGGGGCGCCAAAGTAAAAAAATTCTACAATAATTTTATAATCGAGCTTTATTTGGATTGAGTCTAACCTCATGAGAGGTTCACGTAATTATCCCTAAATTCTATAATCCTAGTACACAGGGGCGGATGGAGAGAGGAACAAATGGGGTCTATAGCCCCCCTCAATTTTTTTTTTGTATAGTTTTAGTTTTAAAAAAAAAAATAGTCCCAAAAGATTAGCACAATAAGCAATTTTCTAGCTCATAAGAAATTAGTCCAATTAATTCAACCCAAGATTAATCAACCCTCATATTATCTAACTCTACCCAAACCCCGATTAAAGCTCAAAATTTTCCTAACTTCCAACATCTTCAATCCAAACAACTTCTCTTTTTTCGAGCTCTCGGCCCATCCCAATCAACTTGAAAATTATGTTAGGAAT
The DNA here is from genome assembly GCA_003313485.2 of Penstemon barbatus. NCBI lineage: Eukaryota > Viridiplantae > Streptophyta > Magnoliopsida > Lamiales > Plantaginaceae > Penstemon > Penstemon barbatus. The sequence continues at coordinate 85,365,154 of CM064884.1, read as the reverse complement.
ATTCGACCAAGTGATGGAATTTCTAGCTTGAAATAGACTGGTGATCTTGCTAAGGAGATGGTTGCAAATGTTGCATTCTCATTTGTTTACAACTTGTGACATTAACGCTTATTCTACATGTTGCAACTGCATAAGTAAAGAGAGTTTTTCGGCTATGAAGATAGTAAAGAATCAACTTAGTAACCGAATGGGCATATTTAGTTGTATTTCAAACGATGTTATCATGCACCGATTTAAAAAAAAATGAGAAACCGTCATGGTCAATTATTAATGTAAACACGTAAGTACGGGATAGCATGTGTAATTAAAGTATCTCATAGGGGTTATTTTTGTCAAACCCAACCTCCCCATTTTTGTATTGCGTGTTTATTTTCTCGTGCATATTATATGCTTTAAATTTGACTTATATTTTTGTACTATTTAGCCCCCCTCACCGAAAATCCTGGATCCGCCCCTGCTAGTACATATAAGTTTCCATAGATGGACTTAAATCTAAATCCAGATCCGATAAGGTCAAAATTTGGACATGAATCAAGATCCAAATGGTAAAAATAATTCAACGTGGATTGGGATTGTCAATACCTTGTCCATGAACGACTTTATGTAATATTTTCTCGTTTTAAGTGGTATTTAGGTTCTAAACATAATATACCATTTTTTGAACTTTGAGACATCATCATGCGTAGTACGAGAATTATTTTTACCATTTTTTATGGTAGCTCAGAATTATTTAGGTTCTAAACATAATTATGATCCACCGTATTATGAAAATTAATTATTTCCATTAAATCAGTCACGCGAAGACAACCTACATATAATTTATATCAATCTCATCTCATTAGATGATGACTCATAAACTGAATGAAAAAAAAAATCTGCCTATTGTTAAAAGATAATGGACCCCTAATCAAATTTGTGGAGCTTTTATTGTAAACTCATATGCCAGTTAAAGTTTAATTTTATAAATTGTTAGCATGCACCAATTGACTTTGAGTTAAAAAAAGAAATGTGCAATTGTGAAGAACCCCACGTGGAAGGTAAATTATGCCAATTAATTTAGTAATGGACATTATAAGCACGTCAACTTGTGGGATAAAATCACATCTTGGGCCAATTTAACATTTAAAATTTTACTTTCGATGTGGGTTTTTGGCATTTTGCACCCTGGAATTATAGGGTTTTGGCACTTTGCACCCTGACTTAAAAGTTTTGGCACTTTGCACTCTGGAAATATAATTTATTTGGCACTTTGCATCCTAGTGTGTGTTTTAGTGGGAAAATTCATTGATAGAAGGTAGAATAGTAATTTTCAATTTTTTTTTTTCACTTTGCACCTTGGCAATATAAATTTTGCACCCTTAAAATATAGAATGTTGGCATTTTGCACCCTAATATTATAAAATATTAACATCTTTCACCCCGAGTTAAATTTTTTGGCACTCTGCCCACTAAAAATATAATTTGTATGACATTTTGCACCCTAATATATTTTTTTTTAAAAAAACAGACTCATGAATGTCGGCGATGTAGAGATAAAATGGTCATTTATATGCACAACAATCATAAACTTGTTATTCTAAATTTATTTTACTTTATAATAACTTATTTTAACATTTTCTCTCTGTAAAATTTAGATTAAAAAAAGACATTGTCTTTATTTTATTTTCAAGTATCCTCAAGATTATTTACTTTATATCTAAAATACACGTTTACATATCTAACATATTATTATATTGCATGTTATTTACATAATTTAGATTATCATATTAAGTCGGGGTTGAAAATGTCAGAAATTATATTTTTAAGGTGCAAAGTGCCAATATTCTATATTTCAGAGTGCAAATTGTCAAAATCTATACCTTTAGGGTTTAAAGTGCCAAAAATATTTGAAAATAACTATTATACTCTTCAATAAATTAATTTTTTTTCTTCAAAACACACACTAGGGTGCAAAGTGCCAACTAATTTGTATTTCCAGGGTGCAAAGTGCCAAAACTTTTAAGTTATGGTGCAAAGTGCCAAAACCCTATAATTCCAGGGTGCAAAATGCCAAAAGCCCCTTTCGATGTTATTACAAAACAAATATGGTTTCATTACACTAAATAATTACTCGAGGGTTAGCTTATAAATCTAGATAAGACATTATCAAATTAACAATAATAATACGACTCTTGTAATGATAAATTATTTTTTTATATATTGCACGAATAATGTGACAGCAATGCACCAATAAAAGAGAGAATTTCACTTTTGGTACCACAAGTAATTTTACTTTAAGGTTACGGTATCATAACTTTAAAAACACACACATTTGATACTACATGTTAACTTCCCTCGACACATTTGGTACTTCCGTCAATTTTTATACAGAAAATTAAATTTTAGACAAAAATTTGATGGAATATTTACAAAATTGGTTATGTAGTTATAAATTGTTGTCAAACTTTGCCAACATATTTTATGGCCAACAAATTTACCCCACAATTCACAAGTTTAAAGCATTTCAGTCCCAATTGCAAATATAAATAATTATAAATCATACTTATAAATTTTATAAATTATAATTATCAAGTCTCTTACACTAATTAGATTTTATATATAATATTTATAAACTTAATAATAGTTTATATAAAATCCAACAAAAAAATCAATTAAATTTATTGGATTTTTTAAATTTCAAAAAAAACTTTTTAAACTAATTATATTTGACATATATCACGTATACATTAAATAATTTTATATAAAATTTGAAAAATGAATATCAATTAAACTTATTAAATATTTTAAATTGAATAAAAAACTTTTAAACTAATTAGAAAATAATATATACATTAAATAATATTTATTATAAAACCTGAAAAAAATCTTTCAAAATTATATAAATAATAAACAAATTTAACTATTAAATTTATTAAAATTAAAAAAAAACCCTAAATCTAATTAATTTAACAGTTTTTTTTTTTACATTTAAAAAATTTAATAAGTATATTTTTATTTTTCAGATTTTATATAAAATATTATCTAATTATATATAATATATATAAAATCTAATTAGTTTAAAATTTTAATTTTCGAAATTATAAAATTCTAATAAAGTTAATTATATTTTATTAGATCTTATACAAAATAATATTTAGTTTATACATATTATATATAATCTAAATAGTTATGAAATTTAATAATAATATTATAATAATATATAAAAATTAATAAAACTTGTAAACTTTAGGGTAAATTTATCAGCTAGAAAATATGAGTGACAAACTTTAGCAGCAATATATAACTATAGGACTAATTACGCAAATTTTCCATCAAATTTCCGTCAGAAATTGAATTTTTCGTCCAAAAATTGACAGAAGTACCAAATGTGTCGAGGACAGTTAACATTTAATACCTAATGTGTATGTTTTTAAAGTTATGGTACCGTAACCATAGAATAGGGTTACTTGTGGTACCAAAAGTGAAAATCTCTCACCAATAAAATTAAGATTATGTTTAGATACCAGATTTAAGGAGTAGTTGATTATAACTTCTAAGATGTCATTCTCACCATATATTAGTATATAAAAATTAAATTGGATAAATCTTCTCTGGATATTGCACCATGTCATCCGTACAATAAATGCACAAAATATCTCCCCATTTAAATAAGTATTGGGTGATTGCCTAATCCTGTCTAAGCATAACAAAATGGGTGAATTTGGATGGATTGAAAATGAATTAGGTGATAGATCTTATTCCATCTAAACCGAAATGATTCGTATCTACACAGAGTAAAATGATTAGGCCGAAAACGGTTGTCATTTGGACGAGTGAGCATGAGTTGAGTAAATGAAAATGAGTTTGGACGGGTTAAAATCTCTAATATAATACATAGTACATGAAATTTGAACCATAAACCACACAACATTCAATTAATCAACAACAATGGTAAAATTTCAAACAAACATCATAACAAAAGCTACAATATTTTTAGATACATGTTCCCACATAAAAAAAATAATAATAAGAATAATTAATTTACACGCTTACTTAAGTCGACAACAAAATCTTCAGTCAATGACTATGTTAGTGAAGCTTCTATATAAACATCACAAATATAAGATATGTAAGTCAACTTGTGTATTCCAAACACTTTCAAAGTTTCCACCTCTACCTTTCCCAATGTGTGAAATAAGACTATGAAGCTTCCCAGTGATTTGAATTCAAGCCGTCTTTTACATTTCTACTTGAATTAATGACTTTTGAGGTCGACAAAAATAGGATTACAACGGTCCAAAAAGTCTGAGCAAACACCAAAAACCCGTTTTTTCGGAGCTTCTCTACAACTGAGAACCTCACGATGAAGATCGTGCAAAAATGGTGCTCTAGAATAGCAAGAGTCTTCGGTAGAAGCTGGTTTGGAATTTCAAAACCTAGAAAGATAAAATTTCCAGGTATAGTTCTTTAATTTAAGTGGGAAATGAAAACACACACACCCCTTCAAGAATTACGGAGCTAAAACCATCACTAATACTTGCAGAATGACATGCTACATGCTCAATGACACAATTCGATGCGTTTTTCCTTTTACATTATCTTCGGGTTTAGATACATCAAGCAGAAAAGGCTCCACGACATTTCTTATTATCCTTCTTCACATTATAATCTTTCATATACAATGCCAAAAAATATAAATAGATGAGATCAATTAAAGACCAAACACTATCAAACGAAAAGCAAAACAACTTAAGAAAAAAGGTAATAAAAAAGACTAACCATAATTAGTCCCTCTCCCAAAAGCATCCAAGTTCCCGAGACATAGTGCTACACCAATGACGTATGAGTCATTTACTCTCACTATATGTACCTAGAAGATGAGTCATTTTCTCTCACTATGTATACCTAGAAAACTGATGAATATGGTTTTGTGTTTAAAATTCAATTTTATGAATTCACTTATTGAAACTAAATATTTACAATCGTAAATTAACAATAATGATATTACTATCTTAATGGTATCTACTGCACGAATAATGTGCTATTAATGCACGAATAATATTAAGATTGTGTTTAGTTACTAAATTTAAGGAATAGTTGATTCTAAGATCTCGTTCTCACCATATTTAATTAGTATATTAAAATTAAATTGAATAAATCTTCATTGTATATTACACCATATTACACCATGTCATCCGTGCAATAGATGCACACAAAATCTCCCCATCAAAATAAGCACGGGGCAAATTTGGACAAATTAAAACTGAGTTAGATTATAGATTTTATCCTTTCCAGATCAAAATGAATCGTATCTATGCGGATTAAAAATGATTGGTCGTAAGACAAGTCATGTGATCTAGTGGAACATGAGTAGAGTAAAAGAAATGACTTAGGTTTGGACAGGTTACTATCTCAAACTCAATATATAATACGCGAAATTTGAACCATAAGCCACAAAAACATTCAATCAAACAACAATGGTAAAATTAAGAGAAAAATCATAACAAAAGCTACACCATTTATACATATATGTTCACATAAAAAAATATTATCAAAATTCATTCACATGCTTCCTTAAGTCAGACAACAAAATCTCTTGTCAATGATTATGTGAGGGAAGCTTCTATATAAACATCATATATGTAAGCAACTTGTGTATTCCAAACACTTTCAAACTTTCCACATTTACCCTCCCCAATATGTAAAATTGGAATTAGCAGCTTCCCAGTGAGTCAAGTTGAAGTCTTCTTTATACATTTCTACCCGAATTAATTGCTTTTTGGGGCGACAAAACGAGAGTACAACAGTCCAAAAGTCCGAGCAAACACCAAAAACCATTTATGGGAACTCACCTACAAGTGAGAACCTCACGAGGATGATCGTGCAAAAACGGTGCTCTAGAATAGCAAAGGTCATTCGGTTGAAGCTGGTTTGGAATTTCACAACCTACAAAAAATAACATAACCTAAATTAATTAAAATTTCTGGGTATAATTCTTTATTTTATAACTACGAAAAAGAAAAAAAAAACATTCACACACCTTCCAGAATTTCGGAGCTAAAATCATCACTATTACTTGTAGAATGACATGCTACAGGCTCGAGGATAGAGTTTGATGTGCTTTTTCCTTTTATATTCTCATCGGGTGTAGATACATTAGGCATAAAAGGCTCCACATACTTTGTCTTTTTACGTTTCCTATTATCCTTCTTCACATTAACTTCTTCCAAATAAAAGAAAGCCAAGAAAATATAAATAGAAGAGATCGATTTAACAATTTCAAATTAAAAGCAAATAACTGAAGACAAAAGATAACAAAACTAACCAGAATCAGTCCCTCTCCTAGAAGCATCCAAGTTCATGAGGCATAGTGCTGCACTTACGACGTCTGAGTCATTCACTCTCACTATGTGTACCTAGAAGATTGATGAACGTAATTTTGTGTTTAAAATGCGATTTTGGAAACTCACTTATTGAAAATAACATAAATGATAAAAAATCATAGAGATAAAAAAGGACTAATGACATTCTAATGAAAAGGCTATTAAACACCTCCTCAAGTTCAATAGTTTATTGCACGAGGGCATTTTTGACATTTCATAAGAAAATAGAATATTCAACTCATTGCACTGCCTAAAATTACCAAATAAAAATTCATTTGTTGTGTGCAAACTAGGCTCAAAATCATGCAATTACAAATTTCAAAACTTCGGGTGCGCATCAAAGGAGCAAGAACATGATTCAAATTACTAATTTGCACCTAAAAATTTCCTAACAGCATCATAAGACATGCACAACTACAATAAATCTCTGAAAACTCTTCTAAAAGTAACTAAAGTAAAGAATCATTAGCTTATAATATCCAACCCTTCAAAAATAAACACCAAACAATTACCTTCAATTTGCAAGGCTCGATCAAGTGAAATATTAATAAGTCGCCTTTGAGTAATCTATGCGATATAGAAAACCCCCTCCATCCAGCACTCAAACCATGCCTACCCAAAAGATAAGATGTTTTATACTCATTCCCCCACTCATCCACCAACAAAATAGATGTATCGTGATCCGGTAGATGAAGGTTGCAGAATTTTGCCGGTAAATGCTGCAATAAAAAGAATTAGTACAAAGAGCTTTATCAAGCTCCATCATAGCAACCTTTTTTCCCAAAAATTTTAAAAAAAGCTCCATAATAGCTAATGGCACATAGGGCACTATTGCGCAGGGTGCACACTTAGCGCACTCTTGCACATGGTGTGCGCTAAATGGCAGACTATTGTGCAGGGTTCTATTAACTACTATGTCTAGCTCACTAAGATTCTTGGAATTTAGCCAAGAAAAATAGAAGTAAACAATAATAAAAGCTCTATATTCTATTATATGATGCAAGAAAACATTTCCCCAGTGTATTAAAATTCAAGAACTAGAGACAGGAATGGAAAAAGGGAAGAAATATATTTCAAGCTTACCAACCAAAAGCCATGAGCCACGTTTGATGGGAGCATACACTTTACAAAGTGAGGAACTTCGTCTCCTAAACGCGATAGTACTCGCTCAGCTCTTTCCATGACCGAGAATTTGGCTTCAACATCATCGTATACATCAGTATTACGAGTCCTTTTCCGTACTATGCTGTTTTAAGATACACAACAAAAAATAAATTTGAATTAGTATGGTTTCACATTTGAAAGAAAGGTCATGAAATTGTAATTCATTCAAATAAATTGCTACCTTTCGGTTTTCTTGGAATTACTTGAGCTCCCCTGTTCAAGAATTCAAATGCATGTCGTAAAAAATAGATCTTTATATAAAAATGAAATTCAGTACATTGAATTATTTCCTGTACAATCAATCTCAAATCAAGCAGCTATGGATTATATGATCCTATAACATTATGCAATCTGTCAACTAGTAATATATAGCATATACTTAGGCTTTTTTGATGAAATTTAGTTTAAAACTCAACCTATTTGAATCGATTATTCCAATCAAGTAAATTAACACGTATTGAGTACTTGTTGATAATTTCATAAATCTACAAAAATTAAATGAGAAACAAACGATAATAATACTATATATCCACACTGAGAATCTTTTAGCGTTTTGGACGTTTCATTCGTGCGAAACCAGTAACATCTAACTAATGCAAAACAAACCAAATCTGAACCAATGCAATGCAGTACAAATCTATCAAATTGGGCCTAATTCCATGTCCTTGATTAAAGCTAGGGTATCAAAATTTTCGGGTTTCCGCAAAATCATTTTTAGTAACCAAAAGACTTCAAAAGCTTGTAGCTCTACGAATTATAGGTAGATATTGAAAAATCTAAAGAGCCCACATGAAAATTGATCCAAATGTCCCAGGCAAATCTCAAGGATCAAAGTTCAATAACATTTAACAGAGAAGAACATAACCCAAAATTCACAAATGGCAAAATACGCATGATGGAGGATCCAAACAACAAAAAACCTAAAAAATGAAAGAAAAAAAAATAGAAAATTTATTACTTGTTTATTCTTATTTTTTGATTTATTGCTTTTAGGCTTTACTGAAACATCCTTTTTATGGGTTTCCATTTGCATTGCAATCTTCTCTTTTTTCTTCTTTGGCTTTTTCTTTTTCTGTAAAACAAAAAATTAACCACAAACACAAACAAGAAAATACAGTCAAACAACTAGCAATTACTATATATATATGCATAAAGAAAATAAGTAAAAAGAAAAAATTAACAAAAAACCTTAGGTGGAGGGGAATCTGAAGCATCTGAGCACCAAATTTCATAGTCTGCATAGTTGTGGGTCTCATCATCATATAATTTTTCTTTAAATTTCTTGGTTTCCATGACTGTTTTTGTGTCCCTCCCTTTCCTTCTATTTCACTACCAAAAGTTTTACAGATTTGAACAGGAGTTGAACTTTAGATACAAATGAAAATTTTTGAATATATTTTTTTTGTGGTGAGAGAAAAAGAAAAAGATACATGAGCAGGTCTCACAATCCAGCTTAGCACACCAAGACAACAAAACACAGATATATAGGCATTCTTTGTTTATTAAACTGCCTATATGAACAAATTTCATGATTTTGTCCAAGTAAATTTTTTATGGGTCTAATTGAATTGCTTTATAATGAAATGGCACATCAAAATCTTAAAAATCATTTATTATGTATAATTTTATCTTATTGAGTATTTATTTGATGCATCCGTCGCACGGATGTCAGGGTATTGTAAATGGATGAGATTTAATCAAATCAGATTTTTGTGTATAGATACGCGGTGGATATGAGATTACGTAGTCAACTTCCCCTTAAGTTTAGAGAGTAAATGCAATTTTCCTCATGTGCTACCCCACGTCATTTGTGCAGCTGGCGCACCAATAATTTTTCTATTTTATTATTCAACCACTTTCTTACCGAACATTAGGTAAACCGTGTCGTATGTGGTGTAATATTTGTACAAACTCAATTTTGTATTTCAAAATTTTAACAATTTATGCTTTTCTGATTGTATCTTATATGTACAGTGTCTATGTGTTTTTTTATATTGCACTAACTCGAGTTCGTATTTTGAAATTTTTTTATCTTCATATATATATATTATGTATATTACCTCAAATTTGCATATTTCTGGAAATTTCTTCTTTGGTAATTACTTGGTCAATAGTATAAATTAATTTTTTAATAATCCTTATTATATACCTCCTCTGTCCCCCATAGAGGGTATTGTTGGAAAAAAATAGTTTCATTTATAGAAAAGGAATGTTATTTAGGGATATCCCAAAAAGGAAATAGTAGTAAAAATTTAAGGACAAAGGAAGTATATTTTATTAGTTTTAAATCTGTATTGATATTTTTCATTGTGCAATTTGGGTGAAATGTGAATACGGTCATTAAAAGATTTTATGGGATAAAAAAATGGAAGAATTTTCCAAATATGCTTTTAATTTCCAATCAGCGGTAATAAAAATTGACAGGTCAGATTATGATTTTTCAACGCACGTGAGATTCGTTGAGATAAACATCAATTGAATGATGGTAAATGAAGCTTATTCATTGTTAGGTGAAGCTTAGTCGGTAACAGTAATACAGCCAGTGAGTCTGATTTATTAATGCTTATAAATTACTTTTTTTGAAAATTCAAGATGGATATCACCAAAAATATCCTTCTGTAACTCGCCAACGAATGTTACACGTAAAATAGAAATAACATTTCTGTTTTGCTTTTGAGTAAAAGTGTTTGAATTTCGATATTGTTAGAAAAAAGTTATTTGATTGAGAATGCAAATTTCGTGGGGAAAACTTATATACTAATGTCAAATTCTATAACAAGTAGTAAAACTAGTTCGCCATACAAATTCTCATGAGTATTAATTTGCAATGTTAAATAGGTGAAGGGAATAAGTGCTAATTAAGACAGATTAGGGGGGGAAAGTAAAATACTCAAAAGTTTAGGGGATAAGTGCTTTTTTCCCTTTTATGTTTTTATTCATTTAAATATGTTTTGAAATTACAATTATTTCTTCTTTCCAATTTGTATTTTATATATACGGTGTGCATATGTGATGTATTCAAAATTTCAATAATTACTCTAGGCAACTTCTTTGTAATACTAATATTTAATATATTTAAAATATATTTTACCAAGTTCAAATTTGTGTATTAATATTTTCTCATTTTGTATTTGACAATATGCGTGGGAACATGGTTTTTACTTTTTACAGAGTGACACATATTTTTAATTTTCTGTAATGGTCATGCAAATTGACAGAAAATTCTATCCTAGACCGGGTTTGGCCGAACCCAAAATAATTACATAGCAAGTGTATTACACTTGCTTTGGGATTGAATGCAACTATGAGGAGGATGATCAATCACAAAGCAAGTGCAATACACTTACTTTGTGATTGAATGGATTTGGCCAAGCAAGGTCTGGATAAGAATATTCCGAAAATTGACCGATAATATTTTTTTCTTAATATTCATGAAAGAAAATTGATATATATGTTGGTTTCTTAATTATCCTTGAGATTAGTTAAGAGATGCATTTTTCCAATGATATTAAGTGAAACCAATGGGTGATTAGTCAACAATTATTATTCACAAAGTGGCGAATCCAGGTTTGAATCCCCGCTGAGAAAGATTATCATATAATATATATGATGCGCCTCGAAAAGGATTAAGTTAGGTCTGAAACCTGAATACCCTTGAGAAACCCCAAAAATAATGATATTAAGTGAAATGAATAAAATACCATTAATGAAGCACGATGGAGAGTTGAATTTCGTTAATAATACAATAATATTTGTTAAATAAAAGCAATCCCATTTGGTAAAGAGATCGAATTAAAAATCTTAGCTCAAACCTCAAGTTTCAGACCAAATCGAAACTTACACAATCATACTTGAGACCTATAAAGCTACTGATTTGAAATCTGTTATATATTTTTCACACATATAAAATTATTGATTTGAACATACATCAACCCTAAATAACATTTTAAACTAACATACATCAACCCTAAAAACATTTTAAACTTCTACCCAATGTGAATATTTATTCAAACAAACTACAATTTCATTAAAGGAGTGAAGAAACTTACCCAGTAACACCCAGCGAGAAAAATCCACAAAGAAGCAAGAAAGTGAGTTGTAAAATTTGTCCTAAACCCACAATCAAAATTCTTTTAAGTACCTGTAAAAGACACAAAATCCACTTATTTTATTAACCTACCCTAAATAAATAAAAGCAAAATATCAGCTCAAATGAAAAGAAAAAATGAAATTTAAAAAGAAGTTCCATTTACTAACTGCGAAGATGAAAAACAAACCCAGAGAATCGAATCCAATCTTTATTTCATCTGCACTGGGCTGTTTTATTCGCCGGCAAGAGTCGAGTGTCTTCACAGAAAGAAGAAAAATTAAAGAGAAAAGGGTATTGGGATTAGGAAAAAGAAGATAATGTATGGTGTGATATTTGAGATTAGAGAGAAATGAAAAGAAAATTGAGGAGAAGGGCAAAATACTCTGAACAAAAGAAATCTTCTTGGAGAAGAATCTGTCCTAAAGAGAGAGAGATATTTTGGGGATAAAGTAGCAGATCTGGGAATATGGCTGATACATTTAATATCATCTGCATAAATCATATGCGTATAGTAAGTAAACAAACTATTAAACAACTGATTATTGCACGAGTTAATACATATTTGAGAAAGTCCACATTTTGAAATATTTCATCACAAATTTAATAGTGCATTAAATATTTTTTTCATAAAACTTGGAAACCCTTTGATTCACCAATAAAAAGGGAGTAAAAGACAAAAAAAAATTCTTTGCTTTGTTTAACTCCAAAAAAATCTCTGTGTTATTTTAACTTTCAAAAAATTATCCGTATTTGATTTTAATTACCAAACTCAATTCAAGTAAAATTTTACTTTTGGCGGAATGACAAAATTACCTTATTTAAAAAAAAATTTGAAAATCTAAGTATATACTATTTGGATCGAATTTGGTATTTAAAATCAAACACATGGAGCTTTTGAGAATTTAAGAATAACACGGAAGGATTTTTGGAAGTTAGGCAAAGCATAGGAGATATTTTTGTCTTTCGATATCAAAAGTAAAATTATCATATCAAAAGCAAAATATGAATAAATACTTGCAATTTTTCGTATTTTAATCACAATTTTTTTTACGGGGTGTATGTCACCCTTTCTTGAGATCACAAAGAGAATTTTTGGAAGTTAAATAACACAGAAAATTTCCTGAGAGTTAGACAAAACATAATAATATGATTTTGTCTTTCACTCAATAAAGAGGTCATAAATCTAATACGATCTCAAGTTATTTTTTGCCTACCCCTTAGTTATATACCGTTTGCTTTTATGGAAATATCAGGTCTAACTAAGAATTTTTCATTTTTCAACCCTAAAAAAGCATTTCTCTATTTCCTTATTTAACACGAGTGGTGTATTCTAAATTTCTAATCCTAGTCTAGTTAGTTCCAACTTCCAACATAGTCCTACGTGTTAGCAATATTTTGGATTGCTTGTTTTCTTTGATAGTAATTTATTTTTGATTACTTTAGCATTATTTATGATTCGTACTTAAATAAGGTAACAATTTATTGACGAGTATTAAGTGGACTCTACAAGCAACATATAATTTTGATCCATATTAAAGATATACTTAAAAAATACATCCAATAGAGACCCAAAAGAAATCACAAAAACTCGAGTTAATATTTCAAATATATGGAGATGAGTTAGATTTAGAGTTGGAGTTGCACATCTTAATTTTTTTGAACATCTCTCTCTTTGTACGTTTGTGATTGCATACTTCCAATTCCATCTACGAAATAAAAGGACACGTGTATTTACTCTTATTTTAATGATTGCTCCTTCATTTAGCACGAGGCAAATGTATTGTAGTTGAAGATTGAATATAATCAAAGTTGAACTACAATTACCCAGATACAAAGCATATTTACATATACACGTGTGATAATCCTTACCCTTTCCTCTACTTGGTAGCTACACCAGCACCAGCACCAGCACCAGCACCAGCTTCTTCAATACTTGGCTTAAAAAATTTACTGGTGACCCCAAGGATCTGATGGTGTGCATTATAGCAATAATTAGTATACAAATAAATTGACATATTTTTACAAATTAGGTGCCAGCAATACTTGAAATAGGAGTGGTAAATGAATGGGTTGAGTTGGAAATGGGCCGGTCATCTTCTAAAGGTAAAAATTAGACCAGTCAAAAATGGGTCGACCCTATATTTCCAAATTTAAGACAGCAGAATCACGCACCATAATAATCAGAAATCATGGTTTCGAACATACACAATTCGAATAATAAAGTAAAAAAGTTTAAACCAAATAATCCAAACTGTATATAAAAAATTTAAGCTATTACATAGGGAAACAATTTTTGACATGTCGTTCAAGTATTTATATACACTAGGAAAGTGCACGTACGTTGTACGTGTCTAGTTAATTTTATTGATATTTTTTGTAAATTAGAGTAAAATTAATTTTATTATGTCATAAAATAAAGTAAATTCACCCGTTTGTACCTATTTCATTCATTAGTTTAATTCATTTTTCTCCGATTTAACCGATTTTATTCATTTGTTACCGTTTTACCCATTTTTTATCGATTATAACTTATTTTCATTGTTTTTCCATTGTTTTTCTATTGATTTCATTACTTTCACCTGCTTTTCACTATTTTTGTCATTTTATTGGTTTCATATTTTTTTCACGAATTTTCATCGATTTCAGGGGTTTTTTTTTTTTTTTTTTTTAATCATTTTCAACCAAATTTCCATTGATTTCACATGTTTCAATGATTATATTTTATCTAATTCAATTTCACAATTTTCCACGAATTTCACCCGTTTTTTCACGAAAAGAATTACATAGAGGTTATGCTTGTCTTGAAATTATTGAATATTCTTCATATTTTATATTCTAGTCAAAGTAAAATTACATAATTATCTAAGTTATAAGTAATTTTATTCTTTCATATATAGTAAGATGGTGATTCAATTTAAATTTTTTTTTGTAACATAACGATATTTAAGAGAATTTCATTTTAAATATTTATATTTAGAGTGTTTATGACTTATGTTGTACTAAATCTTTAAATTAACATTTTCTTAAATAAATATTGATGCTAAAATATAATCATTTTTATATCTTTTTAGGGGTTATTTAAAATAATAGTGTTTTCTTAAGATTAAAATTACAAAAATTCATGTAAAAGAGAATTTATAAATTTTAGGAGTTTATATAGGAGATAAATATAATAAGACTTCATGTCTAAATATACCTCTTAGATTTCTCTTATTCTTTTATATTTTATATATTTATTATTTAATTAAGTATCACTTTACATTTTTAATAGGGGTATTTTAGTCTTCACAAAAATGTTAAGAAATATTCATGCTTTTATAATAGTAATATAATATAATATAATAGATAAATAAATATTGATGCTAAAATATAATCATTTTTATATCTTTTTAGGGGTTATTTAAAATAATAGTGTTTTCTTAAGATTAAAATTACAAAAATTCATGTAAAAGAGAATTTATAAATTTTAGGAGTTTATATAGGAGATAAATATAATAAGACTTCATGTCTAAATATACCTCTTAGATTTCTCTTATTCTTTTATATTTTATATATTTATTATTTAATTAAGTATCACTTTACATTTTTAATAGGGGTATTTTAGTCTTCACAAAAATGTTAAGAAATATTCATGTTTTTATAATAGTATAATATAATATAATATAATATAATAAAATATAATATAATATAATATAATATAATAGATAGATAGATTTAAAGACTAGAATATTATTATAATTTACATTAATTCAGAAATACTAGGCCAAAAACAGGTCAAGTTAGGTTGGGTCAGAAAAAAAAATTATTTCAGCGATTTGCTACTAAAATACTTTATCTAATCGTATTTTATATACTTGACCTACTTTTAATGCATTCAAATCCATTCTTGACCCGCGTAAATATGTCAACTTTGCCCAGCCCCACTCAAGAAAGAGCGAAATGAAGTTAGGATTCGGTAAGTATTGGTGCGGGTTTGACCAACCCATAGATTATGAACCATATTGACACTCATAAGTTGAATTATGTTCCAATAATCTTATAAGGATTTCACAAACAAAGTTTGTGAAACAGGATGCAGCTCAACTCCAGAAAACTTATGAGACTAGATAGTCCTCCAATGTGGGATATAATTTGCCACCTAACATATCAATATTATCAATAATCTCAGCAGGCATTTCCCAAAAAAAAAAAAAAATCCTAGTACAAATCATCCAACCAAGTTTACCAATAATCTGAAGCCACTATTAAGCAATTAATTCAGCACAAAATATACAATACTGTCACATAAGTACCTGCTTTCGTTCACCATGGAGCTCCAGCAAGGTGCTGGAAATCAAAGTTAAGCTTCTCGTTTCTCAAGTTAAGAACCTCGTCTTCTGCATCTAAACTTCCAATCAATGCTGTAGCATTCAAAGTTGTGGCCTCAAGGTTTCTGATCCCTTCTTTAGCTAAAGCTCTTTTGATCTTTGATTCAACAATAGTTTGTGATTCACTTGAAATAATGGTTAAGTTATGTAGCCTAGCACGTAAAAATCCAACCTCCATACCTAGGTCTTCAAAAGCTTTTAGAGTTTTTTCCCAACATTCCAATTGATGCGGTGATGTGTTAAGGTTTGCGGTTCTTATTGCATTAGCAATATCGATAGTTTCAGAAATTATTGCAATAGTTAGATTTTTGCTAAGGCTCTTAATAAGATGGTCATGGAGAAACTTTTTTTGACTGCAGCAGAGCTCGTAATATTTTGATCTAATATGTGTTGGTATTTCCGAGTCAAGAATTATACCATTTACTTGAATTCGGAAATTTTCAAGACCCCTAATGTCTTTGAAATAGATGAGAGATTCCGAGTATCTGATGCCCCCAAAATAATCACTATCATTGCTAGATTCTGTGGTAGGCTTACTCTCAGATACTAATCTTGCCTTCTTTTTCACTTGATGTGTATCTACGGCAGGAGTATTTGGATATTTCTGAGCTTGGTTTTCACCAATATGTGCATTTTCTTCCGTTTTCTCTGCTGAAATATTTCCACAATTTGTTTCATTGACAATGTGAAAACAATAATATAAAAGCTAGATTTGATTCTTGGGTTTTAGTGAGTAAAACACTAAGTATTTCTTCATCACAAAATTAGAACATAGGGCTTTGCCTAATTTGTTTAAATTCATTTTCTAATCATTTACTCACTGAATCCAAGAACCAAACAGAGCCTTTATTAAGAGGAAACCTGACTTACCAGTATCATTTGTTTTATTATTTTGAAAACCAAAAGTTTGACAACCACTAGCCCCATCATTCTCATTGAAGTTGCTTGCTCTCACAATGTATACCTTAAGAAAACCAAACAGGAAGCCATCAAAGACCCAATTGCGAAAATCATAGTTCTTCAACGTACAAAATATCAAACGAAGCCGTTAAGATTGACAGACAAGAAAGAGATGTGAAGTTAAGAGTGAAAAAGTTCCAGATTTCAAGTTTTCCAGTTTAGAAAAAACTGTATTTTGTCAAAAAAAAACAATTGGCAAATCAGGTATAAAGCAACCTCATGAGCACTGAGTTATATTGCTTGTTACATTTATGTCGACATATGTACTTAAACATAGAAAATCAAATATTCATCCAATATGACAATCAACAAGTTACCTTAAACTTGCAAGGCTCAATCAGGTGGAAGACTAAGGCATCTCCCTCGAGCAAATTGTGTGCAATGGAGAAACCTCTCCAACCCCCACTGAGTCTATTTTTTTGCACCGAGTACTTTGTACTGAATTCTTGCTCATTTTCATCCACCAAAATAACACTGTCATTATGGATTGGCAAATGTGCATCACAAAACTTCTTTGGTAAACCCTGTTATGAAAGAGAATACTTATACAAAATGATGCATAAGTCTTAATAGTAGTTAATTATTTAGCAGAAAATTTCAACTTACCAAATAAAATTTACCGGATAGATGAGATTTACGCAATTGTTTAAAAAAGCTAGGGTAATGGGGCGAAGTATTTGCTTGGATATCTTGTGCTCGCTCCAGGGCAAGGGAATTAACATCCATACAACTCTGAGGATCACCAGATGTGTTGGCCTTAGCCTCGTTGCTATAAAAGTAGATAAAAATCACCATAAGAAAACACATATGGTTGATAGGAGAACATCATATGACTTTGTTTTGGGCCATATATTCGAACATAAAACCATCCTATATAAAATATATTAGCAAGAAAGATGCCATAATTTTTTTCATGTTATACCGACTGATATGGAAATTAAATGTTACAAGCATGCCAAGGCATCAATTAAGATTACTTTCCAAACACATGATAATTACATGGTTCAGCAGTTGTTAAGCTCAGAATTGATAATCATATCTAGTATCTGGTCAAAAAGGTATCGAGATAATAAAAGTGTAACAATCTTATTTAGCTCAAGTCCCTTTAGAAGAAAATCGAGACAAACTGCAAACCATTAGGGCGAAAATAATCAACAAAATCACTGACTTAATTCGTTGGACAAAACAGACCAACTTTTAACATCAAATAGTAAATTAAAATTGAACATCATATATTTCTTATGTCACCAGAACAACCTCAGTTAACTTCAAAACCACCACCAACCTCTAATAAAACCGTCATCTACAACACAAACAACTCCATTTATGAAAAGCTCCACACACACACACACACACACACACACACACACAGAAAGGAATAGCTATAGACCTAGGGAGAAGAAGAACCAGCATTTCGTTTTGAGGAGCTGAAATCATACAATTGAGAGCTTTTCCTCTCTTTTTCTCCAACCTTCCACAAGTATAAAGCTCGATCATCAGGGTCGAGCGTCTGGTTTGTAAAAGGGGCTTTGAAAGGCGATGTACGTCGTCGTATTGGAAAATTATAACCAAATAGAGGAACGGATCTGTCGCAGCAAAATACAGTACAATCTACAATGATGCAATGTGTAAGTGCAGGTAAAATGCACAAGAAATAAAAATTACTACTACATTTTTAGAAAATACGAAATTCCAGAAGTACCCTTGTGGGGGGAAGAAGACAAAGAATGTACAGTAAACAACTCAATTAATCAATTGGTCACCAGCTCTAATTTTCGGACCGACTATTGACCATTCTCTAATTAAGGGTGAGTTTGACCGATATGAGAAGCAATTATAGGAGAATTAATTTTAGTATAATTAATTTTGATAATAATTGATTATAATAAAAATTAATTATAGAATAATTGTTTTTGTATAATAGCTTTTGCAAAAGTAACACTTTAGTAGCTTCTAAAATATGTTGATTTTTTGCTTCTCGATATCCCAAAAGTGATTATGATCTTGGGGGCCAAACACCATGAAAATCACGATTGAACAGAAGTTATTTTTATAATCGGGGCCAAACACTTCAAAAATCACAATAGAGATATATAAGTGATTTTAAGAGCTCCAACCACTGGGCCAAACTCACCCTAAATCGTTTTAGTATTGGTGTTGCATTAGTAATCGTTCTCTAATAATGAAAACCGAATAATTCTTTTGTCACAAAATTTGTTACACACATGATTTCATGATCAAAATTTGTTTTTATTGAATGTTTCGATCATGCAAATCATGAAATATTTTTAAAAAAAAATTCAAAAATATTTTGAATACACCAAGAAAATTTGTGAAGAAAATGTTGAATTAAGAAATATAAGACATTTTTAAGGGCAAATTGTTTGCGTATAATTTTGGCCCTGTTATGCCTTGACGCCATCGAGGTGTTTTTGGCATCGAGTGCCATGGCATCAAAGAAACTGTTTGCGTATCAACTTAGCGTCGAGGAACACCTCGACGACATCGAGCAACCCTTGGCATCAAGAAGTGCCAAAATATTGTTTATAATAAAACTGACATCAAGGGATGCTTGGCATCGAGGGATTGACATCGAGGTATGCCTGGCATCAAGGTGTGCCAAAATATTGTTTGCTGTGGACCTGTCAGTGAATCCCTCGACGAGCCAATAGCTCGACGGGAAATGCCTCGATATGATACGAAAAAAGTGCGGGCGTGCCAATGTTTGTGCGTGCAAACATAACGATTCGAAATTAGACATGTTGATATCGGTAAATAAATAATGGGAGTGTCCTGATGAAGACATATTGATATCAATAATGGGTTGTCTTGATAAGGCTGACTTCTAAACGATTGCGACAGAGTAGGCAAACACTACCCTTAGTTCTTTTCTATGCCTGCCTGGCCGCAGGACTTAAACAATTTATGAAAATCTCTCTTGAAATGCCATATTTTTATAGCCAATCGATGGCCTGTTTATCATATCAGTGGATTTATAAATCAGTAAACAGGTCGACGATCAATCAGTTTTACACAATCACCTTGACAGAAAACAAAGGCTTGACAGAAACGGCGTATCAATGGAAATCAGTCGACGTAAAGCATATTTAAGTAAATGAAACGAAATACACGAACTAAATCACTTCCATTAATAATAAAAGAAAATTAGTACGTTTCCCGATGTACAAACATTACAAAAATATGCAAAACGGTAAAATTCTCCTTTCTTGGCAAGGTCTGCCAAACGAGCTGATAAGTCTATTAAGTTCTGAAAAATGACTCCTTGATCGGCAGGGAACCCGCCGATGAGTTGATAAAACATGACAGTGCTTTATATTGACAGAAAGTAACATTGACGACGGAGAACCACCGTCAATGGTTCGCCCAACCTTGATGGATAACCACCAATCGGGCTCCTGATCAGCGGGTGGCCACTGACCAAGGCATCGACGAAGCAGATGGCTACTTAGCCGATAGCCGTCAAGCAGATGGCTACTTG
The DNA here is from genome assembly GCA_003313485.2 of Penstemon barbatus. Lineage (NCBI taxonomy): Eukaryota > Viridiplantae > Streptophyta > Magnoliopsida > Lamiales > Plantaginaceae > Penstemon > Penstemon barbatus. The sequence continues at coordinate 85,344,712 of CM064884.1, read as the reverse complement.
ACGACGAGCTCATCAAGCAGATGGCTACTCAATGAGTTTGTCATATAAATACGTGGGCACTTACATGACAGTTAACAGCGAGCTACTTGCTGATATGAGTGGTTTCGCTCGAGGCAGTGTCAGCTGACGGCGGAAGACGGCGGCGGCGGCGGCGGCGGCTTACTGTGAGCGGCGGCGGCGGCGGCGGCAGGCCTTCAGGCTGTCAGGGATCACTGGTGGCTGAGGAGGGACAGACTGATATCGAGGAGTTGGCGGGCTGATAACTCGACAGAAAATAGATTGTGATCTGCTTGCTATCAAGGTTTCGCTCGAGACAGCGTCTGGACAGCGGAAGCAGCGGCGGCGGCGGCTTAATGTCGGCGGCGGCGGCAGACTATTTTTAGTGGCGGCGGCGGCAGACTATTTTTAGTGGCGGCGGCGGCGGACCTTGGGCGGCGGCGGCGGCAAGACTTCAGGCTGTCGAGGGTGGCTGGTGGCTGAGGAGTGACAGTTGATATCAAGGGATTGACAATTGTTTGCTGAAAAAGAAGCAGCAAGGTGCTGGACTTCCGGTGAGGCGTTGAGCCGATCAGTGTTAGACTGAAAAGTTGTTGATTGATTGTGTGTGTGTTCTGCGCGACTGACAGTATCAAGGTATTTATAGTTGCTGGACCTGGAGTGCTGATGGCCAGAAACTGATGCCTTGATGGCCGAAAATTGATCCCCTGATGGCCAAAAACTGTTTCCTTGATGGCCACTCTTCCACTACTTCCACTTCCTTTAATTTCTCCACTACCTCCACTACCTTAATGGTGGTTTTCTCTTTGTTCTTGCTGAAAATTAAGGTTAATGGTGGTTGGAGAAGAAGAAACGTGTCTTTTAATTTGAATTTTAATTAATGATAACCAACTAGAGATAATTAGGGAAGTTGTTATTAAAACCAACTAATATGGCTTATCCCTATCTTTTATTAATTATCTCTAATTAATCATTAATTAAAAAACCATCAATGGGCCAAAAAAGAGTAGTGGCCGATCTGGGTCAGGTTTTGGTCGACTTGGGTCGATCGGGCCATGATGGGTCGAACTATGTTGGCTTATATTTAATTAATTACTCAATTAAATAACTAATGGCCTTTATTTGTCAAATGGGCCGATTATTAAGACTTGGCCCAATTAATTAATTAATCCATAATCTTCTTTAGCCAAAATTAACCATTAAGTGGGTTGAGCCCGTTAGCCATTATTTGGCTTTAATTATTAATTAATTAACTTTGGCTTATGAATTAATTAACTTAATCAATCAATTAATACATATATGGCCCAAACGTTAATTAATTGCGAAATTGGATCGAATTTTGAAATTGGGCTCGTGGCCAAATTATTGTCTCGATTGGATCCACTTCCGGGTCAAATTGGGTCCGATCCGGTCCGACCCATTTTGGAGTGACTTGGTTCGGCCCTATTGCCATTTTTGGCTTGTCATCGAGCCGTCATTCCTCGATTAATCGAGGGTGATTTTTTGGGTACAAACAATGCCCCCCGTAAGTCGTATTCAATGTAATTAATTTAAAAATTAATTTAAAAATTAATTTAATCGAATTAGACTTAGATTAAAGTTTTTCTCTCTCTTTTAAAGATGAGAAATTGGGACAATGTTTCATTTAAAAACCAATTATCGGCTTTATGAAACCAGAACTCTCAGTAGATGATAGACCATATTACAATGGCCTTGATGATGGCGGATCTCTCGATGTCAGCCAAGTATGGACCTCTTCGATATCAAAATACTATGTATCTCTTTGATATCAGGACATCTCTTGATACTAGCGCGTCGATATCAGTTGGCCTCTCGATATTGAATGAACTCGATATAAGATACCATATAGTAATATATCGGGGACTTAGCAGTCAGCCAAAATTCTGGCAGCTAACCAAGTTCACTTTTTCAAGTGATTAATGCAATGGCCTGATGGCCAACGACTCCCTTTATTTTCTGTTGCTTCGATTGGTAAAATGGCCTGATGGCCATTAACTAGTTTTCCTTTTCCTTAGTGGAATTTGTTTTGGCTTGACTTATCTTGTGCTTTTCTCGAAAATCGAAACCAAATATAACCAAGTACCCAAAAATCGAAGCCATGAATATCAAAACTCAAACAACTTTGCCGGGAAAAACACAACTTTACTGTCAACAAGACTTAATTAAAATCAAATCAACCCAAGTTATTTAGCCGAAATGCCTTGATGTAAAAACTTGAAAATCGGGGAAACAAAAATTTAAATTAAAACGGAAGTATTTGAACAAAACTTGAAAATAAATGCAACTACTAGTATTAGTTTAAAAACTTAGTCTAACGAAAAGGAAAGGGAAATAAAAACAATACTAAAAATAAACCTAACCTATACTTACAAAGGGATCGGCGCACTAAAGTACTCTTGGCGCCGCTCGATCTCCAGCTCCAAAGCTCGTTGATGTTCTAGGCACATCGACTCCCAAAGGGTTGGCCTGAACTTTTTCAAGTACCTTCCATTGATGGGGTCTCGACAGAGATTCCCATCTGGCTTTTTCAAGATGTAGCCCCCTCCTCGGGTTATCGAGTAAACTTCATATGGTCCTTGCCACGTCGCGCTCCATTTACCATACTTTTTCTCGCGCTGATGCAGTGGCAAAACAGTTCTCCAGACCATGTCCCCGACTTCGAAGTGTTTCCTGCGTATCTTTTTATCGTAGCATCGGGCAACTAGCCTTTTTTGTGCCTCGATTTTGTCTAACGCGGCCACCCTGATCTCGTCGAGCTCATCGAGCTGCTGGAACATATTTTCAGTATACTCTTCGGGCGTCAGCTCGTTTTGCTGCATCACCCGCAGAGATCGGACGTTGATCTCCATCGGTAGAACGGCTTCCTGTCCGTAAGTTAGCTTATACGGGGTGGTGCCTGTACTTGTCCGTTTGCTCGTCCGATAAGCCCACAATGCCTCTGACAGCATCAAGTGCCAAGCTCTTGGGTTCTCCTCGATCATTTTCGAGATAATGTCCTTAAGGACTCGATTGGAAGCTTCCGCTTGGCCATTCCCTTGTGCATAATACGGTGTTGAATGGATCAATTCAAAACCCATTGATCTGGCAAACTCCTTGATCTCTTGTCCGACGAACATCAGTCCCCTGTCAGTGACAATAGTCTGCGGCAGGCCAAACCTGTGAATGATTAAGTCCTTGATGAACTTCATCACCTCGGCCTGATTGGCCTGTTTGAGTGGTTTGGCCTCTACCCACTTAGTAAAATAATCTGTGGCCACAATAATGTATCGATGATGTTTGGAAGACGAGGGATGGATCTCCCCGATGATATCGATGGCCCAGCATCTGAAAGGCCATGGCTTGATTATCATGTTCATTTCCTCGACGGGCATCCTTTGGACAACCCCGAAGCGTTGGCATTTCTCACAACCCCTTGCCAATTGAATACAGTCTCCCACCATCTTTGGCCAGTAATAGCCATATCGGCGCAGCAGCCATGCTAACTTGTGACCATTTTGATGGGCTCCACAAATTCCTTCATGAGCCTCCATCATAATCCTCATGGCCTCTTGTTGATCGACGCATAACAGGAGCACGTCGTCATGGCTTTTTCTGAACAGTTGATCGCCTATCAAGACATAATTGACTGCTCTGAGCCTCGTCTGTCGAGATGCTCGGTCCGACGGATCAGCCATATATTTTCTGATCGGCTCTCTCCAGTCATCAGGGTCCTGAAACACACTCAAAACAGTCAGGACGTTGTCTCGATACATAAATGAAGGACAGTGTCGTCTCCTGACGATGTAGAGGGATTCCTCGATGTCATCAGGGAGTTCAACACCAGTCGCCAGTTGGGCCAAACTGTTGGCCTCGCTGTTGTTTCCCCTCGTCACATGGTAACATGTAACGTCAACAAACTCCGACAACAAAGACATCGCAGTTAAATAATACTTGTCAAGTGTTGGGTTTCGGCATTTGTAAGTACCTTGTATTTGCCTGATAACCAACTGCGAGTCCCCGACGATGATGACAGACTTGCTGTCGAGCTCTCTAAGCATTTCCAGACCAATTATCAAGGCTTCGTATTCGGCCTGATTGTTAGTACATTCAAAATCAAATTGAATTGATAACTTAGTTTTTACGTTTGACGGGGAAATCAAGACTATACCTGCTCCAGACAGCCTGTCGGTTCTAGACCCATCGAAGGACAGCGTCCATGGCCTGATCTCTACTGTCATCGAGTCCAGTTCCTTGAGAACGGCTTGATCGACATCGAGACATGGATGGTCAACCAAAAAATCAGCCAATACTTGGCCTTTGACTGCTTTTTGCGGTACGTACTGTAATTGATACTCCATCAGTTGGATGGCCCATCGACCGATCCTTCCCCTCATTACAGGCTTAGCTATCATGTACTTTATCACATCAATACCAGAAATAACTAATACTTTTACAGGCAACATATAATGACGTAATTTCTTGCAAGAGAAAAACAGCGCAAGGCATACCTTTTCTATCGGGGAGTACCTCTGTTCTGTTTCTGTCAAGTGCCTGCTCAAATAATAGATAGCTCGTTCGAATCCGTTTTCATCGTCCTGTGCCAGAAATCCGCCGACGGTGTCTTCCGTGGCAGATATATATAACTTCAAGGGTTTCCCCTTGACGGGCGGCATCATTACAGGCGGCGTTGTCAGCTTATCTTTGATATCCTGAAACGCCTGCTCATGCTCCGTTTGCCAGCAGAGCTCTTCTTTGTCCTTCAGCTTTAACAAAGGCGAGAAGACCTTCGTTTTTCCAGCCAAGTTAGAGATGAACCTCCGTAAAAAGTTAACCTTGCCAAGAAACTGCTGTAATTCCTTTTTCGTCGACGGAGGTCTGGCTGTTAGGATAGCTTTGGACTTGTTTTTATCGATCTCAATCCCCTTGCGGTGTACTAGAAAGCCAAGAAAATTGGCTGACGCCACTGCGAAAACACATTTTAAGGGGTTGAGTTTCAACTTATGTTTTCTCATTTTGGCAAATGACTTCGCCAAATGTATCAAATGTTCATCATAACTAGCCGATTTAATAATAATGTCATCGATGTAAATTTTTACAAAGTCATCGATGTACTCACTGAAAATGCAGTTCATGGCTCGCTGATAAGTTGCTCCGGCGTTTTTGAGTCCGAATGGCATCACTTTCCATTGGAAGGTGCCTATTCCGCCGGGACATTGAAAGGCCAGTTTTGGCACGTCGTCAACTGCCACAAAAATCTGATTGTAACCTGCACTTCCGTCAACGGCTGTCAGGAACATATTGCCAGCGGCAGCATCGATTAGCATGTCCGCCATTGGCATCGGATACTCGTCTTTGGGAGATGCAAGATTTAGGTCCCTGAAATCAATGCATATCCTTATTTTCCCGTTCTTTTTCATTACGGGGACTACGTTCGCTACCCACTCCGGATATCGGGCCACCTCGATAAAACTGGCCTTTAACAGCTTCTCGATTTCCTCCCTGATCAGTCTGCAGACCTCGACAGACATCCTTCGCAGGGGCTGTTTACGGGGTAGGTACCCTTCAAGTATCGGAATACGATGTTCTACCAACTCCCTGCTTAACCCAGGCATCTCGTCGTAGTTCCAGGCAAAACAGTCCTTGTACTCCGTCAATACTTGGATCAATCGATCCTTCTGGCCATCATCAAGCAATGCGCTGATGTAAGTTGGCCTATGATCTTCCTCGCTGCCTAACTCAACCTCGATAACAGGATCCTGTACTTGGATCTTGATGTCGTCAAGCTTGGCTGGCGCCGTTGCTAATTCTTCTAACTGAATTTCATCGCCGACCGACGGTGGCGTTTCTTCCTCGAAGATGAGATCACCTGTATAGCATTCGGCCACATAGGCCCGAAATCTCCTGATCAAATCGGCACATGCTTCCTGCTGCGGCCCGATAACAACAATCTCATCAATTTCCAGTCTGTCGGCCTCGTAGGCCGATGGTTTTTCGTCATCAGGACAATTCATTAATCCTGACAGTGCTCTCCTTGCGGCCCTGACTCCTTGACGTTGCAAGGCCGACTTAGTTCCTTGGCTAAACAAGCCATTTCCAATTGCGTCAACTTCTTGCTTGAAGTGACTTCCTTCGGTCGCCCGTATTTGTCCTGCCCGATAAATCGATAAGGACCTACATCATCTCGATAATATGCTGCCTCGACAGCGTTGACCTTGGCGGTGAATGGCCTGTTGTCGGCCATAATAATCTCAGGTTCGGGGGAGTCTCCCCAGATTAACAAACATTGATGAAGAGAGGACGGTACACAAAGGGCTGAGTGAATCCAGTCCCTTCCCAACAATGCATTGTAAGAGGTGGCAGCATCTACCACGAAAAATGCAATTTTCAAGCTGGTCTTTCCGATCTTCACCTCGACAGGCAAAATTCCTAGTGTATCAGCCTTTCCCCCTGTAAAGTTGCTGACAATTACTTTTGTCTCCAGCAGGTCCTCGCTGACTTTGCCCAGCTTGTACATCGTCGATGAAGGCATTACATTGACGGCTGCCCCATTATCGACCAACATCCTGTCAATGGGTTTTCCGTCGATATGCCCTGATACATACAATGGCCTGATATGCCTGGCCATAAAAGATGGTGGCTTTTGGAATATTGTCTCGATTTTTCTGTCCCAATCGGTCTCTTTTTCGTCGTCAACCGATAACAGTTCTAAGTCCTCTGCCATTTGTACTACTGGCATACCCTCATCCCAAAAACCGTCAGTGGAATACCCCAACTCCTCGTTGACGAATTCAACAAGTTCTGAATCGATGGCATTGCATTCCATCATCGTCGAGCCGTCTGTCGGCTGACTAACGGTAGCATCTTCCACTGTTTTTGTTCCTTCCTCGACGGCCTGTTTCTCGGCCTCTCGCTTCTCAGTTTTCTGTTTCTCAACTTCCTGGCCAGATTTGGCCTCGACGGCTTGTCCAGACTTGGCCTCGCTCTCCTTATTGCCCCTATCATCGAAGATCTCGGCAAATTTTGCCTCGAGATCATTTCCATCTTCTTTGTCGGACAATAAGTCGTCTTCCGCCATTATCTTTTCTATATCGATTGTACCAAATTGGGCTTTCCCCGGAGTCCACTTGGAAGTGTCGATCTGCATCGAGGTCTTGGCCTTACTGTCGACCCCTTGGCCAGATTTGGCCTCTTTCATTGCCTGTTTCAGTTTCTGTTCCCCTGACGGTGAAGGTTTCTTTGCTGATTCCTCCTTCATCGGGGCTTTCCCCTTAGCAATTTCCAGTCCTTTCCGTTGACGTAAGAAACGCCTATATTGAGTTCGGGTCATTTGGTCAACCTTTCGGTCGCCAGGGAACTTCGGGTGCCTGACAGGAACCCATCGATCCACCGGTGTGTCGGCGGGAGTATGAACAGTCCGCGGCCTCGATGAGCCTGGCGGAGTAGTCTTTGGTGACGGACCATGTGTCCTGTCTCTACGACTGGCGGTTGATCTGACCTGCCTGACTGGTGTCTTGTCAAGGGATCTCTCCCTGATTCTGCTGTTTCGGTTAGTACCTTCCTGATGCCGTCGAGGCATCATGGTTTTAGCCTGTTCCCGGCGTTGTTCCGCCGATGATGTTGCGCGTTCAGTATTTTCCATCGGAGTTGGGACCGGGTGCGGCCCCATGGGTCGAGGTGGTGGCGGTGGTGGCATCGCCTGCGGCTGCGGCGCTGTTTGGGGGTTTGCCTGCGGTTGCGGCATCACCTGATAAGGATACCCTGACGGCATTACATTTGGCCAAGGCATGTATGGGCCATATATCGCCGGGTTGATGAACAGCGGGACTGTCGCCAATTCGTTTTGGCACCTCGCACACAGTCCCATTTGTTTGTTTCTCATGTCATACTCCGGATCATCATCTGAATACAGTTTCTCGCCTGTCGGTAATTCCGTGATTGTTATGACATTTATCCCTACTTCATTTTGTTGGAATGGGTTGGTGTCAACCGTCATCGGTTTCGTGATCTTCCAATCCGGGGCAAACTTCAAGATGCCCTTGTCAAGGTGGTCCTGCACCATCCACCTGAACACTAGACACTCGTTCGTTGCGTGAGTCCAAACATCATGGTACTTGCAATACATTTTACCTGATATTTTCACTGATGGTGGAATCACGTGGTCTCCTTTGAGGCGAAGAATCTTGTCGGCCAACAATTGATCAAATATGGCCTCTGTTTTCGAGACATCGAAAGAGTATCGTCTTTCTCTATCAGTTTTATATTCAGCGTCTCGTCGCACCAAATTATTTGGCACCTTGATAGTAGGTTGAGGTTCTTTCGGCTTGGCGAGAGCCGTACAGACGGTGTTCTTAGGGCAGACCACTTCTGCCAGCCCTATCTATATACCCTGTTGCTCAATCGGTCTGCTGACCTGATTGATCTGCTCCTCACTAGAGTCGGCCATCCCCACTTGATAGTAATTTCCTCTGGGCTGTCGGCCGTTCTCGTCTCTCAATACTCGTTCATAACGGACCGCGTGATCGGTCAGTTCAAACAAGTCCTCGTGGTATTGTGCCATCATGATCTTTCGTAACTCGAAATGCATGCCATGGATGGCAATTTTGATGCATTCCTTTTCCGGCAGCGGGATGGCGCAGAATCCTCTGGCCCTAATAAACTTCTTCATGTATTCCTCGACAGTCTGTCCTGTCAGCTGCCTCATGTTCGACAGCTCGATGACGGACACCTCGAGTGGGGCCTGATAGTGGTTCATCACGAATATTTTTTCCATGGATGGCCAGTCGGGGACCGATCCAGGCTTCAAGTTGGCGTACCAGTGGAACGCCATTCCCGTCAAGGAGTTAGGAAACAGTTTCAATTTTAACTCATTTGTCATGTTGCCACATTCTAGAGAGAATCGAGCCAGATGCTCTGTGGCAGACTGTGATCCCTCGCCTGAAAACAGTGTGAAATTCGGCGGTCTGTAGTTCAACGGGAACGGGATCTGATCGATATATTCTCGGTGAGGTTTATTATACCTTGCTGCCTTGTTTCCCTGCCTCCTGACGAACATTTCTTCAGCTTGGTTCACTGTCAAGAGGTCTTCTGGACCCTCTACTGCTCGATGAGCAGTCCTGTCATAAGCCATTGAGTTGGCTTGATATCCTTCCTGGCCGTATCCGACGGCCTCAAATCGGTCCTCTTCGGACCTGCCCCCCGAGTCTTGACGGGTGTTCCTTGCTTTGGAAGTGCTTCCTTTGTTTCTTTCCTGGACATGGGATTGTCCGTTGCCCTGTCTGCAAGGCGTCTCGTCTCTTGACGAACTTCCCCCGGTATGGATTGCGGGGCCTTTTCCTTTGTCAACGGCAGCCTTTGGCGGCCCAGTCCAGGCCTGCGTTTGGATGCCATTGGCGAGCATGTTAATGCTTTCAGTGAGCGACGTCAACTTTGCCTCCAAGTGTATCAAGGCATTATTTACAGTGTGGCTGGCTTCTGTACTGGCCTGACTAGCAGCAGTGGCCGAGCCCAGCATATGTTCAAACTTGCTGACAATGTCAGACCATTCTCCTTGTTTGGTCTCTAGGTCCCTGGTAAAGTTGCGGACCTCTGTTGTCAGCTCTTCGATTCTGTCGGTCCCTTCCATAGTCAGTGGAACCGTTGATAAATTTTCCAAAGTATGCGTTAAGTCAGACTGTGTTCTTGTCAAGGTTGATCGGGTCCTTCGTGGTACCTGTGATGTCATCTGATGACAACAAAACAAACACCCACTTAGTATCGATTGATTGACCGTTTGGCAAAGAGATAATCAAGCTGTCAGCTAGCCAAAATTGGCTGATAATCGTTTTATGGCAACTCAATTAAAATACAGAATTACTTCCATGCCCCCCGAGCCATAAACTGCTTGGCTGGTGGGTTTTTCAATAAAGAGACTTTCAAGTCCCACTGGGCGTGCCAAAATATTGTTTGCGTAAAATTTTGGCTGAAAGTCTTTTTCGGCGGAAATATTACGGTGATTTTTGTATGAGAAATTTTCATGTCCCACTGGGCGTGCCAAAATATTGTTTGCGTATAATTTTGGCCCTGTTATGCCTTGACGCCATCGAGGTGTTTTTGGCATCGAGTGCCATGGCATCAAAGAAACTGTTTGCGTATCAACTTAGCGTCGAGGAACACCTCGACGACATCGAGCAACCCTTGGCATCAAGAAGTGCCAAAATATTGTTTATAATAAAACTGACATCAAGGGATGCTTGGCATCGAGGGATTGACATCGAGGTATGCCTGGCATCAAGGTGTGCCAAAATATTGTTTGCTGTGGACCTGTCAGTGAATCCCTCGACGAGCCAATAGCTCGACGGGAAATGCCTCGATATGATACGAAAAAAGTGCGGGCGTGCCAATGTTTGTGCGTGCAAACATAACGATTCGAAATTAGACATGTTGATATCGGTAAATAAATAATGGGAGTGTCCTGATGAAGACATATTGATATCAATAATGGGTTGTCTTGATAAGGCTGACTTCTAAACGATTGCGACAGAGTAGGCAAACACTACCCTTAGTTCTTTTCTATGCCTGCCTGGCCGCAGGACTTAAACAATTTATGAAAATCTCTCTTGAAATGCCATATTTTTATAGCCAATCGATGGCCTGTTTATCATATCAGTGGATTTATAAATCAGTAAACAGGTCGACGATCAATCAGTTTTACACAATCACCTTGACAGAAAACAAAGGCTTGACAGAAACGGCGTATCAATGGAAATCAGTCGACGTAAAGCATATTTAAGTAAATGAAACGAAATACACGAACTAAATCACTTCCATTAATAATAAAAGAAAATTAGTACGTTTCCCGATGTACAAACATTACAAAAATATGCAAAACGGTAAAATTCTCCTTTCTTGGCAAGGTCTGCCAAACGAGCTGATAAGTCTATTAAGTTCTGAAAAATGACTCCTTGATCGGCAGGGAACCCGCCGATGAGTTGATAAAACATGACAGTGCTTTATATTGACAGAAAGTAACATTGACGACGGAGAACCACCGTCAATGGTTCGCCCAACCTTGATGGATAACCACCAATCGGGCTCCTGATCAGCGGGTGGCCACTGACCAAGGCATCGACGAAGCAGATGGCTACTTAGCCGATAGCCGTCAAGCAGATGGCTACTTGACGACGAGCTCATCAAGCAGATGGCTACTCAATGAGTTTGTCATATAAATACGTGGGCACTTACATGACAGTTAACAGCGAGCTACTTGCTGATATGAGTGGTTTCGCTCGAGGCAGTGTCAGCTGACGGCGGAAGACGGCGGCGGCGGCGGCGGCGGCGGCGGCGGCAGGCCTTCAGGCTGTCAGGGATCACTGGTGGCTGAGGAGGGACAGACTGATATCGAGGAGTTGGCGGGCTGATAACTCGACAGAAAACAGATTGTGATCTGCTTGCTATCAAGGTTTCGCTCGAGACAGCGTCTGGACAGCGGAAGCAGCGGCGGCGGCGGCTTAATGTCGGCGGCGGCGGCAGACTATTTTTAGTGGCGGCGGCGGCGGACCTTGGGCGGCGGCGGCGGCAAGACTTCAGGCTGTCGAGGGTGGCTGGTGGCTGAGGAGTGACAGTTGATATCAAGGGATTGACAATTGTTTGCTGAAAAAGAAGCAGCAAGGTGCTGGACTTCCGGTGAGGCGTTGAGCCGATCAGTGTTAGACTGAAAAGTTGTTGATTGATTGTGTGTGTGTTCTGCGCGACTGATAGTATCAAGGTATTTATAGTTGCTGGACCTGGAGTGCTGATGGCCAGAAACTGATGCCTTGATGGCCGAAAATTGATCCCCTGATGGCCAAAAACTGTTTCCTTGATGGCCACTCTTCCACTACTTCCACTTCCTTTAATTTCTCCACTACCTCCACTACCTTAATGGTGGTTTTCTCTTTGTTCTTGCTGAAAATTAAGGTTAATGGTGGTTGGAGAAGAAGAAACGTGTCTTTTAATTTGAATTTTAATTAATGATAACCAACTAGAGATAATTAGGGAAGTTGTTATTAAAACCAACTAATATGGCTTATCCCTATCTTTTATTAATTATCTCTAATTAATCATTAATTAAAAAACCATCAATGGGCCAAAAAAGAGTAGTGGCCGATCTGGGTCAGGTTTTGGTCGACTTGGGTCGATCGGGCCATGATGGGTCGAACTATGTTGGCTTATATTTAATTAATTACTCAATTAAATAACTAATGGCCTTTATTTGTCAAATGGGCCGATTATTAAGACTTGGCCCAATTAATTAATTAATCCATAATCTTCTTTAGCCAAAATTAACCATTAAGTGGGTTGAGCCCGTTAGCCATTATTTGGCTTTAATTATTAATTAATTAACTTTGGCTTATGAATTAATTAACTTAATCAATCAATTAATACATATATGGCCCAAACGTTAATTAATTGCGAAATTGGATCGAATTTTGAAATTGGGCTCGTGGCCAAATTATTGTCTCGATTGGATCCACTTCCGGGTCAAATTGGGTCCGATCCGGTCCGACCCGTTTTGGAGTGACTTGGTTCGGCCCTATTGCCATTTTTGGCTTGTCATCGAGCCGTCATTCCTCGATTAATCGAGGGTGATTTTTTGGGTACAAACACAAATAAAGAGTTTTGAAACATTACATTGTTTCTGTTTATATCAATTCAAAATTTAAAACATTTCAATGACCTCCATGGAAAATATGAAAATTCTGTTACATATGATAAATAAGTTGTGACCCAAGCTTACTTTCTTTTATACCACATATGGGAACACCCAAACTTATTGAAGGAACAAAGTATTGAATGAGCCGAGTCTTATAACGTTTAAAAATAAGTGGCGAAAAAATTCGAATGCAGAATCTCCTTTCTAATTTGAGTTATGATACTATATTGTGATACTATATTGAATAACATACTAATATAAAAACTTAAGTTAATAAATATATGAATAATTTAAATTTATCACTCAACACAACACAAAGTTCATGATATTAATGATATCATTTCTTAATTTGAGTTATGATACTATTTAGTCGTTTTCAGACTATTTCCACTCTTACCATTGTATTTCCAGAGAACTATTATCCCTGCAATTGATCTAAAGCTTTTATTTCGTGATAAATTGTGTGCTTATAAATATGAAAAAAAAAAAAAAAAAAAAAAAACGAAATCCAATGTGCTTCAAAAAATTATCTTATTGTACGAAACTTTATGCAACTTCTTTTCTCTTGTTTAAGATGGGCATTATCAAATGCTTCCTCTAATTGTTTATTAATTGAAAAGAGAATTATCTGGAAATTTTGCACTTTTCTTTTTTAAAAAAAATAGTTGCAATCACATCCATAATTTTTTATAGTTAATGGCGCTTAGCATTTGAATATGAACACAATCCCCATTTCATTATAATCGAACTGTCAATTTCATACATTCCCCATTTACTAAGGCCAGATGGCCCAAAACTAACATACGAATTCCAATCACTGATTTTTTTTCCTCACAACTTTGTACATGCAATAGTAAGATATTGTTTTTGAACCATTTAGCAAACCCCTATTGTTTTGAAACCCTTGTGAAATTTTCACAAAATGGATAGCCTATGCACAACATAAATGTCCATCCAAGAAAATAAGAATGAGATTACCAACAAAAGGAGGCTAGCTTAGTTAGTCCACAAGCACCAGAGTGCAGAGTCAAGGAGCTATGTGCCACACATGGGCGGCGCTAAGTACTAAATATATGAGCTTGAAAGAGTTAGTTCCATGACAATGAGCCAAATGCCACATATGAGTGGAGCTAAGAGCGACATATATGAACTTGAAAGAGTCAAGTCCATGACGACAAGCTAAAAACCAATACAAAAGTTTACAAAAAATTCATTTTATATGCTAAATTCTTTCTAGAGTTGAGCTTGTGAATCTCCGCATTAACTCTGAGAACCTCAGTCTCATCGTAAAGTCTTTGTGTTGAATCTTTTAATTCCTGCAACTTTACTTTGAATACAACTATTTCATCTCCAGAATCTTCTTCTAACTCATCATTTTCACGACTCTTGGGGATCGAAGTATTTCTTGAATCAAGAACAAGGCAGGCAAATTGATCCAACCGTGCGTGGATCTGACCGATAATGATCTGAAAGCATTGAAAAGTTGTTGACCTCTTGTTCCAAAATGTGAAATCATGTGGAGAGGTAGTTAGCTTGAAACTTTGATGGCCTTTGCAACACTCATAGTCTCAAGAATAAGTCCTATGCCAATTCAGAACTAAATAGCCTTGAGACTGTTCCCATGAGGTACACTACTGCCTCGGTTTGGATTTGTTTTCGCTCACTATTTTTGGTATTTCGAGTTTTTTAAACTTCCATATTTTTAATAAAAAAGCGGTCCCACATGTTTTCAAAACAGGCTGAAATTAAAAAGTCATCTCAATATAGTTTCAAAATTTTAAATACTATAAAACTCTAATGGTCCTAAACCCATGTTCCGCAATACATTTTCAAACTGACAAAACCTATGTTGGTCAACAATCAACAGGTTTCTCGAAAATACTCACTATTATTCTCACTCAAAATCTCTAAAACCTTAAAACACATTAGCCAAAATACATCCAAACAAGGTCAGTAGGTACATCGGTTTCCAACGTCAAATCAAGAAACGATGGTAAAGAAAATGAAGATAAGTAAATTACTAGAGTAAAATCTTCTTATCTTCCCTTAGGATAGAGAAAGTAGATGAATATAATAGGTGTGTACCTTCTAAAGCCATGGCAAGATCATTACTGAAATTTTGCGTATGATTCGTTTCTAGCCTACTCTTGGAACTTCGGACCTTCTCGAAGTTCTCATGAGGCATCCCTTGAGAAAGAGGCCTCAAAAAATTTTCTACAACTAGTGGAATATCCCCATCGTCCTGCTTTAGGTGCTCTCCTTTTTAGCATGCAAATGTAACATTAGTGAAAATGTAGAGATAATCACTTCTAGTTTATGACATAAAGAGAAAAGAAAGAACTAGCTAACCATTGTTTACTAATTCTGCATGGGCTTGTAAGTGCAAAAGGCTTAGAGCCGCGTCCACTGCACCAAATCGATGTGCTCTCACAATATACACCTATCAAAACAAGAAGGCATAACCACTGAAATTATCGTTGAACAAAATCATTTGGAGTTGCGTGAAACTCTCGCCAATATCGGGTTCGGTCGGCCCCAAGATATTTATATGGCAAGTACGATATACTTGTTTTGTGGTTGACTAGTACTCCTAGAAGAGTGACCAATCATATGACAAGTGCAGTACACTTGGTTTATGACGGGATGAATTTGGCCAAAATCAGATGGCTACATTGATTTGCTACTATGATGACTATATACCGATCTTAACGAGAAAGCATAGACCGAGTTGAATAAAAATCATTTGGAGTTACGAGAAATTCTTGTCTAGACCGAGTTCAGCTGAACTCATAACATTTATGGCAAGTGTAGTACACTTGTTTTGTGGTTGGATAATACTCGTAGAATAATGACCAATCATATGACAAGTACATTATACTTGTTTTGTGGTTGAATGGATTTGGCAAGTTAGAATGTTAGTTCATCTTAGGATTTTCCTGAAGTAACAAATGACCTTCTAGACCATATCAAAGAAAGTTACCTTCATTTTGCAAGCTTCTATGAGATGAAAAACTAGTACATCTCCTTCTTCTAAGTTATGTGCAATAGAAAATCCACGCCATCCAGCACTAAGCCCCCTCCTGTCAGCTAGATATTTCGTATAGTATTCTTTTCGGCTCTCATCTACTAAAGTAACCTTTACATCACATGTTGGCAAATACAAGTCGCAGAATAACTTTGGAAGAGACTGTAATAAAAAATACATATTAAATATGCCCAACTTCAAACAACTTGAACTTTGAATAGTCACCATACATTACCAGCCAGAAACCGTGCGTGACATTTGAACGAATCATTGTCTTTACAAAGCTAGGGAACTGTGTATTTAGATTTTCTTGAACCTCTTGTGCTCGTTCCAAATCAGAAGATATGATTTCAACTTGACTGCGAAGATCACTCATCACTGCCCTTTTCCGTTTATAGCTTTGGAAGTATAACAGAAGCAGGGGCTCTAGGAAATAAATTAATCTCGCATTTTCAAATGATAATTGAAAAAAAAAAAAGGTTATACAAAGTTGAATGCTTACGTTCCTGTTTCATTGGGCTTCTCATGTAAATCCTGTTTAGCATAAAACATGTACTTGATTTACGTAAGGGATAGTAAATATCACAATAAAATCAAGCATATGTAAAGAATGACATACCTCAAGAACTTACAAATATAATCACAGAAATCCCACACAACGAAAAAAATTAGCAACTAGTAATCAGTCACTAAGGTACTTTTACTTTGATTTAAAAGAGTCCAACATTCATTTTAAAGATCGGTCATCCTTTTAATAGCTGCATCTACTCATCTATCAAACTGAGATATGCCTAATGGACAAACTATCTCCCTGTAGATATACATATATCTCGACATATATATGGAATTTTTTTTTTTTTTTATTATTATTATTATTTAATGTATATTTAATAGAGCCATTGTAGTGTTAACATAAAAATAAGTGTTTAAGAGGTTAAATAAGGTGGTTAACATCTTTTTTAATATGACAATGATATGATTTAGCTAAATAAAATTGAGTATAAGGTAAAATTCTTATTTCAAAGAATATCAAAGGAAGTTAAATTGGTATTAACCCTACAAACAGGTACTCCTATTCCTATATAATAAGATATGCATAAGTTTATTTTCCCCAGGTAAGAAGGGAACCCACGCAAAAATGAAATAACATGGATCAAAAACTCGATCACACATAAAGGCGAGGAGGTCATGGAAAACGCGTTTTCACAGTATCAAAATTAAATACTTTTTATAGAGACAGAGAGAAAATCTTACTCGATTAGGCGTATATGTTTCCTCGATTTCCATTAGTTCTTTCATTGTCTTCTTATATGGCTTTCTCCTCTTCCTCTGCACGAAATAAAATATAGCTCTTGTTAACAAAATAACAATATTTAAAGAAAAGGAAAAAACAAAAATCAATGAAACCTTGGAAATGGTAAGATTGGGATTACGTCCGAGATGATATGCTACAAGTCGATCTTTGCGTTTTTCCTCCATAATCTAAATTCGACTTTTCCAATTTATTGGGAAAAGGTGCCGATCTGATCAAGAAATTGCCGCGAAAAATGGTCTTAATTTCATGGAAAAGACATTGTTACTTGTAGGAGAGAGAGAGATAGAGAGAGGCGGTTTGATTTAATAGGATGGTGGTGCGTGCACCTTGACCTTTGCTACCGTTTAATTCAAAGTTGCTGATTCCGGATATGCAATTTCTTTTTTGAGCAATTACAAATTTATTGAATATTGCTTGTTATAGGAAAAAGTTTCAGTGCATCGGCTAAAGTATACAATAATTCTGAAATTTGATAATGACGCAAAGTATACACATGGATCAAAATTTCGGTTTAAATGTATGTTTTGGTCAGTCAAATATTGGAAACTTTTCGAGAATATTTGGAAATTTTTCGGGAACACTAAGGAAAATTTGTAAAAAAAGTTACTAAATTTAAAATAACAGAGTTTAAGACAAATAAATAGTTTCGGATATACATCTTGTTTTTGTTTCGCCTGATTCAAAAACGAAAACTTTTCGATGTTTTCGATGGAAAAGATGGAAATTTTGATCAATGAGTATACATTATTTTCTATTTTTAAGAAATAGTAGGTCTGTTTGTTTGGTGTTTGAGAAAGTAGCTTGATAGATTAGTGAAAGTCAAATAATATTGATTTGCGTAATGTTGTTTATTTCAATTTTAAGAGAGAGGGTTTGAAAAATAAAACAGGTTTATGTTTTTTTTTTTTTTTTGTAGGTGAATTTGGTTGTAGGTGTTAGATGTGTAAGACTTCATGAAGAATTATGTCTGTTGGGTGAGATATGTTACTTGGGCATGTCTAGGGGCAGTTCCACTTGTGGAAAACTGCCCACAATTTTAGCCCAAAATGAACTTGGAGAATATTTTATTATTATTTTTCAGACCTGCTAATCCGGTTACATTTAGCAGGTCACATTTTATCTTTTTACATATTTGTCCCTGCATATTAATAATACATAATAAAAACATAAAATCCCTAATATATAGTAAAAACATAAATTTTACTCATTGTATATACAAATTTATTTAACTAATTTGATTTTAGTAAAAACATAAATTTTACTTTTTGTATATACAAATTTCTTTAACTAATTTGATTTTATAAACAATATTAACAATCAAATAATACTTTAAAATTAAAAGAAATTCAAATAAAAAATTTATATAATGTATTAATTTATTTAATATTATTAAAACAATAATTATTAATATAATAAATAATTATAATTAAAAAAAAAACTGAACCCTAACCACCCCCCCCCCACCCACTCCACCCCACCCCACCCCACCCCGTAAAACCCTAACCCTAACTACCCCCAACCCCGGCGGGGCGGCGGCCTGGGATCTTCATCCCAGGCCGCTGGCGGGGCTTGGGACGGACGAACCCAGGCCACCACGGCCTGGGTTCTGCAAGTTGCAACCCAGGCCGTGGTGGCCTGGGTTCGTCCTTCCCAGGCCCCGCCGGCCTGGGAGGGGTCGATCCCAGGCCGCCGCTGGCCTGGGACGACGATCCCAGGCCGGCGGCGGCCTGGGCTATGTTGGTGGCGGCGGATTTAGGTGGGTGGGTTGGGGTGGAAGAGTTTTAGATTTTTTTTTTTAATTTTTTCCAGAATTAATTGAGGGGGTATAAAAGTAATTTCAATTTTATCTATAGTATAATTTTGCTTCCGGTAATAGGTTACGATTTTGCCACATGGCGTCCTCTGAATGGTGTACTGCGGACAGTTCAGCCAAAGCTGAACTGCTCCTAGCAAGCCCGATGTTACTTCAAGTCAAACTCAGAGTATAATTTGTATATCTTTTGTTTATTGATAAGAAAATTGTAGTTTGTTTGACTTTTGAGAGAGTATTTTTGATAAAATTAAGAGATGAAAAATTTATTTCAGAAAGTAGAATACATGTTTGTTTGACATTTCTCAAACACATAATAATTTTAGAAAACGACAACCAAACATGCCCAGTGATATTCTAAACTCTCAAATCATCCATTGTCAATAATAAGACATTTGCATTATATAATTTCTCCAACTATAGACTTATAATTAGTAGTACAATAAATTTAATTTTCAAATTATACAATCCCTATTTGTGCTGAACTGCAATATTCCAATGGCATCTGATGCTCTAACTTTCAGATTTCATTTTCGAACAAAAAAAAAGATGTTGAAACCATGGATCAAAATTTCGTTTCGAGGGGATGTTTCTGTCAGCCAAATATTGGAAACTTTTCGAGATTTTTCGAAAATGTTTCGGAAACACTGAGGAAAAATTGTAATAAAAGTTACTAAATTTAAATAAATAACAGAGTTTAAGACAAACAAATAGTTTCGGAATTACATCTTACTTTCGTTTCGCTTGATTCAAAAACGGAAACTTTTCGATATTTTCGAAGAAAAAGATGGAAATTTTAATCCATGGTTGAAACACACGGTAGGTCTGGGGAGCTAACCTTCTACCTCTTTGCGGCATCATTTCATCTCACTGGCCTAGTTTTGAATTTAGTACTCCCTCCATTCCTTTTTACATGTCGTTTAAAGTTGTTTCACAAGAATTAAGGAATCATTTAATGCTCTAGATTTTAGGAAAATAAAAGGGTAGTTTGAGAAATTTGAGTAAATATTTTGTAACTCCCCATAATTCTCTCTCTATCTTGAAAATTAAGAAAGGTAAAAATGTTAAACTAGCATTTAAGTATATCTTGAAATTCTAAAGTGACGTGTATTGTGGAATTTTTTTTTCTCTTTAAAGTGACATGTAAAAAGGAATGGAGGGAGTATATTAATAGAATTTTTTTTTATTTTTTTTAGTTAACCCAAAAGCTATTTACTTGACTTATAATTTGATATTTACTAGTATACTGCACAATAATCTATACAGAAAAATAGTTGTGTCAACTTTCAACTTATAATTTGATATTTACTAGTATACTGCACAATAATCTATACAGAAAAATAGTTGTGTCAACTTTCAACCGTTCCATGAAACAAAACACAACATTGAGATCTTACATAATAAATAATGGAATTCAATATTATCTCAGAAAATTGTTACGATTTTAGTATTTGCAAAGCTAACTAATTAATTAATTAGATTATAATATTTTGATATGAAATTATAGTAGATGAACATTCGGCCCAAAATGTAATATGGGACAATTATTACATTAGCCCAAGAATTGAACAGGCCGTTAGGACGGTAATAACGGATGAATTATTAAATTTACCGTTCGTTTGGGCCGATTAACAACCAAATGACAAATATACCCTTAAACGTCCTTGAAATCGGGCTGTTGATTATTTGAGGTTTCACAACCGTTGGATCAAGTTGATGTAATTTGTGAACCCTAGGCGGCACTACTCGTGTGATTTTTCTCTCTGATTCATTTCTCCCTCTTCTCTCTCCCACATTTGGCTTCAATACCACCGTTTTCGTGCAATTCTGGGTTGTTTTATGCCGTTGAAATCCGTAAGAGACCCGTTTCAGGACCAGGTGTGAACTTATTTCTTGTGATTTCTATGATTACCTCATATGAAATCTAAATATTTCTAGTATTTCTGTATAAGGGTTTCCATAAAATTTCATGATTTAAAGACCT
This sequence comes from Penstemon barbatus, assembly GCA_003313485.2. Lineage (NCBI taxonomy): Eukaryota > Viridiplantae > Streptophyta > Magnoliopsida > Lamiales > Plantaginaceae > Penstemon > Penstemon barbatus. The sequence goes on along the minus strand of CM064884.1, from coordinate 85,323,911 downwards.
TTGTCTATTTTGCAGGGGTGATTTTGCTTGAATTCCTCCTGTTTTCATACAAGTTTCGAAGTTACTTCACCAGGTCCAGGTATTAACTAATGGTTTTCATACGATTAATAAGAAATGGTTTTGTGGACTATGAGAAACAACTGAAAGGACTTCATTTCTAGTAGTTCATAGTGCTTGATTCCTCAAAGATTCTCATATATTCATTCAAGAATCATTTCCTAAATGTGTTTTACTAATAAAAGATTTCTCATGTACAGTATATCATTATTTTCTTAACTTGTTAAAGCCAAAAGGTGGTCCTCTTCAACCATGAGCCCTGACAAAAAAATGGAGAATGAAGTTAGTTTTGAGTAATAGCTAAAATATACATATATGGCATACTAGTATGTAAAAGGACAAATCACAGTTTTTTCCGAGTGCTCACTCAATTTTTAGTTCTTACACATGATCATCAGATGTTGAGACAAACACCAGCAGAGTTTTGGTCAAAGTGCTATAATCGAAGTCAAACATGGCTTTTTGAAAAAAAATACTATATAAGTAGATAGGTGGATAAGACGATATCTATTATCTATGGAATTCAGGCCCATCCCTTTCATGTGGCTCTTGAATTGTATAGTAGGAACCTGGCTCTGGATTAAGTTATGTGCAGAAAATATGCAAGTATAATATAGCACTTTTCTTTCATGAATTCAATAGCAAAAGCAACACATGATAATTTTATAGATAAAAGTGGAATTATTCTCTTATTGACTTTTTTGCATATCATTTCGTAAATTAGTCAAATAAAATAAGTAAGAAATCAATCTGAAATGGATAATTGTGGATATCAAACTTGTAAATCAGTAGCATGTCCAGTATTATAATCTAGGCTTGACTTAATCAACTATTATTATTACTTGCCTACCAAACATCTCCCTATGATATTTTGCAACTAACTCGCTTTTTTTTTATTTCCTTTTCTCTTTTTTAGATAATATTCTTGGGTGATTGATAATATGATTTTTTCGTTTGTTTAGGATGTCGATTTGGAAGAGAATCTGTTCAGTTTACAAGTCTCATAAAGAACAGCGCTTGAAAGAGTCCCTGTCCCGCTTGCTCTTGGAGGAAAAAGTAACTGCTAAGATCAATAACAATGTTGAAGATGGTGTCGCTAATGTTGATACTAACCCACAACATCTGAATGATCTGGCCCGCTTGATCTTGAAAGGAAAAGTAACTTTTGTGATCGATGACAATGTTGAAGATGATGTCGTTAATGTTTATATAAACCGACAACATCTGAATGACTTGTCATTGAAAACCAAGACTAGTGCACAATTGGCAAATAAACCCAATGGGAATGGGGATGGTGCCTCGAAACCCGATGACACGTCAAATGGCAATGGGGTTGTTTGATTCTAATGGATTTGGATTCTGATTGGTAAGATTTTTATATTATTGTATTATGTTAATATTAATTAGTTATTAACTCTTTTATTGTTTTTACATGCAGAAATTGCTTAGGAGAAATCATTAACGGCTACTCTTTTTTAATGAATGCTGTGTTTGAGCACACTTCCTTTTGTACTGACTTAAACTTCCTTTACTACTGGATGAGTTGGTTGTGTTTTGCAGTATATACAAAGTCTTTTTATTTATATTTCTCGACAATTACTAAAATCTAGTTGAGAAGGGACTTGAGTATTCTTAAAAATGATAATTTGAGTGAAAATATGAAGATTCTCTCACATACACGCTTTGTAGTGTAAATAAAACTCCATAAAGATAGTTTGTGCATCCATGTAAAACCTTACAATATTATTTAGTGTTTTCGCTATTCAAATAATGTGGTGTAACATATAATTATTTAGAGTCCTAGTAATATATCTCATTTCTAAGTTACAAGTATGCTGAAATTAAATCAATTATTAATTTTTTGTGTTGCAAGTTTCATCTGTCAACCAATAAACAAAATAATTTAAGTTGTTGAAGTTAAAAGCTCGTAGTTGGACTTTGGGTTGGGTCGGCCGGTCCGCCTTTGGTGTGCACCGGTCGTCTCGTCCCTTCTGCCGGCGATGTGCTCCTGGCCTTAACTGGCCGGGTCGTGCCTCCGGCGCTGTTACTTTGAGGAAATTAGAGTGCTCAAAGCAAGCCTACGCTCTGTATACATTAGTATCGGATAACATTATAGGATTTCGGTCCTATTACGTTGGTCTTCGGGATCGGAGTAATTAAACTACATATTAATGACAATTTCAAAGAATTTCTTGGAATTGGATTTAGCATATTTTAAGATTTGGTGTTTTTATAGAACATAACTTTTTGTTGTAAATGTAATGCTACTATTATTTATCATCAGTGTGTTTCTGTTGAGAATATGTTTTAAATTTAAGCTGCAACTAAATTACGTAAATCAAATGGAACAAGGTTGTCAAAATCGGACTGAGTTGCTGGCGAAGTCTTAGGCATATTTTGCGGCGAAGTCTTTAGGCATATTTTGCGGTCCTCCGTGGAACTGTGCTAGCAAATTGTGTTGGATGTGTATAGGCTCAAATGTTCCGAGAACGAAGAAACCTAAATTTTGTTATGTCTCATATTTCGGAGCACTTTGAAAATAAGGATATGCTCTCATCCTTCTCATAATAGTTGAAGAGGTTCCGGGGATGCCGCTATTATTTTGACTTATCAATAATTCTTCAATGACTTGAAGACCTTAAAGGGTAGTAAAATCTAACCAAACCGCTGACCAACATTGGTTGTTGGACATTGTTCTAAGCTTTCACAATTTCTTATTAAGGTATTTTACAAAGCATTATTAGACTATACGGTAATATATATATTTTACAAAGCATTATTAGACTATACGGTAATATATATACATTTCTGCTACTAACGCAATACAAATATGAAAGTAAGTTACAACTGTCAGAATACATGACTAGTGTAAAAACTTCATCTCCTTAACAGCACAAACTGGATGCATATCAATGAGAGATTTACGTACCAGATAGGTTTGGAGGCACTCAAATGTACAAGGTTACCTTTACATACACCACTCTATAATCCAGCTGTTCGCTTTTTTACTTTAAGAACTGTACTTTTTGTCATGCCATAAGTCAAGCGTTCGCTTAAAACTATTGTTAGCTGTGTGACTTCTTCAGTTGCCTGTCTCATTATCTCCGAAGTTTCATCAGGACTCAAGTAGCCATATATTCACTGTATAATTATGCACTGCAAGTGAACCACCCACAGTTACAGAAAGGTTCTTATAATTTTGATCTATGTTTAATCCCACTAAAGGGTGACCTCTTACTAACAGAAGCAAATGGCTCTCGATTCAATGAGCCTGAGAATTTAATATCCCAACATTCCACATTCTTCGGAACACACACGTCAAAAAGTATTTGGCCAAGAACACTGTTGGCATTCATACAAGGGGTTGACCGATGATGATGTGACCCCTCTTTACGTTCCTCTTGTAGGGAACCAAATTCTTTGGTGTTTTGATACTCTGATGAACTTGGTAGGAAGAAGTGGTCATTAGGGCCAGCTGCTATTCTTTTGAAGCTCTGACATGAGTCAACTGCTGCATTTTGGAGGTCACAAATCAAGTCAGATATCTCATCATCATGCATGCCATCCATGCGCCTAAGTTTTTGAATTTTTTTGGAGAAAATCAACACTGCCTCCTCAAGCAACTCCGTTACTGCAGATGTGTACTGTATAGATCGATGTTTGTGATTACCTGTTATGGGCATACAATGATTAAATTGTCCAATCAAATACTAAATATTAACATACAAAAAGTTAAAAATAAGATAAACTCGAAGAAATATTCTAACAATGTTTTAACAATGGCCGGGTTATCTTACAACGAATTCAAAAGCTGATGTTAATTACCTAGAGAACATTCGCATGAGTATCCACAATCAGAACTTTCATTATCCCAAGTTCTATCAAGGGTATTTATCTCATTATCAAATTGGATATATCGTGACAAATAGATGACATGAATACAGTAGCAGAGGTCTAATCCAAGACCTGTCAAAAATCACGTAAAATACAAAGCAAACCAGAAGAGCAACGTTGATTGAACAAGCCATGGTCATAGATATACCCCATCATATTCAGATATTATCACATATACTCGTGGTGTATCCAAGAGCCCTAAGATGTTGACCAAGGACATTCTACTTTGGATTTAGTGCTTGTTAGGGAACTCAACACACACATGAAAGTATAAAATGACGAAAGAGGTCCATATTTCAAACAAGACATCCACTATCATCTCCCTTGTGAAGCTCTTGACATTTTTTATGATTTGAAATCAAACGTGTATCATGAGTAAAATGAGTATCATCATAAACTGTGGTTTCTATGTGATCCCAAAAATTTCCCATTTCTAAATGCTGGAGACAGCATCTTCAACAGAAGGCATGCCGAGTTCATTATTCAGCACAAGAGCATCAACCAGTTGTAGATAAAAATAAAAGCCAATTACAAGAAGTCGCTCATCCAGTAATCCATGCAAGATACATAGCATAGCCACTTTAATTTATCAGACTATTAATACATCTCCTGAGGTTACTTATTCAGCTAATCCAATACAACCTCAGCCAGCTCATATGACATTGTGCAAAAGCACTCATTATAAGCTATGCAGGGTAAAGTGAATTCATAAAATGGGGAGATCGAGAACTGACAAAAAATTAGACTAACCCGCAAGGGTAGGGGCACTGCAATTCACAACTTTTACAATACCCCCAACATCCTGTAGATGCTGAGCAAAGATGCATTGAGTTGAAAATGGACCTGTATCTTCATTTTCTGAGCATAAAATGAGATAGGGCCCCCCAAAACCCTACATGTATAAAAGAGCAACCGAACAAACAAGTCAAAACCACATAACAATAGATAATAAAATTTCCAAATCTGCATGCAGTTGAGAACTTACAACTGATGAATAAAGGGTTTGCCAGAACTCTACACGTTGGGATCCAAAACTGGTGAGAAATAAAGCATCCATGCTTGAAGTAACACCTTTGGCAAACAATGACACTAACTTTGATGAACCAGGTATTTTGAGGATGGAGCGGTGTAAAGCAAACCGCACACCCAAGTCAGAAGTAAAATCTATCGGATCAGAATCATATATCTGGCCGGAGATGCAGCTGGCAACCAATCTACTGTCCTCCTTCATGTAAAAACAAACGAGTCAGTATAGAAAGCTTACCTATGCACCACCTGCAATTTAATAAGAGTTTTAGTTTAAGTACATGAACAACATTTACCTGACTGAGCTCCACTTCAGAGCAACCTTCAATAATCTGAATCAGTCCATCAACATGATACAGCCAGAAAAAAAAATCAATCCCACCATTTAAATTAACTAAATAAAATTGATTTAGAAGCATCACCCAACAAATGCGTGAAGAAATTTACCAAAAAAATAGTAGGGCAGTAAATGCACGAAAAAAGTAGCTGTGCAAATTTAGATGTATATTTATGTGCACCAATCATGGAAAATTCCAATGCGTTGACTTTACCTGGAAAACCTTATACATACAAGATTTTGAACCACCAGAAAAACTTGCAAAAACAACAGGACATGGTCCACACCTAAGTTCCTGCACATACAAAAACACAGAATAATCAAGAAACATAACTAACAAGAAATTGTGGTGAGCCACACTTATACAACAATGACAAGAACAAATTACATCTTTTATATGATGACAGTGTGGTATCCACTCACGTCCCCAAAACCGCAAAAAATGGAATAAAAATGCTTAATTCAATAATTCACATGCTCCAAGCAACCCAATAATTAAAATGATGCAAAGAAAATGAGAAGATTAAACAAAAGCAATCCAAGCAAATGCTGATCAGTCAATCTTCGAATTATTTTCACAAATAAACACTATAATAAGACTGACCTTAATAAGCTCACGGAGGACAGAAAAAGCAAGTGAAGTGGCTCTCTCCGGAATGAATCTGCAATAATATAACCAACCAACTAATGATACTTGTTTGGAGAAACGGTTTAAGAGGCAAATGCAGGTCTAACCTCATCACATCCTCTAAAAGTATGCATCGCAACCAGCAAGGAAAATGTACAGTATAAAACTAAAAATACTACAACAACTATCTCCTTGAGCACACTTATAAGTGTCATACAACATTATAAGTTAGTTATGATTTCACTAACCTAGCAATTATCATTTCAGAAGTAGCTACCAATTAAATGAATTACCTACTGTCTAACCACAATAATCGCATTAATCCTTCAAAATTTTCCAAACAACAACTAACCATTTATTTCTTCATTTTCATTGACTCTAACAAACTTGCGATTTCTTTCTAAATCAAGGTATTCGCCCTCAAAATAATCCTCTACCAGATTATCTCAATTTCAAAAGATATCAGAATCATAAAAAACACTCTTCAATAAGCTATAGTTTAAACAACTGAGACTCACTTACTACAAAATCGAGCTCAAAACGCCCAACCTAAAAGCTCCTAAGACAACCACGATCATCATCAAATGAACAAAACACCTACAAATTCGAGCTAAAAGAACGTACGGGTTGAGATAATCGGAGCGGGAAACAAGCGAATCCCATCCGAGAGAGGAATAGAGACCGATTAAATCCTTCAATCGAGTATCGCCAATCGAAACCCACGCAAAAACCACGATTATCCCCTTCGCTTTAAACTGTTCTCCGCGATTCCGCACCCAATAAAATCTCCCGCCGCTGCTCATTCTCGCAAATAATTGGAAGCTGAAACAATTTAAGAATTTGGAGAGGGTTTGGTTTTTGGACAGTTGGGTGAAGAGGTGAGGAATGGAGAGAGAAAGTGATTGAATTATTGGTGGTGGATCTGCAAGCCGGATTACGTATGTGCCACATCAGTCCTTGGCGCATTTTAGGAATATCCTTATCCGACTGCACGACTACGTAATTTAGATTGATTTTATAATTGGGCTCTTGGACGAATAGCGTCTAATGGGCTTGAGCTCGCGTGATATTGTGAGCCGTTTCACTTTTTTGTTGCAAGTCTTATCTTAGGCCCAAAGCCTAATCAATATAACCCTTCATTTGGCTTCTGTTTTGACTATGATTAAGTTTGAATCAATTTTCATAAATAACCAATTAAAAAGAAGTTTACTTTTTTTATTTTATTTTATACTAAGTAGGTCTTGTTTGGTTTGAATTTTTGGAGACTTTCAAGCTTCTCTCGAAGCCAGAAAAAGCACAAGTACCAACAGGTGATTGATCTAGTGGAAGGAACTAGTCACTACAAAGTAGCGGACTCAGGTTCGAATCCCTGTTGGGAGAGGTAAACACTTAATGTGCCCGACTCGCCTCGAAAGGGATTAAATCCTTGGGAAACCAAAAAATAAAAAGAAAAAGCACAAGTTGTATTTTTTCGTAAGTAACTCTTGAAAATATCTTCATGATTTTATTTTATTTTCAAATTTACACTGTATCATTTAAAAAATGATATCTCTATTTAAACACAAATCATATACACTTATTCTTTGAAAAATCAATCATGTCTTTAAAGACAATATAAATTCCTAAAATTATTTTAAAATCTCCAGTTTTATAATTTCTGAAAATACTATTCTAAAAACAATTCGGACAATTCCTAGTTTTTCCAAAATTGTGGTTGTCAAACCATATTATGTTAGTAAATAAATCAAGTTTTGTTTTCGTACAACCCTTTAGGCTTTAGTGATGATAGTTTAGTCACCCGCGTGATATACACAATAGAGCATGCCATTTTTCAAATGGAAGAAAATTAAATAATTTTAAAATCACAATAAAAATAAAAAATTTCAAAGCTAGCGAAATAAACCTTCCCTGGGTCATACCATAGTAATTAATGAAATGAAGAATAAAAAACAAAATTGAAGTAGAGGGGAATAGAGAAAAAGTCAACTCAACATCTTATAAAAAGTCAACTTACTTAGCAGGGGTATATAGGAAGCAGATCACATATCCCTAATTAAAAACCTAAAAAAAAAAAAAAAAAAAACACTGGTATACTATGTAAAACCACCTTTTTTTTTTTTTTTTTTTTTTTTTTTTTTTTTTTTTTTTAATGACTATGTAAAAACACATTAGTCATTTAGTTGTCATTATCTATCAATATTACTATTTCAAAGAGAAATTATGTCATGTCATGGTGTACAGTTTTTTGGTATTTCTATTAAGTCATTAATGCTTTAAGTTATTCAACTATTTAAAATTTTTACTTATCGTATTTAAATAAAATTTTCTTTTACTTTTTTCCATAAATAAATTCTTATTTTTGTGATTGAAAAATTTATTGTACGCAGAAACACGTGCTGAGAATATACTAGTACTACTATTAAAAAAAGAAGTCATGTCATAGTGTAATAATTTTTTGATATTCGTGTTTGTCCTTAACACTTAATGAATATTTAACATTTACATCCTATAAATAAAATTTATTTTTTAACCTTCTATTTGGATCAAGCCCCGAAAAGAATTTCTTATTTTTGTGCTTAAAAATTTAATGCACGCGTGCTAATGATGGCTAGTTAAAATAAAAAATAAAAGAAAGGATAGTGATATTGCCCACTGGCTAATTTTTGTCAATGAAAATGATGCAACAATGGATCAAACTTTTCATAGTTTTTTGTTAAAAACATTGAAAAATCTATGTTTTTTAAATCAATGAAAACGAAAATAACATGGCTAAATTTATTGTTTGTCTTACGACTCTCTAATATTTCTTAAATTAGTAATTTATTTATAATTTTTTCTTGTATCTTGAAAGGTTTTAGAAAAAAATCAATACATAGAGAGAAAAAAAAGTTGTTCAAGTGTTATTTAAGAGAGAGAAGATTTGACTTTATAATATATTTAAGTGTTGCATTTATGTAAAGTGATTTGAAAATTAACAAAGTTGAATAAATTATTAATGTTAATAAAGAGGGGCAATTCAAGAAACAATAAATTATTGTTTTGGCAACAAAAATATCATTAGCGATAAAAAAAAGAAAAAGAAAACCTTAGATTAATTAGTAATGCTGACATAATTCCCAAAAGCCAAAAGTAAGGACAGAAATATAAAAAAAAACCTAGAAAAAAGCAAACAAGTTCTGAAATTCTTATGGAGAACATCATAATCTGCTTCATGGAAAGGATTAAAAAAAAAAGGTCGTACAAAAAGTGTAAAAGTTTAGTACTAGTAAGAAATTGGTGTTAAAATCAAGAACAAACCTTCTTCACTTTTAACGAGTACTACTAAATTACTAGTAAACATTCTTTCATCTCAAATCTCAATGGATCTGTTTCCCAATTAAATATTGTGCATCAGATCCAAAGCACATGGGAGTCAGTTGACGACCACTCCATCACGGCACGTGCACACATTACTTACTCGATTTAAATAATAACATTATGTAGACAATTAATTAATTATATTCATGCACCATCCATATACATTTGATTTTACTACGATCTGCACAAATGATGCATGTTAATTAGTACGCATACATAAAGAAAATGAGGAGTACCATAGTTTATAATAAGTGGCGTTTGGTTCTAAGGAAAAAGAATATCTTTTACTTTGAATTATCAAGTGTTTAATTGTAAAAAAAAAAATAGTGTCTTTTTTACGCAGTTCCATTTAATATCAAGAATAGTATTTTAAACTAATTTTAGCATAAATAATTATTATCATGGCTCAACTTCATCATTGTTTGTCTCAGTTTGTGTTTGTGTTTTTTTTTTTTTTTTTTTTATAAAACAATATCGTTTTAATTATCTTAACTTCAATAGTTCAATTGAAATTGTTGAAATCTTTAAAGTTGCATTATGATGAAATTAAATATCTCAACCCTTCAATTCGAAAATAATAAAAATGTTGTATAAATTAACTCCAATGAGTTGGACTAGTGGTTAAGGAAATATGCACCCTCCTTAATTTCATGAATTTAAATTATTGTGGTCACTTATCCATGAAGAAATATACTTAACTCCGAAGGTCATGTGCTACCTGGGTCGTAGGACAATCTCACAAAATGTATCCCTACATTTAACCTGTCAGAGATTCGAGTAAATTCTTACATTCAATTAGTTGAATAATCAGGGGTAATAACAATCAAACTAGAGACCGCACAACCCCATATATATATTGTTGAAGATGCATAAATCCAAAATATTTATAGAAGGTTTTTATTATGGCTAAATCAAGAAAATATCTCATGATAATAGCTCAGTATATAATATAACTTTTATGCATATGTATACCTTCATCAAGGTACAAATTTTTGTCTTGAGTCTTTTTCATTTGAAGCTTACTTCTCTATATTATCATTGATGTTAGCTAAATTCATGACTTAAGAATCAGAGTGGTTTTACTGAACTCGCTTTGGTATAGTCCATCCATGTTCAATATAGGCTATTCATCACTGAAAAATATAGCTTAAATGTATTCTATCGTAGTTTCACATTTTTAATTTTCATACCATGCTTGAAACTAATAAAAATATTCACATCACATACCATAATAGTTGTCATTGAGATTCATAGGGGATTCAAGAAACTCTAAAAATTTCTCGAGGTCGAAAGCTGACCCAAACGAACACCTTAATATCAATAAGTAATTCATAATCCTACTATATATGTAGGGGTGTGTGAAATGAACTGAATGATGAATTCGATTTACCATAATGAAAGTACACCCAACACCTCAAAAATAAATTATAGAATGAATTTGAATTATGCACTAAACACATTTGTTTATATCATAAAAATTAACTTCTATTTGCATATGATCTTGATGTGTAATTCTAACAATTTGTACTTGAGAGAGGAGCTTGGGACAGGCGCATGTACAGGATAAGAGGACTACTTTAACTGTCCCATTTACCAAACCTAAAGTGCATGACACTGAGCCATTTTGGTTTGGTTTCTTATGTCAAAAATGTACCACCACATTATTCCATATTTAGTTACATATATAGGCCATATTTTGGTCCCTGTATATATATATATATATATATATAGGCCACGTACAATATTCTGAAATTTGAAGAGCCACAAGCCCCACTGCCTGTAATGAGATTTCATTCCCTACTCGTTTCTTGGCAAACACCCAACTGTCGTTTCAACAATCATCATCACAACTGGTTGTGACCAGAAAATTTGCAGCTTTCTGTTTTGCTTTTGTTCCTATTTGCATTGTTCCCACGTTAAAAAGAAATTAGTGAAGCATGTAACATTTACAATATAATTGAGTCATTTTGTTGTGGCCAATTTCAAGGAAAATAAGTAGTTTTCACAAAATCGAACTAGTAATTTGGACTCTAATATAGTTTATAAGATTGAAGCATTACCAACACCATAGCTTGTAATGCATGTGTAGCTCAAAATTTAAAATTTTAACACTTAAAATTATAAGTATAATTCAACTAATTAAAAAGCTTTATATTTTTTCAACCATTTAATTATAGTCACATTGAAGTTTTAATGATGTGATCCACACTTATTTACAACAGCAATTGTTGCTAGAATTTGTTTTGATATTATTGAGTTTAAAATTTAAAAGTTCAATTAGTATACAATGTACATCTACGAAAGTGGAGAACTAATTTCCACCAGTATGGGACCAGATCCATCTCGAACTAAGCAATTTCTTTTCGGAGGTCTGATATAATCTTTTTTCATTCATCATTTGCTCATATTCCACTTGCAAAAGACAAAGTTGTCAATCAAACATCAAAATCAATTCACATGGCCCACGATGCACATAAACATAAATATACATTTAGAACATGTATGTGCCCCCACATACCCACATGGGTGTGTGAGTGTCACCCCTAAGTTGCATGAACTCTTCTCTCTATTTCCATATAGAAATGAATGGCAAAAAATCATACACACAATGACAACAATCAAAGAAGACAACCAAAATATGCCCAAACAAAAACAGGCTTTTCATATGTGAAAAGCAAAATAACAAAAACCATTAACACAATTGCCCAAATCAATATCATCAAACCTTCATTGAACTCTCTGACAATAAATTTAATATGACAATTGGAAAAAGGTTAAAAAAAAGTAGAATATTTTCCTATTAAAATAACTTTCATTAAAGAACTCTAGCTTCTCTTTACATATATATATGGACATTGCTATACATATGGGAGCTAGATTAGCTAAATAAGAATAATGCCCTTCTTCTCTTTAATTCAACCCCACCTAATTAAAATAATAATGTGAATAAAGAAAAAAGAAATCAAAAGATGCCTTTTTTCTTTTTCTAGTGATGATTTTGAATTAAGGATGTAAACGAACCCACTGGTACTTCCCATCCAGTGGAACGTCCTTCACAACATCATAGTTGTACCTGAAAAGTGAAAACAATACAAACCCCAATTCAATCAAATCATTACTGCTTTTCCTTTTTCAGTTATGAGAATATTCAATCGGTATGGGCTAAAGTGAGCAGGGGTGTGAAAGGTGTCTTATCATGCGCACAGGGGGGAAAAAACATGTAATGATTGTGTGCATATGGGTGAAAGATCAAAATATACATACAGTACTACTACTACTACTTACTTTTCAGCAAATCGTTTCTGCTCGCACTTTTCTGCAGCGGCGAAAAACTCCTCCAGCTCCGCCGCCGATGGCATCTTTTCCACTGGAATTTTCCGGCGAGGTTTCGGCGGCGATTTCTTCTTTGACTTGTATGATGATGATGAATCCATTAACCTATCTTCAGAGTCTCCACAGAGCTCGCTTGTCGGAGTAACCTCCCTATAATCAAATGCAAGAAAAATAAAAACCTAATTAACATGTACATGAATGAAACAGAAATAGATTATAGGAGAGAATAATTTACGATAGTTGTTTCACTCACTTGAAAACAAACAGCAAAAGACTATGAATTAATAGATACACAGAATTTCACATGCATATTTTACATACATGTAATGTACGTATTATACGCGGTATATATATGCACACCAGTGGAGAAGATGAAACGCTGAAAATTAAATGAAGAGTGAAATAAATGCAAAAACGCTCTATTCATTTAAACTAAATTACTCACCTGAAAAAGCCGTTCATGGACGTGGAAATTTCCGTTTCATAACCCTCTGATTGCAAATCAACATTCTGAAAAATATTCGAGAAAATAAAATTAAAACGGTTCTTCAAAAACCAGCTGCAATTAAACTTCCAAGATACAGTAATTTCGGAAATTCAGTTTGAATTTCGAAATTCACCTTCAGATCTGGTGTTCTCAAACTATTATTTACAACGCCGCTTGACTCATCAGCATGATTCAAGCAACCGGAGGTCCTTGACGTTGCCGGAGACACAGAATTCTCGGAAAATTCACCGTCAATGTACTCATATTCAAGCTCAGAGTACACCTTCCTTTTCTTACTGGAAATCAACGGCATGTCTTCCGATTTATCTCCACTGCCATTCACATTCACACTTTCACAGTTCTTCAAGCATTCCCCCATCTCTCTCTAAATATACATAAAAGTCGATATATCTATATATACAATCACAGATATTGTGTGTGTGTTTGGTGATCAAAAGCAACCTGCAAAAAGTTTAAAGCTCAATTTCTTTTTTTCTAGCTCTTTAGTAATAGTACTAAAACTAGGAGAGAGAGAGAGTGCAGGGGTAGAACTGGAAGTTTGTAAAAAATGCGGATTTTATCGGACGGTAGAGATTAAAAGAGGCGGTTAACGCAACATGTGGTCCTCACTTCGTTAACGGTGACAGGCACATGGCGATGCCGTTACGAGAGATCGGGATCGTATGGAGAATGATTACTGCTGAGGAAGCGAATGAAAGACCGACACGTGGGTCATAGGTTACTGGTTACAGTCGGTTCGGGTTACCGGGAATCTTGTAATGGTACTGCGACTTTGTTATAGTGTAACTGAAAATCGACTGCCAGAAATATTTCATGCGGTCGGTTATGGTTGTTTTTCAAAGTACCCAACGTTGGTTGCATTTCTAGCTAGCAAAAGGGGTTTTTGGAAAAATAACTTTATTTTTATTTCGCAAATAATATTTCCATGTTTTGAAATTAATTGCTCAGTCAATTTTTTAATAATTAATTGGAAAATTGTTATTCAGACCGAATTTGACGGAATGCATAGTAACTACATGATAAGTTTAATACACTTGCTTTGAGATTTGATGTAACTTTCAGGAGAGTGACCAGTTACAAAGTAAGTTCAATAAACTTTCTTGATGGATGGATGAATTTGGCCAAGACGGAGTTAGACAAAAAAAAAATTCTAATTAATTTTGAATTTAAGTATGAACTTTTTAATTTTTTTTGAAGAATGAACTTTTTAATTTAAGAAAACAATAATGCATATAGTAATATCAAAAGTTTGATCTTGAGATGTGTCAGGACTGCACTCGAATTGCTAAAAAAATTATACTACTATAAATTATTAATAGTAAGAAAAAAACCAAGATGTGAAAGGCCCTTGAATATGAGCTAAACTGCCTTTATTTACATTGATATGATCAATAAAAATATGTTTAAACTTTGCTTTTTTGCACGAAAAAAAATATTCAAATGTATCGACGACGTTTATAATGATTATGCAAAGATAAGAAGAATATTAATAAGATATGTTGTCTGGTCTTGACACATCTTGATCGAACTTTTAATAAAAAAATTAAATTATACTAAAAAATATATTAATTAAACCAATTAGATAAGAAAATAAAATGAATGTAAACAATATGCAATTCAATTAAACTTGACTTGTTCAAATTTTTGGGGCTGATTTGTTTAATGTTTGAGAGAGTAGTAGAAGTTTGACAAATAATCTTAATTTGCGTAATATTGTTTGTTTGAGTTTTGAGAGAGTGGTTTGATAAATAAAGTAGGTATATATGGAAAAAAAATAGGTTGTAGGTATAAGATATGTAAGACTTTATATTAAATCATGTTAGTTACGAGAGATAAGTTGTGTAAGAGATGATTACCTTATTATGTGCGTCACATCAAAATAGAGTTGGTATAAGTTTTATTTAGAGATAAGAAAATTGTTGTATGTTTAACTTGTGAGAGAGTAATTTAAAAATTTGATAGATGCTAAATTTAATCTATATACAAATAAAAGTACGAGTTCATAAAATAAAGTTTCTTGAATTTTTTGCGAAGACTAATATACCCTTACTTAAATATTATTTTAAATGGCAAAATAGGAAAAAACTTCAAGAAGCATACTTCTACATAAACACTACCACTTAAAAAAATATATCTTAGAGTTCCTTTCCCTATCGAAATTTCAAAGTCCATATTCAACCACATAAAAGCTAATTCCATATATATTAATGAAAATTGGTGAAATCGAGAAAAGTCGGTTAAAATATGTGAAAATGATAAAAATTTGGGTGAAATTGGTAAACATTTGTAAAGTTGGTAAATAACTTGTGAAGCCAGTAAAAAGGCGCCCAAGAAATCGATAAATACATATGAGATCACATAACTTTGGGTAAATTCGGATAAGACTGGTTAAATTATTGAAAAACGGATGAAATCGTTAAAAACTGGTTAAATTAGTAAATCAGAGAACAAATGTAAAGTCGATGAAGACATGTGAAATCAATGAATATGAGGTGAAATTGGTGAAAAAACATGTAAATCAATGGAAAACGTGTGAAATAGGTAAAAATGAGTTATATCTGTAAAAAGAAATTATAGTTTAACTGGCAAAAATAGAGTGAAACCGGAAAAATAAAACAAATCGACGAAAAATGGAAAAAACAATTGACGTGGGTTAAACCAATAAAATAACGGATAAATCAAATAAATATATATATTAAAACGATGCAAAATGAATGAAATCGATAAAAAGACGTGTTAGATCCGTTAAAAATGGATTAAATATGTGAAAAATGGCTTAGGTTTGTAAAAAAATACATTTCAAATGACATGATATTATTTTAAATAAAAATAAATAAATAGTGTTCTTAAATTAGTGCTTTTTAAATGAAAACTACTTTAATGGAATTAACTAAATAATTTTGTTATGATCTTATTTTAGAAAAGAACTTACAAGATCTTAAGAACAAATCAATCATCATTTTATATTTGATTACAATAATTTAAAGTCATCATTTTTTTGATGAAATAATAATTTTAATAATAATTAAATTAAATATTAGTCATTAATTTGTGTCATTTTGTGACATGACAAAATTAATTTTACTATAGTTTATCAAATTTACTAAATAAATTAACTAGACACGTACAACGTATGTGTTAAAGAAAAAATACCTATGACTTAGCTAATTATGTAATTTTCTTTGGTTATAGAAGCAAAATATTAACAAAATCCATAAATATCAAGACATGAATAATCTCGAATATAAATTTTAGTAAAGTTGGTGAAAAAAATTGTGTAACCGTTAAAACTAAAATTGTGAAATTCGTGAAAAACTGATGAAATTGGTGGTACTCGAATTTTCATGGAAATAGGCGAAATATATTAATAAAAATCGATAAAATCAATAAAAGTCAGTTAAAACATGTGAAAATGAAGAAAAAAATTGGGTTAAATTGGTGTACACTGGTAAAGTTGGTGAAAAACGAGTGAACCTCGATAAAAATGCGCCTATAAAATTGATTATACATTTGGAATCGAATAACTTTGGATGAAGTTCATGAAAAACGGATGAGATCAGTGACATAAGTGAAAAACGGATGAAATCGTTAAAAATTGGTGAAATCAGTGAATTGGGGAACAAAAGTGAAGCATTGAAAACATGTTAAATCAATTAAATATGAGGTGAAATTGGTGGATAAACATATAAATCCGTAGGAAAACGAGTGAAAACTGTAAAAAAAAATAGTTTAACCAATAAAAACAGGATGAAACCGGTTGAAAATGGTTTAAATTGAAAAAAATAAAATCGACGAAAAAAATGAAAAATAATGAAAGTAGGTTTCGATAAAAGAATAGCTAAATTGGAGAAAAAAATATATTAAATCAATTCAAAAAGTAAAAATATGGGATAAACCCGTGAAAAAGATGGATTAAACTAATGAATTGAATAGGTGAAAAAGTTTTTAGGTATTACGGTTACTTAAATCCTACCCCAATGGATTTAATCAATTGGGGTTGGATGTCCTATAAATGGGCATGAGATGACAAAATCCGTAAACAAATGCATTTTAAATAACAAATAAATAATTAAAACAAATAATTTTAAATGGAAACTACTATAATGGATTAAATTAAATAATTTTCTTATGATCTTATTTTAGAAAAAAAATCTACCTGATCATATGAACTAATCAATCAATTAAATTTAATTACAATACTTTAAAGACATCATTTTTATTAATTAAATTAAATATTAGTCATTAATTGTGCTATTTTGTGACATCATAAAGTTAATTTTGCTATAATATATACCCCTACTTAAAAGATAATTAAATTAATTAAAATAAGAAAAAAAATAGGAAAAAGAAGTCTACTCCAATATGAACACTTCAATATAAAACTAAATAAAGAGGTATAATTAAACATGAAGTCTTATTATAATATTTATTTCCTACATAAACTCATAAACTCCTAAAATCTAAAATTATCTCTTACATCAACTTTTATAATTTATTTAAAATCTAAGTACGTAATTTTTGTTTGGCTAAAGAAATCAAATATAAACAATATCCAACAGTATTAAGACATGCGAAAATGATATAAAAAATTTTTGGTTCTGTGAAATCGATAAATATATATTCTTTGAATAACTTTGAATGAAATTCATGAAAACCGAATAAGATCGATGAAATTAGTAAAAAAAACGGATGACATCGTTTAAAATGGGTGAGATCAGTGAATCGGGGAACATAAGTAAAATCGATGAAAATATTTTAAATCAATTAAATATGATATGAAATTGGTGAAAAAACATGTAGATCAGTGAAAAAACTTGTGAGTGAAAACGAATAAAATCTATAAAAATAAAAATAAAAATAAAATAGTTTAACAAAAAAAAGGAATGGTAGAAAATGGTTTAAACCGAAAAAATAAAAGAAATCTACGGAAAATGGAAAAAAAATAAAAGCTGGTTAAACCGATAATATAAATGATAAATCGAAGAAAAATATATTAAATCTACGAAAAGTTAATGAAATCAGTAAAAAGACGGGTTAAGCCCCTGAAAAAATGGATTAAACTTATGAATTAAATATGTCCTCGAATTTTCATGGAAAACAGGTTAAATCGGTTAATTAGAATTGGTGAAACGATAAAAGTCGGCTAAAGCATGTGAAAATGATAAAAATTTGGATGAACACTGGTAAAGTTGGTGAAAAACGAATAAAACCGGCGAAATGCTCATGTAAAATTGATAAATGCATATGGAATTGAATAGCTTTGGATAAATTTCGTGAAAACCGGACAAGATCGGTGAATTAGTGAAAAAACAAATGAAATTGTTGAAAATGAAATCATTGAATCAGGAAAAAAGGTAAAGTCGATGAAAACATGTGAATTCAATGAGGTGTGAGGTGAAATTGGTGAAAAAAATATAAATCAATGAAAAAACGTGTGAATTAGGTGAAAACGAGTGAGATCTTTAAAAACAAAACATAGTTTAATTAGCAAAAACTAGGTTAAACCAATAGAAAATGCAAAGTTTACACCAGAAAAACATAAGAAATTGACGAAAAATGGAAAAATAATGAAAGTAGGTTATAAATCAATAAAAGAATGGATAAACCGATGAAAAAATATTTTAAATCGATGCAAAATGAATGAAATCGGTGAGAAGACGGGTTAAACCCGTGAAAAGAATTTACTAAATAATTTTGTTATGATCATATTTTTAAAAAAAAAAAGAATTACAAGATCTTATGAACAAATCAATCATCAAATTATATTTGATTATTATAATTTAAATTCATCATTTTTAATGGATTAATAATTTTGATAATAAATAAATTGAATATTAGTCATTAATTTGTGTTATTTTTTGTGATATGACAAAGTTAATTTTGTTATAATTTATAAAATTTACTTATGAAATTAACTAGACACGTACAACGTACGTGCACTTTTCTAGTTCATAAAATAGAAAACATGTTTATTTTATTTTTCCTAAACACAAAATAATTTTCGGAAATGTCAAACAAACATGTCCTTCTTCTTAATGTTGAGGTCATTTCAGTCTATAGATTGTTAAGATGATTATAGAAAGATAAATTCAAATGTGTTGCGGTGCTGCGCTGCGCAATATGCAGATAGGAGTACAACATGATCCAAGTAAAATGATGAGTAGTTTATGGATAAAAGTTCTTTGAAGATGCATTAAATGGAGTTGATCAGTTTAATTATGAGGCCTTTTCTTTTTAGATGAGTTTGTTATGAAATTTAATATGTTGTTTATTCTACCAAAAGTGAAGACAATTTCTTTCCTTTTTAGTCTAAAATTTGAATTATTATATTGGTAATGACTCATGAGCTAGTTTTTCTTGTCAATTGAATATTTTTAATGTAGACTCTGAATTACACGTACGAATTTGATTGTGTTTTTGTGTGTATTTCTCACCTAACTGCTAACCACATATTATGTACTTTCATCGATCTGTATGAATGTAATTGATATTGGACTAGTACTGTATTTGGTGAATTGTAATGATTATATTAAACACAGCTAATTTTATCAAATTAATCAAATAAATACTTCGTTTTTGTTAATCAAAATTTGCAACACTCTACTAAAATATACACTATCCCCAAAAAAACACCAAAATGAAAACATTTCCCCTTTTTTACGAGATGATTCATTAATTCACAATTTTTTGAAATTTTCGGAAAAAAACTATATTTTTGGTGCCATATTCAAAATAATGTAAAATTGAACTTTTAGTACCACATGACTAAACCTTTAGAAATTTTTTGCACTTTAAATGATTACATTTTTTGCTTCAATTTTCCAGAATCTTTAGCACTTTTGGAAATTACAAAATTTTATAAAAAGTTAGACCAAAAATACAACTTCGTAAAATGGAGATCAAAAGTGTAAATATTTTGAAATAATGGGACCAAAAAAACAATTTTATAAGTGCACATATTTTATAAATTTGAGACTAATATATGATTTTATGAAGTATATAAAATCAAATGTTACGTGAATCTAACCATGTGTGAGTAAAAATATTATGTTCCCATCATTTTTCAAAAAGCACATTTATTGTTAAGAGTTGTGTGATACTTGTATATTTGGTACTTCTTTCGATTTTTTCTATATAAAAGTTCAAATGATGATAATCTCTCAAAGTGTAAATGCTATCATAGCTCGTTGGTAAGGTCGAGGACTTGAGTTCAACTTTCACTAATTAATATTAGCTTTTTTCCTAGTTTAATATTAATTTTTGGTGATTGATATTTTTTTACAATTTGATTGTAATTCAATAGTTTTCCGGTTTAATGATATGATGTAATGATTGTAATTCCAAGAAGAAAAAAAAATCTCTCAAAGCAAAGTATGCTCAACGCCTTTTTCATGTAGTGCACTTCGTATTTTGTCAGAAAAATGACCAAAACGACAAATTCATAAACATACCTTAATTTAATTTGTATTGTAATTGCTGATTTGATAGACAAATAAGTTAATTTTACTGATACAAATAGTGTAATTTCAGATAATGGATATAAAAACATAGTTCTTTTATAGTTGAACTGCGAATTAATAACCAGACCATAATTACTAGGCAGTGGATCGGAGTTGGATGAATTTCAAATACATGATGTAAGAAATGCTAGTGAATTAAATTGCCACGAAATCAAGATAGGCAAAGTTTTTTGTTGTAAACTTTAAGGAGATATTATATTATTAGATTATATAGATACATAGTAAAGGTTCATTGATTTTCAGGACCACATGCAAGGGGTGAATAAAGTTGTCTTGCCCAAAAACAATTACGACCAAAATTTAATGTTGTGACTGCAAATATATGGGTTACCATTATTAAGATTTTACCGGTATACTATTGATGATAGTTAGAAATATATTTTAAATGGGGAGTTAAAGATGGTTAATGAAATTGTACCCCTATTAATTTTAATAATGAATTTTGTATATTAGTTCTATGTACGTATCAGGCAGATTTTAAATAATAGGTTCAGAAATAATTAACTGAAACCAACAAAATAATTGCAGAAGACATTGAAGTGTATTATCCACAACGACAGAAGGCCAAAAATATTTTTTATTAATTCAATATATATTTTTCCAAAATCTTATTGACACTATAAAAAATTTAAATTTTAGTGACAAAATAGTAAATGACAAATTGACAAGAATTTAAATATTGTCACTAATATGATGTATATAGACACCAAAAAACTTTGAAATATTATGAATAATTTTCAAATATTCAATACCTAATACTTGGGAAAAAATTACATCCAAAATTGTGGCCTTGGATCCTTTCTGGATTAAAATCAACTTTTATCTACATTAATGGTATTATATTATGACTTGCAATGTCTTTATCTATTTATTTATTTTCATTTATAACGTATTCTCATTTATCATGGCATGTATTTCTCATTTTTCTTGATTAAAATCAAATCGTATCTCCAGGGGGGAAAATTTTATTGGGCTTTTTTTATAATCGATAAATAATTATTCCAAAAAACAATACTAATCAAATTTGATTCCATTTCTTTTGATAATGACATCATCATTAGATCAAAATCACTAAGTTAACTATTAAATACTAATAGCAAACTAAGAGAAAAACTCACATTGACCGCAACTTTATCAAGATCCCATTTTGATGCATATAAAATGTAAAAACTCTGAACAAAACTATCAAACAAATATGTAATTTGAAATTAAAAATAAGATTGTAGATGTATATATGAGGGGACAATATGCAGAAACTATGTTTTCTTCAATACTAAAGAATTTTAAACATCATAACATAAATTCTTTAGGAAATGAAAGGGTGTAATTTCAAAGAATAATATTATCAGATATTGCTCAATATATTTAATCATTTAATAACATCACTTGTATTCCTTCATAGAAGTTTATAGTGGCAAAATGTCACGCAAACAAGTGTTTTAATATAAGTTTTGAATAGTAAGTAATTAATACTAGTAATAGCAACTTAAACCCAAAAAGAAAAAGAAAAGTGTAGTAAAAAAAAATTACTAGTTACTTTCTTATTATTATAATTTATATATCTAGTCGGTCGATCGATGGGTACAAACAAACATTGGATTCCTTTTCGGCTATGGCAGTGGGAAAGATGATAAGAAATTGGAGGGTAGTGGGCGTGGGCCCACAGCAAGTACGCCAGAATTTGGAAAATTGCCAATCCCCCCTTAAAACAAGGGCTCTGTATCTATATATGTATATATATGTAGTATATATATATATATATCTGTGTCCCCTCACTTGCCAGAAAAATAAAAACAATAGTACTAGTATTAGATATTTAGATTAGAGGCACACACACCACAATATACAATGCTGATGAAAATTAAGGGTCCTTTCCTTTCTTTTGCACTAGAGGATAAATAATGTGTCACAAAATTATTTTAGTTTTCCTTTTTTCTTTTCTTAACATTTCTTAAATTTCATGGATAAGATTTTGTAAGATATGTTTTGTGTCTCCTCAAGGGACTAGTTTTGTACTTCAGCTTGACTTCGAGATTTCTTTTTATATTTATTATGTAATACAATTACGACACTTAAATATGTGTTCCGAAGTTTCTTTTACATGTTTATGTGAAACAATGTTTGCATCTAGTTTTGGGAAATTTTATTATGTAGAAAAATAATGATATGAATCGGTTGATGCAATTTTAAATATGTGAAGTAGACATTTTTAGTTTATGTCTGCAAATAAGTGACGATCATAGTACTTCACAAATTCACACCTTCATAGACCAAAACCAGTCCAATCGTGTTTCTAATCTTCCGAGTAATAGCAACTATTACTTTCATTAATGGAATATTTTATTTATCAAAAAAAAATCTTCCGAGTATAACATTTAAACAAAATTAATCTTACATAAAGCCACAACAATTTTAGATAACGGCCCGTTTGGATGTTTTGGCTAAGAAGTTTTCAAATTTCAAGTCCCGAAGAATATTTCAAATCAGTTTACACAAAGGAAAGATAGAGAGATAAATTGTAATTAACCCATCTGAGTTAATGACAATTTATCTCCATAATATCCATAATATTCAATTTCCCTCCTCATAATTTAAAAAAAGTACCTTACCCCTTATAATCTCATAAAAATCTCACACCACCTCCATAACATTTTTATAAGTAACAGTTTACCTCCTTGTGTTATAATAATATAACAGTATATTCCCTGTATTATGATAAATATGACAATTATCCCCTGTATTATGATAAACATGACAATTTTTCCCTATATTTCAAAACACTTTTCCTACCCACTTTCGATTCGACAATAAGTTACACTCTCCAACTGAAAGAGGTAAATTATTTCTTTAAAATTTTTACAGGGTGGTACATTACACATTTTCAAATCACATGAAACAAATTGAACATTAAGAATATCACAGCAGAATAAATTGCCATTTACTCAGATTTTATTTATAACGTCCACCGTTTATTTTTGACAAATCAAATCTTATATTTTATTTCAAAAGTATAAAAACTTGAACGGTACCCCACCGAGGCTACCTCAGCAGTCACCTCAAAGAGTGGACAGTGGTCTGTTATTTCTTTCATTGGACAAATATGTAAATAGATGTATTCGCAATCAAACACTACAAATTTACCAAAAGAAAAATGCTCTACAAGAATATGCAACAGGAGAAGCAAAATAAAACCTGGAAATGGATTATAAATAATTTACAATTAATACGATGTTTATGCCCTTATGCTCACCCTTCCTTTATAAGGAAATAGGATAAATGATGGAATAACTCTCTAGAATGTTTTTACATGTTCATGAACAAGTTTGATTTTGAATTTGTTATATTTGACCTAAAACCGTAAGCCAACGGACATTTATAGATGAGAAAAAATATACTACTCAGGTGATATTTTCCTAATTTAAAAATACCTTAGAGTGCCTTTTTCACTTCAAAGAAATCAGGACGCAACTTGTTTGCTGCATCAACGTCGTCTGGAGATGCCACAGCAACCACAACGCCTTTGTCTTTGACTGCTTCAACAACATCGGCAAATTCCTTGAAGTCATCCAATCTGAAAATAAAAGATATTGAATCAATAGGTCAAGAAAGCTTTTTTGGGTACCTATGGCATTGAGGGAACGAAAGAATGAAGAAATAGGACCCTTTAAAATGAAATGTTGTACTACAATCATACAAGGTTTCTTTTTGTTTTTGTTTTTGCAAAAGTGAAAGGAAAATATAGTACTGGTGTCTTAGCGAAAGAAAGATAAGTTTTATTCCGATCAAGTAATACATCCTCACAATTATGATGTGATGGCATGGCATCAGAGAAGGATGTCAGAAGATTCATTTTTATATATATGGTTATGATGTGATGGCATGACATCAGAAATACATCCTTACAATCTTCTTTTTATCCTATATTCATATTTTGACACACCTTCTCACCCAAAAATAATTATGATCTTGTATTTTGATTGTATATAATGTAAAACTTCTCAATTTTCATAATGTATTTTCACTTGGGTGAACCTCGAAATGGCAAATGCAGCCAAAACAAACATGGAGCAGGTACTCAAGAATTACAAGACCTTTTAATGGGCATGTTGACAAGTAGGATTTGTATGTTTACATATGGAGAACTAATACCCCGTCATCACCTCAAATATCGTGGCCATGCACACTATATAACTGATCACATAAGTTCATTTGCAATGAAAACAAAGTAAACAAATTTAAATGTGATTCTATATTTTCACTTGTTTCATAGTCATAAAACTATACATACCTTGTTGACAAAATCTCTTCTCGTCTCATTTGCCTCTCTTCCTCGGTGACTCCTAGCAAATATCTCATTAAGCTGAAGAGAAAGGTGAAAATTATCAATCACAATCCGGACCAGACAGCATATTGGAACATCTAAAAGTAGAAGTATAAAATACACTAGGTTATAACTATATCACCGTTTTTGACATATTATTTACAATAGTGACAAAACAGGAGGACAAAAGAAATATAAATATCGTTTAGAGCAGTTGATAGCCAAATACTCCTGTTACTTATTAACTTCAGTGGTCTGGAAAAGTCGGAGCACCTTTTACTGAGAAAATCTTAATGACTATTGCATCTGTAGCAGCTAACATGTAGAAAATTTTCATTATTTCTTAGTTTAATAATCTCAAAACTACCAAAGCTGCTGGGCTGATTTCAATATTGTTCCCAGACGTTAGACAATTTCGGACTTTTCTGTTTCTTTCTACCCATTTCTTCGAAAGTGGCAGTATGTTTTTTAGTGTAAAAAGGTTCTCCATGATAGCAATTTACTTACCTACTGTATCCTTTGGCATCAGGAAGCTGATAGGAGTCAACATCTCCAATGGTCCCAATGATTGCCTTGGTGAGAGCATCATCATCCATTTCAAGTTCTCTCAAGAAATTGCTTGTACCATCATAAACATCAAGTGTCTTCAACAAATTCGGGTCTCTATAAGACAAGTATGAGAACACACCTGAACAGATAAGCACATGGTTAGTACAGCTTGACATAAGAAATAAAGAAAACACACCAGGACACCGAGCCTATTGATTGCACCTGAGTGAGTGTCAAAATCACAAAAACCTCCATAAGCTCCACCACTGACTCGCACACGATCCCACAACCATGAATTGTTTAAGTGTTTAGAGATGACATATGCACTGCCTTTGAGTTGATAACCAGTCTCAAAAAGGTTAGCTGCTTTTCCAACATAATTCACCTATGTATAAAAAAATAATGGAGTTATTAATCTGCGTAACAAAACAGGAAAAAGTGCGCATAAACTAAGCAAAGCAAGTCAAAGATGTAAATCTACTCACCTGAGTAGGTACCACAATAGCTTCATTTGTTGGGGGGAGGCGAGCACTCCAAGCACTTGATCCAACTGGGGAAGTTTTGGGAAGCAAATCAAGAAATTTGCTAACATGCTTCTCTGAGTTCTTAAGATTTTTCCCATCAGCAGTCAGATTTATTAGGCAGTCATTTTTTGAAATTAGTGCTTTACGTATCTCCTCGAGAGAAGAAGATATTCCGGTCCAGTCTTCATCAACTTTCTTTTCAAGAGCTTGTAAAAATTCCAGATAACTGCAAACATGAGATGATAACCTTGATTGGGATCAAATGCTACTTCTGAAATGAACCATGGGTAAAACGATGAGAAAGTAGATTTGTTCATCTTAAGGCTTCAATAAGCAAAAATGACAGTTGAAAATCAAAAGGCAGAACTGCCCCATGACCACTAAGAACATTCGGAATGTTTTCAGAATTAAATAAATAGCAGCAGAAACTGAGTCATATAACCATCGGTCATGAATGCATCACAGCTTATTTTATGACAACATGCTTCCTATCCTAAAAATGCAAATTTGAAAGGTAAGAAATAGAGTTCATATATTTCAACCTGACACCGCCCATTTGTTCAGAGACCCAACCAGCAATATTGAGCTTTGCATCCATCCTTGCAGCTGCAATGCCATGACCGCTGCCTCTCAACCGGTTCTGAAAATATTAATAAATTAACTTCACCTAGTTAAAATATAATATTAGTCTCTGTTTAGCTAGTGTTCAACAGATACCTCCATTCTGGCTTTGCTCTGAGAAACAAACTGCTTAAAACGCTTCTGGTCTGTCAGTTGAACATCTTGAAGAACGCAGTTGACCTACAGTTGACAATTTTGGATGACTGCATCAATTAATCTCCAGTTATATCCAAGAAACATCAATAACAACACAACGATAGATTGAGAATTAGGACAAAAAAGTGCGACAGTAGTGCACAATATCCTCTGGATGGACAATAAGATAGGCCATAAGATAACAGAAATTTAGATGCCATTCAAGTTAACATTTGCTTAATCCCATTAATTGAGCCAAGGACCAGAATATAATGTAGCATAGTTTTCATATTCAATATCTAGATATCTTATGACGAACACATGTTCACAGGCAGGCAGTTGTATGAGAAGAAACCTCGAGGAGACATTTTAAATTCACAAGAACTAAGCATACAAAGAAGAGCTGCAAATTAAAGATAAAGTAACCATAAACAATAGCCTGATAAACTGTAATACTAATATAAAGTCTGGTTTATCAATCCCACGTTCACAATATTAAATACGACACAACAAAGAATGTCTACATCTTGCACGGGTGACGTGTGTAATCATGAAAAAAAACCGATTATTTACCAGGTTAAATAAATCGTCAGCACGTTCGGACATAGCTTTGCCTCGAACAATTATATGGCTGCATGGGTTATCCTTCCCTCGAACTGAAGATGTGAATGGATATACAGAGATCCCACCGGTTTTCCTTCCAATTAATTGGTTCAGTTGAACAAAATCCAAGTCTTTGGTGCCCATTTCCAGCAGTGACTGGCTGTTCACATATTTGAATATCATATTATTTAGTTTTTTATCAGAGAGAGTTGTCACGAAACTAAATACTAGACAAG
Source organism: Penstemon barbatus (assembly GCA_003313485.2). NCBI lineage: Eukaryota > Viridiplantae > Streptophyta > Magnoliopsida > Lamiales > Plantaginaceae > Penstemon > Penstemon barbatus. Next base: position 85,296,262 of record CM064884.1, on the reverse strand, counting down.
TCCATCGAATTCAAGAGTCGAATCATCTTTCAAAGTATGAAATAATAGGAAAACGCACGAGCATGTGATAGTTGTATCATTTATAACTTGAAAAAATGGTGAAAGATATTAGAATTGGCAATTTGGCATCAAGGTAACAACAATTTTGTAGAGTATGCACAGCTTAGGTCTAGCAATAGTGGCTGTTAATAGAAAGACAAATCAAATCTTCAGCGGCTAAAGATGAAGAACAGCATCTAGTCTTTTTACTATGATCGTAAAGCAAAAGTACAGAAAAAAAAAGTCATCCAGGTATATATGAGATTATGTTTCTTCATAGAGTAGAACGTAACCTAAAATATCAGATCTTTAGACTCCAAGAAGGGGGAAAGGTAACCAAAGTTTTTACAAGTTGCATTCTAGGCACAGATAAAGCAATGAAATCACTTTGAGAAACCTTCAACTATTCTTCCCTATGTGACCCAGAATTTTCAATACGATATAATGATCTCAATGCGCTTATATTCTCAAGAAACTACATGTAATTGTAGCAAACAAGATGATTGGAAAAATGGGCCATTGATGCATGCCTCATTGGCCTAAAGGCTTGGGAAGTTCAGAATTAAAAGCTGAAGTTAGTGTTGGATGGTTGATATAACAGTGGTGCTATGAAAATAAGAGGTTCTAGGAGCATTATTTTGAGAGAATAAACTTCAATCAGAATCTTAACACATTCAGATCCAAATGAGGGGGTTCTAGAACGAGTAGTGGCATCCTCACCAGAATAATGGCACCAAAGGAAGAAGCTCTTGCTTCAAAGAGCTCATATTGAAAACAACTTCAGCATATAGAACGTCATTTGTGAAGAGATCATGCTGCAAAACCTTTATCCCATTGATATCACCAACCTACAGTAGCAAGCAATTAACTTTAACTCAGAACAGAAAAAATCAGACTATTTCTGTAATGGCATTAGGTCATCACCTCAGTAGGAATTTGTATAGGCTTTTTAGGGATGTCTTGCAAAGAAAGGCTTGGTACACATTTTAGAGCTTCTGGTGGGTCGGGAGTCTCCTGCTTTAACTTAAGTTCATGTGTCGCACGAGCCAGTTCAGCAAGATCTTCTTGGGTCATGCTACCTTTTACCTTTTCCAAATTTTCCTTCTCGGTTGCTTCATCACGAGAAGCCATCTCTGGATCAGGCTGTTGTATAACATCAAGTAGCATATGACCTGGTCATGTCATGTTGCATCTGATAACCACCAAAAATAGCAATGAAAATATTACCTGCATTTCAATTGTTACACGATGTGGGTTTCTTAAAATGAACTTTTCTATTAGGGGAGCAAAGATTGCTTTGGAGCCTTCCTTGGCTATTCTAGCTTTCAATGCCTTCAAAGGTTCTTGATACTTTAATGGCTCGAATGGATCCATATCATAAATCCATTTACCCTATCAGAGATAAAGGCCTGGTAAGAATATATCAGACTTGAAGTATGAAATAGAAAACGAAAAAAAAAAAAAAGTAAACCGTTGGGAGAAGATATGACAACAATCAGCACTCTTTACCATAGAGCGAAGCATCAGCGCTAACCCACGAGGAAATGATCCAGTATTGTTTTCTCTGAGAGAAAACTCAATTGTATTCATAGATGCCTCCACAGCATCGGAATCAAAGCCTTCCTCTGCAAGCTTATTCAGAGTACTCATAACTAACTCTTCTACTTTCTGAATATCATCTTCTGATACACCTTTTAATCCAATGCTAAACTGAGGCTGAAGAAGCTCATCTTCAACCCCTCCACCAACAATGGCGTCTCCTAGACCACTTTCCAGCAGGATTTTTCTCAAAGGAGAAGCAGGAGTTCCCATCATTAGATGATCCAGAAAACCCAGGGCTAGTTCAGTTTCTAAGTCTAGAGGCGTTTCAGACAGCAGCCAGTTAAGGCACACCATGTGCTTCTTTTTCAAGTCAACCCCTTCGGAAGCAGGATATTTCTCAACAATTCTAACCGGTTCTGAGAACAGTTTCTGAAAATTAACTCTTGATTCCTCAGGAGCTGAATTTGCTTCAAACATGTCTAGATATTCTGTACCAAAAGCATGGAAATGTAAGGTACAAGTTTTCTGATATTTCACTATATGTACCTCTAACTGTTTAACAAGTTGTTAACATTTTCCTGTTATTTATTCCTGAATTGAAAACAAAAATACATAGATAAATAAATTAAATACCACTTAAAATACGCAGCCGTTCATTTGGATCATCGTCTCCATAAAACCATATCCTGGCATTGCTAGGATGGTAATATTTACGATGGAACTCCTGTAGATAACACATATATAAGCCATGTTGCTCATGAGGTCAAGTAAAATTACAGACAATAACACAAAGTGAAATATTATGTTATATTTTAAAAGAATGATAAAGAAATATTCATTCCTGGAGAATATTGTGTGGCTTAAACTCAGCTAGTACTGTTTGCTATAAAAATAAAAAAATAAGACTTGGTTTTAAGTACAAATTAAAAATCAACTCAGATAATTTATGCTCACGACAGACACTTGGAAAATGGGCTAGTGGCAAATATCTCATGCAAAATAATTCTCTTAATATATGCATGCTACAGTTTATGTGTAGTTTTACGTATTATTAAAATTTAAGGGAAGGATGATTTGATGCTAGTAAGGTGCATTATCTGAGCTTTAAGGTACTCATCACATAGAGTTTTAAACAAAGATACTAAAATAGTTAAAGACCATGAAAAGGAAAGACAACTAGCATAAGAATAAAATACTTGAGCATAAGAACTTTCAACCAACCTTGAACTCCTCAAAAGTAAGTTTAGGGATGACTTGTGGGTCACCTCCACTATCCACGCCATAAGTATTATCTGGAAATAGGGCCTGCGGAAAGTTGTCAACTTGAGACCACCATCGATTAATTAACAGTATAATACACAAAGAAACTTTTTGGTTTCAAGTATCAGTAAGAACACAACAATCCTTTAGCTTTTAGAAATCGAATCAAGCGGTCATAAGATCCACAAAAGTTTGAAAGGAAAGCCTACCTGTTGAGTAGTTCGGCCAAGTATGCTATCAGGCTGAGAATAAACACCTTTCATCTCATTGAAAACAACACCTGGAGAGTAGACCACATAATCAATTATTAGTAATGTGGTTTGACCCTTCTCTCTGAATGATTTATTTCTCTACGAAATATAATATGTAGGAGAATGCATGCCCTGAAACCAAGAGACATAAATTCTACAACCAACCTTTATAGGTTATGTCCTCCGAGGGGTCATTTAGTTCATAATGCCAGCCTTCCTGTTGAAATGTTTTTATATCATCCACACATTTAGGGAAGAAGACCGCATCTAAGTAAACATCAACCAAGTTATAGAAATCCTGTGTTAAAGCAATAACCACATGTTAGTTAAAACAGGGATATCAAAGAATAATTCAATGTTTTTAAATTAAATTAAAGAGAGCACCTTCATATTTGTGGAAGCAACAGGATAGCAAGTCCTATCAGGATATGTGAATGCATTCAGAAATGTATGCAAGCTCCCTTTCAACAACTCGACAAAAGGTTCCTTCAACGGATACTTTCTTGAACCACATAATACGCTGTGTTCCAAAATGTGAGGAATTCCTGTCGAATCTTTTCTGTATCAACAAATTGACATGTGGAAACATTATTACGGGCTTAGCTAAAATAATTAGAAGAAAATACAAAAATATTTTCTTGGCAAAAAAGTTGGTAATACGTATGGATGATCAAAGGTCTCGAATGGACGTACACACAATACAAAAACTTACGTGTGCAACTTAACACAGAAAGAGTTATGCCCACAACTAATACTCCACGAGTCAACTCTAAAGATCGAATCTGACTTAGTGGCCTGAAATTCAGTCCTTCTATGGCTCATTCGATTTTTTTTCTAATTCTTAAGAACATACTTACTTCTCCAATGGATGAAGAACTGTCCTAAGTTTGTGCTTTAGGAATTATAGCATAGTGTAATGTTTTTGGTGAACTAAAAAAGCTTCTGAGATTATTATCGGCTAGGGTTGGCTTATTAATATAACAATGTCCTTGCAATCAGATGTCATTTGATAACAAAACCAAAACCTGCTTCCATTCTTTCATGAATGAAGACTTTCCATCCAGTTCTACCATTTAGTTCTGTTCTATTTTTAATCTCACAGTTACTGGAAAATCATTCCATTTTAATCAAATTAACCAAATTTAGGGGAATGGTTGTCAACACAACAATAATTGCAACGAAGTTATTTCTGGACACTAACGTGGACAAGAATGACGTCTAATTTAACGACCACATGAAACCTACACGAATAAGCAAGCTGACTCCATTGTTATTATCATTGCTCTAATCTCAAAATAGAATAATGACCATTCGGCAACACCGTCCATTTTTAAGTACATAGGATTTCAAGAATTGATAAAGTATGATTTATTTTCATCTTCAACTTTTTCACCTGTAGTAATGTCCGAAAAATTAACGATTGTTTCACCTTGTAATTCAAGTAAGGACACTTTTGAATGAAGAAAATCCATGTCCATAATAAGTAGGAGCATTAATCTAAATATTACAGCAACAGGTTAACAATGAAGTAGTAACAAATTATCAACAGAAACATTTAAAATTATCAGCATAAACCCTTACGGAGGAGTCCTGAAAACGATGCCAAAGACTTTATTCTCGTCCTCATTGGACACTGACATGATTTCAGCCCCCGTCTTCTTGTGCTTATACAACACCGCTCTTGATTTACACTCCTCGATAAATTCCTCCGATACTTTTTCAAACCCTAGCTTCTCCGACACGTCATCATCCGCTCCCAAAACCTCTACAAATTCATAAATATAAACAAAAACAGCAATTATAATCACTTCAAACAGATAAAAAATTAATAACTTACAAGATATATTTACCTGAAGCGGGTGAGGTGGCGACGGCGCGAACAGAGAGAGAGGAGAAGTGTTTTTTCAATTGGAGAGAAGGACGCGAGGCGGTTGAGATGAGTCCTAGGTGGCGGCGTAGGAAGGAGCGCTGGTGGAAGTTGGGCACTGTACGGTGTCGTTTCGTGAGGCGAGCGAATCGGTGAGCTGAGCGGGAGAATAATCTGGTGGAGGCGAGTGCAGAGGAAGAAGAAGAAGGGGAGAGAGAGCGCAGGAGTACTGCTCTCTCCATTGTTGCTCTCAAGAAAGGTAAAATGGTGGATATTTTTTTTGGGAAGTGATAGTAATTAAATTGGTGAGGAGTTAGAAGATGAGAAATGAGAAGATAGAAATATATCTTTTTTGGTTTTCTTGGGGAGTAAGATGTAAATATTTTATTTAAGAAAATTAATTGCGTAGAAATATTTCTTGGTGAATAAGAACTAAGAAGTGAATATTTTTTATTTTTTTAGAAATAAGAAGTGAATAATTTAACTAAGGAAATTGCGTACAGATGTTTCTTGTCTTGGGGAATAAAACTAAAAAGTAGATATTTAATTTAGGAAATTGCGCACAAATTTATTTTTCTTGGTGAGAGTTGGGACATCTAGCATGCTTCTTCTCCTCTATTTCTAATTTTGTTTTCTTCATATACTGATTACTAACTTTTGAAATATCGGCTAACCCAATGTAATAAAATATTTTATAAAAATATATTCAGTCGTGATATGTGTATATGTTATATGACTGTTCAATGTATTTATCAATAAACTTTAATCTGAATTCAAATTGATTCTGTATTATTATTTCTGTAGGTTGCAATAAAATGTAATCTATATGTAAATTCATGTTAGAAAAAAATCATTAATTATTTAAAAAAAATACGTTCGAACTATGAGAAATTGTAAAACCAAATTTATAATTATGTAGTAAAAATATTAGGGCCTGTCTGTTTGGAGTTTCACAAAAAAATTTCGTATTTGGGAAATACCAAACAAACATGTTTTCTATTTTCTATAAATAAATGTTTCAATCTCTTAATTTTCTCAAACTATTCTCTTAAAACCCAAATAAACAACTATTTTCTTATTTTTAAACAAAACATATACAAACTTTACTTTGTTTTGCCATAAAATAACATATCTCTTACACAATTTATCTCACAACAAACATGATTTGACATAAAGTCTTACACATCTTACACCTACAACCTAACTCTTTCAAAAAAACCTACACTTTCTTTATTTCTTAAACAACTCTCTCAAAATTCAAACAAACAACATTACGCAAATCGAAATTATTTCACAAACCTTCACTACTCTGTCAAACTACTTTCCCAAACACCAAACATACAACCCTTGAGGTTTTCTTTTCTCTTTGGTGGTTGCATACTATTAAGCCCAATATGATCTCAGATATTGGGCTTTTACAAGACCCATGATGATGTTCATGTGATTCACATGACTATGAAAGAACAGCACTTCTTTCGGGTGGTTATTACTTATTAGATGTCAACAAGGTTGATTTTAATTCGAATTTTATCTAAATTCGATTTGATTTATAAAAAAGTTCATTAGAAAATATTTGATGGATGATAGATTTAATTCAATTTTAAAGGTTTTGGTGGTTGCATACTATTAAGCCCAATATGATCTCAGATATTGGGCTTTTACAAGACCCATGATGATGTTCATGTGATTCACATGACTATGAAAGAACAGCACTTCTTTCGGGTGGTTATTACTTATTAGATGTCAACAAGGTTGATTTTAATTCGAATTTGATCTATATTCGATTTGATTTATAAAAAAGTTCATTAGAAAATATTTGATGGATGATAGATTTAATTCAATTTTAAAGGTTTGCAATTCGAATTATGAAAACAAATATAGATTTATGTCGATATAATTCGTTAAAACTCAGTGTTTAATTATAAATATATAAATATTATATAGGTTCCTCAAAAAAAAAAAAAAAATATTATATAGGTACAAAATGTGCTATTAAGATAAATAATATTATCAATATTTAATCATATAGTTTTAAAATATATTAGTTAGTATTTCATTCATAATTTTATTATTATTCATATTATTATCTAAAAATATTAATATTAGTTAAGAAATCAGTCAACACCAATGTTATTAAAACCGGACCGGTTCGGCCGGTCCAATCGGTTGGACCGCGAACCGAAGCCTGGTCCAATCCGGTTTATCTCCTAAAACCAGTTACATCAAAATTCAGTTTGAACCGGTCCGAAACCGCCGAACCGGTATGGACCAGTTCAACTCGGTTTTGAATTTCCTTTTTTTTTTTTTTTTAATGTTAAAAATTCTTGTAAAACTTGAGATTTGAACACCTGACATTTAGAGTAAAACATGACTTCCTTACCATTTGAGCTACCTCAATTTTGTTGAACTTTTAATACAAATTAAAGTTTATAAATTATAGAAACTTGTAGCCAAATTTATTTATAAATTAGATAATTAACTCAAATAAATATTTTACACATTATGAATGAAAATTAATATTCAAATAATATATTCTATAAAATATTTATTTTCAATATTATCTTTAGGATAAAGAGTCAAATCGATATAATATGCAAGTTTGACTTTGAATATTAAATTTTTATACATAACCATATTTTAAATTTATCAATATAATTTAGACTTTTATACATAACCATACAAATTAGTACTATATTACCATTATGATATAAGTTAGATAAATATTATCTGATTTAATTTTAATATAATATAACAAAATTTATATTTTTAATAAATTGTAGGATAATGTTTAAATTTTACGAACATTAATATATTTTAAAATTAAATATATTTAAATATATTATTATGACGTTATCCGGTCCGACTAGCGGTTCGACCGGTTCAACCAGTAAAACTTGTAATCAGTCGACTCACCGGTTCACTGTCCGATCCGGTTATGAAAACATTGGTCAACACCTGATCTAACTTTAAAATTGCAACACTCTTAACAACCTTCTTTTATAACACTAGTGTAAATTTTGAAAGTGAATATTCTATTACATTAAAAAATAAAATCGAAATCTAGCCAAATTCGAACAAGATCTGACATACTCGAAAAATTGAGATATGGACTAGATTCTGATTTAAATCCGAACCTACAAAATTAAACTCAGACCTAAACCGTGCCAGGCCTAGTAGGTATCATCTAACGGGAGTATATTAAGCTTTGGGCTCATGTATCATGATGAGGTCTCTGCGTCTTTTATTGATTCACTGGTCTTATACAATTATCTACCATTCAAATTCCACATCTTTATTTATGAATTACTAGAAAAAGAAAATACAATACAAATTGAACATCACAAAAATCATCAATACTTGAGAAAAACAGCAATTTTCTTAAGCATGGCAATAGACTTGGGATTAGTGGGATAATTCAAATTGAAAACATGACCCTCTCCTTTAACCTCCACAAAATTAACTACTCCGTTCCATCCACTTTTCTCCAATTCCTTCTTATAATACAAATCCCTAAACCTCAAAACATCTGTTTCAGCAGCAAGAACCAAAACCCTTTTACACCTCAACATCCTAAGCCCCGGATCCATACCCGGATTCAACAACGGGTCATCCAAACCCGAACTCTTCGGATAAGCATGAAGCCAAATTCTCTCAATTAAACTTGCCCCATAAGGATTTCCAGTCTCATTCCCAATAGCCCTCTTCCCCCAAAAATAGGGACAATTGAGAAACAACCCATCAATATTAATACCCGGCTCCAGTTTCTCCAACCCGACCCGAACACCCATATGGTGTGCAATGTTACCACCAGCACTGTCTCCAGCTAAATAAACACGCTTAAAATCAGCATACATTTTTAGCCACATCTCATTTCCATTTCCTTTGAAGTGTGAAAAGACCCATTTGACCACAAGCCACGAATCTTGATAAGCAATGGGTAATGGGAATTCAGGGGCTATTCTGTAATTAACAGAGACAGCAATGACTTCGGATTTCGCTACAAATGAGTTCAAGAAGTTGTGGTATGTAGGAGAGAATGCGGATTCGGTCAAGAATCCACCGCCGTGGAAGTAGATTAGGAGGGGCAGCTTTCTGCCCGGATTTGCATTTTCGGGCAGGTAGAATCTAGCTGAGATGTTGAGTTGTTTTGAGATTTGAACATCTTTGGATTGGACTTTAGTTATTGGGTCGGTTGATGGAGGAACAAAATCTTGTCCGAAGAATCTCTGTATTCGACCATTTGTGTATACTCTTACGAAAGGGAATACGTCGTAGAGTATGGTCTCTGTGGAGTTTGTTGAGGAATCGGAATGGGAATGGTGAATGAAGATGAAAAGTAAAGTGAATCTGGAAAATATCTTACAAGATAACATGGTGTGGTGACTGGTGAGGAATGGGAGATTATTTGTTTGTGGTAAAGAAAGAAAAAATTGTGATGGATGCACCCGATTAGGCTTGTCAATGGGTGGGGTTTTACCCAGCCCACTCTAAAACCCGCCCAGTACCCGGTTAAAAGCACCGACGGGTGACCCAATATGTATTATGATAGAAAGTTGAGGAATATTATCTATCCCACGTATCCACTCCAGCATCTTCTTAAAGATTATCCTAGTAAAATGCAGAAAAACCCTTCTTCTATTTCTAATTGCCAGAACACCCCACATGTTATTTTTGTTAGCAAAAAATTCCCGATTTTCATATTAATAGATCATTCCACCATTTTGAAAATTAAGAGTCCATCACAAAGGAGTTATTGCCAGTTTTCTTTTAGGCTATGTTTGGTTTATTAATTTCAGTGGGTAAAATGATAATTAATATGCAAATGAACAATAGATGAAGTTTAAAGCTACGTCACTGGATGCAAGAGAATACGTTTTCCTTGATGTTTTACTAACTCAAATTCAAGAATGAAACATAGCCTTAAGGATATTGTCAATTAATTATCAAGTCAATAATCATATTTTCACATTCATTCCAAATAATTAATAAATAGCTTATAGGCTATAGGCTATAGGCTATATATATGTGTCCATTCCAGTGCAAATTAATCATGCAGATGCCACGGTTTTGGAGAGAGAGGTAAATATTTTTGACTTAATAACACATGAATTTTTTCTAAAAATTATAGTACGTGAAATTTTCTATCAATTAAGAATGATATGATGGTTGTTTTTGCAGTTTATTCAAAATATATTTATAACATTAAGAGAAACTTTTCTAACTTATAGAAGAAAATTAAAAGAAATATATTACTATGACAGTAGGTTATAAACAGAATACTAGCTGGTGAATTTATACTAACATGTTCAAAATTATTCCAAAGTATTACGAATTAAAGAGACTAATGATTGCAATAATTTAAGACGATGTTAATTAATTCGGAACAAATTAGTGATTTATGTTGACACAATATCCAAATTTGTTGACGAAATGAGTATAAAATTGTTGAACAAAACATAATTTTAGTTTAATTTAAATTTGTTCCGAAAGAGTTTGTTAGAGGAGATAGTTTTTTCTTAATAAAATTGAAAGAGTTTAAAGGAGAAGGGTATTTTGAATAATTTATTACTAAAATTTAGTTGGTGACCTGCTGACATTAACCTATTTAACAGGTAAAAATTAAAAAAAATTAGTGGTCAAGATGAATTTTTCTCTCAATCTAATGGCTTTAATGCCTCCTCTAAGGTTTTGACACAGTCTCTCCCAAGAACCCCAACAAGCTATAATGGGAAAAAACACTTCTCTTGGAGAAAAAAATACAACTCTTCATGATTACTTTTATTTTGGATACAAGAAAGAACTATCAAATGAGTCTACTAATCACAAAAAATCCATTAACATATTACAATTTTATTAACTATAAGACAAATAAAATAAATTGAAGGCTATTAAAAGTCTTACTCTTACATATGTGTCGTGTCATGTATGTAACATGTTCAGTTTAGTATTATCTTGTACCCAAGATATTTATAAATATTTTTTAACACTAATTGCAAGAGAAATATAAGTGTAAATTTATATAAAAGAGAATTAAGTGTAAATTTATATTCCTCTTTTTCTATGTAACGCATTTTAAATAACAGGGCCGGGATTTAAGTGTGATTTTTTGGAACCAGGTATATAAGTGTAATAAATTTTATATAAGGTATAATTTTTTTGACGAGAGAGGTATGAGTGTGAAATGCTTTATACTTTATGGATCATTAATGTAATTTAGCCCTGCAAATATATAAGATAATTATGTTCTTAATTACCCCTCCATAAAAGTTTCAAACAAACCATCCCGTTATTCTCTACAATTGCAAATAAATTACTGTGACGGCTAGTTAAGAATTTATTCAATTTTGGATTTTGGGAAAAGCTTCATATCCTTGGCGTTATGGTTCGCTGTCGTTCTAGAAGTTAGTGATTTTTTTGCTTTTATTTTTTTCTGTTTCCCGGAAAATTAAGCGTTTGTTGTCGGTATTATATTATCTCCATGATCGTTTGATTGTTCTTTTAAATAATTTTATTATTATTATTAAGTTTAATTTGTTTAAGATTGACAGTATGTGTAATTACCAAATACCAATGGTAGTCCCCTTAAAGGATGTACAAATTGTTGTAGTATCAATGCCTAACGGGCTTCCTTCTGATCTTATGATGTTTTCTTTGATGTTATCTTTAATGGAAATTAATTAAGTTTAGGCACACCAAACAAACAAACAACAAAACAATTGAAGGAAAGGAGATCGAGCGAAATACAACAAAACAGAACAGAACATAACAGAACAGAACAGGTGCTAATTATTAGTATTTATATAAAAGCATGTTCTTCATGTTCATGTTCTAGGATTTGAGAAAAGAAGCCAGTTTTTCAAAAAAGGCCATAGCACTCTTCCCATCCGGATTAATAACACTAAAACAATGATCCTCCCCTTCAACATCCACAACCTCCACTTCTCCTCCCCACCCACTCTTCTCCAATGCCTCCTTATAATGCCAGCCTCTTCCCCTCAAAATATCCTTTTCCGCAACATAAACCAACACTCTTTTACACCCCAAACTCGAAATACCCGGATCCATACCCGGATTTATCCACGGCTCATCACACCCATTCATACTCGGGCACACATAACGCCAGAGCTTATCAGTATAACTCTTGGTTATCCTTTCATGGGTCTCTTCATTTCCAATTGCAACTTCACCCCAAAAAAACGGACAATTTAAGAAAACCCCACATAACTTAATCCCAGTTAACGATGCCGTACCCATTAAAATAGCCATTTTGTGTGCTATATTACCACCAGCACTATCTCCACCTAAATAAACACGACTCAAATCAGCATAATCTCTAATCCATTCTTCTTTTTCAGATTCAGAAGAGACCCATTTCAGTGCAAGCCATGAATCTTCGTACGCAATTGGGAGAGGATGCTCCGGTGCTAATCTGTAGTTTACGGACAGGGCTACAACGTTAGTTTCTTTGACGAGGAGATTGAGGTGTTTATGGAACAATTGAGAGAAAGCAGATTCCACGAAAAAACCGCCGCCATGGAAGTAGACAAGAAGGGGGAGCTTATTGTGTGGATTAGGGTTCTTGGGCAGGTAAAGCCTTGCGGATATGTTGTTCTCTGGTGAGATGATGATGTCTTTGGATTGGACATTTGTTTGTGGGTCCGTTGATGGAGGAACCATGTTTTGAACCCATATTCTCTCGATTCGCCCGTCTTTGTATTCTCTAAGGAAGGGAAAGAAATCATGGACTACTTCGTTTGATTTTGCAGCCATTGGAGAAAAACGTATCAGAACTGAACACTCTTTGTTTTTCTTTCTTTCTTTTTGTGTGATGTCATACTCTTTGGAATGGATAGGAAGTATGTGGATATAAAAAATGGAAATGGAAAACAAATCTCTCTCTCTCTTTTTTTTGTTTTTTTTTTTTTTTAAGGAAATCCAACGAGCTACATATATAAATTACGATTAGACTGATAATTTATATAGACTAGAAAAGTGCACGTATGTTGTATGTGTCTAGTTTTAATTTCAAAGTTTTTTTCTTCATAAATTATTGTAAAATTAGCCATTTTTATGTCATAGAATATCATATATTTATGATTGATCAATTTATTTTAATGAGATTTATTTTTATTAATTATTATTGGTTTATAAAAAAAAATGATGACTTTGAATAGTTGTAATAAAATATATAATGATGACTGATTTAGTTATTACATCTAACAAAATTTGTTCTAAAATAAGATCATAAAAATATTATTTAGTGCATTTCATAATAGTAGTTTTCATGTCAAGTTTATCCGTTATTCACCGATGACAAAGGTTTCATCCATTTCTACATAAATTTTAATGATTTCACGAGCATTTATCCTTACTGGTTTCATCAGTTTTTTCACAAAGTTCACCATTGTTTACCAATTTCACCGGAAGTTTCACCGGTTCATATGTTTTCACTGTTTAATTTTTTTATCTAGTTTTCCTATTTTAATCGATTATAACATTTTTCATTGTTTTTTCATATTTTTCGATCTTTTTTCCAATTTAAACCATTTTCTTCCGATTTCACATTGTTTTTATTGGATAAAATTTAACTCGTTTTCAGCTATTTCACATGCTATTCACCTAAAATTTTCATTAATTAAACATGTTTTCACCGACTTCAAGCTTTTTTGACTAATTTTATTTGTTTCTTTACAAATTTCATCCAAATTTTCATCGATTCTTATGTTCTCACTGTCTAAATTTTGTTTACCCGATTTTTTTTTTTAGCGATTTATCCTTTTTTTTATCGGTTATAACATTTTTCATTGTTTTCTCATTTGTGGTCGATTTCTTTGGCTTTTTTCTTCAATTTAAACCAATTTTTCATCGATTTCACCAGTTAAACTTTTTTTTTAACTGATTTCACTCGTTTTTACCATTTTTACCAGTTTTTATCCATTTTTCATGTTTTTTCCACTAATTTCACATGTTATTCACCTGAATTTTTCATTGATAAAATATTTTCTTACCAACCTTACGTTTTGACCGATTTTATCCTCTAGCCTTACCCAATTTTATTGGATTTCACTGGCTTCATCATTTTTCTTAGAAATTTCATTCTTTCTATCGATTTCACATATTTTAAGCAACTTTGCCTCTATTTTAACCGATTTTACCCGTTTTCATCAATTTTTCACAAATTTTATCCCCTTTTTTTTTATCGATTTCAAATGTATTTAAGATTTCACGTTCATTTTTTTTCGCCGGTTTAAAGTGCACATACATTGTACGTGTCTATTTAATTTATGTGGTATTTTGTTGTAAATCAGAGTAAAATTAACTTCATTTTGTCATAAAATAGCACATATTAATGACTGTTATTCAATATATTAACTTTACCATGAGTATTTCATCGATTTCTTTAGTTTTTTTCGGTTCAAACCATTTTTCTAATGGGTTAACATTGTTTTTGTTGGTTGAACTTTTTTCATTTTATTGTTTTCATTTATTCTTACCTGTTTAACCAATTCACATGTTTTCACCGACTTTAGCATTTTTCACCGATTGTACCATGTTTTCACATATTTCATCATTTTTAAGTAATTTCATCGTTTCACCGATGTCATCCATTTTTTTTTTTCGAATTTCATTTAAATTTTCATCGATTTCACATGTATTTTGCCGAATTTTCAACTTAAATAATTATACATCTATCATTACTTTTAAGTATATATCTCAAATTATTTCACTTACCTTATCATTTGAAAAATATTTATTTACCGATCTAAGCCATTTCACTTATTATATTAATTAGTTTAATACAATTATCATTGATTCTTATCGGTTTTATATATTTTACTGATATACTCGTTCTTGATTAATTATAACCTATTATCCATTATTTTTCATTTCTTTTGTTTTCTCCTATTCAAACAAAAACAAAAAAAATCTATTGGTTTAGTCCACACTGTTATTGCTAGTTAAATTTTTTTTTCTTTTTTAGATTTTACTTATTTTTATCAGTTTAACTTATATTTTACATTGTTTTTGTTTTTTTTTTAAATTTCACTTGAATATTCATTAATTTCACATAATTTCACAGATTTGAACATTTTTACAATGATTTAACCCATTCTTCGTATATTTCACCCATTATTCATTGATTTCAACGATTTGTTTCCCATTTTTCAAGAAATGTCACCCGAATTTTCATAGATTTCACATGTATTTATCTATTTAACCAGCACTTTTTGCTACCGATTTCACCCATTTTTCACCTTCTTCACCAGCGTTCATAAATTTTATCTAGATCGATTTCACATGTTTTCATCAATTACATAAATTTTATTAGATCGATTTCACCAATTTTCATTGATTTTCATCCGTTTTTTAACTTATTTCACATGTTTTTCTCGAAAATATTTTTACGAATATTTGAGGTAACGTTTCTCATGTCTAATAGATTATTTAGTTCACTAATTCATAAGCATTTTTGTTCATTCATATGTAGATGCGATTCTACTTTAACATATTTTATGATATTTAAGAAATTTTGATTTTTTAAGAAGTTACATATTGTACTAAATCTTTAAATGAAACAAATATTTTTTACAACTGTTCAAAATAATAGTCTTTATTTTTATCTTTATGTGTTATAGGAGGACAATAATGAAATTGTAAAAGTGATTTAGGAGTTAATTTATTAATTATTGGAGTTAATGTAAGAAATAACCATTATAAACTTGATATCTGATTTGAATATACTTTTATTTTTCTTCCATATTCATGGTGCTTGATCAGGAGGCAAGGAAGTTACAAACTTTCTTAAAATATTTTCCTACCAAAGTTTTGATAAGAAAATTTAAGTAAAATTAATGTCTAATTATATTTTATTAATATACTTTACAACTTGAATAAGAGAATTTTTGTCTTCACAAGAAAAAAGAAAAAAGAAAAAAACTTAAATTATAAGTTTTTCCAATAATGGGTTTAGTCCACACTGTTATTGCTAGTTAAACTTTTTTTTCTTTTTTAGATTTTACTTATTTTTATCAGTTTAACTTATATTTCACATTGTTTTTTTTTACAATTTCACTTGAATATTCATTGATTTCACTTTATTTCACATATTTTAACATTTTTACAATGATTTAACACATTCTTCATATATTTCACCCATTATTCATTGACTTCACCGATTTGTTTCCTATTTTTTCAGAAATGTCACCCGAATTTTCATCGATTTTACATGTATTTATCTATTTAACCGGCACTTTTTATTACCGATTTCACCCATTTTTCACCTTCTTCACCAGCGTTCATAAATTTTATCTAGATCGATTTCACATGTTTTCATCAATTACATAAAATTTATTAGATCGATTTCGCCAATTTTCATTTATTTTCAACCGTTTTTTAACTTATTTCACACGTTTAACTCGAAAAGATTTTCACGAATATTTGAGCTAATGTTTCTCATGTCAAATAAAGATTATTTAGTTCCACTAATTCATAAGCATTTTTGTTCATTCATAAATGTGATTCTACTTTAACATATTTTATGATATTTAAGAGATTTTGATTTTTATAAGAAGTGACATATTGTACTAAATCTTTAAATGAAACAAATAATTTTTTTACAACTGTTTAAAATAATAGTCTTTATTTTTATCTTTATGTGTTATAGGAGGACAATAATGAAAATGTAAAAGTGATTTAGGAGTTTATTTCTTAATCATTGGAGTTAATGTAAGAAATAACCATGATAAGACTTGATATCTAATTTGAATATACTTTTATTTTTCTTCCATGTTCATGGTGCTTGGTTAGGAGACAAGGAAGTTACAAACTTTCTTCAAATATTTTCCTACCAAAGTTATGATGAGAAAATTTAAGGAAAATTAATGTTTAATTATATTTTATTAATATACTTTCCAACTTGAATAAGGGCATTTTTGCCTTAAAAAAAAAACTTAGATTATTCACACTTTTAGCAGCAGTAATAATAGATAGCTAGATTGATAATTCATTTGGATCTTCTTAGCTTAGTGCTGATATTTTACATTATAATTTATCGTGGTTTAACTAAAGAGAGCATGATCGCTCCATAAATGATAAATCATAAATTGTAATTACGGACAGAGCTACAACGCTAGCTTCATTTCAATTATAAGACAAAACAAGATTTAACTGATCATATTTGTGTAGAACAAACATGATAAAAAAAACTATAATTTTTCAATATAATTTATTTTAATAACTCGTTCAAGAGGTTTTGGTAAGTTAACTTTTTTGTGATATGTATAATGAATAATTTATCTCCATGTGATATTAAAATAGACAATTTATTTTCCTGTTAAATGAATTAAAAACACTACAAGGAATAAGATTAAAAGGAATTATCACTTACCGGCCAATTTGAAAAAAAAAAAGAAAATACACAAAAGACAAAATTATGAGCAGCGAAGTTAGTATATTTGGGAGAAAATCAAAATCCCCATTTGGACCAATAAGCACAAAACTTTCAAATTTCAAAGATAAGACCAAGAGACTCCTAATTCTTATCATTAAGTTAATTGTTAATGTCACACACAACTATAATGCAACAATCACTTTCAAAAATCACCCTAGCATACTTAAACTGATCCAAAATCACACACAAATTGAATGCAATTTACTTGACCAGAATAAAATTCAAAATGTTTGTGAAATTTCGATGATTATCAATTGTAGACAATGTAACTCATTGATCTGAGTCATCATTTTCAATTTGTGATTCTTTGAAAATCAATCCTCAATCTTTTATTATTGGGTAAACACCAATTTTGGTCCCTCTTATCATTAACTTTTTACAGAGTGGTCCCTCTTATGTTTTTTTTTTCCACTTTAGTCCCTACTATGAATTATTTGTTTCACTTTAGTCTTTTTCAAGTGGTCCAAGGCGATTTCGATAACATTTGATATGCTAATGAGAGCAATTTTTTCATTTCAAGTAATCTAACAGGGATATTTTCGTCTTTCTAATTATTTAAAAAAAAACTAAATATATAATCTCTTTCAAACTAGGCTTTCATTCCAATCCAACTTAATCGTACATTTCGTTCCAAACTAAAGTTTTTTCCTAAAATTTTTTTCAAACACCAAAATTGCTCACCAATTAAAAAATATCTCATATAGTCTCAATAGTGAACGGATGAAAATGCCCTAAAAAATATTCATATGTAAAAATTTAATTATAAGAAGGACCAAAATTGATATTTACCCTTTATTATTTATGTACATTTGCTTGTTTCATTTTTGTTCCTCGGATGATTTTCCAATTGTTTGGTCCAGAATGTGTAACCAAGCATAGCGTCTATTCATAGATGGAGCCAACGTACACGGAAAAAATATTTAATGTAGTACTATGTATGCCTGTCATATTGTCCCTGTCGAAAGAGATAAACAACACATGACCAAAAAAATTTAATTATAAGAAGGACCAAAATTGATATTTACCCTTTATTATTTATGTACATTTGCTTGTTTCATTTTTGTTCCTCGGATGATTTTCCAATTGTTTGGTCCAGAATGTGTAACCAGGCATAGCGTCTATTCATAGATGGAGCCAACATACAAGGAAAAAATTAATGTAGTACTATGTATGCCTGTCATATTGTCCCTGTCGAAAGAGATAAACAACACATGCAGTCCAATTTGGACAATAATTCTCTGTTTCACATTTTTTTTAGTGTTGTAAATTGGAAATTAAATAACCGAAATCTCAGCACTTCAAACTAACTTTTCATTTGGAGTACATAACTTAAAAAAATGTTAGTCAAATAGTATCACGTTTTCTAGTAAACCAACAAAAAAAAGGAAAAATGGCAGACCAAAATTTCTATTAATATATTAATAAACTTTAAAAAATATGCACTTAATCATGTTAATATCCACCGAATTCGGATCCTGTTGCTAATATTCAAGATCCGAGCGGATCAGGATTCGGATGCGGATGGAAAAAATGGAAATTGGACTCGGATCTTGATCGTCCCTGAAATCATAATATAAATCATTACTAGGTGTGTGTATATATATACCTATTTTTATTAGTTTTTTCATTACATATCGTTTAGTCGCACTCGCCCCTGCAGTGGTTACCAGAATGTAATCATCAAAGCATAAAAAGAAGGTTATAGAAAAGGATTAACAGAAAAATAACTGGCCTCATATAATGAAAAATAATTGATTTCTTGTGGTTTGAAAACATACATACATGATACATCTTAATGGCATTATACTCTTCCTTCTTATCTTCTGATGTTTACTATATATATATGCTGTTATCTTTAATGAAATTATGGCAGCTGGTAAGATATAAGTTAAACAACATGCATGTACTTTCTATTTTTCCTCTTGCCACAAACTACTTTGATTTTTATTCAATTGCATAAAGAAACTTAAACGCAAGTACGTAAGACAGAAATAACAATACATATACATAGACATTTGTCTTCAAACGAAAGCCCAAGCTACCTGGATTTTAAAACTACTGGACAAATAAATAACATGTTTCTCTTTTCATGAACATTTTTTCTTCTTTTCAACATCTTATTAATTATGATCAAACTATACATTAACTTTAGGCACACCAAACAAATTAACCACGAAACAATTGAACGAGAGGGAAATACAACAACAAATTAAACAGGTGCTTGTTTATAGTTTGACAAAACCATATATATATGTTCTAGGAATTGAGAAAAGAAGCCAGTCTTTTGAAAAGGGCCATAGCACTCTTCCCCTCCGGAATAATAAGACTAAAACAATGATCCTCCCCTTCAACATCCACAACCTCAACTTCTCCTCCCCACCCACTCTTCTCCAATGCCTCCTTATAAAGCCAACCTCTTCCCCTCAAAATATCCTTTTCGGCAACATAAACCAACACTCTTTTACACCCCAAACTCGAAATACCCGGATCCATACCCGGATTTATCCACGGCTCATCACACCCATTCATACTCGGGCACACATAACGCAAGAGGCTATCAGTATAACTCTTGGTTATCGTTTCATGGGTCTCTTCATTTCCAATTGCAACTTCACCCCAAAATAACGGACAATTTAAGAAAACCCCACGTAACTTAACCCCAGTTAACAATTCCGTACCCATTAAAATAGCCATTCTGTGTGCTATATTACCACCAGCACTATCTCCAACTAAATAAAAACGATTCAAATCAGCATAATCTCTAATCCATTCTTCATTTTCAGATTCAGAAGAGACCCATTTCAGTGCAAGCCATGAATCTTCGTACGCAATTGGGAGAGGATGCTCCGGTGCTAATCTGTAGTTTACGGACAGGGCTACAACGTTAGCTTCTTTGACGAGGAGATTGAGTTGTTCATGGTACAATGGACAGAAAGCAGAATTGATCAAAAAAGCGCCGCCATGGAAGTAGACAATTAGGGGGAGCTTATTGTGTGGATTAGGGTTCTTGGGTAGGAAAAGCCTTGCGGATATGTTGTTCTCTGGTGAGATGATTATGTCTTTGGATTGGACATTTGTCTGTGGGTCGATTGATGGAGGAACCATGTTTTCACCCCCCATAAATCTCTCGATTCGTCCGTCTTTGTATTCTCTAAGGAAGGGAAAGAAATCATGGACTATTTCGTTTGATTTTGCAGCCATTGGAGAAAAACGTATCAGAAGATTCACAACTGAACACTCTTTGTTTTTGTGAGATACTACTTCCTCGGAATTTTATAGTGGAAGCGTGTGGAAATAAAAAATGGGAAATTCTTATCCAAACTGGATATGGTCGAACCCAAACTAATTACATAACAAGTGTAATACACCTGCTTTGGAATTATATAATTTCTCTCATTTTATTTTGTGTATTTTGAAGGTACACACAAACAAAGGAGGCTTTTGAATTCAACCTTTCCTCAACAAACCATCAACTTTGACATTTGACATGTTAATCCTACTTACCAAGTTAAGGGAAAGGAAAGGACTTCTCAAGTTGCCCAACAACTGCTAACAAAGATGTAGGAGCAAACATATAATATTATTATATAAATAAGTAAAATAACAATAATTTTCAGGAAAGTGACCAATCACAAAGCTAAGTGCAATACACTTGCTTGGTGATTGGATGGGTTTGGCCAAGCCAAGCTTGAATAAGAATTTTCCATAAAGGAAAATGATTATCTCACAGCACATACGATCACAGTCCTTTGTACAGCCTTTATTTAATATTTTCACACTTAATTGTGTTACCTGGTACTTGCTTAACAGGTTTTTTCTTGAAATATTTTTTTTAATCAATTAACAACTCAATCAACTTTAAAAAATTACAAAAGAGACCAAAATTTTTCGATATTAATCATATAAAAGATAATTCAATACTTTCTAAATGATAATTGAACATTCACCAATATTTGAATATAAATATCTCAACTTTCAAAAATTACAGAAGAACACCTAAATTATACTATATTACTGATATAAAAAATAATTCATTACTTTTCAAATGTTAATTTATCATTTGTCATATTTGAATATAAAATATCTCGAAAATTAGACCGGAGAGTATTGGTTGTGGCCTAGTGTGATTGGGCCAAGTATCGCCATAATTGGTTTTCGATGTGTAGACTTTTTACTATTAATTTCTTCATCACTCCTTGCCCTATTGCCGCTGCCAAGAATTTTGCTTGTTGATTTTGCCTTTGTTCTAATTCCAATCTGATTTTCTTAGTCCGTGAGGAAAAAAGAAAACAGAGTAAGAAATTTGAATGTAATCAAACAAACAAAATTACATCCATGTATTCATAAAAATCATAGTGACCGTGAATTGAAATTTCATTTTCTAATATCTTCTAATATATAAAGAAAAACAAAAGTTACTCTATATTTTCGTTTCAAGTATTAAAATTTATAGGATCTACATATTTTCAAATTCTTATTATTATTTAAGCTTGCACTGCGGGTGGACATGTAATATTCTTGATTTTGGCACAAACATTATAAATAAAAATGGTGGAGACGTTTTATAGAAGGTGTAAAGATGGTTTAAAAATGGTGGAGAGGTTACGAAAGAGGAAACAAATATTTATCCAAATTAAAATGGATGAAAAAGGGGAAAATAGATCTTAATATTTAAGTAAGGGTTATTTTGTCAATTGCATATTCTACGATTTTCGATTTTTTTTAAATAAATTCAAGTGGAAAGGTTAATAGGTCATTTAATTTAAAGTCTAAAGTCAACTGTGTAAACTAACTTGTTTGGCCAAGTTACACAATCAACGGGATAAATAAACGGCTGGATGAAAGAGGTGGGATTCAATTCGTAAAATTGCAAAACATAGGGGTCAATTATTATCAAAATTGGGGGTAAAGCGGTCTTTTTATATGAGAGACGGGTTTTTTAGAAGCAAAATAATTCAATTCGTAAAATCGCAAAACATAGGGGTCAATTTGCAGAATGTCAAAGTCAATCATTATAAAAATTTGGGGTAAAGCTGTCTTTCTATATGAGAGGCAGTTTTTTTTTAGAAGCAAAATGAGTGAAATGGTAAATTGAAATTTAATTAAAGTCAATAGTTACAAATTAAATTTGACCAAGTTACCTAATCAAAGAACCAAATCAATCTGAGTCAAATGAATGACATGATGAGGCTTTCCACATGTGAGGGCGTAACTCACATGCCCGCACCCTAGAAAAATCCACATTCGCTTCATTTAAGTTATAAGACGAACCAAGATTTAACTCATATTTGTGTAGAACAAGCATGTAAAAAAAAAAACACTATAATTTTTCGATATAATTTATTTTAACAACTGTCCAAGAGGTTTTGGTAAGTTAACTTTTTTGTGATAATGTATAATGGACAATTTATCTCCATGTGATATTAAAATAGGTAATTTATCTCCTTATAAAATGAAATAATATGCAAATAACCTCTATATGTTAAGAAATAATGAGCAATTTACCTCCTTGATATAGTGATAGTGTTGCACAAACACTCTTTAATGCAACGACTTTATTTTAGGTAAAAAATGATCAATTTAACCTTACACTGGACAACATGTACACCTTACTTTATGCCCTGTGATATATGTAAATAGACAATTTACCTCAATGTGATATACGTAAATGAGCATTTTAATTCCCTGTGATATTTACATAATGGACATTATACCCCATCATAAAATTGTAAACATCAAGAGGGAGTCGGTGCGCTTCTTTTATAAAAAACAAAAAATACAAAAAATTGTCTATTCATCAGTTGAATTAATCTTTAATTTATTCACTCACTCATCCAATCTCTTTTTCTTTTTATTTTTTGGTTTATGATACAAGTCATATTTTATTTTCTGGATCCATCTCCCATTTCCATTATATGTCATTGTTCAACTAGAAAAGGAAAAAGCAACAAAGTTGATGTAAAGCCAAACCTAATTTTAATTGGGTCTGTGGGGAGTTGTAATCGTGGAAAATTCCCGATAGTTTTGGAAAAAAAGTACACTAAAATATTAAAATATTAATTTTTGGGTTACCTGCTATACAGGTGAACTTTCACAAGTTGTATTTTTGTGTTTGGCCATGAAACTACTATTTTGCCCTTATAGCAACTTGTGAGAGAAATAATTCTAAAAAGAGATTACTGATAGAAAGAAATGTATCCAGATCTAGATTCCTTACCACTTTACCATTTTTTCCGGCCATAGTTTGAAAAAATTCAAGGAAATTATGCTACACAAACAAACAACTTCTGTTTCTGTTTAATTTTTTTAATTTTCCAAAATGAATGAGCCAGTTTTGTGTATAAAGCTAGGAGAAAATGTAAAGAAAAATCCGAATGAAGAAAATTTTGACAACACAACAACAGCGATGCCGAGATTAGCTATTATTGTTCCTCGCAGCAAATCTCAGGCGGCCTGCCGTAGAGTGACACCGACTTCGATTTCAATTTCCTAAAGTAGCAGTACTAATATAGTGGAGTAACACCTTGTGCCCAACGGAAATTCCCAGGCCACCACCGGCCTGGGACGACGATTGGGCGGCCTGGGTTTTAGGTTGGGGATGGTTACGAACTTTTTTTAATTATAATATTTACTAATAATATATAACTTTTTAATTTTAAAAAATATTAAATAAATTCATATTGTTATATAAATTGTAGATTTGTAAAAAATTGAATTTTATTTCGATTTATATTAAAGTATTATTTAATTTTAATTTGTTAACATTGTTTATAAAATCAAATTAGTTATATAAATATGTAAATATAATAACTAAAATTTTCAAATTGGTCCACAAAATGTTTGCACATTATGGTAAAATTCCAATTTCTATATTCACCGGCATAATTACTGTTATGAGCCAATAATTAGTACCAATTAGCTTAAATGTTCATGCTATTAATACTATAATGAAAACATAACAAAATTACACCTTTTTTTTTTTTTTTTTTTAATAATCCTGGTGTACAAGCTTACACTAGACTAATCCTGGACCCTCAGAACCTTTGCTCTAGAACCCTAAAGGATGTAAATCGCAGAATGTGCCTCCACCAAGCCTCGGGATCTCACCATACTGCTGTACACTCTGCGCACAAAGGTGTCTTCACCACAAATGAAACAAAATTACACTTTTTGTTAGATAAACTCTCAGAAAAAATTGAAATATAAATTGGATTCAATTCAAAGTATATTTCGGGGGTAAACACCACTTTTGGTCCCTCTTATCATTAACTTTTTATAGGGTGGTCCCTTTTATGTTTTTTTCTCATTTTAGTCCCTACTATAAATTATTTGTTTCACTTTAGTTCTTTTCAAGTGGTCCAAGGCGATTCCGATAACATATGATATGCTCATGTGGGCAATTTTATCATTTCAAGTAAACTAACAGGGATATTTTCGTCTTTCTAATTATTAAAAAAAAAACCTAATATATAATCTGTAATACCCCGTAATTTTATATAAACGCAAAAATGAATTCGTAATTAAATTTTAATTTAAATAGGAAACTTAATTTATTAGGTTTGGAATGAGATGTATAAAGACTTTAGTATTTTAGTTGAAATAATATAGGACTCATTAAATTCATCTGGGGCCAATTGAATAGATTATTAATATGTGAGGGTAATATGAATGTTAAAATAAAACTATGGGCCTAATATGAAATTAGTAATTTGACATTTATATTAGTTGTATGATTATCTATCTTATACATGCTAATATGTATCAATATATATATATACTACGTATAGTTCAAAACTACTTCAATATTTTAATACAAGAATTGAACATAAAATAAAATAAAATGTCAACCTATCTAGAAGTCTAGGACCAAATGTTAAGTTTCAATAGCTTGAGATATTCTATTGTTGAAATTTATACAATGTAGAATTGAAATACTTACAAAGCTGTTGACCCATTATTTAAACGATTAAATGGGAGTATTAAGCTTATCATCTCAACATGACTCATGCAAAAGATATTTTTTCCTACTTCCTAGTAATTACCCACGCAGCAACTAAGATGACTAATCACATGTAAATAACTTCCATGTAGCAAGCTATTGCATAGCTTAAAAACGTGTACAGACTATATTCTTTCCACCATCCTTTAATCTATTAACAAATTCTACACATTCCATTTTGCCAAAATAAAAGACAAGCACACCTTCACTTTGTGCGAAACACACACACCGCAGAGGAGAGAAAGAAGGAGAGACCAAAGGTGGGTTTATTCTTTTGAGAATTAATTAGGCTAAGGAGTAATAATTATTTATCCTTTGAATTCAACTATTAGTTGCAAAGTTTTCATACACAAGTTACATAATTTTTATGTTAGATTATTGTAAGTCAATAAGTTTGCTAAGAGAAAAGAATCTGAATGCTTAGAACATAATCAGTTTAATGAATTCTATTAACTTAAGTAGCCGGATATTGAGATATATTTATATTGTTGATTTGAATGATAGTTAATTGGGTTGTGTTATATCTAGATAGAGGTCGATCTATAGAACTTATAATAGTTGCTCCAATCAATTGAATACACCAATGAGTAGAGAAATTTGGATTTAGCTAATAGATAAGCAAATATATATATATGAATTATCTAATTCCATCAAGTTAGCGTAATTGGAATTAATAAAATTAAATTGCAAACTTGGACTCTATGAATATCTATGAGTTCGGCAGACTATGTGTAAAATAGATCAATGAAGTTTGAATTAGATGGAACTTAGAATTAGTGAAGGTATTTTAATTAATCAATGGCTAAGTTTTGTTTTAATATTATTGTTTGAAATTAGAATTAAAGTGTTAACTTAATTTGTTCGTTAAGTAACTAGACTTAATTTGAGGGGTTAATCAAATTGATTGTAGCAGGTTAATTATTTAAAAAAATTGAAACCTTGTGTGGATATTAGATTTAAGAGTATCGAAATTGGAAGAAGAATAAGGAATAAAATGGCATATCGAGTTTTTAAGAATAAGCAATCATGGAATCATTATTGATATGATTGGAACACCATATAGGTACTTCATGACTAGTCAAAGTTTGACTATCCCGTTTTAAAGTCGAGACATGGAATCATTTTGAGATCGAGGTCATTCATCTGCAAAGCAATGCTAGAAAGGTTTAAATCGAATAGCAGGACTTGAGGCCATCTGTCTACCGTTGAGTAGCAACCATATCCTGAGAAAGGTGAGCGCCTCAATAAAAAGGTTTTCAAAACTGAAAGAGCTTTTAAAGAAAATCATATTATATATATGCATTTCTCAATTGAAATTACTATAGTTGTTATATCTATGTCTATAATTGTCTGCATGCTTACAATTTGTAATGCATATTCATAATGGAACGAATAGCCCGATCTTGCAGCATGTCCTACTTCTTCATAGTAGAACTGATAACTTTATACTTGTCTGCATTCTCACATTATGTGATAATTGTTGAATAATGGGGTGTAGTACTTTATCTCACCTCATATTGATGGATGGTACCAAGGTGTAGTACTTTATCTCACCTAAGTACCAATTGCTTGTACATGATTATTTGCGCGCTCATCTGCTCTCGGTTGATGGTATTCTCTGGATAATTCTGGGTAGCTGGGGGCTACAGGACTACCAGAGCTCTGCCATTGACCGGACTCACAAAACCAGGGATTAGAGCCCCTTGGGGAGTGATTCAAAATTATTCGGCAAAGACATGTCAAGGCCACTTAAAAGGGACGGGTAGCGCCTCAGCCCTTATCTAACCGCCGTGCTAACTATTGATCACATCCTGATCTTACTGTATCCTTTTTGAGGTGGAGGAGTTGTTTAGCCCGTTTTGACGGGTAATTGAACGTGATTTCGTTTGTGCCATTATTGCAATTGTTATACTATTGTGAATTGATTTTTCAATGAAATAGGCAGTTCATAGATTTATAAATTATTTCTGGCATAAAATTCAACTGCACCCCTGCACTGGCCTCACTAAGTTGTTTTTACAACTTACGCTTTTAAATTATTACTCTTTCAGAATCTCACCGAAGGGCAAGATGGACCTCATGAGACTAAGGGATTTCGGTTGGGCGTCGACCATAGAGTGTCTAGATGTTGTCAGGTGAAGGTCTGGTTTGTAATGAAAGTTTTAAAGTAATAAGTTAGTTGGAAAAAAAATTAATGTATTGTAATAGATAGTTAGAGCTCTGAACTGCAATTATTGGAAATTTATCAAGGTTATGTTATTATTTATTTATGTCTTAGCAGGCAGGTGCCGGTTTCGGGTCGTTACATAATCTCTTCCAAACTGGGCTTTCATTCCAATCCAACTTAATCGTACATTTCGTTCCAAACTAAAGTTTTTTTCTAAAATCTTTTTCAAACACCAAACTTGTTCACCAATTAAACAATATCTCAAATAGTCTCAATAGTGAACGGACGAAAATGCCCTAAAAAATATTCATATGCATGTCACGTGTTATTGGAACCACCTAATAAGGACTAAAGTGAAACACATGATTCATAGTAGGGACTAAAGTGAAATAAATCATGTATAGCAGGGACTAAAGTGGGAAAAAAAACATAAGAGGGACCACTCTGTAAAAAGTTGATGATAAGAGGGACCAAAAGTGGTATTTACCCTGTATTTCGGGGTTAATCCATAATTTTTAATACTTAATATTAAAAGTATAATTTCTTGTCACGATGTAATAAATAAACTAAACAACTATTATATATTAGTCAACATTGTGGATCTTATCTAAATTAAACTTAATTCATATTGACAAATAGCTTAATTAATTGACCAAATTTAACATTGTGAACCTTAAGCTGATGTATAATTAGGTTAATCGTAATTCAAATTGACAAATGACTCAATTAATTGACCAAACTCAACATTGTTGATTTTATGATAATGTATAATTCGGTTAATCGTAATCAAAATCGACAAATGGCTCGATTAATTGACAACCTTATATTAATGTATAATTAGGTTAATTATAATCCAAATCGACAAATGACTCGATTAATGTCATCAATATCAACATTGTTGATATTAAGGGCATCTCCTATATAAAGAGGGGAAGATGGATTTGGGAGTTATTGGATCTAGGGGGGGAAAATGAGAAAAAATGTATGAAGGGGAGAAAAAGCTATTCTCCCCTTCCAATCCCTTCTCACAGCTTGGATTGCCTCACCGCTTGAAGCGGTGAGCTGCTCAGCCCAACCCAACTTTTTTTTTTTTTCTTTTTTAAATAAAAATTCTTTTAATTTTAAAAAAAAATTCTTTAAAATACCTTATTAAATAAAATGTAATTCTTATTTAATCTTAATTTTATTTAATTTGTGTACTATTTTAAAAAAGTTAATTTTAGTATAAAAATGTAACTTTTATTTAATAAAATCAAATTTAATGTAATTATTATGTTGAAAAATTTAATGTCAATCAAGTATTTAATTGTTGTATTATTGTGCACCAATTTTAAAATTCCTTTAAAAGTTAATTATTAGAAACTCAAATTTAATTTAATTAATAAAAATGAAACCTTAAACGAACTTTTTTTTTTATAATAAACCTTAAAAGAACTTAATGAACATTACATATGACTCGTTAAATAAAAAACGACATAACCCTAACAATTAGACATCTAAAATAAATACGATTACATATGATCGCCATTTGGACCGTGTATTGCCCACACATGTTCAACTAAGTCCTTTCGAAGTTGACAGTTGACCTCTACTGAGCGTATTTGTTGATGACGTAACAAATATTCTTCTACGGATATCGTACCGGAGCGAGGCAAGCCAAATTATTGGTTGTCAACTATTTAATTATTGTATTGTTGTGTTTTTTTTTTTAAAATATTGGTTGTTATTGTTATTATTATTGTCAATCTTAAATTATATCTTATTGTTATTAATTATTTATTTATTTCACATACGAGTTAATTTTTATTATTATTATTAGTATTGTTATTATTATTATTATTAAGTGAGAGTGGAGGAAATTGAGAATTTTAATTAAATGAAATTGATAGATTGATACATTTTAGATGACTTATGAAAATAAAAGGGGAAGCTGGACTTGGGCTGAGGGATACATAGGAGATGGCCTAAGGTAATGTAATAATTAGGCTAATCGTAATCAAAATGGACAAATGACTCAATTAATTGACGAAAATCAACATTATTAACTTTAAGGTAACGTATAACTAGATTAATTGTATCCCAAATCGATAAATAACTAGATTAATTGATCAAAAATCACTACTTAGGGACCTTATAATAGATCTTTATGTTATATGATCTATAAATAAATTTATTAAATAATTTGTAAATATATTTTTTATGTTTAGGATTTCGAGCTTAGTTTAAGGTATGGTTGTGTGCTTAGGGTAAGAATTGAAGTAAGCAAAATTATCATATTACGTAATCTTCATCACAAAACGTTGTTTTTTATGATCCATAAATAAATATATTTATTATGTAGTATAATTTGTTAATGGGTTTGTGATTTTTAGGGTTAGAAGATGATCCATAAATAAATTATAATTACTTATAAATAATTTATAACTTATTATTTTAATAAATATTAAATAAAGTAATACTATTATATAAATTTTAGATTTGAAAAAATGTTTTTTTCATTTTTTTTTCAGTTTTATAATAAAATATTATTTAATTTAATAATATAGTTTGTTATAATTATTTTATTAATACAAACAATACCATATATTTTTCAATTACTTATTAATAATTTTTATATCTATCTTAGAATTTTGGGGGATTCTAGGGTGTCGCTAATTTATCACATTAGGTGGTATTGTCACACAATGTGTATCACATTGTATAATATAACTCGCATGTGAAATTACATGCTCACATTACATAGTATAAATCTCATATATTTAGTATAACCCCACATCATGCAGTATTTATTCTAAATTAGGTGGTATTACAACGCAATGTGTATCACATTCTACGGTATAAATCATATATGACAGTATGAGCTCACATTAATTACATAGTATTAACCTCATATATTCCGTATGACCACACATCATGTAGTATGTATTCCATAAAGAGTGGTTCCATGCAATTTGTATCACATTCTATGTTATAACTCATATGTGACAATACATGTTTACATTACATAGTATTAATCCATATATTTAGTATGGTCCTCAACATAGGGGCCGTTTGGTAGGACCTAATAGGGAGTATTAGATCATATTATGAGTTAATATGTGCTAATACAACGTTTGGTGGCATTGCTCTAATATCGGGTTATATGGATTAAATCCTTACGACCCGGTATTAAGACTAGATTATAATCCACCCAGACGTGGGTGGATTAGTTAATCCGGGTAAATATGGATTAGATAAATATCACTAATAACCTCAAATTTACATATTTCCTTTTTAACATGTCATTAAATATCATAAATTCTTCTCAAATATCTGAAAATGGAAAAAACATTATACATAAATAAATCACAAATTAAAATCTATATCAATTTAGAATTAACATGGAAGCACTCAATCAAACCTACCAAACATGATTTTAATATGACCTTCAATCCGGCTCCAATCTAATCCACCTTAATCCCATACACCCTACCAAACGGGTCCCTATAGTATTTATTCCATATTAGGTGGTATTACCACGAAATGTGTATCACATTCTATGGTATAATTCACATGTGATAGTACGAGCACACATTACATAGTATTAACCCCATATATTTAATATGACCACACATCATTTAGTATTTATTCTATATTAGGTGATTTATGCAATTTTTTCCAAAGTTAATATTAATTATTCAAAAAAATATTACATACTATTTATTTTAAAATATTATTGTAACATTCATTAATTTAATTTCATAATAATTTAATAGAAAATAATTTACTATTTGATGTTACTAAATATATAGTATAGTATCATTTGTTGTGGTATAGTACCACTTATTGTGCTAATATTATTATGACATGTTAGCAACTTGTTTAATAAATTACTAATTAATGACATGTCTTATTTCTAGCGGCACCTAACGTAGCAGCACCCTAGAATTTTCCTAATTCTATTAAATTTATAATGGGGATGAAGTTTGAGAAGAAAACAAAAGGGAGCTTTACATGTACAAATTAATAAAGGTTTTAGGACAATTTATACCAACCCAATTGAACTTGCAGGTTTCATGTGGTTTTTCCACCACGTGTCAACGCATGAGTGGAAAACTACCAAGAGTTTTCCCAATGATAGAACTCCTCTTAGCCAAGTCCATTTAGTTTATAAGAAATTCAGCTATTATTTACCAACATTCAAAGATCAATTTGAAGAAAGTTATAGGTAACAGCTTAAAAGGATTAATAAAGTTACATGTAACAGCTTAAAAGGGTTAATAACGTGCCTTTTTTTTTTAGTACAGGTTAATAATGTGACGTTAAACGTGGTTCTCTATTTACGAAACTAACGATTCTTCTCATCAATGATACAACCTTCTCACAATCCGGGTCGAACAAATAAAAATTGTGTTCTCCACCCAGTGTCTCAAAAAATTCGACCCGACCCTTCTAGTCACTGTTCTTCAATGCCTGATAGTAATACCAACCACGATTCCTCAATAAATCTTTCTCCGCCACACAAACCAGCACTTTCTCACAACCCAGATTCGAAAAAAAGATCCATATTTGCAGTTGGGTTCAACCGCAAGTCATTAGAACCGGTCGTGTCAGGTGCAATGAAATTCCACAGCTTGTCGGGTTCAGTACAATTTCCAAAATACGGGTGAACCAAAATCAACCCGGCAAATTTAAAACCTAGTTCATGATCTTCTTATATGATATAATAAAAGACATTATACACAAGTCCCTTACCTTCTAATATGATATAATAATATATTATCTATTTTTTCTTTGTTAGCTAATAACAAAATGCTAATGAAAGGGAGCACTAACGGGCTTCCTTCTTATCTTCTGATGTTTACTATATATGCTTTTATCTTTAATGAAATTATGGCAGCTGGTAAGATATAAGTTAAACAACATGTACTTGACTTCTGTTTTCATCATCTTCTCTTTTTCCCCTTGCCACAAATTACTTTGATTTTTATTCAATTGCATAAAGAAACTTAAACGCAAGTATGTAAGACAGAAATAACAATACATATACATAGACATATACATCCATGCCTGTCTTCAAACGAAAGCCCAAGCTACCTGGATTTTAAAACTACTGGACAAATAAATAACATGTTTCTCTTTTCATGAACATTTTTTCTTCTTTTCAACATCTTATTATGATCGAACTATACATTAACTTTAGGCACACCAAACAAACCAAGAAACAATTGAACTAGAGGGAAATACAACAAAACAGGTGCTTGTTTATAGTTTGACAAAACCATATATGTCCTAGGAATTGAGAAAAGAAGCCAGTCTTTTAAAAAGGGCCATAGCACTCTTCCCATCCGGAATAAGGACACTAAAACAATGATCCTCCCCTTCAACATCCACAACCTCCACTTCTCCTCCCCACCCACTCTTCTCCAATGCCTCCTTATAAAGCCAGCCTCTTCCCCTCAAATTATCCTTTTCGGCAACATAAACCAACACTCTTTTACACCCCAAACTCGAAAGATCCGGATCCATACCCGGATTTATCCACGGCTCATCACACCCATTCATACTCGGGCACACATAACGCCAGAAGTTATCAGTAAAACTCTTGGTTATCTTTTCATGGGTCTCTTCATTTCCAATTGCAACTTCACCCCAAAATAACGGACAATTTAAGAAAACCCCACATAACTTCATCCCAGTTAACGATTCCGTACCCATTAAAATTGCCATTTTGTGTGCTATATTACCACCAGCACTATCTCCACCTAAATAAACACGACTCAAATCAGCATAATCTCTAATCCATTCTTCATTTTCAGATTCAGAAGAGACCCATTTCAGTGCAAGCCATGAATCTTCGTACGCTATTGGGAGAGGATGCTCCGGTGCTAATCTGTAGTTTACGGACAGGGCTACAACGTTAGCTTCTTTGACGAGAAGACTGAGGTGTTTATGGTACAATTGAGAGAAAGCAGATTCGATCATAAAACCGCCGCCATGGAAGTAGACAAGAAGGGGGAGCTTATTGTGTGGATTAGGGTTTTCGGGTAGGAAAAGCCTGGCGGATATGTTGTTCATAATGTCTTTGGATTGGACATTTGTTTGTGGGTCGATTGATGGAGGAACCATGTATTGACCCGACATTCTCTCGATTCGTCCGTCTTTGTATTCTCTAAGGAAGGGAAAGAAATCATGGACTATTTCGTTTGATTTTGCAGCCATTGGAGAAAAACGTATCAGAACTGAACATTCTTTCTTTTTGTGTGATACTCTTTGGATTCTTATAATAGAGAATGGATAGGAAGTGTGTGGATACTCTTTGAGTCATAGTGTTGCACACACACTCTATAATGCTAACGACTTTATTTCAGGTAAAAAATTATTATCAATTTAACCTTACACTTGACAACATGTACAATTTACTTTATGCCTTGTGATATACGTAAATATACAATTTATCTCCATGTGATATACGTAAATGAGCATTTTAATTCCCTTTGATATTTACATAATGGACATTATATCCCATCGTAAAAATGTAAATATCAAGAGGTAGTCGGCGTGCTTCTTTTATAAAAAATAAATAATACAACAGATTATATATTCATAAGTTAAATTATCTATTTAGAATAACACATTAAGTTCATCTTTTATTCACTCACTCGTCCAATCTCTTTTTCTTTTTATTTTTTGGTTTATGATATAAGTCATATTTTATTTTCTGGATCCATCTCCCATTTCCATTATATGTCATTGTTCAACCAGAAAAGGAAATGTAAAGCCAAACATAATTTTAGTTTATAAGAAATTCAGCTATTAATTACCAACATTCAAAGATCAACTTCAAGAAAGTTACAGGTAACAGGTTTTTCTTTTATCACAACAGGTAACAGCTTAAAAGGGTTAATAATGTGACATTTTTTTTTGCTACAGGTTAATAATGTGACATTAAACGTATTTCACTATTTACGAAACTAACGATTCTTCTCATCAATGACACAGCCTTCTCACAATCCGGGTCGAACAAATAAAAAACGTGTTCTCCACCCAGTGTCTCAAAAAATTCAACCCGACCCTTCCAGTCACTGTTCTTCAATGCCTGATAGTAATGCCAACCACGATTCCTCAATAAATCTTTCTCCGCCACACAAACCAGCACTTTCTCACAACCCAGATTCGACAAAAGATCCATATTTGCAGCTGGGTTCAACCTCAAGTCATTAGAACCGGTCGTGTCAGGTGCAATGAAATTCCATAGCTTGTCGGGTTCACTACCATTTCCAAAATACGGGTGAACCAAAATCAACCCGGCAAATTTAAAACCCAGTTCATGATCTTTACAATTATCAGCACGGATTACCATATTGTGCGCGATATTGGCTCCGGCACTGTCTCCTGCCAAATAAACCCGACCGAAATCGACGTACTCGTTTATCCATGGGTCAGGTCCTTGTCCGACCCGTGAATGTGATTCGGTCCATTTCACGACAGTCCAACAATCGTCGTAACAGGCAGGGATCGGGTGTTCCGGGGCTAATCTGTAGTCGATTGAAACGACGACGGATCCGGATTCTGAAGCTAGGGTATTGACATAGTTGTGATATAGGGAAGAGAAGGCTGATAGGACTGAGAAAGCGCCGCCGTGGATGTAAATAATGAGGGGGCGTTTCGAGTCGGGTTTGTTGGTATTCGGGCGGTATATCCTGAACGAAACGTGGTTTTCCGGCGAGAGGATGACGTCTTTGGATAGGACGGCATTTTGGGGGTCGTTTGATGGGGATACGAAATCGTGTTCTATGTATCTTTCTATGTGGCCGGTATTGTGGACCCGGAAAAAAGGTGGGAAATCGTGGGTTATATGGGTCGGGTTGGAATCCATTTCAGGTGAGAATTGAGATAGAGAAATGGTTATGTGAAGAAAAAAAACAATGAAGCTGGGTACGCTTGTTTGGTGTTTGGTGGATGGGATAAATAGGGATCATGTACATTTGTAGGATGGTTAATATTTTTATACTTATAAGTGGCGTCCTTTTTTATTCAATGGTCCCTGATTTTCTTTCCCATTTAAATTTAAGCCTTTTAATATAAAAACGTCTGTTGCTTTGCCTATTTACTGCCGTTTTTGTGCTTTGCCGGATTTTCTTTGCCCTTTAATTTTTCGTCCTCGCCTTTTCTTCGTCCGCGGCTTGTGGGCCCAAATTCCATCGTTTCCTTTGCAAATTGAAATCGTGAACAGTGGAAGGTAAAAATTCAATCGGTAAATTGCAGAAGAACGGCCGGTGCTTTCCACTTTTGTTGACTAAATTATTTTTCCTCCAAGCTGCTTCCTTCGTGTTCCTTGCTCCTTTCTACACGAGGCTTTGCAAATCGTGTTCCTTCCTCTTCTCTCCACGAGGTTTCCAGTTTTTCAGATATTATCCCCAATTTGCACCGCCTTATATTTTTGTATTAGTCGATCATATCTCCTGAATCTATCAATTATTACATATGGGTTTCTTGGTTAGACCATGTTCTTAGAATTCACGATGAGTTGTTCTTCCATTTTTCTCTCTTTTCCTACACAGACCCATTTTCTCTTTACTAATTTCTTCCAATATATGGCAGTCACGGTTCTTTTACACTTTTCAAATCACTTTAAATTTTGCTTCCATCAGTAAAGATTCTAGTTAAATTATTTGACCATTTTAATTTCGACATATATACTTTTCCAATCCATTTCAATTCATCTCCGGTTAAGCCCTCGAATTATGATTGTAATTCTTGTAGCAACATTAACATAGCATGTTTGACACCAAAGGCCAAAAGAAATCGAATACCGGAGATCCAAACATGCCCTCCAGCACCAAAGAAGAGGCGAATGGTGAAAAGTAGTAGTTTTACATTGAGGAGAAATAGTCCAATAGCACTTTTCGCTTCTCCGGATATAGAGCTTCTCTTTTATTTAGCTCTTCAAGGTATTCAGGTTTGATAACTGACCTATTTGTCTTTGTAGCCAATTATATTTTGTCTTGTTTTGTTTGATGATGATCTGAATAGAGTGTGAGAATTGAGTACTTAATCAATTATGAGTTGTGAAGTCATTGTAATTGGGAGTTGATTTTAGGCCTTTAATTTCAAGAACTTGTGTTTTGACTTTAGTTGGTTTTTATGGTGTGTAGAGGATATAGAACTCGATCATGAGCTAAATTTAGGTTTGTCTACTTATTCGTGCTTTGAAAAATTAGAAGGAATAGTTTTTTTATGGTACTTGAGTAGTATATATTAAAGAATAAGCTAGGTAGAATGTTTTTTATAGGACCACAGTGTATGAGAATTGTACATGGATCTGTGTTAATATATTCATTATTCTCATAGCATATGATTTTTCGTCTGGGATTGAGTTATCATGTCATATTCTTGGCCTTTATTACAGAATCATAAATCGTTCAATCGTGAGAAGGGTTACTACTGTGTATCTTTATTATCATATTTTTGTAATTAGTGGTAAATAGTTTCATTAATGCCGAAGAGCTCATAATTGGGGTAGAGTGTTTTGGGTATTTTGGTATTATATGAATTTGAAATTTGCATTTGTTCATTGTTGAGTACTCTTTTAATCAATGTAGTCATTTTTAAATCCATCTTTTTAAATGCTGGGCCATATCTAAGTTAATTCTTTCTTTTTAGTGTATATTGAAAATATTTTTTTTTTTTATTTTTGGATGATTAAACTGACATAGTCTTTTACCTGAATAGTGTGGTTCCGGGATATCGGTTGCTTCAATGAAGGTTGGTTTTCTTGCTTCTGTTCACCTGTTGGTTGCCGGGCAGTTGGAACGTGATAGAAATACCTTAGCTTAGAGGGAGTTATCTTTCTAGATTTCAGAATATAAGGAAGGAGATCAGTTTAAGTCCTGCTTTCTTTCCTTCAATTATGCAAAATGCCTTCTTTTATGACTCATTTTTTTTCTTTTGAACTACTAGTGGAGGATAAACACGCTGTGCTTTGAGTTTGATACAGAGCTATATTATCAAGCTTTAGATATTAAAGTCAAGGTAAGTTGTTCATGCAAGGTTGCTGTAATTTCTTCAAAGTTTATGCATATGATCTTATACATGTTCAGAAGAAAAGAAGTTGTAACAATTTATATCCTACAGAATTATACTAGTGCAGCTCCCATAGAGATCTTCTCTCCAGTGAGTCATACACTCTTCAATCCTGCAGATATTATACAAAAGGTGATTACTTGTTTAATGTGAAGGATAAATTATTTTTCTTGTCATTTTACTGATACCTCAATTATTTTTGATGCTATAGAATGGTGGAAGACCACCTTTGAGTTATCAATCTTTTGTCAAACTTCCTGGAGAGCCCTCATGGGCCTCGTCTCCGGTTTCAAATGCACCTACATGGCTTCCTACTGTTGGAAGCATAGGGAATTATCCAAACTCAGAAGTCCCATCGATCGAGGAACTTGGATATGAGGAGGTACAACAGAGTCACTAATACAGTAAGAAAAGGTCCTTTTAGTTTGTTTTCTATCTGATGAAAGTTATTGGTTAGGATGAGAGGTCTCCTTATAAAGGCGGTGAATCAGAAGCATTAAGAAGGTTGAGAGAATCAATTTCAAACAAGGTGGTAATTGTGCTGCAGCACTATGCTTAAATTTCCTTTTTTCTTCAAGTGCTCTTGAATTGGTTTATAGATTTAGTATCTTACATTGAAATATATATGGATCAACAATCAGCTTATCCCCTGCAATTTTGAGTCATGAACAGTGGTACCTGAAAATGTCTTCAATTCCTAATTGCAGGAGCATGCTTTTCCCCTTGATTAAATTCGTTTCTTCTTAATTTTAGGCTAAGGTGATTTCTTTTCAGCTTAGTAGGGTCTTTAAATCTTCCTGCAATTCCACTTGTGTTTATGTTTATTGGTTTATTTAGAAGTAAGGTTACTTATTTATTTGTTTAAATCGTATGGTTTTGAAATTCACAGTTGCCTCGCAGTATCCACGTCCAAACGGTGGTGTTTTGGGGTCTTTATCGACGGATATTGGTAGCGTTGTGGATTCATCAATAAGGAAGGCAAAATTGGGTTCTGCTCTCATGAGGCTTCTTCTCTCACCTCAACTCTCAAAATGGTACCTTTTTTTTCTTTCTAAAAAGGGTTTAATTTAATAGGTATGATTTTGGTTATTGCTCTACGAAGAAATTTGTCATGATCATTAATTGAAGATAGGTGTTTTGTCAATTTATTGCAAATTTGAACCCAAAGGAAAAAAAAGTAAAGGTCTTTTGTGTGATTTGCTTTATCCTTTGAGAAAAAAGAGTGATTGAGTACTCATTTTTCTCAGAATTTTTATCATGTAAGTAAACTAGGGAATTTCAAATCTTATCAGCAATTTACAGGCTATGCCGGAACAAGAGGAATGGGGAGCTGCAGATTGGCTGATGGCGGTGCAAATGAAGACATTATAAGTAGTCCTAGGTTAAAGAATAATCATATGACCTTGTCTTCTTCTCTAGGAATGTTGTCTCAAATTAGTGAAGTTGAAAACGAAAATGGCCTAATGCCATTTAGTCCTTGGAGCGGTACGTTGATTTTTGCTCAAAGTTTCAATTCAGTTGGGATCAAAAGGGAACTGGGTCTTGATCATAATCTATTTACTGATACTCTTATATGTGTATGCTGCCATATGATGATAGATTAGAGAATTTTTTTAGAGTATATGATGATAGGGCTAGGACTGCTGAGTCCAGCATTATTCATTTCCTTTTAAATAGACCAATTGAATGTATGTACATTAACATGATGTATGAAATGTGATGGAGAACCGGAGATATATATAGTTAAAAAGTTTCAGTTATTTGTTGAAATTGGAGTTTGGCCAATTTTCTTTGATGATTAATTTTAGTTCTTACTATTTGATTTTTGATCTTTACACATTTACACTTATTTTCTTGTTTCTTTTTCGAGGAAGATCAGTTTGCACTTAACCATCTAAGCCTTAATGTTTTGACTTTTGAATTAAATTCTCTTTCTATATAAAAAATATTGCCACTTGAACATCTATTTTGTTTAATATCCCATATGCCTTTTAATGAAGTATAATTTTGTTTGCAGTCGTCCATTAAAAAGAAAAAAGAATATGTTCGCAATTGAATTCTCTGTTATGAATTATGCAAATGAATTCGTTTAACTTAGACTATCTTTTATAATCAGATTTTTCAATTTAAAATTGTCGTAAAGTTGCATAATTTATATACACGATTGGTTGCACAATTGAAAATAATTAATTAATGTACTAAGAGTTAATAAAAAAGGGCATTCTAAGAATGAGGTATCATGACTAAGAGGTAATGAGATTAAAATGAATCTTAATCTATGATTATGATCAGGTCAATATCGTTTCAATTCTTGGCACCAACGTTTTGTTCGGGATTTCCATCTTGCCAATTTTGTGAGATGAAGCCATACAATAAGACTCTTTAAAACGAGTCTTATGTGTTGTACGTATTATGACACTGCATAACTTCAAAACATCATCGAAAGGGTCAATTTTGGCTTAAAAAAATCTAATTACAAAACTTATATCTTCCGATTTTGTTCTTACAAATTTTACGAACCGAGCCGGCTAATATCTAAATTATGAATATCATTTGGATTTTGGGCACTTTTCACTTTAAAAATATAGGGTTTTGACACTTTGCATAAAACCAACAAAGGTATAAACAGAAACACATAAACAATGGGCCGTCAAAATCACATTAAAACACAATACTTTGCGCCTTCTTTTAGGTTTAACCAAAGTCATGTTCCATTTATATTCGATAGCAAAATAAAAATAAGATATAATTCTGAAACTATTTGCTCGCCTTAAACTATATTATCTATCTAAATTTAGCAACTTCTATTACAATTTTTCCAAAAAATATAAAATATATTCATATATGTGTATACACTCGAAACAAAAATTTAGAATTCATCTTAGAAAAGCAATCATGTTCCTGAAAAACAAAGCTTAACAAGATATATACGATTTTTTTTTATAATAGATAATAAACATTACACTTTAAAACTTTCAATCAAAAATTAAAACTCAAGAAATACCATTACACAGGGCTCCAATCACCGCGCCTTGCGCGGTGTACCCCTGCCTAGTATAGTATATATGTAGCAATTATTAGATTCTTCGCACTGATAACCTTACAGCAAGCTAGCCAGCTCGACTTCTTCTAGAAGAAGATTGATTTTCCCAAAATTATCTTAATGTATGT
This sequence comes from Penstemon barbatus, assembly GCA_003313485.2. Classification (NCBI taxonomy): domain Eukaryota; kingdom Viridiplantae; phylum Streptophyta; class Magnoliopsida; order Lamiales; family Plantaginaceae; genus Penstemon; species Penstemon barbatus. The sequence goes on along the minus strand of CM064884.1, from coordinate 85,255,450 downwards.
ATATCCAACTAGAAAAAAAAAAAACTAGATATCACAAGAACAAATGACAATAATTATGATTTTTATAAATTATGCTAATTTATGGGAAATTTACTTTCAGAAATTTGGAAAACTCGAAGTTAGCCTAATGAGGAAAGGGAAAAAAAATAAATAAGAATATAGCATTAATTAATTTTTCGTTTATGTCATATACGAGAAATTATTTAGTACAATCGCTGCACCATGTCATCAAGTACACGTGGTGCAGTCCACCAATACACTTGGGACATGTTGATTAATAATCCACATCACCCATGTTCTGGCAATGTGAACACAATTTTTTGAATTCCTATATTTTTGGAATATGGCTAGAATATAGGATGATGTGGATTATTAATACACATGTCCCAAGTGTATTGGTGGACTGCACCACGTGTACTTAATGACGTGGTGCAGTGGTTGTACTAAATAATCTCTCGTCATATACGAATACTAAGGAAAGGAAAAGAGAGAAAATAACAATAAGTAATACTCCATTTTTCACTCATATAAGAGAAATAAGGATGAATTGAACATTATAAGGAATAAATTGCTCTGACAGTGTTATCAATTTTATCTATAAAATATATTTTTATAATATCGCCAACCTTAAATGTCATATAATATGTATACAAATGGAAAATAACAATATCATAGTCCATTATTTCACAGCCTACAGTCAAATCTAATTGCTTGGAGAAATTTTATTACATGTGGCAACTTGTTTAGTAGGTTTTTTTTTTTTTTTTCAATTTTCACCCTCACAATTTTGATTTGTGAAAGTCCTTTGCAATTTTCACTCCCACAAATTTGTATAGTGGAAATCTTTTGCAACTTTTACCACTAAATTTAGATTTTGTTATGATGTGACATTAAATAATTTTAAAATCTTAAAATACATTAAAAAAAGTTCAAAAAATATCTCAACTTTAAAAAATTACAAAAGAACACCTAAATTATACGATATTACTCATATAAAAACTAATTCATTACTTTACAAATGTTAATTTATCATTTATCAATATTTGAATAAAATATCTCAAAAATTACAATAAAAATATAAACTCATAATTTAAAAGTATTTGCAATGCATATAATTTAGGGTTTATGACAAAATATTTAATTTAGAGTTTAATTTAGGGTTTAGGGTTTAGGGGTCTAGGGTTTTAGGGTTTAGGTTTTATTTTATAAATAGGATTTATTTTTATTTGATGATTAGTTATGGGTTTTTTTTGTAATTTTATTTTACGGGGGTTTTAGGGTTTAGGGTTTTAGGGTCTTTGGGTTTGGGGTTTTATGATTTATGGTTAAGGGGTCTAACAATCCGCCAGGTGCTACATCATAGGGGTTTATTTTATAAATAGGAATTATTATTATTTGTTGATTAATTATGGGTTTGTTTTGCAAATTTGTTTTACAATTAATTTTTAAGAAAAAAAAATGATGCCACAACCGGCTGTACATATATGTACAGCCGGTTGTGGGCTGTTATACTAGCAGGACCCGTATACAAATTTGTCCTAATGATAACAGTATTACAAAATAAAAGCATGTTAATGTACCATATAATATGGAGCATTATGCAATAATTTCAAATTATATTGCATATGATGTAGTAGCTTAGTAGAACTTAAAATTTCTATGAATAGATAAACACTATTTATCTAATATTTCCTTCGTCCCAATTTCCTATATTTCTTGGTACAATTGATCAATCAACTTGACTAAATTTATTAAAATTATAATAGATAATTTAATTAATATGTCTTACTATAAGTTGATAATATCATATGACACCATATATATTGATATTTAAAAGGTTTAATACACCACAAATGTGAATAATCCAACATGATAAGTCACTTAAAATATTGAAAAGTTTAACCGGGTACTGTAACTAATGAAGTAAAAGTAATGGGACAGAGGGGGAATATAAATTGTGAATCTGATTGACGTAGATGCTTTTCGAAAATATTCAATTGTTTGACCTTAGTATAACTATAAGTATGAATTCACAAAATGAATCAATATCGAAAATTATAAGTGAATCTTGGGCTAGGTTGTAGGGCCGTAGTTCACGAAGATAACCCTGCGACGTTTAAGGCATAGTCTGATTGTTAGGGTTATCTCGAGTTATATATAACCTAATGTTATAAATTATGATTTCGTGGATTGCATATTAGAGTTCATCTCTATATTGAGTAGAGCTAGGTGAACCCTCTAAGTTGAAGGATGTCAGCAATAATTTGAACAATTTGGTTGTAGATTGAAATATAGGGACCAAACTAAAAGATAATTGTATATACAACTGAAAACGAGTTATAAGGGGGTTGGCACATCATTAGCTTAGACTGATTAAGATGACTTTTTCAAGTCAGCAGTCTTCCTATTTATACTGCACGTAACCGCTATGCAGGTTATTACTGAATAGAATAACCTTGATCGACTTTATTTGAGGGAATTCAGAACCAAATATCATATATGCCACATCATTTATAGAGTATTTATCGAGATTAAATATTACTAAAATTACAAAGGTGACCCGTAAAAGCAAAATAATTAGTACCTAAATTTAATTTTGGTGCACCAGCTTTAAATTATCAAGTATTACTCTACAACTTTTTTCTACAGTGCTAAATCCCATTAAAACAGGTTTGTTTGCAATGTAGCTTTTCTGGAAAAGTATATATGCATGTATCTTTTTTTTCGTGTGATAATTATATGCATGTATACTAAAAGCAAGAAACATGAACCTTAAGAATGAATAGCACACACCAAGGTTGTTTTTATTGTTTTCTTCTTTCCCCTTAATTATCACTTCAACAACATATTATATATATATATATATATTACATTAAACACCCATATTATCATCACACATATCATCATCCAATTTACATGTAAAGAAAAGAAAGCAAAAGAGCAATAACAATAAACTACCTCACACAAAATAAAATAAATACACAACACTATTTACAATTCAAAAAATCAGCCACTTTTTTCAACATAGCTACACCACTTTCCCCACAAGGAGAAAAAACACTAAAAACATGATCTTCGCCTTCCACGTCCACAACCTCAACTTCTCCTCCCCATCCACTCTTCTTCAATGCTTCCTCAAAATACAAACCCCTTTCTCTAAAAACATCCTTTTCCGCAACATAAACGAGCACTCTTTTACACCCGAAACTCGAAAGATCCGGATCCATACCCGGATTTATCCATGGGTCATCACACCCAACTGCCCCCGGACAAGCGTAAAGCCAAAGTTTATCCAAATAACTCTTCGAAAAAACTGCGTGTTTAGCTTCATTTCCAATCACATCTTTCCCCCAAAAGAATGGGCAGTTCAAAAAGACGCCGCATAATTTAATCCCTTGAAGCTTTTCTTTTCCAGCTCTCATAGCTATATTATGTGCTATGTTCCCGCCAGGACTATCTCCACCTAAATAAACACGATCCAAATCTGCGTGTTTCCCAATCCATTCCTCTTTATTTTGATGAACCCATTTGAGGGCAAGCCATGAATCTTCATAAGCAATTGGAAGTGGGTGCTCAGGGGCTAATCTGTAATTTACTGATACGACCAAAACATTGGCTTCCGCTACTAATAAATTGAGGTGTTTTTGGTATAATGGAGAAAATGCGGATTCGACTACAAAGCCGCCTCCGTGAAAGTAAACGAGGATAGGGAGTTTTTGGGTCGGGTCGGGTTTTCCTGGTAGGTAAAGCCGGGCGGATAAATTGATTTCGGGATCGATTTGGATGTCTTTGGACTGAACCCCTGTTTCGGGATCGGTTGAGGCTGGTATGAAAAGGTTTCCTGCTAGTCTTTCGACTCGGCCATCTTTGTATTCTCTGATTAAAGGGAAGAAATCGTGGAGTAGTTCAGCTGAGGTTACGGCCATTTGGGAAAGTGAAGAATATTTTACTTGAGTGGTGGAGTTGAATTTGTATAGATTATTTATAGAGTAGAGTATGTGGAATTGTTGGTTTCATGCTTTACAAATTGCTTTCGTGCAGCAAGAATTAACAAGAACAAAAGACAAGAGGAAAAGATTGGAGATGTTTAGATTAGTGCTAATAATTTGCAATTAACGGTGGTAAAATGAGACCCAGTTAGTATCAATCATTTTCATCAATATTGAAGAAAGTGGAGCAATCTACGGAAATTTAAATTTATTCCAACTTTCCCTGTCAAAATTTGTAGGATTTTATATTAAATTAAATAAGTTGTGGAGTATCGCGGGAGGGACGGAGCTGTCCACTGTGATGTTTTTTATGAAGTTGTTATATTATGTCGATACATTTTTTTTTTTTATAAGTGAATCATTGTTAAAAAATACAAAAAAACTAGATTATTTTATGTCAAAAATAAAATTAGAGTTTGTTTATGTTGTTTCTCAAAAGTAAGAAAGACATTTTTATTATTATAAACACAGTATACACTCAGGGCCGGATGTATATGCTAGTTGTGAGGTCCCGCACCCCCACCCAAAATTTGTAAAAAAAAAATTATGGCCCAAACAATTCGATTATTAAATTACTATCAGCCCATTTATTGTCATTTTATCTCAACATTCCCAGTGATTCAATTTGAATCTGGCCAGATTTCATAGAAATTATTCTGATCCGTTTATAAAGATTAGTAATTCGAATTATGTAGAGCAAAAATGAATCTAGGTTGATCATATTGTATCCGATAGTAAATAAATAAAAAGTTAAATATACATAATATTTTATATAAATAAGTAACATTAAAAAATATTTTATCCTTAGTTTAAGAAGACAGTAGTAAATTATTCATTCATAATTTTACTTTTATGTATATTTTCATCTAAAAATATGAATATCTCGTTAAAAAAAGTTTGAACATGTGAATTAAAATTGTAAAGTTAAAAAAACTTCTTTTACAGAAAAAAATATAGGTGTAAGTTTAGAAAGTCAAGATTTTATTGGATCCGAAAAAAAAAAACTAATATCTGATCAAATCCGATTATGATTTGTCCGATTCAAAAAATTTAGGTATGAGCAAGATTCAAATCCGACCCAAATTCAATCCAAATCAAATGGATTCGAATCTAAATCGATCTTGATCTGACCCGAATCCGACTCATACATAGCATAATCCCACTTGCTGATTCAACACATTGAACCTATGAAATTTATTCTGTGCATAAATCCTAGCTCGTTGATTCAACAAAACCTATAATATTCAATTTATGTACATATTGTGCAAACATTCTCAAAAGCCTCCGATCTCAAGATATTTAAGATATTTAGTATGTACTTTCAATGCAATAATACATATATACTAATTTATATGTTAGTTTTAAGTATTTTACATGTTACATAATAGGTGACAAAATATTCATTGAGAATTGAAGTATAGGAAGACAGACTACAACTTACGTATTTTTTTTTTTTTAAAAAAAAAAAAACTTTGACAATCTTGAATCTCAATTTGCAATATCAAATTCGTGTCAACGATTACTCCCCTATATCTTTTATTTTTTAGCAACATAATCTTGTGAACAACCGGGAATTGAAAACGAAACAAATTTATTTCATGATATGAAACAATATAGTTTTATTAAATCACTTTTTCGAGTGTTTGTGTAAATAATTAGTTGAATGTGTTCATCAATAAATTTTACGAAAAAATTAGTATGGCCCTTTCAACTCCCAAAGCATGGATGTACCCTGAGCACACCCCAATGATTAGAGAGAAAAAAAATGATTAGTCTATTGTAAACTTGAACAGTTGGGTTATAAAATATAAAAATAAAAAATCACTACACCACCTAAACTGTAGAGATGGTTCTTTACCATTTAATGCATACAAAGTAAAAGGAGTTAAAAGACAAATTACTCTCTTGTGATTATATATATGTACCATTGTTATTTAAAAAATTGTACTTTACATCTCTATATTCCAGAAAATATTCACCCTACTCCCTTATATTTTTAAACCTTAAAAAACATATTTGACAAAAATACCCTCCGTTAAATTTATATATTTATAATTATTTAAATCTGAAAAAAAAAAAGACAAAGCAAGTTATTTCGTTGTGTTATTTTTATATACCCTCTTCTATTTTCTTATCTTATATGTATCAGTTTATCCTTTATGTTATTACATGGCCGGTCTTGGCACTTGAAATACTAGGCCAAGGCCTAGGGTCCCCACCATCAAAGTTATTATAGTGTGATGCAAATACTTTTGGATTTTTATAGGATGTTTCATCTTTAAAGTATTATTTGGTTGTCGGGAAAGTGAGGGAAAGTCAGTTTTTTTTTTCTCTCATTGTTGTTTGGATAGCAGGAAAGAAAGTTATTATTTTCCTTCAACTTTCCTGCAGGAAAATTTTGTGAAGAAAAAATTTCCCCACCAATTTGATGGGGAAATCCTGGGAAAATTTCCAAGTAAATTGCAAAACACCCCTTGTACTTTGTCTAACTATCATAATCCCAATTTGTGATTTTATCCTATCAAAAGCCCATTTGCACTTATTTATTATTAGCAAAAAATACGCTCTCAAGTCGTTACAACAATTATACCCCCACAAAATGATGCAAAAACACCCCTTTTACCTAAAATATTATCAGTAACCCTCTATTAACTTTAAAAATTGACAATAACCCCTTGTTAACTTTAAAATTTGATAGAAATTCTGTGACCAAAAAATATACAGTAGTGTCAAATTAATCTAAATATTATAGTTAATATAATGAAAACGTGATTATTCATACAATATTTTGATCATTTCCTCCGGAATGAGTTCAAGGCAAAGAGGTTTATGACTTATCCTCGTGCAATGAGAATCAAATACTTGAGGGAGTTTAACATCGCGATCAACAAAACCATTGATGACCATATCAATGATTTTTATGAGTTATTTTAAGCTATTTTAGTTTATTTATTTCATTATTGTTAGCTTTTATTTGATTTCAATTACTCAATTTGCACTTTATACTATTTTTTAGAGATTAATTTGATAAGTTTTATTTTACAATCACTTTTAATTTATTTTATAATTTTGAAAGTATTCAACTTTCTTGACAATCAAACATTTACAAGAAAATAGTTTTCTTGACAACCAAACATGTAAAAGAAAATAACTTTCTTTTTCTTTTCATTTCCTTTCCTTTTCTTTTCCTTTTTCTACAATTTTCCCTCACTTTCTTGACAGCCAAACAAGCTATAAAGTCTTTAACCAATAACACTTTGAAAGAATGTTGTATCAATCTTGAAAATTCTTTAAAACAGAACATAATATCAAAATAGATGATTCCGATTTATATTATAATTTAAAAGCTTTATCAAGAGTTATGACTGCCCAACCGATTGACATTCTTAACCATATAAAATTATTTGATTCTCATCCATATACGTGTATTTGCAAAATAATAATATTTACTATACATGTAACAATTACTTCTGCCGAATAAATTTTTCAAAACTAAAATAGATAAATTTACAATCAACTATGTCATAAGAAATATTAAGTAAATTAACTATTTTATTTATAGAGAAAGATATGTTAGAAAAGCTAAAATATAAAGATTTAATCAATAATTTTGCATCTACTAAAGCCAAGATAATAAAAAAGTCATGAAATATCTTTTACAATATAAGGCTCCAATTTAAACTTTGCTAGGCCCCCAAAAGTATAGAGTCGGCCCTATGTTATTATATGGGTGTTTGCAAAACTTAAAGCAAAATTAAAAAATAAGTATTTTTATTCAAAAGCAGTGTTCGCAAATATCTACAAAAACAACTTTAATTATTACAAAAATGCCACATAGAAGAAACATCTCCTTAATTATTTCTTGTCAACCTGCTTTTAAAAGTGCTTTAAGCAAAACAAAAAAAAAAAAAAAAAAGAAACCAAAAAATATTTTTTATAAGCATTTGCAAACACCCTTATAAGTATAACAATTTACAACCCCCACCCACCTACCTACCCACCATTTAACATTGAAGATATTAATTTTGTCTTTTTATTCATTACTTTTCATTTAAAAAAATTAAGCGGGGACAACAAATAATATTAAATCATAATTGTACTGTAAATATTAATCTTTTAAAATAAAAAATACAAGTGATATATAGAAATTCCCAAAGTGGAATAATAAGTATATAAACAATATTTAATTATTATTTAATCATAATTTACACGTAATATATTTATTTTACAAATACATATACACATATGAATTCATACAATATAATGATAATATACTGTATTGTGTAGAAATTAGGCCCAATCAGAAAGACCAAAATATGGGCTAATTCATTTGGCGTTTTCGTTGTTTTGGGCTAGTGAAGCTCAATCCGACATATATTTAGTTCAACGAAAATTCGAAACAAGCCGTCCGAATGATCCAAAACAAGGCAAATATGCGTTGGTTATTTAAGATGATGAAGAAAATTGTTTGACATTTATGATTTAAATTTTAAAGATTTAGATAATAGGCCCCAACACACATTTCTCTAATTATAAAAGAGGAAAAGACTTCTCTCCTCAAGAGGTTAGGCCATGAAATAGTTTAATGTGTGCAGTGTAGGCCCTTGCCCCTTGCTCGTATTAATCATCCCCCTGTACAGTGTTTGATTTTTATATTTGTGATATTATTGTCACAATATTTGAATTTTGTGATACTGTTGTCACAAAATTTGATTTTTATCATACTTTTGTCATCAAATTTGAAATATTATTCTGTAAATCCATAAAATTTTGGGCGACTCGAGTGGTAAGTGTATTAGTGAGTGAGAAGTTTGACTAAAATGGCTAAGTAGTAATGCTCAATTACTAAACACTTAATGGACAAAAAGAATTATACATGGAATTAGTTGATTCTTGGAAAGATGATTTAAAATAAATGTCATTTTACCAATTTTATCCTTCTTACTGATACCTGTCATTAATGCTAAGATTATTTGATTAAAAGGGTATTTTGAAATTTGTTAAAAAAGTGACTATTAATTATATTCCTTAACTCGTGTGCAATAGGGAGGGAGTAATAAGTACTCCCTCCGTTTTTTTTTAATTGTCGCTTTGGGTTGGTGCACACAAATTAAGGAATGCAATAACTAACCACCTTTTCAAAGCAAAAACTCAAAAATACCCTTTTCACCATATGATTAGAACATTTATTATTCTCTCTCATCCTTTACTAAAAAGAATCATTAAATAAGGGCAAAATTGAAAGGAATTACATTGATTTCCTAAAGCGACAAATAAAAGTAAACAACAAAAATTGCCAAAGCAACAATTAAAAAAAAACGGAGGGAGTAATTTCTATAAGATGACTTCCATTGGTAATTACTTCTATGCTTTTAGACTTGATAAATGATCTTTTTATGTGAAAGAGAATCAATGATCACGGAGATAATTTAATACCGTAAAAAAAAATGCTTTTCTAGGACAATGGAAAAAATAAAAGCAACCTCCAGAATGACCGCTGAGCCATATCGCAAAGGAGAAGAGGTATTTCCAAATATACAATCTTAAATTCTTCTTTGAAATATTTCTCCAAAAAAAAAAAAAATTCTTCTTTGAAATATCTATACTATTTTAAAATAGAAACCATGTGATGACGGTTTTGATACCGCTACACCAAAAAATATTAATTTTCCTAAACTAAACTACGCTTTATATTCCAAATGTAAAACCCACTTAAATGAGGCTTTTGGTTGGTAATTTGGCTACCTCCACAACTATCCACATTCCATGTTATTTCAAATGCACGGAATTTATAGGAAATTATAACATAAACAGCTTTTTGTAGCTACAAAATTTTGAACACTTTCTCACGTTTTCGCTTTCATTTCTTTCCAAAAAAAAAAAAAAAAAAAACTTTCAATTTTCATTTCTTATCTAGCATTTTTTTCATTTTCTCCTCATATTAATTTCTTTCTTATAAAGTTATTTCAAAATGTTTGCATCTGATCGTCTTACTGGATGGAGTGGAGAATAGTTTAAGTTTTAAAGGCAATTGCTTGATGGTGTTTGTTGGGATAAAGTCATGTCTAAAACTTAACTTAGAAATTTAAAATCAGGTTTATTTTTTATAATGATTTCATATTTACTTTTCTCGAGGATAAAGAATAAGCATTGAATGATGTTATTATAATTTTCTAAAGATGATATCAATATTAATTAATAACAATTGTCGATATTTTAAATTCAATTAATAAATTGGTTTAATTATTAAAAATTTGTGTTACAATTTTCACGGTTTATGCATGCGGGAATGCGTACAAGTCTGGCTAGTGATACTATAAGCTAACTCGTTGTCAGGGTAATTATTTTGCAATTGCAGGGAATAACTCGATGGGGTCTTTTTTTTAACCGATTACTGGATGGTTTATAGTTGAAATGATCTATTAAAAATATTTAAGTTTACTATATTAATTATTTTGGACGCCTTTTAATTTGAGATTTAAGATACTATAAGATAACAGGCACACAAAGATCTCTCTACTCAAGAGGTTGGGCTATGAAAATTTTAATATGTTTATGCCATTGTTCATGGGCCAACATTGTTCATGGGCCAACATGCTTTCCAGATAACCCAAAAAGACATGATCATTTCTCTCGTGGCCGACAATTAATCTTAGTTTATAAATTTAGACGAATTTGTGCCCATCCAATTTTAAATCAAGAGGCCCAGTAAAATAGCGAAACAAAACTACAAATAAATCACTTCAATACACTAGTAAAATTTAATTACTCTTTGGGATAAGAAAATAAAGCATAGATCAAATTCCTCAAGCCCATAATTCTGGTCATCACTGAGCCCCAATATATTAAACTCATTAAAAAAAAAAAAAACAACTAATTCTTAGTTAATTATTTTAAAAGATTATAAATTTATGTGCGACAAGTGCTAACTTCTGGTAAAAAAGATATCGATTTTCAACCGATGCATATTAAACTCATTAAAAATAAATACAACTAATTTTTAGTTGGATTTTTCAAAAATATGATAAATTTAGCTACTGAGTGCTGGCCAAAAGATTATGAATTTATAATTAGATAGAATTTTTCAAAAAATTATAAATATTCAAAAGCTCTTTTGGCACTTTTCTTGTCATCACTACATGTGAGAATGAGGGCATCGTTGTATTTTTCTCTATAAAATATAGTATATATCATAAAGTTAGCCTATTTTTTCAACTCTTAACAATTATTATGTCCATTATTAAAATAATAATTAAGCACTAATTTTTTACTTTAGAGTAAATTAAAAAAAAATGGTGAAACAAAAACCTTACAAGTGAAAGAGATAAATAATCGAAATTTTAATTTTCTTTTGAACTGTCATTTCTTATAAAAAAAAGTCTTAAGAAACTACGTCGAGAGAAATATTGAGTATATTTATTTAATTTTCAGCCTTAGAATGAGTCAATTAAAAAAATTACTAGCCCTTTCAATTTTTTTAAATTACTTCATTCAAACAACAATTATGAGGTGGTCAAATAATGATTGACAAAATCAATGGGGAAATTAACAAAACGGCATCGTTCTACAGATTGTCCATACTGGGATCCTTCCACGTCAGAACCCACATTACTCTCCATCTCTCTCCCCCCAAGAAAAAAGAAGCAGTCTAGAGAGAGAGAGAGACACACACACAAAAACGTAATAATAAGGGGGAGGTGTAAATCCGAAGGAAAATCTGAGAAACAAAAATAATCAAGGGGGAGCGTGAAACTTGCCTTTAGAAGCACCTCATCAACTGTTGTTCACGAGAAAAATCTCAAATCTATTTCAATTGATACACATACGTGTATTGTTGCATGTAGAATTTTACTGGAAAGAGATGAATAAAGCTAAAAAGAAAAGGGTAAAGAGGACTTGAATCTGACCTCCCTTTTTGGGCATAAACAGAAACAAATAATGGCAGACGATCTCTGTTTATTCGCCAAGGTAATTTATTTGTGCCCTTGATAATAGATATTGATTTTGTTTTTGTTTTCATAAAGCTTTTTTTTATTGCTTGGTTTGCTTATCTCGTGTTTCGTGATCTGGGTATTTGGATTTCCGGATGCTTATGGAGTATATTGTACTGTACATTTCAAGCTTTTTGGGTCTCTGATAGTTTCAATGGAAGCAACCCACATTTTATTTGTTGTTTTTTTGCAGCCCTTTTTTGTCTGATTTTTAAAACCGTTGTCAAAATTTTACTCGAAGTTCTTGAAATTTGATGGGTATTGTCTTGTTGTTATTAAATTGGGAAATTAAATGCCAGGTAGTACTATTGGTCTCAAAATTAAATCCCTATCTTTTATATCCTGAATTTATCTTGGTGGGCTCCTAGTCAAGCTTAATGAATTTGGGAAATTTGCTCTGTGTTTTGTTGACATTCAAATTTTATGAGTTTCAGGATAGCTTGAATTTAAAGCCACAAAAGAAAAATCCACTTGTATTGAGGATGGTGGTTTTGATTTTTGCCATGGTTTGTGGGGTTTATATATGTTCTGTCTGTCTTAAGCAAATCGGTGGAAAAACAACCGAGCGTTTATTAAATGTACAAGTTTTGGAGAGACCGTGTGATGCAACTAACATCGAACCTTCAGAAAAACCTTATGTGCATTTCCCTAAACCGAAGACTTTCAGCAGGTAAAAATTATATTGCTGCAGTGTTTCTTTGATAATCAAATGTTGAGTCACCGTTTAATTTACTGATATCCCCTTTTGGATTTATTAGGGACGAATGTGCGTGCAACCCTGTACGGTATTTTGCAATTTTGTCCACACAGAGGTCTGGAAGTGGATGGTTTGAAACACTTTTGAATAGTCATATCAACATAAGCTCCAATGGGGAGATATTCTCGGTTAAGGTTCGGAGAAGTAATATGTCAACGATTGTTGAAACTTTGGATAAGTTATATAATTTAGATTGGCTTACAAGTGCTTCTAAGAACGAGTGCACTGCTGCTGTTGGGTTGAAATGGATGCTTAACCAGGTCAGCACTTTCACTTTTCGACTATCAATATCTTTTGCAAAGATTTTTGCTTTTAGCGTGTGAAGTATCCAAACATCTTTGCAAGTGTAGTTCTGTAATTTCTCTTATCTTTAATATCTAGAGACTCACAATCTAAAGCTCACAAGCACCTTAAAGAAGCTCGCTAACCTATAGGGTATGAATATAATTATGATGAGCATTACAGCTTCCATTTACGAAATTCGAAAAAATACCCAGTGTGATCTGTATTTTAGTGATGCATCCGTAAAACAAAAGCACCTAAACTTGCATTGTGGAGTGAGAAGAATGTATTTGAAGCTTTATGGTTTTATCCAAAGAACAAAGAAGACTGCATTTGATTATTGACTCATTATTGTATTATTTACTCGTGTTTTCATTTTTTCAAACTTTTTACATTTCAATAAAAATTTGCGCTGTATATCTTATGTTCTCTTAATTCTCTCGGCCTTTGTGGGGTTCCTCTTTGTTTTCTTGTCCTTTGAATATGTGCATGGACAACAAATACATTAATATTTTGAACCACTATATTTTCACAATGAGCAAAATATCAGTGTTCAATTATCTTCATGGTTCTGTAATGTTGTGGTAATGTAGAATGTTTTGCTTTTAGGCCAATACTCTATCTTGTTTGGTTTTGTACTTGTTTCTGTGTAGTTTGGCTCAAGGGGGGTAAACATTTATAAAGAAAAGATGAAGGTTAAAGTTACTCTTAAGAATAAATTCGTAATAATATGAACCGATATAGTGCATGAATAATCAAACAGACTTGAAATTAGAATTTTATAAAATTCGTAATAATATGAACCGATATAGTGCATGAATAATGTGGATTGTGGTGTGTAAAGGCATTATTAAATTATTTATGGAGCTCCTTTAGTCCCATATAAGGATTACATGTAATGTTGCAAACTGAAGTTATGATGCGTTCAAGATTCATTTATCTCTTGTTCCTTTCTTCGGCCAATCTGGTTGAGTATGCATTAGCATATCAAATTGCTTGTTTTTTCTTGCTTAAAGAGCCTAGCAAGTAATTTACATTTTCTGACGTTTTTTCAGGGCTTAATCCAACATCATAAAGAAATCGTTGAATATTTCAATGCTAAAGGAGTTTCAGCAATTTTTCTTTTCAGAAGAAACCTTTTGCGCAGAATGGTTTCAATACTTGCTAACTCTTATGACCAGAATGCCAAATTATTGAACGGGACTCATAAATCTCACGTGCACTCACCTCACGAGGTTCCCCTCTCCCTCTCTCTCTCTGTATATATATATATATTCACACACACGTGCTCGTGCGAAGGTATTAAAGTAGTTTTACTCTATGCAGGCTGCAATATTGGCTAGTTATAAACCAACTCTAAATACAACACTACTTATACCCAATCTTAAGCAAGTCGATGATCTAGTAACCAAATCATTGGAATATTTCAAGAGCACGCGACATATTATCCTATACTACGAGGACATAATAAAGAATCGAACTGTAAGACATCTCACATTTCATAACCTGGAATTTTAAATTTCATTCTCTTTGCCTTTGTTCTAATTTTTCTTGTTAAATTTTATCTAGAAATTGGTAGATGTTCAAGATTTTCTGAGGGTTCCACAAAGGAACCTAAATAGTCGGCAGGTGAAAATACACAAAGGATCCTTGTCTTCACAGGTAGACAATTGGGAGGATATAAAGAAGGCACTCAAGGGATCACATTACGAAAGCTTTTTATATGAAGATTACAAGTTGTAAATGTGTTTACTCTGTGTATATATAGTTTGTTTAGTTTAGGTTATTTATTCGTTTATTCTTTTAGCCTGTAGAAGCTAATGAGGGTTCCTCTTTACTTTATAAGAAATCCTCTAATTTCGGACACGAGGTTGTTCGGTTAGAACAGTTGGATAACTATGTAATTGAAGTGAAACTGGTTATGCTGCTGCAGCTAAGCTGAGTATGAATGAAATTTTGTGGCTTAATTTTTTCAACTTTGTTTTATACATTTTTGTTTGTAGGCGGAATCAAATTCAAATTGCGAAGGGACATATTAAAGTTATTTAGGGTTCATCTTTGAAGAAATTTGCCTACATTCACGGTAGTTCGGAATTTGGATATATTTTGGTTTGGATTCGATGTTGAAATTTAGGTTGGGTTTTCTGAAGATTTTTATGATATCGGGTGGGATAGTTGAAATATAATTCTGACGTATGATTGTTGGAATTTTTACTATAGAAAACAATTTTGAAATTATTATCTTATTGTATTTATCTTGTGATTAAATAGGTGTGGCTAAATACTATTTGGGTGAGAACTTAAGATTAACTATCTCGTGGTTGATAGTTTTTTAAGGTATCTTATAATAGACTAACCCTCGTAATATATGTTTAAAACTATGGGCTCAAATTCGGCTCATTATTTTTTTTTTTATTTCCCTGGCTTAAATTCGGTCCATGTAACTTTTTGAGTTTCGGGTCTATATCGGGCTTATATCGAGTTTGTTAATATAGGCAAAAATAGCTTGACATATTAAAATATTTAGATTACCGAAACACATATGAATAGAGTACTAATTACTTAATATACGATTATATAACATTAAATAATGTTTAACAAAAAGATCAAGTTATTTGACCTCATTTTTAAAGATACATTTTATCTATATGAACAAGTATTAGAGTTCTGAAGTCTTAAGACTCCAATTTATTGAACTTTTGTGTCTTTTTTATTTTTCTTTTTTAACCTTTGATTAACATTTTTTCCTTTGGGTTTTTACATTCAGTACGTAATTGATTAACTAACATATATGTGATTTTACATTATAATATTTTGTAAACTTTATTTGTTTCAAAATAAAAACAGTAATTAGTAACTATAACTACAATTTAAACAATTAAACGTAATATTTAAAACAACTATATGTTTAGGCTTTATTCGGGCTGAGCCGTGTCAGGCTCAAGCTCAACTCATGAATTGATCGGGTTTAATATAATGGCTCAAACTCGGCCCGACTCACAAATATTCGGGTTTGAGTCAATTTTAATCGGATCAAGCCATCGGGCTTCGGGTAGGCGCGGCTCAATTGAGAGTCCTAACTGAGATAAGACCTAATCACGAAAATCTCTCTCACATATTGGGTATTACGAAAATCCCTCGAATTTTGTCACCATCTTATTATTAAACCCTTACCACTGAAAATTTTAAACTTTGCCTCTAGGGTTATAAGATCTTAAAATAATTAAAGTTTCGGTGCTAATTGTAATATAAAATTGATAATTATACATTTACTACCAAAAAATTAAAAAAATTGTATAATACATAAGTTTCCAAAAACACTAAAAAATTCTTATTTTTACATATTTATTAACAATTTAATTTTTATAATAATAAATTAGCAAATTTTCATTAATAATATTTTATAAATAAAATAAATTTATTTAAAAATTTAATTTAATTGTTTACTTCTATATTGTATTAATAAATTTAAAATTTTGAAATAAAATAAGACAATTTAAAAATTCAACATAATTTTTTTAATTTACTATTTATGTTTATAATAATAAAGTTGATTAAATTATTATTATAAACATAATAAATAATTTATTCAATTAAATCTTTTAAATAAATTTATATTTATTAATCATAATTAATAAAATTTTGTTTATTTTTTACTATAAAAATTATGTTAATAAATATGTAAAGAAATTAAAATCCTTTGAAACTTATGGGCAATTATACAATTTTATAATTTTTTTGTGGTAAATATATAATGATCAATTATATAGTTTATGAGATATTATAATGAACATTCAATTTTTTTTTTCTAAAGATATTACAAACATTATAAATAACTCCTTAGTGGCAAAGTTGAAACTTTGTGGGGATAAAGGGTCAGATATAAAATAGTGATAAATCACGAGGGAATTTTCATCATATCCAATACGTCACGGAAATTTTTATAATTATATCTTATCTGATATGGTATACATAATTTAATCTAAATAATAATTTGGTGAAATGACATGATGTTGTCAGGACATGCACTTTGACTTTATTAATAACAGCATCATGAAAGATGAAACCACAAACCTATAATTATTGACAAAATATCGAAAGTTCAAAATTTGAAATTTAAAACCTCTATTACAAATTTATGTAGTGTCTCTTCTAGATTCTAGAAAAAATGTTGTATCTGCAAATGGTCTCACTCGTGTTTTTTTTTTTTTTTTTATCTCACAATGATACTCTAAATCGTAGTAGAAATTGTATCATTTCATCTATCGATCACATTTAAATGATATTTTTTTGATGTCAAACCTTTTTGTTTAGCTAGCTAACAATATAGCTAAACTTTTTAATATTTTAGGTGATTCATCACGTTTTTTTTAATGTTTATGACGTTTTAAAATTTTAAAAAATTAATACATGTATTATTATATAAAATTATGAAATAGGCCAATTAGATTATATATTATATTATAAATTCTTACAAATATTAGTTAACTTGACCAGTGAATCCTATCAAGAATAAAGACATAAGAGTATCTCCCATGGTGCACCAAAACCTATTTTTTTCATCTAATTTAGATATTTTTAGCCTCCCATCCTAAATCATTAAATCACCATAACACCATAAAATATAGAGATTTTGTTTTAGCCTCACATGGTGGTCAACCACCATTTCACCAAATTGGCCTATTTTTACACCAAATTCTTTGGTGAAGGAATTTGCATCTCCCACCATTCTACCATTTTACCATTTTTTTACACCAAATCATATATTTATCACCAAATATAGGGTAAAAAATAGGATTTGATGTAATTGCCCCTATTTGATTAATTAGCATCTAATTGCATGATTAGCAACATATTGACATGTTTATTCTAATTTATATGTATTTAACCATATTTTAAATAATTTATCATTACTAAAAAGTTATTGTTAATAACAATAAATATTCTTTACATTATTGTTAATTAATTGTATAATAATCAATTAATTTACTGATTTTTATCAAATAAGTAAACTAATTATCATTAATAATTAAAATGCAATACACGACAACAAATCATTTATTGAAATAAATTGTTAATAAAATGACATTAAGCTACATTTATATTATTAAACCTAAATATACATGAAATAAAGTACATGACGACAAACTACTGAATGAAACACATAAGATACTAAAAGAAACTAGAAATATACGATATTGAAATACTCATAAAAAACGAAAATAAAATTTTCATTTTAATAACTTACCCACTCGTTCAAGTATTGGCGCCACTACTTAAAGAAAGTCTTGGGTGTCATAGCTCAAATCAGGAAAATGTTCATCTACTGGATTCCCGTCAGAATTTTCACCAGAGTTTTACTCCTTGTTGTTAGGAGATTCTGGGACATACACATCTTCGTAGATGAGTGGATAAGACGTACGTCGCCTTGCAATTAGTCGTCTAAATTCGCATGCAGATAAGAGATAGGGTGGTTTACAAAAAAAACCCTGCAAGGGGTGTTTTTGTAATTTTTGAAACTACAAGGGTTTTCTGTAATTTGATTTGTAATTGTAAATAGCACTTTATAATTGATAATATTGTGTTGAAATTTTAATGAAATAAAATTATGACAAACATCAAAATTATTTTTTGGTGACACATTTGGTGAAATACCATGGGAGATCAAACCAAATCCTATTCTCTAAAAATGGTGAAATATTATTATTTTATAGTTTGGTGTATGGGAGGTCAAAAGCACCATTCTTTCATCCAAAATTGTGAAATAATGAAATGGTGTGTTAACCATGGAAGATCAACTCATCTCCCATTACACCAAATATAGGATTTGGTGAAAAAAATAGTGATGACCATGGGGAATGCTCTAATGGCGTGAGGGAGGGGCTCATGCACTGCATTGCTTGTATAAATCTGATCTACTCAATAATTTTTATTTATTTTTTAATAAAAATTGACAACTTGAATGCAATGATTCTAAAAAACAATAAATGAAGAATATAAAGACTACCATCCATAGCCGAATCCCCACTATCAAAATTATTAATTAATTAATCTAAATATTTGAAGGTTGATGCACCTAACTTATTTCAATCATCTTCATATTCATAACACATATCTGTTGACCAAAATCATACCTCCTAATAAAAACATTAAATGAGCCCAATACATATGAACCAGCGTCCAGCCCAATATATGAAAGACAAAAAATTAGTATCTACACCGGTGAATTTAATTCACTCGGGTGTTGAATGAGTGACACATGAGCATAAAAGGACAATATTTTATCATTTTATACCTATGTGTCATTTATTCAACTCCCATGTATTAAATACACTAAAAGACATGGTGGCCATGATTAAACAAGATGCATGAATCCCCTCCTTTTTGACCAAGGCCCCTGGTCCAAGTCTCCTTTAACACAGTATCCATGCAAACGTCGTATGAACCAGTGTAATAAAGTATGTTTGGATGGTCAACGTAATCTTAATTTGTGTTTGGGAGAAAAACATGTGATGGAGATTTTTCTAAATTTTGCTCTAATAAGTTGGTCACGAATATTTCTTTATTTGAACAATTATTTGACCTAGTAAGTGATCAAAATTTATTTGAACCAATTAAGTGATCATAGATATCCCAAATGTATGATATGGTGGTTAATCAAATTTACTTTTGTCATAACTTCGAATTCTCGAGGTCATCTATCATAATTGAATTATTTGATTTTTGCCCTTATAAGGTGTTCAAATCAGGATTAGTCGGGGGGTGAAAAAGTTGATCCAAACACACGTGTATAAGAAAAATCAATTAAAGGATTCAATTGATTTAATGACAACCTTCAGATAAATATGTATTTCTTTTAATATAACACTACAAGTTGGGGTGTAAACGAGGCGATTCGAATAATAAATTGTTCAAGCTTAGTTTAATTATTTTTATTGAGTTTTGAGTTATGTTTGAGCTTGATTTTATTTTATCTTTATTCATGTTTGAGGTTGGTTTGATTATTAAACAAAACAAGTTCAAACAAACTTCTATTGACAAGTTCAAATTAGTTATCAAATAACCTGATATTTTTACATGTACTTCAATCAATTTATATCCTGTAGACTTGAGCTCGGATCAAACTTCAATTAACAAATAATATATTGTTTAGACTTGTTTGATATGTATAACGAACTGAGCTCATGTATATAAAATGAACCGAACTAAAATGAACTTTTACAAAACAAGTTCCAGTCGAATAGCGTGATATCATTTACATTTCTATCTACTAATGCTATAATTTATCATGTTCATGTACTCATAGTTTCGAATCCCGAAAGTGGTAGTGATTTGCGATCCCCAGAGACGAAACTCAAATTCAAATCATACTGAAATCACCATACTGGGAAGAATCTATACCCAATGCACTATCCGGTCCGAGTTGTAAAATAAAAAATTATACTCACTTCACAATTCCCATTTATAAAAAAAGTACTCCCATCTTCAACAATTATATTTTAGTTTCTAGTTTTCTAGCATAGATTTTTGCCTTACCAAACATATCATTGTGTTGCATCCAAACACAACTTGCAGCCGTCAATTCAAAACAAGTAGCTGCTCTCTCCACCCAAATCAAACGGTCAGATCTAAAATAGTAGTGGGACCCATTTCACCACCGCGTATCTACTGGGCCCACTCAGTGTCACTACACCCAATCAACGGCCACGATCAAACCCTCCCCAGACATCTACAGCTCACATTAAACGTCGCCAAGTACAATGCCACACGTTGAATCACACCCTAGATCCATCACACTTCTAACTCCTTTTAATTCTCCCCTCAGCCGACTCCTCATCTCCCTCTCTCTTTCTCTCTCTAAAACCAGATACCCCTGCTCTCGTGAAAACTCAAGCTTGGGGGGAGGGGTGGTTTCGGAATACTATAATGAACGGCGGAGATTTGAATCAGCAGCAACAACAACAGCAACAACAGGTGCATCATCAGCAGTGGGTGGCGATGCAGCAGTACCAGCAGCAGTGGATGGCGATGCAGTATCCGGCCATGGCGATGCAGCAGCAGATGGTGTATAACCAGCATTACGTGCCGTACTACCATCCGCAACACCAACAGCAGCAGTATCAGCAGCAGCAACAAACGCAATCGCAGCCGTTGAAGCAGAATCAGATTCAGAGCTCGAGTGAAGATAATAAGACGATCTGGATTGGAGATCTACAGCAGTGGATGGATGATGGATATCTTCAGTCTTGCTTCTCTCAATCTGGAGAGGTGAATTATCGTGTCTTGTGATTAAATTGGATTTTTAATGCTTGTTTAGTATTTGTGGTTACTTGTTGACTAGGTGGTGCTGTAGTACTGTGATTGGCTGTGTGTTTTATCACGTTGAATTTGAAATTTGACTTTTGTTGAATTGAATGCCTATTTCTGCGAAGTATCTGTGTGATCTATCTCGGTTAAAGGCTGTATATTATTCTTTTAAGGAAAGTGAAGTACGTGAATTAGATCTTATTAACATGCGATGCACACTTATATTATTTAATCAGTCAAAATTTTAATACTTCTAAATTTAGAATCAAAATATTGGAGGGAATTTCAAATAGAGTCTGGTACTGGTGCATCCGCTCTCATGTTCTAGATTAATGACTGAAGCTGTTTTCTTTCTTTAAATATTTTTTTGTTGTGGCTAACATTTTTGATCCATTATTTGTATGCTCTCAATATTAACCTAAAGCAAATTTTTATGTAGCATTGGTAGAAAACAAGCTTTCAAGTATTGAAGGGAAGTTAAAAAAAAGGAGTATTTGTGGTAAAAAGAGAAGATTTAATTGATATATCATCAATCTGTTGATGACATGACTCTAGACTGTGTCCATAAGCTCACTACAATGGAGCATTTGCATACAAGTAGCTCTTTAATGAATGATGATTGCATGAATGATTGTTGGCTTATATAGCATGACCTGATCAAAACTTTTTGGCTTGAAGAAAATTTGAGTGTGACTGGGTGACATTTTAATTATGGGAAATGAGGAAAGGATATTGCCCTTTTCTGTGGAAAGGCTTTTGCTAGTCGAAGGGTCTCAAGATGGCAATCATCTATCTTGCATATTTTTCTGTATATGCAATTCCTAGTTAAATAACAGATCTGAGAAATTTGAATTGCACTCGTGGGTTCATGTGATCATAGCGAGCTTCATGTTTTGAAATGCATTCTTTTCAAAACACGATGCTCTTTTACCCATTATCGGGGATGAAAGACGTCAATTAGGGAAACCTGTCATGATATTTAGGTTTCTTAGTGCTTTGGTTGAGTTGCGAGCTATGATCATTTGTCCTGTTAAAATCTAACTCAAGTATCTTATCTAGTTGAGTATAAATTAAAGCTGCATTTTTCTTGTTAAGTAGCGACTGTCGATGATAAGCTTTTTCTTGCAGATATCAATACTATTAGTCATACACACAAATAAGCTTTTTTGGAGCTCTGGTGGTAATAATGTGTGAGACACATTGCCATCATTAGTCTCTCTCAGTCTCTCACTCTAGTTTATGCTTTCAGGATATTTACTCTATGCAAGATTTCTGGACTAGCATTTTTATCTAATAGGACTATAGGAGGTTGTAGGTGATGTTGTCTCCATACATATTAGCGTATGTCCACACTCCACACATATACCTTTGCTGTTTATATATATATGTGTGTATATACATATACTTATGTATCTAAATGTGTGCGTGCGCGCTTATATATATTACTGTTGCAATTTTGTCCTTGTCAAATTAATCATTATTTGAGGTGATGATTGCAATTTATTTCTTTTGGATATTTCTTGGGTGTGTTGGTACTATTGCTTTATGTAACTGTTGTATTTCGTACCGATGGATTAATCACTTCTAACGCTTAAAACATGCAGGTGATCTCTGTTAAGATAATCCGCAATAGGCAGACTGGCCAATCAGAGAGATATGGATTTGTTGAGTTCAATACTCATGTAGCTGCGGAGAATGTTCTGCAGAGCTATAATGGCACCATGATGCCAAATACAGAGCAACCCTTTCGCTTAAATTGGGCAGCCTTTAGCACTGGTGATAGGCGCCCTGAAGCTGGTTCTGACCTGTCAATATTTGTTGGAGATTTGGATACTGATGTTACTGATGCACTACTACATGATACCTTTGCTAAACGGTATCCCTCTATTAAAGGTGCAAAAGTGGTAGTTGATGCAAATACTGGCCGTTCAAAAGGTTATGGCTTTGTCAGATTTGGCGATGAAAATGAAAAGTCTCGAGCCATGACTGAAATGAATGGTGTTTGTTGTTCCAATAGACCTATGCGTATTGGTATTGCAACCCCCAAAAAACCTTCATTGCAACAACACTTTTCTTCACAAGGTGCGATATAATTCCTGCAGTCACTGGTTACATTTCTGCCAAAAAATAGATTCACTTTCTCCCGTTTGAGTTTGAGACCCAAATATTTTACTATGTTGATTCTCACCCGCCATAGAGAAAATACGTTACTTGGTTTGGTATAAATTTTCTTGTTATTAATATGTTTACAGAATATGCTTGACAAATGCATGTGTGTAATATGGACTTAGTCTTATATGGTCTACTCTTTTTACACTAAATACGAAAGAGTAAAGAGAATTAGCATCAAATCCTAATAGTACTTTTATCATTTTTTAATTATTCTGTTTTAACATTAATGTCTATGCCTTGTCTATCAATAAGAGTTTGTCAATAAACCAACTTTTTATTTATTTTCATTTTGACTTTTTGTTGTTGTTTAGCTGTAACATTATCTGGTGGATATGCATCAAATGGCGCTGTGCCTCAAGGTCAGCTGGAGAATGATTCATCTAATACGACGGTGAGTCCTACTCCTCTGTGAAGCTAATTATTTCAGGTGGTATATGTTATTCACTAATTTATGTCGACCCTTCTTTCTATAGATATTTGTGGGGGGACTTGACTCTGATGTCAATGATGAAGAGCTCAGACAGTCTTTTACTCCATTTGGAGAGGTTGTCTCTGTCAAAATACCAGCTGGAAAGGGATGCGGATTTGTACAATTCGTGAACAGGTATTTTCGTGATTTGATTTATTAGTGCAATATTTTTTCCATAAGGACATAAACGAAAAAGGTTTTATCCAAAAAAAGTGTATAAACATACTGTAATCTGATTTCCCCCTGCTGAATGTGCTACTTAAATCAGAGACTTTCTGGTGCTTCATTAGTTTGAGGTGAAATGATAAAAACAGAGCATAAGAATTTACTTTTTTTGTTTGCCTACCAAAGCTGCATTTTTAAGTACTCAGCAAGTACAGAGTCTGTTTATTTCCCCATGATTTATACTAGTGGGGAGGAGGGGGTTTGCTAATATGCCATGCATCCCATTATTCACCGATTGAAGGAAAAAACAAATGCCTTTATTGTAAGCTGAGAATAAAAGCCACTTGATAATTGCTATATAAAAAGTCTTGGAAATAAAAGTTACAAAAGTTAAATCTGAGTGTGCAAAATTACTAGTATTAACCAGCAGTGATATTGCCTTCAATCATAATCAAAGCTTTGGCAATTTCAACCACCACCACATGTCCAAAAATCATTGCCAACTACTCTGACGAGTTCACATTAATTTACGGCACCCGTGATAGTCTCTCTAACCACTTGCATATCTCTTTTTCTCCGATATCCTGTGAGCTATAATACAAATTTGTTCTTGTTAGGCCCATGGTTCTTTTGATTTAATGATTTGTGTTGAGCCATTGTTTCTTTTGATACGTTGAGCTGTATATTAAAACTTCACTGACCAAATAGTATGTATGTTCAGTGACCATGATGAAAAAGTTACTTTCCATTAAAACCATAAATAGGGGATGTTATTGTTTTAGATATTTGGCTCAAGACTTTCAGTTTTCCATTCAACAGAAGTAGTGCAGAGGATGCAATCCAGAGATTAAATGGGGCTGTCATTGGCAAGCAGACAGTTCGTCTTTCTTGGGGTCGAAATCTTGGAAACAAACAGGTGACTCTTCAATATATATCTTGCTTTATGGCTAAACAATTCGAACCTTGAGGCTTTTAAGAATCGAAAATTGAACCTTTGTTTCCCCATATATGATAAATCGACAGAATTTTACTGTATTTCCAATGCAAATCATCATATCGTGTCAATGATTTCGAAAAATTCAGCACCACATATCACGACAATTTCGAAAGAGAAATTGACATTCAGTTTAACCCTTTCCACTCTGCTTTTTTTTTTTTTTTTGGTTTTCTTTCTTTTTCTAGTTTGTTCCCCGAGGGTATCCAGGTCTTAATCTTTTGAGTTACTGTCGGGCACATTATGTGAGCACCTATCCTAATGAAGATTCGAACCTGGAATCATCATTTTATAGGGACAAGTCCCTTCCACTAGATTAAACACTCGTTATGTATAATTATTTTCTTATTTCCTCCTCTATTGCAGTTTAGAGCGAACGGGGCTTACTATGGAAGGCAAGGTTACAATGGTAATGGATATGGTGCCGGTGCAGCATATGGAGCATATACCAATGGTCATGGGAACAACCACCAACAACCAGAGAGCTAGTCACGGGTACCTTCGGATGAACTCAATCCCTGAATTCTATGGGATGATGAAATTTTGTAGCTGGATTGAATACTCCCCACCCCACCCCCACCCCCACCCCCCAACCCCTTTTGTTAAACTTATATTTGCAATTTTGACTTTGAAGAAGCTTGTTATGAACTTATAAATTATAATAGAACTAGTGTGTCAGTATGTTAAATTATCATAGATTTTACCTTTGCTAGAAATAGTTCTCGGCCAACCCTGGCCAAGTATGACATACCATGCCAGTGCTAATGTGCTCGATCCCTGCGTATTTGGTAGATAGATTGACTACACAGTAGTTCAAATGAAAGAGCAGGTTCACAATGTGAGCCCCTACCACGAGCAAATGTTGTCATACTTGGTTCAAAGTAATAGCATTGCTCCATCTGCTGTTTGAGCTATTTCATTTATAAAAAGATCAATTAAATACCTGATAAATTCAACCTTTAAGGCTAATAGCAACGGTCCAAAAAAAGGCCAATTTTAAGTCACTTTTAATTTTGCCATTTATGGTCATCATAGGATGCTGATCAACTCAAAGTGCAAAATCCAAAAAAAAAGAAAAGAAAAAGGAATGACATATTATGTGAAAAGAACTCTTGAGTTTGCCTAAAATATTATTGAGTGAAATTACTTACTCTCTCAAGATCAAATAAATACACTAACCGTTATAAATTTTCTTGTAGTGGTTGAGATTGAATTATGTCAAATTTTTTAATACGCAAGAGAGGATGGTTTTAAAAAGAAACTGCTATTTTAAAAATGAAGTCTTTTTCGATTGGAGATATTTAAATATTACAAATTGCTATTTTTATTTGTTACAATCATATATTGCTATTGATGCTATATGAAAATATCAAGGTATCTTCGAGATCTCCTCCTATCTTGATCGTCTTCAAATCTCGATTTGACGTCACGGGACGAACTTTGAGGAAATTCTTCACACTTCTTTAACCTGTCTTTAATATGAAATGGGAATGATATTTATAAGGAAAAAATGGAGAAGATGAGGACTCACCTTATATTACATGTGGGAGGTGAGAGGTTTAGGGGGAGAGAAAATACCTCCCACTAACCTCAGAAGTAAATGGGGATAATGTGATCATTTTTGTGGATTGTCATAAATGCAATTCTTGATTAATTATTTTAATACCGAGAGTTTTGATAATTAATAAAATACCCTTGTAATTTTAAATGTCGCTGTCAACTATTAACCCAGCTTCCTAATCAAATAAAAGGTCAGTGTGGCGGCACGAAGGTTGTTGTGGCTCATGATCCTCTGTATCACTATTAGTGTATCATACTTGTGTATCACTAATAAGTAATTGCCACATGGTATCACTATTAGTGTACCATACTTGTGTACCACTAATAAGTAATTGCCACATGGTACACAAGTATGAGTCAATTACTTATTAGTGATACACAAGTATGATACACTAATAGTGGTATAGAGGATCCTGAGCCAGGTTGTTGCCTATGTAGAAAAAAAAAGTTATAAATGGAAGAGACTGAGACTGTTTAGAAAAGAAAGGTTGTCAAGAGCCAAATAAACGACAAGTAAATAAATAAATCCAAAACTCTTCTTTTAGAAATTTAGTATATATTTAGACCGATCTCTTGTTTTTATGTCCTGTAAAATTTCGATACGGCCAACTAGTATATGTTTGTGTTTAATTGAGTATTTTATTTTTGTGTTTTTATATTGCTCAATTGAAACTTTTAAAAATATTTTTAACTCTTGTGTAAAATAAACAAAAAAAGTTAATCAAAGATCTAAAGATAAATTAAGCCGGCTCGTTATAATCTTCTTCTGGATTGATAGCAAAAACACCAACCAAAACTAAAGAAAATGGGTCCGCAAAACAAGCATAAAATCTTAAATGTTTTACATGTACTGGTATAAAAGAAGCTGCTCCATTGAATTGATGATAATAAGATACCTCAACCATTAGCTAGCTTGTAATTACAAAAGAGAATGAAAGGTTCATTTGTTTTGCTTATGTTTCTTTCGTGCTTTCTCGTCATAGCAAAATGCTACCATGATGGGAGAGAATTAATTATTAACCCTCTTGAAAAGCTTAAGAGAGTTGGACATTCAAAATCAGAGAGATCAATTATTAGTTCTTTTACAGAGCATTCAGTAGCAGAAGCAGTTTATATGGCACCTGATCATCAAGTGGGACTGAAAGAAGCGAACAAGATTGTAATGTTGCCAGGACAACCAAAAGTGAATTTTGATCACTACTCGGGCTATGTCACTGTTAATCCTGAGGAGGGCCGGGCCCTTTTTTACTATTTTACTGAGTCTCAAGATTCTTCCACCAAGCCTTTAGTGCTGTGGCTGAATGGAGGTAACTAGATATCATTCTCTTGCAAAAACACCCCTGTTAGTCTGAAAAATTATCAATAATCCCTCTGTTCATTTCAAAGATTGATTGACAATAACCTCCCTATTAATTTATGGAATGAGTTTTTAACTCTCTCATCATTGTGGATGCAGGACCTGGTTGCTCTTCGTTAGCAGGCGGAGCAATGATAGAACTCGGACCTTTTCGTGTGAATCCTGATGGAGAAACTCTCCATCATAACGAACATTCTTGGAACAAATGTTAGTTCTTCTATTTGTATTGTACCCCTAAAAGTAAAACAAGTTAAATTTAGAATTATGTAATAATAGTTTATGCTTTTGGAGACCGAATTGCAGTGGCAAATATTCTTTTCTTGGAATCCCCTGCTGGTGTTGGATTTTCTTACTCAAACACATCAGTAAATTACGGTGACAAACAAACTGCAGCAGATTCTTACACCTTCTTAGTGAACTGGTTTGAAAGATTCCCAGAGTACAAAACCCGAGACTTTTACATCACTGGAGAGAGTTATGCCGGTCATTATGTGCCTCAACTTGCTTCCTTAATCCTTAAAAACAACAAAGTCACTAATCAAACTGTAATAAAACTGAAAGGAATCGCGGTAAGTTTATATATATGTATGTATTGAATTTCTTCCCATAAATCATGTTTACTTGATATTACATTCTGGATGTTTATGTTTCAGATTGGAAATGCAGAAATAGATTTTGAGGATGAATTGAGTGGAATATATGATTTTCTTTGGACACACGCTCTAGTATCAGATGAAGATCACAAGGAAATTGAATCAAATTGCGATTTTTCATCTGGGAATTCTGTCTCAAAAGCGTGCAACGAAGTTCTTGATAGAGTAGATGCAGCTGTAGGAAAAGTCTTTGCTTATGACATTTATGCTCCTTTATGCTCTTCTTCTTCATCTTCAAATATTTCCTCGGTATATTAGTTTATTCCTTTTTTCTAGTGCATACTTCAACTTTCATAGATCCTATGCTATGTCTAACTTTTTATATTTTGAAACTCAGGCATCTGGGTTTGATCCATGCTCGGGTAATTATGTTTTCAGCTACTTAAACAAGCCTCAAGTGCAAAAGGCTCTCCATGCTAATGTTACGGGAATTCCAGGACCTTGGGACACTTGCAAGTACTAAATATTTTCCCCTTAATTAATTGATTTTGATTACGATTCTGATAAGTGTCTGATCTAATATAGTAACACCATTTATCCGAGTTGGAACGACATGCCAGATTCAATATTACCTACCATCAAAGAGCTTATGGCTAGTGGAATTCGAGTTTGGATCTATAGGTAATTATCATTATATATATATGAGCCAAATCTTAAATTATCGATCGATAGTATTATTATATTGTGGACGACTAAAACAATTCACTTTGATTACTTGCAGCGGAGACATAGATGGAAGAGTGCCAGTGACATCAACTAGGTACTCGATGGTGAAACTCGGTGCAAAAGTTTTAACTCCATGGTACCCTTGGTACTCTCAAGGCGAGGCAAGAAATTAACTAACTCTTTTTTGTTTGCATGAAATTAATAATAATGGTGAAATTTCTTATTGGTTTGAAGGTTGGAGGTTATGCTGTTGAATACTTGAATGTGACTTTTGTGAGTATAAGAGGAGCTGGACATTTTGTACCGAGTTACCAGCCTCAACGCGCTCTTATGTTGTTTTCCTCATTCTTAGAGGGAAAGCTTCCTCCACCTCGTCAGGACAATTAAACAAATATACAAGTTCATTTATAGATAACAACTATATGTTGTTTTTCCTATGTTTATTTTCTTGATATGTACTCGGACTTGTGTTTGTGTAATCAAAGGCATCAAATGCAATCAGCTTACTTGAGCAAGGAATCTATAAGAATGGGTTTTGTTCTAGTGTTTGACAATTACTTATGTTACACATGTTGTTCTCATCCCACATGTTTTTGCTTTTGTTATGATAATTTTTCCTTAAATCTCCTCTGCATATACCTACTCTTTCTATATGAAATTTAGCCCCAAATAAATATATACGAGGGAATAATTCACAAATTTAGTGCTGCGATGGGTAATTCCAGCGACAACGACTTAAGACAAAGCTAAAACATTACAAGTGTAATATTGGTTTTCGTCATTTGCAAATACATATGTCCCGTGGATAGATTTGTTTAGCCAAGTCGGGTTTGAGAGTTTTTCGAGTAATTGTTTATTACTTTACAAAAGAGTCTTCTTTGTCAATTTAGTTACCATAGGAATGAGTGTGTTTACAATGAAACATGACACAAAATCCCAAAACGCAATAAAAAAACAAAGGAAAAAAGACATTCTGAGTTACTTAAGCCATTAACAAAACATATATACCTGGCTGACCTCTTGGCCCCTCCATGTATTCTATTCTAGTGAACATTTCTTTCATGAATTTGGCACTATTATTCAAGCATATTGTGACACTATAATTCAGGCATATTGTGCTCCCTGAAAATAATAATAAAAAAAGAATGCAACTTAGTATTCTCAGAAATAGTAACAACCAAAAATGAGGTATGAATCCAGCAACAACAAGAATAAAGCCAAGTCTCAACATTTCCAATGTTACAAAAACTTATACTATAAAAGAAAAACAAGATCAATAATGGAGTAAGTTTCCCATTGTTTTGGTACAATGATGAAAGGTTCATTTATCTTTCTATGTGTTTTATGCCTTGCAGCCTATGTACATTGCTACGGAGGAAGAGGATTCGACCCTCTTGGGAAACTACTAAACACGCGAAAAACAAAAAGATCATTCAATTATGTCTCCGAGGATGTCTTAACTGAATATTCACCAGTTTACATAGCACCTCAAGATGGTCTGAAGGAAGCTGACAAAATTACTATATTGCCCGGGCAACCTATTGTGAATTTCACTCAGTATTCAGGTTATGTAACAGTAGATCCTACAGCTGGCCGGGCACTATTTTATTATTTAGCCGAGGCGGAAGACTCTTCTACCCAGCCTCTAGTTTTGTGGCTCAATGGGGGTAAGATTATAATCACTATTCAATTATAGCTATACATGGCAAAATTGAAATTTTAGTCCCACAAGATTGGACACTAAATACTTTTAGAGTATATCAAAACTGAAATTTCAGTCCCACAAGATTGGTCACTCAATACTTTTAGAGTCAAATCTTAAGAAAACACTTTTGTCCCGACTTTTTGATTATTTTTCATACATTTTCATCCTTTTTCCCATTTGCATTTTTTGTCTCATAAATTTGCATTTTTGGTCCCATATGATTGTCCCTTCCCTGATTTGAACTCCTGCTCCTAAGTTGGGCAGAAAGGGGGTGGGGGCGGTGGAAGACAAAAATGTAGGAAAAAATAGTAGAAGTGTTGAGTGTCTAAACCTGTGGGACTAAAAGTACATTTTTGGCAATCTTATGAATTGTGATCTCGAAACTGCAGGACCTGGGTGCTCTTCAATAGGGTCTGGAGCAATGACAGAAAATGGTCCATTTCGGGTGAACCCGGATGGGAAAACACTATGGTATAATAAATATGCTTGGAATAATGGTGAGTAACTGCATACCTTAACATATTTTATGAGTAAAAGGTCATTCAAAATTCCTCTTTTCTGGAAATCTATGCAGTGGCAAATGTTCTCTTCTTGGAGTCCCCAGCCGGAGTAGGATTCTCGTACTCAAACACGACATCAGATTATGTAACTGGAGACAAAAGAACTGCAGCAGATTCTTATACCTTTTTAGTGAACTGGCTCGAAAGATTTCCAGAATACAAAACCCGAGATTTCTTCATGACTGGAGAGAGCTATGCCGGTCATTATGTGCCTCAGCTTGCTGACCTAATCCTACAAAACAACAAAATTACAAATCAAACTGTTATTAACTTGAAAGGAATTGCTGTAAGTTCATGTTAAGTTACATCCTACTAAATTAAATCATTCTAAACAAGGACAATGCATGCATGAAACTAATAGAGACCTATTCATACAGATTGGGAATGCTTACATCGACTATACAGATAGATGGGCAGGCACATTTGACCATTATTGGACTAGTGCTCTCATATCTGATGAAACTCACCAGGGAATTGTACAAAATTGCAATTTTACCTCCGATGCCACAGAATCAGAGGCTTGTTGGGACTACCAGGCTAAAGCAGATGAAGAGAAAGGCAGTGTCTTTACTTACGACATATATGCACCATTATGTGGCTCGTCTTCAACTGCTCCCTCGGTATTTTTCCTCAGTTTAATTTTCACCATAGTAGAACTAGAATCCTCATTTTGTATTTTCTTTCTTGCAAACCAGCTATCGAATTTTGATCCATGCTCGGATGAATATGTATTTTACTATCTAAACACACCTCAAGTGCAAAAGGCTCTTCATGCCAATACAACTGGAGTTTCTGGACCATGGGAGGGTTGCAAGTAATAGAAATTTCTCTTACATTAATGCTATAGTTTATAATGAAATTTTCGACAAATTCTAGGTGGTAATTAATAAGGAAAATTCCTATGTAGCTTTGCCATACATGATGATTGGCAGGACGAACCTGATACGGTACTTCCTATCATTAAGAAGCTGATGGGCAGTGGCATCAGTGTTTGGATCTATAGGTGAGAAATATTCCCTAGCAATAAAAAGATGGTAAAACCTTCTCTAGATAGCAAAAGTTTCAAGAAATATATCTTGAATTCTTGATTAAAATAAGGCCACATAATTCACGTGCTAACTTCTGAATGTAAACTTCGCAGTGGAGATACCGATAACATAATTCCAGTGACGACAACTAGGTATTCAATGGCTAAACTTGGCGCGCAAGTAAAGACTCCGTGGTACCCTTGGTACTCCCAAGGAGAGGTAAGATCTGAAGTACTGATAATAAATTCATGGTCACTAATCTTTAAAACTACATCTAATGATTTTATGTGTGTGTTGTTCTTTGAAGGTGGGAGGCTATGTGGTTGGATATCAAAATGTGACATTTGTGACTATAAGAGGAGCTGGCCATTTCGTTCCAAGTTATCAACCTGAACGCGCACTTGCTTTTTTCTCATCCTTCTTAGAGGGAAAGCTCCCTCAGGGTCCTAGCAATTAATTAGGGACCAATAATCGGATCAATATCGATTCATAAATTAATTAAGTACTAACTTAAATTTGCATTTGCCATGATACAGAGGGTATGCCCTCTATTCTTATGTTACTTTATCAAGGAAAACATTCCCTTCTGGATATGTAATATTTCAAATATCAATAAAATCAACCCTTTCTGTGAATTTATTATAAAAAGTATACATTGTTCAAAGATTTAAAAAAGAAAGAAAGAAAAGGAAGTCATTAAAATGTATTCTCCATTTCGTTCCTCTCAATGAGGTGAAATAAGTATATGGAGACAAAACTACCAAATAATTAATGCAGTATAATGAGCAAACTGGATAAGTTTTATTACTGCTATGCTAATGCGTCAAAAAGTGAAAATAGTTGATTTGTAGCATTCCATGCACTTAATTACTAAAATTACATTTTTACTGGAAAATGTTCAAACAGAACTTGGAAAGTAGAAGTTATTAACTCGTAAACAAGATTCTCAGAGAGACTAAGGCATATGGTTTTCACAATTTCTCCTTTATGATTGATCATCTATTTGATCTTATAGTGGCTAATGTGACAAATAATGTGATCACACACTAGATTAATTATGATCACAAGCAACCATGTTTTGCAGAAAATGGATTAATGCACTGTAACCTGTCCATTTAATGACTTTCAACACACACCAAAAGAAGCAGTTTTCAGAGTTTTAGACCATTTGATTGGCCAATTTGAAGATACATAAAACTAAGAAACAGACATGTTTTTGATGTTATAGTGTGACAAACAAGAATGTAGAGGATTTAAGTCACTTGTTATTCCAGTAATGAAAACAACAACTATCAGTTAAGTGAAGGGTGATAAACAATGGCCGGCTGGCCTGTTCATGTCATTATCTTTAATTCGTCTTCATTAATAAAAAAGTTGAAATGGTTAATCTTCTGTTTGTTTTGTCTTAATGTCCTTGCAATATCATTCCAATATGTGAATTTCAATGATATGCAAATCCAGCAATTGTGATACTTCCAATGATCATTCTTGTTTATAAATGCATATGCATAAGTGACTAAGTTTACGAAAATAAAGACAGACTCAGTTTACTTATTTCTTAGCAAAAATGAAGGGGGCTCTTATGTTCCTTTCTGTTCTGTGCCTAGTGGCTTCGGTACAATGTTATGGTCGAAAAGGAAAAGACCCTCTTGGAGAATTTATCAAAGTTCAAAAGACTAAAAGTGCAAGTTTTCATATTGAGGATAGTTCGGATGAATACTCACCGGTTTATGTAGCACCTCAAGACGGATTAAAGAAAGCCGACCGCATTCTGAGTTTGCCAGGGCAACCGCAAGTCAGATTTTCGCAGTATTCAGGTTACGTGACTGTTGATCCTAAGGCAGGGCGAGCACTCTTTTACTGGTTTACAGAGTCTGAGGACTCTTCCACCAAGCCTCTAGTTCTATGGCTAAATGGAGGTAAGTCTTTTGATATATTGCCCTTGCTTTCGTTATGGGAAAATTTCCCGTTATGCATTTGTCGACTTTGAACTGCAGGGCCTGGTTGTTCTTCAATAGGAAATGGAGCAATGACAGAACTTGGACCTTTTCGGGTGAATCCTGATGGAAAAACTCTATGGCACAATAAGAATTCGTGGAATACATGTAAGATTATCATTAATAATTGCAAAATCTTCAAGAACAACTCACGGAGAAAGTTTTTGATGCAGTGGCAAACATCCTCTTCTTGGAATCCCCTGCGGGAGTTGGATTTTCTTACTCAAATACAACATCAGATTATGTAACTGGAGACAAAAGAACTGCAGCAGATTCTTATACCTTTCTAGTGAACTGGTTAGAAAGATTTCCAGAGTACAAGACCCGAGATTTCTACATAACCGGAGAGAGCTATGCCGGTCATTATGCGCCTCAGCTAGCTCAGTTGATCCTAAAGAACAACAAAATAACAAATCAAACTGTCATTAACTTGAAAGGAATTGCTGTAAGTTTTTTCTACTGAATGATACAGAACAGTTTTTTTATTTGTACAAATTCATGTATTTTATTTTTTTTCAATGTGGGATGGTTTTCAGATTGGCAATGCATACATTGATTTTGAAGATGAGATGAGTGGAATGTATGACTACTTCTGGACGCATGCTTTAATATCCGATGAACATCACAATGCAATTCTGAATAATTGTAACTTTTCTACAATGGCTTCAGTAACTGAAAAATGCCAAGAATCCACGGATGAAGCAGATGATGATATCGGCGATGTGTTCTTTTATGACATATATGCACCCTTGTGCGGTTCCAATTCCACCTCACCCTCGGTACAACAATAATATTTATTAACATTGGTTTTTCCTTTTCTTTAAACCAATTTCTTAAATAACATATTTCTATAATGAAAACAGTTATCTCAATATGATCCATGCTCAGA
Organism: Penstemon barbatus; assembly: GCA_003313485.2. Taxonomy (NCBI): domain Eukaryota; kingdom Viridiplantae; phylum Streptophyta; class Magnoliopsida; order Lamiales; family Plantaginaceae; genus Penstemon; species Penstemon barbatus. The sequence goes on along the minus strand of CM064884.1, from coordinate 85,219,909 downwards.
TGATTATGTCTTCACCTACTTAAACACTCCTGAGGTTCAAAAAGCACTTCATGCAAATGTCACCGGAACTCCTGGACCATGGGATTCTTGCAAGTAGTAAAATTTACCAGTTGAATTTGAATTTAACTTTCTCAAATATTGCTACTAATTTAACTTTGTCAAATGTTGCAGCGATTTTATATTTTACAATTGGAATGAGGAGCCAGAAACTGTATTACCTGTGATTAAGGAGCTGATGAGTAGTGGCATTAGTGTTTGGATCTACAGGTTTTCATCAAATTAAATCGAAATAGTGTTGTTCATCTTTAATTAATAAAGTCCTTTTAGTAAATAAGATTGATATGGCACTTACGTACAGTGGAGACACAGACGGAAGAGTGCCGGTGACAACAAGTAGGTACTCACTCAACAAACTTGGCACCCAGGTTAAGACTCCATGGTACCCTTGGTACAATCAAGGCGAGGTGCGTACAAAAAAAAAAAAAAAAAAAAAAAATTGGTCCTCAAGTATGTATAATACAATTAATGTTAGTGTTTACGGTTTTCCTTATCACTTTGAATTGAAGGTTGGAGGATATGCAGTTGAATACCAAAATGTAACCTTTGTGACCATAAGGGGAGCAGGGCATTTTGTTCCGAGTTACCAACCGGAACGCGCATTCACCTTCTTCTCATCCTTTTTGGAAGGAAAGCTCCCTCCAACTCTGAGTTAAACAAACATGAGTTCCCAGTAATATTGAATTTTAGTCTATATATTGGATTGGATTGGTAAAGAGGCCAGGATGAAAATTTTCTATTATTAATGTATCAAATGCATGATTAATAAATTCATTAATTGAGCACTTTAAGCATCTTCAGTGCAACTAAATTACAGATTACTTCAGGTCATCTGCTGCTTCCTTTACAGTATAAAATATTTGAAGAATGTGAGCTTATTTTGCCTTTAAAAGCTTAGCTGTTTATAAGGAGATGTCTTCTCAAAAATATGATCACCTTAAATTCTACATTTCTCCAAATCTTATTATTTGATTTGAGTAGTAGTAAGCTGAGGGGTATTTCCGTAATTGACAGTAAATCTACAGACGACTCCGTAAATTACCGCCCAAGTTGGCTTCCTAAGTCCCAACCCAGTCAATATAAATCTGCCCAGAATGTTGAATCGGTCCAATAGCCCAATAAATATATTCAATAGGGCTAATGGGCTCAATTAGCCCAACCAAAACCAGAAGAAGAAAACAAAGCGCAATAGAATGGGGTATTTCAGGAGGGCAGTCAATGGTCGGAGTAGACCCGACTCATATCCGACTTTATTTAATTTTTGATCGGTTCCAGGTTGGATATCGGATTTTTTTGGATCCATATAAATCTTCACTTTCAAAATTTAAATAATATTTTTTTTTTTCTAAAATAAGTTTGTTAACTTGACAATTTTATTTAATTTAGCTCATATGTTCAATCTTTTTTTACTATATTCATATTTTTTGATAAAAATATGCATAAAAATGAATTTATGAACAAGTTGCTAACTACTATCTTCTTAAACTTATTTTAAAAATATTATTAATGCTACTTATATTTATAAATTATTATATATAGATATAAAAAAATTATTTATTCTCGGATATGGATCTCTAACGGATCGGATTGACTTAAATTCACATTCGCTCCACGTGTTTCAAATTATGGATCTTATAATCGGATCATATCCATCAAATCGGAATCAAAATTCAAATAAATCGGACCGAATTCGAATTGAGATTCTTCCCATTGACAACCCTACGGCATTTAGGTTAATTGACCCAATCTTATTGAACTACGATGAATCAGAATGTTGTTCTTTTTCTTTTTAAATAATGAATGAGTAATTAATAAAAATAAATTTCTTATGGGTATTTTTTCTAACGGAAAGGTGAAAATATTATTACATGATTAAACTATACCTCAAAGTCAATTTCTTATGAGTGTTAATTGACACTACAATCCAGCAAAAACCAGTATCTCTACTTCCATTTGTTCACTGTTCGTTAATAATTGATTATAGAAATATGTGGCTGGCTCTTTTTCTTTGTACTTTCCAATTAGGCGTATCAATAATGGATGATGTTGTGTACAAATTGGATATTACCCAAAAACAAGTAAATAGGTCCAATTAACTAATACAAGAATGAACTAATTAGTAATGAAAGGCGACTAGTTTCTTTTACCTACCATTAACGAAATGATGGCTAGTGGCATTATGGATAAGTTGTTCTTTTTCTAATTTAAACATTTTCGACAGAAAAAAAAAATTGGGAGGGAATGTAAACAATAATTACGAGTTCGATCACGCCCTTAAACCTATTTAAAACAAAATGAGAACATTCTCTAAATATCTTATACAGTATAAAAATTCATGACATGGTTCGGGAGTGAAAGTTTTAAAAATTAGCACCAATATTCCGTCAAAAATGGACATCATGAATCATGACATGGTTTGAGTACTATGTCAACGCAGGAATTTTGAAGAATATTGTAATAAAATCACATGTATATTAGAAAAAAAAATTATTAAATATTAGTAATTTTTAATTAAATAGGTTCTTTTCATGTTTTGTCTTCATTTGAGGTCAAGTTCAGTGGATGGAAAAATATTTCTCCAAATAAAAATAACTAGTTGTTTTCTTCGTCAAATATCAGCTATACATACAACACATAATATACTTTTCTAGTTTTCCAAAATATATTTGTTTATATGAAAAAGGTCAATCCAAAATTATACTCGAACATTGATAAATATTCAATAACTTTTATATTATATATATATATATATATATATATATATATATATATATATATGTGTTAGTTCTAGTATCATATGTGAAAAAGGATACTTTAAAACGTTCCAAATCATGAATGCAAAAATCAAATATATGTGCGAAAAGATAGTTCAATTTTTTGTATTGTTCAAAATAATTTAAGTTCAATCTTTGCAAATACGAAGTGCTATTGTATTCAAATTCATTCAAGTGATATCGACATGATTGGAGAATAGTTGATTTCTAATTATATGATTAGTTAAAGCATCACTCGATAAAATGTAGAAAAACTTGTGGAAATAAATTAATTTGTGATCATGAGGTGTGAAGACATTTATTATCAATGAGATGATTTATTTTAGTTTATACATTATTTTGTATACTAATATATTACTTCCTAACAAAACGATGAATTACATCATTTCATTAGAATATCGATTAATTATGTCATTATACTAGCAATTTACAATAAATAACAAAGGAGACCTTGAATAATTAAGGAGATCTCAAATGTACGTAAAACTTACAAAACTCACATTACCAAGAAACTTAGATTCAAAACTAAAAGTTTTGGGGTCTCAACTTTATTAATAAAACAATTTCTCACCACTATATATACTAAGATATTATAGAAACTTGTTAGTAATTTTATGGTCTACTAATATTTCCATATCAAAGCTTACATTTACATAAAAAAATGCATGAAAGTAAACGAACAATCACAATTTTGGACTTTTTTACACTTGAGCTCTTCTTAATTTTTGCCTACATGACAAGCACTCAACAAGGACACGTACTACCATATTTCCATATGGCATGAACATTGCAATATATAAATGGGAAGAATATAAATATCTTCATTATATGCTGTATCATGATTATTATTATTATTATTTTCCCAAAGTGAGTAATCATCTAAATAATACTTTATTTCGTATTAACAAATTTACCTTTAAAACGATCCAAAATTAATTATGAAATATAATTTTTCTTCTTTAAATAATTTTCTCAAATAAGATAATTAATGGTGTGCAATTAATGATACTCCCTCGGTGTCTCATTATTTTTACTTCATTAGTTACAATACTTGGTCAAACTTTTCAATCTTTTAAGTGATTTATCATGTTATATTATTCATATTTGTAATATATTAAATCGCCATAATATTAATAAATATGGTGTCATATGATATTATCAACTTATTAATGAAATAATATTAATTAAATTGTTTAATATAAATTTAGTCAAAGCGATTGGTCAACTATATCAAGAGATTAAAAAACCCCTAAAAAGTAGGGTTTTTCTAGGTTTAGGACCACTTGTACATGTTGAGTACTCATTAGACACTCCTTTGATGACTCTTAGATTAGATTTATTTTAATCTCTGACCTTTTAAATTTCTTGCAAGACAACTTGTACAATAGGTTTTTGTACTCTCTACCTATTTATTTATTTTTTTTAATACCAAAGATTTAAATTACCAAAGCATCCTTGAAATAAAAAAACTTAATAGATCCGTCATCTTCAACCAATCAACCTCCATCCCCGCCGTCGTAGCATCATCCCCATCACACTCTAATTTCATTATGTCCTTGCACAAATACACATCCATATCTCATATATGTAATATTTATTTGCCATTCCATTATGTCAAATTGTGATTTTATGAGCTCCTAAGATGTCTTAAAAGAATCAATTGCTTGCCTTTCATCCAAATTGATAAATCGTGGTTTGATGATATACAATGTCATTTGTGGCGAGAATGAGGATGTGGTTGTGACAGCGCGAAGGGGAATGAATGGGAAGGAGGTGCTGCAGCAGGGTGATGTAGAAGATGACCTTTTTGCAAATATATAATTAAAATAAATGTTTGAAAAATTACACGTTCAACCCCAGCTTTTATCATATTAATGTTATATTGAGTTCAAGTTAAATTATCAATTGAAATCCTAAATATTTTAGATTAAATCAATCTCGATATCTAAATCTTTTAACATTGTCATATATTAATGTTTTAGCATATAATTTTATTAGGGTATTTTTGTCCATTAAAAAAAATCTTGACTTATTTTTCAGCTGGTATCAGGTCAAAGTTTTGTGATGTGGCTTAATTTTAATGGAGACCTAACAAAATATGCCACAACCTGGACATTACTTCAAGAAAGCCCAAAAAAGTATGGGTTTTAGCCCGATTTCGCATGATCGGGTCAAAATTTTTTTAAATGAGTGTTCACCAAAATCATAAATTCATCAAAAACATATTCAGAAACTCACACTCAAACTCTTCATATCTAAAAAATATTGATTTGAGCTAACACCTATTTTTTTTCCCCAAATCTCACTAAAGAGATATTGATTTGACACATACCACCTATTTTTTTCCCTAAACCCCAACATTCAAACTCACTTCAAGTGAAGTTTCAACTTATTCAAACCACAAAACCCATCCAAATGAGACATCAAATGTTTCATCGAAACCACAAAAACTATTTTATCTAAATCGATATCCGCGAAACTGAGTCAAAACCCATCCAAATAGACTCTATATTTTCTGAACTCTTATTAAATTATGACTCAAAACGACAAAAGTAGGAAAAGTAATAGGCGGAGAGAGTACTAAAATAGATTTGGTCGCAATACAGCTCATCAGTACTTCAATAGCGTATGGCATCTACATACGTTACACCTTATTACACACATAAATCTCAAAAAAAAAAAAAAAAAAATTTATTACTATAATTATTCAATATCACAATTGGATTTATTAATAATCCTTTCTATTATGCTATATTGGAAGCTGTACGCCTGTACGTAGCTTACTGCAATTTTTTATATAATGAATTCGTCATGGTATTTATCTACCTTACCCATCTTGATTTTAGAAGTATAAATATGTCATCTTTACTTTCAGTTGGTTTTTAAATTTGAAAAGAAAAGGAGGAAAAGTAACTTCAAAACGGTAAAATCAAGATCAATCCCATTAATGACAAATTATATGCACCGGAGAGACTGGTATACCCTTGTCTAAAATCTAAGACAAGGATACAATAAATTTCCTCATATTTATACAAATCAAGATCTCAAGCGAAGACAAAAATAAATATTTTATGTTACAATTTTCTTGTATTAGAGAGTGTGACCAAATCAATCAATGAATCAAATATAACGATTTCTATTTGGAGCGCCAAAATTCAACATGTTTGATAAAATTTTACTTCATATGTAAGTTTGTAACTATTTTGTTATACCACTTGTATTTGCTGATGTGAATCAACAAATGCATGAAATAATAATATATCTCGATTATTTAAAAAGGCTATACATACATATTCATCTAACAAATTTTTTTTGTTGTATTTATGATACTAAAAACTTTATATTCATAAAATTATCATCTGGTAAGTATGTGAAAATATATAATTTTTTTTATTTGCAACAAAAATACGAGTTCTCGATCACTATATCCTGAAGTAAAATTTGTAAATACATATTCTATTGAATGAGCGTGTGTGATAAAATCGTATTTAATTTATAAATTTTCTACCTTAAATTAGGAGGGCATATGTGGAAATATTGATAAATAAATACTAGGAAGGAGGGAGTAATATTTTTCTTAAATACTCCAAGGTAGTTAGAGGTGTCAATCAAGAATGACACTGGGTTATCAAAAAAAAAAAAAAAAAAAAAAAAAAAAAAAAAAAGAATGATTTCTAATTCACAAAAGAATCCATAAACAAAATTATAAACTTGTAAATTCTCAACCCCCCTTTTCCTTCTCCAGCTAGCATATATAACAAACTCCATTCTTTTTCTTCTTTGAAGAAACTCAATTACTTCCATTAATATAATTTCTTCTCTCCAAAAAGCAATGGACATAGCAATAATCACACCATCCCCAAAAGATATCAATTTCGAAAGTACATGCACAACTCCATACATTAGCGCTTCCTCCAGCCCTAACCACCACCACCACCACCACACTTTCTTCTACAGCGCACCCACCAGTCCCACCCGCGTCTCCGCCTTCTTCCACGGCGGCGACACCCTCTCCAAAGTCCCGTTCGACTGGGAAGAGAAACCCGGAACTCCAAAAAACCACATCACTACTACTACTGCTGCATCTTCCAATTACGGTGACGTTGATGAAGATTTAGAAGAAATAGATTTCGAATTCAATTTCAGCGGACAATTGGAAAAAGGCTCTTCTTTACCAGCTGATGAACTTTTCGATGGAGGTAAAATCAAACCGTTAAGGCCACCACCCAGGTTTGATTACGATTTAAACATCAAACCAACTGGTGCTCCAAAATCCCCTAAGAAACTGATTAAAGAAGCTTTCTCTCCACGACAGAGGAAAAGGGATTTCGATTTCGACCCATTTGCAGTTGCCCTTGAACAAACCCAGAAAGTAGATGAAATTGATAAAAGAGGAAGAGAGAAAATCAACCATTCCTCGAGAATCAAAGTGTCGTCAAGATCTTTGTCTCCGTACAGAGTTTCTGATTTGTTAATCGACCCTGAATTTAACGAACCCACAAAAAATTCAAACAGTTCATTGCCTTTTTCTTCATTTTGGTACAAGAAATGGAAGATCAAGGACTTGTTATTGTTCAGAAGTGCATCGGAAAGCAGAGCAAGTGATGAAGAAGAACAACTGAAGAAATATGAATTGTTGAAGAAAGCACGTCAAGAAAATGTGAGGAATTTGAGTTTCAGATCTTCTACGGAAAACAAGGTTGGATCGGCGTCGTCGAGTAGGAGAATTTCAGCACACGAAATGCATTACACTGTAAACAGAGCAGCTTCAGAGGAAATGAAGAAAAGGACTTATTTGCCATATAAAAGAGGATTATTGGGTTGTTTGGGATTTCAACCAACTGTTCATGATATTTCCAAAGACCTTGCTTCATCTGCTTCTGTTTCTCGTGGGTGAAAATAAATATGCTCAATCAATAATCCGTGATGATAATGATCTTTAATTTTTGGTTTGCAAATATATATATTGGTTTAGCCTTTTTTTCTTTCTCTGTTTGTTTTATTTTTTTGTTGAAAACATAGAAATTTAAATGATGATACTGTATTTATGTATAAATGCTCATTTATTTGATTTGCAAATTAGTTATTTTCTCTAGCAAAAGTGTAAAAACAACAAACTGCTTAAGAATAAATAATTAACAAAACTAGTTTAAAATTAGGTAAATACACACTATCGTAAACATGAAAAATAGGATATACGACCTTTTTTGACATAAAATACTTAAACGCAAATATTATATACTCATTATTTGATTAAATAAATTTTATAGTCATAGAATGTATATATTCGACTGAGTAGATGAGTTCTAGTTCGGATGCTGTTGAGTTACATGTAATGTAAGATAGTAAGATACTTGTTTGACAAAGGAGTATTTTGTTATTTATAAATTTGTAATTAAATAAAATTATATTAGGAGAGTATATATGTCCTGTAATTTAATGTGTAGGAAACAATTGGATTACAGTTTGAATTTTCTCCCATTAATTAATAAGTAGCATTTAACTATCCATTATTTTGCTTTTTTATTTTCTAGTCCATTATTTTGTTAATCCTCTGACTTTGCCATGAAATCAGAATCAGGTATTGCCTTGCCGCCTCTTTTTCCTAAGTCCTTTATTTAAACTCATTCTATCATTGTCAACAAACATGACATATACTCCTAGTTTTATCTTTCTTTGATAAGGTTGCTTACATATAGTTACATGCACCTCAAAAACATTTTTAATTGTTGGAGAATTTTGACAATCTCAGTATCAAAGACCAGGCCCTATATGACATGCTAACAACAACTCTTAGTTTCTGCCTATTTCTCATACACATATGAATATATATATATATATATATATATATAATATATGTTACTATTGAGATAAATAAACGTGATGATCACTACAACATGTATTGCGTGTAACATAGTAATTTGAGCAGCATTCATTAGAGTTGTATAAGTCCAAATTAAACTCGTGGTTGATTGAGACTCGGCCTAATTTGGCTTTTCTTCTTTTATGCTAGTATTTATTGAGTTAGAAATAGTGAAAGTCAAATTTAAAACAGATCAATGAATACATCATACTCCTACTTTATAAGATAAAATAAAATAAAATAAAAATCATTATGCACTACTTCACCTAGTTTGACTTTTCATCTTCAGTGATTAAAACTAGTTCAAAATTGAGATGAAGAAATAATGATCATCATTATGCAGGTTAATCTTTGATTAGGAAAATTTGATATTTTTGCAGGGAAAAAGAGGAACCACCAAACTTGCGCAATTAGCTAACTTTATGATCAGAAAAAAGTTGGATTAGGATTATGTACATGATTCTGGAAAAGAATTCAAATAAGCCTACTGCTTCTCTTTTCCAGAAGAGCATATTCGATTTGCACCTAATAGATGATGGTTAACATGACTTTCATTAGCCTAATTGTGGGTGTAATCATTTAACGCCAGGTGTTTAGCCTTTTCGGGAAGAAAATATTCATTAAATTACTTTTATTAGCTGAAAGATGTTATTAAATTAATGAATGTTTAGTAAAGAATTTTGAGAGCTGATTTTGACAATGCAGCTATGAGCTATGTTCTTTCCTTGCCTATTTTTTTAATTTTTTATTAAAAATAAAACCAAATTTAATTTAACACATTATTGTTAGATTATTAATAAAAACTTTATGTGATTTACATATACTCGGGAATTTATTGTATAGTCGTTGCACTTGCGAGAATGGTCTGAATGGATATGTCGAAAGGGCCAGTAGAAAGTTTTACATAATTTTCAATTATTTCATTAGATATTAACATTTTTAGGTCTCTGCAAAATTCATCAATAACTGGGACTTCCATATTCCAAATGCTCAATGTTGCCGATATCGCTTTAGTGAAAGAATAGATGATAAATTTAGTTGAGTTTTCAAAATTAAAATTATTAAAAGCATAAAATAAGTTCTAATGATATGAAATTTCATTAATAATGAAAATAACGGTACGACATAGAACGAGGTTTCCCTAATTAGTAGTAATAACCAACAGAAGTTCAAATATTACGAAACTAATTACAAGTTAGGATAGTTACATGTTAAGATAATCCTTTTAAACTTCTTCGTAAAGGTAAATAATGAATTTTTTTTTTTTTGATAAGTATGGTAAATAGCGAATATAACATAAACAAATAAAAGTGAAACACGACATGGCAATATACGAAGATATGTTGTTCAAGGGGAAAAAATATCAAAAATATTTCACTAAAAAATAAATAAAGCGTCCGGCCAGAAAACACTCTAATACATTCTCAAATTCAAGCTTTTATTTGCATGCAAATACCAAACATTAAAAACAAATTCTACGTTTCAGACTTATTTTTATATTTTTCAAGAAAATAAAATTTATTTGGCCCACGTTTCAAAAATCTTTTTATTTCTTCTTATTCAAATAAATTTATATTTTTCATCACTACATATCCCAAAATTCCTAAGCCAAGTACAGTTAAAACGTAGAACATTTTTTTCTTAACACGCAAATTAACATAACGAGTCAGTATGATTTTCAAAACATACATAACTCTATTAAATTATGAACCAAATCATACTAGTAATGAGAATTACTCAAGCCTAGAAAAAGAAAAAGAAAAAGAAAAAACACATATCTCGAAGTTGACTCTACATATAAATTGTTCTAGCAAATTATTCTGAATCTGTAAAGGAGTATATTCAGGTCTTACAAAAGAACAAATATGCAGTTATTACAACGAAAGGTTCTTAATCTGTCTGCTAATTAAACTCAAATCAACACAACATACAGTGTGAAAATTTGACATTTCATAATCAGATTCTGCAAACAAGAAGAAAATCAAAGCCTCATCACATGCATCATCAGACTATAAAATACACCCCACATGCCGAATGCTGTTTTTCTTGACTATTAAAAATCCTTACCTAAGTCATTCTCACCCATCAAGATTTGCTTAAAGAACGAAAATCACAAGATATATTCTATTTTTTTGGTAAAAGTAAATTATGCATTGAAATTTAATTCAAGACAGGATATTTTACCTATCAAGCATATCTCCAGTACTTTCGTATGCATAGAGTAGTACAATCAATACTGATCCTGAAACTTACCTCATATAATCAGCGTTTGTAAAGACCAAGCAATGACTTTTCTCTATCTTCAACTCTTTTCTTTGCAGCCTCTCTAGCCTTAAGGGCATCTGCTTCTTCTTTAGATACAGCCTTTGGCTTATCATATGGACTTTTTCTCTTAACAGCAACCGAAGATTTAGCACCTTTGACCGTTCTCATTGGATTGAGTGGTGTAGAAACAACACGTCCAGGTGGAGGTCCTCTTTCAGCGGTTGACACACTCTTAGTTGTAGCAGATTGTGGCTTCCCAAAACTAGGTTTCTTTTGGATGGACCCTGAAGCAATTTGAGATGCAGCAAGGGCCTCCTCTTGAGTGACCCACTTACCTGTTCCATTTTGATATATTGTTAGCAAAGCATAGTAAGAAGATCGTTTTGGGATAAATGTGTATACCTAGAGCTTCTGTATAATAAAAGCCAGAGTTCGAATCATAGTAACAATTGGTCTTTTTATTGAAGTAGTAGCCTGATGAACTGTCAAGCTCCCAATCTGTCGTACCATAAGATCAAGAAATAAATTTAAAAAAATAGTAAGAATTTTCACAACTCATTCCACAACTGATGCATACACTTAGACAACCAAATATTATCACTTACCATCACCAATTCCTTGATTATTATCTTCAGCAAGCGCCTGTGCATTGGAGTCTCTTGCCTCCTGAAAAGTCGCTAAATCCTTTTGATAGCTTTTATTGGCTTTCTGAGACAACGTCGAATAACATAAGAGACTAATAGATAACATATTACACTGAAGTATATATTCATTTGATATCTCACCCTCTATAATAAATCAATACTTCTACAAAATAATATAATGATCATTACATAGGCAGCAAAGAAACTAGTCCAAATTTGTTGTAAGCATAATTACTTATAACTAATTGTTCTGGAAAACATCATAATTATGTCATCCTACACGTATTTTTTATACAGCAAAAAGCATACTCATAAGAATGAATAATTAATATCTTCAATATCACAAACATTGGAATCAAGTTCACATTTTTTCTTTTTCGAGATGAAAGTGAACTGTTCTATAGTATTAGAGAACTTCTGAAACAATATTAGAGAACTTCTGAAACAATATTAGAGAACTTCTGAAACAATATAAGTACTTACAGCTTCAATCTGTTCCACGACACGAGCTGCTTGCTTTTGTTCTTTATCTTTTGTGGCTTTCTCTTCACGCATGGTATTAAGCCTCTTGGAAACACTATCTTTGTGTCTCTGCCCAAGCTCATGATTTCTAATGCTGGAAGGATTGTTGGATATGTAAATTTTGCAGAAGTCACACCACTTGTTTCCCTGACTGACCCAGTACTGGAAATTTGAAAAGAAGGGATTCCTCAGATAACTAAAACAACATAATCTTTCAAAGAACCAAACTAGATAGAATAAGAAGAACTAAGTGGTAAGGCACAAATCCTGTGACACAATAAGAAAGACCATATTATTCTCAAACATCATAGAGGCATCCAAGCACACATTGTAATTCCTCCAGGTTAATTGAAATAACAATTTGTGAAGTTACTTTCAAGTAGACTGAGAGAATTTCGAACAAGACATTGCTTCAGATGAAATTCATGTAGTCAGAACCATGTTAGCACAATGAGTACTATAACTAAGAAAGAATCACCTATGCAACGTGATATGCTAGTCGATTCACAAGTTCTAGTAGTATCTAGCAATACATTATCTATAGTAAGAGCTCATTGAAGAATTAAGGAATGGATTTAGTCATTTCTAGTTCTCTCTAATTTCTTCTGCTGCTCTCTCATCTAATATTCTTCTCCAATGTCCAAAATTCATGCCGCCATAGTTGAGCTCCCAAGCTCAACCACTACCAGTACAGGCTTCATTAACAAATAGTTACATTGCTGACTGCACTGAATCAGCCAAAACATCTATGAATTATTTGATTTCACAAACTGATGGAGACACAAAAAAATATTATCTCAACTCAATTTATATAAATTCCTACAGAAAGGCCAGAAGTCCGAGGTAGCAAACGCGACATTAATAAAATTAGGTTATTCCAAAGCTATTCTTTACAACTGATTCACGTAGATTGAAATCTCTAATCTTCAGACTGAAATTTACAAGAAACAAATGAAATACTAAAAAAATTGATCATACCTCTGTCATGGCTGCAAATCACTTTCTTCTACTTGAGATCTGCGATTAAGCAGAAAAAAATTTACTTCTTGGAACTCAATAATTAGGTTTCGCGAACTCAGAAGTCTGGACGCTGGTTGGATTATACTTAATTGGCCACCAAACCCTAAATCCCCGATTCCTTTTCTTTGTTTCCTTTCTCCTGCCTTTATGAAGTGAATACGTGTAAAAGCGCTCGGAGAAATCTTTATTCAAATTCCGGAGCTTGGCCGCTCCGGCCCGTTTCTACAAGTTTTCAGTCGGGTCACTTTTAAAAAATTAATAAAAAAATTTAATTTATTTATAACGCACATTTAATCTTAAAATATAGACTAGAGAAATAAAAATATACTAGTATATTTGAAACAAATACTCCATTCTCAGGTGCTATATCACCCTCAAAATCTCTATTATCATATGCTAATATTATAAAATACATATATTTATTTTGGTCTATAACAATTGATTATTCACATAAATGAGCTAGGATAAATATATATCTCTAGTTATTTAAAAAAATTGTTTCTTGGTCTATAATTTTTGCTCAAACAATCGACAGTAGCCGTCAACACTCAATTTCATATTTCATATTCACTAAAATATATCATATACATCTACTCTAATAAATAATTTAGAGTGTAGCAATAGAAAATTGAAATGTAGAAAACTTATTAGTCAATCTTAGAGTGCAAGATATCTCAAAACGAGAAAAAAGAAAAACCTTAAAGTGTAGGAGAAATGCTAAATGATAGAAAAAACTACACTTAGATAAAACTAATTACACCATAACACTACACTTTGGTAATTTGTAATTTGCATTCTAAAAATATAGATTTGGACACTTTACACCCTAAAAATATAATTCTTTTATCATATTTTTTTATTTTAACCAAATTACTAGCTATTAGAGATTAGGTAAAAACTCTTTCTTCTTTTTTGTAACTTAAAAAATATAACATGCTAATAGTAATAAATTTTAGATTTGTAGAGTATGTCGTGTAGAAAAATTTAGGCTCGATTACATGAAAATTTTATAGAAACAATATCATGCAATATAATGACATGTTAGATTTGTAAACGTATTTTTTAGATACAATGTTAATAATCTAGAGGATACTGGAAAATAAAATGAAGACAATATTTTTTTTTTATCTAAATTTTAATGAGAGAAAATGTTAAAATAAATTAAGATTAACATGCTTATGATTGTTGTGCCAATAACTGACCATTTTACATCTCCATCGACGACATTCATGAGTTTTTTTCAAAGGAAAACACATTATGGTGCAAAATTATTTTTAGAGTGTAGAGTTCCAAAAAATTTTTATTCAAGTTAAAAAATGCTAAAATATTATATTTTGAGGAAGCAAAGTGCTAACATTCTATATTTTTAGTGCCAGGTGTCAAAATCTATATATTGTTAGGTTGCAAAGTGCCAAAATAAATATTCGAAAATAATTGTTCTACCCTTCTATCAATGAGTTTTCTCGCCAAAACATACACTATATGCAAAGTGTCAAATTAAAATTTTAAGGTACAAAATGTTAAAATTTTTAAGTTAGAATGTAAAGTTCCAAAAAATTTAAGTCATGAAGCAAAATGTCAGAACTTTTTAAGTCAGGGTTTTAGCCTTTGCTCTTTATCTCAATTGATTGAAAGTATATCGTCCAACCTTTAAGTGGTTATGACTGCCTTAATTGGTTTAGGGATAATCGAGAATGAAGGAGAGATTTTATTTCCTTTTCCGATAAGAATAAAAATAGAAAATTGAAATACTTCTTTTAAACCTTTAACTAAAGAGGGGCATTTCAATAACTTTAAAATATTTTCTCATCGCTAGCCTATAAAGTTAGCTTTAAGATTGAACTGCAAACGTCGTCGTACTTGATTGTTACCAACTACACCTCACTCCCCAAGCCTTAACTAGAAACGTCGCCGTATTCTCGTCGTTTCTTTCTTCCTCAGCCGATCTCTGAACCCTTTTGCCACCCAAAATTTCACTCTCTCAGTTTCTCTCTCTCTAGGGTTTTCTGTCTCCACTTCCAACAATGGATCAATCATTCATCCTCATCCTCTCAAACCTCCTCCACCTCCACAACTACCTCGACCCCACCACCTCCCCCCTCCTCTCTTCCACCTCCCCCTCCGCCGCCGACGCCACCTCCACCTCCGCCGCCCCCCTCCTTTTCTTCACACTCGCCTCTGTCCTCTCCTACCTCGCCACCCACCGCCCCACCAAAAAAAACCCCAAACCCTCCTCCTCCGCCGCCAAACCCCCATCCGAATTCTCCGTCGCCGCCTTCCGCGCCCTCTCCACCGAACACATTTGGGCCATGGAAGCGCCCCTCCGCGACGCTCAGTGGCGATCTCTCTACGGTTTATCCTACCCTGTTTTCACTACAGTCGTTGAAAAACTAAAACCCTACATAACCCAATCTCAGCTCTCTCTCCCCTCCGATTACGCCGTAGCTATGGTCCTCTCACGACTCTCCCACGGATTAACCCTAAAAACCCTAGCTTCCCGTTATGCCCTCGAACCCTACTTAATTTCCAAAATTACCAACATGGTCACTCGCCTTTTAGCTACCAAGCTTTACCCTGAATTCATTAAAATCCCCGTTTCCCGACGCCGGTTAGTTGAAACAACGCAAGGGTTTCAGGAGGTTACTTCGTTGCCCAATGTGTGTGGGGCAATTGATTCAACCCCGATAAAGCTTCATAGAATCAGTCCTGATATGATTAATGGATCCATGTATAGTTGTAAATACGGGTTTCCCTCAGTTTTACTGCAAGTTGTTTCTGATCATAAGAAGATCTTTTGGGATGTTTGCGTGAAGGCTCCCGGTGGGTACGACGATGCTACACATTTTAGGGATAGTTTGTTGTACAATAGGTTGATTTCGGGGGATATTGTTTGGGATAAGGCGGTTAGTGTTAGGGGACAGCCTGTGAGGCCTTATATAGTTGGGGATTGGTGTTTTCCTTTGCTGTCATTTTTACTTACTCCTTTCAGTTACAATAGGACTGGGAGTCCTGCTCAGAATGCGTTTGATGAGGCATTGATGAAGGGTAGGAAGTCAGTGGAGGATGCCATTGGGTTGTTGAAAGGAAGGTGGAAGATTCTTCAGGACTTGAATGTGGGATTGAATCATGTGCCTCAGACGATTGTTGCGTGTTGTGTGTTGCATAATTTGTGTCAGATAGCGAGGGAGCCTGAACCGGAGTTGTGGAAGGAGCCTCAAGAGAATGGACAGCCTCCGAGGGTGCTTGAGAATGAGAAGTCTTGTTATTACTATGGGGAGAGCTTAAGGCAGACTTTGGCTGATGATTTATATCAACGATTATCTTCAAGATGAGAAAAGTCGAGAGCTTTCATAGCATCTTTTTATTTTAGTGGTAAATTTATGATTAACTTTGCAATGTATTACTAATTT
This sequence comes from Penstemon barbatus, assembly GCA_003313485.2. Taxonomy (NCBI): domain Eukaryota; kingdom Viridiplantae; phylum Streptophyta; class Magnoliopsida; order Lamiales; family Plantaginaceae; genus Penstemon; species Penstemon barbatus. Next base: position 85,203,354 of record CM064884.1, on the reverse strand, counting down.
TGTTTAGCCAATCTTCCATTTGTTGGTTAGTAAACATACCATCTGGAATCATGTTCCATGTATTTGATGAGTTAAGTTGAAACAGAGTGAAACTAACCTTAGGAGATATGAATAAGCAAAAGTGTTGTAGCATTTGACCATTTTCTTCATAACTGAATTGTGATGCACAACAGTGATTTAATTTGGTGATGTGTAATCTTTGCTGTTAGACTAATTTGCTTCAAACTTGTCTCCTTTTTTTTCTAGTAAAGATGCATCTTTTGATTTTATCATTTCCCAAGTAATGAAGTATTTTTTACTTGCTAATTAATTTTTCCTGCCGGTGGCGGTGGCGGTCACGGCTGCTCATTATTAAACAATAAAAAGCTATCTTAAGTTGTTTCTTTGAAATTATGATATACCATATTCTTTGGGAACAATCTTGAAATTCTAGAGTTTGCTATTTCTAGTGAAGGTGTATATTTCCTCCAAGATTAGCTCGGGACCTCTTACTACTCCGGCTTTGGATTTCCTTCCCCTACTCTTAAAAATAAGAGAGGTTTCTTCACTCTGAAACCTATGTGACTAAATATTCTATTTCTTCCGTATTTTTACCCTTTGAAGAGGCAGGCGTAAGCTGTGAAAGAAGCAGAATTCAATTATGGACCATCTCTATTGTTGGAAATGGCTATAATAGCCTCCTTACATTATGACTATTGTTGCTAGAGTATCACTACATTATTTGTTTATGAGCCATGTTAAGTATACCTGCTCCGCTCATGAAGTTGGAAGTCTTTTCTCTCCTTGTCAAATTCGTTCTGCCTTCTTAAGTGGATTGAATAAGTTGTTTAAAGGCATAATGGATGCATCTCGGACCAAGAAGAAATTGTGCATATTTCTTAATTAAGGTTTACGTATCAGCCTTCTTATAGTGCATTGGAGGTGAATATTATTGAAAACATTGTTTAGTTCTATGCACATGGATCAAAGCTTTATCATATTTGAAAAGAATACGTAAGAAGATGAAGTGAATCTCCATGTAACGAACTTTGAAGTAATAGTTTTTCATTGCAAAGGCTTAAGAAGAATACTAATTTCCTCTCATTTGTTGCATTATAGCTTGCGTAGCTCTGATTTTGTGTCTGTTATTAATTTTAGACGTCCATTGTAATGCCTAGGACAGTAGGACTGTCAATTGAGCCGGGCCTACACGAAGCTCGATGGCTCGACCCGATTAAGATTGGCTCGAACCCGAATATTTATGAGCCGAGTCGAGTTTGAGCCATTATATTAAACCCGATCAATTTTATGCGTTGAGCTTGAGCCTAGCATGGCTCAACCCGAATAAAGCCCGAACATATAATTATTTTAAATATTACGATTAATTATTTGAAACAAGTAAATTTTATAGAAAGTTATAATATAAACTTCATATATGTTAGTATATCAATTACGTACTGAAGGTCAAAATCTAAAGGAAAAAAATTTAATCAAAGATGAAAAAAAAAGACAAAAGTTAACACGAAAGGTCAATAAAATGGATCTTGAGACTTTAAAACTCTAATGCATTTTCATATAGATCAAACGTATCTACAAAATTTGGTCAAATAACTCGATCTTTCAGTTAAATTATTATTTAATGATATATACTCGTATATTACGTAATAGTAGTCTATTGATATGTGTTTCGGTAATCTAAATATTTTATATGTCAAGCTATTTTTGTCTATATTAGCAAACCCGATATAGACCCGAAACCCGAAAAATTACATGAGCCGAGTTTGAGCCTATAACTATGAAACCCGACAGTATTTGAGTTCGAGCTATTTGAAGTTCGGCTCACAAGGCCCGATTAACAGTCCTAGACTAATGCCTATTTGGGACTTTTGCGTCACCAACCCAGTATAACATCTCTATCTATCTATCTATCTACTATTATAAAAGCATGAATATTTCTGAACTTTTTTTTGAAGACTAAAATACCCTTATGTAAATTATAAAGTGATATTCAATTAAATAGTATATATATATATATATATATATATATATATATATATATATATATATATATATATATATATATATATATATATATATATATAAATAAAAGAATAAAAGTAATTGAAGAGGTATATTTAGACATGAAGTCCTATTATATTTTTCTCCTACATAAACTCCTAAAATTTATAAATTTTTCTTTACATGAATTTTTGTAATTTTAATCTTAAGAAAACACGGTTATTTTAAATAGCCCCTAAAATATATATAAAAATTATTATATTTTAGCATCAAAATTTATTTAAGTAAGAAAATTTTAATTTAAAGATTTAGTACAATAAGTCATAAACACTCTAAATATAAAATATTTAAAATGAAATTATCTTAAATATCATTATGTTACCAAAAAAAATTAAATTGAATCGCCATCTTACTATGAAAGAATAAAAACTACTTATAAGTTATAACTTAGCTAATTATGTTATTTTACTTTGGCTAGAATATAAAATTTGAAGAATATTCAATGATTTCAAGACATGCATAACCTTTATGTAATTCTTTTCATGAAAAAAGGGTGAAATTCGTGGAAAATGGTATAGATAAAATATAATCATTGAAACATGTGAAATCAATAAAAATTTTGGTGAAATTGGTGAACACTGGTGAAGTTGATGAAAATTTGGTTGAAAATGATAAAAATAAATAAAAATACCCCTGAAATCAATGAAAATTCGTGAAAAAAAGATGAAACTGGTGAGACGACAACAATAGTGAAATCGGTGAAAAAATGAATAAAATCAGCGAAAACGTGTCAAATCAATGAAAATTCAGGTGATATTAGTGAAAATGTGAAATAAGTGAAAAAAAATATGTGAAATAGGTGAAAACGGATAATATGATACAAATGTTTGAATAAATAAAAAAAAGTTTAACAGACAAAATAAAGTGAAATCGGCAAAAAATTAGTTTAAAACGGATAAAATAAGAGAACAAAATTGTAAAAACAATGAAAATAAGTTATAATTGATAAAAATGGGTAAAACGGTTAAAAAAAAACTAAATTGATAAAAATAAATAAAATCGATTAAAAATAATATGTTAAATCTGTGAAAAATTAATTAAACTAATAAATTAAATAGGTGAAAACGGGTTAATACTTTATTTTATGACATAATAAAATTAATTTTACTCTAACTTATAAAAAATACCAATGAAATTACCAAGACACATAGAACATAAGTACACTTTCCTAGTTTTACTAAAAAGACGTATGATAAATTCTTCCACGTTTAACTAGATTTGAAAGCCTATTTGGGACTTAGAACAATACCCAGTATAAGTACAATAATGCCTTTTTGAAGTGTATTTGAAACTCAATTCTTACCTTTACTTGAGTAATTTTTTTAAGAACACTTGCATTTCTCTCTAGCAGAGGTAAAAGTAAAACACTAAAAACACAAACTCCAAACGTATACATTCATAAATATAATTTTTTCAAAACTGAAAAGCTAAAAATCAAATCCTATAAACTTGGTAAGGCTTCAGTTTAAAACTTACTCCCTCATGCTACTTAGCAGTGCAACCACTCTTCAAAATCTATCGTCTTATGATGTGATAGACTATCTTTCAATTACATCCTCAAGTTACAATAAAATAAGACCCGAAAAAGGAATGAGAAACTATATTTAATGGGTTGTTAGGCGGATGAATTGCAGCTTCTCCTTTTTCTATTGAGAAACAGAAAAAGACATGGAGCACTCATAAAATTCGATTTGAGCCATAATGCTAGCAGCTAGCCTCATCTACCACGGACAACTTACAAGTCATGAGGGCTTTTGAAAACCTTCCAACTGTCATGCAAACTCAGCTCCATGTTGAGGATAAGACCAGAGGATCAGCGTCATTCGGGTTTAACAGAAAATGCAGGACATATAATATCTTTTGCACATGTAGGACCTTTATCTGCACAAATTCAGAAGAGAAACTTCGGCAGATCAGGAAATAACTAGATAGGATGAATGGCAAAAACAAGACAACATAATTATATGTTATATATATTTCACGATTCCAAGTAGTTCTTACTTCAGTTGAAAGAGAACGGCCACCTCCTACAGCATATCAAATGCTATCCATCCACACCCCGTTCTTTGTGGCTGGTACAAGGACCGTGGGAAGCCCACCATAAGTGATTTAACAGTTTATGCTCGTTCACATAATATTGTGAAATAATCAGAAGATATTCGAATAGTTGAAGTATCTTCTGTGCCAGCACCAATAATGCGAACAAAAGAATGGCAGATATCAAAAGTCCATTTACTACAGTTGCTCAAAGCAGATTGATATTTACATTTGCGTAAATAGCTTTGTGATTGCATACAAAACGACTCATTTCGTCGAATAGTCATTCACATGCCTAAGAAGTTCTCTCTTCATATGGAAGAAGACCATCTTTGGCCATTTCTGTAAGAATATTAAACACTGCTTCCATGTTCCCTTCTTTGTAATTGACATCAACAAGTGCTTTAGCAGTCTCACCTTCACTGATTTTACAGCTCCTTAATGCATCTTTCAATATGTGATTTAACTCCTCACCCATTCCTACTTTGTGGAGTTCTTTAATTATAGCAATAACAGTTACTGCATGAGGTACAAGTCCATTATTCATCATTCCCTTGTAAAGTTCAATGGCTTTCTGAATATTTCCATCTCTACAGTGACCATCTATGAGAACATTAAAAACTCCTTCACTAGGCTTGTGGTTTTTCTTAAGCATTGCTTCAAAAACTCGATCTGCTTCATTCATCAAACCTTTCATGCAGAATCCTTTAATCAGAGGTAACACACTCTTAAACTCAATATTGCTACAACTTTCTATCAGCAAATCATAAGTCACATCATAAGGAACTGATTGCTCGTAGAATAACCTGAAAAGAATTCGCTTTGCTTCCTTACTTCGAGCCTGTTTGTTTAGCCCGTTTATTAACACACTGTAGGTAACAACATCAGGAAAGAAACCCTTATGTATCATTTCATCATGGAGACTAATTGCGCTAGCAATATCATCTTCTGCACAATAAGCATTAATAAGAATTGTGTATGTACATTTATCAGGCATCAAACCCAATTTCCATATTTCTTGAAATAACTCACAGGCTTCTGTCAATTTTCTCTGCCCACAAAGGCCTTGTATCAACGAAGAATAAGTGATGGCATCTGGCAAAATTCCCTTTTCAATCATATCTTCCTTCATGCGGAATGCTTTATCCAATTCAAAATTTCTACAAAAACCAGATATTATTGTACTATAACTTACAACATCTGGGCATACTCCTTTTGCAATCATATCTTGAATCAATTGCAAACCATCTTCCATCCTACCTGAAATACAATGCCCATTGATTAATGCATTGTAAGTTACAATGGAAGGCACCCAGCCTTTACCAATCATTTCTTTTAAAACCCTATAAGCTTCATCAATGAACCCCTGTTGGGAGAAGCCATTAATCAGTGTTGTATATGTTTTCTCATTTGGGCTTAGTCCTCTGGCATGCATCTGGTCAAAGAACTCCATTGCTCGATGCATATTTCTCGCTTTACATGCTCTATTAATCAAAGATGTATAAGTCACCACATTGGGAGACAACCCATTCCTCACCATTTCCGCATGTAAAACAAGAGCTTGGTGAAGATTTCCTTCTTTACAATGCCCATTTACAAGCGTATTATACGTAATTTCATCTGGAATCAAACGCTTTTTCCTCATCTCTTCAAAAACCTTACTTGTCTCTTTCATCCTGCCTTCTCGACAAAACCCATTAATTATAACATTGTAAGTAATCACATTTGGCTCCAATTTCTTCTTCCACATCAAATTCAACAATCTATAAGCATCATCTATGTTCCCCATTTTACAATAAGCATCAATCAAAGTATTATAGGTAACCACATTAGGCAAACAACCCCTTTTCTCCATTTCCTCAAAAAAACCTAATCCTTCATCCATTTCCTTATTTGCACACAACCCTCTGATCAATATATTGTAAGTAAAAACATTAGGCGAAACACCATTTTCCATCATGTCACTATACACATTTCTCGCTAACTTAACATACCCATGACCCGACCTTCGAATTATGGCCTCTAGAACAGAATTATAAGACAATACACTAGGCATGAATCCATGATGCTTAGCTAAATTTATTACATTCCAAGCTCTATCTATCATTTTCAAATTCGATAACGCTTTTACCAGCAAATCAAAAACGGCAGAGCTGGAGTTGCAGGTCTGGTACGTGTCGCGGAGGCATGAAAAGACCACATCACCATTTTCATCCACCGGACAAATTCTGGAAACTTCCTCCGCTAGGGTTTGAGCGACTTTATAGATTTTGAAGCGAGTGAGTAAATGAATGGAGAGACAATGGCATTGGAGGTCGTTACTGAAGAAGGGGAATCTGCGAGCCCAGCTGAGGAATTTTAGTATTAGGGTTTGGTTATTTTGAGATTGGAGGAGTAAATAGGAAGCGGATTCAGGGGTAAATTGGGAAACTAAAGGGTCGAGTTGGGAAAGGTCGTGGCGGCTGAGGATAGATACGGCTTTATCGACGAGGAGGATATCCGGAGGAGAAGAAAAAAGAGGCGGTGGATGTGAATTTACCGATATAGGTCGGAGAGTTAAGGTGTGGAGGGCTCGGCGTGAATGTATACGAAGGGGCATTTCCGACGACTGGAAAATTTTCCACAGTGACTGACTGACTGTACTTTACAGTTTTAACTACCGTGAGAGTTGGTGGGATGAAAACGAGTCGAGTCGGGTCGGGTCGGGTAATACTCAACCCAACGTATCTTCTCACTTGATTTTAGGAATATTTATGTAAATTATCCTTGATGTATTTTGTAATTATAACTATGATCCTCCATGTTTATAATAATTTTTATATATATAATAAGTATTTTGAAATTAATACCCAAGTGGATAATCACATTTTAGTTCCTAAAGTCTTGGGTTTATTCAAACAAGTTCCCCTCATTTATTTTTTTCTTTTTTTGTTTTAAATTTCAATCCTCAAAATAATACAAGAATGAATCATTTTATCATAATTTGCAAACCATTAATTTAAATTTTGCACACTCATTGAATTCTTAACAACATAAAAATGAATTTCAATTATCTAACTCACATAATTAAAAAATTGAAAATAATTAATTTCTAGTGAAATAAAATTCATAATTGAATTTTTCGGGGGTCACACAGTTTTTATTTCGTTATTTATTAGCTTATTGAGTAAACTTTGAATGAATTCTCTAAAAATATCCAACTTTATGTAAAACAAATCGAACTCCAGCAAAGTTTTATTGATTAAACTCTAACCAGATCTCAAATACATCAGCAAAGCAGGAAGAAACTGCATATATCTCCCATCATGTAAGCTAATCTTCAATATGCTGCAAACAGAACAAACACAACAAATTCAGGCAAAAACATAGGATTTATGTAAAGAGAGAAAGTAAAGATAAATTAGAATTACCATCTGTCTTCTTTTTTTAAGATCCCACTTCTTCTTTAATACATCCATAGCCAAATCTTGTTTCCCTTCTCTATTTAACCCATACACAATCTTCCTAAAGTTAACAGTACTAGGAACAATCCCACAACCCAACATTTCAGAGACAAGTTTCAGAGCTTCTTCAGACTTATCTATTTTACACAAGCAATCAATAAACATAGAATATGTCTTAAAATCAGGCTCCAACCCTTTGTGTTTTAAATCATAGAAAACGTTCCAACCATCCGTAACTTTCCCCATTCTAACATATCCACAAATCACAGCTGAATAAGTAACAATTGTGGGCTCAATTCCATTTTCTTTCATTTCCTCCAACTTCTCCAAAGCTTTATCAATCTTTTTCTCCTTAAAAAAGTGAACTATTAAAGCTGTATATACATGAACCGTAGGATTTACGCCTACCCTTTTCATGGATTCGATCTTTTCCAATGCCTCTTCTAACCTTCCCTTCCGAATCAAACAATGAATCAAGCTACCGTATGTGTATAGGTCAAGGGTATTTTTGTCTTTATCATGGTCCACTTCATCCATCAATGCTAAAGCGTCACCCAACTTTCCTACCCGGCACAAAGCCCTAAAGTAGATCGAATAAGCTAATGGAACCGAAAAGCCGAAATTATTTAAAGACTCAATGCAAATTCTAGCATCTAATAATTTATCAACTTCACATAAACAACCAATATAAATTTCAATGATTTCTTTATCCGGGATGTGCAATTGTACCATTTCTTGATATATTTGTATAGCTTCTTCAACTTTCCTACCTTTTTTCCCACAAAGAGATGTGATCAGAGAATTATATGTGCTTTTATTCGGTTCAAAACCGCTAATTTTCATTTCTTTGAATTTATTCAAAGCCATATCTGTCAATCCTGTTCGTCCATACTGCATGATCATAATCGTCCATGTATCAGACGTTATTGAGCAATCTCGTCTCTTCATCTCGTAAAAGAGGCTTCTCATGTGTTTAAAATCTTTCCCTTGGCCAGCTATTTTCATGGCCATGTTATATGATTCTGCATTATGACTATATCCAGATTGCTTTCCTACCCATGAGAAAAACTTCAATGCCGTGCCATTATTTAAACGTGAATTTCGCAAACTTTCCACAACAAACTCTGGCGTAAACTGGAAATAGCGATTCTCCAATTTTTGTTGTATAAAATACCAATCTTTTGAGGATAGTAATATTTGACAAAGTTCTTGTATATCTTGATTGTGAGAGGACCTTATTTTCTCTACTTGGTCGGACTCAGTTTCTCCAAAGGGTTTTATTTGATCAGATTGATTACAAGTACGTTCCTTTTTATAAGCTCTTTGTATGAGCTTTATTGCTTCTAGTTGCTTCGTCTCTCCTTTCTTCTCCAAATAAGCCAGCATTTCATTTAGGACCTTCACAATCTCATCTGTTTTGGGAATTTTGCAAAGCTCGTTTATAAATATCGTATATTCTTTACCAGTTCCCTTAATTCCTTTCTCATCCATACTTTTGAAAACTTTCCATGCTTCAAAGATGAGATTATGTCGAATATAACCTACAGCAACAGCAATTATTGCCACACTGTCTAACTCGATTCCCCTTTCAATCATATCATAGTAAAGCTCGATGCCTTTTGGAAATTCATTCTTCAAGAAAAAATATTGCATCAAATTTGTGTAGATAGAGACAGAAACATCTCCGGAATTCTTTACCTCTTGGAAAAGATTAATTGCATCTGAGACTTTGTTTCTTCTCAAATACGCGTTTATAAGAACTCCGTATATTTTGCGATCATAAACATTCCTTTTCTTCATTATTTCAACAATTTCCATTGCATCCTCAATCCTATCTGTGCAACAGAGTCCTTTCACCAATGTTTCAAAACCTTCGGTATCTAAGTCAATATTCTTATTCTTCATTCCACGTATCAACTCCAAGGCTTCTCTAATTAGGCCTCCAATACAGAAACTCTTTAGCATTAAACTGTAAACAGAAGGTTCTGGAATTCCAGAAACGTTTATCATGTTATCACCAACCAAATGAACTGAATCAACATCTCCACACAAGGCAAAACAATTTAGTAATTTTTTGAACAATTTTACATCAATTTCCACCTCTTTATGTATCATTTCCTTGTAGAACTCCAAAGCAATGTCGGACTTTCTTGCTTTGCAGAGTGCCTGTAACATTATTCTATATGCAATTGCATCAGGCTCTATTCGAGCTTTCTTCATTTCCTCAAACACTGATAAGGCTTTTCCGGTTATTTTGGCTTTCCCATAATAAGACACGAGAAGAGTCCATGTCTTAACATTCTTCTCACAAGAATTCTTCTCCATTTCCTCAACTAATCTCTCAACCAAACCCGACTCCTTAGCTTCTGCAGCTACATGAATCATCGTGTTAAAAGTGTTGACCGTGTGACCAAACCCTTCTCTTGATTTTACCCAATTGAAGAATCTCAAAGCTAAATGAGGCACTTTGAAACATCTCTTTAAAACCTTCTCAACGACACCCTCATTATAATAAAAATCGGCTTTCTCAAGCCTTTCCTCCATTCCATTTTCACCCCTCACAATTTTGGTAATCTTGTGAACTATCGGACTAACATCCTTTAGTTCAATTCTATCATGCATAGCCCCCTTCTCATTATTTGCTAAAATTAGCAAATTTTCCATCTTTATTTTCTCATTGGCATTTTCACAAACACTTTCCGATGGTTCAGCAAACTTTACACTTCCTTCGAACTTTGTTTCTTTGGAAATCAAAAACCCATATGGATCATTCTTATCCACAACAATGTCTTCAGTTCCTAAGATACTGAGGATTTCGCTGAACAGAGGGCCAGAACCTTGTATTTCTCTATGGTTTTTCAAGTTCTTGGAATTCTGAAGTGAGTTGCCTAATGGGTTATTGGACAAAATTGAAAAGTAAACTAATTGAATAACTCTAGGAAAGTGAAAATGAGAATCAAGGAATGTATTGCAAGCATTTGAATTTAAAAATCCACCCTTAAATAAGTACCTCATTTGGAACTATAGAATGAGAAAGAATATTGTTTGCTTTCATAAGAACAAATTATTTGAGTTTCGAAAGTGCTTTTCATTTGCAGTTTGCACATGTTTTCATAAACGTGTTTCACACATTGGATTTTAACTGGCTAATCAACAAGCAAGTGCCTTATAATATAATGTTGAAATTGGTTTATGAAGTATTTTACTGCTTAATTATTAATAAAACATTTCCTCTTTTTAAATGTCCAACGCTACTGTGAAGTACGAATAGTGTTCATGTTTTTAAGGTTTCTTAAATTTTTGTATCAGAGTTAAAATTTATGTTTGAGCTAGCTTAGTTTAATTATTTAAAAGATCGACATCGAATGAGCTTTAAGAACATGAATCCATCTCGAATAGTTTAATATGTTAACATGTATTGTACCATTTTTTTTTAACTTATCAAGAATCAATATTTATCAAACAAAAATTATTATCTAAATTTGTTTAGTATACAAAGTGAATCAAATTCAAACAAAGATTTTATCAACCGAGATAGAATTTAAGAACTTATCAATCGTATCAACACATAGTGGTTTCTCAATATATATAGGGGTTCCATAACTTCTAAAACTATAGAATAAGCAAGAAACTAATTATCAATTTATCACCTTATATAGTGTCAAAACTTTATTGAATCAATCATGTGGAATCCAACAGAAATCCTTTGCATACTATTACTATCAAATATCAATAATATAACAAGAAAGCAATCAAGAACAATTAAGCTAGCTCTCAAATAATTATTTGTTCAAGAGCATTTGATAAAGTAGAAAGGAATATAAATCCAACATTATAGCAATAATTTTCCCTTCAAAATCGCGATGACTAGTAATTAATTAAACCAACGGATCAAAGGCCAGACGGCAAATTTCATCAAGCCAGTCTTGCAATGTATGCCATTGTGTTCGCCACATGCGAAGAAATACGGTTGCCATCTCTTCAACACAAACTCGAATCCTTGGCCGCCTCCTTGAGTCACCTCGCCTATTTTCTTTGCCCTTGTTAGATCGCAGTTTTGGAAGCTCCAAAAGTTTGGTAGCAAATAAACACTATGAGGAAATGTTGTGTCATTTGGTGGGTCATATTTGAACACTGCATGCATTTTCAAACAACGTAAGAACTTTGTTAGAATATAATTAATAGTAGTCATATATATATAAATACACATGCATGTACCAGTTAATGAACTCGATCATTATTTACGTGACTATATATATTATAATTGAATAGGATAAGATATAGCGTGTATGTGGTTTGACTTTGAAGTCAAAATTAAGGATGAATATGCGTGCAAGAGATAATTTTGTTTACCTAAAACATCATTTAGGTAAAAGGGACCATTCTTGATAGCCCAATCAGTGTAGTTATAACCAAAATGCCAGTTCCCGGATGGACCACCAACGACGATTTTGTTGGGACCTTTTGTAGCATTTTTGTTCCAAAATCCCCAGTAGTTAACATCAGTATTGGTGTGGTTCCAGTTTGCTGCAGTAGTGGTACTATTCCAGTTTCCTGCAGTGCCATTGCAGTTCTTGTTTGCCATAGCTATGGCAAACATGGATATTTCTGCAATGAGAAGAACAATTAACATTCTTGCACATTTCACAGCCATAATAATTTATACTATATAATCTTCTTTTGTTAATGAGAAGATTATGAATAAGGAATTAGGCTGTTTAGTGGTGATAATGGAGGAATGAGCTTGGGGTTTTTATAGTTGTATATTTGGAAATAAATTGTTAAAAACAAGTCTTTTAGGTAAGTATACAATATATATGGTGGGATGAGTCCAACTTGATTATTGCTTATTTTCTTCTTAAGTTGGTTGGTAGGATACGAAATTATTAATAAATAAAAAAAATTCCAATATTATGAGAATATATGTTATGTTTAAATCTTGTGACACCGTTGCATTCAAATAAGACATGAATAATGTTTTAAGAGTCACCGATCACAGTAAATATGTGAATTGTGATATATGAGTCAGAGGCATTTCATGCTTTTTTTTTTTTTTAATTAATATTAAAGTAACAAAACAATATGAAAATGAGAAAAGTAACGTTTTTTTTTCTGGGAAAAAAAAATCCTAGTCTTCCACTTAGGTCTTTATTTGATCCTAAAATGATAATCATGACTTGGCAGTTACATGTCCACAGTCCACTAACATAAGCATGTAATTAAGTTATTTAACACTAATTGATTATTTTATTTGTTCTAATATAAAAGAACAATAAAATTAATACATCATTTCAAATGTCAACCGTGCTGTGTAATTTACAACTAAAGTTAGTCAAATAAGGCAGTAACCCATCATTGTGTGAGAGAATTATAGTAATTAATGCGTTTTTACCTTACAACTTAGAAATTAATATACTTTTTGTAACAAGTTGGGAGAAATGCACTTTGCAAATTGCATCAAATATTACAATATAGTGATGCAACGATGATCTCCAATTAATGTTTAAAAATCTATTAATAGAATTTACTGTTTTTTATTGTGGATATAGAGGAAAATTCTATGGTGCCGCTACGTTAGGTGCCGCTAATACCACATTAGGTGGTATTACCACACAATGTGTATCACATTCTATGGTACATGATCACATTACATAGTATTAACCCCATATATTTAGTATGACCCCCACATCATGTAGTATTTATTCCAAATTAAGTGGTATTACCACGCAATGTGTATCACATTCTATGGTATAAATTATACTCCTTATACCATACAATGTGCTCCTTATACCATACAATGTGGTACACATTGTGTGATAATACCACCTAATGTGGTATTAGCGGCACCTAACGTAGCAGCACCCTAGAATCCCCCGGATAATAGAAAATAAAAGAAATCGCAACTTCACATAATATAACAGGAAAACATCCGTTGTTATTTAAAAAGTATACTAAAATGATTTTATTTAATGATACTGAAACAAGTCATATCAATAGGTCAATTATTAAAAAAAAGAAAATACATATCAATAGGTCAGGGTTTTATTGGAAGTTGACCAATCCAATATTCTTGATAATTTTATTTTTTAATTTAAATAATTAAGTCCAAGTAGAATCCACTGAAATAATTAAAAATGAGCTAGTATTATTAGTAATTTATGTATGATTAATTATGTTAATTCTTTATTAGTAAATAAAATTTTTTTTAGATGATGAATATATTATATCATCAAAGAATCGAAACTATTACAATGATATTAAAGTAAACTAATTACTAGTATTAACAAGAGAAAAATTAATATGTAACTAGAAAAATACTCACATTAGTTGAAGTTGAACTCAAGACCTTATGATCATGCAAGTATTATCTTTAACCACTTGGCTAAGGCCTTACTAGCTATTCATAAATAAATTTGTTCTCTATTATATATATCCACTATGTATATGTATACGTCAATGAAGTACTATTGCAATTGGATTTTTTTTTTTTTTTTGGTTAAATGCACAATTTAATTTTATGGATTTGATTTCTGAATTTTATCATCTTATACAAACTTATAAGATCCGAGTTGGAATTTGAGTTTAAATATAAGTTTGAATAGTCGGACTCATTTCTAAAATGATCATAATTCAAATGCTCATACTTATTTTTAATTTCGATAATTTGTACGTCGTAATCAATTCGAATTAATTTCACTTATAAGTCTCTCACATTGGCGATACTATTTTATGCATTCATCGCATAAATAATATAGTGCGATAATGAAATTAATTTTTACACAAAACTGGAATAAATTCATGAATTCAAGTTCCATAGATTTTATCTCTAAAGTATTTTAAAAAAAAAATCTAAAGGAAAGATAAAAAGGAGTTCCATAAATTTGAAGTACGCAACAATCTCAAAAAGAAAAAAAGGAGCCCACAGCTCAATTACGAAATTCATTTCCTGCCCAGTTAAGACAATTTTTCACAGCCAAGCCCACTAAAATTTTCAAAAATTTCTGAAATATCTCCCGCACTCTCTCGCACTATCACGCGCGGGCACACACACACAAAGAAACAGTAATAGCATCGGTAGCAACACCGATCGATCGACGGCGAGAGATGGGTCCAGCTACGCCGGCAGTTCGAACGATATCACAGCAAGCGTTCGATGAAATGGTGCAGGAAAACATAGAAGACCTCGGCATGGACCCTACTGAGGCTCTCGATGACGCAATCCAAACCCTCACTCTCCAAGGCGTCGATCTCTCCGGTTCGTATTGCCGATCGAATTTCTTCCAATTATGCCCTCCAATTCCTCAACTAATTACACCTTAAAGCTCTTTCATTTTAGGTATTGTGACTTCCGTTCCCGGGGAAAGCAATCCAGTGATTGAATGTTTGGGGAAATTGAAAGAGGAGACGGCGTCACAGAGAAGCGCGGAGTTGTTGGAGGAATTGAGTGTTTTGTGCGGGGATAAAGGATTGGGGAATGCGGCCATTGCGACGAGAAATGGAGGGGTAGAATTGGTAATTTCTCTTTGCTCGAAGCTGAGCGACGAGCGTAATCATCGGGGTTTGGTTTCGGGATTGAATGCCCTGGCTTCGTTAATACATGGTATGATGCAATTCGAAATACTTCAATTCAAATTTGATAAGACTTCTTTTGATATAAATTAAATTCCAATTGCTTTTTAATTATGTAGATCCAAACACATTATAAGCATTCTTCTTTATATATGAGCTGATATGGATTTGGACAACTGAATTTGCCGCAATATATGAGTTAATACTCCACACTCCCATGTTTGAACTAGTTGGTAACAGTGCACAGTTAGGCTGGCTAATATCTTGACTAATTTCATGTACTAATTTTTCCACAATCTTTAGGTCGCATTTTTGGTCAATCTATCTTTCACAAATGAACTAATTATTCGAAATGACATTATTAATGTAGTCAAGTTGACTGGTTCACTGTACTATCTAGACATTTCAACTACATCAATATATAGCTTACATGTGGCATACTTCATGGTTAATAGGCACTTAAGTTGTACAAGTTCTTGAATAGAAGGGATATAATTAGAGTGAAGCGAGTCAATTTCAACTTGTGGTAATATTAGATCTGTTGTAGTTCTTGATCTAGTGTTTTATACCTGGAAGATATGTCTGTGTTATAACGATAACTGAAATGTCTGTCTCAAAGCCCTCTTTATATATTTGACTAGATTGACACAAATGTGGGTTTGTTCACACGTTGTATTTGAGTGTTAGTCTTGATCTTTTTGCAGATCTTCAAAGCTCTGAAATATTTAGGGAGAATAGTGGCCCAAAGATCATTGTAGGTATCTTAATCAATGAAAGACAAGATGTGAACATATTGGATAGCTGTTTCCAAGTAGTCGCTGCAGCTGCCACTGAAAATGAAGTTCTTAAGGAATCATTCATGGACCTGAAAATTGATGAGCTAATAACCCAGACTCTAAAAGAACAGAGTGGAGAGAGTATTCCGAGCATATATGATGCAATACGGATCATCTTAACATCTGATGATAATCGCGTGTTAGCCTCAAATGTAAGTCAACCTAAGGCAAGGTGCATGTTAATTGCTTGCTGAAGTAGTTGAACATGGTATGGTGAATGGTGCCAACTGCCAAGTGACGCATGGAAAAGAATCTAGATCGTATTTGCTTTTCTTTTATGAAAATTAGGCAGAACCTTTAAGTGGAAGAATGATTGATGATGTTTGTGTACCAGAGCCCTAGTTTTTTTGATATTAATGGAAGCAATGGCTTTGCTATGTAGTGGCTGGATTTTGGATCTTCTCTTCTTAACATCCCATTAATTCTATGCATAGTTAAAGTTAAGTTGTTATAAAAACTGCAGGTTTTTGGTTATGCTCGAAAATTTGCAAAATTAGGAATTGCAGAAATTCTTGTGGACTCACTTGGAGGGCTCAGTTCACCCAGTCTAATATCTGCCAGCATTGCTTTAAGGGCCGTGGCTGTCAATGTAAGTCTACTTTGTACCACCAAATCAAAGAGATGTAGCTACATCAATTGTTAAGTACTTATCTTTCATATTGCAAAAAGGCTGAGAGATTTTTATAAATAATCACCTTTACTTCTTGTTCATGTAGTCCTGGTTTCTGTATTTCGATACTATTAGAGAATTAAAACTCATAATGCATCACCCTATTTTGAGAACATAAGATAGTGTGTATATGCACTTCATGATATGGATAATTTGCCCGCTCAATACTATTGCGATTGGAAGAGCAAACTTTAGACCAGTCAGGGGAGGGTTTAGATTGAAGCTCATGCATTCCTCAAAACTGATGGGACAGCTTATGCGATAATCATTTATCTGGCATTGTATCATCAACACATGTCATCTTTAGGGTGAATTTTCAACGGAAAAGAAATAATTTTTACAAATATCCAGTTTTGTGGTAGGCTCTCTCAAGAATATTGTTTATGATTTAAGCATAGCAATTGTAAGATGCCAAATATTGGACTTTGGAATCTTCTCTATTTACTTTTAGCTGTTTCTCGTTGCAGGATGAGATTTGCAGGGCCATTGCTAATAATGGGGGTATAGATGTGGTTCTCCGCTGTATTGATGATAGTGGTTTACAAGGCAACTATGCTGTAGCAAGAGCTTGCCTCTCTTTGTTGTCTAAGGTGCAAAGGCTGAACTTCACATACATGACGTGCTCTGTCTAAGCCATGTTCAAAAGATATTCTACTTGCTAGTAGTATCTTGTTCATGATTACCAGCAATTCAAGCTTTGTACTTCTACCCTTGATTAACATAGCATATGCTTTTACTTTATCTGTGCTGAGAAAATACATTGAAAATTATTTTACTGTAAGAATGCGTACATGGAGCTTGAATCAACTTTCATTAATCAACTGAAAGGCGATTTCGCATTAAGAATACTCATTTCAATGTTTGCTTTTCCTATTTCCATCTAAAATATCAGTAATCCTTTTGATTGTACATCAATGTTCTACCAACTTCTATAAATACAACGCATATTAGATTATAGCTGTACTATTGATTTCTTTCTTCTTCATTCTTAAAAAGCTCAAGCACTTGAATGCACGAGGATCAGTTTTGTGTATTGTAGTGGTTAAATATGGATCTCTGCTTTTATTATGCTATAAAGAATCTCTTGCTATTCCTATTCTATTGTCACTCTTGTGTATTCTACTTGACTGTTTATGCATGACTAAATATGAATTAGTGTGTCCATATATAACAACAAGATTGCATGGCTATAATCTATTACTCTCTAACCTCCTGGCCCGAAAACAAAATCTCTCATTTTTCCTTTGACAATTGGTCTTGTGAGTTCATACTCTAGGCAGGACTTAAACTACTGCCATAGGTCCCTTCTATCCAGGAGTAGAAGATCTGTAACTGAAATACCCTACTCCAAACAAAACAGAAATGGGCCATAAGAAAAGCCATTATCTTTTCTATATTGAAATCAAATATATGCTAATTAGTCATTTTTATTAGTGCTGCTACCTGTGCATCCTACGTATTCCCCATCTCACAGTCGGAGTTAACATTGACTTCCTTGGTTATGCTAACCATGCATAATTAGAGGTGTTCCTGACATGTGATAGCATGTCTTTAAGATGTTCTACAGCATCTTCACTAAGATCTCACATAGCATATTGGCTTTCACTATTCCAAATTATTGTTCTACGCTAGTTTGTATATAATTTTTTTGTAGCATACACTTTCACATTCAGCTTGCTTTAAATCTATGTATCTTGAAATTGGCAAATCTTCTTGCTCAGAATACTTTGGACCATGTCTAACGTGAAATGTTTGACCATGTCTAACGTGAAATGTTTGATTAGCTGGCAGGAAGTGATGCGAATAAGAATGCTATCGTTGAAAAGGGAGGCATGGATAGACTCATAAGTCTTACATCAAGATGCTCTGACGATCCTTTAGTGCTGCAAGAGGTAAAGATATAGCTGGTGCATAAAAATAATTCCACATCTCCTCAAAGTTTTGCATCACAAGGATCTGATGCAGTTATAACCATTTAATGTGATAGCTTTGGTACCCCAGTTCTAGTCTTCTTATGCCAGTGATGGCTGCCCCGAGTGGCAAAAGTTGAGGCCCAAAACTCTAATAATTTCAAGTCCTATAAAAGTTGAGTTTTAGTCTAATTTCATGTAGTTTCTAATATAGACTTTGAACATGATACAATGTTGTTGTTAGGCTGAAACAATAACGTGGGATATATGTAGACTTTGATGCACGTCAATTTGTTATTGATTACATTAATAAGAATATAGTACTCGTCGCTTGCCTAGAAACCAGAGTCTGCCGTCGTATGAGATTAGAGTTCAAATCTGTGAATATTGATTTACTTATCATATGCTTGTTCGTATGTGGTATTACTTTCTTTATTGGCTAAAAGTATATTATTCGCATGCAGTATATCACATGTGATCATGAACTCATTATTGCTTCTACTTGATGATAGGTCATGTCAGTTATATGCATACTGTGTTTAAGGTCCCCAGAGAATGCAGCCCGTGCAATTGAATCTGGAGCCGGAGACTTTGCTATTCAAGCTATGCAGAAGTTCCCACAGTCGGATCAACTGCAAAAGAACTCTTGTTTCATGATCAGGAATCTTGTGGCTAGAAATGAAGAGAATAGGTAAGTCTTACCCTCTGTAACTTGATTTTACACTATATCGTATGAAAGGTTTTTTTATGAGATCAAATTTTCACTGAGTCACTTTATAATCCACAGAAAGATCTTGCTTGGCAATGGCATTGAAGAATTAATCAGAAGAGCAAAGGGAAGTCACAAGAGCTGCAAAGCTGCTGCCACTGATGCATTGAGGGATCTCGGATTGGATAATTATAACTCATAAGCACGGCAACAACCAGAATCTTTCATTCAAAAGATTGAGTGAGAATACATTTTGCCCCTTATTAACCTTTCAGTTATTTTGCTCTGTACGAAATGTCTGTCCTCACTTGGGTGTGTAACAGATCAGTGCATATAGATTGTGTGCACTATAACTTTTCTTATGTACTACACTATGCAAAATAGAATCAACCTTGTCTAGTTTTTGGTTGTGTGAACTGTGATAACTGATATCTAAACATCTATCTATCTATCTATCTATCTATCTATCTATCATTGGGCATATCCGGATAAGTTACTAAGCATTTCAAATTTCTTGTTGAGTTAATTTATTATATTACAAATTTCCCAAACAATCTCATTCTCCACTCCAGATTCTTTTTCCTAATTTTTTTCTTTTTCTTTTCCCTAGGGTTTATTCCCTTTCGAGGATTCCTTTTCCTTTTTGTTTGCCACAAAGTTATAAATCCTTTTTTTAGAATGTTACTCAAGACTAATGTAAGAATGAACCTAAGGCCATCTCCAATGGTTCAGGGCTAGCCCTGGGGCTGCCCCCCCGGGGCAGCCCCAGGGCTAGCCCTGAGCCCTGTCGTCGTCTCCAATGGTTGGGGCTCCGTGGGGGAATTAATTCCATTTTGAAACTTTGCCCACTCTCACCTATTAATATTATAGTTTTAAATTTTTTTAATATTAATATTAATAATAGTAATTATATTAGTACTCGTAATTTAATTATTAATTATATTAAAATATTAATATTAAATAGAATATTTAATTAAAGTAACTTAAAATTAATACATAATACGCAAACTCTCACATATTAATATTATAGTTTTATTTTTTTAAATACGGAGTATTAATTAAAATAATACATTAATTACAACAATACACAACATTAATTACACAACATAATCAAGGAAAATAAAATAAAAATAGTCCTAAAGCTCCTTATAAAACTCATAAACATAATTAAATCTCAAAGTTAATGGACCATTTTGGACGTAATTTAAGTGGGACCCACTTTGAGTAAAGAGTCGGGTTTTGACGGAATTATATTCTACTCCGTGAGTAGATTAAAATGGTATATGGTACGTCCAAATCGGAGTACGAGTGAATGAGAAATTAAATCTCAAAGTTCACATATGTAATGGGAAAAATTGGAAAGAAATAGACTAATCCCACATTGGAAGTGTGATAAGAAAAACTTGGGTTTATATATGATTTCTAAATCATAAGGGTTAAGAAATTATTACTAGAAGGCTCCCTCCTTGCGCGCAGGGGAGGGGGGGTGCAAATCTTGGTTCGGATTACTACTTGGCCCTTCAAGACTTGTGCGCGCCCGCGACCTGCGCACACGAATGTCATCCCGAAAAGCCTACTTGGTCGAGCCTAGTTTTGCTATTTTCTTCCAAATTCCATTTCTTTTTTGCCAATTTCTTTAAATAAAACACTAATCATTTCAATCAGGTGCCGCCACTTGGCGACACCTGTTTTAAAGAGGGGCGCGTGTAACACGCGCCCCTCCTTCTTCAATCGCGGCCCGGGCTGGGCACAGGGCTCGCCCAGCCCGTTCCGCCCCGGCCCCCGCCCCGCACCGTCTCCAGCGGTTCTCCTCCCCAGCCCGGCCCCGAGCCCGACCCCGCACACCACCGCTGGAGATGGCCTAACATCCATCTTGTTTGCCCAATCTTATAAAATCCACTTTCCTTCTAAAGCTCTATAGAGGTAAAGCGAAGAAGCTTTGATTGACTGTGAGATCAAATGTCTACATCGTCCAAATTGAGCTATGGACTTAAGATTCTTAATAACAAATGCTAACACTTGTTCTATTTAAGTTTTGCAATTTATATCCACAACTATCGTACAATATCCAATTAATGAATTTGAAATTCATCCTTATTGCAGACATTTGAATTTTTTTTCTCAAATCTAATGACGCCGTAAAGTTTTGCAATGAAGAATTAATAGTGTTATACCACCATTTTATTAAAAAAGAAAAACTTTTATCTTAGGAAACAAGTGCATGTCTATTTCTTTGGATTTTGAAGACTTGAAGAATTTTTAAGATGTCTTCAATTTTTGTTTATCTAAAAAAGTTGTTTGTTTGAATTTTAAAAAATGAAGTTAACAGTACATCTAAATTCCAAGTGACATGTTTTTCTTAAAAATTGTAGGTGGAAGGAAAATAAGGTAAGAGATTATTACATCATGTCAAATCAAATTTTTATATTAATGAAGTAGGACAAGAGATGAAGTATTATATCTAATTCAAATCAAAGGTAAAATAAAAGCAAAGTTTGTTTAATATTTTAAGAGAGAAAAAAATTGAGGAGATTATTTCTAAAAATTGAAAAAAATCTTGCATATTAGCTTCTTCCAGAAAAAAAAATGTTCGTTTGACTGTTTAGAAAGCAATAAAATGCTCTATGAAAAGCGAAACAATAGACCCAAAGTCTTGGTCCGTTCAAACAAGGAACAAAAAAAAAAAGAAAAAAATTAATCAAAGAAAAATGAATGATTTGCATGTATGCAGTGTGGTTTGGTGGATTTTTCTTTTGATAAATAGCGTATTTACAATTCATATTGAAGAGTGCAATATATATAAATCATTCTCAGTATATTTGGACAGTAGTAGCAGTAAATATTAAAGCAATACCACCAACAGCTTACTGTGTAGCTACAAATAAGGTCTGAGATTCCAAAATATGTTAGCATCCATCATATTACGTTTCAGCAAAACTCGAATCAGGAAGTTCTCAAAATGATACATGTGAAGAAATTAGTACAGATGTCTAAATAATTCTGTTAAATTTTGAATACATAAGGGATACGTTCCACAGAGAACAAAGGCAGTACTGCATCTTGTTGTATCCAACAATGTTCTCCATGACCAAACCAATTCAAGCATAACATTCATACAGAATAAGGTCTCGTCATCAATTTTCATCTCGAGGACCTGGGAAATTCCAAAATAACCACATAAAACAAAAATATGAACAAAAAAGTACACTTCGGATTCCTGAACTTATGCAACTTTGAGATTTAAAAACGAATCAATAGTAAACTAACCATGTGTCTGCTGACTGGCTACTGTTTTCTTCAGCAACCAAGTAGATCATTTATAAGATGTCCAATTACCTTAAACTCCTTGCTGCTATTGGAACATCTTGCCATATGCTTTCTTCTCCCGGTCACGTCTATCAGCAATCTATTTCAGAAAACCATACATGGAGAGCATTACGCTTTTTGCACTGTATAAGGTAACAAGAAGTCCAAAACTAGATATTACCTTCTTCTTCACAGAAGCAAACTCCCTTTTTATTGCTCCTACAGCAAAACCAGCACAAAATCAGATAAAAAAAGAAGTTTCAGAAAAGTCCAGGAATAACATATACTAGCTGCTTCTTCAGTTACTAATCATCCATAATTCTACCAAGTTCTCTGAACAAAAAGGGCCCGTAATCTTTTTTTAATCACCTATGTAAATAGGGGAGAGAGAGAGAGAGAGAGAGAGAGAGAGAGAGAGAGAGACTAACCATCATTTGGCTCCAAATCCAATGCTTTTTTAAAACTATCTGCGGCAGCATCTATATCATTAAGAGCTATTTGGGCCTGGTTATTTAGGAAAGGCTACAATGTGTCAGTATCAAATATGCTCAGCTATAAGAACAGAACAAGTATATTAATGTGTCCCTAAAGGGCAACCCATGGCATAAGTTTACAGGGGAAAAAAACATCATTCAGTAACATGCAGCAAATATAGACATAATGCAGTTAATATTTTTGGAATCAAATAATAATCTTACTAAAAATCCAATTAAAAAACATTTTAGTTCATATGAGCAATCAACATGTATTAGCATAATAGTGTAACCCGGAAAACGAACAATCATGTGTATACAACTATATATCTCCACCAATTGGATTTTGCACTAGTCCTAAAACCCATGATGTTTATGTACAAGTTACCAGAGTAAGTTCTGAAGTAAGGCAGAATGCTTAGTTTGATGGGGATACCACAACCGGCAATAAGAATGTATAGTATAGACACCTATCCATAAGATATTGATTGGAATCTTTTTCGGACTGATTACATAAAGGCATAGGGTGTACTTAATAAAATAAGCAGTAGTATTTGTACAGTTCCACATCTATTTCTTTATACCAGTCTCAATATATATGCAACAGACCCCTTCAGTACTAAAATAAAGTTCTATATGAGGCACTAGCAAAGGCATCTTCAATCATGTAAAGCAATTGAATTGATTCATCTTCCAACATCAAAGATTTGAGTTTTCTTGTCTCATCATCTGATTTATCATTAGTATCAGCTTAGTTGCAAATTTAAAATTATTGTAGTGCTAATAGAAAACACATTTTATGAATTCTTTCTACTATCGAAAGATAGATGTACAACACTATCAACCCAAATGTACCAAGTATCTCATCTAAGTTCATGGAGAAAACCAACCTGACCCTGGCGGAACAATGCCTTAGCATTGTTTTCACCTTCACGTAGTGCAAATTCTGAGTCCAGAAGTGCTCCATTCAAATCTCCTAGTTTTAGTTTACAAGCCTACAAAATATATAATGATATAATATTCAGCAAAAGGAAAAGTTTGGAGAACTAGAAGAGTCTCTCAAGTATAAGATCTATCTACGCAAATTTGAAAGAATGAAACAATCAAAAAAATTGGCAAAGAATTACAATATTACTGTAACCCCTAGAATGTTGCATATTTTGAAGTCAACAACTACATTCGATTTTAAATCCAGTAAGTAGAGATTTAACATCCATTTTAATTTATGCAGAAAACAATTTGATTAGAGGAATAAAAAAACGAGTATTCATTTGAGTGCATAGAGCAAGCAACAAAGTGTGCAAATAAGATCTTCATTAGAAGTAATACGACAGTTTTCGCATTATGAAGAAGTATAAGCAATGGAAACCATGAACTCACAGAACTGTTGGTGAATATCTGGGATTTCATCTTCCTCAAATATACACTCTTATCTGCTCAGATATGGACAAACAAAATGATGCAACAAGAGTCAAATTCTAATTCCATGTACAAAACCGAGAAACCCAATCAACCCAAAATGCTATTTAGTAATTATAAATGTAACATAAAAGAGAATATACAGATCACCTTCATCAATCTCATCCTTCTCCCAGCAGACATCTAGATAGCGCAAAGCCTTCCGGTACTTTCGGAGAGACATCTTGTAGTCTTGCTTCTGCAAAAGATAAGAACAGGTTAGAGTTGAGAGAAAAAGTGAATGTAAGCTCAATGTCCACAAAGTGCTATTTATGCAAAAATTGTAACCTTAAATTGTTCATTTCCATAACCCTTGATTTCCTCCACAGCTTTGATCCACCAAGAAAGCTCAGTAGGATTGTCATCAAGATCAGTAGTCCAGTCAGGATACAAATCACCATCTTTGAAGAAATCGGCTGTTCCATCATCTGCCCCTTCTGGTATTTCTCCACAATCAGAAATAACTACATCAACACTAGGAGAGTCGTTCTCTTTAGTTGTTACATGCTCAATAGAGCGCACGACTCCCATGCCTTTTATAACCTTCCCAAACACAACGTGTTTTCCATCCAAATGAGCAGTACGAGTGGTAGAGATGAAAAATTGGGAACCATTTGTGTTTGGCCCAGCATTGGCCATAGACAACATACCCTTCCTTTCATGTTTTAAATCGAAATTCTCATCTTCAAAGTTCAGACCATAGATGGATTCCCCTCCACTTCCATCACCAGCAGAAATATCACCACCTTGTACCATAAAACTTTTAATGACCCGATGGAAAAGGGACCCCTAATTGAAGTTAAATTATCAATAAGACATATTTAAAAAACAAGAGCAAACAACATCGGAGCAACGAAGCTCATCTAAGCTAATACACAAAAAAATTAACCTAAACCTAACAATAATTTAGATGAAACAAAAAACTAAAAACAATATTCGCTCCATTCCCAACTTTTTACTACAATTTCCTTTCTTAAAATAAAATAGCATAATTTTTTTTTATTTTTTTCTCAAAACTCCCTAAAATATACTTATAGTTCTCAAATCTACCACAATAGTTTGACACCATTAATTCTCAATCTCTACTTTTAAACACGTGAATGAATATAAAGTTATCTATAAATTTACTTTTAACTCTGGGCAAAAGCTTAAAGCAGCAAAAGGCACAAAATTCAACCATAGCAGGTGGCACAATTTAAAATTCAATCAGAAGTGAAGTACGCATACAATCAAAGAGATTGAGAACAAGTAAAGAACCTTGTAATGGAGAGGAACACCAGTGTTAGGGCCAATGCCTTTCTCTCCGGTACAAAGAGCCCTGAAATTCTCTGCGGTTTTGGGGACTACATCATCGTACAGTTCGACTACAATTCTCCCTTCCAGCTCATCTCCGATGCTTATGTCCAAAAAACATCGACGCCTCAAACCCATACTTACTTGTGTGTATGTATATGTATAGTCTGTAAACCCTAACTGTCGGCTTTATATAGACTTTTCGAATGGGACTCTTTTGGAGCCTCTCCGCATTATTCAAATGTTTCTATAGTATTTTGGGCGGTGGTCCTTGCTAACATGCGCCGCGTGTAAATTGTCAAGCATGCTAGCTTCTTTCTTTTTTTGCTCGGGCGCCCCTCGTTTTCTGGGAATTAGAATTAGAGTCCTTTCATTTTGTAAATTCTCTTTTCTGCTCTAATTAATGCAACTCTTTGATAGTTCTTACTTTTTATTCTATATTAATCAATATAATGGGGAATTACTCAAACTACACATAAAGTTTGGTGTAATTACACATATCAACCTTTTTGTTTTTGAATTACTCAAACTATACATGAAGTATTGAGTTCATTACTGCAATTGATCCATGACATCGTACAATAATTTCATAAAAAATATTAAAATTCTATGAATAATTATGGGTATCATCTAAAAAATCACAAACCTCAAGGGTTGCAAATCGACATCATTCCATTTTCCACTGATTTCACTTATTTTTTTTCCGATTACAATTAATTTTTCGCGGATTTAACCAATTTAACTTATTTTTCCACATCAAATTCTTTTCTTATATGGTATTTCTAAAAGCTAAAAATCAACTTATTGTAGAAGCTATAAAAGTGCTACTTTTACAAATAATATTACATCAATAAAGCAAATACTCAGGATGACACGATAAAATTTCTAGATAAATTAATAAGAATAAATTCACGGGTGTTGGTAGTTGGCACGACATAAGTTAACCCTTCTGTTTGTACATTCTGATTTAATTATAAGGTACGTAAAGAACAACGTGGAAAAATATGTCCTATGCCAACAAAATTCCTTAGATTTATGTATGTATGTCGTTTGTTCACGGATATCGATCTTTTTTCTTCACCGAAGAATATTAAAATATCAATTGATTACAAAAACATGATTAAGATGGATGAACAACTAGTAATAAATAATCATCTAAAACTAGTATGAAACTAGATAAATAAATTAAATGTCAAGACTTAGGATTAGATTTAAAATCAAGACCTTTCTTTATGGTCCATGTTTCTAATATTTTGATTCGATTCATCAAATGGTAAAGATGATAATATATCATTGGTGTTTAATATAGTACTGAAGAAAATTTATTAATTTCTATAGTTTGACAAATTCAAGTTTGAATTATCTGAATGATATGCTCACATAAAATGTTCAACAATGATTTGAAATTTTATAGGTTTGAGACCTAAATGCTTTGGGAAACAAAACAGGTAGATATCTACTTCAATTCTGAGTTATAAGTTATGTAAAATAATAGAAGAGACATGTGTTGGAGGAAATTGTGTTTCAATATATTATTTAAAGAAAATTTATAATTTTTTATTTGGTTCGAGTTCGATAGACCGGATCATATACTCATTTTAGTAGAAAAATAAATTCTACCACCGAGGTGTATTGAGATTCGGTAGCTACATAGTGAACTTTTTAGTTTGATTTTACCGATTTATTAAAATCCCTAAAAGTTTAGTGGTATTTTTCATGTGTTATTGTTTGGACAAACACCATGAAAATAGCAGATATAACGTCGGCTTGTCCCTGTCTCGGGGATGATTTTGCAATGCACAATACATAACAGACAATTCTTGAGATAATTTAATCAACGTTTGAAAAACTTGTTTGGAAAAATTTGAAGTTCCAAGTGAACACACATAACTTTTTGTAGTGCATGAAACGATATTTACGTCGTTATATAAGCATCGCTAAATAAGAAATTATATTCTATTACCATCAAATTATATATATATATATATATATATATATATATATATATATATTCATTTGCCAAACCCTAATATTACTTGGACTATACATTATTGAGATTTTCATAATAAAAAGTGGGTAGTGTTTGCATATATATTAAGAGAAAAAAAATTAAGTGAAAAAAAATGCCATCAAAAGTTACAAGCAGTCTCCTTGATGTTTATGTTTTTTTGTCGTTTTCAGCTTATCTTTAGAGAAGTTAGCTTTGAATACACTACGTGATTACTTTTGGAAACTGAAAAAACATAAGGAAGAAAAAAAGTGATTTTCTTAAGCTGTTGAAAACACCACCTAGGTGGAAAACACTTCTTTCTTAAACTTTGAGTGTTCTTGCACTTTTCCCCTAACCTTGTTTAGTTAGCACAAACCCCCTCAATTATTCCAATTGTTGTAGATTGCTACTCTTTCTCAACCTACGGTCGAATTTGGTGATTATTTTTTAGTTCTCTTATCACTACATGGATATATTTAAGGATAATAACGTCTTTTCAAAAATATAAATTACATTAGGTTACTGCAAGAAAAATAAATATAAATACTAATTAACAACGACCATTGGAAATTCAAAGAGTGAAACTTGCAAGTATGACCGAGAATAGGCTTGAAATACTATATTGTCCTATAGTAATCTCATACGGTGAAAATTCAATACAAAGTTGGGAGTGGCTATGGGCAGTTCCACTTGTGAAAAACTGCCCATAGTTCCACACTTGAAAAATATTTTATTATTATTTTGGTGACCTGCTAATCAAGTCACTTTTAGCAGGTCACATTTTGTGCTTTGACATAATTGCCCCTGTATATTAATAATACATAATAAAATCATAAAATTCCATTTATTTCATTTACATATTTGCCCCTCCTTGTTATTAATATATATTAAAAACATTAAAATTTGTTCTATTTACCAATTTTCATTATAAATTCAATATTTGTATACAAGATTATTCTAATTTCATTTCTCATTTTCTAAAAATGTTAAAAAATCATATTTACATATATTACTATAAAAACATAGGGCCTGTTTGTCTCGCTTTTCCGAAAAAAAATTTCGCTTTTCCGAAAAGCGAGACAAACGGCCCAACTTGTTTCCGAAATGAATGCCTACAGTAAAAATTTTCAGAAATAAGTTTCTGAAAAAAGGCCCATTTTGAAGAAAAAGCCCTACTCCCTATCTCTACTCTATTTCTCCTCTATGCGGCTGTTTCTTTTTCTTTCCTTCTCCTCTATCATATCTCTTTCTTCTTCCATTTTTTTTGTCCTTGCAGAAAAATCAGATCTGTCTTTCTTTTTCTTTTCTTCCCCTCTTTTCTCTCTTTCTTCTTCCATTTTCATTTGTCATTTCGACTGAGTGTGAATTCGGTGGTCGAGTTGGGGATTGGAAACGAGAAAAGGAACCTGAGAATAAATCGTTCATTTTTTAATTTTTTTTCAGAATTTATGAATTGAAGATGCTGGGAGTGGATCTGGTGAAAATAGTGGGATTTGAGATTATGGATACTGAAATTGAGATTGGAGTGGGTTTTTATGATATTGATTTCGTAGTGATGAATAATAATTTTATTGAAGTAGGCAAAAATGGGGTTGAATTGGTAAGACGAGACTAGTCAAAGGAGTCCCCTGCTGCTGTGGTTTGTTTAATTATATAAACTAAAAAGATTGATTTATTGATTTATTGAATATTAAGAGGAAGAAAAGTCAACGTAATGTTTTTTCTATTTTCTAAGAATTTAGATGAAGGAGGAAGGATTGTGGAAAGTGAGGATTTGAACTAACCACAACATAAATATTTTCGTACATAGATTTATCTGGATACTGTGTAATAACTATTAGGTAAATATTTTAAGGATATTGTGTAATTTTTAGCATATTTAATATGTCATTTGAATGAATTCGTCGATAAGATAAAATGATTAAAAGAAATTTATTATAATATTTTTAAAAAAAGAATCAACAAAATGAAAATTAATTTACTTTATTTTTTATTATTTAAGAAAACACAAATAACTAATTATAAATTATTATTTATCACATATATTACATATAATATATACATCAACAAATTAATTATATATAACTAACTGATGTGACATAAAGTCTTATACTATCTTACACCTAATTAACTAACTCAAACCTACAAAAAAAACTTACACCTACTTTTTTTCTCAAACAACTCTCCCAAAACCCAAACAAACAATATTACGCAAATCGAGATTATTTCTCAAACTTCTACCACTTTTCCAAATCACTCTCCCAAAGGCCAAACAAACATGCCCATAGATTTTTATTATGTGTTCCACAAATTTTTATAAAAAATCATATTATATTTTTGTTAAATTTTGTGCCATACGTAGAACAAATCATAGTTCAACATTAAAATTTGTTATATTTTTCCATAGATATTAATTTAAACTGAATTCAAACTAAACATATTTAGCTTGCAAATATACATTTTCATTATAAATTCAATATTTGTATACAAGATTATTCTAATTTCACTTTTTATTTTCTAAAAATGTTAAAAAATCTCTATTATCATTTATCAACTATATAATTATATATTTAAAAAAAAGAATTTCTTAAGAAAAAAAAAAAGGACTTTCTTCTTCCTTGCCGCCACCACCTCCACGCAGGACCACCATTTTTCGGTGACTGTTCACCAGAATTAGCTTAGGGGCTTTGTTCGTCTAGTCTCAGTGAACACACACGTATCTTCAAATCGTCGGATAGCGCTGCCGCCGCCGCCGCTCGGACGAGTGGTCCGACCAGACTTATTCGTTGTTCTTCTGATTCCGCTTCAGCTTCTTCTTCCAATGGTTCTTCTCCTTCCGGGTTGTTCGGGTCTAGATCTGTGTTGGATTTATAACCAAAATTGAAGCCAAGGGTTTATAGATCTGTCCAGACTTCTTCATTCTCCATACTTCTTCAATGTCTTCAATGTCCAGGTTTACAGATCTGTCATCGGAGCAATATCATAATCGGTTGATTAAAGCTCCCAAGCAGATCTGTTATCTTGTATAATTTTTCAATGCCCAAAAATACCTTAAAAAAAGAGTAAAGAACATAAACACAAAAGAAATTTTGCTTTTACCTGTGGCCACCGATCCATAGCAGCAAAAAGAAGAGAGAGAGAAAGAAAGAGAGAGAAAAAGAAAAGGTTGAGAAATGAAAGAGTGAAGAAGAAGATGGGCATAAATTGACTGGGCAGGGTATAAAAGTCATTTCATTTTTGCTTGAGTGTATTTTTTTCTCCGGTAACAAGTTACAAATTTGCCACATGGCAGTCAATGTATGGAGAACTGTCCACAGTTCCACCAAAGCGGAACTGCGTTAGCAAGGCCGTACAAAGTTTTGCAAAGTTTGACAATTGTCCGGCCAAATGTGGCAATTTGCAATATTTAGAAAAAGTGTGGTGGGTAAGTGCTAACTAAGAGAAGTTAAGAGGAGAAATGCAAAAACATGGAAGTTCTTCTTCCTAATTAAATAAGCGTATATCTCAAGTTAGCTCAACCCCTCACAAAATGAGTAGTAATTATTATATATATACCACTGACTAGTAACACATGCAATACCTTAAATTCTAACAAATTAAATTGTGGACGCATCAATACAAACAGATAAGGTAATCAAGTGATGGCGGCATAATTAATTCACTACGTACAGATCATAATATATATATATATATATAGTGCTACTGCTACATAAAACTTTTAATTTGATGAACAAAGTCCAAAGCAAAATGAGTTTTTATGGCCACTCGATCGATCAGAAAAAAGACTTTTAAAAGACCAATTCAATTTATTGAATCCACGGAGCGCTGACTCATACACAGCCAATTATTCAATAACCCCACCTAATTCCAATTGTATGTACGTACCTACATCAATTTCATATCAATTTATTTATTTTCACAAATCGCTAATTTAGAACTTTGATGTATAGTTACTTGTTAATTTTTTGTAGATTTTATTTCTTCAAATTTCCATAAATAAACAAATACAATATCTATTTACAAAAGAAATTGTTGATATGAAGTAGTCAGTTGGTAAGGGGTGGAGCCCCAACATTAAAATATAATTGTTAATTTCATATCATTTGATTTGATTCTACTTGGATTGGATAGATTTCTGATTTGATATAGTAATTTATATTTAGAAAAAAGTTGGAAAACTATTTATTAAAAGTGAATCATAAGATAGATATGGGCTCAATATTATCGAGTAAAAGCTCATCTCAGGATCTATCCATGGGCTGCAAGAATTGGGCCTTATGAGTCGTTCATAAAGTTAATAAATTCTCGTCTTTCTGAATTCATATTGAAAGGTTCACAAAGCAAAAGTAAAGAAAAGAAATACTCCCTCATATTCATATTAATTAAGCCAAATTTTTATGTTTCATATTAATTGAAACATTTGGATTTTCAATGCAATTTTTTTCAATTTTTCCTCTTCTCTCGTTGGAAAACTCAATAATCACCACTTACTAATAAAAAATTCAAAAGTAGCCATCATTAGAAAGAGTATTTAAGACATTTTACCATGTAAAAGTGATTAATCATGAGGTTTCTTAATCTGTGTGAAAAGTAACAATGTGCCAACTAATTATTTTTAAGTAAAAATTTATGCATCTACTTGTATTTATCTTCATGTTTTATATATACTCCTTCTGTCCCAAATTATCTGTCTTTTTAGAGAAAAAAATTTATCCCAAATTATTTGTCACTTTAGAGAAAAAAATTTATCCCAAATTTAATTACTCCCTCTGTCTCAATTTATTTGTCATTTTACATGTTTTTACACATATTAAGGCACCTACTAAATAGCCTCAATTTCAGGGAAAAAATAAATTATGTTCCTAAAATACTCTTATTCTTTATTTTCTCTCACTATTAACTATTCACACTTTACACACTCTCTCTCTCTCTCTCTTATTCTCTCTCTATCTTTTAGATGCATTAAATAAGGACAAAATAGGAAAATATGTATTTAAAAGTGCATTGAAATTCTAAAGTGACAAAAAATTTGCTCTAAAAAGACAGATAAATTGGGACAGAGTGAGTACATATTTTAGGTATATAAGAGAAAAAGTAAGAGAGAGTGTGTAAAACTTGAATAACGTGTAAATAACTAATGGTGAGATAAATAAAGAATAATGGTATTTTATGTATATAATTTATTTTTTTCCCTAAAACTGAGGCTATTTAGTAGATACCTTAATATGTCTCAAAACATGTAAAATGACAAATAATTGGGACAGAGGGAGTACTATATAAGTACACCACAACACTTTCTTTGGTATTATTAAACTCATTAAAGAAGCGGATGCGGAGACCCATCCCTTTGGTAGGTTTATTGAAGATTGTAGGCAACTTCTCGGAATGCCTTGGGAAAGTGTGATCACTCATACAAGGAGGAGCGGAAATGGATGTGCGGATGCTCTTGCTAGGAAGGGACATACCATCCCGGGAAGATTTCAATTGTGGGATGAACCCCCTCAAGATGTTGTTTCTCTCCTTAATGAGGACTTGTTGTAATGGTTTTATTTTGGTTAGTGTAGTTTAGTTTTCTTTGTATGTTCTTTCGCACCAAAAAAAAAATAAGTACACCACAACACTTTCTTCAAATCAATGTGGGATAATTCCTTTTGAAAATTAAGTTATTATCCCACATTGGTTTGAAGATCATTTTTTAATGAACTTCTACTAGTATAAAACATGAAGGAGAAATATTTTTTTTAAGGAAAAACATTACGTTCATTCCAAAATGTAATATTAATTTTTTTAAGAATAACTGTAAGTTTTAATTAATAAAAATGTAAATGAACTTAATTTTAATTTTAGAAATTTAACATTAATTTATTATTGTGTGGAATTTATTAGTTTTTAAAAAATTAACTTTAATTTGTTTTAACTTAGAATATTATAATTTAAGAAACTTAACTTAACATTTTATTATAATTATTTTCTTGTTTCTTATGTTGTTTGTTGTATTTATTTTCTTATTTATTGTATTTCCTATTATGTATGAATTTTAATTTCGTGATTATTTACTCTCTTTAATTTTAATATTTAAATATTATTATAAATTTAATTATATTAATAAAATTATTATTATAGTATTATTAATATTAATATTAAAAAAACTAGAATTATAGGTGAGAGTTGCATTGTTTCAAATGGAATTAATTCCATTTTAAAGCCCTGCCATTGAAGACGACCAAGCAGGGCTCGGGGGGAGCGGGAGCCCCTGTAACCATTAGAGATGCCCTAAGAGAAGGGCAAAATTAAAAAAAAAATTGTATTGTAAACCCAAATGTGCCAATTAATATGAAACATAAAAATTTGACAAATGTGTCAATTAAAATGAACCGAAGGGAATATGTAAAGGGGATATACTTAAGGTGGTTGAGTCAAGTAATATCGTCTTGCGACCCTTATAGACAAAACTCCAATTTAAATTCTACTTAATACACCATACTTAAAAGGATATATACCCAATGAAATCTCCAATCTGAGTTATAACTACACAATTTATTAGATAAAAAAATGTAAGAGTGATATGGAAATTTTGGGTGATTTTTGGCTCTCATATAATCTTTTTTTTTTATATATATATTTTTATGATTATTACTGTATAGAGCAAATTTATTGGGTAAATGATACCCTTCACCAATAATCATCATTTGGTAAGTGACGGTACAAATCTTATAAAATCGAGTCACCGTAGCAATTAGCAAACCTATTATGTGTGCGGAAGTACCTAATGTTATTTATTACAATGTCCCAACAACTCTCAGTAAAGTACATGATACGAAATTAATGTGGAGCACGAATATTAAAAGTTTCTTTGTACTCCATGGATCAAAATTTCGGTTCAAATGAATGTTTCGGTCAGTCAAATATTGGAAACTTTTCGAGACTATTCGGAAAAGTTCCGAAAACACTAAGGAAAATTTATAAAAAAAGTTACTAAGTTTAGGAAAATAACAGAGTTTAAGACAAATAAATAGTTTCGAAATTACATCTTGTTTTCGTTTCGCCTGATTAAAAAACGGAAACTTTTCGATGTTTTCGATGGAAAAGATGGAAATTTTGATCCATGATTGTACTCATTGGTGGGAAAGCTGCCTGAATTTTCGAATTTACGTAACTAATTATTTCAAAGTATTACAACCACAATTAATCGGAGTATCATATTTATAGGAAAAATGTAAAAAAAGTAAATTTCTCTTCTTCTCAATTATCTATATACAATATATATTCGCCGGTATATATCTAAATATTGTTCTAAAAAGATGATCAATCACAAAATTATGAGTAATTACATTTATTTTGTTGCTAGCATAAATACTATCAATACAATTTTGAATTTTAAATTTGCTTTCTGAATATAGCAATAAATTATTTTTTGTTTATATATACATGTCTCCTATCTTTCAGGGATATCAATCATATATATTAGTATGCAGACCATAGTATTATTTACCAAATTGTAATTCTATTTCAAAATATAACTGAATTATATTATATATTAGTTGGTTGAAGTTTCCTACCGCATAAGTCGTCACAAACATTTAATACATCATATATAGTGGAAATTATCAAACAAAAAATCTCCTAAATCAAAATGTGATAAGAAATTACATATGTTTCTTAATTTTGTTTTATATACAAATAAGGTTGCAAGAGTTTAATTTTAATTTCAATACTTAACTGCAGCAATAAAATGAAAAGGAGATTTATGAAAAGAATCTTGACCCATGACATGACACATGCAAAGATTGTAAAAAAATCACATGAAAAATGAAATTAAAAGGCTAACCTTATTAACTAAATAAAGTTAATAAAAATTTTACAGCAACATTTAACTAACTTCAAGTTCAAGATTGAGCTCTCTCTTCAAGCGGCGAAGGCGGCGGCATTGTCCCGGGGGCTTCGATGGAGGAACTAACTCTATGCTCCACCACTACGCGGGTCGGATGAGGGTCGACCCGTCCATCTATGCAAGAGCCGCATTTAATTTCCACCCAACTTTCAATATCATACTGCCCATGACCCATTATTTTCCAACCCGAACAAAGCCGACCAATCATGACAGCTATTGCGCCCAGTATTGTTATCATGGCCAAAACTCCGATAACGGGTCCTACCGACCCGTTACCCGAATGCCCTGTGTTTGCTTGTTGGGATATCTCCATTAGAGGTGGTGGTTGTTGCTGTGAAGGGTCCAAAGAAGACATTTCTCAATTGCATATATATATATAAATATATATATGGGGATAATTATAAGGTGACTAATTAAAGTGCTTCAAAATAAGCTATTTCTTGAGGTTAATAGGAACTTGGTTTTGGATTTTTCAAGAGTTAAAGAAAATATGAAGAGGGAGCGAGAAATTAAGGAGAATTGAACATATGGATGGAAAAAATATACAATGATACTTGCTAGTTGGTATCACATTTATAGACATGTATGTTAATCAACCATTCAACGAGTGTTTGGTCTAATAAAAAATAAATTTAATTATATATAATGTTATATGTTTAGGTTCAAATAGCGTTGGAAGAGTTGACCACATTATTTGTATGACAGTGCTCTAAAATGAACTAAGTCATATTTAATGTATAAATATTTATATGAAAAAAGAAAAAAAACAAATTACACTTGTATTTGATCCAAAAGTATAGCACTTGTTGATATCCTCATAAAAGAAAGTTAATTTTAGTTCACATTGAGTTGTCGAATTTCAAACAATCACACATTAGGTACAATATTGTCTTATGGTTGGAATAGTACAATTACACGTAGGTACAATATTGTCTATTGGTTGCAAGAGTTTGACCATAGTCAGAATTTTTTATAAATAAATTAATTGTAAAGTACATTTCATTCATATAAAGAAATTTGATATCCAAATAACATAGAAGTAGTATTTAATAGATGGATGTAGTTTTTAGCAATTTTATTTGGTACCCGAAAAAATATAACTGACAATAAATGGAGATGCACCGAGCAGAAGGCCATGGTTTTAATTAAGGCAAATCAATCTTGGTGGCCATGCAGACTGATTCCCTTCCATTCTCATGATTAGTTACATCAGAGATTTTTATTGTACAGTAGTATTTATTTATATATATTTATATATATATCCCTTGGGTGATGGGACCACAAGAATTAATTTCTTCACTCCTAGGGGATTATTTATTTGTGACAATTAATTAAACTTTCAAATATCGCTGAACCATATTCGTCTCATATTTACAATTAATCAATTCCTGTCCAAATATCAATATATATATATATATATATATATATAAATTAGACAGATATTATTTCATTATAGCTTTTTTTTTTTTCAGGTAATAAATATTTCAGTATAGTTAATCATGAATAGAGAAATTCCTCACGGAAGTTAAGTAGTGTATTTGTAGATGAAGATAATGTGTACAAACCTATTAAAATAATTTCTAATATTTTTGATATTTTTTAGTTGCATATAAAAATTGATTCGAATTTTAATTCCATGAATTGGTATTCTCCCATCTTAGATCTAGTATCTTACACTTTATGTGAGAACCCTTTCTAAAGTTTTATTTTCTTTTTTCTTTTTAATTTTAATAAGCACCACAACATTAGGATGGCGGAATTTGGTGATAGAGATTGATTATGAGGTTATTTATACCCTTTTGTTGAAAATTAATGCTTAGTACCATTCATTGGATTTTATTTTTGAAGATTGCAGGACTTTTAAGGCATGGACTGTGCCCAGGCCTCCATCATATTAAAGGTCGGGTAACTCGGTGGTAGATGCTTTGACCAAGTTTGGCCTCACTTTGAATGACGAAGAACTACTAGATTCCACTCGAGAGTTATTTAAAAAATATAGACAATGATTGTCTGTATTGACCAAATTTTATGTAGGACTTTAAAAAATCTGCTTGGTAGTGTATATATATATATATATGTGAAAATCGATCTATTTGATAAGATAAAAAGAAATGTTAAATAAGAAAAATGGAAAATTGCACACTCCCATATATAGTTTGATGAAATGGATTTTTGTGCATTATATTTAAATATATTATTTTGGTGTCATTATACACGTTTTTGTGATCAATTACTTTCTAGTATAGATGTTAAACAAATAACATAAGATATTAGTATTATGCTTGATGTTTAAATAATTAATTTAAGTCCTATATAGCTTCTTTCACATCCAATAAAAAATGGATTATAATAAAGTACAATTTTTCTTTACAGACGAGCACATAAAATAAAATGTCTATGGATGGTACAAGGTACAAAATCAAAATGAATCCGTAACAGCTTTTCTAAGTTGTTTCTTATCATTATTGTTATGCCTCCTCCGAGTCAAAACTATATTCTACTTGTCGTATTTTTGTTGAATTCTTGTGCTTTCTATTTTTATTCTTTTTTCTTGATTCTATTTCCAAAGATGAAATTAATAGTAATTAACAAAATATTGACCAGTCCTAAATTTGTTTCCCAGTGTGGTCAATGTACGGGTTTCTTCAATACCAATGTTTAACTATATTTTTTATGTATAATTAATTTAAATCTTTTTTGGTAAGTGAGTGTATAATCTACTTAGGGCATCTCCAACCCATAGGGCTATTTATAGCCCTGGGTATCAATCTTCACCCGGGGAATCTGCACCCCCCTGAGTATCATCTCCAACCGGTAGGGCTATCTCCTCCAATTAATTAAAAAAAAAGCCTTCCCCATTCTCACCTATATTATCTATAATAATAATAATAATAATAATAATAATAATAGTAGTAGTACCAATAATAATAATAATAATAATAATAATAGTAGTAGTAGTAGTAGTAGTACCAATAATAATAATAATATAGGAAGATAAAATTTGTACAACTAGCTAGGATAAGTCCAAAAGACCCACAGCACAAATCATATGCAATTTGACTACTCTAATTTAAATCGAAAAGGACAAAATTCAACGAAAAATTGAGACGACGTAGTACATTGGGAAAATTATTTTGTAGAATTTTGTTTGACCAATGTTAATTCACAAATGAATGATTCAATATGGTGCTCCAGATCAAAGTAGAAAAATACTCCCTCCATTTTCTTAATTGGTCATTTTAGAGGACTACACATATTAAGAAATATAATAAATAATTATTTTTTTAAGAAAAAACTCCAAAATATCATTTAACTAACTAATCATATCATTAATTAGCATTAATTAAAGGGATAAAATTGATAGATAAAAATTAAATATATATTGAACTCCTAAAACGACAAATAAAAGTAAACAAATTTTTATTGCCAAAACGACAAATAAAAAAAATCGAAAGAAATAGTAAGTTCATAAACAAGTTAACTGTCAAACAAATATTATAAAAAAGAGTTCATAAATCTGATTTTGCTACTGATCAATTGAGAAAACAAATTAACTGCTTGATTTAGACAAAGTCGAAAGTTGATTTGAAACGGAAGAATTTGGATAAGATTATGAAAAGAAATCGTACCTTTAGGATTTTTTTTTTTTTTTGGAGAAATACCTTTTGGATTTATAAATGATAGGAATTTGAAAAGAAAATTGGAGTATATTAAAGGCAAAATTGCAAGAATCGTCCCAAACTAATCACTGATTTTGGATTTTCGTCCCAAACTATTTAATTTGGCTAATTTCGTCCCGTAATTTAATATTCTTTTGAAACATCGTCCCACCATAACTATAAGACGGAATTGCGCATTTGCCGATGAATTATTACATGGTTGCTTAAGGGTCATGACATGGTAAATTTTAATATGAATAATTATATAATATTGCAGAGTTCGTCCCAAATTAATTACAAAATTGAACGTCATTTTTATTAACTTAGAAATTTAATATTGGGACTAAATTCATACAAAATGATAAATTATGGGACGAAATTTGGCGAGTTAATATAGTTTGGGACGAAAAATCAAAATTAGTAATTAGTTTGGGACGATATTCCAAAACACCATTTTATGGGACGAAATTCGCCAAGTTAAATAGTTCGGGACGAAAATCTAAAATCAATAATTAGTTTGGGACGTTTTCTGCAATTTTACCTTTAAAATATAAAATTCTGGTTTGAAAAACTAATGGCCCATGCAGGTCTCGAACCTGCGACCTTCGCGTTATTAGCACGACGCTCTAACCAACTGAGCTAATGGGCCAGTTGTGTAATAGCTTTTATTATCTAAGAGAGTAAATAAAATACAAAACAAGATACTAACAGATTATTATTAGTTGTTTTGTTTTGTTCCTATTGTCTCTTTGAAATCAATACCCTGTTTTTCTAATTGAAATTAACTTTTCTCAAAACTACATTTTCACACAAAATTTATTTGACAATATTAGATCTCATTTCTCTATTACTATTTTTCAGGTCATAACCAAATAATTTTAAAAATGTTATCTAAAACTCCCCTTCAAAATAAAAATAGCAAAAAATAAGAGACGATCAAAGTAATTAAAGTTTTATTGAAAGTTAAAACTCCGCCATCAACTAGTAATTGTTGAAAACTTTGTCTTTTTAAAACAACTTATTCATCCAAGAAAAGAGGAAACTTTGTCTAGTTAAAAGTTTGAGCTAAATCTAATATCTAAAGTTGTCGAAAATGTAGATATTGTTCACATTCTCTTTATTAGCGTAGGTTTAGGATCGAGTGTTTGTTGTTGTGCTAAAAACTATAGGTTATATATAACTAATATCCAAGATACAACTCAAATCTAGGGATGACAAATAGGCGGGGCGGGTTATTAATGGTTATTTTATGTGGGTCGTAAACGGGTCGAGTTGTTAGATTCAGTATGGATCGGCCCGTTGATGTCAGACAATAGTATGTATTTTACTAAACTAAAAAATAAGTACATCATAGCTAATTTGATCTTAATACAATATTCAGTTATAATAAATGAGATTAAATTAATATGATATTTAAATAATTTTTTCTATTGTTTAAAACTATTTAATATTTGTGTATCTAATTGAAACTTAAATATATTTAAAAATTTAATATTGTAACTAAATTTTTTCATAAATCTAGGAGAGAACAATAAAATAATATTATTGAGTCAAAATTAAGTTATTAAATGTTAATTAATTTACCTAAATGTGTGTTTTTTTTACTAGAAGACCCGTTTATGAACCTATTAAAAGCTCATATAAAAGTTTACAATACTCAAGTCAACCCAAGGAATTAATAATAAGAAATATATGAATTGGGCCAAAATTAATCTGAAACTGGGTATCTGAAATTGGGAGTAGCAGCCAGGAACAATGAAAAATTATTATCAAATTGTGATATACAAATAGAAAAGATGTACTATTTCATTTCACGGAAAAATGTATCAAGATACACATAACTCTTGGTCTCATAAATCAAATATACAGACTTATAAATCTTGAGCTAATCAATATTAGTTAGCACATCTATTCAAATAAACTACAAAGAGAATCCCAAAAATCTTCAAACTACAAAGAACGATCCTCTATAATAAGGCTATCTTTTTTTAGCAGCTCAACTGGATTGAACAGGGACAGTAAGTGGCTTTCCCCTGCCCATAGTAAAACCTCTTGTTCCATCGGGCATTCTTGGCCCTTTTGTAGTCTGTCTACCCGATATCTCACCCGGGCAAGAGCTGCCCGAGTATGAACATGGACTAGGCAGGCTACGTGTGCTCTGAAGTTGAGGACGAGTCTTAGGTTTCACCCGATTTTTGCACCAACTTTTCTTCGAAGCACCTGAATTTTCATCGCCCTATGCATAACAAGTATATATAGAAAATTATATAATACTATAGGTGGATTTAAATGTTACATGTATCTTGAATATTTATTCTATACAAAATACAGACTAGTAGAGTGTGTAACGTTGAGTACTTCTAGAACATTGGGGAATCTCGGGTAAAAACATGAAGAGCCACTTACCTCTTCTGCTTCAGAGGAGTTAAGGCAAGAGATATCGTCGTGAAGTAGATGGGTTAGTCCTTCATTGTCGACTAAGCACCCATCAAAACTTGCCTTCCTGCGGTTTAGCACAGTTTTTGGCTGCACATTAACCTTAAAACAAAACAAAATAATGGTACATAAGCATCAAGAATCATGTTATATATGTTCTAGAAATATATGTTTTTTACAAATGAATTTCACTCACCGAACGCTTAAGCATAACTCTAACTCGCATTCCTTTTCTCCAGTTTCTTTCATCATTTAGTTTCTCGGCCTATAGAGATCAAACCATCAGGCATTACTAAATTCAACGATCAAAACATGAAACAAGGCTTGCACCGGATAAAAATCCATTAAGTTCTTGAATTATAAATGAAAATTAACATATACCGCTCTCTCTGCTGTTTCGGAATTCTCATACTCTATTAATGCATGGAGCTTCAAGGAAAAACAAGAGAAGGGTACAATCAAATAAGCACATTCAAAAAGATTCCATAATTTACCGAATTTTCCTAAAAATTAATACCTTATTACTAATGACTAAATCGCCTTTAGAAGAACGAGATGAACTAGGTTCTTGTGGTTGGCATATGCGGATTGCTTTGATACTGCACACACATATATGATCCGTAAGTAAGTATGATTTATGCATAGTTAAAAAGCAGAAAGTACCGAGGCATGTAAAAATTCTCACTTTCCAACAACATTGAACAATTTCTCAATGTTCTGATGGGAGTGATCATCGGGTAGATTTTCAGCTATAACAGTGCGCATCTGCATAACATGTGATCATATGTTAAGATATTGTGCACAAAATCGCGGCGATTCTTGGCACGATTTGGAAAGGATAACTGAAAATATACCTGCAGCTCCTCTTTTTCTTTCTCAGTAAAGGGATTTTTCCGTCTCACCTTCTTCCCATCAGTGCTTACAACCTATTACAATCAGAATTTAGATCGAAAATCATAGGGAATATCGAACGAAGAGAGGATGATAATGATAGAATTAAGAGTTGCATGGAAGTAGTAACCAGCTTTGAGGAGGACTTAAGAGCTTGTGCCACCATTTGATTATTAACATTGAGGGACTTGAGTTTCTTTGTAGTTGTAACAAAGTTTATTGGAACTGTTAAAATAAAAATGCCAATTATTGAAAATAAGAATGAAAATGTAATAAAAAGAGAAATAGAAATTGACAATTACAAAATCTTTTCCTCACCATAGCCTTCAGGATCTTTGAGTACATGTTTTGCAAAGGATTCATTGGCCAGCATGCTCATGTCACTGAACATATATTCAGCCTGTTGCACATTTTTATTTATTTATTTCAATATATATTAAGACAATTACATAAATGCCCTCCCAACAAATATCGATCATGGACATAATAAAAGTAGACCTGTTTGTTTATCTTCAACTTCAGCTCATCGGAAAGGACGACAGTTTCCTTGGCAGGCTGGTTCTGGGTTTGGGCCGAGGCCGACTTAGAATTGGGCTTGGGCTGAATCAATTGAATAGCAGTTTCTTGATCCGCCACATAAATCCAACTTCCACTTGTTCCATCAACGTATTGGAAACATGGATAGTAGTAATCCGTGGTCAGTGGCACCTGAACCTGGACCTGGGCCTGGGCCACCTGTGGTTGGGCCGGAACATGGGTTCTGGGTACGAATTCGGGCGCAGCCGCATTGAATTTGAATGACCCACAATTCGTAGTTTCCTTTTTCTTCTCATGATTCTTCACATCTCCAGTATCAAGATCTTTGTAATGGGCCTGTGCCATTGTTGGATCAGAGCTTATTTACTTTTATTTTATTAATAATAATAATAATAATAATAATCAATTAACAATAACAAGAAAACAATGAGATGATTCTTGAATGTTCTTGAATCAAAGCGATTCCCTTTTATTTGTTTTCTTGAATATTATTATTCATGTTGGGAGATTGTGTGTTATAGAGAGATGTTGTCACTCGAGAATTAAAGAGAGAAGAAGTAAGGAAGGAAGGAAATGCAACAAAAGGATTATAAAGTACAAATAATATTTATTTTCAAATTCGTGGTGTAGGAATTCTTGGAAAAATTGTGTTTCTCCTGAATTATAGTATGTGTTAGATTTGAGATGCATGACCTTTTTTTTTTTTTTTTTTTTTGTGATTTCACATTCAACTCAGAGAAAGGTGCATGGCTTTTCGTTCTTACATATTACCGGCACTCGTGGATTTGACCAAATCTTTTGGAGAAAACTTTTATATATGTTACACTCCTTTTTATTAATATATTTAGAATGTAAATACATTATTAGATCAATCATTATTTCAAAAAATAACCAATTACAAACTAATTATCAAACATATTACTCTTATTCTTTGTTAAGATTGCCTAAAGTGGAATTGAATTATTTTGTATGTGAATGACTATACATTATTTTTAATTTGAATGTTACTTTAAAATCCCTTTCTTATTGTAAAAAATACTTGAATTAATGTCTTGCATCAAATGATGTCCATTCACTTCACAAAATTGTCTTTTCATTGAAGGGACTCTTAATGATTTTTTTATGCAGACTCGTCAGTTTTATGCACATTACATATAGATGTCATGTACGAATATTTTTATTATCTGATTTAAACCATCTATTATTAGGAAAAAATTACCCCAAAAAAAGTGTTATTAGT
Organism: Penstemon barbatus; assembly: GCA_003313485.2. Taxonomy (NCBI): domain Eukaryota; kingdom Viridiplantae; phylum Streptophyta; class Magnoliopsida; order Lamiales; family Plantaginaceae; genus Penstemon; species Penstemon barbatus. The sequence goes on along the minus strand of CM064884.1, from coordinate 85,158,948 downwards.
AAAAGGTCGAATGCAAATACTATTATTTTATATAGAAATATAAATATAGGCTGAAACTGAATGATAATTTGTCAAACTGAATGCATATCACACTTTGGACAAATGATTTGTATTAAATGTAGCGATGTGGTCAATCCTATTATCAGGTATTTATTATCAATTTATTTATTTTAATTGTTTACTTTATACACTAACAATTAAAATTAACTTAATATTTTATTTAGGTTTCGTGTCCATGCTATAGTAGTGAACAATACTGGATCTATAGACATAAAACTGCTACATGATCAAGCTGAGTATATATTTCTTAATAGAGCTATTTCTTACAAAAGTCTTCAAGAAAAGGTACAATACAAATATTAGCTCAACTTTAGTTACTTATATACTACCACGTAGTGTTGTCGAAACTGATTTGTTGTATTATTCAGCAAAATTGTAGCAATTTGTTGAAGGAATACATCTACTCCATCCTAACACGTGCATTTACATTTATCATTCGTGTACCGCCAATTTGGGGAAGACCGAATATTCGTTGTGTTGTAAATTTTGTCTTACATGTTGACTGGTCTGAAGAGTGCGCACATCTTCCAAATAGATTGTCTATTCTAGGCTAAGAAAAGTAAGTCCTTTTTTAGTTCATTTTATTAAATCACATATTATTGTTACTGACTTTGCAACTAAAGATTATCAATAAAAGTATGATAACAATGTTATTGAGTTGCTAATAAGTTGTCATTTGTGTTTTATGCAGATATCACTTCACCAATGAAAGTGTACAATATTGAACATGAGATTTTCATTACCTTTTAGAAAGATAGTGCATGATTGTTATGTTTTAATTTTATTTTAAGATCATAAATATTTGTATTTTTTTTTTGTCACATCAATAATTGTACATACTAAATATCTAATATGATATCGTGCATAGCACAGGTTTAGACTAGTCTTAATGTATGCTAGCCCACAATTAAGTTAATTTCTTTTCACGGAAATGGTACGGTTAACCCAAAGCTCAATGTATTTATTAGATTTAAAAAGAGAAATAAAGGCCAAATTTATTGGCCTTAATAGGTGTGGTTGTGGTCATGCTTTATGGGCTCTAAGCCTCTACTGCATGGCCTTAATGAAGTTCTTCCTTACATGAATAATGAACAATATTGGGCCCATGTTATGTTATCAGGCGAAATAGAATGGAAGACCCTGTTTGGATCGGTTTTGGCTCTGTTTCGCCATGTTTCAATGTTTCAAAATTGTTTCCATAGTTTTGGCGAAACATTTGAAACACCATTTGAATTGATTTTGGTTGGAATATTGAGATGATAAAATATTATTAAAATAATAGATAAAGTTTTCAAAAGTTGAGATATGATTTGAAATGATTTTGAATGTTGGTGTTTGAGGGTGAAAAATTTATGACAGATGTCAAATCAATGACTTTATGGAGTTAAAATATGATATTATATAGTGTAATGATTAATATTAAAATTATATTACTAATATTGGTCTTTTTGTTTGGGTTTTGAATGAAACACATGTTTGGTTGGAAAAATGGGACAAATGCCTAAGTGATCCATTTTGGCCCAAATATTGGGCGAAACACTTGGACCAAAATTGATCCAAACGAGGCCGAAGTGTCTTGAAGTTGCTTTTTCTCTTTACCGAGGATAAGTCAATTTTTTTTAGACAAACTACTAGTGCATTGAGTTTAACTCTCTTAAAGTTGAGAGTAAATTGCATTTTTAGGAGTCATATTTTGCAAATTAGTCATTTTTAAAAATTAAAGTAGTAGATTCGTCTTTCTTAAATTTTTTGTAGCAGATACGTCACTTTCATCAATGTAATATTTCACGTTATCACTCTTAAACTCAAATTACATTATATTACATTCATGAGAGAAACTCATCTGCTATGAAAAATTTAAAAGTGACAAGTGAGTTACACCACATTTATAAGAAAGACGAATCTACTACAAATTTTTAATAGGGATGAATCTGCAAAATGTGTTACATTATATTATATTAATGAGAGAAACTCATCTACTATGAAAAATTTAAGAGTGACAAATATGTTACACCACATTTATAAGAAGGACGAATCTACTACAAATTTTTAATAGGGATGAATCTGCAAAATTGACTAATAAAAAGGACGATAAGTACGATTCACTTTAAAGTTAATATATTTTATCTAGACGAATGAATATCTACATACTAGAACTACAAGTTACATTGTAAGATATATTTGATGCATAAGTATATACATGAATACATGGATAAATAGATTCAGGAATTTTTTATTAGCTAGTATTAATGAACTTTATTTAATTTAGGTTAAATTACGAAAATTCCTGAGGTAAGGTCTAGTTATAAAAATTCTCTTACGCATTGGATAGTACAAAAATTTTCCTCAGATTTGTCACATTCTTACAATTAACACCTAGCGCCCCTAAAAATACATACAAGCGACACATTAATTAGGTCCCAAAACTTTCAAATAGAAATTAACTCAAGTTTGTTAACCATATTGAAACCGGTGTTTCAAGATTTAAGATTCAATTTAGACACTATATAGAACAATATTTGAATATGGAAACCGGGAATATCTTACAAAAAAGACTAAAAGTAAGTTTTTTTCTTTAATTTATAGAAAATAAAATCTGAACTATTTAATAGGGTTAATTTTCATGTGATGGTAGATACCCTTGTCTGGTCATGATTCTTCTAACCAATAATAGGACAACAATTTATGAGGAATTAATGATGAGGATCATGGACCAACCAATGAAACAACTTTACCAAGAAAACAAATCTTCTCTATCAAGATTCATACGTTGCATAGTATTAGATTCTCTTCCAAAAACTATAGGATTAAGTTAAGTAAATTATCTGAATTTGAAAACGGAATCCAATCAATTAAGGAACCCTAATTAAATTAAAGAACCCTTAAGTAGAATGAAAAGTTAAATATGTTGTTCCATCTTTTTCAATCAAAACACTTTCACCTAATCTTTTTTGCAATCTTATATATAATGGAGATATCAAAGTGGGCTCACTCATTATATCTTGTCTTAAAGATTCTTTCCCAATTATATTGTTTGTGAAAGGGACTTTTTGTCAAGCACTTTGCCTAAAGATTTATATATAACAAGTTAGGTATAAAAGATAAAGTCTAAAATTTTCAAAAAAATTGACCTCTTAACTTCTTAAGGTCTAATAAAAAGGTGTTCATTTTTCAATTTGAGAGGTCCATTTGTTTAAGTTTCAATCTTTATGATTCCTGAACATCTTATAATTAAAAGTCAATTATATCTTTAATAAATGTAAATTAGTCTTTTGGAATAATTCAAAGGTAAGTATATTAGTCCCCTTTAACTAAACTAAAAACCATCATAGCAGACATATATATATATATATATATATATATATATATATATATATATATATATATATATGTGTGATGGCCGATGTTAAGGAAATATTGTTAGAATTTGTCAACTAAAAATGGTAAAATTTACTTTTTACGATACGATCTGACGGTGCTATTTATGTCAATACTAATTTCAATAGACTTCTTGAATGCAAAAGATTGGTAATCTTCTCTAATTTAATTATTAATCACATATTCTATGTTTAGAATGATTTAATATTAAAATTTTAAAATTTTAAAAATAATATGATAATTGTGTGGCTTACTTAAGATCTAGAGAAATGGGCATGATCAAAAGTCATAGACTAGAAAGACTTGGGAGGTAGAAAGGAATATAAATTAAATTAAATAATAGATGGATTGAACCAAAAGGAATGAAAATTGCTGAACTAGACATAGATTTCCTTATTTGAACTTTGAACAGATCAAGATTCTCCTCCTTGTCTATCTGTGAACCATTCTTTAAATTGATATGTTATTTTATTGTGAGCATATATATATATAATATATGATAGATTCCAACAAATTGGTCACAACAATTATTTAATCATTGATTCTCTCAAATTGACTTTAGTTGCAAGCGAAGTGGCAGAAACATAAAATTTTCAAGCCTTCCAGTTGGTTAATTGTAAAACCTAAATCCAGGACTGATCCCCACCGATTAATTAAATTATTTGAATTAATTAAGCGGCTAATATAAATAAATAACACAAAAGAAACCTTGCTTGCTTTATATCTTAGGAGGAGATAAGTACAAATCTTGTTTAGAATCACCAATATAGTATACCCCTTGACCTTTTGGAAAGGATAAATTAATATTAATGATTCCCCAACCCATGCATCATGAGTTTTTGTTTTCCAATTTAACTAATACAGAAAGGGATGGTTGTCGATCGACTGGTTCATTTCCATGAAAGTGAAAACCTATAAGTAGCTAGCTAGTTGTGATTAAAATTCTAAATTAATTGCATTTGAATTTTTTCTTTTTTTTTTTATTGAATTTGATATTGTAATTAAGTTTCTTTTAAATGTTAATTAATTAATGTATACTTGAACAATTTGATATGCTTGTTCTGTAATTTGATATTAACTGCGTACAATTCTAATGAAAACCTTGACTGAAAGCAGCCCGGGGGGGGGGGGGGGGTAATATTTTATACCAAATCTGTCGGTTTGCTTTTTTTGAGGTAGAAGTTTTTCTCAAGTAAAGGTACAGTGTATGTAAATATTACCAAATACATCTGATATGGAAATAATAATAATAATAATGTTTCATCATTCTATGGATATGCAAAAAGCAAATGGCCATATACATTGAACCCTTCATTGCTGATTGCTTAGTAAACAGTCTTCCACTACACCTAACCATGAAATGAATAAAGTTATTATATTATTAAGTTAGGAGAATCTTGGGCATACAAGAGTTTGATAAAATTGGATATGTTCTTCTCAAATAGAAAATTGCTCAAGTTCCCTGAAAATTGAAGAACTCATCATATAATTAAAGATTCGACTTAAACTTGAATGAACAAATAAATTCGATTCAAAATAATATGCTGGGGACGAAGTCTAATCCTGCAAAATTTCAAGCAATTCTGCCTCAAAACCTCTTATAAGTATTGTATAACAAATTTATTATAAAGATTTAAAGTCCTCTGATTTATATCTCTTGGTATCTGCAAAACTGATTGTAGACAATCTATACAACAGATAAGTGAAATTTACTCTTCCAACTATGGCTCACTGATTTTTCATCATCCTCATCTTCCATGCTATCGCCTCCGGTCATGGAAGTAACCCTTGAGGATCCGGCTAAGTTAAGAGGGCCTTGAGGGGAACCTGACTGTGAGTTGCTCTGCTTGGAGGTGGGAGAAACTCGTCTAGCGTGAATACGGTATTTCTGAAATGAGACAACATCAACAATCATTTACTTCAAATGAATTAACCAAATGCTAAGTTCTATGACTCAATTGAACTCAAAACTATCCGCAATATAATTGCTGTGTGTTTACATAACAGATCATAAAGGAGATATGAAGAACAAAGAAGAAGAAAAAGAAACGCACTTGCAAATGACTCTTTACTTCATCATTGGTGAGACCATCAACTTCCATAAGCTCTCTGATCTGCTTAGGTGTAGCCACTGCAGAACAAAGAACAAAATCACCATAAGAATAAATTGGAAATTAAGTACAATATAAAAGCTATAATTCAAATTCTTATTATCCTGAAGAATGAAGCAATCAAATTCTTCCCCTCCCACCACCAAAATTTGCAGCCAAATAATTCATCTAACATATCAATACAAAAATTCTCACCAAATAGCTTCATGACAGGTTTAGGAATCAGATATTGACATACAAGGAAAACATAATCCTCCATATGAACAAGCACAAATTCTTAACAAACATGTTTTCAAGAACCACATGCCTAAGCATAAACTAACAAGTTTGCTTTATCCCAACTACTCCTAATCTGTACTGAGTATATCATATCCAAATTCATACAAAAGAAATAACAAGCAAAGTTGTGAGATTAAAACCTTGAGATCCTCCAAGTTGCATTAGGGCATTGACAAAGCGGCAATGCAATTCCGGTGACCAACATCGTCTTTGCTTCCTAGCAGTTTGCTGCTCATTAGCCTTAAAATTTGATAGATCATTAGTTGCAGAAAATGACCCCGATCTGCTACTACTGGTCTTTGAACTAGAATTAATCTCATCCCTTAAATTCTTGATTTCAGGTGTGCAAAGGGACAACCCTGGCAATTCATTGAAAGACACAAAATTCCTCCCCTCTGTCCTGTTTTTACCACTCTGTAATAGATTGTCCACAATCGGTCTTTTAATCCCTTTTTTTTCTTCATCCTCCTCTTTCTCAGTTCTCTAATCACCAACCAAAAGCAAACATAAAAATTTCATAAATACAGAGCAATTTTATTGATTTGTAAAATAACACTAGTGATAAACATTTATTGTACCTTTTTACTGTTACTATTTAGCTCCAATGTCGGTTTATCTGAGTTCCACAACTGCACAGAGCTCATCCAATTCATTTTATCCTTTTCATTAGCACTTTCAATTCCTTGGTCTCTTTCATCACTACAGCTGTTCTTCAACGGTATAAATTGTTCCAACACTGGTTCCGCATTAAATTTCTCACACCGCGTTAACTCTTCTTTCAATGTCGCAATAGCTGAAAGAAAATCACAGCTATAATATTAACAATTTAACAAAAGTTAAATTAAAAATTAAATCCAGTAAGCCGTACCATCGTTAAGAAGGAGCATGCAAAAAGGGAGCTGTCGTTTGAAACCATCGATCTTCTTCATTTCATCCTGCAAGCTATTGATTAATTCAATAAGCTTCGAATTCTTATCAGATGTGTTTTGAATCATCAAAACTTTAGCCATAAAATCAGGTTTCGATGAAAACCCACAATCCAAACTCAGTGCGGCCGATACCATTTTTCTTTGTTTTTTGAATAATTTTCTTCTCACAGATCTTTGAATTTTTCTTTGAATGTTTGCTTGATTAATAAGAAGAAGAATTATTATTAATTATTATTATTATTATTGTTATATATAAAGATCGAGGTAGAGGTAGATATAGGTGCGGTGTGAATGGGGGTGAGTAGAGAGAGAAAGAGTGGAATGAAGAATTGATTGAAATTGAGAAAAGATTCTGTTGAACAACGCCGAGTTTTGACACAGCTATGTGTAGTGCGTGAAGGGATAAGATTTATACTATTATTATATGTACTTCTTTTGGAAAGTCATTTTCAAGTCCTCGCATTTTTCACATTTATTCTTTCCTTCTTCCTTTATTTTGTTAGATTCTCTTCTCATCCATTTCTATTTATTCCCTTTTGATTACTTAATAATAATTAATTTTCTTTTTAATAATTATTATTAATTGTGAATTTATGAGAGAGATATATATCTTGCCCGTGAAAATATCTGAATTTGAATCTGATTGCTCTGATATGGGATTCAAATTACGTCATCCAAAGTTTATTCCTTTTCATAAATCAGAATATTTACTCACTCCTAGATCAAATTTAATTACCATTTTAACGTTTTAATAGTTCTTGACATGATGACGTGGCATTATTATCCACAACCAGTTCATTTCTTCAACAGTACTTATCCCAACACGAAATTAAATAATCCTACTTAATTGGACACGATAGAATCTTTGAGTACTATTTAGGCATTAATTTCCACAACGGAAAGGTAGGGCTAAGGATTAAATATATTGAAAAACTTTTAACATATGCACAAATTCTACATGTGAAGTGATAGTGCTAAAAGTATAAGCCATAAGAGTCAAAACAAGAAGGGATGTACGTGTAAATTTATCGACAGCTAACACATAAGTCATTGAATTATGATTATTGTATTAGATTAGAGTCATTGGACTTTACACCCCAAAAAAATTAACAATTTAATTTGGTATTTAATACCCTGAAATTAAGATTTTGAGACATTATACTCTCAAATTGCATATTATTTTATCAAAATTTTAAAGTAGTGCCTTTTCGGAGTGCAAAATATCGACAATTCTTTTCTTTTACTTTAGTTTCATTTTCTGACATTCCAAAGTAATAACATTTTATTTTAAAATTTATTTTATTTTCTTGAAGGACTACACCATATCACGTAATTCAGATATTTGGCACATGTAATATAAAACTATTAGTTTTGGGATTATTCAGCTCAAATCGGATATGGTCAAGCACGATACATTTATTTCGTAAGTGCAATATACTTGATTTATGATTGAATAACACTCAACTAATCACAAAATACATGTATTAACTTCTTTTATTACTTTAAGGTTGGATGGTTTCGGTCAAATTCGATTTATTTTAAAAATTTTCGTAGTTTTCTTTAGGGGTGAGCACGGTCCGCCGGACCGACCGGACCGAACCGGAACCGACGGTTCGGTCCGGACTGTTTACCGAACCGAAATTTCGGTTCGGTAAACGGTTCTTTTGCGAGAACCGAACTCCAAAAATACCGGTTCTCGGTAGAACCGGTCGGTTTCCCGAACCGAACCGGTTGGACCGAAACTATTCTTTTTTTTTTTTTATTTTTTTTTCATTACCCATTTATCAAACCCAAACCCAAACTCAAACCCAAAAAACCGAACCCAGACCCAAAAATCAGAAAAATCATTTCCACTTCCTCACAACATCCACCCACAATCATTAATAATAGATGAAAATCAAACAAAAAAGAGGAGAAGAAGAGATTGTACAGAAAGATGAAACCGAGCAACTCTTTTGAGTGCAACCATGACTTCACCAGTACCAGATTCAATTTTTCTTGCCCAAATTCTCTCCACCCGAACCTGTATATACATCTCTCCAGCCGCCGCCGCTCCAGCCAAACCCAGTACCCAATACCCGATCTGATTAAATGTAGATTTCTTTTCTTGTTTTGTTGATTTTTAGAAGAGAAGAAGAAGAAGAAGAAAGAAGAAGAAAGAAGAAGAAGGAAGAAAATGAAGAAAGAAGAAAAGAAGAAGAAAGAAGAAAGAAGAAGAATAAGAAAATGTGTTGTCGGGCATTCCAGTTGTCTTTCTTTCTTTTTTTATTTTTTTTTTCAGTTTTCTTTAAAAAAAAAAAAAAATCGGTACATATTTGGACCGAACCGGACCGAACCGGACCGGTCGGTTTTTGTACCGAACCGGACCGAATATTTCGGTCCGGTAAACGGTCCTCGTTTTTTCAGGACCGAACCGGCCTAGAACCGAAATTCGGTTCGGTTCGGTCCGGTTCGGACCGAATGCTCACCCCTAGTTTTCTTAGTACCTAGACCCGATCTAAGATTGTTAAACCTTGCTATAAGAAATAACATCACATCATCACCACATCATTTATATAGTATTTTTTTAATCACAAGATCTAATTTATTTTTCTATTTTGGTTTAAATAATAATTTTTTGTTTTCTTAATGAGGATTAAAAAAAAATCTAATATTTTAATCTCTTCTTTGGATTTCCCATCACATCAATGGAAAAAAGGACAGGGTCGAATTCAATTGGGATCAAATTTGTGTAATAGAGTTTTCTCGACTTATCAAATTGTGGCCAAAACATAAATATATATTTAATTTAACATAAAGTAATTTGATCAACTTTTGTCCAATAATCATTCATTGATAAAGCCAAAAAAAAAAAAACTATGAACACTTTTTTTCTATAATTAAAATAGAAAACCTATCGTACAACGAGGGTTGTGAATCAAGTGATGTATTTAACAAATGGTTGCAACTAACAGGTAATGCGTGTGGTACAATCAAGCCACTGCATGAGATAAGGAATCTGGTAAACCCCAATGCCCCCTTTCCGGCTTTCCCAATTAAAAAAGAAAATATTGTAAAGGAAAAAAAAAAACGGTAGCTTCTCCTCAGCCGTTAGATTCCATCCCACTGGAGATTAGGAGAATCAATCACATTTATCTCAATTAATTGTCACTACTCGTTTCTTGAATATGAATTGTATTATTATTTGGATAATTTGTAAATTTGTGTATCACAACAAAAATAGTACCTTATTTATTATACTCCACAAAAAGTTCACGTCATATTTTGAGATTTAACTATCCATCCCAAAATATTATATTTAAACTCTTGGGTAGCTTATATTTTCAATTAGGGTTATTAATGGGAGGATACAATGATAAGACTTAGTCTAGTCTAGACTGTCTATTAATAAGGTTGAGACCCCATGATCGAGAGGTTTTGGTTCGATTCTCACTTGTGTGAGTACTTTTTTAGTTTATTACTAGTCTTTGTTGGAGTTTATCTTTGTAAATAGGTATTGAAAATTTTATGAATGTATTCACAATCTAAAAAAAATAAGTTTGATATCAATTCGGATTTGGCCCGAGTTCAATCATACTAAATATCTTATGGATTTGATCCGATACATGAAGTGAAGATGAATCTAGGTTGATCTGATCCATTAAAGATCCGTATGAAGAAAATGAAAATAAATATATCTACCTAAGATAATTAACATGAATATATTTACCATAACATTTTAAAGAAATATTAATTAACATTATGAATATTTTCATATTAAAAATTAATCTTAGTTAAGAAAATTTGAACATGTAAGCTACAATAAATAATATTATAGCGTTAACAAACTTATTTTAGAAAAAAATTGGTGTGAATTTTAAAAAAATGGAGATTTTATTGTATCTGAAAGGATATAATATTCGACGGGATCGGCCAAAATCTCATATAATCAAAACGTTTAGATATGAGAGCAAGATGCGGATTTTTTGCATTTTACATCCCCGAAATATGGGAAATAGGCACTTTGCACCCTCGAAATTTAGATTTAGCACTTTACACCCCCAAATCCCAATATATGAAAAATACAGCACTTTGCACCCTCTTTTATTTTCAAGTAAAAACTCAAGGGAAAAATAGGTAATTCAATTATAAATCTTTGGCACTTTGCACCCCCAAAACTTCATAAATTGGCACTTTGCACCCCAAAAATAAAATTAGCGCTTATCACCATCGAATTAAGAACAAATCAGCAACTTGCACCCCCGAAACACAATAAATGGACACTTTGCACCCCGAAACACAATAAATTGGCACTTTGCATAGCATGTTTAATTTGTACAAGCTATAATTCATGGCTTGTTAATTTGTAATATAATGTAATCAATCTAAATTCATGGTATTTAATTTGTATATATGTATATAAATGTAGGTTGTTCAGTCGGATCGAAAATTTAACTATTTTGCCTTAGATTTTTTCCACCCCGATGGTCAACTTTGCCTGAAAAAAATGCGGGGTTTGAGTTTTTTTTTTTAATTTGAGGGTATTAAGTATTAATTATGTGTTTCGGGGGTGTAAGTTGCTGATTTGTTCTTATTCGAGGGTGATAAGTGCTAATTTTATTTTGGGGGTGCAAAGTGCCAATTTCTCAAGTTTTGGGGGTGCAAAGTGCCAAATATTTATAATTGAATTACCTATTCTGCCCTTGAGTTTTTGTCTGAAAATAAAAGAGGGTGCAAAGTGCTGCATTTTTTATTTTTAGGGTGCAAAGTGCTAAATCTAAGTTTCAAGGGTACAAAATGCCTATTTTCCATATTTTGGGAGTTCAAAGTGCAAAAAACTCGCAAGATGCAGATCCCACTACCGAATTTGATCCAACATATACGAAGTCAGATTTGGGTCGAGTAATTAAGCTCTGATCCGATCCGTTAACAACTTTAAAACTTATATCAATTATGAATTTGAAATGCCATTCTTAACCTTTCGATACTATAAAATAAAAGTGGATTCATTCAAATAAAAATAACTTATTATATTCATTTAGTAAAGAATAACAATAAAATATTTATATCATTTAAAGATTCATCGTATCTCAAGGACAAGAAGTCATCTTTGTCACGCGCACTCTAAAGTATGCTTTCAATTTAGCCATCTTAATATTGCAGGTTCACCTTGTGGGTGCATGGGGTTAAATAAATACCGTCAGTTGTGTTCAACCAATTTTGGTATCTTGATTTATTAAATTATACAATTAATTAAATATTAATTAATTATGATGACCACTAGACCTAGACGGCTAGAATGAACCACGCATGCATATATATTCGATCGTACCTCTCTTACAAATTAAGAATTTACCAATCCTCTTTTGCTTATTAATTTTTGGAGGCTACTCTTCCTGTATGTGATAGGAACACTCCTTGGAGAAACAAAGAAACGTTATCTGGTCAAATTAAAGTTTATAAAAGACCTTTATTAATTTAAGGTAAAAAGTATAAAAATCAATGTGATGAGAAATGGGAGTAAGAGAGAGATGTAACGCGTTATTTATAACGCACTATTTCAATTACTATATTTTTAAAAAAATCAAATTTGCCCTAGGTTCTGGAGTTTGAAAATATATATTACGTCAAATTTAATCAACATTTCCAAATCTATTATAATGGGTCGGATCAAGCTTGACTTGCATCAGGATCCATTTATGCCGGATTGAACTCGGGTCGGATCCATATCTCGCTAGGATCTAGATTTCTCGAGCCCATCGAATCTTCGCTTGATTCGATCGGACATCGGATCTTTTCCGATTCAATAAAATTTTCATTTTCAAAATTTACATAATTATATATATCCTAAAACAAGTATGAGAACTTTATAGTTTTATTTAATTTAGCTCAGATGTTCAAACTTTCTTAACTATTACTCATATATTTTTGGATGAAAATATGCATAAAATATAATTATGAATGAATTATTAACTATTATCATATTAAACTAATGGTAAAATAGTATTGGTGTTACTTATGTTAATAAAACACCATGTATATATATATAATTTATTTATTTTTTGTCGGATACGAATCTCTAACTGATCGGATCGAATTTGAATTGAAATCCGCCCAATTGACAGCCCTAGTTATATCTAACATTATATGATCATCAAGGTATATAATTTTATAGACTATGTAACATATGTACTACACAAAAACTAAATTTTCTTTCCAAAAATAAATTATTTTTTCTCAAATTAGTATACATAAATTAAAATAGTAGTCTACCAATCACTATTTTTAATAACATGAATTTAAATTATTTAAAATTTTCGCTTTTAAAAGATTACCTATAATTTTATGTCAAAATTAAAGAGAGCAAGGAAGGAAAAAAATATGGTGAGGGGTATATATTATTAATACTATACACACAATAATAGTACGTAACATATACTCCAATAATTGTTTTTTTGTGTGATCGAGGGACCTATCTCGTTCATTTAATTTGTTGGCCACAAGATTCACCCGTTGAATCGTTGTCACTTGTAATTCATTCACTCGAACACATGTTCCATTTATACACAGTACAAGAATTTGGATTTCGGATCCAAAATATATATATATATATATATTTATTTTATTTTTGGTTAAATTAAGAATATAGTGAGCTAGATACCTAAATCAACGGCTTTCGAAGAGGACACCAAACAATCCTTATCACTACAAAATTAATTAAAGCATCTTTCACGTGGTGACAAGCTCTTTTGTTCATGTCCTTTGTGTGACCCGGCCCCTTCTCTACTTCTCTTCTCTTCTCATCTCAATGGGAGGGTATCTTTTCGATTTGTTTCATTACTTTTCCATCTTCTCCAATCGAATCTTTCTCCTGTTTTTTCTTTTTTTCTTTTCAAGGGTATTTTGGTTATTTCACTTGTTCTCCTTTTCTTTCTTCTTGCAATGAATAGTAGATGTTGTTATATATTATTTCGTAGGTCATTTTCGTAATTTCCTTGGTCTCGATTTTTTACTCTCACCTTCTCTTTTTCTTGCAACTATACTGTAGTATGTTGCTAATTATATTATTTTTTAGGGCATTCTTCTCATTCGCTTGTTCTCATGATTTTCTTCCATATTGCTTCTTTAGACCGATAATTAATTTATTGAAGATTTTGAAATTTTTCAAAGCATGTGGCATTTGGTTTAGAAAAATAATTTATTTTTTCAGTTCTTATAACTCATGATCACATTGAAGCATCCCTTTCTTTCTTTTTTCTTTTTTTTTTTTTTTTAACAAAGCTTTCTCTTCTCTTTCGTAATTATGTGCATAATTTTTTTATTTTTGCATAACTTTGTCAAGTGTGTTGACATGCCGGGTACACAAATTTATCTAAATATTTCCACAATTTGTTGACATAGTGAGAGAAGGAGACCAATTATCATCATACTTGGTTAATAAGAATTCGATCGAACCACTTTCTATTTATTTAATTATAAAGTTAAAACTACTAAAATATTCACTAATTACAATATGTATATATATACACTATAGTTTTCAAATTGAATTAGAGGTAAAACTTTCATACTTGTGTGTATTATATATTTGCTTGATTGTAATTTGTAACATAAAGAAACTAGTGTTTATGTGTGCAGAGCCGGCCCTAGACATTCGGGGGCCCTAGGCGAATTACATATTTGGGGCCCTTTGTTATAAAAAAAAATATAATAAATTAATTTTTTTTAACCCAAAAATATTAATTAAATATTGACATATTATATTCTCGAACATATTATTTTTTAGACAGATAATTAAATCTAACATATTAATTTTTACATAGATAATTAAATTACAAACATATTTAACTTTTAAAAGATTCAACTGTGAATTTTTTTGTATAATTTTTAATATTAAAAATATTATTTTAGCCGAAGCAAATTTTGCAAGTATATGCACATCCTTAACTCTATTTCATTCTTTTACAAATATCATAATTGATTGCTTGACTTTATTTCATTTCGTGACATTATATTAACTATATTAATTATATATTATCATGTAAAGGAAAAGTTATACATCATTTATAAAAAAGATACACATAAATATAAAAATATGGACAGGGCTAGACCAATTTTATTGTGGGTGAAATTCTTTTTTACAATGTACTAAGTGAGAAAGTAATAAGCAGAAAAATCATATTATAAAGAAAAACTGTATTCTTTTTATAATAATTAAGAAAGAATATTTTTTAAAGCACTTATTAAGGAAAAAATTGACAAGAAATCATTAAATAAGAAAAAAGGATTAAAAGAATAATTACGATGAATGGGAAATAAAAAAGACGAACATTATTACAAAAAAAAAGTTAAATAACATAAAACAATCAAATATAAGAAAAAAACTCAACATTGGGATTTGAACCCTAGATCTCCCTCCCACTAACTAATCAAGAGAAGTCTTACCAAGTGAGTCAAAATACATATTATGTACATAAAATTAATAAAATTAAAAATATTTAATTTTTTAATTTTCCTAAGGTCTATATATAATTTGGGGCCCTCCGAACCGGGGGCCCTAGGCGCCGGCCCAAATTGCCTAGCACTTGGGCCGGCACTGTATGTGTGACCGGTTTTAAAGCATGCAGCATGACTAAAAATAATTAAGTTGAAGTTTAAGAAAAGATAAAGTTGTGTTACATTACATATAGATAGATAGATAGAGATAGGTGGTGAATTATATATTATATTAATGGGTGCTTGGTGGAAATGATGATTGATATACACTATAAAATTTGGCAAAATGATAAGGAAAATAGTTTGCTTTGTGGAACGGTACAATTGAATTAATTGATGGTGGGCCCGAAGAAACATGGCAGTGTCGGCAGGGAGTGGGAATCCATCGGTTCGCCGCATATGGAACGGCGGTGCTCCCCTCCGAATTTTGCTGGCCCGGCCCCATTCTTCCAAGATTCTCCCCTTAATTACAATTTACAACTCTCTTTCTCTCTCTATAATCAAATGGTTTACTTCTTCTTACGTTTAATCAATCATAATCTAACTTGTCTTGTTTAATTTTAGGCTAATTTTCATTAAAGTTCCAAGCATAAAAGGTAATCAATGAAAAATATTGCACGAATAATGTGATGAATTATACCTATTAAAAAACACTAATTTTCTAGATTTAAGAAAAAAAATACACTAGTATTTTAGGATCTTGCTTGCATCTTGTATTATCAGAGTAATCTGACTGGTTGTATCACGATATATACATTATTCTCCTCTTCTTCAGAGATTATTTGGTACATTGTAGGTATGACATGGTGCAACATACAATAAGATTTCAATTTTACATATACTAATACATAGTAAAGACGTCAATCACATTAATGATAAACATAATCTCGATCGCATGTTGTAGCACGTGCTTTGTGCAGCGAATACACAAAATAATCATCATTTAAATGAGTAGAGTATTATTTTTTGGGATGAATTCACTTAATTATCAATCATTACGGTATTAACTTTTATATTACTATCAAATTGTAAAAATAAACTAATTTCAAATACAAGTAATAAAGTAGGAAAACATTGTTAATAGTGATTTTACGCTCATATCATCTTGTTATAAATCATATAAAAAAAGGCCATCAAATTAATGAACTTGGCCTCATTACTAAAATTCTTCTCTAAAACGTTTTTCCAAGCAATGCCAATCTCTTTTTATTTTTTACTTTCCCCTCAAAAATACTTTTTTCCGTGGACCAAACACAACACAAATAATTCGAAAGCATTGGTATATCCCACGCCTTATCATTATCTTCTAGTTGCCAATCAAAGCTATGTTTGTCACGTGAATTTACAAAGTCAGTTTGTTTATAAAAAATAAAAAATAAACCCAAATCCCAATAATCTCTTGTGTAACCCTTAGACTTTTCACACATGAGCGAACCTAGGTTCGAATATCTGTTGAGAGAGATTTTCACTTAATGTGTTCGATACGCTTCGAAAACAAAAAAAAAAAGACTTTTTACACCGCAACACTCAAATATATCATAATATATTAACCATAAGCCCCTCACTAAAACAACCCTATATTGCATTTATTTACAATCAAAAGTTTCCATCTCTAGCTACTCGAGCCCGATGCATAACAATATTCATAGCTCTCAATTTTTTTATTTTCTTTTGCAAAAATAGCTCTCAATTAAATTCATTAAGAAACATAGTACTTATAAAGTTCATGTTTAGTTTCCAATTAACAATGTAGATATTTATTCTACAGAAGAATCACAAATTTACCCTAATCAACTATTTAAAATTATAAATAGGGTATTAATAATTTAATATATCAGTTTTACATTTCATCTAACAGGTTGGATTTGCCATAGGCCCATAAGGTATTGGGCTTCAACGGTTGAAACAAATAAAAAAACAATTGCCCAAATACACAATATATGTTTGACCCTTGGTCAAATGGACGAATGGGCTGTGGTTTACAATAGCAGTCCTCAAGACTCTGCTAAAAGTTCATTTACTTTCTAGAAAGCTATGGAAGATGTAAGAGAAAGAAGATACTAGCTTAAATTGATGATTAACAATTTGCATGAACTACCTATATTATATATGCATGAGCTTTTATTCTCTGCGACTCTAGCTTCTTCAAGTATTCAAATCGTTTACTCGTTTCAAAAATATAAATAGAGGCTAAATCACACTAAAATACTCTCAAATTTAAAGTTATTTACTCTTTTGTCCCTCTTGAATAAATTGATATTCTTAAAATATGCTCTGCGATTTTGCATATTAAACGAATTTAGTCTAATGGAACAAAACATATGCTTCGTATTAACTTGCAATTAATCAAAAAATATCCAAGGCATAAATACCATATTCCATTTTGTTAAATTAACCAAAAAAAAAATTAGAAGACTGGTGCCAGCTTTTCAACTCTCAACAAAAATCTACCAAATCGAAATAGCCACAATGATTCTCCGGGATTACAAGGATATTCACCATATACTTAAAGTGTTACTACGTGTGGTTCTATTGAACATGGCGATGTGGGACAAGTACTACAACATGCATGCCATTATATCCATAACGATTCTAAAGCACCTCTTTTGAGCCAAAACTAGTTAAAATTTGGAAACTATCTATGAATTTAAAAAATGACTGACCAAGGATAAACTGTTTCATACACTTCATATTTCTCCGATCTTCTCGTCATCTGATTTAAGAAATCCAGTGCCCACAATTACCCTGTAATGGGAAAGACAACACAAAGAAAACCATGTATAAAGAGAAAAGAAAAAGGGTCTTGTGTGAAAAACTTGGATCACAAAAGCACAATGTATTAGGATAGATCTGCCTTGTTAAGTTGGAAGGATCTTTACACAAATATAATTATGAAATATTTCCACTGAGAATCATAATCTTAGTTGGCCCAGACGAATCATATGTACAAGGGGACCCATGAAACATATTGCAGTACAAAGAATGGACTAAGAGTTACAACATAGGAATCACGGGGGCTTGAATGGAATGGTAGTTGAGAATATCATAAAACTCAAGGGGCCATAATTATACACTGTTTCTAGTTAACTACGATAATGCCATTAGTAGCACGAAGCCCATCTGGCAAATGATAACTTCAAACACCACATAACAATAACTTGTAAAAGCCCTTGCAAACACCCCTTTAGTGTTGAATGTTGTTAAATAGAACAGGCTTTCATTAGATCATGCAATATATATTTGTAGAACTCATAACAGCAGGAACATCTTTTCAAAAAGAATAAAATATATTGTAAGCTACAAAACATGCATTGCTAATTTAAATGAATAAACTCAAAAAATTCTGAAAATAACTGAGTTTTTCCCATTCGTCATAAAGAAGAGCAAGTCATATTACAAACAGTATTATTATTCAGGTTTCAATTCTTGCAGTTTCAATTCGAGTTAGAGGATGTGTTTAAAGAAGTTACTTGCCAAAAGCCAATATATCAACATGGCAGGAAGTTTGACTATTACCCATCAATCGTGTCATACTGTCATTGATGATAGAAGGTGGTTTCTATTCAGAATAATTTAATACAGTAATACCTTGCAAGTATTTCAACATAATCAGGCGCTTTCTGGTTCAGGAAAGCCAACTGTAGAATCTGATGAACCTTTTTCTAATGTGTTTTGAGGCTTCCTGTACCACAGGAACATGAACCATAACGTCCTCAACAATGCTCCATTTGCAAAGTGTGGAATCAAGATTCGCCCCCAATAAGGGTAATAAGGGCCAGGAAACTTGAGCAATGTGAAGAATGCCAAAACAGAAATCAGATGCCATGGAACTTTAGCATTCTGCAATTACACGAAAGATTGAAGCGCGTGTTAATCGAACATAACTTTCTTGAAAATTCACTGCTTCATTAATAGAGTTAGATTTGCACATCAAAATCATAAATCACAACGAAAGAATTTTAGTTTATGTAAAGCGACTTTTATATATAATGTAATAAGATGGAAAAAAGATAGCACCTTGATATATGGAGATGATTTCAAAGCTGTGTTTCTTAACACTCCAGCAACTGCAACACCGACTAGAAATGGTAGTGGGACAAGGACTAACTTCCTCTCGTGCGCACAATATGATAGTTCACTAACTGACGTAATGGCAAATATAGGTATAGATAAGTATTTGATAACCGCCAAGACAAGGTCGAGAATGAGTTGAATGAAATTATCCAATGTCTTGTTCCAAGGGAAGTTCTTGACTGGCAGAGGAGAACTATCCCACAATCTTCTTGCCTTGTCAATGATATTACTCATTCTTAATTTGCTTGGATCATCAGACTGACCAGCAGCCATGTTCATAGCGCATACAATATTTGGTGTAGTTTGGCATAATCGATTTGGTTTAAAACTTAATAATGAACTCTGAGTTCTATGATATAATGGAATGTTCTGCACAAGAAAATAAAATTGCTATCCCAGATTGCCACAAAAGATAATAGACTTTCAGAAGATAGTGGCTACATAACAACATGAATAAACCTGATTGAGCCAAAATTTACGTAGGCTAATTAAAGAAAATAACAATAACTACAAAAGGCAAAAGTTAAAACAACTTGGTGAGCAGATCAATCAGTAGCACCAAAAATTCTACTAATTTGAAAAGTGACATTGAGAAGGAAATTTACGGATGCTAAAAGTCTAAAGAAACTATCTCATCGATGCAAGGGGCAGCAACTGCCTACTTAAGACTGACTTAAGGTTCGTAAGAAGGCCCATCTTTTTATCATTGCACATGACACAAGTGAAGAGAAACTCCAAGCTCACGCTTATCAATAGTTCAGAATACAGAAAGTAGAATCCGGGTTTGATTAAACATGTCTATAAAATATATAAAAATACACTGCATAAATTCAGCATCTATGTAATCACATTTTTCTTTAGCACAAAATCAGACAGTTGATCCTATCACTAAAATGAATATTGTATTCAACATTTTTTTTACGAATCCTACTATTAGGCCAAAAGAGAGATACTTTTGAATAAAACCTGTAACCTTCAGTACTTTCAAAAAAAGAAATTATAATTTGGGGTTTTATAATTCTTTATCTCCTTACTGTTTCATCTATTTTCAGTATGAGAGCTCGAATTTCATACAACCTAACAGACTGCATTTCCGCCGCTGTAACCCAAATTCTTAAAAAGAAACGAACCATATCAGGACCGAGTGACAATACACTAAACATTATAATGAAAACAAACATCTCTAAATTTATAGAAAGAAAAACAAAACAGACACATCACAATTACCTGGAGCGCGTAGACAGCAGAAGCATTGAGCTTGAGAGCCATCTTTCTGTTACCCGTGAAATTGTGATAAATTAAAAACCCTTTGGCTAAAAACGAGAATTCCGCTGAGTTTACTTTTAGACGGGGTAATTAGCAATTTTAAATTTAGTCCTTTAACTTACAGTATATTTCAAATTTTTTTTTTTTTTTATAAATTGGATTTCAATTTTAGTTTTTTTTTTTTTTTTGAGAAAATATTTCAGTTTTAGTTATGTGCATAAAAACTTTGATCCTGTAGTTTTCAGTGAATTTGCAAGTGGAGGGCGAAAAACTGAAGTTTACTGATATTTATAAGTAAAAACAAAATATCTAAAGATGTAATTTTTAAGACTATTTTGCAATTTTCAATTAAAATGTAAAGTGTATTTAATCCATTGGGTTGGATGAATGCCACGTGGGCATGAAAGGACAAAAAAATTGTATTGTCCTTACATGCTCATGCGGCATTCATCCAACACCCGGGTGGTTTAAATCCATCGGGGTACATACTAATTTTCCCACAGTTGGGAAATAAAATAAGACTGATAGTCTCAAAGAGGCTTGAGAAAATTATTCCCATTTGCAAAACTGAAAAGGAATTGATTGTCATGGAACCAACGAGATAACTGCTAATAAAAATAATATTCTCCCGTTTCAAATTAATTGGAACATTTGCAAAATTTTCATGTTTCAAATTATTTATCATATTTGATTTTCTAATTCATTTTTTTTTTCAATTTTAATTTTTCTTATTATTGCGCACAAAGATTGATAATACAATTATTAAAAGGGTATTTTTTGCATTTTATCTTTAAAATTGACTAATTATTAAATTTCTTGATTTGTTTGAAAATATTAAAAGTGTCAATTAATTTGAAAGGGATAGAGTACAAAAGTATATTTATCACTCTATTTAGAACTAAATTATGAAATAGCATAATATACAGAAACGGAACCAAAATTGTCTATTTGTCAGTTGCTGGGCACCAAACTTCCATTTTTTAAGTTGGTTTTTTTATGCAACTTAGTTCAGTTGATACTTGATACAGAAGAATTGAATCATTTTATCTTTGAAGTCATATACAACAATTTGTACATGGATGAATGTACAATACAAGATGTATATAATAAACTAGTAATATATACAGATACAACAACTTCTACACATTTGTGGGCATCAGCCATGGACTTCATCGATCCAAAGCAGAAAGAAACGGAGTTTGAGATAGTCGATTTCGAACTTGGGAAACCTCATCTGCCTTTGAAGCACCCACCACTGTTGAAGTTTGTGGCCTGAGTTCAGACAATCTACTTCTCTCGTCTGATATTCGATTCTGAACAATATAAACAAACAGCATTTCAGGCTATGTCCATTCAAGTTTAAAGAGATGAAAATTTGCTATAGAGAGAATGAATGACCTTGAGTTTGACGTCTTGTAGTTCCATTTCAAGAGAAATAACCCGATTTTGCAGTTGATCAAGTGCTTCTTCAGCCACAGATATATTTATCTCAGATGTTGGTCTTCTTATTCCGGCAGCCTGTTGTTATATATTCGGAGAGATCAACACAAAGCATATAATGCCTGTTATAATTCAAAGATTGAGTATTAATCAGAGAAGAAAGCAATCTTACCTGTAGTACAGTAGTACACAAGCCAAGTAGCTTCTGAGCTAATTGAAGCCTCTCCTCTTCAGTTTCCTGTTTAAGATAGAAACGAAACTTGTCTATTAGAATCGTCATCTCTCTCTAGCTATATATATATATATCTCACACACACGCAGACCCTAAAAAAAACAGGTTTACCTACCTTCAACATCTTGTCTAACTTCTGCTCCTCATCAAAATTAATATAGGGGCTTCTCCCATTTGCTGCACGGAACTGAGCCAGCTCTTCCTTGACACGTGAAAGTATCGCCTCTGTTTTCCGCAGCTTAATGCTAAGGTCTTCATTTTGACTCCTTAATAAGTTGTTCTCATCCTGAGATATTACAAGAGATTATCTTAATTGCAACCATGTAAAGGATGTCTTGATGTGCTAAGGAAACCAATTATCCAAATCCATTGAAGAAATATTAGGGAGTGTAAAGGATGCCCCAAAGTTCAAAACTTCTAGCAATGTCATACCTTAATTTTTGCATGATGATGGATTCGCTGTTGAATATTCTGTTGACCGGACAACTTCTTGACTTCCACTTCAAGTTCCATAACTCTTTTCTTGTGAATGGTATTCTCCAGCTGAGGTAAAATGAAATAGTAAACAAGGAACTCTGTGGTACCATAGAAGAAAAACACTAAAAAAAGTGAAGAGTCTTTTACCTTTAACATCTCATATTCGGTTTTATGAAATTGATCTTGCTGACGTAGTTTTTCCAAAGCAACATGTGCAGCCATCAATTCAGCTTGTTTTCTCTCAATCTCCTCCAACCATCTAAAAAATGATTTTAGTGCAATTTGTTGAAGTTAGGGAATAAAATGGGATTAACTAAGATCAATATGATTTAACAGTTACATACCCATTCCTCTCTTTAATGAACTCATCAATCTGCAATTTCAGATTAACCACTTCCTTGTCCTGCATTCCCCCAAGATGCTTTACTTAGTATATAGCTTATTTATTATTACAAGGACTGAAACTCACTTGGAGCAGAATGATATTATACCTTAACTTGAGTTTCAGCATTATTTTGTTGAACCTCCTCCATTAATGAGTGAAGCTCCTGATTATCCATTAACGTCTAGCAATAACAAAGAAATTGAAAGTGAGACAAGAATTTTTATACTCACTCAATCACTCCCATCCACACACACAAATGCATGAAACCACACTTCTATGCACACACTGATCTATCATTTCATAATTTGTTGGATGAGTTCAAATTTATTATATGGTCTTGAGTAACTTTTATGCTAATTATCTCACACCTTCAACTTCAAAATAATTAGATTAAATGGTGATGAAATTGAAAACTTACTGCATAGCTATTCATATTCAATTTTACACCAAGCAAATCCCGGATCACATCATGTGTCATGCTCTCGGTGGCAGCCAATCTTGCATTAAGCATGAATATCTGCAAGAGAAATAAGATATTTGAAGTGAGATAGTTCAGTTCACAGGACCTTAAATATCCATTCGAGAAAGGTACCTCTTTTTGTCTGCTAGAAGCCAGAGCCTCAAGTTCTACTATTCGTTGTCTTCCAGCACTGAGCTCCTCATCATTCTCAGACTTAATTTGCTGAACTAAGCCCAATCCAATGCATTTGAAAGGGGAGCCTGAGCCTCTAGACTTGGAAGAATTTTTTTCCAATTTGTGCGACGATGATGTACTTGTGCTCTGGGTTGCAGGAACTTCAGATTTCACTTGTTCTAACATAGCTTCCAATGTCTTAAACTGTTTTATAGTTTACAGTTAATATTGTCATTTATTGATTGGTAATCCAATTCTTTTAAAAAATACTACCTTTTGCTTGTACTCACAAGCCTGTGCCTCTGCATGCATATTTAGCTCGTTTATGTGAGCTTTACATCGAGATATCTAATGAAGAAAAACACAATTAGATACGATTAAACATTTTAAGGAATGAATAATAATGCAATTATACAAAGTAAAAGAACTTCACCTCTCCATCTCTGGCAACTATTTCTCTTTCAAGAAGCTGTACCCGTTCAGAGGTTTCTTGAAGACTCATCTCTTTTTCATCCAGGCACCTGAATTTAATGACTCCAATATTAATAAATGATTATCAACTAGCTGTTTTGTAATACTGTGCCATTATATTGCAACAAATGCTGTCAAACCTTTTTATATCAGAATCATTGACTTTGATATTATGCATTTGTTCTTTGGCAGAATGAAGCTCTATCTCAAGTTCCTCTCTTTGCAATCGCTGCATTTCAGCTTCATCTTTGACAATGCCAACCTTATGAAATCAAAATCATGTTAATGGATAAATAAATAAATAAATCATAAACAACAGTGACAAAATGAATACCTTCTGTTCAAGTACATTTATAGTGCATTCTAACTCTTCAATGGACCGCTCCAACAGTTTTACTTCCTCTTCTTTTTCCTCAGCCTGGACTTTGCGAAATTCAGCAATCTGTCATAAACCGAACAAACATATTAAAGCACACCATGCAGTTATTATACCTATAATGAAAAATTGGTTTCTTGTCGTGTCAAAATTACCTCTTGAGCTTCATTAGCAATTGCTTCGTTTTCTTCAGAAAAAGCTCTTGCCATGTCAAGCTCTTTGGTCAAAACAAGAACCTTACCATCTAATTCATCTCTCTCACTGGTAACAGCATACAACTTGCACTGTAATGATTCAGTTGTTTCACTCATTTGGGCAAGAGCAGTTTCCATTTCAGCAACTTCCATCTCTAAGCTCTCGTACCTTTTTCTATTGAATATTAAATCTTTCTCCATGGATCTCTTTGCTTCTAAGGCATCTTTAGCACTAGCCGAAAGATCACTATTTTTGCTGGACAATGAACTTATAATCTCACGTTTCTTTGAAATATCTAACTCAAGAGCAGATATCATCGCTTTCTTTTCTTGGAGTTGAGCTTTGAGTATTTGGCCTTCAGCAACAGCTTGATCCAGTTCAATCGATTTCAATTCGAAATCTTTTTCCAGTCCTCTGAAAGAAGCCATCACTTCTTCGACTTCATCTTTCTGATCTTTATTATTGGATGTAGACTCCTGCAGCAAACTCAAATCAAATAACAGCCCTTTAAGGATATCATCCTTTCTTGACAACTCCATTTCAATATGAATAATTTCAGAGTCCATCTGCATAGCGAAATTCTCCAAGTTATTGAACTGCTCCAAAATTCCATGCGTCTTTTCCACTTCCTTAACTGTCGATTGGAACATATTATCTATCTCATTAAATCTCTCAGTAATTAGATTGAGTACTTTGCTGCTTATGGTGTCTACATTTTTCGCAAAATCAACATCCTTCAAATTTTTTGAGTTCAAAGCATTGAGGTACTCAGACTCACTAATCTTACGAGCTTTGAGTTCATTGCTTAAGAAAATATTCTCTTCTTTAAGAGCATTGATATTGTCCAGTTGCATTTCTAAATCCTGGATTTTTAAAGACAGGTCGTTCTTAACAACAAATTGAGAAATTTGACAATTTTCAAGCTCCACCCGTGCCTGGTGCAGATCCTTTTCTAACTTAGCAATGCAGCTCTCCAACACTGAAATATTATCTGATAGTCTGTAATTTTCAACTTCAAGGCCACGGGCGCCTTTGAGTGAGGATTCAAACTCGGTTTTTGTATCCTCCAACTTCTGAAGAAGTTCATGATTCTCCATCTCAAGGCATTTCATTCTTCCAAGTTCTTCATCTTTTGTTTCAAGAGCTGTTTCCTTCATCCTAAATTCTTCTACTAATTGCTCAAATTTAGATTCAAGATTTTGAATTTGACCAGAAAGATTTTTCTTTTCTTCCCTAACTTGCTCAAGTGAACCTTTCAAGGCTTCATTCAAATGTACAAATTCCTTTAATAATTGGACTTCTTGCTCAAGAGCTTCGTTTACATTGCCCATTTGGGCAATCGTTGAACTTCTCTCATCAAGAGCTAAGAACAAGTCCTCCTCCTTCCTTTTTGCCTCATCAACTTCTTTCTTCAAGAGAGTATAATCGAGTTCCATGTCAAACAATATCAACTCATGAAAAGAAGCATCAAAGCTCTTTAAAATTGTATCTTTCTTGAAATCCTCAAGGACTTCAACGAAACTTATACAAGTCTTTTCCACATCAGCTTTCAGGTGAGACATATGCTTTAACTCAGATGACAAAATCAACGATTCAAAGTCTTTTGCAGACTGTTGCATCAAAAAATACTCTGCCTGATATTCAAATTGTTCATCTTTCTCCTTCAGTAACTTTTCTTGATCTACAATAGATGACAATGTTTGTTTGTTACTGAGATCCAGATCCTTCATCAGCAGGGCAAGTTCAGATCCCATATCATTTGACCTTTGTAGCATCACCTCTTCTTGAACTTGTAGATCCTGTATCTTCTTCTCGAACAATGTAAGCTTAAGGGTGACCTGGCCGGTTTCATCTACTTTGCTTGATACCCGATCAAAACTTTTCTTGATATCAGCCAACAATTTCCCTTCGAGGACTCTGCACATTTCAAGCTCCGTTCTTGATTTTAAGTTGTGCTCCCTGAGTTCAGATATAACCGAGTTTGACTCACATAAACCATGGTGAAGAAGACCATTTTCTGCGTTCAAACCATTTGCTGTTTCCAAGAGAATTCCCATGTGACAAAGATGTAACACAGACACTGCGCAGTCTTTAGCAATAATCTCTGACCATACCTCTTCAAGCAATGACCTAATAAGTCTTGTTGATTCATCAAGTTGGGATTTCAACCCGAGGAAATCAGATGTTAAGGACACGCATTCTTTTATTGAAGTGGTCTGGACTTGTGAAACAATATCCTCTAGTTCTATGAGCATCTTCCTCATGATGACAAAATCTGTATCATACTGCTGATCTTTCAAATTATTGGAGAGTTTCAAGCTTTGAACTTCATTGACAAGGATCTCTCTCTCATTGGTTAAGTTTTTTTCCCGTACTTTCAAATCACGAGCATCAAGCTTCAAGGCTTCATTAGCTATCAATAACTCGTTTATCATTATGTCAGCTTCCTTCATGGTGTCTTGAACCTCCTCAAATTTTTCAAATACACAGGAAGCTTCAATGGTTTTCTGAGCAGCAACAACCTTAGCATCATCAAGTTCAGCCTCAAGTAACTGCAAAAAATGGGTTTTGGCAGGGAGGGAAAAGACAGTAGGTCAATAATATGACACAACATAGCCCTTTTAACATCCACATCATTTATAAGTTTTATATTAGATTGAAACTTCCCGTAACTGTAAGAATGGTTGGTTTACATATTAGATGAGTTGTGGGAAGTAGCAACATCTAAATCATTAATCGGACGTGACTTGTACAATGTTAAAGCATCAAATATTTTGGATAAGTAAAACATAGGAATGTAATGCATACCTCTCTTTGCTGGAACCATGAAGTGCAAGATTCTTGTACTGATTCTTCCATATTCCCTAGCTTTCCATCAAGGGCATTAACTTTGAGCTTTAATTGAGCTTCAAAACAATCTATAGCATCTTGTAAAGTAACTGCTTGATTCATCAAAAACTGAATGCCCTTTTTACTACAATTTTCGGACACCAAAATCTCTTCTTTCTCGGATCGCAACTTACCCATCTCAGTTTGGACTTCTTGTAAGCTTCTGAGTGCAGATTCTATCTCTTTCTTTAGAAGAATAATGGTAGAATCTCTGCTCTTCATACTTTTTAAAGTACTTTCAGAAGCCAAATTGTTTTCATTAATCATGCATTCCTTGGCAGTGCCAGCAACAGATGAGCACTTTGAAATCTCAACTGTCACACCTTCAAGATTACGTTTATCTACATGACTGATGTTTCGTTCTGTTCTGGTACCTGTCTGCAACAAGGTTAAACTAGTAAATCTCTCTTCAGAAGTTAAAATAAAGTGAGTGTCTAATGAAATATTTAAGAGATTACCCATGATTCACAATTATCAGTTTCAGAAAAAACAAGAGACTTCTCTGGGGCATTATCTTTCTGGTTATCTCCACTCTGTTTCACATACTCATTAATGCATAACTTCAGTGTTGAAACTCCAGAATTTAGCACCTCCAATTTTTTCCTTGTCTCTAAGATTTTGCTTTCTTCAAGCTTTACTCGAAGATCCTCCAAACTTCTTTGCTCTTCAGATAGCTGCAGCCTCAGTTTAGTGCAACATTCTTCTGATGCTTCTAATTCCATTTGGAGTGAGTGAGTCTGTTTACGTGCTTCCTCAATTACTATAGCCTGGTTGTGGAGAATGATATCTTTTCGAGTCAAAATCTCTTGAAACTCTCTATTCTCCACGTCCTTAACATTTAAAGCATCCTGATAGTTAGAATTCAACTCATGCAATCGATTCACAATCACCAGAGCAGCTGTTGCACAAGACGATGCCTTTTTAATTTCACTCTTTCCATGCTTAATCAAGCTCTCCAGCTCTGCAACAATGGATGACTTATCACTTAGGTCACATTTTAAAAGAAAAATCTCTTTATCTTTTTCACTGCACTCCTGTTGGTGTGTCTCAGCCATAGCCAAAGCTGCACCCCTTAAAGATCTCAGCATGCATTCCATATCATTTTTCCTTTCTATTGCATCTTGTAAACATTGATTAAGCTCTTCAGTAACCATTTCTTTTTCAATAATACGATCTTTCATCCTTCCAAACTGTTCAGAAATCCAAGTTTTTTTATGAGAGATTGAAGTAGTAATAAGTTCTGTCTCTTTTGATGCATCTAAGAGAGCTTCCTCCCCACCAGCAAGAATTCCTTCGATTTCAGAGGTCATTACTTCCCATTCTTTGGACAAGATTCTTAGTTCCTCTACTTTGCTTTCCAACATTACAGCTAATTTTGCATTATCTTCAGTCCTCAGATGCAATTTATTCTCCAAGATTTTTTTCTCAGTCTGCAATAATGCCAAACTGTCTCTAGTCTCCATCTCTTTCATCTTACTATCTTGAACTTCCTGTTGAAGAACCGAAAGTTCTTCCTGCAAGCAAACAATCACCTCCGCAGTTTCTGCCTCAACCTGCTTGCGGATTTCTTCGGTTTCCTCGTCATTTGATGCTTGAGATGCAAGGCCACTATGATAATATTGATTCAGTCTCTTAGCCTTCTCAAGAGATTCATGCATCTTCTTTAACTTTCCTTCTAAAGAAGATACGTCACTCTCCGAATGTTTATACAACGAGAGATCTCTGAACTCCTGGCCATGAGCTTGCTCCTTTAGTGAAGACATTTCAAGCTCCCTTTTCCTCAACAGTTCATCATAGTTACTGTTAGAGTTTCTGAGATCCTCTAAGTCATTGATCAAAAGAATTTGTTGAGACTCAAGAGCTTCAATAACCAATTTCGATTCTTTGAGCTCTTCCTGCAGTGCTTCAAATTCTTTGGTTATGGAAAAAACCATTTCTTTTGACAACTGAACTTCTCTGTTTGCAGATTGAGCCTTTTCCTCTGTTTCGGCACGATTTGACCTCTCTTCTTGAAGAATAATTTTTAAAATGTCCAACTCCAATTGTAAATCCATGAACTCTTCTGTGTGATTCATAATGTTTCCACATCTTGCTTCTTCTTTATCTCTTTGGGTGGTTACTATTGACTTATTATTGGAGTAGGGAACTTCCACTTCCTGGAAGTAAGTCTATTATGTCAGTTTAAATGCTAAATGATAAATACTAAAGCAAGTTCCTTGATCTTCTTAAGTTTAATATACACAAACTGTACCTTTATGACTTCGACACTGCAATTATGCCCTTGAGTTGCAACCATGAGAGCATTCAATGATGTGTGTAATTCTTCAAGTTCTCTGCAGGAATTTAGAATGGCATAAAATGAAAGAAAAAAGAATATCAGGTCACAAGAATAGGAAAACAATATAAGAGTGTAAATGAGCCAGAACTTTTACCTTCTAAGTTTTGCATTGTCATCCAGACAAGAGGTCAGCTTTGCTTCAGTTTCTTCTAATTCACATATAGTTCTGTTCAACTGCAGAAGAGAGTCTAACATTAAAAATCAAGAACAACAAAAATTTCAAAGGTTAACTTCTTAAATTTCCAAACCTCCTCATGAATCAAATCATTCTCGTTGCCTCTACAAATAGAATCCTGAAAATTAGGAAAAAAAATTGTAAGGTTTCTCATAGACCTCAACTGTCAGTTTCAGTAGAGCTTTTTAAAGAAGTTGTATGATATTCGACCTCTGTGTTCAGATGATTAGGAAGATTTAAATTTCCATCAAGGGAGAGAACAAGCTGTCAACAGTTAAAATTTAAAATCTAGTAATCAAAGCTTCAAAGTAGATTGAGAAGCACAAAAAAGTAAGCTGCAATAATGTAGTTAAGGTACCTGATCTCGCAAATCAAATACTTCATTCATCAACATTTCCCTCTCCCCTTCATCATATAAGTCTTGAAACCTTTAAGTAAAAAAATATTTTTTTTTTGCGTTTGAATAAAATCATTATGTTTGAATAAAACCAAGCAGAGGTGTAACTAGCAAAGATTATATAGGATCCTGTTTCCAAACTTACCGTCGAAGTTGCTCTAAGAGCCTGGAATTTTCTAGGGCAAATCGGGTCACTTCAGGATTCTTATCAATCCTTGCTCGCAGCACCTGAATTTCTTCAGAAAGTGCAGTGTTTTCTTTCAGCAGATAATCATCTGCGGACATCAAGCCACCACGAAGAGACTCCATTCTTTGAATTTTCTCTTCCCTGAATTTCAAAATCATTTTAGTGCACCTGTTGTCCTCCTCTCTTTGACTGACCTGAGAAGAAACAAGGTACTGCCATTTAGTATCCTTTTACGAAACAAAATCAAAGTAGATTCGACATCATTAGCAATGCCTGCTCTATCATAAATGACAGAATGGAGATTTACCAGAAGGTTCAACTGCTTTATTTCTTCTTCAAGTTTTTTCATAGAAGTTTCTGCCATCTGTTCCCTTCTCAATGCACCAGCAAGTGTAGTTTCCAGTGATTTTAACTATAACAAAATGACAGAAAATACACCAGCAAAAATCAGGAAAATGGAAATGGTGAATATTTTATTCAGGAAAATGGAACAAGATACTGCAATGGTATGTCTGACCTGTTTACAAGAAACTCTGAGAACCCCAATGGATTCTTTTCCAAGCATATCAACTGTATGATCCTGTTTGAGTTTCCATTCATCATAGTCATCCTCATCTTTGTTTATTATGTCCCTATCCATGGCTGGCCCAAATGCTAAAGATCGAGTTACTTTTTCCCGTTTAAGGGCAGAAAGCTCTTCCTGTTACAACAATCAATGTCAAGTTTCAGTCTTCAATTAGATCCAGGTGAATTTCTATGCTGTTTCAACCATATTGAACTAGTTTGACCTTTAACAGTTGTAGCTGATGTTGCAATGCAATAACATCTCCTGATGAATCCTCATTAATGATAGCCTAAATCATGAAGGATGGACGAGAGAGGGAGGTAAGAATACATGGATTTATCAGAGCAACATAACTACATTCCACTGCACATACAAAGAAACTTACATTATTCTGAATCAGCTTTGCTCGCTGAGCAAACTTTAAAGTGTTCAAAGTTTCAGCCGCAGAGCTGTAGATGATGTATTTGGGTTTACAATAAACTAATCCAATTAATAACAGCCTAATAATTTGATTTCTTGATTAAAAGAAAAATGAAAAAAACACCACCAAGAGGATGAAAAATCATACCAGATAGATGGGCTGACATTCGCTATTATCATTGTTTTTGAGTTTCCACCAAGAGAGTCCTGTGTTTCATTCAACTTACTCACATAAAAATATAATTTAAACACAGCTTGTGATAAGTGTATGAGAGAAAAAATAATATTGAACCTGAAGGAGAAATGTCAATCTTGAATCTCTGTATGGAACATGCTTTAGTTTTCCATTTGCTACATCCACTAAGACCATAATTACATGACTGCAAGGCAAAGATATTTCAGGTTGCTATGCCAATTAAAAAAAATATTTCAAAAAAAAAAGGTTAGACCATTGGATCCAAGATATTACCCTAGTGTCGACAGTGATCTATTAATATTTGCAGCTTCTTTCAGTCGTTCACCTTCAGCACCAGAAGACTTCTGCCTATTGGAGAAGAGAACAATGCAAATTTTATAATTTAACAAGAATAAATATCCTCTTCTAATGTCATATCAAATTTGAATAGAATTTAGTACCTTTCTGAACCAGCAAGATCAACAAGGTTCAGCCTAGAAAAACGAAAGTTAGTAGTAGAATCCTTTTCCCACCTACTCTCAATCACACAAGTAAAAACACTGTGTGAACGGCTGCTTTCTGCGTTCATATTTGTCGAAGCAACTCTCCTATTTGAAGAACCCTAATAACGCCAAAATTAAATGCCACATGTGAAGATTATGTGATTCATAGTAAACCAAATGAAAAGATATGAAAGAAAATGTCACCTGGCTCAAAAGATGAAGAATGTCTCCAACTGTGTGGACCTCAAATTCTGACAGATTTTCTACATACACACCTTTTTTCATATCCTCTCGCAACTTATAGATAGAAATGAGAAATATATGAGTATACCCTGCTATAATAATGGAACAATTCAGAGATCAACTTAAAACTGTTTTGAAAGCAATAGTACCATCAAATTTGTGGATGAAGGATCAAGAAGGTCAGTAATTTGTTCATTGTAAATCTCGAGAAAAGAACATTTGCAATTGTAAGCTAATCGTTCATCTCTCCTGCTTTCCTCCTCCTAAAAGAGAAATGTGTCATAAAATGACCAAATCGCTCATACAAAAATGTTATATAGCAAGAGCAAGCAAATAGAGTTGAAAGTTACCGCTCTAATCCTTGCAAACAAGAACTCAAATATACGTGGGGTCATTCCACGATTTAGACTAGGTTTGACTTCAAGTTCTTCAATCTCACCAAGCATTGTATAAGTCTTCCCACTACCAGTCTACATTGTCAAAACTCATAATTTTTTAATGCAAATTTGGATAAAGAAAGAGAAGTAATAATGCTTAAACATAATAATTTCTTTAGACTTAAAGAGATAAGATAATCTAGGAAGAGAAATACAAACAGGTTTACAATGCACTACCTGCCCATATGCAAACATGCAACTGTTGTAACCAGACAAGCAATTCTCCACCATGGGCAAGCCAACCATCCTAAAAAGCGTCTCCTGCAGACACAAATGAAGAAGCATTAATCACCATCACTATCACAATTAATTTTCAAAACCAAACACCTAATGTAAGTACCTGGTCTATAGCTTCACATGCTACATGATCAAAGGTAAATCGGGTCTCAGGTTGCCCAATCCAGGTGATGCTTTGTGAGCTCTCCTGCTTCAAGCATCTACTGAAACCATAACTACTTTTCTCCATGTCATTCAATGGCCGTACACGTATCAAAACCTAAAACATTAAAATTCGAAACAATAGGTAACAAATTCGCAAACTTGAATGGAAATTCATTATACACACGCAATTAAAATAGTAACTTACTTGAACATTGTGCTCCATCCAAAATGATGGATCTTCTTTAAGTTCAAAATAAGGAACCTTGACAGTATTAACAACAGTAGGCAAACTCGTAATCCCTTTAGACAATGCAAGCATTCGCGTATTACCATTAAGGGGAGGCCTAGAACCACTGGCTAAACAATACCCCGAGTTTGGAGGCTTGCTCACACTCTTAGTAGGTGTGCTCTGGGTTGAATTAGGCTCTGAATAACTCATATTAGCCCGCCCTGCCCCCCTAGTAGACCTAGGAGTATTCATATTAGCTACAACCCTTCCCTCCTCTTTCAAATCTACAACACCATTACTCGATTGATACTCATTCTTCTGAGCCCAACCAAACCGACCTTTAGATACTACTCCTTGTTTTTCTGGAGTACGAAGTGTCGATGATGTATCAGAATATTTACGTTTTGGCTTAGAGGGGGTTCTATTAACATTCTTCACCTTAATGCTACTCAATTCCTGATCTGAATGTACAACTTGGGATGGATCCTGAATTGCATTTAAAGGAGGTCTTGAATGGTCTACGCTAATCTGAGGGTTCAATAGATCCCTAGGGTTTAGGGGCACATTCTCAACTTCCTCTGTATTAGGGTTCTTACCCGAATTTCTTCGCAGGTATTTAAAGTCCCTCAACATTCTGCAAACACCAAAAAGAGAATTAAATTTTATCATATAGTAATAATTAGAAACCGAATTCTAGAAGGAAAGGGGGAAGTTGGGAATAATGCGCGTACCTGGTGGAAGAAGTGAGGAAAAGAATTCCAACACCACGAAATCTTGAAATTGTATTTTTCTCTGATGAAGAAACGAAACGGCGTCGTTCCTCAGCTGGCTTCTTGTTGGATATCTACTAAATCTTGTATCAAAACCATATGTTTAAGTAATTTTTCTTTTCTTCTAGTTCTTCTTTTTCTCCTCTTTAGATTTCAATTTTCAGGTAAGCAAGATATGGAAATCTCTCTCTCTCACTCTCTCTCTCTTCTCTCTCTCTCTTCACTCTCTCTCTCTCCCTGATTGTGTGTCAGTGGGAGTGCTAAAAGAAACATTGAAGAAAGTATAGGGGTAAAGATGGACGGCTAAGATGAGATCTGGACTAGAAATTGGGGAAAATGGCGCTATGGAGTTTTAAATTTCGTAGGGGTATCTTTGGTAATTGAGGGAAGAAATATTTGAAATTGTAATAATTAAATGTATTGAACGGCTAACTAGTTCTTACCAAAAAGGAAACGGCTATATAATTCAAAACTTGTGGACCTTTAGAGTACATGGGCCCAAAGTTTGAATTCTCTACTTTTTTTTTGGTTGGGGTCCTTGGGGACCTGCACTTGCCTACTTGGGTTCAAATTGAATTGGAATTTCAACTTTTGGACTTGCAATTGATAACTTGGGAATGTCAATTTGATGGGTTTTAATATGTTCGGTCCGATTTAATAAGATTTAAGTTCGATTGATTAGAGATTCATCTGATCTGATTACTAGAATTGGTAATACAGTAGATGTAGAGCAAAAATGAATATAGGTCAATCTGATCCGTTAAAAATATGTATCCGATAATAAATTAAAAAGTTATATTGTCATTCATAATCTCGCATTTTTTCATTCACACTATGATTTAATTTGGAGACCTTAATATTAGTATGATGGTGTACCAAAGTTATATGTGAAATCATTTGAATAAATGGTCAAATGTTTTAGAGTTGACAGTTTTCTATGTTAAGCCTTAGTAGATGTTAAGAAAAGTTTGAATACGTGACTCAAAATAAATGAAAAAAAAAATGAGTACCAAAAATAAATTTATATTCGAAAAGAATAATAATGTGAATTTTAAAAGTGAAGGTTATGTTAGATCCGAAAAAAATTCAAATCCGATTAATCGAATTCGAATAAAATCACGTGAATACAAAAATTTCATATTCAAACAAGATCTGAATCCGACAATTGACAGCAATAATCATGCATGCACACACTTTTTGGACAAATTGGTTTTTATTAAACAACAATCAATTGTCTTTGGGGAAGAGGAAGAAGCATACATCAAATTATTTTTAATACTCCTATATAAAAAGAACATCATCCTGATTATGTGAAATTAATTAAAAAATTAATTTGACATAAAAAAATTAAAAAGAATATATAAAATATATTTTATAGAGAGATATTATAATTAAATGTATTAAACAATATATAATAATTATATAAAACATAAATAGAAGCGTTAAGAGTGAGTAGTACTAAATTACTACTTGAAATGTACTAATGTAGTGACCAACTAATGTAGAAGATTTTATTTTTGGCTATCCAAGGGTTTATCTCTTTTGAGGCGTGTCGAACATATTATATGGGAACATTTTTTTAAAAATGATTTGAGCATGAATTAATTGTCACATTGAGCGCTAAGGATCTCCTGTCCCATTAGTTGGGTACCACTTAGTGTCCCATTCATAATAAATTGGCTTGTGTCAAATAAATTAATGTGTCGTTATATAGGATTATTTTCACCCATCTTCTTCATCGTTTCCATCCAAATCCAATGTAAATGGAAATGGAGATGGAGACGGGGGTCGGTTTAAAAATAAAGATCATGTGTAATGCATATTAAATATACTTAATACATGTCAATTTATTATTGATGGACACCTAAGTGGTACACACTAAATGGGACAGAAGATCCTTAACACACTTTGAGGGTACAAATCCCTTCCATTAGACCACCAATCACCTGTTAATACTAATATAAAATACTAATATAAAAGATATAAGATTAATCACCTTTTGGATTATAGGATTACCATTGGAGATGATCTCACTTGAATCAGTTTGGACATATTCATCCACCATTAGTTCATTAATCAGATTTGATAACATCTTGAATTAAAGGGACAAATATGTCCATTTTATCATTTTATGCATATTTACAAAACTAGCTAGTATGCATCAGAGACTTAATACATCGAAAAAAGTCATATTTCAAGGCATAGTAAAATCCACTCGAAAGAATTCTATTTCGATTTTTTCCGAAGTTATGATCATACATTGAAAAGTGAAGTCTGGCGTAATGCATTATTTAAACAATAAAAAAAAATGATCATTAATTAATATAATGAACTACGTACTTATATTAGTTACTTGCTGAAAATAATTAAAAAAATTGAAAACTAATTACACAAAACCATAAATACACAATATATCAATATGTATTTTTAACTACGATACAACACAATTTTTTTGGTATCATATTTCTTAAAATCAATACCATGTCATAATTATCATTTACGATTTTGGTTTATAACAAACCCTGAATTTTGAGGTGGAAATCGAAATTTCATAGTGTTTAGTGCGAACAATATTGAAATCTATGCACGCACGCAATTGTAATATTGCTTGACACTTGTATCGGATAGTTTTTCCCATTTGACCAAATATATGCATATTGGTAATTTGTGTATATGTGTGAGTTTAACTTAGTTAGGCTTAATTCATCTAAAAAATTAGCTCATCATTCAAGAGTTGAGGATTGTTCATGGTCTTATAAAGACAAGACGCGAATTTGCCCAAATCGTGTGGATACATAACAAGCGGATATATATTCTAGACCATGTGGATTAGAAATAAATCTCATAATTATGCGAAGAAAGAAAAGTCCATCACGGAAGGGGCCGGAATTAAGTGAACCACATTAACATGAAATCATGATACCAAGGTTGAATTCACATGGATTAAACTAATTAAGTCCACATAAATGATTTGGGTCTAACTCACCTCAATTATATATGATTAAACTTAGCTCAAGACCCGAGATATTATAGGGGTAATTAATTTTAATATACAAACCATGCGAAACATTTTTTAATCATAGCAATTTGCACTACCTTACTATTGTCTCATTGTATTGTTTAAATACAATCATAGCAAGCAATCATAATATTGTTGATTGCTTGCTCTTACAGGCAAATGGCATGGATAAATATGTATATAAATTATTTACTACAGAAGTCGAAGTTTTGTGGCATACAAATAATCATCCATTTGAAACTCATATCCTACTATAAATTCCCGTTCTCATTGGCATTTTTTTAGCTTGATGATGTTGATATGTATACGGATTATTATTTGATTAGATATTAAATCATGAATAATTGGAATATGCGCATTTCAGAATATATAGTGATAAAGCACAATTATTTATATATAGTGTTGTTTCTTCTACCGATATTAATATAGTATTTCCACTAGAACTATATGTGGATAAGGATATCGGAGCTTAATTACTGACCTTTCACAATAATCATATTCTCACATTCACATATATTATAATTAGAAGCTAGCTAGCTAGTCCAACTTGTATATATATATGAGGCATCAAATCACCTGTTACAAATCTTTGTGACATCTAATGTTACACACATAGATCTATGACACATGTCCAGTCTCACAGCAACCGCATTTCACTGGATGACCACTAATTATCTTTTAGATGCTGGATAACTTAATTAAATTATTAAAATTAAAATTTATTTACTAGATAATGAACAATTTAGAATTGAAAGAAAAAGAAAAATTGAAATCAATCATCTCTTCCCAACAAGGGTGCCCTTACCCGAAACCTATCACCAAGTCCATGACCTCCACCGCCACCACCTTCAACTCATTTCAGCCTACTGGTGCCACCATCCCCCATGGCCATCATTTTAACCCACCTCAAACACCTTCTTAACCACACTATCCTTCCTTCGATGCCACCATTCTCCACCAAAGCCGCACAGCTCCTCAAAATTTCACAAATTTGCGAACACACGATTGGTGATTGTAATTGTACATTGCAGAATTAAATGCTAATTACCTTTTTTTAAATTGGAAACTCAATTTTAGATTTTCATGGAAGTCAAATTCTTAGATAGAGAGAGAAAGGGAGAGAGAGATCGGTGTAATGGTGAATTTAATATTATTAACACAAACACCCCTTGTAGTATAATATTATTACATAGACACCTTTGTGGGTATATTCGACCAGGGATAAATTTGGAAAATTAATATAAAAAATTGAAGATGTCATCAAATTTCGTCAATGCCTCCCGGCTCTCAATGTCGTGTTCCTCTGGAAAGTCAAATTTTTAGTCTGATTTTCCAATGTCTCAATGAAACAATCATCCTCCAAAGAAGAAGTTAAACCAACAATTTTGAAGCCAATCTCATGAGTACTTAAAACAACTGCCAATTCAGTTAATTTACAAATACCAATGATAGGAACAATCAAAATGGTGGAACAAAAAATGGGGCATCCAATGATCTTGATAAAAAGAATAAAATTCTTTTTATTCTTCAAGTTATGCCACATCATCTTTCACAGTATTATCAACGATATAATCGCGCCTCATTGAAACAACCAACTCGCCCATAATTTTGTCTTGGAACTTATATTTTTGTGCATCGACTAAAATTCTCTTCAAGTAGAATGTCACAGACTTAAACTTCACGTAAGTTTACCGTGCGGCACTTAGCGATGTTCCGCCCCTCTGTCGAAATAGGCTAAGTCAGCCTCGCCTTGCACCTTAGAAGGTTGCTAAGTAAGTTGGGAAAGTAAGAAGGTGTGCTTAAGAACTTAAGGAGTGCTCTTTATATTCACTCAAACTTGGAGAATGCTTACAACTT
Source organism: Penstemon barbatus (assembly GCA_003313485.2). Taxonomy (NCBI): domain Eukaryota; kingdom Viridiplantae; phylum Streptophyta; class Magnoliopsida; order Lamiales; family Plantaginaceae; genus Penstemon; species Penstemon barbatus. The sequence continues at coordinate 85,119,584 of CM064884.1, read as the reverse complement.
TGAGGATGAGTTTACAAATGAGCTTCCATCTATTTATACTACTTCCCTCCTTGAATGGATGGCTAGGATTAATTCGATCTAAGGGCTAGGAGTGACTCTCTAGACCCTTCTACAAAATTCCTACACTACTAGAACTATATACATGTTTCTAGAATGGCCTACTATGTACAAGGGAGATCTACAAACTTCTTGAGCCTTCCACACGGTTCTAGGACCTTCCACAACGTTCTACATTTGTGTGGGCTCTTCCGGACCCTTTCAACGTCTCCCGGTATCTTCCGGATCCCTCCGGAGTCGTGTGGAACTTCCCGGAGTCTCCTTGAGTGTTCCGGACTTGTGTGGAGCCTTCTAGAACCTCCCGGAACCTCCAAGGCCTTGTTTGGTTTTCCAAGGCGTCCAGGGCAGCCCCTGGGACGCCACTGTGCCATCCGACGGGTAACGTCTCGGCCAGCTGCCTTGCCGTCGCCCATACGTGTCCCTGTCTTGCCCGGGCCGCGCCCCGGGTGGTCTGCTGCGTGTCCGGCTAGGTCTCTTGCCTTGCCGACAGTCCCGTTATGTCCCTCTCGGCCCTTAACTCGGTTATACGCCTTGTCCGCTCGGCCTTCATGGTCGGGCAAAGTGCCGGGGCGTGACAAGAAGCTTCACATCTAAGGATGAAAATAATAAATCTTATTAAAGACATAAAATTAATATGTCATTGTCAACACTTGCAACATTAAATAAATTGAAACTAGTAATACATAATATATTATAAAAAAAAATGGCTACATGTTTGACTTACTTCAATATCAACCAAAATCTAACAATCCGTGCATTAAATGTCATCAATGACATTTGAATTCAAAATAAAACATGAAATTTTCATATAGGGGTAAATAACAAAAATCAAAGAATTTAAGATAATGGAATTTAACTAAGAAACTTTAAACAAAATTAAATAAGTAAAAAAGAAACATAAACTCTTGACTTACGTATAAAGGAACCTACCCGTAACTAAACGACTATGAAGTGCATATTAAAAACATGTACCTATAACCTTTAAAAATTAAATACAAATATCAGAGAATAATAGGGTAAGATATTAGGGTTTAAATATCGATTGTGAATAAAAAAAGAATGCTTGTGTGACTTACTTTGGTTAAAACGAAAATTTAATACAATATTAAATATAGAACGACATTTGAGAAAAAACAGGAAAGGAAGAAAATGTGAGGATGGGGGAGCATTAAAAAAATTCCTTAAATAAAAGGAAAAACCTTATTTAAATCCAATAACCGAAACAAATCCTTGACCTTTAATTTAAATTTAAAAATGTAAAAAAATTTATTGACATACATTTGTGAGGGAAGCAGTAAATACCTTCAAAAATCAAAAGTATGGTAAACAAATAAAAGTAGGGTAAATAAAAATGGTAGAGCTAAAAAATGGCTTTTATAAGAGAAAACATGGGCCGTCATACATCACCACATGTATTTGGCTTAACAAAGATCACAAAAACTTCACTTATAATCACATAAAAAAAAAAAAAAAAAAATTAAAGAAACTATTGAGTGACAAATTACAAAAATCAAAAAATCGTAGAAAGAGATGATAAATATGATTCTAACAAATGAGTATTTAATAAATTTGGATAATAAATGAAAATTATCAAAACAAAAAATTTATGAAATAGGGAAAACACACTCAAATTTATTTTCTTGACATATATATGTATATTTATGACAACTTTATCCCAAAATTCAGATCTTGTGACAACATTATACATATAATTACATGTAAATCAAACCGGACATAATACGAGTTTAATTTTCAATATGAGAATATTTTTCTTTTTGGGATTCCGATAGGAGAAAATTGAGTAGAGAGTTGCTAAAAGAGTTTTTGTTTTAGGAGATGGATAGAAGTTGAAGAGAGGAAGATGGATATATAATTGAGAAGACTAAGGGCCTGTTTGTTTGGCGTTTCTTAAAAAAAATTATGTCTGGGAAATGCCAAATAAACATGTTTTCTATTTTCTGAAACAAATTTTTCATCTCTTAATTTTCTCAAACTACTTTCTCAAAACCCAAATAAATAACAATTTTCTTATCTCTAAATAAAACCTATATAAACTCTACTTTGATTTGACAAAAAGTAACATATATCTTACACAATTTATCTCACAACAAACATGATTTGATATAAAGTCTAACACATCTTACACCTACAATCCAACTTTTCCAAAAAAAATATATACCTACTTTATTTCTCAAACCACTATCTCAAAACTCAAACAAACAACATTATGCAAATCGAGATTATTTCATAAATCTCCACTACTCTCCCAAACTACTTTCCCAAACACCAAACAAACATGCCCTAAGTCTCCTATATAAATGGCTGAATTTACTTGGAAGGTGTAATACGCTTGCATCTCATAAAAGATTTGTTCACATGAGTAGCAACTTCCATTAATATATTCTAAGAAGTTGTTCACTCTTCTAAACCTAGACTTTATAAACTTTATATTTTCGATAACTCTAAACCTAGACTAGATACAATCATTAAATCACTACAAGAAAAATGGATTTTAGTGACAAAATATTAAGTGACATTGTTGAAATTGTCACTTTTTGCATATATTTAGTGATAAAAATATTAGTTTTGTCACAATAATAATAGTGACAAGTACAATAGTAATAAAATATATTTTAGTTGTCACTAATGGCTATTAATGACAAGTTTATGTAACTTAAGTTGTCACTATTGACAATTAGTGACACCCTTTTAGTGACAACCTAGTGACAATAAATATTGTCACTATAATTTAGTGATAAATTTTTAGTTGTCACTTTTGGGGTATCACTAAATGTCAATTGTGACAATTTTTTCACATTTCTTGTCACTAGTGTGTCTATATACATTGGTGGTGGCCGCCGGACTTTATGGTTGGTCGGAGTTGCAGGTGGTTGGGGAATTTGATTTGGGTTGTGTTTTATGTCTAATATTTTAATTAAATTGATTAAGGAAAAGTAATTTAAGTTTTAATTAATTTGATCATGAAGGTGAAAAAAAAAACTAATCATTAGTTAACTGACTTTTAATTACAAATAAAGAGCTTTTGAATTTTAAGAAAGTCTTTAATTATGAGTTGTATCTACTTCATTTAATTTAAGTATTACCTAATTGATTTTATAGAAATATTATCGTGTGCTATTCACAGTAGGTATGTCTGGACATGTGTCATTGATCAATGTGTGTAACATAAGATGTCACACACAATTGTAATAGGTGATTTGAGGCGTATATATGATTAATAAAACAGCTGCATTAATAAGGCAACGTACCCTTTTCGTGCATGCCGGATTGTATGGCCCGGACTTGAATATATATGACCCATTCGGATTGTATATTTAATTTGTATTTAATTTAGCTTTGAATATGATCATATCTTGATTTCTTAAATATTTAATTTTTATTCAAGTGAAAAAGTTGGGAATTTGAATCTGATAACGTCATAATCAATCATTATTTGATCATTTTCAAAGAATTATTAGCATATTTGCTGCAAATATGTCGTGGTTGACATAGAAAATGATATAATACATATATAGTTGCAAAGTTACATAGTAAATTAATATTTCCATTGAATAGTTAAGGTTAATAAAAAAATCATATAACGAGTTTTTCACGACATAAATAACTTAAATACGTCAAATAAGAATTAGTTTTTTTTTTTTTTTAATCGAATCAAATCCGCCATGTTATTTAGGTGTGAAGTGAAAATCTTAAATAATGAATGAAATCAATTTGAAGAAGGTTCATGCTTATATCCGACCCGACCCCATCCCCTGTTGGACGTCATAGGCTCATATATAGTTGTACACTTGTATGCATGTATACGTGTGTTATTTACTCTTTAGTGAATACTTTTTCATTTTTAAATATGTGGTGGAGCTAGAGCTTAATAAAGTAGTATATAGTATTTGGTCCCTTGGGAGCTCAAGAAGCCGGAATTCTGGAGCCTGTTTGTCTCGTTTTTCCGAAAAAAAATTTGGTTTTCGGAAAGGTCAAACAAACAATTCAACCACTTTCCCAACTAATTAGCTACAGTAATTTTTTTCTCAAACCACTCTCCGAAATGCCAAACAAACAGGCCACTTTTCTACTCTATTTCTATTTCTCTCTATATTAGAAAAGTCAAAAATTGCGGCTACTTTCTCAAACAACTCTCCCAAAATCCAAACAAACAACATTACGCAAATCGAGATTATTTCTCAAACCTCTACAACTTTCCCAAACCACTTTCCGAAAGGCGAGACAAACAGGCATTTTTTAATTGCCTTATCCTATGTTAAAGCAATAATTGAGAAGACTATATATATAGTATAAAGTTATTGAGAATTAAAGACGCAAGCAAAAACAACAGAAGAAAGTACCAAATTAAAAGAAAAGCATACAGTACAGTACATATAATTACTAGTATTCAAGGAATTAATCATCATGGTTCAGAGGGTGGAAATATGCATCGAATTGTTGAAGATGGTTGTTGATTTTGTGATTGTTTTTGTTGAAGCAGTTGACTCTGTTATTAACCACCCTAATTCTGCAAACCATATTTATCATCCAGTTTCTTCTGTCCCATATATTGGCATTCTTTAATTCTTTTCTTTTCTTTTTTTCAAGAATTAATTGTATGATGTAATCCAGATAAAGTTTTGTAGTGATCGATCGGGAACTTTGCTTATAAATACAGACACAGTTTTCAGTAATTAATTAATTACCTCATTAATTCTTTCTAGCATATGGTTAGATAGAAGATGTATATATGCTTCTTGTGTTTAATTCGATCTGTTTTCTTGTTTATTCGTTTTTATTTTTTTTTATTTTGTCAAGATCGACATATCAGTGAGATGAAAAATGGAAATATAAAGTGTTACTCGATGGAATTGAAAAATTAAACCCAATTTAATGACAATATATATCAAGTTAACAAAGAAATTAAAAATCAACATTTGATTTAGTGATTAGTTAATTAATTTCGGTTGTAATATTCCACCTACCACATGAGCAAGACAGCAAGAAAAAAAGATTGTCTTGCCGGATTGAAGTACACAATTTAAAATTAATTGATTTTTCTTGCAAATATAGGGAATATAACTGAAGAAATATTATCATGGATATTAGCATAATGATGTTCATATCTAATCAGAGCCAGAGCACGAAAGCTCAGGTTACCAATAAAATACAAAAAAAAAAAAAAGAACCAGGTTTCAGACAGTTAATTATGTGGCTTCAAATTAATTAAGTATAACCTCATCATCCGAGCAACACCATTTTCGAATTCTTAAGAAAAATAAAAATTGACTATGTATAGTATAGATTAATGTAGAGTAGTACTAATAAACATATTTAATTCTTTTTTCGTTTTTTTTTTCCAAAACTATGGGAGCTAAATGCAAAAGCACTCTTTGTGCTTTATCTAACTAATAAAAAAATCCTCCTATATTACTTTAACTAATAAAAATTCTTATGTGTTTTTTTTTTTACTATTGGCATAAAAACTCATTTGAAATTCATTCATAAATTACAGGGAAGTTTTTGTTAATTGATTAAGTAAATCATTATTACTGCCAATTTTTAAAGTTAACAAGAGAATTAATGATGATTTTTTTAGGTTAAGAGAGATATTTTTGTATCCATTGACGGTTCATGAATATCATTTCGACTTGAGAAAGAGTTTTATCAAATAAAAAAAATAACATCAATTTTTTTTTTATTAGTTAGACAAAGTACATGTGATGTTTTTGTATTTTACTCAAACTAGGGATTATACATGAGTTTAGGATAAATATTTCTTACGCCAAAATACATACTTAATATTTACATAATATTCAAGAAATTTTCTTAATGGAAAGAGTAAAGTTCATTTATTTTGAATTTTTCGCACTTTTAAATGTGGATATTTATCTAGCTATTTTAAAACTAATCTTATTAAATGTATATTTTAATGATATAATATCGTTTCACTAAAAAGAACTACAGAACACTTGAAATTAAAGTGAATTTTCCTAAGTGACATCATACAATTTCATTATGATTTATGATGTAATTAATATGCCTTAACCACAACCTAGTGAAAAAGCACATATTAATTTCTACTATAGTTTCTTGAGTTTCATCAACCAATATTATTATTATATTTCCTTAGAACTAGAACTAAAGATGGATAAGGATGTTGAAGCTTATTGCCCTTTCACAATATGAATGTCACCTTCATGTTTTGAAAGCTAGTCCAACTTGTCCAATAAAGTAATACCAATAATGCGTCCTTTATCATAAACTAGCGGTCATGTTGCTTCTTGTCTATTTTCAATATAATGATTGATATATATTGTGTGTGTAATGCATGTAATTTAATGGGTCGGATTATGTCCGCATCTACCCATTTATAATTTAAATTGGGGAAAATTGCTTTTTTGGTACCATATGATAGGTTGACTTGCACTTTTGGTACCATTGGATACGAAAATGCAAATTTGGTACCATATGATATATTTTCATTGCAATTTTGGTACCAAACTCAATTTTTCTACAAAGTTAATGGTAATTTACCCCCTATGAAATGCATAATGTTCAATTTATTCCTCTATAAAATTTTAATGAAGCAATTTACACCCTTCAGCCGGAGATTGTAACTCACTTGCCGAAATTGAGAGTATGCATGCAAACTATTTTATTTAATATAGGGGGGATAAATTGCCACATTTATCATAACACAATGGGTAAAAAATCATACTATCATAATAAAAGTGGATTAAGTGCCGCCTATAAAAATATCAGGGAGGCGATGTGAAATTTTTACAAAATTTCAAGGGGTAAAATGCTATTTTTTAAACCACTAGGGGTTAAATTGAACATTATGCAATTAGTAGGGGTTAAATTGCCATTAACTTTGTAGAAAAATTTGGGTTTGGTACCAAAATTGCAGTGAAAACCTATCCTAGAGTACCAAATTTGCATTTTTATATCCAATGGTACCAAAAGTGCAAGTCAGCCTATCCTATGATACCAGAAAATCAATTTTCCCATTTAAATTGAGTCCCTGGTATAATATACTCCTTAGAATTTTAGTATTTTCTAAACCGAATTCACATTAAAAGAAAACTGATTAGAGAACTTGATCTAGAGATCAAATATATCTTTATTCATTTATAAATTATTGAAATTCCGAATAATTCTATAAGACTAATTTTACAATCTTCTCATTTTAAAACTTTTATATTACAAATACATAATTGTAAAATAAAACTATAATCTAAATACCCACACTATTTAGTTTTAATATACTATAATTTTGTTAATAGAATCAATTTAATCAAATCAACTCTATTTATGCATTAATTAGCCTCAATGATGAAGCTAGATTTATCATTTAAGTCAAAAACGGAGTCCCAGTCAGATTAAACCGCAACCTTAACCATAGGTGCAGTGTGTGCTTTATGAATTCTTTTCCTTTTTCAAATATGTGGTGGAGGGTTTTATCATAATACTATAATTTTGTCCCTTGGGATTTCAGAAGGCCCAAATTTTGGCCTCATTGATCCACATAATAAACGAAGAGCCTATATATACCCCTATTAATGAAAACAATTTTACGGAGAAAAAAACACGTGAAAATTAAACAGAAGAAATACTATTTTTTTTCAAATTTCAAAGTAATGGTGATTCTGTCCATAAAAATGATGAATCTGGCCATAAACTTTGTGATTGATTTTGTTGAAGCAGTTGGCTCTGTTATTAAAGATAGCAAGTCTGCACACTCTCTACATCCTAATAATTGTGCAGTCAATGTTCCATATGTTGGTATTCTTTAATTTTTAATTTAGTATTATTTCTTTATTTCAAGAATTGAGATGGTGTTTATGCCATTTTTTGTAATCTAAACGAAAGTTTTGTAGTGATCAGGAATTTTGCTTATGAATGCAGAGTTTTTCAGTTAGCTTGTTATAATTTGTGGATGTATATATCTTGTTTACAAATTTTTCTTTTTTCTTTCATTAAAGTTGATTCATATATTTCTTTTTTTTTTTTTGGTTGAAAGAAGAATCTTGGGTTTGGATTCGGAAGATAACATCATATTTCTTCTTCAAAACTCATGAGGTCTTGGGATTAAAAATATAGCTAATTCATTTCATATTCGACTCTAGTACTCGTTAAAAAGAAAACAAAATGCTTGACTCTAATTTGATAGGAAAAAATTGTTAAACTTTGAAACGTGAAGTTTTTAGTTGAACTCGACTTCATAATCTGAAAATCGATAAAAAAAAAAAATGCTCTATAAATTAAGTTATTTAAGCAGGACCCAATTTGGTTCGTTTTAAAATCTAACCAAATTCAAGTACAATTTTGATTTAATTAAAAATAAAATTGAATCAAACTAATCAATGTGTTGTAGCATATTTGGTGTACCAAGAATCATATATATATATATATATATATATATATATATATATATATATATATATATATATATATATATATATATATATATATATATATATATATATATATATTTGACGCAACATATGATTGGTCTAGTGAAAGTAACAAAGTTATATTCGAATTCCTATTAAAAAATGTTTCCACTTAATATGTCTGATGCGTTTTGAAAATGATCAAATCCCCTTAAGAAACCAAAGAAGAAAAAATGACAAGTTTGTGAATAATTCCGGGAATTGTGTTGGATTATTTAATGGTTTTTTCCTTGCAAATTGTGCAGCCCATAAGCTTGTCACTTGGACCTTTTTGTTTAATTGTTGGGATAAACTTTCTTTAAATTCTATTCCTTTTTGTTATTTTTGTGACGGGTTTTCAATTGTTGATGTTGTACCAAAACTTTCTTTTTATTAATAGAATGTTTGTTTGATAAAAATAAAATGCAGAATGAGGAAAATCATGGAAACTAATTTTTAGGATAAATATTTTCATATTAAATCAGAGGATGTAGTCAGTTCAGGATACAAAAATAGGTTCTAAAGTTGAATCTCACGAACCAAAAAGAAAAAGAAAAAAAAATAAAAAACACTAAACCGTGTATTTGATTGCCCTAACTTGCAAGTTGTTTTTAGTATAAATATTAAGTACTGTATTATACTCGACAACTTACTCATTATTAATTGATATAATAATACTGCCGGGCTTCCAAGAAACACCATATTTAATAATTCAACTCAATTTCTTACGACTCCTTGAATTGACTTTGTATGTTAATAATTAAAATAGTTATTTGTCATGTGAGGTACTGAATAATTTGAGTTCTTTTTAAATACAATTTTCTATCATAAGATTATCATGCCTAAGTTATTGGTTTTTCATGATGCATGCCGTTTGTTAGTAATCTGATATGGGCTCATAATAAAATAGCATGTACAATTTGAAATAATTCAACATATTATATTAACCAAGCCATTGAATTGAGAAAATTGTGACTCAATTCTTTTTAAGAAATGTGATTTCTTTTAATCGTCTGTACAAGTTTTATTAATTATATCTTATACACAGCTTCCCCCAATTCAAGATTTCCAATGGGAAGGCGCATATAATTTGACTGGCTTATTGAAGTGGATTTTGGATTAATTTTAAAAACTTTGACGAATAAATTTTGGAAATAAAATGTCTTGATTTGTGTTTATTAGATAGAACCTTATTGAGTTAAATCTACAAAACGTTGGGACTGAAATCAAGATAATGATGAAAAGATTTATTTTTACAAGAAGAATTTATTTGTGTTTATTATCTTCAAAAGAACTCAACAATTTTTCATAGAAATTCATTAAACAACTCTTGATATATGAAAGAGCTAGGTATAAGAAAAAAGAAAAAATAAATCCGACCTACCGGATTCGAACCAGTGACCTAAGGATTGCTATGTAACAACTACAGTCCTCCGCTCTACCAACTGAGCTAAGGTCGGATTTATAACAAAACTCATTCCTTATGTTTATATATATATTACATCTCATCAAGCAACTAGTATAGCAGAAACATGAGAAACCAACATCATCTATCTTTATTTATTTGGACAATGTATTGATAACATAACATTTATAAAAGGAAAGACATATCTAAAGCTTGAAATGATGTGCTTGGACGTTTTCTGCAGTAAGCTTCTTGAAATTGCTAAGTTTTCGAGTTGCATAAAACTTTCCCCAACTATATCCCTTATATTTTGCAGGGCTCTGATCATTTATCAACTCCTCCAAAGGTTGAACCCATATGTAATGTGAAGGATTTAAGAAGAATGGAATCGAAAACCTTTCTTTCTCAGAATTGACTTTCACCCTGTGCTCCACACTCTCATACTTATCATTGCTCCATACCTGTACATGTAAAACATTTTACCAATTTCTCTTGAATTCAAACCAAATATATCGAATGAACCATACCTGGATTAGATCACCAACATTAACAATATAAGCATCGTGTAGAGGTTTGACCAGAATCCATTGTCCATCAATTTTTCTCTTGACTTCAAGTCCACCAACATGATCATCTTGAGCCAGAATTGTCATTGCACCTGCATCCTTGTGCCTACCAAGCCCAAGTGCTAACTCAGGAGCAGGGCAAGGTGGATAGTAATTTAGCCTCATAAAGCTAGTTTGCTCTTTAAAGAAGCCTTGGAACCTGTCCTTTGACAAGCCTAAGCTCAAGGCTATCAGTTCCAATATCTTGTAACTCAGCCTTTGCATTTCTCTCGCGTGCTCTTCGCACGCTTCTCTGCAATCAAAAGATGATTCCTAATGATCTCTAGAATGAAATGCAAAGTAACCACCAATGTTCACTTGAAAGAAGATTGACAATAATCTCCCTCTTGATTTATGAAAGAATTTCAAATGAGCTTTTTTGTTAATAAAAAGGAACACAGGGGGATTCTTGTCAATCAGGCAAAGAACGAGGGGTATTTTCGAAATAAAAAACTTAGAAGACGCAAACTTGCCTTAGTTCTGGAGGGTACTCAGGCCACTGACTAATCAACTCTCTGATCTCCTTGTCATCAGGTTCATCTGAAGCATACACAATTGTTGGATTTTCAATAGTACAATCAAACACCTCTTTCCAATCTCTAACATTCTTTGTGATCTCCATGTCAGAATACCCAAAAATATTGATCTCATCTCTGTTCAATTTCATTTTCTCTTCTTTCGACATAGCAAAGAATTTCCTCGATGCTAATTCAATTTTGTCTCGGATTTTTGAAGGTACCCCATGGTTGATCACTTGGAAAAATCCCCAATTCTCGCATGCATTTCCTATTTCGGCTACTAGACGTGCCAGTGCCAGGGCTTGTGTCTCGGGTTGTGGGGAATTTAATGGGGAAAGATCAAGTAATGGGATGGCTTCAGATTCTAAGATTTCAAGTTTAGGCCTATGCTCAAGGGGTTGGATGAAATCAGGATTAACTTTTGCCATGGATGATTTGTTTGTTTGTACATTTGGTTTTATGATTTGTTACACTTTATTTATATAAGTCTAGCTTAGTATTCATGTTTATATATTTAATACTTTTTTTTTTTTTTTTTTGGTGCAATATATATTTAATACTTGCTTGTGCAGTTGTGCTATTATTTTCTTCATTTTGTTTCAACAAATTCAAGGTTGCAAGAAAGTGGAATATTAAGTTAAGAGTATATAAAAAGATTATGGTTTTGAATAAGGTGAAATAACTGAGGAGACGTGGAAAACTACAAAAGCATCCATGTTCTGCAAGGAAGAAAACAAGTAATACAATCTTGGTTAGGTAGTGAGTATTAATCAAGATTGCTCATTTCATAAATGATTCATTTGGTAATAGTTTTGGGTAGGTAAACAATCAAGAAAATCATCTAGTAAGACATGATATCAATTTTGATTCTATTGTAAACTAATTAATGTCACATATTGCACATATATGGGCACGACACGACACACATATGAGATATTGATATGAATACGACAAGATATAGTATTCAAAAAAGTATTGAATTATATTTACAAAATAATGTAATTATTATTATGTGGTATTAACCTTGAAACTAAAGGCTTGTGATCGTAGAACCAATCAAATTTATTTAAAAATTGTATAGCATAAAGATATACATAAAATTCACGTGAAATAACATCATTAAGAAAAGTATTCTTACTCAATTATTCTTATTCAAAGCAACATCTGCAATTGATACATCATTTCACTCAAGCAACATTTCCCCTTCTTCGTATTTCTAGAAACACAATAAACCATTCCTATTATTTTGCATCCTTTACGTTTTATATGGTCTTTCAACAATAGAACATTCTTGTTGAATGTTCAAGTGACTCCTATAATTTTGTTGAGGTGCCCCAGAACTAACCCAATATATAAAAGAATTTTTTTTTTAAAAAAAGTTATTGATTGGTAGAGTTAGGGGTGGGCATATATGGGCGGGTTTGGGGCTAGAGATCTGGGTATAATAAATTTCGGAATTGACACTTCTCATTCCAAACCCACCCCGTAATAACTTTCGGGTATCCGAATTATTACAGGACGGAATTACGGGTCCCATATTATTTTTATTCATCAATTTTTCATCCACCTAACAAAATAATAATATAATATTACAATATTACGTAATCATATTTCGTCATTTTCCTTTTGCTAAATCATATCACTTTGAATTCATTATTACATTAAACATATCATCAATTCATCATAACGACTATTTCAAATATATCTAAATACGATCAAAAAGTGAAATCATATAATGAGCAAATGATACGATCTACATCGAGTTTCAATAAGAAAAATCCAATCCAAATACTATCTATAGTTGATACCAAAATAATTTATCCAAGCCCATACTTAAATTACGCAAAAGTTATGAATTTTTAAAACAAGTAAAAGTCTAAAATCATATAATGACCCATAATTTTAATTACTAACAACTAATGTAAGATTTAAAAGAAATATTAGAATAAAGTTAAAAAGTTCATTCATTCGATAATATTAATTAATTAATTAATTATATAAGTAAAGTGTATAAATTATATAATAATAATATTATATAGGCGGATTCGGGTATTCGGGGTTGGTGAGATCAATCCCAAACCCGTCCCGTATTTCCATAATAAAATACGGATATTCAAGTTCAGGTACCCAAACCCAAAAAACACTCGTCCCGTTCGAGTATTTCAAAAACGGGACTGGTCGAGTTTGGGTTACCCGAACCCAACGCCCACCCCTAGGTAGAGTGGAGGATTTAAGTTATTTAACTACACGGAGCCTTTATCTTTCCAGTAATCACCATTTGCACCCACAATCATACTTCAATCAACATTTCAGTCCTATCGTTCTCATGCTTAAAGCCTTATAAATAAAGTTTAATTGTATGACAAAAACTCAAGTGAAAAATAAGAGAAAAGGATTCACTGCAAGCATCATTATTCTCAATCTAAACAAAAATTTATTTATTTTACATAACATGCTTAATTAAAAGAGTCAAATGTATACATTCACAATACGGACAGCCATAATCAAAAGAGATTAAACCTAAATATCTATAGCTAATCCTTGAAATGATAAATCTGAACATTCTCCACATCAAGTTTCTTATAATTACTTAGCTTTCGCGTTGCGAAAAACTTTCCCCAGTTATAAGCTTTATACTTAGCAGGATTTTGTTCATTCACAAGCTCCTCCAGGGGCTGTACTATAGTGTAATGTGCAGGATTTACGAACAATGGAATTGAAAATCTTTCCTTATCAGAATTCACTTTCACTCTGTGTTCCACACTTTCATACTTATCATTGCTCCATACCTGCATAGACATTTAAATTAATTATTATTATGATATTTTTGAAATGTAATCAAATCGACGTATCCAGGAATAAAGTATATATACCTGGATAATATCGCCGACATTGATGATAAAAGCATTGGGAGTAGGCTTAACGAGAATCCATTCCCCATCAGTTTTTCTTTTCACTTGAAGTCCTCCAACATCATCTTGAGCAAGAATTGTTAATGCACCAGCATCTTTGTGTCGACCTACGCCAAGAGCTAGATCTGGAATCGGACATGGCGGATAATAATTCAGCCTTACAAAACTATTCTGATCCTCGAAAAATCCATTTAGTCGATCCTTCGCCAAGCCCAAGCTCAATGCTATGAGTTCAAGTAATTTGAATGATAGTTTCTGCACTTCTGCAGCATACTCTTCACACGCTTCCCTGGTAAAATTAATCATAGGATTTTCAAGTTATATTGTTAGAATCCTAGAATTTATATTCGAGTAAATAACAAAAACACTTCTTATGTTTTACATAATTTGAGAAGAAGTACTGTGTTGTTTTTGGTAAGGAAAATAACTAGTATTAGTGTACATGTACTATGTGTTGTTTTAAACAAATATTAAATTATCGGACCAAAAAATTCAAAATCACTAATTATTTTGGAATTTTTTCTGCAATTTTCCCTACTTTTAACACTTATATTTAAGAAATAAATTTTTAATCCATAGATTTAGCGCTAAAACTACCTCAATTCTGGAGGATTTTGGGGCCATTGATTGAACAATTCTCTCAAGTCCTTGTCATCAGGATCATGCGAAGCTGGGAGTATCATCGGGTTCTGTAGCGAAAAATCGAAAACTTCTTTCCAGTCCCTAACATTTTTAGTATGCTCTGTATCATAATACCCATGAGGATTTATCTCATCTCTGCTCACCTTTTTCTTCTCCTCTTTCGGCAGGTGGAAGAATTTCTTAGCGGCCAATTGAATTTTTTCGCTGGCCTTTAATGGAACTCCATGATTGATTACCTGAAAGAATCCCCAATTTTTGCACGCCTCGCCTATTTCGGTAACTAGATGTGAAACGGAGTCGGAGTTGAACTCCGGGAGGTTCAATGGGGAGAGATCGATTAGTGGAATGCCTTCGGCTTCGATTGTTTCGGGTTTTGGACGGTGTTCTAGGGCTTGAATGAATGCTGGATCCACTTCTCCCATGGCTGCTTGATTTTTTTTTGGTGTACTGAAATTGTTGACAAAATTATATGTTTTGATGATGAGGTAGACGAGTAAACAATTGGCGGTAATTTATAGTGATTTGTGATGATATGGAAATCGATGGTATAGTGTATACATTGAACCTGGACATAATTTTTTTACTGGTGCACCTTCCTTTGTTGTTCTTTTGTGGGAGATAGAGTTTTGAATTTTTGGGTTGGGGTCAGCTCGAGTTTGGCTTGGCGAAAATGAGTCGGCTCAGCAGAGTTGAATAATACATTATTTCTCAATTCCAATCATACCCATTTATTTAGATTTTCTCTATCTTATTAAAGATTACTATTACATTATTTCCCTTTTTCTATTTTACTAGAAAAATGCAGTCTCATTAATTTCATAGGTAATTCTTTTTCGTAAATTAGAGTAAAAATTAATTTTATTATGTCGTAAAATAGCACATGTTAATGACTGGTTCTCAATTTATTGGACTATATAGAATTGAAATCTCTAGCTTAGAAATTTTGCATTGTTTGACAAAAAAAATAATGAAATCCTAGTTTTTTTATCAAATGAATTTGGGTCTATTTTTAAGTAGATTTAATATTCTTTCACCTGTCATTTAAAATGCATTTAGTTACTTACCTAAGTGCATCCGTATTTTCAAAAATAGCACATGTTAATGACTGGTTCTCAATTTATTGGACTATATAGAATTGAAATCTCTAGCTTAGAAATTTTGCATTGTTTGACCAAAAAAATAATGAAATCCTAGTTTTTTTATCAAATGAATTTGGATCTATTTTTAAGTAGATTTAAAATTCTTTCACCTGTCATTTAAAATGCATTTAGTTACTTACCTAAGTGCATCCGTATTTTCAAAAATAAATAGGTGATGAAATAAATAGGGCTTGAATGAATGCTGGATCCAGTTCCGGTTTTGTCATGAAATAAATTCTTTCACCTATTTATTTCATTAGTGTAATCCATATTTTCACCTATTTTTTCTCGTTTTTCATCAATTTCTTTTGTTTTTCCTGGTTTAAACCTTTTTTCTTCCGGTTTCATCTTGTTTTTGTCGGTACAACTATTTTTTACTGATTTTACTATTTTAGCAGTTTACCCTATTTTCATCTATTTCACATGCTTTTTTCACGAATTTCGCCCGACTGATCGATTCCTCATGTATTCATTGATTTCACGGGCACTACTTGGGCCGATTTCACCCGTTTTTAATCAACTTCACAGATGTTCACCAATTTCACATGGATGTTCATCTTATTGATTTCATCCGTTTTTACCAATCTAACATAATTTCACCTAATTCACATGCTTTTAACTGATTTCACATGCTTTTTACACTTGAATTTTCATTGATCTCACATATATATTTTTACCGATTTTACCCATTTTAATCGGATACTGTCACCTGTTTCATCAATTTTTTTCACAAATTTCACCCAAATTTTCATCGATTTCATGGACATTTTTTTTACCGATTACACTTGTTTTTTCACCTACTTCACAAGTGTCCACCAATTTCACGTGAATTTTCATCGATTTTACATGTTTTCACCGATTTCATAGATTTTTTTTTTATCGATTTCACTAATTTTTCATCAATATATATCAACATTTTTCAAAAAATGTATTAATTTCATGAAAACACGAGATTATGCATGTTTTGATATTCTTGGAAACATAAAAATTATCTACATAGCTAAGTAATAAGCATATTTTATTCATTCAATAGATAAGATGCAATTCTATATTTATTTTTTTGGGTAGCAAAATGATTTTTAAGAGAATTTGATATTTTTTTTCTAGGATTTTTTATGATTTATATTGTACTAAATCTTTGAATGATACAAAGAACTTTTTTTCCCTTAAAAGCATATTGATGCTAGATAATATATATATATATATATATATATATATATATATATATATATATATATATATATATATATATATATATATATATATATATATATATATATATATATGTTAACTCTACAAAATAGAGTTAATTTCTGTGTATTTTTGCGGGGAATGACATGAATTTCTGGAGATCTTAGATCGTTTTCACTAGGTTTAACTTGGTTTTTCTCGTTGGTGAGTCACGTATTCATTTTGGTATTTTCTTGTGAATTTTTCTCTTGATTTTTGGATGTGCAAACAGAAGGCTCTTCGCTGGGGCGGAAAACCTCTCCGCTGGAGCGAAATCACAAAGCAGACCTCCGCTGGGGCGAACTAATTTTTCCGCTGGGGCAAAAGCTGTCCGCGAATTCTTACTTTTAGAGTCCTAGTTTCACTTGGAAACTTATATATTTGTGGAGGAAGTGAGAAAATATCATTGAGAAGCGTGGAACAACATCGAAGAAGACAATTCTTGAAGAAGGGAAAACATATCTACTTCTCTTTTCTCATCTTTTGCAATTTCTTTTCTCTTTTGTGTTCTTGTAATCATGACTTTGATGATTCTTGAGTTTATTTCCGTTTTAGCTATGAACTAAATTTAGTTTTCTAGGATTACAATGGATTTCTTTGTTTAAAATGATTGTTGTTTATTTTTCCTTATTCTATTTTATTGAGATCTATTGTTTACCCATTCTTGTGCTTAAATTTCATTAGCCTGGCCAACTATTGTTTCACAAATCTAATTGAATCGGGATAGGAAATTAGGTTTTAGGTTAAAGATTGGGTAACCTTTGTACGAATTGCACCCACATCGAATTGGGTAATTTGTTTAGCAATTAAGATAGGAATATACTTAATTGCCTTAGGTAGTCATAATTAGGGCTTGTTCTTGATTCAATTTGACCTAACTTCATTGGCATAGGAATATAGCTCTTTGATTAGGTTAGATTAGTTTTACAATATTCTGGAAAGAAATTGTAAAAACTTAAGTGCCCTAGACTAGCAATAAATCTTAATTAAAATAGAATTGTTGGGAAAATAAAAGCAATTAGTTTAACATTGAAGGAAATTGTAATCCTAGGCTTTAATCATCATAGTTAATCTTGTAAGTTTATAATTTAGTTTTACTTTCATTGTTGCTTAGTTATAATAATCACAAAGATTCGTTTAATTTGGATAAGAAAAAGAGTGATCTTTAGTAATTAGTTGTTTAGTTCATTAATTCCCTGTGGAGACGATACTCTACTTATCATTATATTACTTGTTGCGATTGCGTATACTTGCGTTTATAAATCCTGTATCAATATATATATATATATATATTAGGAGTTTTTAAAATAACAATGTTAATTTGTTAATTTAAATATTTATTTTTCTCTTTTATGTATTATAGGAGATGAAAATTAAAATTATAAAAGTTATGTTAGAATAATTCCTTAATTTTAGGATTTAATGTAGTAGATATATATAATAAGACTTCTAGTATAATAACAACTCTCTAAGCTTTTACATGTATGCCATTAAATAAGGATATTTTAGTTTACACATTAAGAAATATTCATGCTTTTATAATAGTAGAGATAGAGATAGTAATCTCTTAAGATGAAAGAAGATTACATATGCAGTTTTAAAGAAAAGAACATAAATCCACCTTCTTCTACTTTGGGTATCTAAAGATATAGGGCCTGTTTGTCTCGCCTTTCGGAGAGTGGTTTGGGAAAGTGGTAGAGGTTTGAGAAATAATTTCGATTTGCGTAATGTTGTTTGTTTGGATTTTGGGAGAGTTGTTTGGGAAAGTAGCCGCAATTTTTGACTTTTCTAATATAGAGAGAAAGAGAAATAGAAATAGAGTAGAAAAGTGGCCTGTTTGTTTGGCCTTTCGGAGAGTGGTTTGAGAAAAAAATTACTGTAGCTAATTAATTGGGAAAGTGGTTGGATTGTTTGTTTGGCCTTTCCGAAAACCGAATTTTTTTTCGTAAAAGCGAGACAAACAGGCTCATAGTATTTGAAAGTTAAAATCTCTGAAAATTTAAGGAAAAATATTACTAATAATAAGATAATTTACTCAATTTTCATAGAGGATCTGTTTCTTATAGAAAATACACAAAAAAGGAAAGTAATTTTACCATTTTCAATTTTGATAATAATTAAAGACGTTAAAGAAAAGAACATAAATCCACCTTCTTCTACTTTGGGTATCTAAAGATATAGTATTTGAAAGTTGAAATCTCTGAAAATTTGAGGAAAAATATTACTAATAATAAGATAATTTACTCAATTTTCATAGAGGATCTGTTTCTTATAGAAAATACACAAAAAGGGAAAGTAATTTTACCATTTTCAATTTTGATAATAATTAAAGACATTTTTTCAATTTACTTCTTTTATTGACAAATTACATAGGGATTATTGCATTTTTTGTGCCACAACTATAGTTCGCTGACGTTGCTACCTGTATTTTTTTTGGGCTGACACATTTGGTGTCACTACTTCAATATTGGTGACAATTTTGGTGTTAATTGAGGTCCAACTCCAAAATTGGTCCGAAATCTCCCTTGTACGGGCCAATTTTTATGTCATGCAGTCGTATCTATCATAACACATAGGCTAAATTGTCACATTAATCATAACATGTAGGGGTAAACTACCACATTATAATACACGAGGAATTATAGGGGGTAAAGGTAAAGTATTTTTTATTCAAATCATAGGGAGATAAATTAAACATTAAGAATATCAAATGGAGATAAATTGCCGTTAAATTTAAAATATACTCGAAAACATTGTTTATTGAAGACAGACGTTGTGTATAATGTTATGAAACATTGTTTATTGAAGATTTATGCAACAAAAAAAAAAAGAAAAAAGACAATATATAGTGCCAATGAGTTCTTACAATCAATATGTAAATAATATTCATCTAACCAAGTTAACAACCACCAAAATTAGAAAAACAAAACACCAACCTATAATTGCTTTAATGTATCAGCACTTCTTAGAAAATGCTGCAACAAACACAAAAACGACCTAGAATTTATAAGCATTATAAACAACAAATGAGATCGATTACTCTGCCCCATCATTGAACATCTTCCAAATTGCGTTCAAAATCTTCCTAAATTCCCATATATGCCACCACCAGAAGGTTTATTGCCATCGTCGTCACTCTCGGTTCCATCTTCTTTTTCTTTCCCTCCATTCTTGGTTACACCATTCTTTTTATCAAGATCATTGGATGCCCCATTTTTTGTTCCACCATTTTGATTGTTCCTACAATTGGTATTTGTAACGCCATAACTTGAAGTTTCAATGTTCAACATTATCTCTCCGATCAATTTATTTGCCCTGTAAACTTTAAGGGTCAATGCCTCCCTGCTCTAAATGTCGTGTTCCTCCGGAAAGTCAAATTTTTAGTATGATTTTCCAATGTCTCAATGAAACAATCATCCTCCAAAGAAGAAGTTAAACCAACAATTTTGAAGCCAATCTCATGAGTACTTAAAACAACTGCCAATTCAGTTAATTTACAAATACCAATGATAGGAACAATCAAAATGGTGGAACAAAAAATGGGGCATCCAATGATCTTGATAAAAATAATAAAATTCTTTTTATTCTTCAAGTTATGCCACATCATCTTTCACAGTATTATCAACGATATAATCGCGTCTCATTGAAACAACCAACTCGCCCATAATTTTGTCTTGGAACTTATATTTTTGTGCATCGACTAAAATTCTCTTCAAGTAGAATGTCACGGACTTAAACTTCTCGTAAGTTTACCGTGCGGCACTTAGCCACCAACGCCCCTAGCGATGTTCCGCCCCTCAGTCGGAATAGGCTAAGTCAGCCTCGCCTTGCACCTTAGAAGGTTGCTAAGTAAGTTGGGAAAGTAAGAAGGTGTGCTTAAGAACTTAAGGAATGCTCTTTATATTCACTCAAACTTGGAGAATGCTTACAACTTTGAGGATGGGTTTACAAATGAGCTTTCATCTATTTATACTACTTGCCTCCTTGAATGGATGGCTAGGATTAATTCGATCTAAGGGCTAGGAGTGACTCTCTAGACCCTTCTACAAAATTCCTACACTACCTGAACTATATACATGTTTCTAGAATGGCCTACTATGTACAAGGGAGATCTACAAACTTCTTGAGCCTTCCACACGGTTCTAGGACCTTCCGCAACGTTCTACATTCGTGTGGGCTCTTCCGGACCCTTTCAACGTCTCCCGGTATCTTCTGGATCCCTTCGGAGTCGTGTGGAACTTCCCGGAGTCTCCTTGAGTGTTCCGGACTTGTGTGGAGCCTTCTAGAACCTCTCGGAACCTCCAAGGCCTTGTTTGGTTTTCCAAGGCGTCCAGGGCAGCCCCTGGGACGCCACTGTGCCATCCGACGGGTAACGTCTCGGCCAGCTGCCTTGTCGTCGCCTGTACGTGTCCCTATCTTGCCCGGGTCGCGCCCCGGGTGGTCTGATGCGTGTCCGGCTAGGTCTCTTGCCTTGCCGGCAGTCCCGTTATGTCCCTCTCGGCCCTTGACTCGGTTATACGCCTTGTCCGCTCGGCCTTCGTGGTCAGGCAAAGTGCCGGGGCGTGACAAGAAGCTTCACATCTAAGGATGAAAATAATAAATCTTATTAAAGACATAAAATTAATATGTCATTGTCAACACTTGCAACATTAAATAAATTGAAACTAGTGATACAGAATATATTATAAAAAAATGGCTACATGTTTGACTTACTTCAATATCAACGAAAATCTAAAAATCCGTGCATTAAATGTCATCAATGACATTTGAATTCAAAATAAAACATGAAATTTTCATATAGGGGTAAATAACAAAAATCAAAGAATTTAAGAATAATGGAATTTAACTAAGAAACTTTAAACAAAATTAAACAAGTAAAAAAGAAACATAAACTCTTGACTTACGTATAAAGGAACCTACCCGTAACTAAACGACTAGGAAGTGCATATTAAAAACCTGTACCTATAACCTTTAAAAATTAAATACAAATATCAGAGAATAATAGGGTAAGATATTAGGGTTTAAATATCGATTGTGAATAAAAAAAGAATGCTTGTGTGACCTACTTTGGTTAAAACGAAAATTTAATACAATATTAAATATAGAACAACATTTGAGAAAAAACAGGAAAGGAAGAAAATGTGAGGATGGGGGAGCATTAAAAAAATTCCTTAAATAAAAGGAAAAACCTTATTTAAATCCAATAACCCAAACAAATCCTTGACCTTTAATTTAAATTTAAAAATGTAAAAAGATTTATTGACATACATTTGTGAGGGAGGCAGTAAATACCTTCAAAAATCAAAAGAATGGTAAACAAATAAAAGTAGGGTAAATAAAAATGGTAGGGTTAAAAAATGGCTTTTATAAGAGAAAACATGGGCCGTCATACATCACCACATGTATTTGGCTTAACAAAGATCACAAAAACTTCACTTATAATCACATAAAAACAAATTTCATAAAAAAAAAAAAAAAAAAAAAAAAATTCTTAAAGAAACTATTGAGTGACAAATTACAAAAATCAAAAAATCGTAGAAAGAGATGATAAATATGATTCTAACAAATGAGTATTTAATAAATTTGGATAATAAATGAAAATTATCAAAACAAAAAATTTATGAAATAGGGAAAACACACTCAAATTTATTTTCGTGACACATATATGTATATTTATGACAACTTTATCCCAAAATTCAGATCTTGTGACAACAGTATACATATAATCACATGTAAATCAAACCGGACATAATACGAGTTTAATTTTCAATATGAGAATATTTTTCTTTCTGGGATTCCGATAGGAGAAAATTGAGTAGAGAGTTGCTAAAAGAGTTTTTGTTTTAGGAGATGGATAGAAGTTGAAGAGAGGAAGATGGATATATAATTGAGAAGACTAAGGGCCTGTTTGTTTGGCGTTTCTTAAAAAAAATTATGTTTGGGAAATGCCAAATAAACATGTTTTCTATTTTCTGAAACAAATTTTTCATCTCTTAATTTTCTCAAACTACTTTCTCAAAACCCAAATAAATAACAATTTTCTTATCTCTAAATAAAACCTATATAAACTCTACTTTGATTTGACAAAAAGTAACATATATCTTACACAATTTATCTCACAACAAACATGATTTGATATAAAGTCTAACACATTTTACACCTACAATCCAACTTTTCCAAAAAAAATATATATCTGCTTTATTTCTCAAACCACTCTCTCAAAACTCAAACAAACAACATTACGCAAATCGAGATTATTTCATAAATCTCCACTACTCTCCCAAACTACTTTCCCAAACACCAAACAAACATGCCCTAAGTCTCCTATATAAATGGCTGAATTTACTTGGAAGGTGTAATCTTGCATCTCATAAAAGATTTGTTCACATGAGTAGCAACTTCCATTAATATATTCTAAGAAGTTGTTCACTCTTCTAAACCTAGACTTTATAAACTTTATATTTTCGATAACTCTAAACCTAGACTAGATACAAGCATTAATTCACTACAAGAAAAATGGATTTTAGTGACAAAATATTAAGTGACATTGTTGAAATTGTCACTTTTTGCATATATTTAGTGATAAAAATATTAGTTTTGTCACAATAATAATAGTGACAAGTACAATAGTGATAAAATATATTTTTAAGTTGTCACTAATGGCTATTAATGACAAGTTTATGGAACTTAAGTTGTCACTATTGACAATTAGTGACACCCTTTTAGTGACAACCTAGTGACAATAAATATTGTCACTATAATTTAGTGATAAATTTTTAGTTCTCACTTTTGGGGTATCACTAAATATCAATTGTGACAATTTTTTCACATTTCTTGTCACTAGTGTGTTTATATACATTGGTGGTGGCCGTCGGACTTTATGGTTGGTCGGAGTTGCAGGTGGTTGGGGAATTTGATTTGGGTTGTGTTTTATGTCTAATATTTTAATTAAATTGATTAAGGAAAAGTAATTTAAGTTTTAATTAATTTGATCATGAAGGTGAAAAAAAAAACTAATCATTAGTTAACTGACTTTTAATTACAAATAAAGAGCTTTTGAATTTTAAGAAAGTCTTTAATTATGAGTTGTATCTACTTCATTTAATTTAAGTATTACCTAATTGATTTTATAGAAATATTATCGTGTGCTATTCACAGTAGGTATGTCTGGACATGTGTCATTGATCAATGTGTGTAACATAAGATGTCACACACAATTGTAATAGGTGATTCGAGGCGTGATTTGAGGCGTACGTAATAGTAATCTCTTAGGATGAAAGAAGATTACATATGTATGCAGTTTTAATGAGTAGAACATAAATCCACCTTCTACTTTTGGGTCTCTAAAGATATAGTATTTGAAAGTTAAAATCTCTGAAAATTTAAGGAAAAATATTACTAATATAAGATAATTTACTCAATTTTCAGAGAGGATCTGTTTCTTATAGAAAATACACAAAAAAGGAAAGTAATTTTACCATTTTCAATTTTGATAATAATTAAAGACATTTTTTCAATTTACTTCTTTTATTGACAAATTACATAGGGATTATTGCATTTTTTGTGCCACAACTATAGCTCGTTGACGTTTCTATCCATATTTTTTTTGGACTGACACATTTGGTGTCACTACTACAACATTGGTGACAATTTTGGTGCTAATTGAGGCCCAACTCCAAAATTGGCCCAAAACGGGCCGATTTTCAAGTCATGAGTCATATTTATCATAACACATAGACTAAAATGTCACATTAATCATAACACGTAGGGGTGATCTACCACATTATAATAACACGGGGGAAGTATTTTTTTTTTCAAATCATAGGGAGATAAATTAAACATTAGGAATATCACATGGAGATAAACTGCCGTTAAATTTAAAATATACACGAAAACATTGTTTATTGAAGACAGACATTGTGTATAATGTTATGAAACATTGTTTATTGAAGATTTATGCAAAAAAAAAAAAAAAAAGACAACCAAAGCATGCATTTAACTCTAGTAGTTAATTAAATATATTGAGTGATAATCGGTTTCAAATCCTGAAATGAGATATCTGAAGGTTTACAACATCAAGTTTCTTGAAATTACTACGAGTTCTTGCAGTGCGAAACTTTCCCCAGTTATATCCTTTGTACTTGGCCGGAGTTTGCTCATTTATCAACTCATTGAGAGGTTCAACCCATGTGTAGTGTGCAGGGTTGAAGAAAAAAGGAATCGAAAACCTTTCCTTCTCAGAATTGACTTTCACCCTGTGCTCTATGCTCTCGTACTTGTCGTTGCTCCAAACCTGCGTAAAATGAAATATTGTCAACAGGATGGATAAAATATATGTACAGTAGTATGTATAACTAGATTTTACCTGGATTATGTCACCAACATTGATGATATAAGCATCGGGAGTAGGTTTGACTAGAATCCATTCTCCGTCTGATTTTCTCTTTACTTCAAGTCCACCAACATCATCTTGACCGAGAATTGTCAAGGCACCGCCATCTTTGTGTCTACCAACACCAAGAGTTAGATTAGGAGCAGGGCAAGGTGGATAATAGTTGAGCCTGATTCTGCTTGTTTGGTCCTTGAAGTAACCGTTTAACCGCTCTTTTCGCAAGCCCAAGCTCAAGGCTATGAGTTCCAATAACTTGAAAGCTAGCTTCTGGATTTCTTCAGCATGCTCTTCACATGCCTCCCTGAAAAAATGGATTTTTGATGATTTTGTTCCAATTAATTAGAGTCATGTGTTTTAACAAGAGATCGAGCACATCATCTCATTTCAAAGAATGGTCTCAAAATAATCCCCAACTTTTACCACAAATCTTAGCACATCTTCAAGACTATATATATATCATAGTAAACTTATCAAACAAATGGTATGCTCCTTTTTAAATTAAATTGTTCGCTATCGAGTAGGAGTTTTAATTTAGGGATCAATCGAAATCTATATACATCTACATGCAATATATGGTTGGTTCATTAATTACTTTTCCTCAACAATTAAAATGCTAACCTTCATTTCCAGTTTTGCAAATCTCAATAAATCCAATGAAAAAACTGCATGTATAATACGTAAAATCCATTTTCAATACTAACCTCAAGTCTGGAAGATTGTGAAGCCATTGATTGAAGAACTCTTTCACCTCTTTGTCATCAGGCTCATGCGAAACTGGAAAAACAGTCGGATTCTGGACCGTGTAATCGAAAACTTCTTTCCAATCCCTAACGTTCTTAGTATGCTCTGTATCATAATACCCAAATGGATTTACCTCATCTCTGCTCACCTTCTTCTTCTCCTCTTTCGGCAGGGCAAAAAATTTCTTCGACGCCAGTTCAATCTTTTCGCGACACTTTGATGAAGCTCCATGATTGATCACCTGGAAAAATCCCCAATTCTCACATGCGTTACCTATTTCGGCCACTAGACGCGCCAAATCATCAGCGTTGGAGACGTTTAGTGGGAAATTTAACGGAGATAAATCGATCAATGGAATATTTTCAGCTTCAATTGAGTCGTTTTTAGGTCTATGCTCCAGGGCTTGGATGAAAGCAGGGTCTACTTCTCCCATGGCGGACAAGTCAATTTGGAGCTGCTTTGCGTTAAGAAAATTTGAAATGTTCTTTTTGAACCCACAATAAATAGTACAGTGATTTTGGCTGTTTGTTATTACAACTTCAACATACAATGGACCTGGACATTTCACCCATATATGTTAAGATTTAATTTTCAAGATATCTTTTGATCACACCTAAATATTACGTTACGTACAAAATTTTGGAAAGTCTCCTGGAATTCTTTTTTATTTTTTGTTAAAGTAGAAATTGCATTATTTTTCACTTCCATTGATCCAGAAAAACAGAAATATTCTTGTGCTTTTGCTGGGAATGTATAAAAAGTTTAATCCTTAATACTACATCTACCTTTGGAAGGTTTGAGCTTGAGAATTTAAATTTAGTTTTAATTTGATCCGACATAATTTATTTTAATTTATTTAACGTGATGAATGCAATATATAGTTGTTTTTAAACTACAATTGTTTTCAATAGAAAATGCTTTTTTTTTTTTTTTCCTTTCTTTCAGTTTACTAATTAAAATGCTACAAGCATTTCGTTTTTCGATCAGTCATATTCTGAAACTTTTCGAGGTTTTTCAAAAATATTTCGAAAACACTAGGAAAAAATTGTTAAAAAAAATTACTAAATTAAGAAAATAAGAGAGTCACATGCAAATAGTTTCAGGATTACGTCTTGTTTTTGCTTCCTTTAACTCAAAAACGAAAAACTTACGATATTTTCGATGAAAAAGATGAAAATTTTGATTCATGACAACAAGAATCAAACATAATCAACAAAAGTAAACACAATCTAAGATCTTCCCTTACTGACTAATTGACTAGTGTCAATACAATTAAATTTACAATGTGGGTATAAACTTAAATACATTATTAGTTATTATTAGTTATATTGAACCAAATATACATATATGCTTTTGTTTTGGTCTCTTGTATTTATTAATTGTATACATCATCTATGATATTATCCTGCCTTGTAACTAAAGAATAAGTATTTGTTACATATATCATCATCCTAGCTGGATCATTTATCAAAATGAAAAGAAAACAAAAATCACCATCCTCATACTGCAATTTCTTTTCACATAAAAGCTTTATGGTTTAGCACTTCACACAATACATGCATCTACAATAAATTGCGGGTCTCTTGCTTCATTGCAATTTTTTTTTTTTTATCAGTTTTCGTTCAAGAATATATCGTCATAAACTGTGTATTAAAAAGAGTATACGATCATATGAAAATTACGAGCCACCAAAGTAATTAATACTGTAGATGAATAAGAAATTATAATATAATGTATGGTGGTTTAAATATATGGCTACATATGAATGAAATGCTGAATTAGAGTAGTTTGCTCCTAAAGTATGGCAAGACAAAAATTACAAAGTGAATTTGTACATTGCATTTTTTAACTACGTATTAATGGTGAAAAGGAATAAAAAAAAAAAATGGAACATTGTACTCCTTAATATCCAGGGATAAGTGGTGGGGGTGGGGATTTGTAACTAGCACCTAGAGTTGGAGGGAGAATATAAGGAGGTGGTGATAGTTGAGGTGCCGGTGGTGGGGGAGAAAAGACGGGGGGTGGAGGAGAATTGACTGGAGGTGGCGGGGAGAATACTGGTGGGGGAGGAGAGTTGACAGGTGGTGGTGGGGATTGAATAGGTGGTGGTGGTGGAGATTGAACAGGTGGTGGCGGTGGCGAGAAGACTGGTGGTGGTGGTGGTGGTGATTGGACGAGTGGTGGTGGTGGTGGAGATTTGACGGGTGGTGGTGGTGGTGGAGATTGGACGGGTGGTGGTGGAGATTTGACGGGTGGTGGTGGTGGGGATTGGACGGGTGGTGGTGGCGGAGATTGAACGGGTGGTGGTGGTGGTGGAGATTGGACAGGTGGTGGTGGAGATTTGACGGGTGGTGGTGGTGGTGGTGGAGATTGGACCGGTGGTGGTGGAGATTTGACGGGTGGTGGTGGTGGTGAGTAGACTGGTGGTGGAGATTGAACAGGTGGTGGAGGAGACTGAACATATGGTGGCGGTGGCGATTGGACGGGTTTTGGTGGCGAAGATTGAACATGTGGTGGTGGGGAAACTGGTGCCGGTGGAGGAGAAGAAACATGAGGAGTTAGTGGTGGTTGAGCTGAGAAAACTGGAGGAGGTGGTAGAACAACCTTTGGTGGCTCTGCTCGTGGAGGTTTGGCACTGACAGGTGGTACAAATGGTGCCGAAGTTGGCGGCTTTGAAACAGGTGGTGGAAGAACGTTGACCTTTGGTGTTTCCTTGCCTGGTGGTTTGCCAGTGGGTGGTGAGCTAGAAGTCTTTGGTGGTGGAGAAGACTTTGATGGTGGTGAAGGGGAAACCTTTGGTGGTTGTGACTTCGGCTCCCATGTTTTTGGTGTTGGTGGTTGTGGAACCTTCGGTGATTCAGGCTTTGGCTTCGACGGCTCATCTTCCTTTGGTGGTTTTGGCTTGGACGGCCCATCTTCCTTTGGTGACTTTGGTTTCGATGGCTCATCTTCCTTTGGTGACTTTGGCTTTGACGGCTTATCTTCCTTTGGTGAATTTGGCTTTGGAGAGTTGCCGGTTGATGGGGCCCTACAACTTTTACCGCAATCAACACTCTTGCTCAAGAATTTCTCACATTCTTTTTCCGATCTCTGGTTGGGATCAGGGTAGAAACAATTATTCTTATCATCTATAAAAAGTTCTGACTGAGCACCAGGATGGCAATCTCTATCTCTAACATCAAAGTAATTAGAAGAATATGTAAAATTCTTCAAACTTGGTAAGGTACAAACACTTGAATGGACAACACTTCTGAATTTATTCTTTGCAATATTTATAACTTCCGCACTCTGCAAGTATTCCATGCCTTCTGGTAAAGCCCCGACGAACTTATTATTGCTCAAGTCCAAAACTGTGGTGGTATTCAAAAGGGTGATTTCCTCCGGCAAACAACCAGAAAGATCATTATTCGATAAGACCAACTCGTTTGTCTTTCCGGCCAAATTACCAATACTGCTCGGAATACAACCCGTTAACTTGTTGTTAGAAATCACCACAACCGAAGCTGTGGAGTTCCCAAAGTTCTCCGGGATGTTCGAATGGAACCGGTTATGGTTCAAGAAGATCGCGTCAAGATCCTTATCGAATATTTCTGGAGGTAAAGCACCTTCGAAATCATTGAACCTGAGATCGAGGAACTTGAGCTCTGGAAGATCCAAGACAACCTTGGGGAAGGGTCCTACGAACCGATTATTGCTCAGATCAAGCTCGTATAAAATCATTAGCTTCTTGATTGACTCGGGCACGACTCCACAAAATCGGTTTGAGTTTAGATGGAGGAGGCTTATGTCGGTTAGGTGCTCGAGCTCGTCCGGGAGGTGGCCCGCAATGTCTGCATGGTTCATGTCGATACCTGCCACCACGGTGAGGCTAGCATTATCTAGTGCTTGTTCACAGAAAACTCCATTGTATGAACAAACATCTGGGCCGACCCAATTGCCCGTGAAGTTATTTGGGTCGGAGTAGATGGCCTTTTTCCATGCTTGGAGGGCATCGTAGGCCTTTTTGAGCCGGATATTGCCGTAGGTTTGAATATTGTCCCCACGTTCTGTTTCATGTTTATGATGTTTATGACCATGGTTATGATGATCATGTTCTTTATGGTAAGGTAAAAGTACGGGGGGAATGTCGAGTTTTTCATCGGAGATTGTTTCGTGAGAGAATGTTGCGTGAGATAATATTACATTAGAGAATGTTGCATGAGAGAAAGAAGATAAAGAGAGAAGGGAGAGAAAGAGGAAGCAGCCAAAGGCTTTCATTTTGTGAGGATTCGCCATGAGGCCAAGCCCAAGGCTGCTTATAGTTAAGTCATTGCACCAGAAGAAAATATGGTGTTATATTGAAGGGCGGAAAGCTATTTGTGGAGGGATGAGAACGGAGGGTCGTAGTTTAAGGAGCATATATTTTTAGCACCACAGGATTTGAAGGTCTCTAACACACAAAATATAGGAGGCTTTGCTTGTTTTTCTGACTCGTTTTTGTCTCAATGGACCAGGGTTGAAGTACTAAAAATAGGGAATTAAAATGATGCATTAATCTCCACCTGTCAAATTAATGGACAACATGCTTAATTACTTGGTAATTTTTCTTTATGATTTCTGTCTGATGCTTTAACACTTCTCCCTTCTATTAAGTTAGAAAATTGATGGTACGTACGTAGGATTTATCACATAAATTTGGAAACATTTGGCACATGCGTATCATTTAATGTCAAGACTTAGATTATATTCATGACATAGTATCAAAAGAATTCAAACATAATATATAATATATCATGTCCATACCAATTCAATTCAATGACAAAGAAAAATTATTTTTATTCTCAAATTTTTCAAGGACACTCTAACCAGACCTGACTTAATCATATTTGAGTTGGAGATCAGATAAATTTTTACAAATACGAGCTAAAAACCAAAATTGGATTAAGAATAGAAAATAGTATTTCTATATCAAGAAAACCTATTAAGTGTAGACAAAGAACCCAATGACAATATAATTTCAAAAGGCTACTCCAAAGGGTAGAAAAGCAATCATTTTTCACTCATAAAAAACCACACAAAATTTCAATGCCAAAACATATTCCATGACACTTATCAAGAACTTTTATTACTAATGCTACACAGCTCTGTTTTAATCCTATTTTACATACCAAGGTTGATCTTGAACCTCTCTGTATACCATGAATTCTTATGAACTGAAATCAGATTTATTTACATAGACACACTAGTTAAACTCAAACCTGTCCATACTCCGTAGCAGCCATATAGAGCGTCCGTCAATCTGTCTCGTGCTCGGGTGCAGGGGAGTACCAAGCAGGATGTGTTCCTCTGGCTCTAAGCAATCTCGTAAATTGTGAGTCGGGCATTTTAGCTTTCTCTTCGTCCTCGAGCTCTTCTGATGTTTTAGGCAATCCATCAGGGATCGGACATGGATTTGCATCTGTGTTTTTGAGATACATATGCTTCGATGAACCAGTGCTTTCCTTTTTCGATTTGCGAATGGCTGAAACTCCATGTACGCATCCGATTAGCGATTTTACTCCACCTGCTTCCATTATCAGTCTTTCTAGCTCCTCTTTGGGGGCTTCCTTCTGAAATTTATAGCAAAATATGTAAACTTCTTAGCTCCAATATAATTCGGTTATAAGGGTCTTGGATGAAATTGGAAATGGGAGAACTATGTCATAATTTTTTTTCAAAATTTAGATTCTGTCTTTTTCCATATTCTTTTTATAAATAGAATGGTCATAGAAAAATACATTTAAAGTCAATACCATTTTATGAAAGTGTATGTCAATAGAGTAGGACTTTTAACATCAAAAGATCGATTTATAATACTCTTATAATAATAACTATAACTATTAATATAATACAAAAAAGAGTCCATAAATATGTCATAATGGATAAACAATTATGCTATTTACCCTCAGATTTCAAATGATTCCAATAATCAATTAAAAAATAAGGATATAGTGCAAAACGAATAACACTGATCTAAAATACATATAAAATCAAAATAATCTAACCAAGTGCTACGAAACTATTTATTATTGTGAATCCGAACTACCTTGCTCCAAAATTCTTGACTTAAATGGTGGGTCCAAGTTAGAAATTAGAACTTACTTCAAGATCTTTGAGCTCAAAATAGGCTTGCCAACAGCTATATGAATCGTCTCCTTCAAGAGTGGAGCAATAATCTGAACATTAATTAAAATTAATTCAGTAAAAAGAGATCGACCAGAATATCAATTGAACAATTAACCCAATGTAAAAGAAAAGAAAAACTTGCCTGCAATTTGATTTTCAGATTTCTGAATCAAAGGTGGTTCTTTAACACCTCTATCAATCTTGGTTCTGCTGAAAGGCTCCAACTTTGGCGTATTTCTTGACACGGAACAACAAATGGTGGGCACTGAAGCAATTCTTGAACTTGATTTTGAACACTGACCAAACCCATTTGATTCTACAAGAAAATTGCTTAAGGAACTATTTAGTGGCGCTAATTGAATCATGTTTAGTGAAAGATAAACTTTTGTTTGTTGGTGTGGTGTGTGTTTGTTTTTGTAGAGATATAGATCTATGATGATGATGATGATGATGATCAGTGTCCGTCGTGGATAAGTATGAGATATTTTTTTAATGTCTTTATCCATTGGATGATGATATTCTAGACGAGCTGTATTGATCAACAATTGTAACAGACAAATCTTGACCGTAGATAAGTGGTTTTAGTGCCGGTGAGATATTAGGGGAATTGTAGAGCCCACAGATTTGGAAATATCGAATGCGGCGGAGGGACTTTCGGAAATCAAACAATAGGCGGCGGAAAAGTGAACAAAATATGTGGGCCGACCAAATTGAGAAAGGGTATTTTTAAAAATTAAAAAATATACTAATAAGGGAAAATTCTAAGGTGCCGCTACGTCACATGCCGCTAATTATAACCAATAAGAATATGACACATCATTAATTAGTAATCTGCTCAACAAGTTGCCAACAGGTCATAATAATTTTACCACAATAAGTGGTACTATACTATATATGTACTCACATCGAATAGTAAATTATTTTCAAATAAATTATTATGGAAATAAATAAATAAATATTACAATAATATTTTAAAATAAATACTATGTAATTTTTTTTTTGAATAATTTTACATTAATTAAGGAAAATTTAATAATACACATGTGAGTTATAAATACTACGTAATGTGGAATAAATACTACATGATGTGGGTTAATACTGTGTAATGTGAGTCAGTACTGTCACATGTGAGTTATACCGTAGAATGTGATCCACATTGCGTGGTAATACAACGTAATGTGGAATAAATACTACATGATGTGGGACATACTAGACATATGTGGTTATTACTGTGTAATGTGAGCCCATACTAAAACATGTGAGTTATACCATATAATGTGATACACATTGCATGGTAATATCACCTAATGTGGAATAAATACCACACAGTGTGGATTATACTAGTTATACCATCTAATGTGTGTAATACCATCTAATGTGGAATAAATATTATATGATGTGGGGTCATACTAAACATATAGAGTTAATACTATGCAATGTGAGTCCGTACTATCACATGTGAGTTATACCATCTAATGTGATCCACATTTCATGGTAATACCACCTAATGTGGAATAAATACTACAGGGTGTGGATTATACTAGTTATACCATCTAATGTGATCCACATTTCATGGTAATACCACCTAATGTGGAATAAATACTACACGGTATGGATTATACTAGTTATACCATCTAATGTGATCCACATTTCATGGTAATACCACCTAATGTGGAATAAATACTACACGGTGTGGATTATACTAGTTATACCATCTAATGTGATCCACATTTCATGGTAATACCACATAATGTGGAATAAATACTACACGGTGTGGATTATACTAGTTATACCATCTAATGTGATCCACATTTCATGGTAATACCACATAATGTGGAATAAATACTACACGGTGTGGATTATACTAGTTATACCATCTAATGTGATCCACATTTCATGGTAATACCACCTAATGTGGAATAAATACTACACGGTGTGGATTATACTAGTTATACCATCTAATGTGATCCACATTTCATGGTAATACCACCTAATGTGGAATAAATACTACACGGTGTTGATTATACTAGTTATACCATCTAATGTGATCCACATTTCATGGTAATACCACCTAATGTGGAATAAATACTACACGGTGTGGATTATACTAGTTATACCATCTAATGTGATCCACATTTCATGGTAATACCATCTAATGTGATCCACATTTCATGGTAATACCATCTAATGTGGAATAAATACTACACGGTGTGGATTATACTAGTTATACCATCTAATGTGATCCACATTTCATGGTAATACCACCTAATGTGGAATAAATACTACACGGTGTGGATTATACTAGTTATACCATCTAATGTGATCCACATTTCATGGTAATACCACCTAATGTGGAATAAATACTACACGGTGTGGATTATACTAGTTATACCATCTAATGTGATCCACATTTCATGGTAATACCACCTAATGTGGAATAAATACTACACGGTGTGGATTATACTAGTTATACCATCTAATGTGATCCACATTTCATGGTAATACCACCTAATGTGGAATAAATACTACACGGTGTGGATTATACTAGTTATACCATCTAATGTGATCCACATTTCATGGTAATACCACATAATGTGGAATAAATACTACACGGTGTGGATTATACTAGTTATACCATCTAATGTGATCCACATTTCATGGTAATACCACCTAATGTGGAATAAATACTACACGGTGTGGATTATACTAGTTATACCATCTAATGTGATCCACATTTCATGGTAATACCACCTAATGTGGAATAAATACTACACGGTGTGGATTATACTAGTTATACCATCTAATGTGATCCACATTTCATGGTAATACCACCTAATGTGGAATAAATACTACACGGTGTTGATTATACTAGTTATACCATCTAATGTGATCCACATTTCATGGTAATACCACCTAATGTGGAATAAATACTACACGGTGTGGATTATACTAGTTATACCATCTAATGTGATCCACATTTCATGGTAATACCACCTAATGTGGAATAAATACTACACGGTGTGGATTATACTAGTTATACCATCTAATGTGATCCACATTTCATGGTAATACCACCTAATGTGGAATAAATACTACACGGTGTGGATTATGATAATTTAAGTATACATTACCTTAAGCCAATTAACGATTTGAATTACGATTAACCTAATTATACATTATCTTAATATAAACAATATTGATAATTGTTAATTAGTCGAGCCAATTATCGATTTAGATTTCGATTAACGTAATTATACATTATCCTAAGATTAACAATGTTGAATTTGATTAATAAGTCGAGCTAATTATCGATTTGAATTATAATTAACCTAATTATACATTACCCTAAGATTAATAATGACGACTTTGATCCCTTAACCTAACTTACCAAACAACTATTATTAAATTTTGATTTTTGAAATTTTCCACCCCAAAATAGGCTAAATAAGAAATTATAATCCTCAAAACTAAAGAATAACACCTAGCACCCTTGAATTTTTAGAAAAAAAACAAAGAATTTGTACCCTCCTAGAAAACCTAATAGGTGAACTCTATGACTACATTCAACGTCATTAGTAATCTAAGTAATCCTTCTAATGATTAATATTAATAAGCTTAAAAAATTCTTCTAAATACTTGAACCAAAAATATAAAAATATGACAAATGATCACAACTTGAAAATAGAATCACGTAAAAATGTGTGTAAGAACATTTCTTTTATTTGTAAATCCAGATTATAACATTCAATAACGATTATGATTATCTAAAAAAAGTTAATTATATTGATGAAGTTTAAGTTTTGAGACAAAGTCGAGTTCTCAAGATCAAGAGGTCTTAGGTTCATTTCTCACTTTAGAAGTAGTATATGTAATTTATTTATTTGTATACTTTTTTTATTTATTGTTTTGAAAAATTCCACAAGAATTAAAGAATGTAAAATAATAATTTTTTAGGTAAAAATTCATGGTAATACCACCTAATGTGGAATAAATACTACACGGTGTGGATTATACTAGTTATACCATAGAATGTAATACATAATACGTGGTAATATCATCTAGTGTGGAATAAATACTACATTATGTGGGGGTTATACTAGATATATAGGGTTAGTACTATGCAATGTGAGTCCGTACTATCACATGTGAGTTATACCATATAATGTGATCCACATTGCATGGTAATACCACTTAATGTGGAATAAATACTACACGGTGTGGATTATACTAGTTATACCATATAATGTGATGCACATTGTTTGGTAATACTACCTAATGTTGAATAAATATTATATGATGTGGGGTTATACTAAACATATGGAGTTAATACTATGCAATGTGAGTCCGTACTATCAAATGTGAGTTTTGCGTGGTAATACCGCCGAATGTGGAATAAATACTACATATGTGGGGTCATACTATGTAATGTGAACACTTATTGTCACGTATGAGTTATACTATTAAATGTGATACACATAGCGTGGTAAAACCACCTAATGTGGAATAAATACTACATGATATGGGTCACACGAAATATATAAGGTTAATTTTATGCAATATAAGCAATATGATACATATTGCGTGATAATATCACATAATGTTTAATAAATACTACTTGATGATGTAATATGAACTCATACTGTCACATATGAGTTATAGTGTTGACATCACTTAAGTAGTCGAGCCAATTATTGATTTGAATTATGATAATCTAAGTATACATTACCTTAAGCCAATTAACTATTTGAATTACGATTAACCTAATTATACATTATCTTAATATAAACAATATTGAGAATTGTCAATTAGTCGAGCCAATTATCGATTTAGATTTCGATTAACGTAATTATACATTATCCTAAGATTTACAATGTTGAATTTGATTAATAAGTCGAGCTAATTATCGATTTGAATTATAATTAACCTAATTATACATTACCCTAAGATTAATAATGACGACTTTGATCAACTAATCGAGTCAATTATCAATTTGGATTACGATTAGTCCAATTTTACATTATTAAGGTTAATAATATTGACTTGGGTCAAGTAGTTGAATCGATTATCTATTTTCATTACAAGTAACTTAACTATACATTACCCTAAGATAGAGTAACTTAACTATACATTACAATTTTATGGGCTAGTGTTGCTGATAGAGTAGACGAAGAAGCTTTTGACTTCAATTTTGGACTCACTCTTACATTACCTCTTTGTACACCACTTCCACAATCTATTTCTTCAATGGAATTGCTCGCTGATGACACAGAATTACAAGCCACATCTTTTTTTTCGTTGTATGGAGGATTTAAGTCTTTCTTCATTTTAAGACGGGTGGAGTCTTTAGAGTTGCACTTCTTGCATTCATAGGGAATATCAGATCTCTTTTGCAACTCTTGTAAAATAACACTAAGAGAAGTGTCCACCTTACTAGTAAAGGCCTCCAACTCGTTTTTAACATCCATCCTCACTCCATCAATTTCTTTCTTAACATCTAATGTCAGCT
Source organism: Penstemon barbatus (assembly GCA_003313485.2). Taxonomy (NCBI): domain Eukaryota; kingdom Viridiplantae; phylum Streptophyta; class Magnoliopsida; order Lamiales; family Plantaginaceae; genus Penstemon; species Penstemon barbatus. The sequence continues at coordinate 85,081,855 of CM064884.1, read as the reverse complement.
TCTCAAGTTCACCTAACCTAGCATTTATGCCACATAGCTGATCTAGAACTGATTTACTTACTGGCAATAATTCTGGTCCTATATTACTTTGCCTAACCTTTTGATGAAAATCACTCTCACTTTCAGATTCTTGATTTTTACCATCTTGTTCGTCATCAAAACCTCTCGTCCTAGGTAAGCAAGTGGTAGTATTGTTTGTTAGACCTTTTTTCTGTTTATACCAATCTGATGCTTTTACAATATCCACCCTTAGTTTGACTTCATCTTTATCCCACAAATTGAGGCGAGGTATTAAACCATTTTCCAAAGATAAAGATTCTGATTCGATATGTCCAAGGAAAAATATCTGCATTAAAAAAATTCATTATTATTAATAATTAGTAAAGGATTTAAAATAAATAAGGACTTAAAATATAAATGATACTTACCATCAAAAATGCCAAGCAGCCACGTACATACATATGTTTTGTTTGTTGCCTTTCTCGTATCCCTTGCACCAAACAGTCAAATACTAGATGTGCTAAATTTATTTCAGCAAGTTTGTTAATATCCATGACAATGGACAAAAAACACTTATCCACTTCAGGCTTTACATCCGGACAAAAAAAAACTCCAAGCATATAAAGAGCAAATTTACGTTTAAATTGCTCGTCCGCATCTTCCATATTTAATAGGTCATCCTTCAATTTGTTTAATTTCAGAGAATTGGAATCTACTGCAATATCATTAGATGGCACACATGTACTAACTCTAACCCCATGATCTTTTAAGCCCAATACATGACTAATATCACTAGGACCAACACTAATCTTCCTTCCGTTAATGTTCAGCGTACAAGTGTCACAATCAAATTCATTAACCAAATATAAACACAATTCTCTACAAATATTAAAAGGTCTTAGTTCCAAAATACCATCTAACCCTATCAACCTCACAGAATCTTTTTGTTCTTCGGTTAGCTTCGAAACCACATCGTATGCTCCTATTACTGACATACGAGTGCAAATTGTGTCCTGAATATTGATTTATAGAAAAAAATAAAAAATTAATATAAATACAATACTTCAACAACATTAGATATGGAATTTTATTATTTTAGGCAAGATTTATGTATTTTGGTAATAATATTGTACTAAACTATCCTATTATACATTTGTCAATAACTTCCATGTAAAAAGCAAAATTTTATTTACCATTTAGTAATACCCAAATTATGTATTCTAAAATAAAGAACTTCACTATGAGTGTGGATTTATTTAACAATATCTCGCTAACCTTTGAGACTCCTTGGGGCAACTTTTCTTTGTACTCCTTGTACATTGCCTTTTTGTCGTCGTTTATTTTCATAAAATGTAATCTTTCACTATCTGAAAGTGAATGATATTTCTCCTTAATACGCTTCATTAAGTCCTTTTTTCCAATTGAATTCAAAGCATTTCCTCCATCAATTTTAGCACTCTTCATTTTTTCTATTTCATGCTTGCTGTATAACCAAAAAATTCAGTTTAGTAAAAGAACTTTAAAGTCTCACACTATCACAAAATTGAATCAAGGTGTGGAAACAGATTTCAATCAAGGCCAATGGAAGCTAAAGACTCTCACAATCACATCTAGCATGATACAAATATAACTTACTAGAACCAAATCCATGCAGATCCCGGTCTTTTCACTTTTTCTTCTTCAGATTTTGCACGAACATTCCTATCGTTTACTACTGAAGTGTTTCTTCTTTTCGATCTACGCACAGAGGTATACATTGTAAATAAATTGGAACAACATGACTTGTTCAAAACATAAGAAATATTAACATGATCTCTTTACTAAGTTCAATTCGGTCAAAATACAAATAATGCGTCATTTAAAATATAGATTTGAAACTTTGATCCACAGATTCAAATTTCTGTGACTATTAAATTAACATGAAAAACAAGTGCATATACTACAATTCAAAGGGGAAAAAGTTTAATTATACTAAAAGTGGGGTAAGTTACCTCATATTCTGCTGATCAGTAATTGAATATGTAATCTTTGAATCCTGCAATCATGTTATAAAGTTTAATATAGATGTTAATTAAATAATAAACAGGAAAAACTTTTAAACACGTGTGATTCAGTGATTTTTGCTTGCAAATCAAGGTATAAGTTAGAACAAATTCATAGAACGTGGAAAATATGTGATTTAGTCATCTTAACCTGCTGAATCCTTGTATCTATTTACACTGTCTTGTTAGTCAAAGTCCTAGAAAGAAAATTAATTCCAGTAGTATTACTTTAGGAAGCTAATTAGGCTTCATCCAAATCGAAATAACAGGTGGGCATTATGGTTTGCGGAAGGTAAAAATTTCTATTTACACTGTTTTTCAAAATTTCTTTTATTGTTTGCGGAAGGTAAAAATCAGGTTCGTTCCCTTCGTATGAGTGCCTCTTGTGCATTTAATCTATGTGGGATTGCCTGTGGAAGGCTTGATCTGTTCTATGAACTTGGGTTTGGAGGCCCTTGGTAAAATTATTTCTGTTAAATGTTTGGTCTATATTATGGCTCTTCATAAGTTAACGAAAATTGGGTCTTAATTTCAGGTATGACAAGTTTCGGGTTAAATTGTACACTTGAGTATGTCGAATCTAATTGTAATATTCCCATTTGGGTCAAAAGGGTCATAGGTATCTGCAGCCATAAAAGCTCAAATGAGACTAAACAAAACAAGTTAATTTTCAGTATGCAGAGCTTGAGAGAAGTAAAGTATGCCTGAAATTCTGCATTTTGCCATTAACAACAGTAATTTAGCATATAACACAGTCCACGAGAATTTAACGAAACCATTTTTGAAACAGATAGAAGCTCTTATAGCTGAATTGACAAATTGGATCTTCAAGAACAGTAATGCCAACGCAAAATAATTCTCTAACCCATTAAAGAAACCAGCTACATAGTCTTTTTAATAAGACCATGAAAAAGCACATAAACCAGTTTCAATGTCTTTATGTTTCAAAACTCAGCTGAAAAGTATTTGGGTCTGTAAGTACACTTTATTTTTCAAATGTTCATAATCAATTTTCAAGACTGATTACAAAGTTTTTTTTTTAAACTGTAATAGAATATGCATATCCAGACCAGACAATTTCAACAAGTGATAATCATTACTAGCTACAAGCATTAAGCACTAAAACTTTCGTGAATTAACCGTGATGTCCACCCTATGCTTGATAGATATATTAACACATCAAAATTTCACCTTCATAGCACTTTAGATGACTTACAGTGATGAAGGTTGTTCGAGATAATCTAAAATCAACTTATCAATGCTTCCTAGTCCATCCAAGTTGTATTCTTGAGATAACTGAATTTTGAAGAAAAGCACATAGGAGTAATATAAGTATCCTCATTTGGAAAACTGAAAACATGCAAATAAGTAATATAAGTTCAGTGTTTATAGTCATAATACATAGGAGTACATAAATTTTCACACATATTCTGATTATGGTTTTTGAATCCATATATATATATATATAGATTGAAACTATATATCCGGATCTATAATATTCTACAAATAAGTTAGTTCCTAGGCCTGAACTTTTTGATCCATTAAGAGAAAACAGAAAAGGAATAGTATATATCATGTGATTTGAATGCTGCTCAATAATTAACAAGGTCTGTTTTACCACATAAGCTAAATCCGGTCAGTAAAATAAGAAGGAGATGAAAATAAGATAATATGAATAATGTTAATATTTAAATTATTTTATTTTTTATACAGTATATTGAAATCACTGATCACAAACAAACAACTCTTTCAGATAGTATAATAATAAGTATTCCTAAACTTGTCTATAATCAATTCTTCCCAAAAATGAACTTCACAGATGAGTTAAATACTTAATTAATATCGTTCTCTTTGTATTATTATTATTTTGACATAAGAATATTAAAATAAAAAATCAAACTAGTAGTATTATATATTCTTGTTGATCAAACTCTGCAGTTTGCCTTGTTTCGCCATTTGTCGTTTATTGAACTATTAAGACAAAAATTGAATGTGTTTCCAAAATTCAATACTATAATCAAAATTGTAACATTAGTTATGGATGGAGACTTCCTTTTTAATATCAGTAAAGAATAAAACACAAAATAGTATTAGCCATTTGTCCTGTTTATTAGGTATTAGCAAATATAGAAGTTTCGAACTTTCAAATCTTCTACAAGCAGCAAAAGATTGTAAGATGCCGCATTGCCTCTTCATTGTTATCCTGATCATTGATCACAATGCAATTGTCTTGGGTTTATCTTACCAACTATTTTATCAGCCATCATTAATTATGGATTGCTTAAAATGTCATATTTATCTTCCTTGTAGAGAGAACTGGGTAGGACTAGAATGAGCATTAATGTTTTCTGCCATACGTTAAGCACTGTCCAAGACTTGATAGGGCTTCTTTTTTAACCGGGACAGCTACGGGAAAATGAATTTTGGTTATTAATGAGTTAGGTCAGGTCAGAATATGTTGGGTGTTTTTATTCAGACAAACCAATAGGAGTACATAATCTTTTCTTTTCCCTTTCTTATTCTTTTTCTTACCCCTCCAAGTTGTAATTTACATCCTATTACCATAAAAGTTGCAACAGTATGTGAAATTTTTGTTCAATTTTTTTATATAGAAATTGAATCCGCAGATGTACAGGTCTTGTCTGGTCTTGCAAAAAGATGGTTTCAGGAATTAAAGGATGACAGGGAAGAACCTATACAAGCACGTTTTGTCTTCAAGGTCAATTTGAACAGCACCCTAAACCAGATATCCTGCAACTTGTGCCCATCTTGCAATCCCATAGATGACGGGTTCATTTTCTGTCGGGTATCTTCATATCTTTCATTGACAGAAGTTCGTTGCATGAGCACTAGGACTTCTGGTTTTTCAGCAAATTATTTTCCCCCTAGGTTGCTCAAATCATGTATGCAATTTCAGCTTTTAGTTATGAATGTGGTCATAAATATATATGCTTTAAATGTCAGTGTGCAGTTATGCATGTTCTTGCAATGACTTCAACTATTTTTCTATAGCTTGGTTATTTAATTTATATAAGCATCTGAAGTTAACCCAGTATATTGACATAAGCTGCTTATGATGATCAAGAGAACTTCTTCATTTTTGTTTTCCCCTTACATATTGACATAGTATTCAGAGATATTTGTAGAATATTATGTACTCCTATGTATTGAGACTATAAACACTAAAAGATCAATCAGAAATTGTAAACTACTGTAGAAGAATTAAAGGATAATAAGCAACAAAAACACGAAAATTAGTACACGCAGGCCTAACAATAGTTCAAGTTCAGGATGCCCAATATTAAAATTAATACACCTAAATAATCAAGTTAAGAAAACAAATGCCACATCCATCTCTTAAATAATCAAGTCCAAAAAAAAACATAATCACTCGTACCTGTAGTTCCCCAGCTGCAGAATGTTCTATAACAATGATTTATAGAATCTGAAAAACAAAAAAAAAGTGAATAATGTTAATAATTCTGGGGTTTGGGGTTTACAAAACAACACACAGAAAAAATAACAATTTAAGATCGATTTGAAGTGATTAACACAAATAATGTTGTGTTCAGAGATTCAGAACCAACGCGGAAGCGATTTTTGGGGATTCTTGGGGAGACGGAGTCGATGGCAGCGGTTGAGCAGCCCAAATTTCTTCTGATGGGCGAACGCGAACAGGAGGGTTACGGGATTTTTGGGGAGAATAGAAAGAAGGGGAAGGAATCACGAGGTAGAGGAGGACTTCAGCAAAAAAGAAGGATTTTGTCTGCGGATTATTCTGAATGCAAGATGTATGTATGTTGTCGATGGTGAAAGAAAGAAACGGGAAAGAATTGTTTGGGGAAGAAAAGAAAGAAAGGGGAAAAATTAATAAAATTAGATTAACCGGTCCAACAGGTAACCTTTTGTAATTTTATTTTTCATATTTTTAATAAGTTGAATTTTGTGTGGTATTGATCACATAATTAAAATCTAACGGTTCAAATTAAATTTACGGCACGTGACGTAGCGGCACCCTAGAATCCCCCACTAATAAGAGGGTTTTTTAAGATATTTTGAAAGAGTACGTTCCCGATGAAAATTTACCCCAAAGATATCATTTTTTTTTTAGAGAACCCAAAAGATATAATTTAAAGAAAAAAAAATGATTTCTAAATTATATAATAATGATATTTCTTTGTGAGAATTAGTTTTAGAAAAATGATCATTGTGTTTATTTTGTCGAATTTTAATACAGTCAAACAAAACATTGTATATGTTTTTTATGAAAATATTTTATTCACGTAAATTAATCAGCATACTAGTTAAATTTCAAAAGTTCTTTAGTTTTTCGAGTCATATGAAATATCATTGTATAACATGCATTTAATTTGATCATTTTACAAAGTTTAATAAGATCAAAATTTCAACTTATAAACTTATGAAATTTTTTTCACGCTCAAACATTAAGACCCCGTTTGGATTGGTTTTGACTCTGTTTCGTCCTGTTTCAATGTTTCAAAAATGTTTGGGTGGTTTTGGCGAAACATTTGAAACATGATTTGAATTGATTTTGGTTGGAATATTGAGATGATAAAATATTAGTAAAATAATAGATAGTGAGTTTTGAAAAATTGAGATATGGTTTGAAATGGTTTTGGATGTTGGTGTTTGAGGGTGAAATTTTTATGACATATGTCAAATCAAAAACTTTATAGAATTATGATATAATATAAAATGGTGTAATGATTAAGATGATAGATATATATATAATATATAATATGTATATATAAATGGCAGACAACTTCTGAGTTGCAGTCTTACTCTGACTTGGTCAGACCATCAAACATTTTGGGGTTGTTTCATGTTGCCCATAAACACTTGTTTCATCCGGATTTTAGGCCAAACATAAAATAAGTGGTATTTGACTTGTTTAGGTTGGCTCAAATCATGGGCGAAACTCAGCAAAAATAGATCCAAACATGGCCTAAGATCATTTAGGATAATGGATTTTGAGTAGTGTTGTTAAAATGGGCCAAATAACCCTTTATTTTTTCCCGAAAAATCAAAATGCGCTAAATTCATGAGTATGAACTATATACCAATATATGTACTGGTGATTCATCTTGACCTAACTCTTTTCTCTTTATATTAGATTAGAATTGAGTTATCTAAAACAAGTATGCCAAATTAATGACCCGGTCAAAGGTGTGGAATGGGCTCCAAAAGCCTCCGTGATGGAAATTCGAAATTTTTAGTCTATTTGATCGAGTAGAAATTTAGAGTATATGGATCTGATTTGGCCCATGTTGATTTCAGTCAAACTGGGTCAAACCTTGTTTGACAATGGGCTTGGGAGGGTTTCGGCTCAGACCATGATTTCAGCCCAAGACCGAAACCTTCCCAGACCAACTTCCCAGACCAAGTATTAGATAGGAGCCTGTCTATATTTTTTTAATTTTTTTTTTCTTTTTTCCCTATGCTTTCTTTAATTTATGTTATTCCATCAAAACCATTATTTAAATCGAGTTTCAAATGTTTCGTCGAAACCTTTGAAACCAGATATTGAGACCAAACTCAGTCGAACTACTTTCATATTAACCCTTATGTTGGTGTCCAAAATTCTAGGATTGATTTTTTGGAGCTATGAATTTCAAATCTATAATAACTAATCCATAGCACTTTATTTGGGTCACTTTGATTTAGGATGTATTTCAAGTCTTTTAAGTAGTCATTTATATAATACATGCAACCAAAGAGATTACAAATACCACCAATATTAGTATCATTTGCCGCCTCCACCTCTTTTTGAAACTATAAATGTAAACTTTTTTTAAAGTAATGCATTTCCACGTTATTAAAAAATAATTAAGGTATGCCAAATTCGAGTCTAATAATGTAAACATCATATTACGCAATTAAAATATATTTTAATAAAAAATGAAGAAAATTATATAATTCGATTTTTTACTTATTTGACCGGTTCACTTTAACCAGATTAAAGATTATAAACACTATAATTTTCTCTAACAAGATCTTAATTGACATATTCACTTGTTGACGGTATCCTATTTTTTTTTTAGCATTACGCATTATAAAAAAAAAAAAGGTTACGCATTAATAAAAAGTATTTTAGTTTCGATTATGGCTAGTTAGAGTGATTTTTTCTAGCTGTGATATGATTATAAGTGCCATTTCTGCAATACCAATCGAGTAGAAAATATTTCCAAATTAGAATTCCAGAATGATCTTTTGCCATAATGTTAAAACATAATAACTAACTTAACTACTCGAGAACATGATTTATTCTAATATTAACTTCGGAACCAACTCATTTCGGCGCTGTAGTTCATCAATGGCCTAATTTCACTTTGCACCCTAAAAATTAATCAATTTGTCACTTTCCACTATCGAAAAAATCTAATTCCACTTTGTACCCTTAAAACATATATTGTATTTTACTTTGCACCCTGAATGAATTTCAAGCAAATAAACTAGGGTATTTTCGTCACTCCTTTAAAAAATCAACATATATTCCCTCCAAAATATAATAATATGAGATTTATACATAAGTAAGAGCATAATTGAAAAATTATCCATTAAAATAACTTGAAAAAAACTATTTTGGAGTGCAGTTAAATAAATACTTTACTTACTTTTAACTCGACCTAATATAAAATATTATTATAAAAAATATCTAAAAAAAATAATAATATCAATAAATAAATAGAAAAAGTCTTGTTTTCACATTAAAGGGTATAAGTAAATATGGTGCCAAGAAATCCGTTGGAACGACCGTCGAAAATACTTATCACTCGAAAATTCATCAAAAGAAATTCTGATATGATGTTTTTTGACGAAATATTTTGGTCTCAATATTCGCCGCGACGAATTTGTCGGAAAATCCATCGAAATTTAACGTTTTTCATGTAATGAGCTAAAAAATTAACGTAGTTGGTTAAAACTGTGTTCCATACAGAATATGATATAAGAAGGTCTATGTAACAATATATATATATAGAGAGAGAGAGCGCTTTGTGCATTCAAATAGCATAAGGATCCCTAAACTCTCAACATGGGCAAAAATATCATTTGATATCGGTTTTTTTAAATTTATATTTACAACATATGCTCATTTTTCTATAATGTTTTTCGGAGTTATTCTAATGCGTTATTGTCAATTTACTCTTAATTGCATATGAATTAAAATTTTAAAACCCCAAATTCAAATTTATATTTACAACATGTGACGTCTAATTTAAATTTATTTTTTAATTTTTATGTTTTTCGGAGTTATTATAGTGGGTAATTGTTGATTTTACTCTTAATTTTGTACATTTATCTCAGTACATTTTAGATGGAATATATGTTGACTTTTGAAAGGAGTGACAAATATACCCTTACTTTTTGGCCTAAATTTTATCTAGAGAGCAAAGTGAAAAATCAATATATATTTTAAGGGTATAAAGTGGGATTGATTTTTTTCGAGGGTGGAAAGCGTCAAACCGATACATTTTTATAGTACAAAGTAGGACTAAGCATTGATCAATTGTATTTCCACATTCGCAAATGTTGAAAGAAAAAGGGCAAATTCGTCAATACGACTCCGGCAGTACAACAATGCATAGCTAGCTCAACGTGTACAGCAACATTACGACGTCGTGACATCTTCCTTTCCCACGCTTTTTTTCTCTTTTCTTCCTATACATTTTTTAGTAGGACAAAAAGGAACACAGGAAATACAGAAAACTCCAGCCAGGAGACGATCGGGAATCGTACTCACTCGACTCTTCCAAAGATTCAGCTGGATTTTGCTTCTTCTTCTCCTTTTTTTTTTTTTTTTTTTTCGCAATTGAAATTCCACGGAAGTTCTCGGAATTTCATTAATTATGTGTGTTAGTTTCTGATTTGTCAAAATTGTTCTTTTAATTATTTAATTGTACATTAAATTCAATTTTAGCTAGTGAAATACATTGTAAGGGTTCCGAGAATCATGACGAAGCCGATGAAGAGTATACAAGATCTGATCGAAGAAGCTAAGCTTAGAACCGTCTGGTGGATTCTTTGTATATTCGCAGTTACTTACTTCTTGACACGTAAGCTCTTAATCTTCTGTATCTTTTTATTAGGAATATAGTAATCCTTTCTTTCCTTCTTTGGCTGAAGGAATTGAGATTATGATGATGTTTAATTGATTGGTACATTTGTTTATCATTGTATTGCAATTATCTTCTGGTACTTGTAATATTTGTTAGTTGTTGTATTTGATTGAAGGGAATTTGGTATTTGTGTTAAAAATTGCTAAAACTTGAGGGACAAAATGTAGGAGGAATAATTGCTCGCTAAAGTAAATACTAAAACCTATCAGATACCGGAACTGAGTTTGGTGGTAATAGCTATGGTTTTATTGAAATACTTCAAGTGTGGAATAACTATTCAGTCAACCATTCAACTAAGATACTTAGTCTATTGATTTTTTTGGATTAACGGGGAACCCTTAGTTGAGGAGCTATAATTTCTTTTTTCCCTGCTGTGATGTTGTTTACAGAAAAAACAGTTTAATCAGGACGACCTTTGGTATTTGTTTTCTTTGTTTTATTAGCTGAGGTGTAGCTTTAATTAGGCTAACACATCATCATTTTTTGACATTTTCCTAAATTTCAGTGGGGATCTATACTGCAAGTCTGCTAATCTTCTGGCCTTTTCTTTTCTTTTCTTTTTACATTAATGTCGATCTCTACTCTGATTATATATATTTTGGTTGCAGATACTAGTAAATCAATGTTCATGAATATTCCTATTGCTGTACTCTTGGTTTCTGGACTAAAAATATTAATTAACGAGGTGGAATTCCGTTGGAAGGTCCATAATACCAGATCAACTTCCTACTTGTCGTACTTAGAAAAGAAGCAGCTATCTGTGAATGATTCTCGTCTGTCTACCCTTCCTCCCCCACAAAAATGGAAGAGAAAAATTGATTCCCCAGTTGTGGAAGCAGCCATCGAGGATTTCATCAATAAGATTTTGCAGGATTTTGTCGTAGATTTGTGGTACTCTACTATTACACCTGACAAAGAGGCGCCGGAGCTAATACATGCTATAATCATGGATGTTCTTGGTGAAGTATCTGGAAGAATCAAAGATGTGAACCTCGTGGACCTGCTGACAAGGTATTGATTCTGGTGTCTCTTCATACTTATACGTGGTTAAAAATATAAAGGCAAGTTTAATGATTAATGACTAGTTATTGATCATTGTTTTTCTGTTTCTCCAGGGATGTAGTAGACCTGATAGGAGATCACCTTGACCTATTTAGAAGAAACCAAGCTGCTATTGGTAGGGATGTTATGGGAACATTGTCTTCTGTAGAACGGGATGAAAGGTTGAAACACCATCTTCTGGCCTCTAAGGAGCTTCACCCTGCTTTGATATCTCCAGATTGTGAGTACAAGGTGTAGAAGTGTTCTCATTTAGATGGATTTTTTTTACCAGTAAATTTTATGTTTCAGTTAATTATCATGATAATTAACCCTTGTTTAAAAATAGGTTCTTCAGCGGCTCATGGGTGGACTTTTGGCTGTTGTATTAAGACCAAGGGAATCTCAGTGCCCTTTAGTTCGGTGCATTGCTCGTGAGCTCTTAACTTGTTTGGTGATGCAACCTATTATGAATTTTGCAAGTCCAGGGTGAGATGCTATTTGCTCTATCGCTTTTTTGTCCTTCAAAAAAATTCTCTATTAGTTTCATCATGCTCTTTGTATAAATAATTTTTTTTTTTCATGTTCTAGATGGTTTGTGTTGGCATCATTTATGGCATGACCCAGAAAGCAAATTCCACATGATATTTCATCTTTCTCATGTTGGCCTTCAAATAATTGAAATGATATGCAGTTTATATCTTATGTATTAATCGAATAATTGATGGGGGAGAATTTGCATGAGCTTTTACTAAAATCATGCATAATCACTCCCTAAATCACCATTTTCAGCCCTGTTACATAATATAAGATTGACGTCGGACAAGCACCGGGCAAGAAACTCTGGAGATAAGTGCATGAAATTTCTGCAAATTTAAGGCTGTAAGTGAGGGGAAGATTTCAGAAAGGGAGGATCTAAGCACGGAAGTGGAGCAGATAAATTTTAAGGCTTGAGGATGTAGATTGTGAGAAAATAATACTGACTGCCGGTATGAGGCTGGTGAACATAAACTATTAGGAAATTGGAGCTATTTAGTTGACAAGAGGAAAGTAACGGTTATCGCAAAATCTAGAAACTATGTTTTCTAATCTTATGGTCATCAACTATTGATAATTCGAGAATTGAAGTGTTGAAAAAGAAAATGCTCGACTTTCTTGAAGGTCTGGAATCTAGTATGGCGTGAACCAGCAAAAATAACAGAAAAGGAAAACCTTAGGCTTAGTTATAGGTCTTTTATAAGACTTTTATCTCAATTAAAATAGCACATCTCATGCTTTACTCCAACTCTTACCATACCAATAGTATATGAGTTGCCGATACCCTCTGCAGGTTTTTTTATTGATTTATGCTAAGAGCACTAGAACTTCTTGCACACTTCATAATGCTGTCTAGTAAATTGATACTAGAGGTGCACATGTGCAATAATTGAGACAGCAGCAGCACATAAAATTCAGAATGTACGCTAAGTTTTGAGTTTTTTGCACTTTACACCCCCGAAACATAGTAAATAGGCACTTTGCATCCTCGAAACTTAGATTTTAGCACTTTGCACCCTCAAAATATGAAAAATAAAGCACTTTGCACCCTTTTTTATTTTCAAGCAAAAACTTAAGGGCAAAATAGGTAATTCAATTATAAATCTTTTGCACTTTGCACCCTGAAAACTTGAGAAATTAGCACTTTGTACCCCCAAAATAAAATTAGTGCTTATCACCCTCGAGTTAAGAACAAATCAGCAACTTGCACCCCTGAAACACAATAAATGGACACTTTGCACCCCGAAACACAAAATTAACACTTAACACCCTCAAATTTTTAAAAAAAAACTCAAACCCTTCCTTTTCTCGGGCAAAATTGACCATCGGGGTGGAAAAATATCTAAGGCACAATTGAACTTACCAATTTTTACTCATTCAATTGTTGTGCATAGCACGTTTAATTTGTATGAGCTATAATTCATAGCTTGCTAATTTGCTATATGATGTAATCATTCCAAATTCATGGTATTTAATATGTATATATGTATATAAATGTAGGTTGTTCAATCAGATCGGAACCTTGCCTATTTTGCCTTAGATTTTTTTTCACTCTGATGGTCAACTTTGCCGAAAAAAATGAGGGGTTCGAGTTTTTTTAGATTTGAGGGTGTTAAGTGTTAATTATGTGTTTGGGGTGCAAAGTGTCAATTTATTGTGTTTTGGGGGTGCAAGTTGCTGATTTGTTCTTAATTCGAGGGTGATAAGTGCTAATTTTATTTTGGGGGTGCAAAGTGCCAATTTCTCAAGTTTCGGGGGTGCAAAGTGCCAAAAACTTATAATTGAATTACCTATTTTGCCATTGAGTTTTTGCCTGAAAATAAAAGAGGGTGCAAAGTGCTTCATTTTTCATATATTGAGGGTGCAAAGTGTTAAATTTTAGTTTCGAGTGTGCAAAGTGCCTATTTCTCATATTTCGGGGGTGCAAAATGCAAAAAACCCCTAAGTTTTAAATAAATTTAGCAAAATTTTAAAATGTTCATGATGTTGTAGAATAGAAAGACCCACCATCCGGGTCTGTAATGTTGATGTTGAATCTTTTAGTATTAGTTCCTAATCTTAGAATGCAAATGCTTACAAATAATGAGAAGATATTGATTCAGGAAAAAATGAGGGCTTTGTTTATATTTTCTGTTTCGAATAAGGTTTGAGTAACAAAATTTTTGGCTGTGTGCTGAGCGTGCAGGTCTTTTTGTTTAGTTCAAGTTTAACTAGTAATCTCCTTGGGCCTTTGATTCACTTCCCATAAAAACTGCTAGAAAATTATTTTAGAACATGATGTGGGAGATTTAGTGGAGCAATACAAGTGACAGTAAGACATTGATCTTACTTGTGCAATTCTTACTTTATGAAGTATGCGGTTTTGATAAATATTGTATTTGTTTTAGTCACAAGTGAAAGTGAAAGCTTTGAATTTTCTCGTGCTTGCAACTTTTAACCATCTTTTCAAAGCAAGTAAGATTTATGTTGTATATGCGATTTTCCGTTCAGGAATCTAACTACTTTCAGTCATTTTCTTCAGGTACATCAATGAATTGATTGAATATATTATCCTTGCCTATAATAATGAGGGCTTCAAGGATGATGCTACTGATCAATCACCTAATGTGGATGGTGATAACCCTGAGCACACATTTTCTGGAGAACATGGTCAAAGCAGTGAATCTAATTTGACAAAAAGTACACATTCCAACACTCAAGGAACTGATTTGTCCTTATCTGTATTTGAACATAAAAGGGAACATGAATCCGCTGCTTCTGGAAATCACTTATCTAGTACCATGCAGGGTGATGTAATACATCCAAGGGCTGCTGACTGGGCAAAAGGGTTTGATGCAGCAACCCAGAGAAGAACAGAAGTTCTTATGCCAGAAAATCTAGAAAACATGTGGACTATAGGAAGAAATTATAAAAAGAAACTCCAAAAAAGGGCTGCTCCAAGACATCAGGCTTTTGAAAATGCTGATTCAGTTAGCATGTCATCACCTAGAAAAGATTTGGTGACTGAAGCACCAGCACAGAAGCCAGAAACATCTATCAGACTGGAAGATAAAGCTTCTATCCAACTACCACCAAAGTCCCAACAAGATATTCAGTCTACCAATCTCAGTATTGATGCCTTGAGCAGATCACCAGATCATTTTATGAGGGAGTTTTCGAATGGAGGCTCTACTATCTATGAACTAGAGAATGCTGCTGTTATTACTCGTGAAAATAGAAATAGGCTCAAAAGATCAAACAGCACTTCTGATTTAGGAGTTCAGTCATACCTTGAAGATACATTTGCTAGTAAAGGCAGTGCACCCATCACTAATGAGTACTATAGGGCAGACATTAATAAACTTAATGTAGACAGGCTGAAAAGCAGTTCAGACATGGTATTACGTACTGAAGGACTTCGTGTTCCAAAGCTGAGATGTCGGGTAAGACAACGATCAGTTCCTTTTCTGGTTCACGACTTTGATTTTGGTCAACCTTATTGTATATATTACAAAATGCTTATTTTCTTTTAAGAAGTGTAGCTTCATAGCCCAGATTCATTCCTTTGTTTCAAAATGATGGTTACACTTCTCTCCTGCAACCACACAATAAATTCTTCCTGGAGAGAGTAGTCTACTAATTATGTACTACTTCTGTTTTATCCCTTACGACTAAATAATTTGCATGTGCAATTGATTTACTATCTATCTAGGAAAAACTATAGTATTGTACTAATGCCCTCTTAGTATGAACTACATTGATTGCCCAAAGTTGCCTGATCGAAAATTTATTAAGTTGAGGGTTGATTAAGATGAAGGATCACATGACTATCTTCTGATCACATTTGATTAGTGTCTAGTAACAATAAACCCTTGGTTCTGCAGGTAATTGGAGCATACTTCGAGAAACTTGGCTCAAAATCTTTTGCTGTTTATTCAATTGCTGTCACTGGTGCTGACAACAACACCTGGTTTGTGAAAAGAAGGTCTGGGTTTTAGTTCCAGTTTGAAATACATTTCATATTTATCCACTTTAAGTCAGTTCAGTATGTGAACAACTTTGTGTTCCTCAACATAAGAAGGTTTCCTGATTAAATCAGGATTGTTCAATCTGTTTCTATGTTTTGATTCTTTTGCGATTCTATGTCTACAGATATCGGAATTTTGAGAGATTGCATAGGCATCTTAAGGAAATTCCTAATTATTCATTGCATTTGCCTCCTAAAAGGATATTTTCATCAAGTACAGAGGATGCTTTTGTTCATCAGCGCTGTATTCAGCTTGACAAATATCTTCAAGTATGGTTATTCCTCCTTTTTGTGATGATACTGACAGGTCTTAATTAGCTGTTTTACAATACTGTATTTATCAGGATCTCTTGTCAATTGCCAATGTTGCTGAGCAACATGAAGTATGGGATTTTCTAAGTGCCTCCTCCAAGGTGCACATGTGCTTTTTCTGTTTGAAACATACTCATTACCTATTGGTTCTTTATTAATTTGTTATTTTTTCATCTATGCAGAGTTACTCGTTTGGGAAATCATCTTCTGTAATGAAGACTTTGGCAGGTATGTGGCATCATTTCAATCGATATTAGATTAACTATATATTTTACATATGTTCCATATAATCACTTGTATACTGAAAATAAGCATTATTCAGGATTGATATAACATAGATATTTATGGACTTCAACTAGTTGCTAACAGACACAAGACTTCGAAACAACTATGTTTAAATACTCTATATATATCTCCATGGTATCTATGTCCAAAGGTCCCTGGTAGTTTTGCCTTGGATTTATTCTAGACGTACTAGAAGATACCAACCTTCGTGTATCCTTATTCTTATCAATTTATTATGTCTCTGTGTAATTCATATTCATATGACTTTGGGTCTGGGGAGTAATAGTTGTACTGAACTATCACTTTGCTTGAGATAAAGAAATAGTAAATGCATGATTAAGTTGTTGGTAATCTGGACTTTTGTATCATAATCTTTAAGTTCTAAAATGTCTGTTATGTGTCTCCAGACTGTATATTATGTCATTAGTTGTCTGTGTTTGTTAAATCTTATGGTACCAATGGTTTCTTCGGTGTTGTTTTAACATGGCTAAAATGTTGGTTTGCAGTTTAGATGTCTAGAAACATTAAAAAATTCTTAGTTAAATATCATTATAGATTTGAACTTCCTTAGCCAAATCAGAGACTCATATGCATAAGCTTATTGGAGAATAGTTTGTTAATTAATGCAATTAGTCTCTTACGTATGCTTTGAAACTTAACTTAATTGTTTTTATTTTAAATTATTTATCATGCAATGACTTCAAATTAAGTACTTGAATAATTTTGGAAATTTCCGTTGTCCAAATCAGTTAATGTGGATGACGCCATGGATGATATTGTACGCCAGTTCAAAGGTGTTTCTGATGGCTTAATGCGAGCAGTTGTTGGCCCACCTTCCCCTTGTCATGACCCACCTTCTTCTGTTACGAGCAGAAACTTGTCCTTGAATACTGATGATATGTATAAATTGGCTGTGCGGCAGAGTACCTCAGAAGCAATGAACAGTTTTTCTGATAATGAGGAAGGTGAGAAAGATGTGAACCATGGGCAAGAGGATGTAGTGTCTGCTGCCCAATCTAATGGGTGGCATTCAGACAATGAGTTGGACTCAAAGGGGTTTCCTCCGAGGGTTGTTAAACGTGGTGAAGATGTCAGTAACTTGGACATTGAGGAAATGCGTAGTTTAAGGGTGAAATCTGATTCAAGAAATAGATATTCTGAATCTAGTTTAGCCATCACATATGTTCCCCAAGACGATCCAACAGGGGTGCCTCCGGAGGTACTGTGCATCTATTATTGTACCGTGATACCCTCCTGTTCTGTTTATTCATTGGCCATATACCCTTTTTCTGATGCTCTTGATTGTTTTTTCCAATAATAATTTTCTTAATCTCAATAAGTTGACTTTGGCTCTGTGATTTACATTATTTTTTAATTCAATTGCTTCTCTTTCTCCCTGTACAGACATGCATGTCTTTAGCAATCTATATTATTGTTTTGTTTACATTAGTTGTGTTTATGTGTATTTAGGATTCTACGTCATCTCTCTTTGACTTTCTGACAATTAACCAGTAGTTTCTTTTGAGGGACCTTTTATTTGAAATTGTAAGTTCAAGTCATTACAGCTTTCTATGTTCTCTAGGGCAATGATTTCTGGATGTAGCTGTCATATTCTACAGTAATTTGATATATATCAAATTCAGACGAGTTCTTTTTGCTTTCTCCTTCTCCTGGATCATTTCAATTTCCACACATAGAAGATATTGATTCTTATAGCATGTGAACAAAGACTAAAAGTAGATTCCACACTTTGTTTTTCTTGTCATCTCGTCTTGAGATTTTGTTGAATAGGTTGCTTTCCTTAAAGATTGCACAGGCATTGAGGAAACTTATCTAATGTTTGAAACTTTGTCATCCCCTTCAATAGTCTGTTCCTCTCGAATTAGAAGCGGCTGGAATAAAGGTCCAAAATAAACTAAGCTGCCATCTTATTCCTAATATTCCCACTTGTCTCTTGAGCACTCTATCTCTATTGCGTGATCTTCATTGCGGTTACTGTACTTGATATTGTTTTTTCTTGCAGTGGACACCACCAAATTTGAGTGTTCCAGTTTTGAATTTAGTTGATAACATATTTCAGCTGAAGAGAAGAGGCTGGCTAAGGTGATGCTGTCTTTTCACACTTTTATATCGTGGATTTGCTTTTAGCTTTAACAATAAAATGCTATATTGCTCTTAGAAAGTCTGCTACTATATTATCATTTGTTTTTCACACCTTTGTATTGTGAACATGGATTTAGCTATAACAGTTAATAAGCAATATTTTTGTAATTCCTTTTTTTGAGGTTGTAACCTCATCTGGGAGATTACTCCTGAGATAACTGTCTTCTCAGAATTTTAGATAACTGTCTTCTCAGAATTTTAGATATGTTACGTTCATGTTCAAAGTTGAGCTTCTAAAATCTTTTATGTCCCCATCCGAGCAGAGAGAGTTTTAAGCAAAATGGTAGCAAATATAATTATTGGATATTGTCTCTGGATCATTTTTCCCTTTCTGAGTGATAAATTGATGGAACTGCGAATTTTTTTAAAGTACTAGGAGAATGCTGTTATATGCAGATTATCATTTAGCTATAACCCCTTTCCTTTCATCTTTCATTGTAGGAGACAGGTCTTTTGGATATCAAAACAAATATTGCAGTTAGTCATGGAAGATGCCATTGATGACTGGCTCCTTAGGCAAATCCAATGGCTGCGTAGAGAGGATATTATCGCGCATGGAATTAGATGGGTCCAGGATGTAAGTCATGAATCTTTTTGTCTAATAGTTTCATGCTCTGAGTTGCGTAATCGCAACTTTGTCATCCTGAGAATTGAAGTCTTTGATTTATGATCATCAAGAATCTACTGTGTGACATGAGTTATGGTGAAATTCACTTTTTCGCTTAAGTTACTACTATGATCTTGTTTGCAGAACTTGAGTTCACGACCTTTGACACCTCAGAGGGACCCATAGTTATTGCAGAATTGCTGCTGTTACATCTTGTACAAGTTTATCTTGCCTAATTAATTACAATTTATGCACCGATATTAGATTACAACTTCCTGTTCTCGGTCACCTGAGGTTTTGATCAACTGAAAATGTGTCCTTTTATTAAGTTATGATTTGGCACTTATTTTCAGCCAAGAACTTTATGATTTCCAAGTGATTTCGCATTTAGTGTTAATAGAAATTCCAATCTACTCATTATTATCTTTTGAAAATTATGTGCAATTTATTTTGCATAATAACTTGTTTCAAGAAAGTATCTGTTTTCTGATATTATATTTTCATTAGGTTCTCTGGCCTGATGGCACATTCTTTATAAAATTGCGGATTCAAGATCAAGTAAATAATTGTCAAGCAAATCAAAGATCTCAGCAAACAAGGCAACCAGGTGGAAGGAGGGTCCTCAAACCAGGGTCTTTTGAACAACAGCTTGAAGCTGCTCGCAGGGCTAGTGATGTGAAAAAGATGATCTTCAGTGAGTAATTCCCACTATTTAATTGACATATATTATGGATTTTAATTTGATTTCAGAAATAGAGGGTGTCCTAGTTAATCTTTAACCATACTGTTTCTTATCTTTTTTTTTTATTGTAATGTGATTCTAAGGCCTCATGTCTGCTTCATTTGCTTCTGCTGTTTCCCATTTTTTTTTTTTTTTTTGAGAAGATTTGCTTCTACTGTTTGCATAGCCCCCATCATTTATACTCTTAAATTTACTCCAGGATTCATATAATTAACTCAGCAAAATATATGCCTCTAATTTTACAATATGCCTGAAATGGGACAATAATCAGCAATACACACCACGATTTATTTCGAGTTCTGGTGAATGCTATCAATACACCACCCTAATGCCAATTTAACCTCTGTGAAATGCATAATGTTCAGTTTATCCCCTTTGATTTGCAAAAGTGCACTTTACCCCGTGTGTAAATTTTAAAAGAGCAATTTACCTCCTTTCAGCCGGAGAGTGTAACTCACTCGCCGAAATTGAGAGTGGGCATGTAAAGTGTTTTTGTAACATAGGGGCGGTAAAGTGCAAAATTTATCATAACTTGAACATTATGCAAATCATGGGGTTAAATTGCCATTAACTTTTAAAAAGAATCCATTAATCTGAATATTGTCCTCCTTAACTGGCAGATGGTGCTCCCACCGCTTTGGTCAGCTTGATTGGGCATAAGCAATACAGACGTTGTGCTAGAGATATATACTACTTCCTTCAGGTAAAAACTCCACCTTACCCTCCCTCTTGTAAACATTCTAGCTCATACCAAGAAATACGGCCAAATTGCACTTTTAGTCCCTCTGTATTATACCCTCAATGCATTTGGACCCATGGCTTACAAAATTGCACCTGGTCCCATTTTTAATATATTATGCACTATTTTTCATATAAAGTATAGCCCTCTTTTCGATCTATGTTTGCACTGTGGGTCTCTAATTGGATTGGAATTTGGAAGTGGGTGATAGGACCAAAAGTGCCAAAAAAAAATTGAAGGGACCCAAAGTGTAGTTTGGTAAAATAGGGGACAAGTGTGTTGAATGTTCAGTCCTATGGGACCAAACAATTTTATCCTAGAAATACTCTGCATCTTACTATTTTATCTATGAGCTTCATCTTCTGTTCTTTTTTGTTACTTTATTTAATATTTAAATGTCTTGCAGTCGACGGTTTGCTTGAAACAACTTGGTTATGGAATACTGGAACTTGTTCTAGTTTCAGTTTTCCCAGAATTGAGTGATCTTGTGAAGGATATCCATGAAAAGATGCATACTCCTGAACCTGTATAGAACTTAAATTTTGCTCACAAAAATGAATTTATGGAGCCCTATTGATGCTCAGGGTACAATTGTTCTTGCTGAACAAAATGTATAGCTTCTGTATAGTTGCCATTTTGTGTATAATTAACTTAACATTGATTTATTGGCAGTAACACCATTTTGAAAAGGAAAAAAAGATTATTTCTGCACATTGCAGACTCCAGAGGTCAGAATTATTGATGGTGTCTTTGTTTCCCAACTTCTTGTAAATATATCATATTGTTTGATTGCATGAAAGTGTATTTGCTAGTTGGATATCTAAGAATCAGACATGAATTTGATCCGATGGATAATCGGTAAATAGACATATATAGAATAGGGGCGGTTAGACCTAACCCTATCTGAATTAGAACGATTCTATCTATTTTAGGCAGGGTGGATGTAATTTTTCCTTGACCTGATATTTTGACCCGCTTGCCTTTATGTAATCTCTCGGATTGATTTGATTCCTTTTGGGTCTGGTAAAAGTTTGATCACAAAAACACGTCTACTACTAGACATGGTAAATAAAATTCAAAGAAATAAGAGGAAGGAAAAAGATACAATAGAAGTTAGAATCTGATAACATAATCTTCTGCATACAACAAAAATTATCTTCATTCGTAAAAGAAAAAAAGAAAACATTATCTTCATTCATGTCAATTCTTCCGCCATGCATATCCAAAATAAAATCAGTTAAGGTACATGTAAGAAAAAACACTAAATGGTCCTCAGTATTCATCTACTCTCTAAAGCAACATTCAATAATTCCTCACAGATTCATGTACAACATTAGCCGAAATCCAAGTATATGATGTAATCATAAAATCTCATATCAAATTCTGGAATGGACTGGTAAGTGTCTCGCGTAGATCAGAATACAGCGCGTAAAGGGAGTACTGCCTTAGATTAGCCACTTCGTACCACGAATTAAACACATTATCATTCTTATCAGTGCCGGAGAAAGCCAATTGTATGCCCAAATCACAGCCAATAGACCCTCCATTGCCTCTGCATCTGGAATTTGGTATAGCACAATCAGTACTGTTAAGGCACACGAACGAGTCTCCAGTGCACGAGGCACACCCGAACTTCTTCCAGTATAAATTTAAGAGTGTGCCTTTCTGGAATTCAAGAACCTATTACGAAAAACCAGAAGTTTGATAAAATTGTACAATCTTTCATCATTAATTTATTACAGTTCAAGTGAAATGATAAAAGCTCGTTTGAGATAGATTTACCAGAGTGAAACTGGTGACAGTGTGAGTATTGTCAGCAACAAAAATAGGAATTGATCGAGCTGCATATTGTCGCCCAGCAAATGCCACCATGTAACCACCATCCCTGCTCTGTGGTGGAATAATCAAAGGAGGAAAGGGAAATATTGAACATCTCGTTTATTGAAGAACGTACATAAAAAGCTATATGATCGATCATATAAAAACAGATTATATATATTATGAATTGAGATATGGTATATATTAAAGGTGGAAGAACATCATTAAGTAATATGAAACAAGATCATTACCGGATTAAATGTGCTACTATTGATTGTGAGCAATGAAATCTCATCAACTTTTGGCCTAAAAACTGCGAGTTGAGCTGCGTTTCCAAGAGATAGACGACGATCACACGGAGAAAGCTGAGTTTGATTGAAGAAGAATGAGTCCCTTGCAGAGAAAGCGAGCCCAAATGTAAAACCATCCAATTTCTGAACTTTGGTATCTGAACACGGATCAAACACTGGATTCGTATCTTGGGCATAAGCCCCAACCATCACCATTAATGTTGTGATCAAGAATATTATTTGTCCCACCATTCTCACAATCCTTCTCCTAAGTTATATGTCTATTAATTAACAAATAAAAAGAAAATGTTAAGATTCATCTAAAATGGGATTTTGTATCAATGTAAAAACAGACCATTTACATCAACTTTTCTACAATATAGAAATCAAATAGATTGATCATGCCACAATAATCAAATTTTAATTATCAATCAATTTTGGGAAGAACAAAAGAATCCCTCTTATTATACATAACAACATGATATGATTTTAATTTCAACTAACATAAATAAAAAAATTAAATAATGATTAAGACATGTTATAAACCAGAAATTTCTCTATGCAGGAAGAATAACATAATTAATTTGACTCACCGAAATAGAATTATTATCTCGGAAGAAGGGTATTTCCCTTTTCTCTTTTCCTTTATGCTTACAAACTCTTTGAATATAATTTACTCCTTATATTATTAATTTTTTTATTTCCAAAAAAGACAAAGGAGACGGAGAAACGGAGAAGAAGGGATTGATTAGAAAGGGTTTAAGACTAATTTTAATCAAAATTGATCGCTTTCTTTGTCTACAACGTAAAATAAATTTGCTACCTTTTCATGTTTAAGACACGAAAAAAGTGAAGGAGAGGGAGGGCGAAACAAGTGGATCATGTCCTGTCCCAACAACGGTTATGGAAGTTGGCGTTTAATGCACGAAAGGTGACAACTTCACACCACGATTCTTTAAAACGTGTTTTCTATGGAATTTTGCAAATTTACATATTTTGTCATGCGAAAATTGAAGGGCAAGGTTCCATAAATGATTTCAAATCTTGGACTTTGAATTTAGTGTATGCTTTCATTTTGGTATAAAGTTTTATTTTTTTAACTCCCAAAATTTTAAATTTCTACTTTTTCAACATGAAAAAGAAAACATTGCGATCTCACATGATTTCTAAAATTGTAACATTTTTGTTCTAAAAATACAATATTATTAACAAGAGATTCTTGCATGTCAACACAATAACATAGTACGTACAATTGAGTCGTTGCGTCTGCCTCTCCGTGCCCCAAAAAGCGGGGGAAGGGGACCGACTCTCCTCTTTTCATGAGAATTGTGACTTTTAACCCCTAGTTAACAATTCAACCACTTTTTCAATTGGAAGTCAATCGTTAGGAGATAGGAGGCTTTAGCTCACCAATTGCTCAATTTGAAAGAGGGCAAACTCGTAAATTTGGGTAGATTACATGAGATGCAGGTGAAGGCGTTAGCTGAAATGATTCAAGATGACCTTTCTAACATTTTAATTTTAGTGTGTCGTGATGCAACTGAATTCCAATAAGAAAAGTTGCTGACTTGCTGAATAGGGGTTAATTACTACAACTTAGATGAAAAGAGGAAACACATGCATATTTAAGTCAATGCAAGGGGAAGAGCGGAAATTAGATACAATTGAGGGCTGCCGGGTAAATATCCCTAAAAACGAATACAAGCAAAAAGTTAGATTCTATTTTCTGCTTTGATTTAGTGGAGAATATATTTAAATATGATCAAATTCTTTTGAAATGGTGGAGTCATTCTCTATATCACTATTTATTTTGGCACATTTTCTAGTTTATATTTAATGCTACTTTGAGCTAAAATGTGCGATTAAATTTTTCGTATGAAATATTGAAATTGGAAATAAGTTATAAAGTTGAGAAAAACCTTCTTAAAGTGTTGGGATATTTTGAAAAAAAAAAGAAAAAGAGGTCTGGACTGAATAGCGCAAAATTTTAGTTTTAGGGGCAAAAGTGTACTTTCCAAAACTTCAGGGGGCAAAGTGTAAATTCGCCCCAACTTAAAGATTTTTTGCAGGAGTAATAATTATTCCTCCTAGCACACTACAAGAGCTGCAAAAAGCATGCCCTTGGGTGGAGGAACTTTTCTACCCAAGAAAATGCATGTATTGGTGGGTTTAAATTAAGAAGACAATTATGTCTTCCCACTTTTCTAAGTAAATGTTTTATGTATACACAGTGGCGGAGCCAGAAACTTTTTTCACCGGGGTCCTTATAAATTTATGAGTATTATTTAAAATATTAAAAAAAAAATATGACCAAACTAATTCAAACTCAAAATAAATTAAATGGAATGAAAACTTCTTCTTTACAAATGTACATGTCGATTTATCATAGACTGAAATCGTTGCATGATTGAATCATCTGTAACGATATCAAATCCATCTTTCTCTATATAAGTAATCATAGAGTCATTTAACCATTCATTTTCCATCTGATTCCTCAGTCGATTTTTTATATACTTTATAGCAGAAAACGCTCTCTCCATAGACGCTGTAGCAACTGGCAAAATCATTGTCAATTTTAAAAGTAAAAATACAATAGATACACAATGTTCCTCTTTGTTTCAACTAATTTTCTAGCAAGATTACCAATTCCTTTTAATTTTGAGAACTCTTCATCTGACCGCATGTCGACAATGTAATTTTCAAGTTGCATATCAAGTGCTTAGATATCCAGTAAGATTCAAATTACAAAATAAAAATAAAATATTAGAGTTTGAGGTAATGTCCACTTTGTAACTCTTAAATTTATCAAACTATAATAAACATGGACCCCTTTTATTTAAAAATTTAATTTTAATTGAGGGTCCACTAAAAGAAAATTATAAATTATGTTATAGTTGAACATAAATAAATGAATATAGCATATATACGATACCCTTGTGACCAAAATTTCAAGGGGGTCCATGCACCCCCCTTAAGACAATGTAGCTCCGCCGGTGTGTATACATTTTCAAATCTGATTTCATTCTCTATCTAAACACTCCATCTCAAACTTTAATTCTTTTTATATTATTATTGTTCACTTAGTAAGAACTTGAGTTTTAAAAAGAGAGAGAAATGAGTACAAGAAGGAAGTAAGGGAAGAATGAAGGAAGACCGCCACCACTGCCACCGCTTCACCGTCGCCACCTCTGCCATTCTGCTGCCGTGAGCTGAGAGAGAAGAGAGAGAGCTTAGAAGGAATGAAAAATGAGAGATACATAAGAATGAAACTTGAATAAAGAGGGATGAGCCACCATGTCTACCACTGCCGCCGCCGCCGTATCACCGCCTCCAGCATCGGAACCTTGTCACCTTAAACAACATGGTCAACGCAGCCGCCACCCCACTGCCACTGCAACCTTCGGAGATTCTTCTTTAAAAGACAACACATTTAGAAAGAAAATTTTCTAATATACACAGCCAAGTCTCAGTTTTTCGCACATTCAGTCTTCGTCCACCATTGGATCATGCCCAAATTTTGCGTGAAGGTCCTAAACACATGGGGCTACATATTGACCGTTCGGATCGTTGTTTGGATCAGTCTAAGTTAATCGGCAGACTTTTGAAATTGGTGAAACATAAGGATTTGAGGGCTTTTGTTATGAACCACCACTGGAGCCGCCACCACTGCCACCGAAGCCACCACCACCACCGTCGGAGGTCTGAAAGTGAAGAGAGCTTCATACACTTCGTTGCTTTGGGTAAAGATCCACCTATGCTTGTGTTCTTTAATTGATTGGATTTTATTTTATTCTCTTTTAAAGCGTCCTTCAAAGAAAAATGGAGAAAAACATACATGCATTTATAAAGAGTAATAGATTTAAGTTATTACATTATAAAATAGATTTCATTTTCATATTTGGGTTGAGTTTATGGATTTTATTTCAAGACTTACAAATTTGTGTTCATTTGCACAAAACATGAATATTGAAGAATTTTATTTTATCCATTGTAGTTTCATGAAAAGTTGTTTAGTTTATATTCAATATTAGATTTTTAATATGGTTTTGCTTGGGTTAAATAAATGTTTATTAGATATTTGGATCTTGATTTCTTTTTGTAAGAAAGTTGATGTTTATATTTTTCTCAAAACTTTGGGGGTATTTTGAAAGGTTTTAAAAGTTGAAAGGTTAAGGGCTGCAATTTTTATTGGGAGTAAAAATTGACTGAAAATCTACAATTTTATTTGATATTTGGTATAGGTTTACTTGAAAATCATCTGTTTTAAAGTTTGCTTCGAGATTTTTGCAAAAAGGTGGTTTTTGCAACTTTTGGGGTCATGTTTGTAAATCTGAAAATAAGGGGTCAAATTCGATGTTTTGTCGCTGTTTTTACATGGTTCTTTTATAAATTCTTGATTAATTGATTTGGAGTAGTGGTTTATTCATTTTAGTTTTAAGATTGAAAACTTATGAAATTTTTCCAAAGAAAATTATGGTTAAAGAAATTTTTTTGTTTCTCCTTGTTAGTTTGATGAAAAGTTATTAAAACTTGTGATTAATTTCGGTTTTGTAGTGAATTTTTGCTTAAATATTTTTAAACATTCTTGTGATATTGGGTCTTGAATTATTTTTGCAAGAAAGTTAATGTTTTAATGTTTTCGAAACTTTTGGGGTATATACTTTGAATGTTTTCAAAAGAAAAGGGTGTTTAATTATTAACTTGTTAAATATTGTAATTGAGTTCTTATAAAAAATAATCTAGTGAAGATTTTTGGTTTGAAGAACATACTGTGAAAAATATTTTTGGGGGTACATTTTAAAAATATTAAATTTTATAGGGGAGTTGTATGCAATTTTAGGGAATGCTCGGGGCAGCCACCGCTGTTCCATTCAGCTGGCATTCAGGCCCAGCCCGTGTTGGATCAGGCTCACTTCATTGCACTCTCTCCGTGTTTGCTCGTTTCAATCCAATTTCGCTTGGATTGTTACTATAGTTAAATATTTAGATTTTCTCAAATCTTAAAGTTTAAAAATAAATACATTTAAATGATTTGATGTTGAAAGTTTTAAGTTCTTGTCCGAGATGTTAATTTAGAAATCCTTGTGATAGGATTTTCTTTAAGTAAGATTATAAGATAATTTATTAGTCGTATACGTATTTGCTCGGGTTTCGGATACACTTCATTGTGAAATTTTGGTCACCGTAATAAGCTCCTCAGGTGATTGTTGTGTTACTTGTGTGTCAGTCCGAATGTGCTAGTAGGTCGAGTCATAACTGTAACTTAGTCCCTAAACGAACGAGCATGCGACGTATGATACAATGAAAAACTCGACTGTTAGGACAAACTATACACCTTGAATTATTATGATAATGCCTATGTGCTTACGAGTCCTTGATATCATATATTGAACCATTTTAATGATTGTTATTGAGTTTGTTGCTGATTTCATGTTTCACAGTATTATCAACGACATAATCGCGCCTCATTGAAACAGCCAACTCGCCCATAATTTTGTCTTGGAACTTATAATTTTGTGCATCGACTAAAATTCTCTTCAAGTAGAAGCTTGACATCTAAGGATGAAAATAATAAATCTTATTTATGACATAAAATTTATATGTCAACAATTGCAAAATTAATTGAAACTAGTGATACATAATATATTATAAAAAAATGGCTACATGTTTGACTTACTTCAATAAAAATGAAAATCTAACAATCCGTGCATTACATATCATCAATGACATTTGAATTCAAAATAAAACATGAAATTTTCATATAGGGGTAAATAACAAAAATCAAAGAATTCAAGAATAATGGAATTTAACTAAGAAATTTTAAACAAGTAAAGATGCAACATAAACTTTAAACTAACGTATAAAGGAACATGCAACTAAACGACTAGGAAGTGCATATAAAAACATGTACCTATAACTTTTAAAAATTAAATACAAATATGAGAGAAGAATAGGGTTTTAATATTTATTGTGAATAAAAAAAGAATACTTGTGTGACCTACTTTGGTTAAAACGACTAGGATTTAATACAATATTAAATATAGAACAACATTTGAGAAAAAACAGGAAAGGAAGAAAATGTGAGGATGGGGGAGCATTAAAAAATTCCTTAAATAAAAGGAAAATCCTTATTTAAATGCAATAACCGATACAAATCTGTGACCTTTAATTTAAATTTAAGAACGTAAAAAAAATTCTTGACTTACATTTGTGAGGGAGGCGGTAAATACCTTCAAAGATCAAAAGTATGGTAAACAAACAAAAGTAGGGTAAATAAAAATGGTAGGGTTAAAAAATGGCTTTTATAAGAGAAAACATGGGCCGTCATATGGAAACCCTCATATGCATGTATATTTGAATGAGAAAACATGACATGATCCTTTATATTTGAATGATCCAAATGAGAAAACATGGGCCGTCAGTTGACCCTCGGATAGGCATGCTGTCAAAATAATAGAAAACAATTACATTAAGGCACCAGAATCAAATATGACATAGCCCAACCCGCCAACAATCCCGATTAAACAGCCAACTGGATCCAGTAGATTTCAATGATCCAAGTGAGAAGCAAAGATCCAGTAGTATGTTCTTCATTAACAGATGTATTTGGCTTAACAAAGATCACAAGAATTTCACTTATTTACCATATTCATAATCACAAAAAACAAATTTCATTAGAAAAAATTCTTAAAAGAAACTATTGAGTGACAAATCAAAAAATCGTAGAAAGAGATGATAAATATGATTCTAACAAATGAGTATTTAATAAATTTGGATAATAAATGAAAATTATCAAAACAAAAAATTTATGAAATAGGGAAAACACACTCAAATTTATTTTCGTGACACATATATGTAGATTTATGACAACTTTATCACAAAATTCAGATCTTGTGACAATAATATAACATATAATCACATGTTAATAAAATCGGACATAATACGAGTTTAATTTTCAATATGAGAATGTTTTTCTTTTTGGGATTCCGATAGGAGAAAATTGAGTAAAGAGTTGCTAAAAGATTTTTTTTTAGGAGATAGATAGAAGTTGGAGAGAGGAAGATGGATATATAATTGAGAAGACTAATCTCGATTTTTTTTAGGGCCTGTTTGTTTGGTCTTTGGGAGAATGGTTTGGGAAAGTGGTAAAGATTTGAGAAATAATCTCGATTTGCGTAATGTTATTTGTTTGGATTTTGGGAAAGTGGTTTGGGAAATAATGAATATGTAGGTTATTTTGATAGGGTTAGGTTGTAGAGATTTATTTAATTAAATGTAAGACTTTATGTCAAATCAGTTAATTATATATGATTGATTGGTTTGATTAAAGTTGATGTATATATATTATATATTATATGTAATATATATATATGTAGGGGCCGTTTGGTAGGACCTAATAGGGGGTATTAAGTCATATTATATGAGTTAATATGACCTAATACAACGTTTGGTGTCATTGCTCTAATACCGGGTCAAATGGATTGAATCCTTACGACCCGGTATTAATACTAGATTATAATCTACCCCAAGCATGGGTGGATTAATTAATCCGGGTGAATATGAATTAGGTAAAATGTCACTAATAACCTCAAATTTATATATTATTTTTTTTACATATCATTAAATATCATAAATTCATCTCAAATCTTTGAAAATATATAAATATATATCTAAACTCATAATTCTACAAAAGATATTACGGTAAATTGTTTTAATATAATATGACTCAATCAAAGCTACCAAGCATATTTTTAATATGACCTTCAATTCGGCTCCAATCTAATCCACCTTAATCCCATACATCTTACCAAACGGTCCTCTATATATATATATATATGTTATATATGTATATATATATACTGGCTGTGAGAGGTGTGAGAGGAGAGAGGGATGGTGGGACCGTGGGAAGCGTGATGAGTGAGAAGTGAGGAGAGAGGAGAGAGGAAAACTAGTAGATAGCAGAGTAGGCTTATAAAAAATACCTACTTTATGAAATTTCAGTCCATCTTTGAAACTTGTTTCTGAAATATTCCAGCAAAGGAAAATATTTCAGAAACAAGTGGACTTGTTTGTTCCGCATTTGGGAAAGGTGAAATTTTTTTCTCAAATGCGAGACAAACAGGCCCATTATTTTTTCATTTAACTAAAACCTAGTCTCGATATTAGCATTAATTACACACTCTTCTAGATTTAGATATTAGAATAGGTTTATCGTCCTTTTTTTAGTATTATTATAATTAAGTGTATTGTCTTTTCAGAATCATTGAAGTATGACCAAATAAATTTCACCCAAGGCAAATTTACTTTATGTGTTCACAACTTCAATTAAATATATTATGAAAAGTTGTTTTTACTCACCCTTCAAGACCTAGACTTTATTGTTTCGATTAGATACTAGCTTATTTACACTTTCTTCTAATTTTATTTAGATATTAAAAGGTTTTTAGATACCTATTATTGATAAACTGTTTTTATTAAGTTAACTGTAAAACGTATACTCTCTATCTTCCAAATTATTTATCATTTATATATTTTAACACATATTTAGGTACCTATTAAATAGCCTCAATTTTAAAAAAAATCATATATCTAAAATACCCTTTTTCTTTATTTATCCCATCATTATCTATTTATATACACGCTCAAGATTTACACTCTTTCTCTTACTTTCTCTTACGTACCTAAAATATGTAATTAATAGAGTATTGAAATCTTTTAAGTGACAAATAATTTGAAATAAGTTTTTTTCTATAAAACGACCGATAATTTGGAGCAGAAGAAATATTATTTTGAGTAAAATTAAGAAAAAAAATATGAGTAAAATTGAAATGTAAATATCCATCTATTTATCTGTATTTTTATAAAGAGAAATCATGACATGATGTTACGCTTTTTTAATATTTTCTATTTTGCCTTTACTTTTTAATCAATAAATATAAAGAGAGTGTTTAATTAAGTTATGTATCTGTTATATTAAATTAAAGAAAAAAAATTCACGTTCCCATCGTTTTTGTAATCCTCGTCCTTCCTTCCGAATTTGCTTACCTGTAATTAATCAATGGCCTCACCTCGTTTAATTCAATTTGAGCTATAGTACTTTCCAATTAAATCCATCTTCCATACATAATACATTTTCCATACATAATACATTGACTGATGTCAACACAGCATATAGCAAAAACTCCATTTCTTTATTTAACGGAAATGGAATTTGATTTATAGTAATCTGATTTTTAGAACTATGATTTTGTTATAGTGTTTGTTATCACTTGAGATAGTACCAAAAAAATCAATCGAAATCATTTTTAAATGTTTAGTAATTGCAATGAATGAACTTTATAAGAAGGTCTTCTAAAAGCATCTTCAATGCTTAAGGGAGGGGCGGAGTGGATGAGAGAAAAAAAATCGAGGAATCTCCATTAATGAGGAAGGAAGGGGAGAGATGTGGGTGAGAAGGTCTTCTCCCACCTCCTGGAGGGGTGGGGAGGTGGGTGGTGGACGACACATAACTTCTTTTTATTTTTTATCTTTTTATTTTTTATTTTTTTATTTTGACTTTCTTTTGTTATTTAATAAATTTATTTATAATAAAAATATTATTAATTTTTTTTAAAAAAAATCTTGACATTAAATTAGTTTTATTACTTTTATAAATTTAACTTTTGTTTAATAAACTTAACATTAATTTTTGAAATTTAATAAAATTGTAAGAAAATTTAATTTTTCTATTGTTCTAAATCTTGCAAATTTGACTTTTATTTGTGTTAATTTAGAATAACGTAATTAAAAAATATTTATAAAAATTAAATATGTAACACCCCTGGCTTAGAAAATACTTAGTTAATACTTACAAAACACACTTAGTTAATTTACATATGTCATAATCTTTCTAAATTTTTACAAGACCAACACTTTATTAGCTAATTTACAAGTCACTAGTAGATCTCAAAATATTATGACGCCACGTAGACAAAACATCATCTTCACTTCTATGCTATCTCCAGTAAATTTGTAAATAGATAAAGCAGAAACGTAAGTTAACTGGCAACTTAGTGAGGTGGGTGTGCGTCTTATGTAAAAAATTTGAGAAATTCGGCAAGTAACAATTTAAGAAAATTCAACAACATAGCATAGAATAAGTACCAAAACTTTATCAGTAAATATCGCCCTTATATCTCCTCAAGGCTTTCTTCACCGAACACACCACGATAAGGAGCTACCTTATCAAAACTTGCATGACTAGTCAATGCTTCCAACAACGACTACGTATATCCAAAGACCCCGGTCTCTTGAATATACGAAGTCAGGCCAGGGGTT
Source organism: Penstemon barbatus (assembly GCA_003313485.2). Taxonomy (NCBI): domain Eukaryota; kingdom Viridiplantae; phylum Streptophyta; class Magnoliopsida; order Lamiales; family Plantaginaceae; genus Penstemon; species Penstemon barbatus. Next base: position 85,048,821 of record CM064884.1, on the reverse strand, counting down.
CAGGACCGAGTCAATAGCCCGTGCTATTCGACTTAATCGCAAAACCGCACAAGCCAAAAAGGGGCACAACAAAATGGCAGATAAATAATTCACATAAACCAATTAGTATCAAAACCATTTCTTAGCAGTACATATGCTATTCCAAAAAATCACGCATAATCTCAATTAAGTACAAGAAATAGCACTTTTAAACCTTTTGCCTAAAATTAATGTTGCAAGCCGTACCACTCTAGATTAGAGAACATAAATCTCATTCAATCCAAACATCATTTCTATCAACATAACAAAACTCGATATTCTAAAACTATCTAAAAGCTTACCAATTTCCATTATATTCTAAAAGCTTAACAATTTCCATTATTAAATTAATTTACATAGAAATTATGCTCAATAGCCACTGTTCCAGAACCAAAACTATCTATCAACTTATATAACTCTTTCACCCATTTCTATTTAATCAAACTCATCTTAGTACCTATTAACCAATGCATTATTTTATACTACTTTATCAAAATTCAGTTTACGAAGAGAGTTTAGTGTTATTAGACCAACATCTATCAAAATTATAAGACTTTATAAACCAACTCTATAACATAGTATATATATATACCAACATCTATGCTAACAAGGTATCCATAGGAAAACATTCAAATAACCGTATCAAGTCATGAAACTAACGAAATTAATACCGAAACCATTTAACGCGTTTAAATAATGAGTCGAGGCAAGCGACCGTTATTTAAATCCCACACTCACCCCTTCTTTTCTTTTTCTTTTTTTCTTGGGAATTTCGAAAAATCACCAAGCACTCATAAGTTTACCCCAACTTCCAGTGGCTTCCTTTTCCTTTCTAGTTGTGATATTGATGATCCGAACGGTTGAAACGTACACCCAAGTGTTTAGAACCTTCAGTTAAAATGTTAGGATGATCCAACGGTTGATCGTCTCGAAACAGCGGAAAAACTGAGGCTGCTGGGTAGAGAGACGAAAATTTTATTAAGTGTTTTGCCTATATATTTTCCTTCTTTTTCCTCTAATTTTTTTATTGTTTACTTGAAACCTCTCACAACTTTATTCATTTTTTTTTTGGTACAAAAGGCAAAGAAATACACCTAATTATCTCCTTCTAACAACTCCAACATAGACTGAGGGGGGCTATCCCAACATTGTGATCCTCTCAAAAGTGTGTGTCCCATCTTCGCAAGTGCATCCGCACAAGCATTTTCTCTTCTCATGGTGTGGTTGATAATACATTCCCAAGGCATTCTAATGAGCCGTCTGCAATCCTCAATAATATTACCAAGGGGGTGTGACATCGTTTCTGCTGAATTGATAAGATTCAAAACAACTTCAGAGTATAGCTCCAACTCCACTCTTCTTAGTCTTCTTTCCCAAGCCAAAACGAGTCCCTCTCTTGCCGCCATAAGCTCAGCTGTTGTAATTGTAACGTCCCCCAGATGTCTAGTGAATCCAACTATCCATTTACCATTCTCATCTCTAATAAGTCCACCAACCGCAACACTATGTTCCTTAGTCAAGACGCTACCGTCCGTATTGACCTTGTACCACCCTTGCCCCGGTTTTCTCCATTTGACAATCTTCATTTCCTTATGGTGTCCACCATCAGTAGAAGGAAATGCAGTAAGGAAAGGTTAAACTAAATTTTCTTTCTTCAATTGAAGAGAATAGAAGCTATATAGTATATATAGTACTCTATATCCAATTGAATTCATCCACATAGATGATAATAATGTATTCTAATTTGTTGACAACTCATTTAGGTAAAGATACTTGTCATCCTTAGGCTTAATTTCAACAATTAAGTTTATGAGATTTTGCAAAATACCCCTTAACTATGAAGATTTACAATTTGACCCCAATATTTTCATAAAGTGTACCATTAGGTCTCAAATTGAAAACTCATTAACTAAATTAAATTCTCAATAATTTTCTTGATTTAAAGTTCAAATTCAAGATTAGAAATTTCATATATGTAGGAATTTTGGTGTTTTTATAAAATACATTGAAATTAAATACAAATTATTATTATTATTATTACTACGAAATATAAAAATTTGAATTAATTGAAATCAGAAAACTGAATCAGTGGAGATGACTAAGAAAAAACAACTAGAAAGGAAAATACTTGTCAGAGCGATAGAGAAATCTGGGGTGAATGGGTGGAGGGAAATCACTGGAGTTGACCTTAAGTGCAATTCTTTTGCAAAGGGGATATATGTGTAAATCACTTTAATTATACAGGGGAACTTAGGGTTTATTTGGATGAGTTTTGGCTCGGTTTCACGGGTCTCGGTTTAAAAAAATTGGTTTGGGTGGTTTCGATGAAACCTTTGAGACTTCATTTGGATGAGTTTTGGCTCTTGGGTTTTGTGGTTTGAATAAGTTGAAACCCCACTTGGATTGGGTTTGGATGTTGGGGTTTAGGGGAAAATTTAGGTGATAGGTGTCAAATCAATATTTTATAGGCTTGAAGAGTTTTAGTGTGGATTTTTGAATAGATTTTTGATGGTTTTATAGGTTTGGCGAAAATTCATTTGAAAGGGTTTTGGCTCGGTCTCACGAAACCCACGAGACCGGGCCAAAACCCATCCAAACACAGCCTTAAGTGTAAAGTTTTTGGCAATAGATATAAATAGGAAAAATTGCTTTTTTGTTACCATTGGATACGAAAATGCAAATTTGGTACCATAGGATATGTTTTCATTGCAATTTTGGTACCAAACCCAATTTTTCTACAAAGTTAATGGCAATTTACCCCCTTCAGCCGGAGATTGTAACTCGCTTGCCGAAATTGAGAGTATGCATGTAAACTATTTTATTTAACATAGGGGGATAAATTGCCACATTTATCATAACACAATGGGTAAAAAATCACATTATCATAATAAAAGTGGATTAAGTGCCGCCTATAAAAATATCAGGGAGGCGATGTGAAATTTTTACAAAATTTCAAGGGGTAAAATGCTCTTTTTAAATCACGAGGGGTTAAATTGAACATTATGCATTTAGTAGGGGTAAATTGCCATTAACTTTGTAGAAAAATTGGGTTTGGTACCAAAATTGCAATGAAAACCTATCCTATGGTACCAAATTTGCATTTTCATATCCAATAGTACCAAAAGTGTAAGTCAGTCTATTATATGGTACCAAAAAAATAATTTTCCCGATATAAATATAAAATATTTTATATTTCGGAGACCATAACGGTAATTTAGCCGGTAACAAATATGAACATTAAATTTATGTTCAATGAAATTACACTTTAAGACTGCCCGTTTAGTTAAATATATGCATTAATTTCCTATTAATTAGACTTGACTTTAATTTTAGAAAGGCTTCATTTATGACCTCCAATAATATATATACGATGTATAATTAATGAATAATTTCATTCACCCAACTTTCACCTCAACTTATGCTAGCTGAGGTAGATCAAAAAAACATTTAAACAACGAATACACAAGAATTTTGGTTTTGAAGTACCATACTAACTTTTATGTCGCCAATTTTGAAATTAGGTATCAAAATGATCCCGAAATTACCATCGACATTTAGTTGTTGCATTATATGTGTAATCCCGAGAGATATGGAATATAAATTGTAACATTAAGAAATCAAGATTAACTCATGTTGGATTCAATTATTTAAAAAAAAATTATTGTACGTTGTAAAAAATAAAGGAAAACATAAAAAATGCCAATAAAAGTTGACAACTCTCTATTTTATAAACTTAGTAACATAACTTTTAATAATGATAAATTTATAAAACATATAGTTTAAAGTAATTTTTTATGAGCATAATTCTATAATGAAGCCAGTAAAATTAGAAATAACTACTAAATTCTAATTAGTCTAATTGCATAAAGAATATTAAGGCAAATAAAGGGTATTTATACATATTTCCCTTAAAATATTAATAAGCCAAACTTGTAATAAAAGTTCTATATGTGATTGAGTCTAAGACTTCTAATAAACTATTTACCCTCCAATCATAATAAAAAAACACAAGCTGGCCGGCCCAATAGTCCTTTAAATCATCCTGCTAGTTATTTGTGGAGACCTACAAAAATATCAAACAAAATGTGGATCATAAATTACACCTACAATAAAAACAAATAAAAATACAATTTTCTTAATAAATATTGAACTTGCCTTTATTCACCACAGAAGCCAACATTCCAAGATTGTTACCCAAGTTCTCGATTTCACTTTTGAGATTATCATCAACTTTTTTCCCCTTCCTTTGGATATCAGTCTGTCCCAGGTTTTTTTGGGCCCCAAAGTGTACATATTTTTTCCAATCCCAAGACCGTGTAATGAAACTTCACCAACCATTGCGGAAATAACAGCATAATTACCAAACTTAAACATATTTTCATACTTAGACACAGACTTGGCATGTGAGTCCTCCAATCGAAGTATCTTTGCTACATCCCTTAACTTCTTTGCTGAATTTCTATTAAGTTTTAGCTTAACAGTGTCAGTGTGATCATCGATATCATCCACCGGAATCACATGCAATGTCATATTCGACAAGGCTTGGTGAAAGTAATCAGTGTGCTAAAAATATTACAAAAGATATATCATTTAAAGAACTTTTTTTATTATCATATATTAATCACCTAAATAAGATGTTACCTTCCCATTTCGCTTAAATAGGGCATAATGTCACGGACTTAAACTTCTCGTAAGTTTTCTGTGCGGCACTTAGCCACTTAACGCCTCTAGCAATGTTCCGCCCCTCTGTCGGAATTGGCTAAGTCAGCCTCCCTTGTCCCTAAGTAAGGTTGCTAAGGAAGTGTGGGTGGGAAAGTAAGAAAGTAGTGCACTTAGAGAATTGGAATGTTTATTCACTCAAACTTGGAAATTCATGGATGGATTTTACAAATGAGCTACTACCTCTATATATACTACTTCCCTATCCTATCTAGAAACTTCCCTACATCTAGAGTATTCTACAAAAGTCCTATTTACAAGTTTTTACATTATTCTAGAACATTCCACAATGTTCTAGTACGTACTACTACATACTACTACTTATTTCTAGAACCTTCTACAAGGTTCTACTATCTTCCGCCACCTTCCACAACCTTCTAGAGTCTTCTAGAAGATTCTCCAACCTTCTAGCGTCTTCTACAAGGTTCTCCGTCCTTCTAGAAGGTTCCCCAACCTTCTAGAATCTTCCACCCTCTTCTAGAATATTCTGGATCCCTCTGGAACCTTGTAGCACCTTCCGGAACCCTCCGGAACCTTGTGGAATACTCCGGACCCCTCCGGAGCCTTGTAGCGCATTCCGGACCCTTCCGGAACCTTGTGGAATACTCCGGACCCTTCCGGAGCCTTGTAGCGCATTCCGGACCCTTCCGGAACCTTGTGGAATACTCCGGACCCTTCCGGAGCCTTGTAGAACATTCCGGATCCCTCCGGAACCTTATAGAACCTTCTGGAATGTTCCGTCCATGTGTAGAACCCTCCGGACCTATCCGGAACACCTTAGAAGCTTCTGGAGACCTCCCAGAACCTCCATTCCCATACAAATCCGCCCCAAGGACCAGCCCCATGGGTTGAGCCATCCCGGCCACTCGGTTGTCCCGTATCGTGCCCGAAAGGTTGGGCTGCCCATGGCACGAGCTCGAAGACAAAGAGAACCGGGCTTTTCCAAAGAATTACTGCAGCTTTCCCACTCCCTTTGATTATCATATACAAAAAAGTATCTTCCACTTTCCTACCAAATCTCTCTCTATTCTGGCAGAGTGGTGTGTTGGGGCGTATCTCTTTGCCAGACAGGTCACAAGATTAGGCCGGAAGTCGGGTTGGCTGTACGTTGCGCTTTACTTAAAGCAATGCACATCCTCCCTTCAACAAGCCTACGTTGCTACTAGGGAAGGTAGAAGCAAGAAAACAACCGCCAAAAAGGAAGACGCAATGGGTATTTCCAAAAGGTCCAGAAGCGCACTTCCTTAACTTAAGGTGGTTAGCCAGATGCGGATTTAATAGCTGCGCTTACTCCTTAAACCCCGAAAAGATCGGATTTGCGCTAATGCGGATTCGCGAAGAACGGATTCGATGCACTTTCTTTCAGAGCAATTGTCCCATCGAAGCTTCCCGCGAGAAGGTTTTTTGTTTAAGACAGCTTTTCGTGCCCTTACTTTTAAGTCTATCAGCTGCAACAAGGGCTGCGGGAACGAGTGCTGTGCTTGCTGGGCAGCGCCATCCGCGCCTGTCTTTTCCTTGCTCCCTCGAGCAGCGTCCCGCACGCGCGAAGCCTCGCCCCCGCTTGGCTCCGTGCTTCCGCAAAGTCCTCGGCGTGTCCCGTCCCGAGCTCTCTGAGCCACGCACCCGTCCCCCGGGTTTCTATGTCGTGCCATTTTGCCCCTGCAAAATGCCGGGCCGTGACAATAAGCAGTTGCGGTTCCTGCCTTACTCCTGTGAAAATATGTTCAAAATTTGAGATATTTTACAAAACTATGAAACTAGGAAGGAAAACAATACTTCACTAATTACATAGAGAAATACAAAAAATAAATATCGGCAACAACATAGATTAAACATAAAAGAAAATTGAATAGAAAACCGTAAATCTTCTAAAAAAACAATAACAATCAAAGACGATGAACTAATCTATGCTAAATATAAATAAAAATCTGGTATCTGTTAAATAAAACTAAAAAACAAACGGTAGTGCATTTAAATGAACAGTAACTAAGACATTTAAAAAATAAATACAAAGAACAGATTGGAGTAAAGTAAATTATTTTGAGCTCTATTAATGCATTATGAGTAATTGGATCTTGAATTTGTATCTACCGACACTATGCTCTTAAAATTATGTGTAAGATTTCATTGTTATTGTATCATATACTCCTCCAATTCCCACTTCTTGAAAAGCCTCTCAACATTAGTGTCCATGAAACTAAATCCTTCTTATTGATCTCACAAAATATACAATAGGCATCATTCACAAAATTGGCATTTATATACAATTCCATTAGAGAAGTCTTGACTAGTTGATCATTCTCAAATCCATTTCTAATAATCAAGCCATGGATTCCACTTCCTAATCTCAAATCCTCTAACCTCAAACAACCCGAAACCAATCTAATCATCGTAAGAATATCACCTGAAAATCCTTTCCTTCTCATTCTATTGAACATCCACAATGCTTCCTCTCCATATCCATTCTCAGAGTAACCCGAAATAATAACATTCCATGAAACAACATTTCTCATAGACATTTCATCAAACAGGTATCTAGCAATACTCAAGCACCCAAATTTCGCATACATATCAACGAAACCCGTTTCCACGAAGACATTATCTTCGAGGTTTTGCCTGATCCAGTAACAATGCAATGATTTCCCCAACAGAGGATCTCCCAAGTTTCCAAAAGCAGGTAAAACACTCGCAATTGTTACCTCATTAGGCTTAATTTCTTGCACCACCATCTCATAAAAGGCCTCGATAGCTTCCAGGAAATGGCCATTTTTTGTGAGCCCAGATACTAAAATAGTCCAAGACACCAAATTTTTGTAATGAATCTGAGAAAATATGATCTGGGCTTCGGTTATAAGTCCACAAGAAGCGTATGCATTCACCAACCTGTTGCATAGGAAAAGATTGTGGGAAAGATTAGACACAATTACTTGCGTATGGATTTGCTGCAGAGGCTTTGTTTCTCTAAGTTTGTGAAGGAGTGAGGCGTGTGATAATTGAGTGGTGTAATTATGATAATGATGATTATTAAAGAAATGTAATTTTTTGCAAGAAATTTGGGGAAATGGTAGTTTTTGGCGCCAACTGTAACGGGTAGACGCTGTGTAGAGACGGTTCATTACTAAACCCAACAGATCTTTACTTAGTGAACCATCTATATATTTCATTTTGTGTATATATTGAGTCTCTTGCCTTGTTTTATTTCTACCCCCAATGTATCATAAGTCTAGTTATATTAATTCATATTTAGAGTTGTCAACGGTTCGATTTCAATTAGATTTCGGTACTAGTATGAGTTATTAGAATTGTTATATTCAATTTTATTTTAAGTCATAATTAGATTGTTAACAGGTCGATTTCAATTAGATTTCAATCCTAGTATGAGTTATTAGGATTTTTATTCAATTAGAGATTTAGTATATTTGATCTGATTAATAATATTTAAATTAAGAGGAGTTAATACGGATCCAAGTCAACCCGATGTAATGAGTATTCTTTGTATTTTGCTAGTGATGAAATATATATGTTGATGTAATGATATAATAATCATTTCATTCAAAAAATCATCAACATTGTTTTTGAAAGGAATATGTTTTAAATAAATTTTTTTTTATTTCTCAAGGGTTTAATCCCTTTCGAGGCGGATTGTGCACATTAATGTGGGTACCTCTCCCAACAAAGATTCGAACCTGAGTTCGCTACTTTGTAGTGACTAGCCCCTTCCACTAAACCAATCACCTGTTGGTATGTTTTAAATCATTTGAAGCCAATTTGTTTACAAAATTATTGATGTGAACTCTATAAGTAGACATTTTATTAGATAAAAGGAGATTATGTATTTGATCGAATTCGAACAAAATTTGATGAACTCAAAAAATGGTCTAGCCTCATCCGACCCGTTAACAGCCCTAAGCCTCTAAAAGTAAAAGGTATGGTCGTTTAAATCTGGCCACCCCATCCCGAACAAAATAGTTGGTATCGAATCCACTTCTTGTTAAATCGCATTTATAAAAATAAAGTTTCAACGTAAAATCACATCATCCATTTATAGAATTACGTCTGACTGGATCAGGCCGGGACTTTATAAAATTCTTTTATACCATAATTATCGTGCTTAATTGTACATAGATATCGTGATACAACTTATACTCCAATGTTTCATTAAAAAGAAAAAGAAGGTATTGTAATTAATTTCTTTCATAAATTTTTGTACTAAGTAGTTGGATGGTAATGTTGGGTTTTTCCGTTGGGTGGGGAAGGCTATAATGTTGGTGGTGGCCTCGTGGCCCAATGTCAGTGTGTCACACTCACTAATCACTATTGCTGAACTCTGGAACAATAAATACTCTCAGGGTCAACACTTTTATGAACATACTTCATTTTCTTTCAACAGGAAAAAAAATTCGTATAAAACTTTTGTTCATATTACACATTTGATATTAACTTTTTTGAAAAAATATATTTTATATCATGATTTATATCCTTTTAACACATTTCATTTGGCCATCAATTTTTTAAAAGAATTCATCACGTGCGCAACACGTATCTGTTAAGTTGCACGTGTAGGCTCGAGCACGGGGTAAAATTTTATTTTTGATATCAGATTTTTACCTACTTTATACATTTGGTAGTAAACCTTCAAAAAAGATACATTTAATATAAAAATCAATGGCCATTTGACACATTTGTTTCGACATTAACTTTTTTGGACGGGAACAATCACATGGCCGTTAAGTCACCAAAATTGCAAATTAAACCCTCTTGTTGTATGCAGATTCCCTTCCATATGGTGATAAAAACAAAAAATTTCACATTATTAGCTAGCCTCACTTTGTTTGATTTGAACGTTGAGAGGAGGCCAATGTTGATATGAAAGAAATAAAAGAGAATTCTTCTGATAATAAACAATCAAAAGACATCAACGGTTTCTGAAAAATGAGCAAATAATATTTGGGTTTGAGTTTTGCAAAAACTAAGACCCTACGAAGAATTCTGGTTCGATTCCGCGAATATCGTTTTTATAAAAATAGTTTGGATGGTTTCGATAAAGTCCATTAAACCCCATTTAGTAAGGTTTTGAATGTTAGGTTTTTTATTTTGAAAAAGTTAACCTCATTCCAATAAAGTTTGGGGGGAAATATGGAGGCAGAACATATTAGAGATTAATCTGTTTGATAAATTGATATGCAAAATAACCAGAAAACGAAGCAAGAAATGAAACCCTATGAAAGAGAAGCTCTCAAATTTTAATATCTCAAAATAATCGACTTGTTCAAAGTTAGTCTACAAGTCGGACTAATAGCTAATAAGGGTAACATAGTAAAATAAGCCAAAAATGGCAAAATTAAAAAACTAAACAAGTTTAAAGTATGAAATAAAATAAGCTACCCAATCAAAATTTAACCCAAAACGAGTTCAAATCGACCTCCAAAACAACTAGTCAAATATTAAAAAAATAACTAAAAAAGAAAAATTGAAGGTTTGAGAATGAACGGGTGAATTATCCACAAGAAGTGACAATCGTCAAGAGATTTCCAGGTTGGGGTCTTAATCGCAATTCTAACAACCACAACCAAATTTATGACCAAAATAGTGAAACATGTGAAAAAGAGCTCAATTTGAAAACAAACTTCAATTATTTTCTGTTTTTGCATCAACCCATGAGCTCGTGATATTCCAGTGCCGATAAAGTGTTATCAGTAGGTGTTAGGTGTCATATCAATATTTTCTTTTATAGAATTTAAGAGGTACGTCAAATCGATGTATTATAAGTTTCAATTCAAGAGTTTCATTGTGGTTTGTGAACAAGTTTGAGCTAAGTTTCCCGGACTTTACGAAACTCCATCTGGAAGTGTCCTGGACCAGTCTCACAATACCCGCAAGACCAGATCAAATCTCTTCCAAACATGCCCTAAGTTTCAACCATCTATGCAATTGGATTCTAACCATTTATCCAAAACTAATAAAATTCAAAATCTATAAATGATATATATATATATATATATATATATATATATATATATATATATCATTTATAGGTGTTTTAAAAATCGGACATGTTAACGAATCGGTAACCTTATTGGTTACTGGTTAGATTTTTTTAACCGTTTTAATCATTGGTTCAACCGGTGTGACGTCATTACAAAATAATATTTTAATTTAAGTTTTGATGTATGTAATCAACTATTTATAAAAATTGTCCATTTTTTCAAGTTTATTTTCAGAAATTAAATGTTTATCTCATGACCAATTATTTTTCCTACATTTTTTGAGTTGAGAATGAATGATGATAACAAAATTACAAGTATGATAATATGATATCAATGCAATAATCCAAATTATAATAAACACCTTATCAAAAACAATAATTTTATTCCTAATCACCTATGAAAAAGAGAAAATATTGATGAATTTTTTCATCGAATTATATAATAAAAATGAAAATACTTGAAGTTTGAGAAAAAAAAATGGTAATGAAATTGATGCTCAAATATATTTATATAACTTATTAAATAAAAAAAAAATTTGTTTCTTGTTGATTTTGTTTAATTCAAAGTAAAAAATAGAAGAAGCGATGTGAGAGTATTGTTGACGTTTAAAAGTCATGGAAGAGAAATAAAAAGCCGAAGCGTAAACTTTTTATTTTTATAAGTGAACCAGTGATTCAATCGATTCACTGGTTCGTTGGTTTTACCGATTTTTTCGGTTCGAACTAGTCAGGAACAAAGCTGATTTTGGAGGATTGACAATCGATTATCTATTAAATTTGTCGAACCGACCAGTCCGGTCCTTTTTTGGAAACACATATTTATATTATAGATTATAGCAGGACGGTCTTTGACAAAAAAATCTGCGATTTTGGCTAAAACAAATTTTGCTAGTTTTAATTTTTTTTTTTACATAAAGATAAAATTATTTAGTTGGCCAAGACAAAATCAATAGTACTTAATTTTTAATATGGTCGCATTAATTGTGATTTGTAATAATACTCATGTAAGAGGAAATTTCTTTCCATGATAAATGAATTAAATAATAAAGTCTGACGAGCATATTAATAAAGGGGTGAAATTTTGATTTTCTTGGCTTCAATACACATTTCTGCAACTTTGGTAATGTCTTCAATATTTGGAGAATAATCCAACAACCCCTCATCATTTCTAGGATGCACATAATTGTATTAAATAAATTTCAATTATATGCACCAACAAATTTTCAATTAAGGGCATATTAGTCAATCCATTTTTAATTACATCTCTGTTTTAACAGGTGTAGAGCTGTAATAAGGTGGTGTTTGCCAAAACTTAAAATAAGTAATTTTCAGCTTTTAAAAAAAATAAGCACTTAGATAGTGTTTTCAAACTGAAATTCTACTTCTACTTCTCTTAAAAAAAGCTAAAAAGTACAATTAAGCTGAAGTTGGTGAGGAGGTGCTTCTGGCTTCTAGTTTGACATTTTGAGAGAAAAAAGTGGATAAAAGTGATTTTTTTGCAAACATCCAAAAGTGTTTTTTTTTTTACTTTTTGCCATAATTTGCAAACAACACTTACTTTTACTTCTCTACAACTTTTGCTTTTTTTTTAGATTATAATAATTAAGTTTCATTATTAATCTCTCATTCACTCTCTTGTACTGTTTAGAAAAAGTAAAGGAGAAAAGTTGAAGGTGTTGGTTCTTATTTGCATGTTTGGAAATCAATGGAGGCAAACAAGAAGTATCCGGCTTTTATGAAACCCTTTCTTTCAGGCTGCTCACAAAAAATGGTGATTCTCTTTCCGCTTCCTTTTTTTCTTTTTTCCTTTTTGTCATCTAATATGTTTGTTTACATCATGTTTTCTTGGTTTATTCAATATACCCATCCCTTATTTGATGATTTAATTTGATGTAGATGAAATTAGGGCAAGATCAATTAAAATTTCGCTGATAACAAGGAAACATTAATAAATAGAGTTGTTTCTGTTTCAAGATGTTTGAGATAGAGAGCACATTTTGTTACTGAAAATTTTGGATGATTTTTTTCTTTCTTTTACCCCAAAATTGTCTCTTATTTCAGTTGTAGGCATAGATTGTGATTAGACCCTATAGAATGAATTATTTTTTGGCAATTATTATGAAAGATTAACATTTTACATATTATAAGGTAAAAAAACCAAGAAAAACTTGGTCATATTATATTTTACTTGAAATTGTGGCTTTTGCACTTAGGGGTGAACGCGGTCGGGTTTTGGCGGGTGTCAATAAAAAAATCAACCCGACCCGACATATGCGGGTTGCCAAAATTTCAAACCACACCCGCATTTTTAAGTTCATAAACCGTGCGGTTCGGGTGAGACGGGTGCGGGTGGGTGCGGGCGGCTTGGCGGGTAGGCGGGTATAACAAAAACAATAGCATAAAATTTTAACATTTAATATACTAACAACAAATCAATAAATATAAGCATAAAATCTTAAATTCTTTAAACAAAAAATAAAATGCGCCATAAATGTTTATCTTAACTTCTTAAGTGACATGTTAAACGAAGGGGGTTGAAAGAATTCAGTAAAACCCTTACCAATTACACCTATTAAATAAAAAAAGAAAAATCACAAGAATACCACCGTGACATAATTTAATATAAAATCTCAATATGTATTATAGGCTAAGATTTGGGTTCAAAATCCATGCACAACTTCCAAATATATAAAAACTTAAGCAATAAAAACACCAAGCACTGATAGAAATTAGAAACAATCAACCCATTTCTAGAAAATCAAAAATTGAAGCAAGGAATTAAAGAACATAAAAAAGATAGAGAGGATACATACGAAGAATAGTTTGGTTGGTGACTTATGAGTGATGAAAATTGAGAATTGACTTGATTTTTGAAGAGAGGTGGGATGGAGAACTGGAGAAGGCGAGAAGCTAAGAGAGAAAGAGAAAGCCCTGATTCTTTTTCTTTAATGTTTTGTTTGGTAAGTAGTACTGAGTAGAAAAAAGAGGCAATATTTGAATGGGTCGGGTTAGGGGCGGTTTTTAACCATTAAACCCGTTACCCGACACATAACTTTCGGGTGGGCATAATTTTAACCCGTTACTAAACAAGGCATTTCTCAAGAACTGCCAAGGAAATCTTTGGCCCGTGGGGGTGTCGAGAGTTGAAGATGACTTCTATTTCCATGAAGGATGGAGAAAATTTGTTAAAGAAAATGAAATTGAATTTGGCACCCTTTTGGTTTTCCAATACAATGGTGATTCGATATTCAATGTAAAGATTCTCGGAACAACAGCAAGGGAAGACGAAATTCTTCAAGCCTTTGAATTCAATACAAAGGAGCAGAATGTTGTAGAGGAGGAAGCTAAGAACGAGGTAGAGGTAAAGGTGGAGGTGGAGGTGGAGGTGGAGGAAGAGGAAGAGGAAGAAGGAAAGAATATTTCAACGTTGAAGAAGAGAACAAGGAAAAGAAAAAATGAAACTTTTGGAGCAAGCTCTAATGATGACATGGAGGATGATGATAATAATAGTCCTCATAAAACAGGATATATGAATGGAAATCCTTATTTTGTCTCAAAAGTCACACCAAAAAGGAAAAATAGCTTGGTAATTAAGTTTACCTAAGTATTTAAATTTATTGAGTAGACCATAAGTCCATTAACTCACGTCTCGTTTATTTGTTCTTTTGGCAGAATGTTCCATGCGAGATTATAGATGACAAAAAAGTTAAATTTGGAAAACTTATCATTGTCCGTGACCCTCATGGATATACTTGGTGTGCAAATGTTGCTCCATGGAATGATGTCGGGTTTGGCTGAAAGGATGGAGTCAACTTTACAAACGCAACCATATGTGTGTAGGGGACGAATTTATTTGTGAAGTAGTGCTGGGGAAAGGCATTAGAGACACTTACATTCAAGTTCATCTTTGTAACTAAAGATGAGTTAAACTTGTCCAAAAGTTGAATCTTCTAATATGTACTAGAGTTGTGTTCAATGATGTAGTTTAGACTTTCTTGGATCATTCAAGTTTCTTTGTTTGATTAATTTCTTATTCTGAATTTCTTGTACTCTTCAGAGAGGAATGATTTATAGATGAGACACAACATGTCTATTTGGATGGGTTCTGTCCCGGTTTCGGGGTTTCGATTTAAAAAAATGGTTTGGGTAGTTTCGATGAAATCTTTGAAACCTCATTTAGTTAGGTTTTGGATGTTGAGGTTTGTGGTTCTGAAAAAGTTGAAACCCCACTTCGATTGATTTTGAATGTTGGGGTATGGAGAAAAAGTAGGTGGTATGTGTCAAATCAATGTCCATTTCACATAAAGCCAACAATTCAAATTAGTGTTGCTCAAATGCAATTCTTGATCATTTATGATTGGAAATTGTTGTGGGAATGTTAAAATTATCGTTATTAATTATATAACAAGTAGTTAAAAGCTAGGTAACGTAATTCCCGCAGTCAACCTTCACGCACGCACTGATTAGCGCACTGAGAGCTTATTCCCGAGTTCGCATTATAATTCGTGAACTGCTAGGACAGAGTGCGCGTCTTTCTTTAGACTTATGTCTTCCTTCAATATTATTGCCACATGTCACAGTTAATTAATAAAAGAGTGGGCGCGTGAGGATCATGAACCAATTTCGGTGTTGGGCTACTGAAATACTTGCATTAATTGAAATGACCCCACATGCTATATTGCATTTACTTATCCCAAATCAGGGATTTTATACTATTTCTATTTACTTTTCTCCTTCTATTTATTTTCCTATTTGTATATATATAAAATTACAACAATTATAGTAAATAAATTATAAATATAATATCTTGTGCAAATATAGTAATTATTTAAATATTGTATAATTTCTTACACAATAAATTATAATAGGTGATTATTGAATAATGAAACACTTACTCATTATTATTTAAACTAGTATTAAAAAAAATTGATGCTCTAACGACGCTCTTATTATTAAGTTTTTACAAACATGACGCTCTCGCGCTCCCGCACCCGCTCTACGCTCGCGCATCGCTCTGCGACTTAGTTACCTAAGTTAAAAGCCCAAAAAGCGTCCCCTATAGCACGCTTTTAGGCCATCTCCAACTGAATGCCTTGTCCAATTGCCCAATTGCTTTGCTTTCATGCATTGTCGACCAACCTAAAAATCTCATCCCCAATCGAAAGGCAATCAACATCCATTAATTCAACAAATCTTATTTATTTAGATTTATATTTGTCCAATTATATATGAAATTGTTCAACAAATCTCATTTATTTAATTAATGAAATTTTAAAAAATAAAATAAAAATAGCACCCGAGCCCCGACAAGGGCCGGTGCATTTGGAATGGTTGTCTGCTTGCTTGCCGGGTTGCCTGCCCCGAAATCATTGCCTCCCAATTGCCATCATCCATCTCCAATCGAATTGAGCCAGTAACCTTCTTCATGCCCGGTTACCGACTCAGTTGGAGATGGGCTAACAAGGCGCATACCTTGCGCTTCACTACGCCATTTGTCATTAGCATGTGTTAGCGTTGTCGCACTTGAAAAAATAAGGGTTAACTATAAGGACCTCCCCTGAGGTTTGGTCAAACTCGCATTCATTCCCCTCTAAGAATGCTAATTACTCGGACCTCCCTCGAGTTTTGAAAAACATTACAAAACCCTAACGGAAGTCGACGGACTTGGACGGCACGTGTGTTTTTACACTTTTACCCTCGAGATTTTTAGTTAAAAAAAAAGAACGTGTGTTTTTACCTTTTTACCCTCGAAATTTTTAATTGAAAAAAAAAAATCTTCTTCTCCACCCCACCCCACCCCCGACCCACCTCACCAAACCCCTCCCCCACCTTCCCAGGCCGTCCCAACGGCCTGGGATCGCCGGTTCCAGGCCGGCGATGACCTGGGGAGAAGTTCCCAGGCCGTCGCCGGCCTAGAAGTACATTTTGAGGCCTGCGACGGCCTCAAGTCGGAGGCCAGCGCAGGCCTCCGAAATTAAACTCCAGGCCGGCGACGGCCTGGGATATTCTCCCCAGGTCGTCGCCGGCCTGGGAAGGTGGTGGCGGCGGGGTTGGGGGGTTGGGGGGCGGGGGTGGGGTGATTTTAGGGTATTTTACAAAATATATATATTTATATTTTTATTATAAAAATTAAAATATTAATGAATATATATTTTTTCTTTAAGAATTGTTATGTTATATTTATGAATAATTAAAAAAAAATTCCCAACAAATAAGTTCTTTAATTATTTCATATCAATAAAAATTGAGTTTATATATGTGTAATATTTTTTCTAAAACATTATTGGCTAATATAAAATTTTATAAACATGTGTAATATTTTTTCTAAAATATTATTGACTATTATAAAATTTTATATTTATAGACATAAAAATTAAAGTTGAGTATTTCAAATATTTTTTTATCAAGTAAAATATGAAAACACTAAAAATAATAATAAAAAAAAAATTGAATGTTTATATATATTTGAATTTATATACACACATAAGAGGGACAATGTGGAAATCTATACACACATTGAAATAATAATGGATGAAAATTATTTTTTTGTAAGAGTTAGTAGTGTATTTCTCTTTGCATATATTTTACAATAAGTAAGAAAATACTTTAGAAATATTTAAAATGTTATTTTAAATATGAATATACATTAATAAAGTCATTACACATTTTATATAAATTTAACAACATTTTAATCCACAAATGTAATTTGACATTGCTATTAGATATATTCTCGTGCAACAACTTAACCTTTGATGAGAGGGATAATATAGTCCATACTAATTTACTACAGTAAATCGGGGGCAAAATTGGCAATCGATCGAAAATTTTATGATGACGTAAGCAAAAATTAACGGAACCCTAACGGTTGTAATGTTTTTCAAACCTCGAGGGAGGTCCGAGTAATTAGCATTCTTAAAAGAGAATGAACGCGAGTTTGACAAAACCTCAGGGGAGTTCCTGTGATTAACCCAAAAAAATAATGTTGAAAGAAGTATCGTTTAGCAGCTTCGAAGTCCAAAAAAGCGCGCACATTATTGCCCCCGGGAATCTTTTGCATTTCACTGCCTATGAGCCAGTAACTAAATTGGGCCAAATCTTAAAAATTGGCAGGAGCCAAATCATATGATGGACATGTGACCGACTTTGGCGTTTTCTAAAATTTGGATCCAATTCAGACTGGAAATAAAAATTGATAATGATACATTTATCCCCTGAAATTAAACAAGTAGGTTACATCGTCCGTCTTGGAATATTTTGGCGTCATATGTTTAGGGTTTTTAATTTTCAGAAAATGAATAATAAATTAAAAAAAAAAGAAGACATTTTACATTCTCATAAGAGAAAATATAACACCACGAGTTTCTAGACATCCGATGCTTAAACAAGTCCAAACAAATTATTTATTTTTAAATTAATTAAAAAATCTCTAATTGTCATACGTGATTCTCAAAAACCAAACATTGAAAACACATGGAAACATATTTGTGTTTTTCAAACCTACGAAGTCTCAGTTGACTTCATATTATATTTTTAATATGAGTGTTTGCAGACTCGGAATGTTTGCAGTTGAGCCAAAACGAAATACCTAAACTAAGGTAGTGTTTGCATTATACTCAAATCTTATAAATTGAAAAAAAAAATCTAAATGTTGTGGAAAATTAAAAGCTGTTTGCAAATTTGCCAAGAAGTGCAAACAAAATCACTTTTGTGTATTTGCAAAAGGATATACAAAATCTACTTTTTTCTCCTATTACACTTAAAATGTCAAAATTATCCTTGAGTTAGAAGCATTTTTCTTCACTCTTATAATTATAAAACGTCAAATAATTTTCTAAAACAACTGCACCTTTTACATATATAGACGTCTTACTGTCATAATCGAAGATCAAATTTCTCTGCCATATGACGTCTTTTACAACAATTTGCTTGTGCAATGAATTATGTTCCCAGTCAATCAAGAATTTAAAATCAGAATGCTGAAGATTTTCTTACAACTGCCTATTTCATTCTAATGTTTCTACAATAATAAAAAGTGATAAAGTCCAAATCTGAATTTGTGTCTTCCATTCTGAATCAATTGTTTTGTTATATTGCTTTCATGTCAAACATTGAGAATTTGAATGACAAACAAAAATAACTCACAAATATAACTGTAATCATCTCCAATTAACTTCAGCAAAAATATTTTGAAGAAAGCATGTAGGTCTTGCATCTCTTAACTTAATGCCAAATGATTATCATAAATGCAAACCACATGTAAACACATTCTATTAGAGAAATTTAAGTGTAATTTATTTGACACAAGGTATAGAAGTGTAATACATATTATGCAAGAGAGACTTTAGTAGAATTTTTTTTTGAGAAAAGGGATATAAGTGTAAAATACTTTATACTTTATGGATCGTTAATGTAATTTAGCCTTATGTTCTTACCCCTCTCATTTATGCGATAAAAATTACTTTGGAAAACCTAATGTTCCTCCCATGCCATAAGAGTTTCAAACAAACCATCCCGTTATTTTCTACAATTGCAAATAATTTACTGTGACGATGAGTTAACTAGTATCATATTTAAAGAATTTATTCAATGTTATGTCACGTGTCTATTTTTGTATTATAAGATACTGAAAATGTAAATAATCACACAAGATACATAATAGTGAATTGGGTAAGAAAGGAAGAAGAGAATTGGGGAAGAAGGCATAGAGAAGTAGGGGAATACGTGAATAATATTTGCTGAATCCATTTCAATTACATGATATTTATATCAGTTAAGCATAAAGTAAAAATAGTAAATGACTTTAACAAAAATTGACAAATGAAATAATGTAGCAGGTTATAATCTCGGCAAAATTGCAAAAATCGTCTCAAACTAATCACTGATTTTGGATTTTCGTCCCAAATTAATTAATTTGGCGAATTTCGTCCCGTAATTTAATATTTTTTTGGAATATCGTCCCACCATAATTATAAGACGGAATTGCGCATTTGCCGATGAAGTATCACATGGCTGCTTAAGTGTCATGACATGGTAAATTTTAACATGAATAATTAAATAATATTGCAGATTTCGTCCCAAATTAATTACAAGATTGAACGTCATTTTCATTAAATTAAAAATTTAATATTGGGACTAAATTCATACAAAATGGTAAATTATGGGACGAAATTTGGCGAGTTGATATAGTTTGGGACGAAAAATCAAAATTAGTAATTAGTTTGAGACGATATTACAAAAAAATATTAAATTACGGGATAAAATTCGCCAAGTTAAATAGTTCGGGACGAAAATCTAAAATCAATAATTAATTTGGGACGTTTTATGCAATTTTACCTATAATCTCCAAGTCAGCTGCCCAATCATCATCAGCACATCCAATGGCCTTAGATTTGCCACGCGTCTCTAATCCAAGGGATGAAATCAGCTGCTGCCCTTTTCATACAAAACCTAAATCAAATTCACGACCCATTCTTGGGTGTAGATCCTTTGTACCACTTTTAGTGTACCACTTAAGTGAATCACCATTAATTAATTGACACTTGTACATATGACAATTATAATAATTCTCACATATGCATGTGTCAATCACTTAGTGGTGATACACTTTGTAAAACCCCGAATTTCTTTCATTTAAATTTAATTTACTTGAAATTGATAATTTTAATTATGTAGATTTAATAATTGAAATTTAAAAATTCATATCTATGTTGTTAAAAATTTCAACGAGTGAGCATATTTTTAAATTTGAAGTGCTTTAAATTAATATTCACTTGAATTATTATTATTATGCAAATTATGAATTATAAATACTCACTCTTGTGTTATTTCGAAGATTTAAATGCAAGAATAAAATAAGGAATTGATGTAATGTCCCGAGACTTTGAGAACTAAAATGTACTACCCACTTCTTGAAGGTGTTAAAGGCAATATATCCATTATATATGCAAAAAAAATCAGTCAATTCCTCTCATTTTTTCATGATGTCTCCTCCATTTACACACACAAAAAGGTATTTTCGCACACACAAAATCTATACTCTTTAAAAGTCCATATCTTCTTCAATTCTTAACCAAATCAAGTAAATGAGTAGTCAAAATTGATCTACTCGACGAGAGGAACACAATGGTGGTGGTAATTGAAGGAATAGAAGGTGTTTTCCGGCGGAAATTAAAGGAGAAAGTGGCGGTTTTAAGTGGGTTTCCTTGCATGTCCCTTTTTCGGTCATTTCTTCGACAATCGAGCTTCACCACGGTGTTCTAGGCTTAGAGGAGAGCGGAATGGTGGGTTCGGCTCATTTTCCGGTGTCGGTCAACGGTCGGTCAACGGTGGTCAACGGACGGTCAACGCCGATCAACGGTGCCTGCTCCGGTCAGCGACTTCCTCTCGGAATGGGTATTCCATTTTCGGTCTTCATTTCTCGATTTGAGTTCGTTAGATAGTTCCTTGAGCCTAAATGTTATTGTGTATTATTTATTTACATTGTGGTTAATTTTTGGCTTTAGAATTTAGTTTGAGCATGAGTTTGAGTTCGTACTATGTTATGCATGTATCTCGATTAACTCGGTTTTAGCTATAAGGATGGTGTAGTTTTGCTTGGTTTAAATAAATTTTTATTAGATATTTGGATCTTGATTTATTTTTGTAAGAAAGTTATTGTTTATAATTTTTGAAACTTTGGGGGTATTTTTGAAAGATTTTAAAAGTTCAAGGGTTAAGGATGTGAAAATTTTGAGAGTCTAATGGACTGAAAAATCTATTTTTTTTTTGTTTATATTTGGTTAGGTTTACTTGAAAAGTATTTGTTTTAAAGTTTGTTTCGATATTTTGTAAAAATTGGAGTTTTTAAAAGTTTAGGGGATGTTTTGTAAATCTGAAAAATGAAGGTGAAATTTTTGCTGTTTTGGCACTGTTTTATGAAATTAGTATTTTGAGTTTTGAAAATAATATCTCTTAATTGAAGTTGATGTCATAAGTTCTAAGCACTTTTATGTGATGTGTTAATTTAGAAAATCCTAGTGATAGGATTTTTTTTTAATTATATTTAAGTAAGATTATAAGATATTTATTAGTCGTATACGTATCTGCTCAGGTTTTCGAATACACTTCACTGTGGAATTTTGGTCGCCGTAATAAGCTCCTCAGGTGAGTGCTATGTGTTACTTGTGTGTAAGTCTAAATGTGCTAGTAGGTCGAGTCATAACTGTAACTTAGTTACTAAACGAACAAGCATGTGATGTATGATAACATAAAGAACTCGGCTGCTAGGACAAGTTACACGTTGAATTATTGTTTATGTTTATGTGCTTATGAGTCATTGATATTGTCGGTGTTATATTATCTCCATGATAATTTGATTGTTCTTTTACATAATTTTTTATTATTATTAAGTCTAATTTGTTTAAAATTGATAGTGTAATTACCAATGGTAGTACCCTTAAACGGGGCGGGCTTGTACCGGTTTAAGATGTACGAGTTGTTGTAGTATCAATTCCCAAAGCTTTCAATGTTGGATCCTTTTTTTGTTTGTTTTTGTTTTGTTATTCAGCACCCTGGATAACCAAACTTATTTTTCTTGTCCTTACTGAATTTGGCCTTGTATTTTATTTTTAATAAAATTTCTCCTTTTTCATTATAAAGCACCTATATCTGTTTCAATATTAATTTGTTTGCTCTTCATATGTGCTCATTTCTTTGGTAATAACAAGTTTCGTTTGTCTCTCCAATAGAGTAGAATTTCAGTGCTTCTTATCATGTTTTCCAATATCACATGCTTATTTTTGTTAACATATTTGCAGGAGGTCTTCCGGAGTTGTCTGGACACCAGGTTCTTCAAGTGCTTCTACGGGTTAGTTTATTCCTTAATAATTAGTTGGTAGTAAAACTCCATTATTGTCAAGAACCTCCCATCTATTATTGGGTATATGTCAAAATTGAGGATTGGTTTACACAAAAAATTCTCTAGATTAAAAAAATTGTAACTTTGAAACTAAACTGATAGGATTGATTGTATATTGAGTTATTAATGAGTTATTAATTTTATTTTATAACCTGCTATTAAATACATCGTTTTTGTTATATGTAAAAATCGTAGTAGTTAGTAGCCCGCGTAGCGCGGTTTGTAGAAAATCACACTCCATGTGCTATAGTCTGCCAATTAGTGCGCTCTGTGTAATATTCCTGCTATAGCGCACTTTGGCACATGATGGGTTGAAGTCCAGAAAGTTAACTTAGCATTGGAGTTTGCTCCATAGACTCGGGAAGCCTTCACACTTCGCTGTGCTATGCGCCAATAACTACTGTGGTAAACATTGTCATTTATAGAGATAATTATACTCGAGTGCTATAAAATTTTATGATAGAATGAATTCTAATAACTTTCTTCAGTCACAAGATACCTTCACTCCATTGAGTTTGCCTCTATCGAACTTAACAACTACACCTAATTGTTTTTTTTTTTTGTGTCTGGATTACACGTGCTCAAAAGTGAAGCATCTTCTCTTTTATATAACGAGAGCTGTGACGTGAACCACTTTTTCTTAGTTTACCTTTATTTAATTTCAAGACTAGTTTTTCATGTTTTCGTAGAACTGAACCCCATCAAATACTAGAGACAATCCTAAATTGACAAACTAGTAAGCTATGCATTGTTCATCAGCCCAAGTTTATTTAGGGAATTTCTTTCAATGTTCTAATTCATTCCCAATGCTTTCTCTACACGGCCTTGAGCTTTGTCAAACTTCTTTTGGTTGAATTTTAAATTAAGGAACTTATTTAATGTAGCAATATGTATAAAATAAAGCTTAAATAGGCTAAAAATGTGACTGATCCTGTAAATCTTTTTTTTTTTTAATTGGAAATTCATATGTCAGCGTACTTGAGGAAGTAAAAACTTAACTGTAGAGCTATGAAAATCTCTCTCTCTCTCTCTCTCTCTCTCTCTATATATATATATATATATACACACACACACACACACACAAACCACTTGATAGCGCTTTACTCTCTCTGTTTTAGTCATTTCTCTATAAGCTGCTCGTCTACACATATCCTACGTGAGGAAGTCAGTTTCTTATACTAATATTCTTCTCGACCCTCATTGTATTTGTTTTTTTTCTGTTCATTTTGTTGAATGAAATGTACTTATTAAATATGTTGAATCTTACTATTTCTCGTGATTGATTGTTAAAACCAAGTGATTAGATATGATTATAGTGATGAACTTACATGTATAGACACGTATTTGAGAGATTAGTGTGAATTTTTTCTTTAAAATGGTAAAATTTGTTTGGATTAGTGGATCTTGATAGTGCTATATGTCTTCACCGCCTGATGGCTGTTTTACTAGTTTAGCTTATTTATTGTTGCATGTGTTTAGAGTATGCTCTTGTTGTTGGAGGATTACATGCCTTGTTTTTTGGAAAAAAAATTAGAGATCTGTTTGTGGTAACAAGTTGTTTGGGATCAAGAGAGAAACTCGAGAACATTAAAGGGTTTACATATACAAAGAAAAGCTTTAATAGAGTATTTATTCTGTTGTTTCTTTTTTCTTTGTGCTTCTTTCTGTGATAAAATTTATTTGCATATGGAATTTTTTTTAATTTGGTATGTATTCTTTGAAAAATTATGCTCTATATAGAAATAGTAATCTCTTTAGTGTAACTTATGTAAGGTTATTCCTTCTTTCTAATGAATTTCCGATGCTGCTCTTCATACTTAAACTGCATGTTAGTTGTTTCTCATGACATATGTGATGGCATATCAGCTGGTGATGGTTCTAATAAGTCGACTTTTGAAGAATATCTAATGAGCCTTCGTTTGTCGGAAAGATGTCACAAGGTCTCCATTTGGTACGCAGAGGTATTTGCTTAATTTTGTTATTTCAACAAATGGATATATCCAATAGATCTAGATCTATAACTAAATTTTTACCTACTCTTAGAACTCTTATCCTCTGTCTAAAGTTTATTACATGATCAACATACATGTAGAGCTATTATATTTATACACGAACTTACCCTGATAACTCTAATATTCATTCATATCTTCGGTATTCTAATTCCCAAGAAGTGACTCCAAGTGTATAGATGAGAGTTATCATTATTCTCTAAATTCGCATAAATCATGTATAGTTCAAAAATATGCGAAACTAAGCTATGTTTTTGTGAGTTTCTTTTCTTTGGTTGCTAATAACTAAATGCTAATGAAAGGGAGCTCCTCTGTGCTTCTTATCTTATGTTATCTCCTTCTAATTCGCAATGTAGAGCATGAAAAATTCTGATTCTAGCTATGAAGCTTGGTACAAGAAGCTGATGGATGGATGCCCTGGTATGGTCTTAAGTTTAAAAGTATGTACTGTTGTCATCTTCTCTTTTTCCTGTTGCCACAATTTTTACTCTGAATTTCTGTTGCAGAAAAATACTTTGATGTTGATTCAATTGCAGCCTTGCACTTTAACAACAGTGAGTATATTATGAGTTTCTTCTTCTTAATCATGCCTATGAAAAGAGTTGGTTGGCATTATACTCTTCCATGTAGAGAACATAACTTGGGGGTACAATTTAATTTGTTTTTTTATTGGGTGGGTGAGTAACATAGCCCTTTTTCTCTAGGGATTTCTGTGGATCTTTATTCTCTAAATTCGCATAAATTTTGTTTGCGTTTTATAGAATAAAGAACTTATTTATGATGCAGGAGTAAAATAAAGATTAAATAAGAAAAAAAAGTGGTAATGGTGACTTTTTTTCTAAAAATATATCGGAAATTCATGTACCAACGTACATGAGGATGTAAAAACTTAATTATGGAGCTATAAACTTCAACATTGTGCCTTTACCATCTCTGTTCGAGTCATGTCTCTGTAGGTTGCTACTCTATATACATATGCTCTCTAAAGAAGTCATCTTTTTTTTGTTCTTCTCTACCCTCCTCTTAATCACTTACTTAATTAGTTGAATCTTACTATCTCTCGTGATTGATGCTAAAACAAAGTGATTAAATATGATTTAGTGCTGAAATTACTTGTATAGACACATATTTGAGATATTAGTTTGAAACTTTTCTAAAAATGCCAACATTAGTTGGGATTAGTTGATTTTGTTATATGACAAAAAGCTCTTTTATTATAAGCTTTACTTTAAACAAGTGCACGCCTTGCTTGGATGCTATGCTCTTGAAAATCATGCATAGACAGACATGTATAAGTATGGATTCACGTGTGTATAGATACTCGTGAACATTTGAGGATGTATTATAGATACATAGAAAGGCTCTTACAGAGTATTTTTGTTGTTTCTTTTTTCTTTATACTTCCGTCTGTTATAAATAAATTTGCATATTAAAAAATTTCCAAATATGGTATGTGAACTATAAAAATTTATCGTACTAAATAGAACTAGTAACCTCTTTAGTGTAATATTATGTCTGGGAACAAAGGCGTGATTTCCAAATAATTTTTTTTAAGCTAAAGTATTTAACAAAGGTTATTCCTACTTTCAAAAGAAATTCCAATGCTGCTCTTCATACTTAAATTGCATTTTATTTATTTCTCACAACATATGATGGCATATCAGGGGGTGAAGCTTATCCCAGGAATATTTATAATACAAAGTCTTTCGAAGAAACTATAATGAGCGAGCCCTTGAGGAGTAGATGTCCCAAGGTCTCCACTTGGTTAGCAAAGGTATATATTTTTAATTTTGTTATTTCAATAAATGAATATTTCCAATTGGATCTAAAACTAAAATTTTACATTGTCTTAGAACTCTTATCTTTTACCTCTGTTCTAAAGTTTAATTGCATAATCAACATATAGTTAAAGCTATTATGCGTGAGCTTACCCATATAACTCTCTTTTATAATTAAAGATGAATAAGCTGCCGTCCCAAAAGCGACTCCAAGGCATCGCCTCAATCGCTTTGGCGAGGCCTTGAGGCGACGCATGGATCACTTTTTGGATCCTAGTTATAAATCTGGGTTTGGATTTTTTTTCTTAAAAAAAAACTGAATTGAAGTAGGGGTGTGCAAACGCTAAAACAGAATCGAATGGTACCGAATTTCGGAATTCAGGCCAAATTGGTATTTTGAATCATGTACCGTTTGCCAAACCGCGGTTCGATTCGGTTTGGCTCGGTACTAAAAAAACTGAAAATGTATTGGCCTTTGAATTTTCTGAAAATTTAGGAATTGATTACTGTGGAAACTCTCAGCTTTTTTTTTTCTTTCTCTTTCAACTTCCAAAACCCAGCAAAAAACTTGTTTCACCTAATGCTTAATTTTGGGGTTTTCTGTTTTTTGCCGCCTACAATATAGAAAGAATGGATTTTCTCTTTCACTCAAAGAAGAGGAGGAAAGAAAAAACCCAAATGGTTATTTTCAAGGCACCACATGGGAATTGAAAGATATGCTAGAGAGAGAGAAAAAATGAGAATTGGACTGTAGAAATGTCAAGAATGTTTTTTCCTTCTCTATTTTATGTCGTTCATCAATCAATAAAAACAAGAGAGAGGAGAGGGGGGGGGGGGGGGGGGGGGGAGAGAGGGAGCTGGTGGTGTGCTCGAAAATCAAATAATTTAAAGTGGTACTAAGAAGGAGGAGCAGGAGGATGCGGCAGATGGTGGTGCGGTGGGGGTTGTGGGTTGTGGCTATGAATTGATATTGAATTGAGGAAGATTGGAAGAATGGTTTTGCTTCTAAACTAAGTCAGTGAAGAAGTGAAGACTGAACTGAAGACGCGTTACTTTCTATTCTAAAGTTTAGGAATTAGTAAAAAAAAAATGGTACTCCGGTTCGGTTCGGTAAACCAGCCGGTAATACCAAAAACCGAAGGTGAACGTGGTTTGGTAATTGGGCATCGAATCGAAATCTCGGTTCGGTATACGGTAAGTTTCAGTACGGTTTGTCACCGGATCATGTCCCTAAATTGAAGTATCATATCCAGGCAATTACTTTAAAATAGCATAATTAGAGGACGTGTTTGTTAAATTTAGCTTGTAGTTAGTTATGTTTTAGTTTTCCTTGGCTAGTTTCCTATATAAACTAGGGTTTGTCAGTGGGGTGGATTTCAATATCCGAATCCGGTTCGATTTATTAGGATAATTGTCCGATTAGTGATCCGATTAAGAAGATCCGTAATCCGAATTATATGGAGCGAATATGGATCTAAGGTAATTCGATACGTTACAGATCCGTATCCGATATATATTACTATATGTTGTTTATATATTATAACTTGCCTCCTGAAATGTGTACGACTACTCCATACATGTTTCTTACTTGCATAATTCCTGGACCACACAATCGGAAGAGCGGAATTGATGTGTACTTGAGGCCTTTGATTGATGAACTAAATGAGTTGTAGGGACTTGGTCTGTAAACATATGACACTTCTAAGAAAGAGAACCTTCGGATGAGAGCTGCATGCACTTATGTGGACTGTCAATGATTTTCCTGCTTATGGTACTTTATCGGGTTGGATGACGACTTGAAGATTAGCTTGTCCAGTTTGTATGGAGCATTCAAAAGCTTTTTGGCTGAAGTATGGTAAAAAAATGTCGTTTGACTGCCATCGTCAACTCTTGCCCTATGATCACCATTTTCAGAATAATCGAGATTCATTTTACAAAGAAAAGGTGGAGAGGTCAATTGCACATCCGAGATTAACTGTCCATCAAGAGTGGGGAGAGTGCGGTATCTTCCAATGATAACCGACTTGTCAAGAGATCACAGAAAATCACATTACATAATTGGACTAAATATTCGAGGAGTTACCTTATTGGAAAGACAATTTAGCCGTTATGCACATTGAAAAGAATATTTTTGATAATGTACTTAACACAGTGATGGACATCAAGGGAAAGACAAAGGACAATGAGAATGCGAGGTTGCACTACAAGAAAAACGAGAATTTCCGACGGATTTTTCGGAAATTCCATTCGAAATCGTCATTTTCCAACGGAAATCGCCCATCGGAAATATGCTCGTTGGAGATTTTCCGACGGACTTTCCGACGGGATATTTCCGGTGGACCGAGTTCGTTGGAAAGTTCGTCGAATATTTTCCGACGGATAGTTCCGTAAAATACTATTGTCGGGTCAACTGTTTGACCTTAATTTCTGACGGGATGTTCCATCGGAAATTTTTTCTTTTTAGATTTCCGACGGGTCAACCCACCCGTCGGAAATTTCCCGACGGGTTGTTCCCGTCGGAAATTTACAAAAATAAAATAAAAAAAATAATTAAAAATTAATATGCAAAAAATAATAATTTTATTTCTGAATTATTTATTTTCCCTGATTTAAACCTATACAATTAAATCACCAAATACCATACAAAAAATCAACAAATCCCACAAAAGTATCAACAAATCACGCATAAAAATCAGCAAAATAAATCAATAAACACATCGAAAATCATAAAATATCTTATAAAATTAAATTAATCTCAATCGTCAACAAAAGTTCCATAATAAAATAGGCGCAAACACAAGATTGACAAAACTGTAATAAATAGGCTCAAAATTACAAATTCAAGTAAATATACTATTGAAGGGGTATATGATACAATAACAATGAAATCTTACACATAATTTTAAGAGCATAATGTCGGTAGATACAAATTCAAGATCCAATTACTCATAATGCATTAATAGAGCTCAAAATAATTTACTTTACTCCAATCTGTTCTTTGTATTTATTTTTTAAATGTCTTAGTTACTGTTCATTTAAATGCACTACCTTTTGTTTCTTAGTTTTATTTAACAGATACCAGATTTTTATTTATATTTAGCATAGATTAGTTCATGGCCTTTGATTGTTATTGTTTTTTTAGAAGATTTACGGTTTTCTATTCAATTTTCTTTTATGTTTAATCTATGTTGTTGCCGATAATAGTTTATTTTTTGTATTTCTCTATGTAATTAGTGAAGTATTGTTTTCCTTCCTAGTTTTGTAAAATATCTCAAATTTTGAACATATTTTCACAGGAGTAAGGCCGGAACCGCAGCTGCTTATGCCCTATTTAAGCGAAATGGGAAGGTAACATCTTATTTAGGTGATTAATATATGATAATAAAAAAAGTTCTTTAAATGATATATCTTTTGTAATGTTTTTAGCACACTGATTACTTTCACCAAGCCTTGTCGAATATGACATTGCATGTGATTCCGGTGGATGATATCGATGATCACACTGACACTGTTAAGATAAAACTTAATAGAAATTCAGCAAAGAAGTTAAGGGATGTAGCAAAGATACTTCGATTGGAGCAAGTCTGTGTCTAGGTATGAAAATATGTTTAAGTTTGGTAATTATGCTGTTATTTCCGCAATGGTTGGTGAAGTTTCATTACACGGTCTTGGGATTGCAAAAAATATGTACACTTTGGGGCCCAAAAAAACTTGGGACAGACTGGTCATATCCAAAGGAAGGGGAAAAAAGTTGATGATAATCTCAAAAGTGAAATCGAGAACTTGGGTAACAATCTTGGAATGTTGGCTTCTTTGGTGAATAAAGGAAAGTTCAATATTTATTAAGAAAACTGTATTTTTATTGGTTTTGATTGTAGGTGTAATTTATATTTATGATCCACATTTTGTTTGATATTTTTGTAGGTCTCCACAAATAACTAGCAGGATGATTTAAAGGACTATTGGGCTGGCCAGCTTGTGTTTTTTTTATTATGATTGGAGGGTAAATAGTTTATTAAAAATCTTAGACTCCATCACATATAGGACTTTTATTACAAGTTTGGCTTATTAAACTAAAGTTTGACTTATTAATAGTTTAAGGGAAATATGTATAAATACCCTTTATTTGCCTTAATATTCTTTATGCAATTAGACTAATTAGAATTTAAGTAGTTATTTCTAATTTTACTGGCTTCATTATAGAATTATGCTCATAAAAAATTACTTTAAACTATATGTTTTATAAATTTATCATTATTAAAAGTTATGTTACTAAGGTTATAAAATAGAGAGTTGTCAAGTTTTATTGGCAGTTTTTATGTTTTCCTTCATTTTTTACAACGTACAATAATTTTTTTAAAATAATTGAATCCAACATGAGTTAATCTTCATTTCTTAATGTTACAATTTGTGGTTCTGAAAAAGTTCCAAACCCTACTTGGATTGATTTTGGATGTTGGGGTGTGGAGAAAAAGTAGATGGTATGTGTCAAATCAATGTCCTTTTTAGATAGTATGGGGGAAAATAGATAGTAGGTGTCAAATCAATGTCCTTTTTAGATAGTGTAGGGGAAAATAGATAGTAGGTGTCAAATTAATGTTTTATAGAGTGTAGATTTGTGAATAGATTGTGCTGAGTTTCATGGGTATGAAGAAAGATCATTCGGAAGGGTTTTGACCCGATCTCGCGAAACCAGCGAAACTGAGGCAAAACTCATCCACATAGAGCCAACAATTCAAATTAGTGTTGCTCAAATGCAATTCTTGATCATCTATGATTGGAAATTGTTGTGAGAATGTTAAAATTATCGTTATTAATTATATATCAAGTAGTTAAAGCCTAAAAAGAGTCCCATATAAAGCGCTTTTAGGTCATTTCCAACCGAAGGCCTTGCCCAATTGCCCAATTGCCTTGCTTTCATGCATTGTCAACCCACCTAAAAAACTCATCTCCAACCGAAATGCAATTAACATCCATTAATTCAATAAATCTTATTTATTTAGATTTATATTTGTTCAATTATATATGAAATTGTTCAACAAATCTCATTTATTTAATTCATGAAATTTTAAAAAATAAAATAAAAATAGTACCCGAGCCCCGACAGGGACCAGCAGGGACGTTTGAAATGGTTGTCTGCTTGCTTGTCGGATTGCCTACCTCGAAATCCTGCCCGCCCAATTGCCATCATCCATCTCCAATCGAATCGAGTCGGTAACCCTCCTCATGCCCGGTTGCCGGCTCGGTTGGAGACGGGCTAACGAGGCGCATACCTTGCACTTCACTACGCCATTTGTCATTAGCATGTGTTAGCGTTGTGGCACTTGAAAAAATAATGTTGAAACTTGAAAGAAGGTATCGTTTAGCAGCTTCAAGTCCAAAAAAGCGCGCGCATTATTGCCCCCGGGAATCTTTTGCACTTCACTGCCTATGAGCCATTAACTAAATTGGGCCAAATCTTAAAAATTGGCAGGAGCCAAATCATATGATGGACATGTGACCGACTTTGGCATTTTTTAAAATTTGGATCCAATTCAGACTGGATTTAAAAATTGATAATGATACATTTATCCCTAAAATTAATAAGTAGGTTACATCGTCCGTCTTGGTATATTTTGGCGTGGTATGTTTAGGGTTTTTAATTTTCAGAAAATGAATAATAAATAAAAAAAAAAGGACATTTTACATTCTCATAAAAGAAACATATAACACCACGAGTTTCTAGACATCCGATGCTTAAACAAGTGCAAAGAAATTATTTATTTTTAAATTAATAAAAAAATCTCTACTTGTCATATGTGATTCTCAAAAACCAAACATTGATGTTGGTCCCAAGTGGTCAGAAGAGGTTTAGAGGGGGGGGGGTGAATAAACCTCTTTAAAATTTTCTTGCAATTTTAACTTTAAAACTTTTCTTCAACTGAACAGACTAAGCTGATCAGATTAGTAAGTTACAACTCTGTTCGCGAACAAATCTTTGAACAGATTTGTTGACCACTCGTCTGATGGTTACTTAGCTGATTTGTTAAAATCAGTTTTAATACTTAGAGTACTTGCAGCGGATTTTCAAAGTGTTTTTCACAAGTATTCTTAGCAGTTTGAAAAATGTTTCCCCAGTTTTGTAAACTCCTTCTTTTCAAACAGTTAACTTAGTGTGTTTTATGCAATCAGT
Organism: Penstemon barbatus; assembly: GCA_003313485.2. NCBI lineage: Eukaryota > Viridiplantae > Streptophyta > Magnoliopsida > Lamiales > Plantaginaceae > Penstemon > Penstemon barbatus. Next base: position 85,016,243 of record CM064884.1, on the reverse strand, counting down.
AAATATGCAGTTTTAAAACAATGTAAAAACACAATCAATTTTTATAGTGGTTATATGGATTTGAATATCCTTTAGTCCACTCTTCCAAGTCACTTAGATCTTGGGTTATACTATAATCACAAAGTTTACAGTATACTCTGCTTGTGTCGAACAACAAATGAAACGACCACAAGTTCGCAATAGGAAATCACACAGAAGACCTATCCTCTGAAGTTTGATCACTCACAAAGATGGATCACAACTCCGCACAACACTCTTGTTTACAAAATCACTCAGAAGATGTAATTTTTCTTGATTCTTCAACTCTGCTTTCGTCAACAAATGACTCAGCTGATGAGTGAGCTGTTCTTGAGACTTAGGAGAATTCTGCTTCGAAATTTTCTCTCAGAAAGTGTGTTGCTTGTTTCTTCTTCGTCTCTCTCAGCTATTTATACTTGAGGATTGAAAAGTGTCCGTTGAAGAGAGACAAGATTCAAATTCCTCGAGTACTGGTCCTTAAAATCCGCGAACGGCTCTTTTGCAGTCTGTCCGTACTGAACAGTACTATTCTGCAGGCAGCATTAAATGCAGCATTAAATGCACTCTTCTGATGCGAAGCATTTCTTCAATCATTTGTCTTTAATAACCTTGTACTTCAGCATTTATTACTCCAAAGGGCATTTATTACCGTTGGGAACACTTCTTGATCTTCTTCACTTGGCTGACGAAAGTATACGTCTGATGGTGAACTCGGCTGATCTCAAACTTGAACAAATCTGATTTGAGTCGGCTGATCTTCACTAATCTGATAACTTTACTTCAGCAGATCAGAAGTCTTGGACCTTGAACCTTTGACTCTTCTGATTGTCTTCATTGCTTAGTCAAAATTCCTTGATAAGTTTATCAGCTAAGTTACTCCATACTTAGCCAATTTCTGAAGTTTTGGAATGCATCAAAACCTCCCTTATCAAACTTTCTTTAGTGCCTTCATCTTCATCTTCATCCAACAATTTCCCCCTTTTTGATGATGACAAAACTTCATCTAAGTACCTGTTGAATACCTAAACTAAAGATTGTAATCCTCAAAATTTTCTGAGATAGAAAAAGTTTATTGGATTGAATTTGGACATTTTATTGATGTTTAAAGTTAATTACATGTACAAATTCATCAGATGAGATTTCTGAAAAAGTAAACTGATTACAATTGATTTTTCAATTTCTAACTATCAGCTTCTTCATCAGATTCGAGCACTTCTTCATATTCATAAGATGATTCTTCATCATCTTCTTCTTCATCAGCTGCTTCTTCCAAGGTTGCTTTGGCAGCTTCCATCTTCTCCTTAAGTTCTTGTTCTTGAAGAGCTTTCAGAGCTTCCATAGCTTTCCTGGCAGATTCAGTGTCCTTGTACTTGGTAGTTTCTTTTTCAATCTTTTCTTCTTCTTTTTCTTCTTCTTCTACCTTTCCAAGCTTTACAGTCTTGTCAGCAGTGTCTTCAGTTTCCTTAGCTTCAATAGTTGCAGCAGCAGTATCTTCCTTAGTTGTTTCTTCAGCAGCAGGTTCCTCAGCTGTTTCTTCTTCAACAGCAGGTTCCTTGGCAGGTTCCTTAGCTGTTTCTTCTTCAACAGCAGCAGCAGGTTCCTTAGCTTTTTCTTCCCTATTATCTTCCCCATTTTTGTCATCATCAACTCTGATGACAGTAGAAGGTTCAACAGCAGGGTTGAGAGCAACTGTTGGAATCTTTGCTTCAGCGCACAAAGCCTTGAGATTCTGATTGACAACATCGTGACTAGCTGTAAGATTTTGAATATCAGTGCTGATGATGTCAGTCTTGTCATTGAAGTAGTCAATATTCAGGTTGACAGTTGCAATTTCATCTTGTACAGATTGTACAACATTTCCCACTTCATTCAGCAACCCTAAATTGACTTCCTTTTCTTCTTCGCTGACTTTGATGAAGGTTGCAGTCAGATCAGCGATCTTGTGTTCAGCTCTTTGAAGTGCAGCATGAAGATGATTAACATCGATCTTCACATCCTCCACATTTCTGTTCATTTCAGTCAAGCTTTTCACTAACTGCAAGGAGTGATCCTCAGGAATAGGAATACTTGTGATTTCAGTCTTGATGATCTTTTCTGTAGACTGTTGCACAGATTCCAGCTGAAGTCTATTTGATTCTGTTAATTCTTCCTTAAGCTCTGTCTTCAGCTCCTCCTTAACCTTCAATAACTGCTTTTGATGCTTCTCTTCCAGTTCCCTTAGAGAATCTTCCATCAACATCTGGAAGGCTTCCATCAGTGATGAGTGTTCATCACCTGATGAAGCAGAAGCAGCAGCTTCATCCTTTTCTTCATGTTCCTGGTGGACAGGAACTTCTTCCATCTTCACATCCTGATGATCTGCAGAATCCTCAGCTTTCCACTCAATGGCTAAGGGTTCATCAGCAATCTTCTCAGCAGACTTGTCAGTGGCCTGTTCAGCAGACTTGTCTTCATGCTGGTCAGCAGACTTAACAGCAGTCTGATCAGCAGACTTGTCTTCAACAGCTTGATCAGCAGGCTTGACTTCAGGCTTGTCCGCAGCTTTATGTTCATCAGTAATGTCGTCGTAGAACAGATTAGTAATTGTTCCATCATCATTGAAGCATGTAGTCTGTCTAATCTGTCTAACAATAATCCAAGGGTTGACAAATGCATTGTTTCCCTTAGGGATTTCATAGTACGGTTGTACTTCCTTGCCAAAGATGATTTGCTGGATACTTGGCAGTAGAGGCAAATCACTTGATGTACCTTGCTGATAACTAGACTTTGTAGCCCATCTCTTCAGGGCAGTCATAACAGCAAACTTAATTGCTCTTTCTTCAGCATCTTCAGACTTTTTCTTCTTATCAGTCAAGGTGCTTTTAATCTTTTTGGCCTCCTCCAGTGCAAAGCCTTTTGCATAACCATGCATGATGTTTCTTACATGGCTGGGATCCAGGGCCTTTTGAATGGAGTTTGTTTTCAGCCAAGTCAGAACCCAACGTTCTTCATCAGCTAACTCCTTCATGCTTTGAAGTTCAGTTATTGAGCTGTTCAGCCTGATATCCCTCCACTTGATATATCTTGGTTTCTCCTGGGCGAACATAGTTCTCAACATAAGCTTTTGATCATGGTAAGCTAAGGCCTTCTCAAACTTCTTGAAAAGCTCCTTATCAGCATAGACTATCTCAAAAGCTTTTCTGACTTCAAACTTGTCCTTTGACTTGAGTTTGGCAGCAGGCAGTAAGATCTTTTTCTTGTCTTCTTCTTCATTCTTGCCTTCTCCAATCTTGATGCCACCACCATGGACAGGTCCATAGGCATCAGTTTTGCTCTTTTCAATCACCATGGCCAGTTCAGCATCTTCAGCAGCTTTCCTCTCTGCTTCAGACATGCGTCTTCTGGCTTCATCCTTAGCTTCTTGAGCTTTGCTTAACTCAAGTGCTTTCTTCTCTTCCAACTCATCCTGTTTTCTCTGTTCAGCCTCTTCCCGTGCCTTCTTATCAGCTTTGGAGATTTTCTTTCTCCTTAGCACTATCTTTCTCTTGCCTTTATCAGCAGGGGCTGGTCCAACAGATGATATGGGAGCAGCAGCAATAGGATGGACGATTTGAACATCTGGATCTTCTTGAGGTTGAGCAGCCTCAATAGTTTGTGCAGTCTGAGTAGTCTGTTGCTCATCAGCTTTGTCAACAGCTTCAACTGGTCTTTCAGCAGACTCTGGACTTGATCTCACTAAGTCCACTAACTCAGTATCCTTTTCTATGAAGGACATCTGCTTCCTTGCAGAACTCTTGGTTCTTCCTTCACGGTAAGTAGAAGCAGCTGTATCTCTCTGTTGGCTCCTTGTTCGTTTAGAGACACTTTCAGCAGGCTTCTCTGCTGATGGAGTTCTTGAAGGTGATGCAGGGGATCCAGTCCTTACATCAGCTATTATACTTTCAACAATCTTAGTGGCTTCAGCAGCAGAAGTCACTTTCTCCATCTGCTTTGCTTCTTTCTTTTTAGGCTCAACAGCAGCCTTCTTCTTTTTAGTCTCAACAGCTAAAGTGGCTGTTTTGACTAACCTCTTTTGCCTTTTGGCAGGAACCTCCTTTGGTTCCTCAACTTCTTCTCCTTCATGTTCATCAGCCTTCCTCTTCTGAACAGGTAGATACTTGTTCATTGCTTTGGACTTGTGGATTTCTTTCCCGTTTTTCATAACACAGCCCAACTTTGATAAGAGGTAACTTAGAGTGATTCTGTGGTTGGTGTAAGGGCCTTTTCCCTTCTTCACTTCCAGAAAATCAGCAAGTATATACCACACTATAATGGACCAGTTTACCTCTAGCCCGTAGTATATGGCAGCCATGATGCTGAAACGCTTCATTGTGACAGCATCTAGAGAAAAAGTACAGTTTTCAATCAGCTTAGACACCATATCAGCCATCCGCTGATATTCATCTTTCAGCTGTTTCTTCCTGATGTTGCCAGTCAACATTTCTCCTTCCTTGGCGCAGATCGCCCAAAATTGTTGGTGCTTATCTTCAGTTAGCACGATAACTTCATGTCTTCCAGATTTCGGCAAACCAAACTGTTCATGAAGAACCTCTGGAGTGATGACAACAGTTTTGTCACCCACTTTTGCTCTGATTTCTAGCTTGTTATAGTCAGCCTTCGCCGTATCATAATACTCCATAACCTGGTCGGTCCAGATTACTCCTTCATTGTACTCCATGAAATTTACCAACTGTGCCGATTTGAATTTCTCCAACAATTCTTTCATCAAACTTGTACCAGACTGATAATAAGACTCATAGTCCAAGAACATACCTTCAGCGGCCATTTCAATCTGTTGAAAGTTAGTGAAAAGGAAAGGATTTTTTGCAGAAAACTTGTTTAAAATTTTCTCACAATTGCTTTTGAAAGTTTAGGGTGCGTAAAAAGCTACTCGACTGATCAGATGAGGATTTATGGAGTTGGGTTATGTCGGTTTCCGTGATAACCGCCAACCGTTAGATCCGTTTTTCTGTCAGTGATGATCGTGTGGCTTCTGTTGCGACCTTTCAAATTCAAAAGATATTTTACTGAAGAGCGGGAATATGTACCGCCCGACAGTTACTTATAAAAGCGTGTTTTGAATAAAGCGTTTTTAAATAGCTCGCTTTTATATAAGTAATCAGATGAGTATAATAAACACTTATCTGATGGACTACTGTCCTGATGACAATGCTGTTATCAGAGAATGCCAATAGCTGATAACCTTCCTCAGCTGTTTGTCAATCCAGCTAGATAAAATAACTTTAATCTTCGATAGTTGAGTCTTCTGATGAAAACATAACTTCAACTAACTGTCATTAACATATTTCATCTTTAATTCAGAAGTACCGCTAGTCTTACACGTTCCCCCTGAGTTTAAGAATTCATAAGTTAACTAGTCTGTTGAGAGTTAATCTTTGAAGATAATAAACGATAACTAAGCTGTTGAACTCCAGTCTTCTGATGAGTTCCCCCTCAGCTTATGCATCCAAATTTAGTAGTCCTAACTCAGCTCTTAAAGTTGAGAACCTTGCTTCACTTAGAGGTTTAGTGAAGATATCAGCAATCTGATTATCAGTATGAACATACTCAATCAACACATTGCCTTTTTCCACATGATCTCTAATGAAGTGATGCTTGATCTCTATATGCTTAGTCCTTGAATGACTTGTAGTGTTCTGAGTAAGTGAGATTGCACTTGTATTGTCACAGTAGATTGGTATTCCACTGATCTTGATGTTATAATCTTCTAGTTGATGCTTCAACCAAAGTATCTGTGCACAACAAGCTCCAGCAGCTATATATTCAGCTTCAGCAGTAGATATAGAAACTGAGGTTTGCTTCTTACTCATCCATGAGATCAGACGACTACCTAAGAACTGACAAGCACCTGTTGTGCTCTTTCTGTCAATCTTGCAGCCAGCAAGGTCTGAATCTGAATAGCCAATAAGTTCAAATCCAGATTCTCTAGGATACCACAATCCCAATTCTTGAGTGCCTTTAACATATTTCAATATCCTCTTGGCAGCTAAGAGATGAGATTCTTTGGGGTTTGATTGAAATCTTGCACAGACTCCAACTGAGTACATTATGTCAGGTCTGCTTGCTGTTAGATACAACAGTGACCCTATAATGCCTCTATATTTGGTTATGTCCACTGATTTGCCATCTTCATCTTTATCCAAACGAAGACTTGTAGACATAGGAATTGTAGCAGTAGAGCTAGTTTCCATACCAAACTTCTTGAACAGATCTCTTGTGTACTTTGCTTGGCTGATGAATATCCCATCAGGCAACTGTCTAACTTGCAGTCCAAGAAAGTAGTTAAGTTCACCCATCATGCTCATTTCAAACTTATTCTGCATCAGCTTGGAGAACTTATCACACATCTGTTGGTTAGTTGAACCAAAGATAATATCGTCCACATATATTTGCACAAGTAATATATGATTTTCCCATTCAATTGTAAACAAGGTTTTATCTACCTTACCTTTTCGAAATCCTTTAATTAAAAGAAAATCAGATAAGGTATCATACCATGCTCTTGGAGCCTGTTTCAGTCCATAGAGAGCTTTCTTCAGACGATATACTTTGTCCTCTTCTTGATAGACTTCAAATCCAGGAGGTTGTTCAACGTACACTTCTTCTTGCAATTCTCCATTGAGAAAGGCAGACTTCACATCCATCTGATAGACAGTGAAGTTCTTGTGAGCAGCATAGGCTAGAAACAGTCTGATTGCTTCAAGTCTTGCTACTGGTGCAAAAGTTTCATCAAAGTCAATTCCTTCTTCTTGACAATAACCCTTGGCCACTAGTCTTGCTTTGTTTCTGGTAACAATACCATCTTCATTCATCTTATTTCTGAAAACCCACTTAGTGCCAATTACTCTTTGATGACTTGGTCTAGGAACTAAGTACCAGACTTCATTCCTTTCAAATTGATTCAACTCTTCTTGCATAGCTTCTATCCAGAAGGAATCATTTAGAGCTTCTTCAATTTGCTTAGGCTCTATTTGAGATAGAAAAGTGACAAACATGGCATCTTGTGCAGCAGCTCTTCTTGTTTTCACTTTATCTAAAGGATCACCAATCACCAATTCAGGAGGATGATTCTTGAGCCATCTGAGATCAGGTTGCAGGTCTGAATGTTGTCCTCTGTTTTGATCTTGCAACACTACTGTTGGAGATACAGTAGTAGTCTGTTGAACATTTGTTGTCTGTTGAACAGTCACTGGTCTGTCAGCTGTTTGCAACTCGTCTGTTAGACAATCAGCACTGTGATTTTGAACAGCACTTGAGTTATCAGCTGAATTTAGATTAGGTAGTATGATGGGAACATATTCTTCATTTCTTCCAATATCTAACTTCTGTACATCAGTAGACAGATCCTGATTAGCACTTTGATTCTTTTCAGAAGATTGACTTGGCTCATCAAATACTACATGGATAGATTCTTCTATTAGTAATGTTCTTTTATTGAAAACTCGATAAGCTTTACTAACAGATGAGTATCCTACAAAAACAGCTTCATCAGCCTTTTCTGCAAATGCAGTAAGGTGATTTTTCCCATTGTTCAATACAAAACATTTACAACCAAAAATCTTAAAGTAATGAATGTTTGGTTTTCTGTTGTTCCAAACTTCATATGGCGTCTTGTTCTGATTTTTGTTGATCATACATCTGTTCTGGGTGAAGCATGCTGTATTTGTTGCTTCTGCCCAAAATCTTTGAGGCAGTTTAGCTTCAGCTATCATGGTTCTGACAGCTTCTTTTAGTGTTCTGTTTCTCCTTTCAGCAACACCATTTTGTTGAGGGGTTCTGGCAGCAGAGTATTCATGATGTATTCCTTTGATGTTACAGTACTCTTCAACAGTAGAGTTTGTAAACTCTGTCCCTCTATCTGATCTGATCTTCAATATTTTGATAGTCTTCTCATTCTGGATCAGTTCCATCAGATTTGTAAGACATTCCTTGGTTTCACTTTTCTTCTTCATGAAAATCACCCAAGTATATCTTGAATAATCATCCACAACAGCTAGGCAGTATTTCTTTCCACCATTGCTGACTGGATCAATAGGGCCAAATAAGTCCATATGTAACAGCTCCAATATCCTTCCAGAAGATTGGTGCTTCTTGCTTTTGAATGATGACTTGATTTGTTTACCCTTCTGACAGGCGTCACAGAGCTTATCTTTGCTCATGACTGCTTTTGGAATCCCTTCTACCAAATCATTCTTGATTAATCTGTTGATGGTCTTGAAGTTTAAATGATTCATCCTTTTGTGCCACAGCCAACTGACTTCACTTGGAGCAGATGCTACCAAACAAACACTTGAGTTCTTATCAGCAGAACTCCAGTCGACTATGTAGACATTTCCTTGTCGTCTTCCAGATAAAATTACCTTCTTTGTACCTATCTGTTCAACGTAGCACTTATCTGTTGAGAAGATGACTGAATATCCTTTGTCACAGAATTGACTTATGCTTAGCAGATTGTATTTGAGGCCTTTGACATATGAGACGTCAGATATCTCTATGTTTCCTCTAATTATTCTTCCTTTAGCTTTAATCTTGCCTTCTTTGCTGTCTCCAAATGTAACACTTGGACCATCCACAGCAACTGCATCAGTCAGCTCATGTATGTTTCCACACATGTGTCTTGAACATCCACTGTCCAAGTACCAGATCTTCTCTACTTTACTCCTACTCCTAATCCTATCCTACAAAACAAAAATAAAATTGTTTTAGGTACCCTTATTGAGAGGGTCCTGAAGGATTAGTTCCACCTTTGACAACCCAAGATGTTGAACTCTTAGGCTTCTTAGGTTTCTGAGTTTTGACAGGAGCATGAACAGTTTTATTTTCATCATAATTAACAGATAAGTCATGTTGATGATCAGTATGATAAGAATAATGTTCATAAGCAGGATAAGGTGCATGATATGCAGGATATGCATGCATTGGATGAGTAGGATAAGGTGCATAGTAACTAGGAAACTGAGGTGCATGATACATAGGATGATATGCAGCAGGTTGCACATAATATGACTCATTTCCATACCAAGCATTTTGATTTTTCTTATTCTTATGCTTCTTTGGCTTACTAGGTGCTTGCTCAACTTGTTTTGACTTAGCTTTACCAACAGATTGATTCACTTTAGCTTTATCAGCAGACTTCTTAGGACTCTGCTGTTTGGTCTTACTAGTCTTATTTCCTACACTAGGCTCTTTGCTCTTTTTAGCCTTAGGAGATTTCTTCTCCTTTACCACTTTCTCAGGTGAAGTAGGTCTAGCAGTTTGAACATACAGAATGACCTTGCTATTGTCAGCTGATATAATTTTTCAGTATGGTTCAACTCTTGCTTATCCTTTTCTAAAGGTGTCTCCTGTTTACTAGATGTAGACATGGATGCAACAGTTGACTTATCATGAGACTCAATAATCTTTTCAAGTTCCATGATTTTTCCTTTATAAACTTCACATTCAGCTTTCAGAGATTCATTTTCTTGCTCAAGCTGTTTGTATTCAGCTGATTCTTTTGGCTTTTCAGCTAAAAGTTTCAGTGAACTGTTTTGCTCTTTTAGCAGGATCATCTCTTCCTTAAGCTTAACAAATTCTCCAGCAATAGTAGTATTATTTAACATCATTTGCTCTAGAGAATCAAACAATTCATTATTTTGAGGAGTTACCTCATCCTCAGAGTCATCAGAGTCCTTTGCCATCAGGCACAGGAGAGCAGGCTTTTCTTCATCAGAAGATTCTTCATCAGACGAGTCTGAATCTGAATCAGATGAGTAGACAGCAGCAAGCTTTTCTGCTTCAGCCATCATTGCTTTCCCTCTCTGATACTTTCTTTCTTTTCTCACTTTCTTCTCCTCCTCAGTGTACTTCTCTGCTTTTGGATATGGGCAGTCTTTGATGAAGTGTCCCAATTTCCTGCAGTTGTAACACATCAGTTTTGATTTATAATCATCTTTATCTTGAGAAGAAAAGTTAGGTTTAGAAGTAGAAGCATTGTTGTATTTGTTCTTCATTTTTCTTTTGTAGAACTTCTTGAAATTGTTTATCAACAGTGCAACGTCTCCAGCAGTGTACTCCTTTTTGTTGAGTAGAGTGGCTTCATCAGATGAGTCCACTTCTGCAATTCTTTGAGCTGGTCTTCTTTGATTTTCAGCAGCAACCAGTGCAGCTGTGGGTCCTGAAGTTGAGGTTTCTTCAATACCCATTCTAGGCAGTTTATACTCGAATGCCTTGAGTACAGAAAACAGCTCTGTCAGAGAGATCTTCCCAAGATCCCTTGATTCTTCCATTGCTGTCACCTTCATGTTGAACTTGGGGGGCAGGGCCTTTAGAACTCTGATGGTGATCTCCTTGTCAGTAAAGGTCTTTCCCAGCTTAAGGACTTCATTCAACGTTCTGGTAAACCTGGTATCCATCTGATCAATGGTCTCTCCAGATTTCATCTTGAAGTTGTCCAGCTTTTCCAAGGCAACACTGAGCTGATGCTCTTTGATGGCGTCGTTTCCTTCACTCATGTCACGAACCTTGTCCCACATCTCCTTTGCAGTTTTGCAATGTTTGACCTTGTCAAACCGATCATTATCCAGGGCTTTGGTCATGATGAAACGGCCAACTTTATCCAGATTGAACAGCTTTATTTCCTCGGCTGTCATCTCTGTCAGATCTTTTTCCACCACCATTTCAGCTTCATCTACTATGATGGTCTTGGTGAATTTGAATGGACCTTTAATGATACATGTGTACATGTTGTCATTATAGGCAGCAAGGAAAATCTCCATTCTGATTTTCCAGTCCTCAAAGGACATACCAGCAATGTGGGGAACATGACTGATACAATCCATTTTTCAAAAAGTTTTAGTTTTTCAAAAAGATGCTCTTTTGAAAAGTTTTAAAAAAAAACTTTGAAAAACACTTGGATCAAGCTCGTTGATCAGGCAGCTGATTCAGATGAACCACCCGCTCTGATACCACTTGTTGGTCCCAAGTGGTCAGAAGAGGTTTAGAGGGGGGGGGGGTGAATAAACCTCTTTAAAATTTTCTTGCAATTTTAACTTTAAAACTTTTCTTCAACTGAACAGACTAAGCTGATCAGATTAGTAAGTTACAACTCTGTTCGCGAACAAATCTTTGAACAGATTTGTTGACCACTCGTCTGATGGTTACTTAGCTGATTTGTTAAAATCAGTTTTAATACTTAGAGTACTTGCAGCGGATTTTCAAAGTGTTTTTCACAAGTATTCTTAGCAGTTTGAAAAATGTTTCCCCAGTTTTGTAAACTCCTTTTAACTTCTTTTCAAACAGTTAACTTAGTGTGTTTTATGCAATCAGTAAATATGCAGTTTTAAAACAATGTAAAAACACAATCAATTTTTATAGTGGTTATATGGATTTGAATATCCTTTAGTCCACTCTTCCAAGTCACTTAGATCTTGGGTTATACTATAATCACAAAGTTTACAGTATACTCTGCTTGCGTCGAACAACAAATGAAACGACCACAAGTTCGCAATAGGAAATCACACAGAAGACCTATCCTCTGAAGTTTGATCACTCACAAAGATGGATCACAACTCCGCACAACACTCTTGTTTACAAAATCACTCAGAAGATGTAATTTTTCTTGATTCTTCAACTCTGCTTTCGTCAACAAATGACTCAGCTGATGAGTGAGCTGTTCTTGAGACTTAGGAGAATTCTGCTTCGAAATTTTCTCTCAGAAAGTGTGTTGCTTGTTTCTTCTTCGTCTCTCTCAGCTATTTATACTTGAGGATTGAAAAGTGTCCGTTGAAGAGAGACAAGATTCAAATTCCTCGAGTACTGGTCCTTAAAATCCGCGAACGGCTCTTTTGCAGTCTGTCCGTACTGAACAGTACTATTCTGCAGGCAGCATTAAATGCAGCATTAAATGCACTCTTCTGATGCGAAGCATTTCTTCAATCATTTGTCTTTAATAACCTTGTACTTCAGCATTTATTACTCCAAAGGGCATTTATTACCGTTGGGAACACTTCTTGATCTTCTTCACTTGGCTGACGAAAGTATACGTCTGATGGTGAACTCGGCTGATCTCAAACTTGAACAAATCTGATTTGAGTCGGCTGATCTTCACTAATCTGATAACTTTACTTCAGCAGATCAGAAGTCTTGGACCTTGAACCTTTGACTCTTCTGATTGTCTTCATTGCTTAGTCAAAATTCCTTGATAAGTTTATCAGCTAAGTTACTCCATACTTAGCCAATTTCTGAAGTTTTGGAATGCATCAAAACCTCCCTTATCAAACTTTCTTTAGTGCCTTCATCTTCATCTTCATCCAACAATTGAAAACACAGGGAAACATATTTTTGTTTTTCAAACCTACAAAGTCTCAGTTGTAACGCCCCCAAAATTTCGAATCCTTTTGAATGGATTTTTATTCCAATTATGTGCTACATTTTATTTTCAAAGTTAAGCTTAGTAATCAAAATTGTTCTTATTTCGTTTTAAATCGTTCCGCTTAAAACCTTTAATTCTCGATTTTAATTTATCATTTCTTTTAAAAGATTTTGATATTTTAACTCTTTTTCAAAATAATAATAACTTTTCGACCGTTATCCGACGGACCCGCGAAACCGGACCGTCACATCATTTGACTCCATATCATATTTTTGTATCCACAAAAGAATATCCAGGGCATGTTTTCAAAAGATTTAAAGTTTGATCCAATAGTTAAATATCTTTAAAAAAAAAAAAAATTCTTCGGACACTATTGAAAGGTGATTAATTCTTGAAATAAGCCTATCCTAATATTATCAAAAAAAAAAAAAAAAAAAAAGAGAGAGAAAAGAAGGAATAAGCCTATCCCATCTTCTTCATGTCAACCAATCACATCTTTTCCACCTTATCCACATACTCACATTTCCCCCACACAAACAAACACCAAATCTTCAATTATTCCATCCCGAAACCTAAATCAACCAAATTCAATATTCCTTCACTCGTTGTTGCAATGGCATCGGCAACAATATATCCGGCGACAGTTCTGGCCGCCATTGTTAGCCCAAGAAAATCAACACAGAGAAGAACTACAGTTAAGCACATCAATGGATTGAACTCATTTGGTGGGCTCAAGGCCCATAACAATGTGGCCACATTGGGCCTTCCAGTTTGCTCTGAGCAATCTTTTGCGAAAATTGTGAGCTCATTGAAAAAGCCATCACAAGGAAGTAGAGGTGGGGCTCTAACTTCCACTTGCAATGCTATTGCTGAGATTTTCAAGATTGCTTCTATTTTACCTGGTTTAGTTCTTGTTGGAGTTGCGGTTGGATTCGTGCTTCTTCGAATTGAAGCAATAGTTGAGGAAGAATGAATGTGTTTTCTTAAAAGTTTGGTTAATATTATTGTTTTTGGTTTGGAAAGAGCTATATACTTACTCTCCATTTGTTTGTATGATAATATTGGGAATGTTTCTATGTGTTTTGCTCATAGTTTATAGTTTCACTTGGGCTAATCTTCATTTAGGGAGGAGATCGGTTAAGAATTCATTTCATAACTTCACAAGTTAATCACATGAACTATACAAATCTAGAGATGTATGATTTCAAAATAAAGCACATATCTACTTTATTCATATTCTTTTTCTTCAACTTTCTCTTTAATTTGGTAATGAGAAGTCAGATAACTTATCAATCCTTCCACTCCCCATAACCGGAAGCCTCCACTTCTTATGCCAAAAGATCGACACTCTCGACCACAAAGGAAGCCCAGCATACCTTACCCCCCTCCTCCCCCTCACACTCAAAGGCAGCCAAACATACCTCGAGTCCCTCAAATCATCCTTATTCCACCTATCCGCCATGAAAATAAACGAGCCATCAACCCCACCCGGCATAGGCAACACGAACGTGCTCTGTGCAAAAAAAGTAGCCACACGAAAATCCTTATTAGCACCAACGCAAGGATTGCCTATACTTTCCCACGGCCCAAAAATCGACTCTGCCTCATGCACCAAAGCCTCATTAGGCGACCACCCACTGCACCCTGACGTGACCATATAGTAAACACCTTTAAACTTAAACAAAGCCGGAGCTTCTCGATGCTGCCCCACGAGTGCCCTCACCGTTTTATCCAAAACATAGAGATAATCATGACTCAAAGGAGTAATATGAATCTCCTTGTTTCTAATAGAGGAATAGATCAAATAAGCCATGCCATCTTCATCCTTGAAAACGGTCATATCTCGACTATCGAATCCGTTAGGCCTCTCACTATATTGATACTTAAATGGGCCCGTGGGCGAGTCACTAATCGCTACCCCAACCGAGGCTTTTGTGTAGGTTGAATCATCAATGTGCATCCACATTACATACTTGTTAGTCTTCTCATTGTAAATCACTTTAGGCCTTTCCACTACCTTTAGTTTGTGTAGATCATGAGTTGTGTCCCTTTCTTCTGCAGCTAACACGATCCCTTCGTATTTCCATGCCCACAAATTCTTGGAAGAGTAGCATCCAACACCGATCACATCAACTCGAGCTGTGCCTGTGCCATGAGCAAGATAAGTGGGGCCATTTTTGTACTCGCCATACCAATAATAAGTTCTTGATTTCTCATCGAACAAAATGCCTCCCCCATGAGCTTGAATCGGGTTTCCATCGGTGTCGAGCCATATTCGGCCCTCGTAGTAGTAGAGGTCGTTCTTTTGTATGTTGTTTCTTGGATCTATAACTTCATATTTAGGAAAGAAAAGGTTTCTAGTAAGAGATGATGCATTGAGAAATTCGTCATTGAAGTTGGTTTTTTCGTAGTTCTTGAGTCCAAATGGTGGGAGGAGTATCATTGCCTCGACTTGTTCAAGGTCTCGGAGAGGGATAGGGTGGAGGGCCAAGAGATGCTGTATTTTGTCATAGGCTATGCCTACACGGATGCTGAAGGAGTATAACTGGAAGAGAAAAAGGCAGAGCAAGCTGCAAATCGCTAGCCTCCGAAACGAACACCGACTTCCGGCTGATAACCACCGTGCCATGTGGTGGATCTAGCACTAGGTAGAGAAGGGATTTGATAAAGGGAGTTAGTATCAATATATTAATAGGTAATGAACTACAACTTGATGAACAAGACTTGGTATTTTTCTTTTTTTTTGTTGGTTGAGTCAAGAACAAGACTTGGTAATTTTCTATGTTGCTTAGCAGATTCCAAGCAAGTTCATATTAAACAAAGAGTTTATTTCTACATCTCGAGGTAAGACTTAAGAGTGGTTGCTTGAATTAAGCCTAAAAAAGTCTTCAATTTGATCACTCGACCACGTTCGTTTTTAATGGGTCTTGAGGATTTCATAGGTAATTTTACATATAGTTGAGTAGTGCTAAACTGCAATTATTTTATTCAAACTCAGAGTCCCACTGTGACTTAACAATAAAGCTCTGATTTTCTTTAATAATTCATGATTAAGTGAAGTCAACTCTCTGATTTTAAGCATTATAGCATTGGTGATCAAATAGAAAAAATTTTGTGGTAGAAAAGTACATTGCAATAGAAAAATATATATGTGTACAGTTGAAAACGTTTTACTACATTATAATGAACACGTTTTTAAGTAGTATTGATTCTCTCGAACACGTTCTTATGGGCCGTTTAAAGTGTTACGAGTTTCAGAGTGTAATGGCAATTTTTATTTTTTATTATATTTTTATTTTGCCTTACTAGACGCCAGACATGAAACTAAAGGCCTTTTTGGATTCTGACCCGAACTTGCGAAACTGAGTTAGAACTCTTTCAAATTATTGAAACCTATAAAATATTAATTTGAGACGTACTATCTATTTTGCCCCTCAAACTCTAGAAAAAAGACATTGATTTTATATTTATCATCTATTTTTTCTTTTTAAATCCCAACATTCAAACTCAGTTCAAGTGGAAGGTTTTTCAAAATCCAATATTTAAAACCTAATCAAACGAGGTTTCAGAAATTAATTGAAGTCACCAAAATAATTTTTTTTGAAATCGAGATCCGCGAAATCAATACAAAATCCTTCCATATAAGCCCAAAGATATTGCCTCCACGAGGAATCGCACCTTTTCTTTTATTGGTGACACTAAGGATCCTATTTCACACGAAGTGCCTCTCTTATTTATTTATTTTTTTCCTGAATGAATAGTGGCATACTGAGATTTCATACCTACCAACAGGTGATTGGTCTAGTGGAAGGGACTAGTCAATACAAAATAACGGACTCAGGTTCGAATTTTTGTTGGGAGAGGTTCCCACTTTATGTGCCCGACGCGCCTCGAAAGAGATTAAACCCTTGCAAAACCAAAAAAAAAAAAAAAAGAATTTCATATCCCTCAACCTTTTGAAACATCGCAGTTTAATTTACAACCTTTGAATGTTAGCAGCTAAGACATAATGAGCGAAAGAATCAAAAGCTTAGAGATTCGGTCTAAAAGGGTTGCATGACAGCAAAATGTTGAATTACATCACAAGTGAAATTCAACACATACACTACTGTATGTAACATGGAGCTCATAGCATCCAACAGTAGTTATAAGTATTTACCCAACAATATTAACATAAACATATCAACAAGTTCCAAACTCCTCACGGTTTGTTCATTTACTAAGCAAACTAGTGAACTTACAATTGGATCTGTTTGAATCCAACACTTGCAAGCGGGTCCTGCGAACCTCTACCCGAGAGCTGTTCATACTCGACTGACTGTCTTCTCAGTAGTGCACTCTGTCTGCCAAAAGCTATGCATCCACATAACATAAATATCGAAATTGCAGAAAATATCCAACAAAATTGCAAGTTAGCCAATGCCCTGGCCCTCAAATCAGCCTCATGGGTTTCACACATGACTGCTCCATTGCTAGAATTCATTGACTGCATCATACATCCTTGAGGGACAAATTTTCGAACCCATAGCATAAATCCCATGTTTATGAACCAGCATCCTTGAAAAACTACCGACATTGAAAGAATTAGTGCCGTGTGAAAGCTGGTAGGGACACTAGTTGCAGATAAAGTTGCCAAAAAAGAAACACAAACTATGAGCTGCATCAACCAATGGTAATGTCCTTCAAGTCCAATGTGGTCAGTCGAATGATAATGAAGTAAAAAAAGCTCCATTCCAAAAACTGAGGACACGAGGATTCCAGAGACTCCTAAATTACTTTCGGATAAATGAGTAAATTCGCTAAAAAGAGTGAAACCGGAAAATATAACTAACTGGAGGAATATGGTAGCATGCTCGAAAGAGTCGAGCTTGAAGGAGAAGCGTAGGTCTTGGAAGTCAAAAATTTGAACCAGAATTGAAAATAGGGAAAAGAACAAGATAAGTATGAGTTCTAGGTGTTCTAGTTTGAGTAAAGGACTCCTCAATGGGTACCAAAACCTTAACATAAATTTTGTAGAGCCTTTTAGATAGTAGACTCGGATTGTATTGATTGTATGCCATAGACCGAGGAAAGCAAGAGCTAGCCCAGGTACCAAGTGTCCAATAAAAGTTCCCATTTAGGTTTTTTTCTTTTTTCTTTTTTGGTTTTTAGTGTAATTTCTCCAAGACGTCTTCACTCCATTTTGATTGCAAACTTATATAGTGGAACGTATGATCAAAAAGCTCCAAATAAGTTGTTGTCTTGTCAGTTGTTTGGACTATGGTGCAAGGTGCATGTGTTTCCACCTCTAAGCAGAAAGTGGAAAAACGGGAAACGTGTATGTCCCTTAGTGAAATGAAAGAGACACACACACACACATAGAGCAGAAAGTGAGATTTAAAATCAGAAAAAATGACTGCCCCATACTGAAATGAAAAAGTTGTCCTCCTGTGATATGAAAGAGATATTGAGCATACACTCGAGGGTGCACAATCAGATAAAGTTAAAGATTATTCATGAGTATTAATTCGTTTATCATGCAATATTGAACAAAATGAAGGCAGACTGAAGAAAATATGAAAAGAAAGGAAACATAATCCTTATAACAGAGGGCCATCGATTAAAAGAAAGTTATGTAGATGAGAATCACTGTTTTGGTACTGAATAATTTTAGCTTCAATAAGAGTATACTAGGACTTCTATGTAACTCAAAAAGATGCATCGATAAGATTAAGATGATAAATTAGAGGACTTCAACTATTGGTCTAACCAGCAAGTGGTGGGACAATAATGAATCCAAATTACTTATGAATAAAGTAAGAAAGTCCCACTTGCTTAGAAAAATCAAATCAACTTTTTTAACAATTACAGGTAAGACGTTTCAGATTCCCAGGAATATACCTTTCTTAGTCTTAGTGCTTCATGGAGAAAGTTAATGGCATGCAAAGCCATCCTCTACGGACCACTGAGATCAAAAGCTTATATTATATACCTGATGAAAATTAAAAAAGACTTTACTGATAAGAAATGAATTTGAATGGGACAAAGTAGGTCTAGTACCAGAAACAACACATTATTTACACATCAATGAAAGACATACAACATTCAGATATACAATTTTTCCAAAGCTATGGCAAAGAGTTAATACTATAAATTACAGAAATGTTGAGGACGTATTATAAATGAGAACTCTCTTCAAGAAAAACTATTGAATCAGAATACTTTAGAATAGGTTAAAATAGTTATACATTAAAGCAAAATTTCCATTTCCCGAACAAATAATAGGGGTTTTTGGATTCATTATCATCATAAACAAGGTATTTTACTAACGTTTTCCCAATAAAAGTTTGGGGCAATGGAGATAAAAATACAATCTTTACTCAGAGAAGAGTTTCCAAAAATCAAGAATCCATATTTCTCTGGTGGACTGATCCTTTATCTGCCAACAGTCCTAGTATCCTCCATCCCTTTGATTAAAGAAATATAAGTACTGTCATCAGGAGTTATACCTTCACCAACCATTTCTTTAAGGAGCTCCTCCGCATAAACACCACCTCCATTTTTGCACTGGCCTTGTATGAGAACATTATAAGCGAGTCGCGTAGTATGAAAACCTAGACTTAGCATCTCATCAAGAACTCGTAAAGCATCTTTAATATCGCCTCTCTTGTTATATCCACTAAGTAAAGTGTTATAACTGATATAATCAGGTCTAATTCCCCTTCTCTTCATCACATCAAGAATATCACAAGCTTCTTCAACCTTACCATTCTTGCAGTAACCATGGATTATAGTGTTGTAAGTCACGTTATCAGGGGAGACCTTCATATTCTCCATTTCCTTTAGAAGTGAAATAGCTTGCTCGACATTTGCATTGGCACAATGGCCTTTAATTATAGCATTGAACATAACAAGATCAGGCTGTATACCTTTTGCTAATATTTTTGCAAGTAAATCATCTGCCTCCTCCATTCTTTTCTTATTGCCCATAAGACAGATAAGTGAAGTGTAAGTCACTCGGGTAGGTTCAATCCCTTTACTTAACATTTCATCATGAAAGCTGAAAGCTTTTTCTACATTCCCAACCCTGCAGCAATAATCGATCAATATATTATATGTAATTTCATCAGGAAATATATCTTTGACTTCCATCTCTTTTATCATACCATTAGCCTCTGCAAGCCTACCCTTCAGCAACAGTGCACGAATCAACATGTTATATGTTGACTCGGTTGGCATAGTTCCAATTTTTTCCATCTCATCTCTATAGCTAAAAGCCCTTTCCAAGTCCCCTTTATTACAGTATCCATCAATTAAATTATTATAGATCACAGAAGTTGGAGCAAACCCACGTTCCTTCATTTTACTGAAAAATGCAGATGCCTCCTCGAGCTTTCCACCTTTACACATACAGCTGATTAACGAACCACAAGTGTAAAAATCTGGCTCAATATCTTTTGCTCTCATAGTCTCAAGAACATTATCAGCCCCTTCGAAATTCCCGTTCATACAATAACCGTGAATTATTGTATTGTACGTAACTACAGTAGGCTTAAACCCTAAACCCTCCGCGTGTACTACAAAATCCTCTGCCTTCTTCAACTTCCCTTCCCTACACAACAAGTTGATCATTATATTATGTGTGAAAGAATTTGATCTAATCCCCAAACTAAGCATTTCACTATACAAAATCCAAACTTTATCAGCCCTCTTCAACTTAACGAACATACTCAACATATAATTACAAGTGTCAATCTTCGGCAAAATACCCTTCATTTTCATCAAGCCAAAACACTCCATAACCTCATCACCCCTTTTCAATTCACAATACGCCTTTATCAACAAATCCAGTACAATGGAGCTCGATATACTCAGCTCATCTCGTGCGCTCACCAACCCATCAAAAATCATCTGATGGGTTGAGACACGAGAAGTGATCAGCTCTCTTAAGATCTGTAATGCATCTTTTGGGGAAGGGAGGCGGGCAGCAATCGCAATGGAAAGGCAGTAGCATTCAGTGGTGAGGGAAATGGGTTTGAGATTCTCGATGAAATCAAGGATGAGGTGAGGAGAAGGGCGGAGATGGAGTAGAGTGGCGGAGATGAGAGCTGGTGTTAAGTTTGGGGAAAACTGTTTGATGAAATGCCACTGAGAGGATTTAACTGAGGAGAGGAGTGTTTCCGGGGAAATGGGGGTGGGAGGTGGCGGCGAACGGTGCAGGAGTGGAGGTTCTTGAGGTGTGGGGGGAAATCGGAGGAATTTATTGCGTATGTGAAGAATTTTGTGGGGTTTCATGGGGAATATCTGTTGGCGGGAATATGGTTTCAGGATGACCATCTCCCATTAGAGTCTATCAAACTTGGGATTGTCTAGAGTGACTCACCCCGGTACAAGAGTCACAAACGACTCAACAGAAGGCTGCCACGTGGAGGTGTATGGCACCCATTCTACGTCAGGTACGAACCTCACTTAAAATGACTAAATACCAAAATGCCCTTTTACTTAGAAAAAATAAATAAATAAAAAACAAAACAAAAAACGTGAGATTAATCCCCCACCCCTTTCCCAAGCCGGCGAAACCAGCACACCAATTAGCAAGACCATACATATTTACATACAAATAACATAGATCTGATATTTAATTGGTTGATTATTGGAATATCTCTGATGGAATACCAATGGAGCTTACAAATTTCAAGATTTGAGTTTTGACTCTTCACATAAAAATTCGAACAAATCTCATGTGCTTGCATTAACTTAGGAGGAAGGTGCCAAGTAGAATCTTGAATTCAGGATTCTAAACATAGATTTTTGTCAAATACAGTTCCAACGACTTAAGAAAGAGGGTTGACGGCGGGGGTGGGTGGAAGGCGGAGTGGAGGGTTGGTTTTGGGCTATTTTTTATTTTTTTTAAATTAAAATTTTATTTTATTAAGAAAATCAATATATTTTGTGCAATTATGTATCAATAACAATTTTATATCGACAATTTTAAAATTCGATCAAATTGTCTATTACATGGTTATGTAACATTAAGTCCTCCGTAATTTGAAAATATATCGATAATTTAAAAAAAAAAATTGATGATTCTATTTCGATCAAATTGTCTATTAAATTGTTATGTAACACTAAGTCATCCGTAATTTGAAAATATATCGATAATTTTAATAAAATTGATGATTCGGTCATTATTTCGATCAAATTGTCTATTAGATTGTCATGTAACACTAACTCCTCCGTAATTTAAAAATATATTGATAATTTTTAAAAAAATGATGATTTAGTCTTTATTTCAATCAAATTGTCTATTAGATAGTTATGTAACACTAACTCCTCCGTAATTTGAAAATATATCGATAATTTTTTTTGATTCAATCTTTATTTCGATCAAATTGTCTACTAGATAGTTATGTAACACTAACTCCTCCGTAATTTGAAAATATATCAATAATTTTAGAAAAATTGATGATTCGGTCATTGTTTCTATAAAATTGTCTATTAGATTGTTATGCAACACTAAATCGTCCGTAATTTGAAAATATATCGATAATTTTAAAAAAAATTGATGATTCGGTCATTATTTCGATCAAGTTGTCTATTATATTGTTACGTAACACTAATTCCTCCGTAATTTGAAAATATATCGATAATTTTAATAAAATTGATGATTCGGTCATTATTTCGATCAAATTGTCTATTAGATTGTCATGTAACACTAAATCCTACGTAATTTGAAAATAATTGATGATTCAGTTATTATTTATATCAAATTGTCTATTTGAATGTCATTTAACACTAATTCCTCCGTAATTTGAAAAAAAAAATTGATGATTCAGTCTTTATTTCAATCAAATTGCCTATTATATACTTATGTAACGCTAACTCCTCCGTAATTTGAGAATACATAATTTTTTTAAAATTTCTTTGATGATTTAATCTTTATTTCGATCAAATTGTTTATCAAGTAGTTATGTGACACTAACTCCTCCGTAAACTGAAAATATATCGATAATTTTATAAAAACTGACTATTCGGTCATTATTTCGATAAAATTGTCTATTAGATTGTTAAGTAACACTAAATCCTCCGCAATTTAAAAATATATCGACAACTTAAAAAAAATTGATGATTCGGTCATTATTTCGTTCAGATTGCCTATTAGATTGTCATGTAACATTAACTCCTCCGCAATTTAAAAATATATCGATAATTTTTTATGATAAGTCTTTATTTCAATACAAGTTGCCTATTAGATAGTTACGTAACACTAACTCCTCCGTAATTTAAAAATATATCGATAATTTTATAAAAAAAAATTGATAATTCGGTCTTTATTTCAATCAAATTATCTATTATACAGTTATGTAACACTAAATCAACCGTAAGTTGAAAATATATCGATAATTTATAGAAAAAAATTTAAAATAATTGATGATTCGGTCATTATTTCGATCAATTTGTCTATTAGATTGTTTTGTAACACTAAGTCCTCCGTAGTTTGAAAATATATCTATAATTTTTAATTTTTTTGATGATGTAGTCTTTATTTCAATTCAAATTGTCTATTAGATAGTTATGTAATACTAACTCTTCCGTAATATGAAAATATATCGACAATTTAATAAAAAAATAATAGATGATTCGGTCTTTATTTCAATCAAATTGTCTATTAAATAGTTATGTAACACTAAATCAACCGTAATTTGAAAATATATAGATAATGTTTTCTTAAAAAAAATTTGATAATTCGATCATTATTTCAATCAAATTGTCTATTAGATTGTTATGTAACACTAAGTCCTCCGTAATTTGAAAATATATCTATAACTTTTACTTTTTTTTTATGACCCAATCTTTATTTCAATCAAATTGTCTATTAGATAGTTGTGTAATACTAACTCTTCCGAAATTTGAAAATATATCGATAAATAAAAAAAATGATGATTCGGTCATTATTTCGTTCAAATTGTCTATTAGATTGTCATGTAACACTAACTCCTCCTTAATTTTAAAATATATTGATAATTTTTTTAAAAAAAAGAAAATTGCTAATTCAGTCTTTATTTCAATCAAATTGTCTATTAGCTTATGTAACGCTAACTCCTTCGTAATTTAAAAATATATCGATAATTTTTATAAATTATTTTTTGATGATTCAGTATTTATTTCGATCAAATTGTGCATTAGATAGTTATGTTATCGATAATTTTATAAAAATTGATGATTCGGTCATTATTTCGATAAAATTGTCTATTAGATTGATGTAACACTAAATCCTCCGTAATTTGAAAATATATCGATAATTTTGAAAAATTGATGATTCGGTCATTATTTCGATCAAATAGTCTGTTAGATTGTTATGTAACACTAAGTCCGACGTAATTTGAAAATATATCGATGATTTTAATAAAATTGATGATGCAGTCATTATTCCGATAAAATTGTCTATTACATTGTTATGTAACACTAACTCCTCAGTAATTTGAAAATATATCGAGAATTTTTAGTAAAATTGATGATTCGATCATTATTCCGATAAAATTGTCTATTAGATTTTTACGTAATACTAACTCCTCCAAATATAACTATTGTTGTTTAAAGAGTTACAAAAATTTATACTTAGAATACAAATTTTATATTTTTAATAAATATATTTTCTACTTATGTTCCATTACATTTTAATATATCAATTATATTGTTAAAATAGTTATTAAATCTTAATAAACCATCAAATTTCAATATGGTCGTTAAATTTTAATTTTCCAATTAAAATTTAACAGTTTTATATAGTAATCAAAATACATCTCTTCAATTATTGATACATTTTGGATCAACTTGATTGAATTGTGATACTATTTAAAATTCATTGAAATTACATTTGATTTTTCAAGCCAAAATACAAGAACATTAAAAATAATTAAATCAAATTTATTTTTTATGTCTATAAATATAAAATTAAACTGAATATTTAATTTAAAAGGATACATTTGTCTTATAATTTAAACATTTTTTTCATTAAGTTTTTAAATGTCTTTCTTTATTTAAAAAAAAATATGACTTTAAACATTATTTATATAATAAAAAATAAAAAAAAATGGTCATCTTCTTCGATGCTTCCTCGGTGGAACGAGAACACCGGCGGCGGCGAGACGAAGAGACGAATTTGGTGCAACCAGAACGGCTGCTTTTAAAATGACTCTTTCCTCGTCAATAATCAATTAGCAGTTACCTTGCTCAATTAGTGGAGGGATTCGGATATGGGATCACATAAAAATTCCACAAAATATATATATATAAACCTGAGAATTGTTTACTGATTGAGAAATTGCAAGCTAGAGTGAGTTTAGAGGTAATATCACTGTGTGTAAGTGTGTAAGCTCTGGGAAGATTCCCAGGATGCTTTTCTTCATCAACTCCTAAAAACAAAATTTTCAATTTTGATGCCTAGCTCAAATATAGCTGGCCCAAATAACCTTGCAACTTGATCCAAACAAATAAAAAAAAAAATTAGAACAGCGGCGGCAGCGAGATGCTAAAGGCCCAGGTGGGAGCCGGTCTAGTGGAACGAGAACAGCGGCGGCGACGAGACGCTAACTGCCCAGGGTGGGAGCCATCTGGTGGAACGAGAACAGCGGCGGCGGCGGCGAAGTCTTGTCGATGTTCTTGTCCGAATAGAAGGAAGGAGGGAAGGGGGATTTAGGATGGTTGGGGTGGGTTAGGGTTTGGAAAAGGGAAGGAGATGGAGATGGAGATTGGGAGAGATGAAATGATGAGGGTATTTTGGTATTACTGAAAATTAGTGAGGATAGAAATGTTAATTTTTAATTACAATTTATTATTCAATTTTTTTTATCTAATTTGTTGGGTTCATACACAAAAATGAAGTTGTACACCAATCAATGGTCAAGATTAATCTGATTTTTTAATCAACGGTTGAGAATCATCTCTTATTATGACTCACGTATGATGAGTGAGTCATAATAGACTGCCCGATCAAACTTTATGAAAATCCAAAAGGTGGAAAGAACTCGGATTTTTTGCACTTTGCACACCCAAAACATGGGAAGTAAGCACTTTACACTCTCAAAATATAAGTTTAGTACTTTGTATCATCGAAGTATAAATTTAGCACTTTGTACCATCAAAATATAAATTTAACACTTTGTACCCTAAAATATGAATAATTCAGCACTTTGCACCATCTTTTTTTTTTTTTTTAAAACATAAGGACAAAATAGGTAATTCATTTTTAGATCTTTGACACTTTGCACCCCGAAAACACGATAAATTGGTATTTTGCACCCCAGAAATAGAATTAGCACTTATAACCCTCGAATTAAGAACAACTCAACAACTTGCACCACCGACACGAGAAATTGACACTTTGAACCCCCTATACATAAAATTAGCACATAACACCTCAAATTAAGAAAAACTCAACAACTAGCACCCCTCGTTTTTTTCAGCATAGTTGACCACCGGGGTCAAAAAACCTAGGGGAAAAATAGGTAATTAATTTGTTTTTCCTTAAAATTGGCTAAATACGATTATGAATACTAGAATACTCATTTCTCTCTCTATCTTAAAATTTGTTTTTGTGATAGGATTCAGTCAATTTTATTTATTAACTTTCTTGAATTTTTTCAAACATTTTAGAAACTTTTCGAATTCTTTTGGATATTTTGAGGACATTTAAAAAGTTGGTAATTAAAGAAATGTGTTAAAATAGATTTTGCAGATGGATATTCTATTATTTATAATCGTATTTTGTAAATTTTAAGAAAAAAATTAATTACCTATTTTTCCCCTAGATTTTTTGGGTCCCGGTGTTCAACTTTGCCCAAAAAAACGAGGGGTGATAGTTGTTGAGTTTTTCTTAATATGAGGTGCTAAATGCTAATTCTGTGTTTATGGGGTTCAAAATGTCCATATCTCATGTTTTGGGGGCAAGTTGTTGAGTTGTTCTTAATTCGAGGGTGTTTACTATTAATTTTATTTCAGGTATGCAAAATGCTAATTTCTTATATTTCGGGGGTGCAAAGTGTCAAATATCCAAAAATGAATTACCTATTTTATCCCTAGACTTTTTAGGAAAATAAAAAAGGGTGCAAAGTGCGATATTATTCATATTCCAGGGGTGTAAAGTGCTAAATTTATGTTTCGAGGGTGCAAAGTGAAAAAAACCCAAAGAACCCTGAACTAAAACTGCTAATTTAATAAAGATTATGTGAAGATAATGAAATTGACTCGGAATAGGACTAGATCATTTGTTTAAATCTCGAAGGTGTTTCGGAATATTAGAAACATTATTACAAATTAAAAAGAATAATTTTTTTTTTTGTTTTCCAAGGGTTTAATCGCGCGTCGGGCACATAATGTGGGAACCTCTCCCAACAGGGATTCGAACCTGAGTCCGCTACTTTGTAGTGACTAGTCCATTTCACTAGACCAATCACCTGTTGGTATTAAAAAGAACAACTAAACAAATCATGAAAAAGATAAAACTATATTTAATATTTATACATAAATCAGATTGTGGATGCCCATGCCCTATGAAATAATAGTATAAATTATAAGCTAAAAATAGCTTACTCTTATAAACATAAAAGATTTAAGAGAAATAATTAAGAAATATGAAATATTAGAGTTTTCAAAAACTGTGATGTTTTATGATACAATAAGAGAACGTAGAACCAACATGTGATTGGTTTAATGGAAGATATTAGTCACTACAACGTAGCGAATTCAAGTTAAAATCTCTG
The DNA here is from genome assembly GCA_003313485.2 of Penstemon barbatus. Classification (NCBI taxonomy): domain Eukaryota; kingdom Viridiplantae; phylum Streptophyta; class Magnoliopsida; order Lamiales; family Plantaginaceae; genus Penstemon; species Penstemon barbatus. Next base: position 84,989,093 of record CM064884.1, on the reverse strand, counting down.
TTTTGAGAGGTTTCCACTTAATATGTCCGACACGTCTCGAAAATGATTAAATACCCTAGGAGAGAGAGAAAAAAAGGAGAATGTAGAATTTCAAGATAAAAATTAAGTAGAATATTTTCTATATTTATATTTTTGGTATAAATATTTGAAAGTATTGATCCATAATCCAAATATAGAATGTCAGACGTGAATGTGGCCGTGAGTGTTCTCACAAAAAAAAAAAGAGAGAGACTAAAAGAAATTTTCTAAAATGGCTAACTGTAGCCATGATCGGATGATCCTATAAATTTATACGAGGTAATATTTTTGAGAACTTTAGGAAACTTTGTTGCTTATTTTGAATTAGTACCTATAGTTAACTATTTTAACTGAGAAATTACAAAAAAAAAAAAAAAAAAAAAAAAAAAGGAATAGTTTGGATGAATTTTGCCTAGCAATTTCAAGTTTTTACTTTTTAAGCTTCAAAGTTTCAACATTTCACAAAAAGAAACATGTCACATTTAAATCAGTTGCACATTCATTTCCAAAAGTTCCAATGATCACATAAAGTTTCCGAAAACACAAAACCAAAACTAAAAATTTATGGTATATTTAGAAGAGTTTTACTTCGGTTCAGCGAAATAGGTGATAGGTGAATCGATGTTTATTAATAGAGTTTTTATTTGGAGGGGGAGTAAATTAAATCAATATTTTACAGGTTTCAAGAATTTCGGTAAAAATTGAGTTATGGTTTTGCCAAATTCCATTTAAAGAGTTTTGACTTACTTTCGCAAGACCCCTGAAACCGGACAAAACTCTTTTACATAGAGCCATATATTTTCAAATTCACAAAACTTAAACTGACCTCACATATTTCTCCAGAAAGCCTCTACAATTTTACCCCAAAACTTGAAATTCATGAACCATAAACACAATCTTATGATGTGGCACAGCCGGCTCAAGATCCTCTGTACCACTTTTAGTGTACCACTCTTGTGTATCACTAATTACTAATTGCCACTTGTACATTTGACAATTATTTTAATTGTCAAATGTACAAGTGGCAATTAGTAATTAGTGATACACAAGAGTGGTACACTAAAAGTGGCAATTAATTGTCAAATGTACAAGTGGCAATTAGTAATTAGTGATACACAAGAGTGGTACACTAAAAATGATTTAGGAGATGCTACATGGTGGGTATTGCATTATGGGTCTCTATAAATGACACATGTCCAAAGTGAACCAATTCCTTTTGCTTTTATATTAAAAAAGTAGTCTACTTTAGACATGTGTCATTCATAGAGACCCATAATGCAATACCCACCATGTAGCATCTCCTAAACCACTAAAAATGGTACAGAGGATCTACACCCGGCACAGCCGCCTAGGTAACAACTAATTACCTCAATAATTAAGAACATTGCTCGAAAAAAAATTAGGTATAATGAAAAAAAATTAGGTATAATGAAGATACAGCAGAAATTCAGTCACATTTCTACCAGTCTCAATCATGGTGGGATTTTTAAGTTATGAACTAAACACAAAAAGAAAAAAAAAAGAAAAAAAGGTCCTCAAAGCCAAGGTACTAAAACAAAAAAACATAGTCCAATCAATAAAGAGAGATCACGTCACATGCGAGCTAAACTACAAGCACCTAGGCTAAGGTAGCCCTGATATCAACAACACTATGGAGTTCCTTCTGCAGTTTACATGGCAAACTTCTGTACACCTAAATCATGATTGGTTTGTGTTTTGGGTGAACCAAACCAAGTACATGATAGGCATTAACTAAGAGAAAATAGAACATTGACATTAATAACAAAGGCTTAACAGGACAAAGAACAAGATTGTCGAAATGGAACCAAAAAAGAACTCCAAGTCTGAGGGCATAATCTTGGTTGCTTTTCCACTGAACCAAGGTCTTACTGGAAATTTGAATAATGAGTTCAAGGGGCAGACGTGTAATGGGCCAAAAAATCACAAAAATGAGAAAATAAAAAGGATAGAGAAACATATACACATTAAAAATACTCCAGAAATAAATCCCACAAGACAATGAACACTACAATTTTAGAAATAGGTACTAAGTTGTTGGTAAGAAGTATTCTGAGATCACATCACAAATTCAAAACAAACAAGCCTACTCAATACCAAAAGATTTAAGACTCATATATAAACAGAAATTCACCATCACATTCATCAGCAATTCAAGGACCAATTTTTGGCAACAAAACTTACTAATCATAAAGATGTCAAGATCAACAGAAGAGTCACAATGACAGGGTTTTAACAATAACCACTCTGTTAATATGTATTAGCTATCAATGTAAAACAAAATCATATTCCACTAACAACTGCAAATTATAAGTTTTCAAAAAAGAACACCAGAAAAATCTGTTATCATGGTTATCTCTTTTCTCAAGTCTGCAAAACCTCAGCAAGCACGGAGCTTCCCACCAACCATCCTAAACCTAATAATCCCTACCACAATCAAACTCACCATCAAAACATCAAATAAATTACGAATATTCATGAGCTAATATCTTTCAAGCTACGGCCACGGGTTGGGACTTAGCCGGCTCGATTTTCTTGTTGGATTTATCCTGAAAATCCTCCATATTATAAATTACAGTGATGTAAAGCGAGCAGCTAGGGCACCGCGCAATTTCCTCTCCAATTCGCAGATCCTCTTTTGTTATCTGGAAGAGATCGCCGCAGGGGCATGGGTACGTGTATGACTGCAACTCTTCGTTCCACTCCATGTCCTCAATCTCTACGTCGTCGTACGACATCGTTATCGAAAATCTAGGGTTTTCCTCTCTCTTATTTTCCCTTTTGGATTTGGAGGGCGGACGGTTTTAATAAAGGCTAAAAACTAAAAACTTAATGCAAGAATTTAAAGATTTGCATAAATTGATGGGAGCGGAATTTTTATATTGATAAATAAGTAAATACATTTAACACCCACTAAATACATTTTTAACACTTAGCAACAGTGAATTAAAAATTTGACACATTAGACTCTCAAATTGTACAAGCACCCTACTCTAATCATTGTTTTGTAAAGAATTCCTTTTATAGAAAATTTGTACTCAATTCATTTTTTTTTCATCAAAACTTTGTGATTATTTACCCATAAATCCTGAAATGGTAAAACCCGAATTTCATGGAAAATCCTATATATTTTATATTTTTATTCTCAAATTCCTTTGTTGCTTCCTCAACTTATTATTTCGTCTCACTTTAGTCATCAGTTATACTAAAATGAACCATTTGTGCCCATCAACCCGTTTACTAAAGTTAATTGTCATTAGTTTAGTTGACATTCAGTTGATCACACTAAACATAATACAGTAAAATATTATATACAATTTCCTTTTTTTTAATAGATATAGACATAGATAAATAAAGTGAGAACACGTCTGAATAAACAAAAACCATTTGACTACCTAAATAGACACTGTAGAGAAGATTTTTTTTTAGATAATGAATATTTTGTTACATCAAACATTATATTGAATCGAAACTTTACAATGATATCAATGTAAACTAATTACTAGTATTAAACTAGATAAATGCTAGTATGAAAGTAGAAAAAATATCCATATTCGTGGGAGTTGAACCCACTGACTTCCTGCAGAAAATATTAATATTATTGTTTTTGTTTTAAGGTTACAAGTTATTATTAACTCATTATAGCTACAATTTACTCGATTGCTTTTTATAATTTAAATCTAACGCACTTTTGTAGTGTTTTCTAATAAATATAATATAATCAACATGGGTTAATAAATAATAATATACGAAAGGGTGGTGTTAGAAAGACATTGTTGGTCCCAAAAGTGGTCAGATGAGATCTAGAGGGGGGTGAATAGATCTCATAAACTTTTAAAACTTTTTCTCTAACTTTTTCTGTCAGCAGACTAAGCTGATATCGAATCAGTAAGCTGACTAAGCTGATCGCGAACAAATCTTTGAACAGCAGAGTTGACCACTGATCTGATAATTACTTAGCTGATTTCAGCTAAAATATCAGAGTTTTAGAAACTAGTTGGCAGCGGATTTATCAAGTGTTTTTCAACCAATCTGTTCCTCTTTAAAGTTTTCTCACACAAAAGATTTTATCCTCAGTTTTCACAACTCCTTTTAAAATCTTTTGGTTTAGTTCATATGTTTGAGTTCTTTTGAAAGTAAGCAAGGTAAAGAAACAATAAATCAAACACACATGATTTTTATAGTGGTTATATGGATAAAAATCCTTTAGTCCACTCTTCCAAGTCACAAAGATCTTGGGTTATACTAGAAACACAAAGTAACCAGTATACAATGCTTGCGCCAAACAACAAATGAAATGGCCACAAGTGCGCAGTAAGAAATCACACAGAAATCCTACTCTCCGAAGCTAGATCACTCACACAGATGGATCTACACTCCTCACGCTATTTTCAGTATAGGAGCTCACAAAGAAAACCTACACTAAGAAGCTATATCACTTCACACAGATGGATATACACTCCTTTCTTTTCTCAGTTGAAAGTCACACAGACAGACAACGCAAGTTCTCTGTTCTTCAACGAAAAGCTTTGTCAACAGATGACTTCGCTTGTGATCAAACGACTCAACTGATGGATCTTGCTCTTAAGATGTGATCTTGAATTGTGCAAGTCCCTTTTAGATCTTCAGTTAGTCTTCTATTTATACTCTTGAATTTGAATTTCTGCCCGTTGAAGATGAGACAGAAATCTACAGTCCTCGAGTTCTGGTCCCCATTTTCTGGAACGGCTCCCTGCAACTGCTACAGTACAGTCTGCTGTACTTTCTGTCAGTCGCATTTAATGCACTCAGCTGGTTACCGTTGGAGGGCTTACTGACCGTCTTTACTCTGCTGTCGGCTGATGGGAGTACTCTGCTGATGATCACTTTACTGATGATCACTCGGCTGATGGCTACTCTGCTGATTCAAGAATGAACACATCTATCTTGACTCGGCTGATAGCACCCATCTGATCTTCCCTGATCTGATATCCCACTCGGCTGATTCGGTCACATAGCTTCCAGACCATGAGATAGGTTTCACTAAGCTTTTCAGTTCTTAGTTGATGACTTCCAATTTAACCTTTATGACCATTATACCCTTTTTGTCATCTTCAAAACCTTCTCCAATATTAACCAACAATTTCCCCCTTTTTGATGATGACAAAACCTTCAACTAAGAACGTCTTCTAAGTCTTCAGATTTTTGGTCTTCATACCTTAAGATGGAAATTTATTGATCTGATACAACTTTAAAAAATTACCAATAGTTGGTTCTTTTCCCTTTGCTGATCTTCTGCTTAAAGGGTTCTTAGTTGCATCCTTTATCTTCCCCCTTTTTGTCATCAACAATAATACTTGAGTTGCAACTCTTCTTCCCCTTTTTCTCTTTATAGGATTGCAAACTTAGTATGCTAAGGACAATTAGGTGAGTACTAGGCTGATTTAGGTAGTCTTCGTTGCTGTTTATCACTCCAGCTAGAAAATTCCCTTAACTTCAAGAATTGATACCACTTGGTATTTGTGGTCTGATTCCACTTGTAGTCTGATGCTACTTGTAGTCTGATACTACTTGTATAAATGTAAATCAGATTAGTCAGCTGATATCACTTGTTGATGTGATAACACTTGCTGATACCACTTGATGTAGTACATTCTTGAATAACACTTGGCTGTTGAGTTCCAGTCAGCTGATAAGAAGCTGTCTTCTGATAGCTTCATCTTGACTTATTGACAATTTCATCTTTATTTAGGAGTACCGCTAGTCGTACACGTTCCCCCTAAGTTCAAGAATCCGTGGTCAAGTAGTCTGATGAGAGTTTCTCTTTAAGACACTCAGCCGTTGAATTCCAGTAAGCTGTTCTGGGTTAGTCTTCTGATAAGTTCCCCCTCAACTTATGAATCCAAAATCAACAAACCACTTTCTTTGTCACATGGTTGACTTGTTGGTTTCTGATGGTCTTTATACCACTTGTAATCCTTTGATAGGCTTCAGCTTTCCAACAATCTTGCTTCCTTGAAATCTCCAAATGTAGCGTCTACCACTCGTTGATTTATACCACTTGTTGGTTTATACCAATTGTCTGACACCACTTGTCTGATAGCACTCACTTGACTGATATCACTTGATGGTTTGGAGCAATCTGATATAAGCAGCTTGATGGTATAATTTTCCTGATGCACACTTGATGGTAAGATCACTTGTTGAATTTGTTGAAATTTGCAAGGGCAGTCAACTCATCTTTGTCATCTCACATGCAATTCACCTGTAAAACAGATGACTATTTTTTGTACCCCTTATTTATTGGGTCCAGCAGGGTTAGTAAAACCTTTAACATGTGATGATCTAGTGACTTGTGTTTTATCATGATGATATCACTTGTCATTATGATACCACTTTACTGGTCATGATTAAAACAATGCTCATAAGCAAGGTAAGATGCATGAAATGTGTGATAAACATGCATATTTAAATGAGGATGGCAATCACCACAGTGAACATGATCAATATGATAATATGAATAAGCATAGTGCATGTCATAATAATAATTATCATAATGTGATTCAAATTCTTGCCAGATAATTCATTTTTGCCTCAATTTCTTACCTGAGTTATTTAATAACTCACCTTAGATTTAGCAGGCTTGACATTTAAATTTTACTCCTATCAGCAGCCTATTCGGCTGATGGGTTTTAGTAGTCTGATTCGTCTTAGGTAGCTTACTAGGTTTTCTAACCTGTTGAGCATCAGTAGACTTCTTCTTTTAAGCCTCTGATTTCTTTTTATTTAGAGAATGATGCAATTTATTCTTTTAAATTCATTTATATCTTCAAAACAAACTGCATACTCAGCTTTTAGAGTTTCATTCTCATGCTCAAGCTTTTTGATAGTCAGCTGATTCTTGAGGTTTTTCAACCTGAAGTTTCAGTGATCTGTTTTGCTCTTTTTAGCAGAGTCATCTCTTCCTTAAGCTTGGCAAATGCACAAACAATATTTGAATTTGTAATTCAGCATTTATTCAACCATTCAAATAGTGCATTTAATTAATAGTAGAAGTTACCTCAGATTCAGAATCATCAGATTCTATGACAGTTAAGCATAGAGTTTCAGGTACTTCTTCAAACTCTTTATCAGACGACTGGTTGTCTGAATAAGATATGCCGGAGTTTATTAGCTTTGCTGCATTAGCTAACCTTGATTTGCTCTTTCTAAGCTTACACTCCTTTTTGGCACGCTTTTCCTTTTCAGCAAACTTTTCAGATGATGAGTGAGAATGATCTTTGATCAAGAGTCCATACTCCTCTTCATTGTAGTCTCTAAGTTTTGCTTTGAAGGAATCCCTGTTTTCCTGAAAATGATCAGAAGAAGATGAAGTAGCATTTTTATATTTTAATTTCATTTTCTTCTTGTAGAACTTCTCAAAATCATTCAACAGCAGGGTAACGTCGTCAGCAGTGTAGACTTTTTCTAAACTCAGCAAAGTCTTCTGTTTTGACTTGTCTGCTGATTTTCTTGACTTGTCTGACGCCATTAGAGCAGCAGTAGGGTCTGAACTGGTTGACACTTCTAATCCCATTCTTGGCATTTGATACTCAAAAGCTTTGAGGGATGAGAACAGTTCGGAAAGGGAAATCTTCCCTAAATCCCTTGATTCTTCCATGGCTGTCACCTTCATATTGAATTTAGGTGGCAAGGCCTTGAGAACCTTTGCGGTGATCTCCTTGTTCGAAAATTCTTTACCAAACCTTAGAACTTCATTCAGAGCTTTGGTAAATCTGGTATCCATCTGATCAATCGTTTCACCAGACTTCATCTTGAAATTTTCAAACTCCTCAAGAGCCACACTGAGCTTGTGTTCTTTGATAGCGTCGTTTCCTTCGCTTAGCTCGCAGACTTTATCCCACATCTCTTTGGCAGTTTTAAAATGCTTGATCTTCTGGAATCTTTCTTCGTCTACAGCTTTGAACATAATGAGCTTAGCCTTTTTATCAAGGTTTACTAACTTGACTTCTTTGGGGGTCAGCTCATCCAGCTCTTTGTCAACTATCTGATCTGGTTGGCCAGCAACCTTCACAGTCTTCTAAAATCTGAATGGTCCTTTTGTAAAACAAGTAAGCATGTTGTCGTCATAAGCGGCAAGAAGGATTTCCATTCTGATTTTCCAGCTTTCGAAGTCCATAAGGCCAATGTGAGGAACATGGCTTATGACATCCATTTTTCAAAAGGCTTTTGATTTTCAAAATACGCTCTCTTTTTGAAAAATTTGAAAAACACACCTTGGATCAAGTTCGTTTGATCAGGCAACTGATTCTAATGAACCAACTGCTCTGATACCACTTGTTGGTCCCAAAAGTGGTCAGATGAGATCTAGAGGGGGGGTGAATAGATCTCATAAACTTTTAAAACTTTTTCTCTAACTTTTTCTGTCAGCAGACTAAGCTGATATCGAATCAGTAAGCTGACTAAGCTGATCGCGAACAAATCTTTGAACAGCAGAGTTGACCACTGATCTGATAATTACTTAGCTGATTTCAGCTAAAATATCAGAGTTTTAGAAACTAGTTGGCAGCGGATTTATCAAGTGTTTTTCAACCAATCTGTTCCTCTTTAAAGTTTTCTCACACAAAAGATTTTATCCTCAGTTTTCACAACTCCTTTTAAAATCTTTTGGTTTAGTTCGTATGTTTGAGTTCTTTTGAAAGTAAGCAAGGTAAAGAAACAATAAATCAAACACACATGATTTTTATAGTGGTTATATGGATAAAAATCCTTTAGTCCACTCTTCCAAGTCACAAAGATCTTGGGTTATACTAGAAACACAAAGTAACCAGTATACAATGCTTGCGCCAAACAACAAATGAAATGGCCACAAGTGCGCAGTAAGAAATCACACAGAAATCCTACTCTCCGAAGCTAGATCACTCACACAGATGGATCTACACTCCTCACGCTATTTTCAGTATAGGAGCTCACAAAGAAAACCTACACTAAGAAGCTATATCACTTCACACAGATGGATATACACTCCTTTCTTTTCTCAGTTGAAAGTCACACAGACAGACAACGCAAGTTCTCTGTTCTTCAACGAAAAGCTTTGTCAACAGATGACTTCGCTTGTGATCAAACGACTCAACTGATGGATCTTGCTCTTAAGATGTGATCTTGAATTGTGCAAGTCCCTTTTAGATCTTCAGTTAGTCTTCTATTTATACTCTTGAATTTGAATTTCTGCCCGTTGAAGATGAGACAGAAATCTACAGTCCTCGAGTTCTGGTCCCCATTTTCTGGAACGGCTCCCTGCAACTGCTACAGTACAGTCTGCTGTACTTTCTGTCAGTCGCATTTAATGCACTCAGCTGGTTACCGTTGGAGGGCTTACTGACCGTCTTTACTCTGCTGTCGGCTGATGGGAGTACTCTGCTGATGATCACTTTACTGATGATCACTCGGCTGATGGCTACTCTGCTGATTCAAGAATGAACACATCTATCTTGACTCGGCTGATAGCACCCATCTGATCTTCCCTGATCTGATATCCCACTCGGCTGATTCGGTCACATAGCTTCCAGACCATGAGATAGGTTTCACTAAGCTTTTCAGTTCTTAGTTGATGACTTCCAATTTAACCTTTATGACCATTATACCCTTTTTGTCATCTTCAAAACCTTCTCCAATATTAACCAACAGACATCTAATTATAATAAAGAAAATCACTTAAAATGGAATTTGATATAAAAAATTGACAATGTCAACAATACAAAAAACATAAAGACATGAGTTTGTAAAAGTAAATATTATTTTTAATAGTTGATTAGAGTGAAACGGTGAGATCTTTGTTTGTATAATATCACCTGTTCTTCATAGTAATGGGATATGATTATTCACTATTCGAGTGTACACAAAATTTACTCATAATGATTGAGTACATGAGCTTGATTGATAGAAGCTTTGACAAAATTTAAAGCAAAGATCAATCTGCAAACAAATAAAAAGTGTAGCCATATTATGGATGATAAGAGAGATTGAATTATACATTAATGGAGATATTTAAATGATGATCACTTTGATATGAATTTAAAAGACGAAGGGCGAAGATGATGCATCAATAGACAAGAACATATAGTTGAGGACTAACGAAATTATTTCACATTCTTTTTATGTTTTCATTCAAACCACATTTCAATATTTATTATAAACAACCAAAACAAAAATATATCAAACAGGGCCTCAGTGGTTGAACTTTTGTATGTTTGTTTGATAAACTAGGCAAAATTGCAAAAATCGTTCCAAATTAATCACTGATTTTAAATTTTTGTCTTAAACTATTTAACTTGGCGAATTTCGTCCCTTAATTTAATATTTTTTTGGAATATCGTCTAACCGTTAATTATAAGATAGAAATTGCGCATTTCCCGTTAAATTATCACATAATTCATCCCAAACTAATTACAAGATTAAATCGTCATTTTCATTAAATTAAAAATTTAATATTGAGACTAAATTCATACAAAATGGTAAATTATGGGACGAAATTCGACGAGTTGATACAGTTTGGGACGAAAAATCAAAATTAATAATCAGTTTGGGACAATAGTTCAAATAAATATTAAATTACGAGACGAGTGAGGTAATATAGTTTTGGATAAAAATTCAAAATCACTAATTAATTTGGGACATTTTCTGCAATTTTACCTTTAAACTAAAAAAAGAAAGAAATAAAACAGGGCCTTAGTTTTTGGGTTAAGATCACGAATTACATGTATTGGAAAAAGGAAAATTAGAATTATAAGAATAAGAAGAAGAAAGTAAAGAGGAGTGTCTCGGGTTCAGTATATTCAGTGTATCTCCGGCGGAGGAGAAAAGAAAACTGAAAACCCCTACTACGATAATATTATGCTCTCCAAGTAGATAGACAACGAGAGATGCGGTGGAAAGATGATGCAAGGAATCCATCAGCAGCAGCAACAGTTAGCGGCGCTCCTCACCGCGGCGCTACCCAAAGACGAGTCCTCGAAAACCACCGCCACATCTTCTTCTTCAGCCTCTTTGCCGCCTTCTGAAGAAGATGAGTCGTCACGAATATCCGCCATAAATTCTCTCCATCGCGCCATACTCTACCCTCACAACTCACTCCTCGTCACACACTCCGCCTCCTTCCTCGCTCAAGGCTTTTCTCAGCTCCTATCCGATAAGTAATTCTCCAATCAATTGATCTACACGAGTATGTTTAATGTGTATGCAGTCTATGAGTATTATCGGAGTCAATGTTGTTATAATCATGTTAGAATTTACTCAATTGTGATTTGTCAGTGCAGTTTAAATTTTAAAATTACGAATATTCTCATTCATGACTCTCTGTCGATTTATCCATCTATTGGTTATATGAATGCTTGCAGACTGGCAGACTGGATGAATTTTCTTTCGTGGTCAGATTTTAAGTACTGATTATTCAGGAGTAAACTGATATAATTTTATGCAAGACGTGTAAGTTAATCTGCGAAAAAAAACAGTATGTTTTATGAATGTCAATTTTTTTGTTTTTCTAAGGAGCTATTTAAATAGAATGCAGTATATTAATAATTATATGCTTAGTCATGTGCTTCAGGTGTCCAATCACAATGAAAATTGTATCCCCCCCCCCTCCCCCCATCATTTTGAAGAGTTAAGATCTCATGGATTATGTGTAATTATCTTGCATTGTTCGATGTAACACAATGTTTCATGTTTTTTTACTATCTTGCTTCATGTTCATTAATATGTAGTTTGCATAATTGGTTTACTGCTTCCGACATGTGCTACAGATTATATTCAGTGCGTCGTGCAGCAGCTACAGCATATGGTGCTTTGTGTTCTGTATTATGTTCGATCTCGATACCCTCAAAAGGAAGGCAGAACCATGTTATACTTGTTAGTTTGATTGAACAGTTTATTGGGTGGTCCTTACCGTCCCTGAGCAATATTGGCAATAGTACTTCAGAATTAGCTTTGGAGAGCCTTCGGGAGTTTCTTAATGTTGGAGACGCAGGAGCTGTTGAGAGATATGCTTTGCCAATACTTAAAGCTTGCCAGGAGCTTCTTGAGGATGAAAGAACCTCCATGAGTTTATTTCCCAGACTTCTTGGCGTGCTAACATTGATATCATTAAAGTTTTTTAGATGCTTCCAGCCTCATTTTGTAGATATTGTTGATCTGCTACTTGGGTGGGTAATGGCACCTGACATTTCAGAATCTGATAAGCGTGTTGTTATGGATAGCTTCTTACAATTTCAGAAACACTGGGTGAATAATATGCAATTTTCTCTAGGATTGCTGTCAAAGTTTTTGGGTGACATGGATATGTTACTCCTGGATGGATGTCCTGGGACTCCTCAACAATTCAAAAGATCACTTGCCTTGCTTTCTTGTTTCTGTACAGTCTTGCAGTCCATGGCATCTGGGTTACTGGAAATAAATTTCCTCGAACAAATAAGCGAACCTCTTTCCAAGATGGTGCCTGTTTTACTGCGATGCTTATCAATGCTCGGAAGGAAATTTGGATGGTCGAGATGGATTGAGGATTCTTGGAGGTGCTTGACGTTGTTGGCAGAAATATTAAGTGAGAGGTTTTCTATATTTTACCCTACTGCGGTGGATATATTGTTTCAAAGCTTAGAAGTGGGAAAGGAGTACCAAGTTGTGGAGACCCCAAGACTCTCTTCCTTCCAGGTTCATGGTGTTCTTAAAACTAATCTGCAGTTACTCTCGCTTCAAAAGCTTGGCCTAATAGCATCATCTGTGGATAAGATACTACAATTTGATGGACCCATATCTCAGCTGCGTTTGCATCCAAATCATCTAGTGACAGGGAGTGCTGCAGCTGCATACATATTCTTACTTCAACATGGGAAACATGATGTTGTTGAAAAGACAATGGATTACTTGATCGAAGAGCTACAATCATTGAAGTACAAGCTTGAAAAGAATTCAGGTAAGGGGGACGAGCTTGAAATGATGGTGGCTTCTAAATGTTATTCCAAATCTGAGCTGGTTATGCTGATAAAGTTTAATTTGAAAGTACTATTAAGCTGCGTTGCTTTAAGAGGAGGTGGCAGTTTAATTTGGCAATCAGAAATGGACACTTTGTATGTTAACCGAGCAGAAAAGTTGGTTGCCTTTATAACTGACAAGTTGGATCCATTTAATGAACCTATCCAGAGTAGTGTAGAATTGCAAGTTACTGTTCTGAGAACATTGGAAAGACTTGCATCCATTGAATTTATGAGCAAGTGCTCCATAAGAAAACATAAAAGTGGGAAGAGTTATCCTGGAGCGTCCTCTGCAATTTATATGGAGGAGGAATATGCCAGAGGTCTGTATCCGGCAATTGTTTTCCGTCATCTGAGGAGGTACACTGAGCTTCTCATTAGAGCTCTTGATTTTTCTTCTCCTTTGGCAGTTAAAGTAGAAGCTCTAAACTGGATTCATAAATTTTGTGAAAGTGTTATTTACAAATATAAAAATATAAACTCTCCAATTTACCCATGTCAAGCATTTGCATGCTGGAAAATTATTCAGGACTTGCTCTTCTCGACTTTGGCTGCTGCTTCAGATACGGAACCGAAAATAAGATCTCTAGTGGCAACAGTTCTTGAGATGCTACTGAAAGCAAAAATTATCCACCCCATGCACTTTCCTGTCATTGCTGAAATGATCCTCGAAAAACTTGGTGATCCAGTAAAGGATATAAAAAATGCATATCTTAAGTTGCTTTCTCATGTGTTACCCATGACAATATATATATGTGGTCTTTGTGATTGTGGAGCAGTTAGCACATGCCAGCCTCAGTTTCTTGCATCAGCTGATAGGTGTAACTTGCATTGGAAGCAAGTTTTTTCCCTTAAGAAATTGCCTCAGCAACTCCACTCACAGCAACTTGTTTCTGTTTTGAGTTATATTTCACAGCGATGGAAAGTGCCCTTATCTTCTTGGATCCAAAGACTCATTCACACATGCCGGGGCAAAAAAGACCTCTCACTGACTCAGTCAGAGGAAGCAGAAGTTTTTGATCCTAATGGTTTATGGTTAGACATCAAAGTGGATGAAGATATTCTTGAAAGAATTTGTTCAGTTAATCTCCTTGCTGGTGCCTGGTGGGCTATACATGAAGCGGCTAGATTTTGCATCAGTACTCGGCTTCGGACGAACCTTGGCGGCCCAACTCAAACTTTTGCTGCGTTGGAACGCATGCTTCTTGACATTGCTCATGTTCTTCAGCTTGAGACAGAACAAACGGATGGAAATTTGAGTATCATAGGTTCTTACGCTCACTTGTTGCCAATGAGATTGTTACTAGAATTTGTTGAGGCCTTGAAGAAAAATGTATATAATGCATATGAAGGGTCAACCATCCTACATCCTGCTTCCAAGACAAGCTCTTTGTTTTTTAGGGCAAATAAAAAAGTCTGTGAGGAGTGGTTTTCTCGAATAAATGAGCCAATGATGGATGCTGGACTGGCACTCCAGTGTCATGATGCTACTATACATTATTGCGCTCTAAGATTGCAGGATCTTAGCAACTTTGTTGCATCAGCAATGACAGATAAGTCGAGAGTCCAGGCGAGTGATAATCTCCAGAATATTAAAGGCAGATATGCTGGAGATATACAAAGAATTTTAAGGAACATGGCTTTGTCTTTGTGTAAAAATCACGAACCAGAGGCATTGATAGGTCTGCAGAAATGGGCAACCATGTCATTCTCTCCCTTGTTTGCAGAGGAAAATCAAGGTCCAAGTGATAATAAGAATTCAGGACATTTTTCATGGATTACCGGGTTAGTGTATCAGGCAGGAGGCCAGCATGAAAAGGCTGCTGCTCACTTTATCCATTTGTTGCAGTCTGAAGAATCGCTTACTTCAATGGCTTCTGATGATGTACAGTTCACCATAGCATGCACTATTGAAAATTATACAGCTATTTGTGATTGGAAGTCTTTGGATTCCTGGCTACTAGAGCTGCAAACTCTTCGGGCTAAGTATGCGGGAAAGAGTTATGCTGGTGCTTTGACCACGGCTGGAAATGAAATAAATTCAATTCAAGCTTTAGCTCGCTTTGATGAAGGTGATTTCAATGCATCATGGTCATACCTCGATTTGACCCCTAAAAGTAGCAACGAACTCACACTTGATCCCAGGTTGGCTTTGCAAAGAAGCGAACAAATGCTTTTGCAGGCTATGCTTCTCAGCGTCGAGGGCAAGGTGGAAAAGGTGCCCCATGAGTTGCAGAAGGCCAAATTATTGTTGGAGGAAACATTCTCTGTTTTGCCACTGGA
Organism: Penstemon barbatus; assembly: GCA_003313485.2. Classification (NCBI taxonomy): domain Eukaryota; kingdom Viridiplantae; phylum Streptophyta; class Magnoliopsida; order Lamiales; family Plantaginaceae; genus Penstemon; species Penstemon barbatus. Next base: position 84,973,770 of record CM064884.1, on the reverse strand, counting down.
TGGACTGGTGGAGGCAGCACCACATGTCAATCAGTTGTATTGCATTTCTGTTTTTGAAGAGGGTTGCAAGCTTGCAGACAGCCAGGGTAAGAGCTTCGAGTCATTATTAGGTACATACATCCAAACCACACAGTTTCCATGTAACCACGTAAATCAAGAATGCAGTTTGTGGCTTAAAGTTCTGCGCGTTTGTCAGAATACTCTCCCTACTTCGCCTGTGACCCTTGAACTTTGCAAGAATTTAGTGATCTTAGCCCGCAAGCAGAAGAACATAATGTTGGCCACCCGTCTCAGCAACTACCTGAAAGGCCACGTATCACTTTGCTCGGATGAGAGTTTCCGTAATTATTTCATCTCCAGTCTGGAATATGAGGACATATTACTCAAGCGAGCTGAGAACAATCTTGAAGGTGCTTTAACTAATCTTTGGTCATATGTGCAGCCTTTCATGGTTTCTTCTTCAATGGTAGCATCTGATTCTCAAGACAATGTCTTAAAGGCCAAGGCCTGCTTGAAACTTTCAAATTGGTTGCAAGAAGATTGTTCAGGCAAAAACTTGGATGGCATTGTTCTTGAGATGCTAGCACACTTCAGCAGAAGAGAAATTTCTTCTCCAGGCATAGAGGCACCCACCTTCGGTGGTGATCAAAGCTCTAAATCAGGAGTAAATCTAATTGTTGAGGAGCTTGTGGGTACAGCTAGAAAGTCGTCTACACGTCTTTGCCCCATGATGGGAAAGACATGGATTATGTATGCCTCTTGGTGTTATAATCAAGCTAGAGCATCCGTCATCTCGAATCATGATGTGGCTCTTCATTCCTGTTCTTTTTCTCCCATTCTTTCTTCTGAAATCCAACCTGAGAGATTTGTGTTAACTGAAGAAGAGAAACTGCATGTTCTAGACATCATTCTACTGCTTAATAGATCTGACGAGAAAGATGAAGAAAGAATAGATTGCGATGTTTTGGCAACTAAATGTATACCAAATGAAAATGACTTGAACCCATTATTGCAGCAAATAATAGATGTTATAGAAACTGCAGCTGGAGCTACTGGAGCAGAGGACTGTAGTGGTGAATCCCTTTCTGCTGCACTATCTTCTCAGTTGCAGAAATGCATTGTATCTACTGATATTTCGTTAAATGAAGCCAAAGTTACGTCCATGATAGGAGATTTGGTTGATGTTTGGTGGTCTTTGAGGAGGAGAAGGGTTTCTCTCTTTGGTCACTCAGCTCAAGCTTTTATAAATTATCTCTCATGTTCTTCTTTGAAATGTTTGGATGGCCAATCAATTGGCCATGATGTTGAGTCGAAGAATAAGTCTGTGAGTTACACTCTGAGGGCCATGCTTTATGTGTTACACATTCTGGTTAACTATGGGATTGAGTTGAAAGATACTCTTGAACCTGCTCTTTCAAAGGTCCCTTTGTTACCCTGGCAAGTAAGTTATTGTTTTTTTTAAAAAAAAAGATCTTGAGTGAAGATTGATCATACTCTGATACTGATTCATGTTCTAATGCTGCAGGAAATAACACCTCAACTTTTTGCTCAACTAAGTTCTCATCCCGATAAAGTGGTGAGGAAGCAGTTAGAGACCTTGCTAGTCATGCTGGCAAAACTTTCTCCTTGGTCTTTGGTTTATCCAACCCTCGTTGATGCAAATTCACCTGAAAAGGAGCCTTCCGAGGAGCTTCGAAAAATTCTCGCTTATTTGGTTAGCAAATGTCTTTTTTATTTTTTATTTTTTTTTTATTTTTTATTTTTTTTTATTATTACTATTTTTAATTTATTATTATTATTATTTGACCAGTTATTTATTACTATGTTTTGACTGTTTTTCTATTTTTGTAATATAATCTTACCACTCTTTTACATGAAATCTAATAAACTAGTGCGGCTGCATAACATGGACATAGGCATTTTTTCTTGAAAAAATTCTTTTCCTGGTTCTCGTCTATACTTATCAACTGCCTTGAAGTGGGCTTTTCTTTACTCATCACCCAAATGCTGATTTATACAGTTGACTGCCTCCTTGTGTAACAATATAGAGAGTATGTCAGAAGGTCTAGTTAATTGCCTTGCAAGCTTAAAGGAACCATTTAAGCCCCAAATCATGGGTAACAACTCATGATTGCTATAGCATGGATCTTCCCTGGGTCAATTAACTATAATTTATTAGCAAATTAGATCTACTAAATCACTTGTTATTTAATCTTGTTGTCTGTCACATGATTTTTGGCTTTTCTGGTTAAAAAACTGAGAAATAGAAGTACTCATGGCCATTATATTCACCTTATTGTATGTTATGCTAAGAAAGACATGAAATATGTGTCTCTTTCTGCCCCTGCCCCCAGATTACATGAAATCTTTGTTACCATAACTATAGATGTGCTTGATTAAAGAATTTCCTACTACATCTTTTTTTATTTGCAGAATAGGCTTTATCCAAGATTAGTACAGGATGCTCAGCTGATGATAAAAGAACTCGAAAATGTAACTGTCCTTTGGGAGGAATTGTGGCTTGGCACACTCCAGGATCTTCATGCAGGTGAATGTTTTTTTCCTGCATTGACGTGATACTTGTTAGAACAACTTTTCCTGGAGAAAGCAAATTGGTGCATGTTTCTACATTATCCTGGCATTTAATTTGGTTGGAACTTATAATGATTGTGTTTGTGGAATGTAAGAGGAATATAATAAATCCAAATGACTGTTGATTTGATTCAGATCCAGATTTAATATAATCCAGCAGTTTAGTTTACTTTATAGTCAAGCTGCTTCAGCTTATTGTGCTATTCCTCTCCGGTGTGTCGTCATATCTTCCGAAATATGTTTTATGCTTCCATCCTTCACTATGCATCACTAATAAATTATGAGTACAATAATTTTTACCTATTTTCACATTTGCTATTTGTTAGATGTAATGAGGCGCATAAATTTGTTGAAAGAGGAGGCTACACGAGTTGCAGAAAATTCAACTCTGAGTCACGCGGAGAAGAACAAAATTAATGCTGCTAAGTATTCAGCCATGATGGCACCCATTGTGGTGGTCTTAGAGCGTCGTTTGACTTCAACTTCTCGGAAACCTGAAACGCCTCATGAACTGTGGTTCCTCGAGGAGTACCATGAACGAATTAAAGCAGCTGTCACAAAATTTAAGACTCCTCCAGCATCTGTCGCGGGGTTAGGGGATGTTTGGCGATCATTTGAGACCCTTGCTGCATCCTTGGCATCTTATCAGAGGAAGTCGTCAATTTCTTTGGGAGAAGTTGCTCCACAGTTGGCTTCACTGTTGTCCTCTGATGCTCCAATGCCAGGTCTTGAGAAGCAAACTACAATATCCGAATCAGAGAGTAACTCAGATAGCTTACACCAGGAAATCGTGACAATTGCTTCTTTCTCTGAACAGTTAGCTATTTTACCAACCAAAACTAAGCCAAAAAAACTTGTTATAGTGGGCTCTGACGGTCTGAAGTATACATATCTCTTAAAAGGAAGAGAAGACCTCCGCCTTGATGCCAGAATTATGCAGTTACTTCAAGCTGTAAATGGTTTTCTGCAATCATCATCCGCTACGCGTGGTCAGTTTCTTGGCATTCGTTACTACTCTGTGACACCTATTAGTGGACGAGCTGGTTTGATCCAGTGGGTAGATAACGTGATTAGCATTTATAGTGTTTTTAAATCATGGCAAAACCGAGTCCAGTTATCACAGCTTTCTGCATTGGGCACTGATGCAAATAGTGCAGTTCCTCCTGTTCCTCGACCCAGTGACATGTTTTATGGTAAAATTATACCGGCACTTAAAGAGAAAGGCATAAGAAGAGTGATATCGAGAAGAGACTGGCCTCAGGATGTTAAGCGAAAGGTTCTTTTAAATCTCATGAAGGAAACTCCTAAGCAACTTCTTCATCAGGAGCTTTGGTGTGCCAGTGAAGGATTTAGAGCCTTCAGCTCAAAATTGAAGAGGTGCTTTGCATTGACCTTAAAGACCACCTCAAGTTAATTATTGCTATATTTAGGATATACACAAATTAAGCGTTCTAAAAGTATTATCATTACGCATTTCTATGTGGCATTGATATCTTAGCAGCTTTTCTTTCTATGTGCAATTTCTATGATTATGAATTATTTGTTCCGACGCTCTAGGGTTTCTGCACCATAATTTTTGAAAGCTGTACTACTAATGCATTTTAAGACACAGGAATGTTTTTCATAACATAATATACATAAGAAATTATATGCACATTTTAATTGCAATTTTTTTCTCAACAGTCTTGAAAATTCTTATACTCCATGCCTTTTCTTTTGCTCCCCTACGTTTTAGCATGAAGTTATAGGTAAGAGTTGAAAAAGTGGAACTTTTATCATCTTTACATTTATGCCCTTAAAAGTAGTGTTAAAGAATTACTGGTGTCAAATCATTACTTTATGTGAAAGAATTAGTTGTTTTGTGACATTCCAAAAAGGAAATAGAGCAAAAATAAAAGGATGGAGGGAGTAACATTTACAACTGGCCAACAGTGGCTGGGGGTAGGAAAACCTAATCTTTTTGTCCTCCTTTTGTAAGATTGGTATCCTTAAAGAAGAAGATCTTTATGAAAAAGATGAGGAAGATAGTTACATAGATCAGTGTTGAGAACAAATAAGAACTATTATGAGGAATGAAAAGAAGGGTCTTCTGTTGAGACTTGGAACAGATTGAGTTATATTGATATCATGCTTATTAATTAGAATCAGTATCACTAGACTTCCATTGGACATGTTAAGCTATGACAAATATAGATGGCTTTTCTTACTCAATTATTGCTTAAAGATATAGCCTTATATGTTAACTCGCTTTATAATTTCATTTCATTGCAGATATTCTGGGAGTGTAGCAGCCATGAGTATTGTTGGCCACATTCTGGGTCTTGGCGATAGGCATTTGGATAATATCCTTATAGATTTTTATAGTGGGGATATTGTGCATATTGATTACAATGTGTGCTTTGACAAGGGTCAGAGATTAAAAATTCCTGAAATTGTTCCATTTCGCCTTACACAGACTATTGAAGCAGCTTTAGGGCTAACTGGCATCGAAGGTTCCTTCAGGGCTAATTGTGAGGCTGTTTTAGGTGTTTTGAGGAAGAATAAGGATATAATATTGATGTTATTGGAAATTTTTGTTTGGGATCCGCTCGTGGAATGGACACGTGCAAATTTTCACGATGATGCTGCCGTTGTTGGTGAAGAAAGAAAGGGCATGGAGCTTGCAGTAAGCTTAAGTCTGTTCGCATCACGCGTCCAAGAAATCCGCGTTCAGTTGCAGGTATTTATATAATAAACAACAAACAAATACTAGCTTCAAAATAGGTCATGATCAAAACATAGGCCACAATATGCATATGATTAGGGTTTTTCGTTTTTTTTGTTACTCCAGCTTGGAGTTTTTTGGTCTATTTCAACCCAGGCAAGTTTCAGTTTGCAGTTTCCGTCTTTGTTTGGATCCAAATAATGAACTTCTAGCTGCCCTATTATTAGATTTTGAGAACCCCCCCCCCCCCCCCCCCCCCCCCACCCCCCAGCCCCTTTTTTTTTTGGGATGATGGGAATGCTTGAGTAATGTCTGCCCCCACATGGCTTTCTGGAGGTCTGTGATACAAGAACAAGTCTGATCATAATTGTAGAAATGACTCATTGTTAATTGTGCCCAGGAACATCATGATCTCTTACTGTCTACCCTACCAGCTATTGAATCTGCCGTTGAGGTTTGTTGCTACTTCTTCCATATTTGTCTATCTCATTCTTAAAACTTGTTTGAACTTACCGACTTCTTTCTAAATCATGTGTAGAGGTTTGCCAGCATTCTAAACCAGTATGAGATTGTATCTAGTCATTTCTATCATGCTGATCAAGAGCGATCTAACCTTGTTCTACATGAGACATCTGCAAAATCGGTTGTTGCTGAAGCTACATATAATTCTGAAAAGATTAGTGCCCTGTTCGAAATCCAGGCTCGGGAATTCGCTCTTGCAAAGGCCGTGATAATAGAGAAAGGCCAAGAAGCAGCATCTTGGATTGAGCAGCATGCAAGGATTCTTGATGCTTTAAGAAGTAGTTCAATTCCAGAAATTAAAGTCTTCAGAAAGCTGAATGGTTCAGAAGAAGCTTTGTCTCTGAAATCTGCAGTTTTAGGGGCTGGAATCCCATTTACAGTAGTTCCTGAACCCACACAAATCCAGTGCCATGACATTGATAGGGAAGTTTCTCAGTTAGTGGCTGAGCTGCATCATGGGCTTTCTTCATCAGTTGGAGCCCTCCAAATGTATTCATTAGCTTTACAGCGGATCCTACCATTGAATTACCTTACAACCAGCCCAGTGTACGATTGGGCACAAGTTTTGCTATCTCTTAATGCACTCTCATCTGACATCATATCTGTTGCCCGAAGGCAGGGTGCTGAACTAGTCACTAAGAGATGTACTGATGGATTTGGCTCTGCTAAAAACAGTTACGATGATCTTTGCCTTAAGGTGACCAAGTATGCTGCGGATATAGAGAGATTAGAAGAAGAGTATGCAGAACTTGTGATCACCATTGGCCCAGGGACTGAATCAAAGGCCAAGGAGGATCTTTTATCTGCTTTCGTAACCTACATGCAGCATGGAGTTCTCAGGAGGAAAGAAAATCCTTATGTTTCAGGACTGGTGGCACATGAAGGAAAAATGAATGTTGCATTGCTTGGTGAGCTGGAGGGGAAAAAAGAAAGCATTCTAAATATCTTGGATGCCGCAGTGAGCAATTTGTTTTCTGATTTTAAGCACAGAATACACAAAAGCCTGGAGCTTTTTGCAGGGGAAAGAAGTTCGAACAATGGCTCTCAGTCTAATCTTGAATCTTTTCTTTGTGAGTTGGAAGAACACATAGAAAATTGTGTGCTTGTAACGGAATTTCTTAATGAACTCAAACGTGATTTTGGCTTGGATATATATGACAGAGAGTCTGATGCACAAAGAAGCTGGTCGTCTGTTTTCAAGACAACTCTTCTAATATGTAGAAACCTTGTTGGGAACATGACTGAAGTGGTTGTACCCAGTGTGACAAAATCTGTTATTTCATTTTACTCCGATGTTATGGATACTTTTGGATCCATCTCACAAATTCGGGGATCTGTGGATACAGCACTCGAACAACTTATCCAAGTTGAACTTGAGAGGGTTTCTCTTACTGAGCTTGAGTCTAACTACTTTGTTGAGGTAGGTCTCATCACTGAGCAGCAATTGGCTCTTGAGGAAGCTTCTGTCCAAGGTAGAGATCATTTATCTTGGGAAGAGGCTGAGGAGCTAGTATCTCAAGAAGAAGCTTGCCGTGTGCAGCTGGACAATCTCCATCGGACATGGAACCAGAAAGACCTGCGAACTTCATCACTTACGAGGAAGGAAACGAATATAAATAGCACTTTGGTTGCTTCTGAAATCCAGTTTCAATCTCTCATTACTGCTGAACAAGAAATGGAACCACATGCCTCGAGAAGGAAAGCACTTATGGAAGCCTTAGTTGAGCCATTCTCCGAGTTGGAATCGGTTGATCAAGTATTGATGTCATTTGCTGAGCCAGTTTCATATAGTTCAAGTAAAGTTCCTTACCTTGCAGACCTGATAAACTCGGGATGCTCCATATCTGAATATATATGGAAGTTTCCTGGTTTACTGCGTAGTCATGCCTTTTTTATTTGGAAGGTGTCTATGGTAGATCTTTTGCTTGGTTCTTGCACACATGATGTTGCTACATCTTTTGATCAAAATTTAGGATTTGATCAACTTGTTGATTTAGAGAAGAAAAAGATTAGGAACCAACTTCAGGATCACATCTACAGATACTTGAGAGATCGTGTTGCTCCGATTCTGTTGACAAGATTAGACACAGAAATTGAAACTCTGAGGCAAAAGACTGAATCAAGTAAGGAATTTGCAAGTGGTCAGCTTAAAACAGATTTTGAGTTTGTGCAAAAAGTGGAAGTCATGCTTGAAAATTACTGTAATGCACATGAAACTTTCAGAGCAGCAAGATCAGCAGCCTCCATCATGAAGAGGCAGGTTAATGAAATTAAAGATGCTCTTGTCAAGACCATTTTGGAAATCACTCAGTTGGAATGGATGTACTCCATCTCCTTGAGACCCTCTGAAAATCCCAGGCTAAAATCTCATAAATTTCTTCATGATGATGATAACTTACTCTCAGTCATATTGAGCATTTATAGACCAAAATTGCTGGAAAGTATGCAATCTTCAGTTGCAAAAATAGCTAGGTCAAAGGAATGCCTGCAATCTTGTGAAGGAACTTCTGTGACAGTGGAAGGGCAGCTTGAGAGGGCAATGAGCTGGGCTTGTGGGGGTCCGAATTCTGGAAATGTTACAGCTAGAAATTCAGGAATACCTCCTGAATTCCATGACCATTTGATTTATAGGAGACGGTTGTTGCAGGAAGCTCAAGAAAATGCATCTGACATAATGAAAGTTTGCATCTCCATATTGGAGTTTGAAGCTTCAAGAGATGGCATTTTTAGGATTACAGATGAAAGTTCTGCATCGGGATCTGGAGCAGATGGCGGAATGTGGCAACAATCTTACCTAAGTGCATTAACAAAATTGGATGTCACCTATCATTCTTTTACACGTCAGTTTCAAGTCTTCTCCTATATCATTATGCAATGCAACATCATAATTTCAGGTTTACATGCACCTGTCAGGATGACACTGTGTCTTTGTTTTTTCTTCAGGGGCTGAACAAGAATGGAAGCAGGCACAGAGCCACATGGAAGCTGCTTCAAGTGGTTTAGTTTCTGCATCTAAAGAACTTTGCATTGCTTCTGTAAAAGCAAAGTCTGCATCAGGTGAAATGTCATTCTACTAAATATGGATTAGGTGCGATCAACTATATAATGATTGTCAATTCCTGAAATACTGAATGCTATCTTAACAAAGTTTTCTACATTAACCACTTCAACTCTTTAATATTGCTCAGAGATGTGCTCTGCCTTATTTTCTTCTCATTCCATTTGTGATTTATTTGGCATATCAAAAGGCACAAATCTTAACCTAACAATTTCCTATTCCGATGTTCCAATCTTCATTAGTAAAATAAAAATTGCATAGAATTGAATATTAAGATTGCATATTTTATTTTATATTCTTTTTGTAAACTGTGAGTCAGTATTAGAAAGCTCCTTGTAATTATTAACTAATACTAACCCCAATAATCCAGATTCTTAAAGAGAGTAAAATGACTTATTCTTGGCATATGCTCAAGGGTTACATCGTGATGAGACCATCTGGATCACTTACTGGATAGATATCTTTTGTCATTAGAAATTGATATTATTCGTTTTAAGCACTTACACGAGTTTTGAGTGGGTGTTAGTTGTCAAAGTTGCAGTTGCTGAAGTTGATCTTGCGCAGGTGACTTGCAGAACACTCTTCTTGCAATGAGGGATTCTGCCTGTGAAGCCAGTGTTGCCCTATCTGCATATGGAGGCATTATTCGAGGCCATAGTGCTCTGACTTCTGAATGTGGTTCCATGCTTGAAGAGGTATGTAATATATACATAAGTTGTGCGTCTACATAAATATTGAATTTCAAGTATTGTTTAAGTTAAATGATAATCTGCAATGAAACTCAGTGATTTATCCACAATAAAATGTAGAATTTTGGCAAGCTATTTTGCTCCAACATTATGTTCCATTAACTGATTGTGATCCTCGTTTCAGCTATTTATTATCTAGAGATTTAAGCGTAGATAAGACTTGAGAGAAGTACACATTTATATCTATTAGCCATTGACATTTTCAATAAGAGTATAATTTTTAGTATTTGATCTTAAATATTAGTTGGTGTTGAGATATGGAACTCATATCACAAGAGAGCTGTTGATTTGAATTTTTTTTTCGCACACAAGATGACTTCATTAGCATAAAAGACCAGAGAGTTTTGTTACTATACCAGAAAATGAGAAACAAAGGATGATACATGGTATTAGCCCATTGATCCTATTCCTACCGCTATCCAGCTCCAAACTGCTTGTATTCATGCAATAACATTCAGCAAGAAGGTATATAACACTATGTAATGAGATGTAATACATTTGGTTGCAAGATTTAGTTTTGTTAGTTTCCCCAAGATATATATATATATGTATGTATGTATGTATGTATAGAAACACACACATTCAGAATTTAAATACACACACTTAGAGTTGCATACAGGAAGACACATTGTAAAGAGATTCTTTGCTGACCCATGGAGCCTGCCTGCAGGTCTTGGCTATAACAGAAGGTCTACCTGATATTCACAGTTTAGGAAAAGAGGCTGCTGGGTTACATCTTTCTCTGATGGAAGATCTTTCAAAGGTTTACCCTTGATATAATAGTGAAATTTCTTTTTTTTAGTTACTTTTTCCCTTGTGTTCGAGTTTAGATGAATGAAGGGAACTCCACATTTAACTGTTCATGCCTTGTAACCTAAACAGGCTAATGCAGTCCTTATTCCCCTTGATTCTCTACTGTCCAAGGATGTGGCTGCTATGACTGACGCTATGGCTCGGGAAAAAGAGAGAAAACTGGAGATAGCCCCCATTCATGGAAATGCCATTTTCCAATCATATCACAATAGGGTCAAGGAGACTTTACAAGTGATTAAGCCTTTGGTACCATCTCTTATATTTTCTGTCAAGGGGCTTTACTCCTTGTTGACCAGGCTAGCAAGGGCTGCAGGTCTACATGCTGGAAATCTTCATAAAGTAATGAAAAAGAAATAGTTGCTTAAACTTTGAGATTTCTGTCTTTTTATCTTGATACCATTTGATGTTTATGTATTTTCCAGGCTCTTGAAGGACTAGGAGAAAGTCTGCAAGTAAGGTCACAGGATGTTGATCCATTGACGGAAAATCTTTCTGGTCCCGGCTCTGAGTACGATTCCCAGGAGAGTCAGATGTTCTTCAAACCTGATGGTGAAATTGAAAATGATGGGGATTCTGTTGGTTTGAAAGAACTAGCAATAACAGATAGAGGATGGATATCTCCTCCTGAAAGCATTGATAGTGGCAGCACAGAGTCAGGTGTTACGTCACCTGAGGAAAATATTGCAGATAGCTTCATTGGTCTTGACACAGCTCTACCAATTTCAGGTGGCTCTGGTAGCCAAGAGGATGGAGATTTTCTGCATAGTTTTCCTTCAAGCATGACAGAAGTTCAGGAATTACTACTTGAGGAGACAGATTCAAAAAATGAGCAGGTTTGTGATAGATATAGTCTATTCTTGATATGTTGGTGTATGTGGCCTCTCATATGATATAATTTTCAGTGCCTCAACAACTCTCTTTCTTTTCTATCAGGAAAGCTCTGATGCGTGTTTAGTGTCTAAAGATGAAGCATCTGAGTTGAACCAAGACAAAGTTGAGAAAGAATCTCGAAAAAATTCCTTCACTATAGAGACTGGCAGTCAAGCACACGGGTGTAAGATATCTTCCTTTTTGCATTAGACTTCCTTGTGTTTCTGATGGTGCCCCCTCCTCCCCATTCCCCTAGTTTCCCACCTGTTTTATGAACAAATGCATTCTGTCAGTTCTAAAAGGTACTTCAAAAAATCATAATCGTTACAGGTAAAAATGCCTATGCAATGTCAATTTTAAGGCGAGTAGAAATGAAACTTGATGGTCGTGATATCACCGATAGCAGGTACTTCTCTTTTGCTGAATATTTAAATCTGCACCAACGGATCTGGTGTTTGACTTTCGTGCTCTTCTATATATCTCAGGCAAATTAGCGTTGCAGAGCATGTAGATTTTCTACTAAAGCAAGCAACAAATATAGACAACCTTTGTAATATGTATGAAGGTTGGACACCTTGGATTTGATTCCGGAAGCTTATCCTCCATTTTACACAAGTTCCACATTTCGAGTCCTCCAAGAAATGATGTACCCTATATTGGAATTACTGCTCATATTTGGAGATTCAATGGGCCATTGTGGATTAGTTTACCCTCGGAATTTGGCCCAGCAAGACAGACTAAAAGCGATACAAATCGCATTTGGCCCAATAATCAGGGACATGAATGAGGCTATGCTTTTCAGGTATTGCTCATCCTGAAAGCTAAAGGATTTCTCAGGCAGTTTGCTTGCAGTGGACCAGTGCTATGATGTCGACTTTATGTGAGATACTGCCTCTAGATTTCGAAGTTGGTGATGCTATCATGAGCCGACTGCTTGGATGAATTTACTCTATTTTTCATGGATAATGCTTTCATCTCGATTTACTCCTGGTGTCTGGCTGATGAAATAAAGGGCTCAAAGTTTATAAACGCACGCGAAATATGCAGTTCAACAATTCCCAATGAAGGCCGCCATCAAATAGAGAAAAAATACCATGTCGGTGGTGTGTTCATGATGAAAGATACCGATTTTTTCAGTATTTATCAGCATGAAGTTTAGGGATCTGTTTGGAGTTTTTTTTCTTTTGGAGATGTTGCATTGTTGACTGCGTTTGGTCTATTCGTACCAGTACTGGTCTTCCTTTCAAAGAAGAGGTGTACCCTTATTGTAATCTATAAATGTGGTGTACTTAGCAAGTTAATATGGTGTGTAAGTTATACATATTGGCGACACTAATTTTAGTACCATGTGTTTTCATGGTCTTACATTTATAATAATTTCAGTATGTAATCTTCCTGGTCAAAGCATTTGAAATGTGGTTATAAGTTGAACTTTTTTGTGTTGGAGATTACTAATGGGTTGTCAAAAAAGTTTGGACACTCTAGTTAATAAGTTGAAAGAAGATGTAGTGTCCATAAATTTGTTGTAGAAAAAGATATTGGTGATATTTTATAGAATTCAAAATTTGAACAAGATTGTATTCACTCGGGAATTCTTGTATGTAACAAGACCTAGAATTGTTTCCTGAATTTGATTTTGAATCAGATCCGATCCGGTCCATTCACAAACCCCCATGGATCACCCACCGTACATTGATTGAGTGAACGCCAATAAGTTTTGGACAGGACAATTTTTATCCCGTTTCGGACCAATGAAAACACACAAATTAGGTGGTTTGGGATTGGTTCAGAACTTGAAATCGCTGGAGCCCAAATAGGCAAAAACCATTGGTAAGCCCACAATATGTCTAGAACAGCGTTACAATACCACTTGCAGCTATGCTCAGTCACTGTTTTAAAGGTTCATTGAAACAAACAAACTACACCCAAACAGAATATTATTCTAATAATCTATTTTCTCTACTCATAGAGAGAAGCCCACAGATATTTCCACTGAATCAATCAACAGTACTAAAGCCTAAACAAAAACAACCTACTTTTCCTTTTCGCCCACCAAAAATAATATATATTACTGTATATTTTAACTCGATAGATATGTATAAATAGACACGAGTGCGTATAAAAAATAATCATTCATTATCATTAAGAAAAAAGCGAAAAGAAAACAGAATTGAGAAAGAAAAAGAAAGAATGTCTGGACTTGTAGATATTTGGACTACTGAAATAGGCAAGTTGAGAAATAAGGGTGAAGCCGATTCCTCGAGTGGCTCCTCGGCTACAATTAGCCATGCAAAGGCACTACAGCTGCCGCCTTGTGAAGATGAAATTAGGAGGAGCGGCTCAACAATGGCCATGCTAGTTAAGAAGTTGCCTGCAGCTTTCAACTCTTCTGAGGCTTCACTTCCAATCATTATGGAATATATTAGTGCTTAAAAGTTAAAACTTACTCTATGTATCTTTTTTAGTTTGCTTTTTTAAGTTTTATACTGTATTAATTAGATCCAGGTCCAACCAAACCAAGTGTCCGTTGAGCTGATGTCAATTATCAAATATTTATACTACAGTATCAGTATGTAATTTCTTTGTTTCATGAAATTAATCAGTGAATTAATCTTCTGTTGCATAAGTTTAATATACAACTACTAATTGAAAAGGAAATTTATGCTGAGGAAAAAGTTCTTAAATACTAAATAAAAGAAATTCAGGAAAATAAAATATTCTTGCAAAAAATCATTATTATGGAGGTGCGGGGAATCGAACCCCGTGCCTCTCGCATGCGAAGCGAGCGCTCTACCATATGAGCTACACCCCCATTGTTGGAATAATTGTTGCAATGTTTCAATATTAACTTTAGATAAAATAGCGTAATAAATAACTAAAGCTTGATTTAATCTTTTTTAAAAGCTTATTACATTTGAGCTCAATTTAATTCTGGAATAATTAATTTTGATTCAACTGAATATATTAATAAAGGATATCTTTACATAAAATTATGGAAGTATACCCATTATTAGGATTATATGTTGAGCTGAAAATCAAACTAAATTACTTGATATTTTTTTCGGGCTCGTTTAAGTTTAATTTGTGGTACTTTTTAAAGAAGCTAAACAATATTTTTTGTTTAATAATTTTTGAAATTCGATTTGATCTTGTCTCAATAAACTAAAAATTAACAAGAGACGTGTAAAAAGTATTAAGCTAGAATTGTACCTTGTAGTTTGTAGTTTTATATACCTAGGTGTTTCGCGGAATTTTTCTTAATTTTCGGGCATGAAGTTCATGTTTCAAAATTATTTCCTTGCTAGTGGTCTAACTAAATATGTGGTCCTAAATTTGATTGAATATCTTTTTCCAAGTCATTTCATTGAGGAGATACTTCTAGAAGATATTTGAGTAATTCGAGTGCGTGTAGGATCACTGGCTTGTTCTTGAGGTTGTTAGTGATTGTTAGCCCTTTTTTTTTTTTTTTTTTTTTTTGAGAACGTGATTGTTAGCCCTTGTTCATTTATTATATCTCAAAATTCTGGTTCGAGCGTTCATTTTTAGTAGTTGTTTATTATTTGAAAAATTTTTGAATTTAAACAATTATTGAAATAATTCATGTATAATAATTGATTATGAATGCATTTAAAAAAAAATGTTTTGAACGCCCAGATCATATTATGAATTTGATAAAATATGTTCAATTTTATATCTATCAAAGAAACTTACAAATGTCTTCATTCATATTTAAAAAACACAATAATCTTCATACACGGTAGCCATTGACCAATAATATCTCTTGAGTGACACTATATATATTTTCTCTTTTTCCTTTTTCTTTTCGATCACATCATTTTCAAATGGGCCAAAAACAAACAGCGCCTGCAGATTCATGCGCCTCTAGTTTGTCTTCTTAAATCAAATTGAATGAATGGTAAAGCTTAGACATTGAGCATGCATGATATTATTAATTATTATATGGTCCCATAAAAAACACTTGAAAAATCAAAAAATTACAACAATTCCACAAACAGTAAATAAAATAAAATTACTCCATTTCAACTCAATGTAATTCGGCTAAACTCGTCCAGTGTCCAATATACTTACTATTAAATAAGAGAGAAGAGGGGAAGATTATATATATTTTTACCTAAGTAGGGAAATCATTCAATTTCTTTAAGCAAGAAAAAAGAGTGGGAAAACAAATTAAAATCAATCAAATCTTTTTTGACGACGTGTTTTATTGACTCTTTCTTACCTTGTAATTTTTTGTACATAAAATATCTTCAGCTTAATTCCAGAATATTCGTAGGAACAAATTAAATCGTTTCCAAATTATAAAGGGGACCATATATATAACAATGGGCTTCCGGTCCACACACTGATCGTGTTCGCTTGTATTCCACATGTCATGTACATGTACAATTCCTTCACACAATTTGCCTATAAAAACTATTCCATTTCATTAACTAATTTTTCATCTTCATCTTCATCAATATATTTATTATTTCATCACTAATAATTATTTTCTTATAAATAAAAAAAAAAAGAATACTCCATTATATATATAGAATTATTAAATAGGAAGAGCAATTAAGAAACAACAATGGCAGCCGTAGCTGATGTGTGCTTTGGAGAACTAACGAAGCTTAGAGCAAAGGTCAAAGTCAGAAATCCATTCTTATTAATATCTCGAAAAAAGGAAGAAATTGAAGTTTCAAAAGAAGAGTCTTCTTCTTCATCATCATCTTCACGATTGAAGGCCAAAAGTGAAGATATTATGTGTGAAACGACTGTCGTTTTGCTCATGGACCGATTTGCACCGAGTTGAAATTAAGAAATTCTAAATGAGGAAAGATCTTTAAGGATCGATCTGTATATGTATATGTAATTATGTATATATATTATATGTTTTCATTCTGAATGTTCTTTTAATTACTACTAGCAATTATGAAGCACTTTTCTTCAGGTTACATAAATTTTTCGATGTTAAGATTAATAAATATAGGACATTTAAGTAAAATGTTGTGTTTATGATTTTGGTCCAAGATTTAATTACAATATCCACAATTGTATTGTATGTCAATTCAAGCAAACTTTACAATGATTTCAAAGGATGAAAATAGTCAATCTTAGGGCATAAAAGAACCTCAATTACCCCATTAAAAAAAAAAAAAAAAAAAGGGACTTCTTCTGAGTAAAATGCACACACCCTGCCATAAACTCCGCTTTATTTCTATAGGCAAAAGTATTTTTATAGAAAAAAAAGGTTCAGTTTTTATTACTATACCTGCAACTCTGCAAGTGAAAATTAAGGATAAAAAAAAAGTGAATTAAGGCGTTAATAGCAAATCTGTATTTTTGTTAAAAGGCAGTTTATTCTCAGTAATAAATGAAGGGCAAGATATCATCGTAGAATAAACACATTGTCTCCCTTTTGGTTTTATCATTTTTACATGGAGATAAATTGCATGTTAGTCATTATCACGAAAAGAATAAAGTGTCCATTAGACAATATCACATGAGATAACGTGCTCATTACGCAATATCAAGTAAGTGTCCGATATAGTTTGTCACGTAAGGTTAGTCATGGTCGCATTTTGAGCATATGCCCAACATCTCCATGAATAGGGAGGTAAAAGTGAAACGTTCATAGTTGTATATCACATGGATGTAGTATACCTATTTTACATCACATCACATGGAAGGAAATTGCTCATTATACATATCACAAATTCATAAGAAAATAACTTGTCAAAAATCCAAAAATTAAGTTTTGATCGATCGCAATTTAATTGTAATTTTTTAAGTGAATATGACGTTATTGCCAGCTATGCGGTGCAAAGGACACTGTTCCTTAATTAACAGAAATGATAAGCCGCTTTATTACAAAGGTTGTTTAATATTGGATTATAATTGTCATAAATTGTGAAAAATACTTGAACTTCAGGCATTGTGATCTGAAAGGAGATAGATACTTACTTGTGGACATAATATATAAAAATAATAGAGGATACTTTTACCAATTAGGAATAGTACGTGGATTTTTTTTAGCATCTAACTCGACCGGCTTCTTAATTCGGTCTTCCTCATCAATTAGTTGATTTTCATCTAAATAGAAATAGAACCTTAAGGATTATGTGTGTTAAAATCAATATTCTCATACAAATTGTCAAGTTAATGAAAACAACAGATAAAATAAATCCAGATTGAACAAAAGAATTTTCTTGAACACGTATATACCTGGAGATACTCCCATATCTTCAAAGAGACCTTTTCCATGATTACATTATTTCATCAAAACTTGGATATATACACTTAAATCAACAAATTATACTACAGCAAAAACAAACTTAATTTACATCTACATCCCCTATAAAAAGATCGCTACATAGATGTCGTACGCTCTATACTCTCAGTCGAGTATTCATTCGTACTTACAACATATCTCTCATCATTCCATTTCAAAATTTCCTTCCCATATTTCAGGGCTAAATCAACACTATCACCCTCCAATCCCGTAACCTTTGACACGAACAATTTTCGCCCTGTTAAAGTAGTAAACAACCTTTTAAACTTCACCGCAATGTAATGAAACCCACGTTGAGCCAAAGGCGTGTTATTATTGCTAGTTGCACTGTTTGGGTGATGGCTAATCACAGGCGTAAAATCTTGGAACCAATCACATTGGTTTAATGGAACTCGTTCGATTTTTTCTTCTAGAAGATCAAATTTGTTGAGGATGAGAAGAAAATGTTTTTCGGATAGAGTTGGGTGATTCACAATGTTTTCAAAGAGTCTCTTGGATGCTAACATTTTGTTTATTCGTTTTCCGTTTATGTCTTCGTGGTATTCATCGTATTCGGTTAAGGAAACGCAATAGACGACGAGGTCAACATCTTCAAACATTTCTAACCATTTGCACTTTTCTCCAAGGCTGCTTGTATGAACTCTAATAAGTTGGTAGCTGCAATCGAGGCAAAAGATATACGATAAGCCAAAAGTGTAGCTGTTTCGTGTACATGCATATTATTTCATTATGTAAAGAAAATAGAAATCGTGAATATGATGCATCGATACTTAATTTCGGGTTCTTTTATAAGCATTCGAGTAGAGCTGAATGCAAAAATACCCACTGTGCTTTATCAGTAAACAATCACCCTGTGTTCTTTCTTATTAGCATTTGAAATTCCTTCAAAAATCATAGGGATGTTATTGCCAATTTTTTGGGTGAATTGGGGTGTTGTCGCTTTTCAAAGTTAACAGGGGGATTATTGACAAATATATTTTTAGGTGAATAAAGGTGTTTTTGAATCCACTGGTGGGGGTAATTGCCATTTTGGGTTTGGAGGGGTTCTTTTGATAATAAAAGTTAGCACAGGTGGGACTTCTTGTAATAAAAATATCACAGGGGGCATAGGGTGCATTTTTGCATTTCACTCTACCTAAGTGATAATAAAAAGAGAAAGGAACCGATTGATCTTAAATGACTATTTTACCCCAGTAATTGTTGCAATTATAAAGAACTAACCTTGTCGAGGGATCGTTTTGATCTAAAGGTTCCATGTACCCATCTTGAGACGATTTTGGAAAAGTAAACTCCATTGATGCAACACCATTAGAAGAAGTGACACCCTCCGCATATAACATATCCATTTCAGAGGGCTCGTAATCCATCCGCGAAATTTCAACAGCCTTTTTATAGCAAAAAGAAAGTTGATTATAAACAACAAATGACTGCAACGAACTAGTGCCTCATAAAGAAAGATTATAAAGTACAACTAATTACCCGATCTAAGAAATAATTAGCAACTCTAGGTAACATATTTAGTTCATTTCTCCGTTTATAAGTGGCTTGAAAAGCTTTATCTTTCCATAACTCTTCTACCAAAGGTGAATACACTTGAGTAGCAGCTGGGAATATGGCTTCCAAGTCGCCTGACATCGTAATTTGGAGTAGCCAACTTGAGAACTCTTTTAGCCGTGGATTAAACGAATACATATTCTTTTCTTCAATTTTATCTCCTGAAACATTGCTGAGTTATGTATACGTATGTTTCTTGCAATGCATCAAGGAATTACAATTACATACTAAATTAAGGATTGCAACATATAAAGGAAAATGAATATGTGTACCTGAAGAACTAGGTTCATCAGCACATCGTCTTCTCATTTCGACCAAATAATCTTGCTCAAAATGTTCATGCCCTTCAAGCAGAATAGCTATATAACTATACAAATTCTTTTGTATCATATATTTGATGTTTTGCTTTTCATCTTCTGAGAAAGGGACATCATACAAAATTTTGGCCTGGACCCAGCAAGAGAGTTAAACAATGATCAAGATGTGTCTTTGAAATTAACAAAATACCCAATTCTAGAAGTTGTTGAAATAAGAAACATATTTTTTAGTATAGGAAAAGAATTTCAAAATCCAATTCAAAGAGCCTGATAAAATTTAGAGGTTCTTGAAATTATTTCAATATTCTTGTGTACCTGTTTATATATGGTACTTGTTCCTGATTGATCACAACCAACTAAAAGAATTTTATTCATCATTATCTGTTCTTGTTTCTTTAAGTTAACTTTCTTCGTTTCTTTGGCAAGCTCTTCACCAACAGAAATCGAAGTATCTGAAGGAAATGGTAACGACAAAGCAGTGCATACTATCTTCACTCTTTTCTGAAAAAAAAAAATAAAAAATCAGCATAATTAATCACAAAGGACAAAGAGTAAGATGCATCAAATGGGAAATCATAACGAAAAATTATACTAACCTTCTCCCATAATTTTCCCATCACGTAGTTCATACCCTCAAGCTGGTAAGATCCATCTGCGGTAACCCAAAAGTGAGGATTTCCTTCACAATGGATTCCAGCAGCCTACAAAAAATTGACAAATTTCTAATATTTCATACTTACAAAAAAATTAATAATATTAACACATGAACTTTTTTAAGTACAATAACCTGCAACATCCATATCTCCGCTTTAGTAATCTCCCGATTATTAATAAGTACATTTGTGTTTCCATTGCTAGCATCTTGTAGAATCTGATAACCAACTGGCAAATCGGCACTAATAATCTGCATAGGCTTCTCTCCTTCCTGTTTAATTAATTAATCCAAAACTATTATTTACCATAAAAGAAAAAGGGATTTACGTTTAAGTTTTATAACCTATTATACGTGGGAGAAAGTTCTTACCTTTCCCCAAAATCCCGATACTTTATCATACCAATATCGTCCTGGTCTTAGCTTCTTCGGAGGATTAGGGCAGCTTTGCAATAAAACCAACTCTTCAATAGACAAGGGCTTGTTATTTACGCAAACAAGATTAGGTGGCAACTGATTAACACCACAAGATATCTCAGAGCTCATAATTTGCTTAACTGCATCATTAGTAAGCAATCTCCTTAACATCCCCGAACATTTTCCGAGCGACCCTCGTTTTGACTCATCAATACGATAACCTATACATGGAATACATTTTCTCCCTTCCGGCATAGACCCCATAGCTCGGAAAACACACTTGCTACAATACTTAGCCCCACAAACAATGCAAAATTCCTTTTCCGAAAATCGGTTCCTTTTATTACACCTATAGCATAATCCTTTTTTCAATTCTGGAACCACTGGCCTATGTGGGACGGTTTCTGGCTCATCAAGGTCAGTGTCTTCGGAATATGAATTGTTGGAAGGCAAATCGCGGAAAGTCACTACCGATGTTCTATTGCCTTGGTTAGAAGCTTCCACGCTTTCGCAAGATGAATGTTCAGAGTAAAGCTCTTGTGATCTCGATATCGATTTTGTGGAATCGGAAAGAATGGGATTTAAATGATTATTACAATCCTTGTCTAAATCCGAGCTTCCGGATACACAATTCGAATCATTAAGATTATCCGAAAACCCTAATGTATCAGAACTACTTGAACTTAGGGTTCTATTGTCTAGATTTGATTTGCTAACACCTTCTATATGAGAAAAATTCTCCAATTTTGTTGAATATACACGAGGAGAATTATCGGTTTTTTTAACTATTGGTTGAATGACAGGTAAGGATAAATTACTCACCATCACAGCCGTAGCAGCCATGGCCGCCGTCGGAATCCGGCGAACATCGACCGGAGCCACCTGAGGAATATCATGACTGACTAGAGGGCCAGTATACTCCATAGCAAATGAGTACTCAAGACTATGATCATCATCATCATAATCATAATAATTATCCTCTTCTTTTGGGGATGAGTTAGGTAAAATACTCCTCAATAAACTCGTCATCTTAACCAATAAGCAAGTGATTATGTAAATTTTGATATGTATTAATCAATACATGCAGTTTAAATGAAGATCATTTTTTGTGTTTGATTGAAATTTCTTGGGGGAAAGAAACAGGGGATTACAATAATAAGAATTTGGAGACCTGGGGAGAAGACTTGAAAATTTTGAAAGACTGATTCTTGATCAAATTTTGGAGGACCCATTTTTTCCTTGATCAACGCAACGCGTTTCTTGGTGAACGCGTGTGCAAGAAATTTTGACACAAAGAGTGGTGGTGGGAAACGAAACGAACAGAGGAAATACCAAATAGGCGATTGATTGATTTAAATATTCGAAAAATAATAATACTACTAAGTAACAGTTAACCTACTTTATGACTTGTTGAGTTTGACTTGAGACTTGGGAGCCTGCTGAAGAAAATGTATTTATTTGTATTAGTGATACTCTTTTAGTTTTGATTTAGTAATACAAGTCGGACAATTTATTTCTTGAAGAAGCTCCTCCACCTAAAAAATTAACTTTTTGCTTATTATCATATTATGTGATTCATCATTTTATAAGAATGTTATCAAATAATAAGACAACGACTATATTCTACTTATCATGTAAAATTGTTGGATTTGATGGATATACAAGAGAGTAGTAATTGTGTTTATCTTAGTCTCCATCATAAATACCATAATTATTATAGGTTGAAAATCAAATCAAATTAATTAAGATTAAGTTGAATTCAATTAAATATACGTTTAAGGTAGAATCATTATATATAAATATATATAAAGTCAATCTCTGTTGGGAGAGGTTCCCACTTTATGTGCCCGACGCGTCTCGAAAGGGATTAAAACCCTTGGAAAATCCAAAATATATATATATATATATATATATATATATAAAGTCAATCTTGAAACAACAATTATGTAACACAAAATATATGTCTAATATTTATACTCACAATAATTTTATTATAATGAGAAAGTAACACATACTTGAACTGAATATTGATTCGTAGAAAAGTTAAAATCATTAAAATCGAGACTTGCAAAAGTAATGTCCTTACAAAAATATTTGTGTGGCGACCACATTGCATGCAGTTTAATTATCAAGAGTATCCCTAAATACAATAGTCTATTGTTTGTTATTTGCACTAAACAAAACTCACATCAAAACCAAGCAAATACATTATTTCTACAAAAATATGAAGAAGGTAGTAATGTCAGATTATTGTTAGAAACGAGATACATTATAAGTCAGATTTTGCCTTTTATTTATACACACATAATGATTTTTTCAAAAGAGACACGATGTTTGAATTTGACTCATTTCACTCTCGAAAGTATATCTATTCTCATAGTTCCATGTGCTAAAATATAATTAAATCAATAACACTCTTTTTAAGTTCAGTTCGAGCTTTACTCGATAAGTTATAAATATTGAAAAAGAATGTGAGAAAACTTTATTCCTTTAAAATCAAACAAATTTCAAATTTGTTTCAAATTCAACTAAATGAGTTTGAATAATATATTGTTCAACTCAACTGTTTCGTTCAAGTGCCACAATATATAAAATTGGACTTTTGACACTTTATACCATGAAATTATAGGATTTTGACATTTTGCACCGTAATTTTAAGTCAATGTGCAAGGTACCAAACCCTATAATTTCATGGTGCAAAATGTCAAAAACCCTATAAAATTCGACATTTTTAATGAGGGAAAGACACTGTATATAAGATTTAATCGTTCATTGTGAAAAGGTACGTAGATATTATCTTTGATTACCTTATCTTACCTTATCTAATATTTATATATTTATGTTTCGTTGTCTTTTAAGCTTGCATTTAGTATTCAATTCAATTGATGTTCAGTTTCTGTATTCTAGAAGTTTGAATTAATCAAAACGTAACTACGTGAGAATTAGGGATGTTAATGGCCAAATTTTAATTCGAATTCGGTCCGATTTATTATGATAATAGTTCAATTAAAGATTTGATGGGCCTGATCCAATTATATAGATCCGTAATCATGGGCGGATCTAGGATGAGATAGTTGAGGGGGCCGAGCATTATATTAATGAAAAAAAAAATAACAACACTAGATAACTGATTACCCAAACTACATGGATAAATTATAAAAGATGCACACAATGTTCTTTTATATTATAATTTTTTTTATATGATAAGTATAAAATTATCAACAATTATTTTCATATATAATGTAACTATGTAAGTAATCAAACAATATGCAGGATACTATTCAATATTCTTTTATATACACACATATTAAAAATATTAATGAAAAAAAAAATTATAAAAAAGGGGATCATGTGGAATTCGTCTATTTGATTTTATAAAATTTAGCCAAAATCTTTTAATGAGTCATAATATGATTATTTAATTTGGTCATATATACATAAACATATTAGTTGTAATTTCAATGATTAAAACTAATACAATAAGAACAAAAGGATAAAAAAAAAATCAAAACCTTGGGGGGGCCAGGCCCCCCACCCCCCAACCACAAACATAGATCTGCCCCTGTCCGTAATCTGAAACACAAAGAGCGAATATATATTTAGGTCGATCTGATTCGTTAAAGATTCGTATCCTATAAAAAGTTAAAAGTAAGAACTATTAATAGTATTTAACTACCAATTTAAGAATATAGTATAGCTCGTTTATAAATTTATTTAAACCAGTATTTTCATCTAAAAAATATGAATATTTGAGCTAAAATTAAATTCAACTGTTAAGTTAATAAACTTATTATTATTACGTACTTTTATTATTATTATTATTATTATTATTACTAATATTACTAATATTTTTATTAATAAATAATAATAATAATATTATTAATATTATTATTATTATTTTTTTGTATTTTTATTATAATTATAATAATTATTTTTGTATTATTATTATTATTCTATCTCCCTAATTGTTGAGACGATTATAAAGGGGGAGGGAAAGGGGAAAAGGGAAAGGGGAGGGAGCATTTTTGCCCCAACGACTGAAGATGACCTAACATACATATAAGATGATAATCAAATAACTAAAGTCATCCTAATATTTGGGCCGAGAAATTGTAGGCCAAAAATAATTCATTTGAGCCAGCCCAAACAGGCTAATTGCACTTCCCAGAAATAAATATTAAGGACGGTGGACTAAAATAGTATATGTATTTATGGAAACATGTTTAGTCTGAAATTAATTAATATTTATTTATAAAGGGATTGGAACTCCCAAAAAGTCTCTTCATATTCTTCTTTATCCGAGAGAGAGAGAAAGAGAGAGAGAATCAGAGAAAGCACAGGAGAATCTTGGAACTGAGCAGGTCGATTATCTATATACATTTTGCACTGAATTTTTCTTAAATTCGTCTTTGATTTTGTTTCTTAAATTTAGGGTTTTGCTTTCAAATTCTGACCCCAATGAGATCCCTGATATTGATTATCCTTTTTTAATTTTTATGATCCTTTTTTTTATTGCATATATATTTTTAACTTGTAAAGCTATCTGTTTTTGTCTTTCAGGAACAAGACTCCTCGAGCATAAAAGAGGAGAAAGAACTCTTGAAAGAATCAACATCCAAGAAAGTTTAGTTTCTGAATGTAATTTGTTACTCGAATGCATTTCAAAGATTCATTTATACATCCGGTGTTGTTGCTTGTTCAAGGTATGATCTCTTCTATTAATTTAATTACTTGTGTAATTAATTGCTTTGAAATCATGAAATTTATACTTTTACTAAATACTACTACTGTTGATATTTGAATGTGAAGACATCAAAGTTGAATCTTGCGAAAATGGATGAAAACAACTGCATAAATTGCTTTAATATATGAAATAATACATTTTACTCCACTGATTATATAACTATGCTAGATTGATTGTGTATATTTTTCCTCTTTCTTTTTAACTAGTTACAATGAAAAGTATGCTATCTTGAAAATGCATGGAAATACTTCATGCTTTGGGATTAATCATAATAAAGCAGCTTAAGTTCAAACATATGGGATTCAAAGTTTTTGACTGACACATGATAATCCTTTTCTTTTGTTTCCTTTAACTAGAATAGAAAATGGATGAATTATCTCGGACTAGTAGATGACAAAAAGATCTCTCTCTGTCATGTGAATAACAATGTAGGTAAGCCACTTTTCTTGGTAACTTTAACTGTTATTATATTTTCATAATTTTAACACCTTAGTCGATTTGGGCAGCGTTTCAGGAAGGAGAGCATTAGTCGATTGAGTAGCAAAGAATGGCACTTGTGCAATTGGAATGGAGATGGATGAACTACCTGAAGATTGTATTGGCAGCAGGTACGTACAATTTTACTCCTTTTTAATCAATCGATTTGATCGACCTTTCCCTAATTTCACCGATTTTTCACTAACTTCAACATTTTAACTCCTTTTCATTGATTTCTTCGATTTTTTCACGAATTTTACCGTTTAACCTTTTTGTATCCTACTTAACATATTTTTTAACCCAATTTTTATCAACTTGACCCAATATTTCATCAATCTAGCTTATTTTTTCTACGATTCAACATTTCAACCAATTCTTCTTTTTTGATCAAATTATCTTTTTTAACCCAAAATGTGCCTCCTACTTTCCAAAAAGACTATTTAACTCATTTTTGTTTAATAATTTCTTCGATTTTTTAACTACATTTCCCATTTTAGCCCTTTTTAAACCTACTTAACATGTTTTTAACCTAATTTTAATCAACTTGACCCAAATTTTCATCAATCTAGCTCATTTTTTCACCGTTTCAAAATTTTCAACCGATTTAACAGTTTTTTTAATCAAATTCTCCTTTTTTACTTTTCTACCGATTTAAATCGTTTTTTGACCAAATTCTCCTTTTTAATCCAAAATGTGCCTCCTACTTTTCCAAAAGACAATTGAACTCCTTTTTTTTTATTGATTTCTTCGATTTTTTCACTAACTTTACTGTTTTGGCCCTTTTTTCTCCTATTTAACATTTTATTAACCCCAATTATTCATCGAACTAGCTCATTTTTTCACCGATTCAAAATTTTCTACCGATTTAACTCGTTTTTTGATCAAATTTTCCTTTTTAATCCAAAATGTGTCCCTACTTTCCAAAAAGACAATTTAACTTGTTTTTTTTTATTGATTTCTTCGATTTTTTCACTAACTTTACCGTTTTGACTCTTTTTTATCCTACATAACATGTTTTTAACCCAATTTTTATCAACTTGACCCAATTTTTCGCTCAACTAGCTAATTTTTTTCACCGATTCAAATTTATATACCGATTTAACTCGTTTTTTGATCAAATTCTCCTTTTTAATCCAAAATGTGTCCCTGCTTTCCGAAAAGACAATTTATCTCGTTTTGTATTGATTTCTTCGATTTTTCACTAACTTCACCGTTTCGACTCTTTTTTATCCTATTTAACATGTTTTTAACCCAGTTTTTTTTCAATTTTACTCAGTTTTTCCATCAATCTAGCTCAATTTTTAACCGATTCAAAATTTTCTACCAATTTAACTCCTTTTTTTTTTTAACAAATTCTCTTTTTTAATCTAAAATGTGCCTCCTACTTTCCCAAAAGACAATTCAACTACCTTTTTATTGATTTCTTCATTTTTTCACTAACTTATCGTTTTTACTCTTTTTTATCCGACTTAACATGTTTTAACCCAATTTTTATCAACTTCACCCAATTTTCCATCAATCATTTTTTCACCAGATTCAAAATTTTCAACCGATTTTACTAGTTTTTTGATCAAATTCTCCTTTTTAACCCAAAATGTTCCTCCTACTTTTCCAAAAGACAATGCAACTCCTTTTTTTTATTGATTTCTTCGATTTTTTCACTAACGTTACCCTTTTTACCCTTTTTTATCCTACTAAACATGTTTTTAACCCAATTTTTATCAACTTGACCCAAGTTGATAGGACATGAAAGATTAATACAGTATAAATGTAGGTACTCCATATAAATATATATGGAGTATATATTTCCAGCTGTACATACAAATGTTGGGTGTTTGGGATATGAATGGTTAGGAAAATAATTTTAGCAAGATAAAGTAGACTTATTATTTCATCAAGACAATAAGGTTACAATATTTTGAGGCTTTTTGCTCTAAGCCTTCATACAAGAGAGTAATTTTTCTTCTCTAAACTAACTTGCTAAGTTGGTGGTTTTTCTTCTCTATAAAATTCTACACACTACATACATATATATAGGTGCACAAAGGCGGTTAGACTTCTCCACAATCATCTAAAGTCTTCCATTTTAGTTACTTGCCTTGTTTAACTTCTAAGTGTAATTAATGAAGAGTTCCTTGCCTTACTTGACTTCTATGTGTAATTAATGAAGGTTTACTTCAATGTTAAGCCTCTTGATTTCATTGGTTGGCCTTTGATGACTTGCAATTCTTGATAAGTCTCTTAAGTTGCCAACTTTGACTCCAATTCATCAAGTATGAATTCTTCATGCTTAAGAAACTTCAAGGTTAAGGAACTTCATGCTTAAGGAATTATGAATTAATTTTAACACCCCCTCTTAATTCATAATTCGAACACCATTTCGGAATTGCTCCAACTTCTCTGAATTGACTGCTTTTGTAAAGTTATCTGCAAGTTGATCTTTAGTATTCACAAACTCCAATTGAATTTCTTGATCTTGAACGAGACTTCTAATGTAGTGGTGTCGAAGTTCGATATGCTTTGTTCTGGCATGAAAAACTGGATTCTTTGTCATCTCTATACTGGACATATTGTCACAAAATATTGTTGTAGGAGTATCTTGTCTTTGTTCAATGTCTGTCAGAAGTCTTCTAAGCCAAACAGCTTCACGAGCTGCGTCAGTGGCAGCAATATATTCTGCTTCTGCTGATGAGAGTGACACAGTCTTTTGCTTCTTCGATGCCCATGATATGATTTTTGAACCCAAACAAAATACATATCCAGCTGTACTTTTTCGATCATCAATTGATCCGGCCCAATCACTGTCAGTGTATCCGATAAGTCTGTTTTCTTTTTCCTTGACATATTTGATGCCAAAATTTCTTGTACCTTGAAGATAGCGTAGAATTCTTTTTGCTGATGCATAATGCAATTTACTCGGGTCATGCATAAACCGCGAGATTAAGCTTACCGGATAGACAATGTCAGGTCTGGTATGTGTGAGATAGAGTAGAGAGCCTACTAAGCTTCTGTACATCTTTGTATCAACTTTTGCAGCACCATCATTTAGCGTCAACTTTTCATTTAGTGCCAATGGAGTAGATATGGGTTTGCAATTAATCATCTGGAACTTCTTCAATAAACTTTCAAGATATTTTTCCTGAGAGATAAATATTTCCCCTTTGGATTGACGAACTTGAATTCCAAGGAAATATTTCATTAGTCCCAAATCAGTCATCTCGTATTCTTTCATCATTGCCTTTTTGAATTCTTCTACCATCAATGGATTTGTACCTGTGTATATCAAATCATCTACGTACAGACAGATAATGAAAAAATCTTTTTCACCTTGTTTCTTCACGTATAATGATGGTTCACTTTGACTTGTTTGAAACCCATTTTTCTGAAAGTAATTATCAATCTTGTTGTTCCAGGCTCTTGGTGCTTGTTTTAGCCCATATAGTGCCTTTCGGAGGCGATAAACTTTATCTTCTTTGCCTTGGACAACATAACCTTCAGGTTGTTCGACATAAACTTCTTCACTTAAATCTCCATTGAGAAATGCTGATTTGACATCCAATTGATAAACTGGAAGTTCCATTTGAGCAGCTAATGCTAGGACAATTCGTATTGTCTCCATTCGAGCAACTGGCGCAAACGTTTCATTGAAATCAATTCCTGGTTGTTGAGAATAGCCTTTTGCTACTAGACGTGCTTTGTGCTTTTGAATTGAGCCATCTTCTTTGTACTTCGTTTTGTAGACCCACTTTAGTCCAATTATACTTTTATTCTCGGGTAGATCCACCAGTTCCCATGTTTTGTTCTTTTCGATGCTTGCTATTTCTTCATCCATATCATTTGTCCAAATTTCTTCTTTCACGGCTTCTTCAAAAGTTTGTGGTTCACAAGCAAAAAATGCCACATCACATGATTCATAAATTTCTCTTAAACTTCGCACCTTACGTACAGGACTTTCTGATTCTGGGTAGAATTCCTCAGATGCTCCTGGAGAACTTGAAATTGGGCTTGAAATTGGACTCGAACTTGGACTTGTCGGATCATTTTGATTTAATGATGAGCTAGGCAGATTCACATTATTTGTTTTTGTATCTTCTCCCCAATTCCATGATTTTTTCTCATTGAAGATAACATCTCGAGATATAATAAGCTTATTTGTGTTTGGGTTTAGTAAACGATATCCCTTGGATTCGTCACTATAACCAACAAAGATAAGCTTTTCTCCTTTATCATCAAACTTTTCTCGCTTTTCTTTAGGAATATGAGAATAAGCTAAACAACCAAAAACTTTTAAGTTGTTTACCTGTGGCTTTCTTCGATGCCATGCTTCATAGGGAGTCTTGTTTGGAACTGCCTTTGTTGGTGAACGATTTAAAATATAGACTGCTGTAAGTACAGCTTCTGCCCAAAAACTTTTTGGAAGTCCTTTTTCAGCCATCATGCTTCTTGCCATTTCAACTATCGTGCGGTTTTTTCGCTCTGCAACTCCATTTTGTTGTGGAGTATATCGCACTGTTAGTTGTCTCTGGATCCCTTTTTCTTTGCAATAATTTAAGAAAGCTTTTCCAATAAATTCTCCTCCTCGGTCTGTTCTGAGAATCTTTATTTTTCTGCCACTTTGATTTTCCACATTGGCTTTGAACTCCAGAAATTTTGAGAATGCTTCTGATTTTTGTTTCAAAATAAAAACCCAAATCATTCTGCTATAATCATCCACAAACAATAGAAAATATCTATTGTCGTTAAGAGACGGAGTTCGAGTTGGGCCACAAATATCTGCATGTATTAGTTCAAGAGGAACTTTGGCTCTGTAGGATGTCTTTGGAAATGGTAGGCGATGCATTTTTCCATAAATACATCCTTCGCATGTTGTGTCTCGATCTGGAATATTTGGTAGACCAAGAACCATATTTTTTCTTTTTAAGAGATTGAGACCTTTGAAATTCAAATGTCCATACCTCAGATGCCATAGCTTATGATCTTCTACTGTTGTGCTCTGGAGAATAATTTTCTCGATCAATGGCAGATTAAGAGGAAATACATTATTTGAGCTCTTCTTAATATTTGCCATTGTGAGATTCTTCTGCTTATCAATAATGACACAATGATCATTATTAAACTCCACCTTATAATTCTTCTTGAGTAGTTGACCCACACTCAATAGATTTTGAGTCAAATTTGGAACATAAAAAACATCTTTGATAAAATTTGTTTGTCCTTTCTTTGTCTGGACTGCTATTGTTCCTTTTCCAGCGATTTTATGTTCCTTTCCATCTCCAAGTTTTACTTCAGATGAATAAGTCTCATCAAGCTTCACAAACATTTTTTTATTTCCACACATATGATTACTGCAACCGCTATCAACGTACCACGTATTCTCAAGTAGTTGTTGAGAATTCAAGCATGAATAAAATATCTGATTGGAATCTTTTTCATCAGTGTAATTGGCCTCATTTTTCTCACCATCATCTCTATGCCAACAATCTCTTTCTGAATGATTGGCGTTTCTGCATCTTTTACATTTGTAGCGGCAATCCTTTGTGTCGTGGTTATTTTTTCTGCATATTCGGCAAAATAAATCTGAATTTTGATTTGCATTTCTTTGGTTAGAGAAACCTCCTCTTCCTAGACCTCGTCCTCGGAAGTTTTGATTTCTTCCACGACCTCTGCCTCTTGATACTCTGGATGTGGAGGCCATCTTTTTTTCTGATTGGCCATCTCCTTTTTTATTTTTCTGGTCTGCCAGATTAAGCTTTACTTGAAAAGCTTGTTCCAAACTATGGTTTGAAAATCTGCTCATTCTTTTCTCATGAGCTTCTAAAGATCCCATGAGTTCGTCTAAAGAAAGTTTTGATAAATCTTTAGACTCTTCAATCGCAGCAACTATGTGCTCAAATTTTGCAGGTAAGCTTCGCAAGACTTTTTCTACAATTCTTTTATCTTCGGCAGAATCACCATAGCCTCTAATTTGATTAACAATTGTAGAAACTCTAGAAAAAAATTCTTGCATAGTCTCGCTATCTTTCATGAGTAGATTATCAAATTCTCGCCATAAATTTTGCAGTTTCATGGAGATAACTTTTTCATAGCCACCAAATTGTTTTTTCAAAATATCCCATGCATCTTTTGAAAATTTAACACCCGTAATACGCGGAAGTATAGATCGACTCATCCCTTGGTGCATAAATGACAAGGCTCTTGCATCTTTGGTCTTGTTCTCTTTATGCTCCTTCTTTTTGGCTCCAGTCAACGTAGCTTCTTCCTCCGGAGTATATATTTCATACCCCTCTTCTACGATATCCCAAAGGTCATGGGACTGGAATAACGTTTTCATAAGAACGCTCCATAACTCGTAGTCTTGACCAACAAAGATCGGAACACCTTGTTGGGAATATGTGAAGGCAAGCTCATTGCTATTGCTTGGATTCATTTTTTCAATATATGTGGGGGGTTATCAGGCCAAGGGTGGCTCTGATACCAAAATTTGTTGGGTGTTTGGGATATGAATGGTTAGGAAAATAATTTTAGCAAGATAAAGTAGACTTATTATTTCATCAAGACAATAAGGTTACAATATTTTGAGGCTTTTTGCTCTAAGCCTTCATACAAGAGAGTAATTTTTCTTCTCTAAACTAACTTGCTAAGTTGGTGGTTTTTCTTCTCTATAAAATTCTACACACTACATACATATATATAGGTGCACAAAGGCGGTTAGACTTCTCCACAATCATCTAAAGTCTTCCATTTTAGTTACTTGCCTTGTTTAACTTCTAAGTGTAATTAATGAAGAGTTCCTTGCCTTACTTGACTTCTATGTGTAATTAATGAAGGTTTACTTCAATGTTAAGCCTCTTGATTTCATTGGTTGGCCTTTGATGACTTGCAATTCTTGATAAGTCTCTTAAGTTGCCAACTTTGACTCCAATTCATCAAGTATGAATTCTTCATGCTTAAGAAACTTCAAGGTTAAGGAACTTCATGCTTAAGGAATTATGAATTAATTTTAACAACAAATACACAGTAACGTATAAATGCGTACATACATATGCACAAATGACCCATTGCCATGTGTAAATATTACAAGGGGGGAGAAAAGAAAAAAAGAGAAAGAAAAGTAAATGAGAAGCTCACTATTGCTTCTATATCTGCATCTTATGGTTTTTATTGTGTAATGTAGCTCATGATTTTTTCACTTCCTTCTGTAATTTACTCTTCTATTGACAATACATTTATTATTATGGAATCTGCACTCTGGGTGTCACAATTAGACAATTCTGAACAGGGATCTGGTAGAAGAATGGGCCCCCTATTAATGGACATCAAATAATAATTTCTATGTTGTGGGTTCTTTTATTTAACTGGAAATGCATTAATTTTTTAGGGATTCTTTTAACTTTTGTAGGTTGGTTCATGTTGAAGGTGTGAGGTTTTGAAAGAAAGCTAAGGAAGACGACAAGATCATATCAAAAAGATCAACTCATGAACCACTTAATGCACGATGCCGTATCGGAGTCCTATGATTTTTCGAGTCAGAAGCAGAAAAATTACCCATTTTTTAATGTGCCTGGTTTATTTGTGGGATTCAATCCCAAAAGCTAGGAATCTGATTTCGTAAGAAGCCCTACCTCACCAATAGATTTCAGGGTATTTTCGAGTTTTGGAAATCCTTTTAGGTGTCCAAAATTGCAAAATGAGGGTTCTTGTAAGAGCTGGTATTGTAGCAAAGTAGGCCTAAGCATTGTCGATTCTCTTGGTGATGAAACTAAGGAATTGGGAAAGGTTACCCGGCCATCTGATAGTACAAATATTATTTTTGGTCGACAAATAAGTCCAAGTATTTGTAGCCATGGTAATGTTCTTGAGACACTCAAGTCACTGACTAAAAATGTATCTGTTTTTCCAAATTTCGGGGCTAAACCAGCCAATATCCAAAGGGGCGATTCCGATGTTATTTTTGAAATTGGAGATGCTCCATTTGAACAAGAGCTATTTGAGAATTTTCGTGCTTGTTCATTGGATTCCAGAGGGTATAGATACATATTACATTTTACCAATTTTGGTAATCGGAAGTCTGGACTAAGGTCCAATGATTTGGTTCCTAAGAAAAAAGTGAACCCTATGGGTTCGGAATCTCGGTTCTTTGGAGGAATTCTAAAATCGATTCATTCTGGAAGTGGTTTTATTGGTTGCTAGTGAAATTGAACTTTATGAGGATTAAACATGTGTTACAACTCATGGACCAAATCCAAAAGTTACTCATATATTCGGTGACTACATTTTGGAACATCGCAATGAGTGATAACCCGATTTTTCCACAAAAAGTGGAGATGAAATTGCAACCCTTGAAGCATCTGTTCTATAATAATACTTTAATGGAATTTACATTGGAGGAAAAATTTGTATGTAGTCATTAGTACTTTGCAGTATATATACACAAAGCTATGACTAATACAAAGCTATAGTATATATACACAAAGCTATGACTAATACAGTAGGCTAAGTCTAAGGCTAGAAATGTATAATCCACTTTTTGTGGGATCCATATTACACTAAATCAGCAAAGTAAATATTGGATTATAAACATAAATATATACAGCTAATTCAACATACTTAATATAAGAGATTTCCTAATATCTATCCCTTTGGATGTTCTTGAAACTTGCCCTTCTAACTATTTCTTCAAATTTGGACGGTGAAGCATGTATAGGTTAGCTTCGGAATTCCTCACTATATTCGTGTTTCTGTTTGCAATTTAAATAATGGAGAGAATTGCATTTTTGGTACACAACTATAAGCCAATTCCCATTTTTGGTACACAGCTATATGTGTCCAACACATTTGGTACACCTCTTTAATAAAGTTTGATACATTTGGTACAACCGTTAAATAAATTACAAATTCACCGTTAATTCCGTTAGTTCGATACATTTGGTACACCTCTTTTACAAAATTGACATGTGCGCGGCACATGGCTGCCCAAAAAAAAATTAAACTTGATAAACTTTTATAAAAATTATCATATGTATTTATTATATTTATCATATCATATTTATATAATGATAAAAAATACGTATTATTATTTATATGACATGTAAAATATAATAAACTATATAATGTCATTTATAGTTTAATACTGGAAGAAGAATAAAATATAATAAACAAGTTTATCAAGTTTCAATTTTTTAAAATTATTTATAAAAATAGTTTATTATTTTTATAGTTTATTATTTATAAAAATTATTAAAAATTAGGTCTTTATTATTTATATGACATGTAAAATATAATAAACCATATAATGTCATTTATAGTTTAATATTGGAAGAAGAATAAAATATAATAAAAAAGTTTATGAAGTTTCAATTTTTAAAAATTATTTATAAAAATAGTTTATTATTTTTATAGTTTATTATTTATAAAAATTATTAAAAAATATGTATTTATTATTTATATGACATGTAAAATATAATAAACTATATAATGTCATTTATAATTTAATATTACAAGAAGAATAAAATATAATAAACAAGTTACTTTAATTTATCATATTTATAAAAATTATTAAAAAATATGTATTTATTATTTATATGACATGTAAAATATAATAAACTATAATGTCATTTATAGTTTAATATTGGAAGAAGAATAAAATATAATAAAAAATATTTATCAAGTTTCAATTTTTTTTTTTTTCTGGGCAGCCATGTGCTGGGCGCATGCCAATTTTGTAAAAGAGGTGTACCAAATGTGTCGAACTAACGGAATTAACGGTGATTTTGCAATTTATTTAACGGTTGTACCAAATGTGTCGAATTTTGTTAAAGAGGTGTACCAAATGTGTTGGACACATAAAGCTGTGTACCAAAAGTGGGAATTGACCTATAGCTGTGTATCAAAAATGCAATTCTCTCTTAAATAATGTATCGTATGGGAAAGTGTATTTTAGTCCATTTAGTTTGATTTTTTTATTGCACACTCCATCCTTCCCAATGGACATGGGACTAAAAATGCAATCTCATATGTCTCTTGAGAAACTCTTAAAAGGAATTTTCTTGTTTGTTCGGTTTTCCACAGAGGTGAGAGAGCTTTTTGCAGTGATAGATAGTTGCCGCTCAAAAGAGATTGAGATTAAGATTGATGAAAAGATGGAGCAAAGTCAGAAAATCAACATTAATTCTACCGAAATCTCCTATGGATCAAATAGCTGTGAAGAAATTATGAGCAACATTTAACACGATACCCATGATTTTATAGTTCGGAATAGCTTTATTATGGAGATGTTGAAAAGGGTTGTAGCCTGTTAAATTCCGATTACCAAATTTGAATCAATATAGATCTACATTCTAAGATTGAACCGGCATTTTCGTTAAATTAGAGATTACATTTCATGCAAAATGGTATATTAGGAGACAAAATTCGATGAGTTATATAGTTTGGGACGAATTCTATAATCTTGTATAATTGTTCATGTGCACAATATTTGTCTAATAATTAATGGTGGGATGATTTTTTAAAAAAATATTAAATTATGTGATAAAATTCGGTAAGGTAAGATAATGTAGAACGAAAACTTATACGTTTTCTGTAATTTTGCCTATTAAAGACCAAATTGTCCGATATTATGTTATCCATCATTTAAAATAAACTCGACATAAGTCACATATCTTCACAATAGACCTTCTATTTACCAAAATTTAATACTATTTGTTCTTTATAATTCAAATAAAAATTCAATATTTTTTGAACGCCTCAACCAAATATATCCGGATGAAATCATAATATTCTATTTTTCAAAAATAAATGTACGTTGTATTATCTTTTAGGCAGCTGAGTTGGGTTTTGCTGCTTTGCACGTTGCACCTTAGAATTGGGGTCTTATGGCAAAATATATTCTCATGTTATAAAAAAGGACGCCTCGCCCTTATTTTAACATTTACTTGACGGACCACATCCCAATCCATTTTTAAGTTATTTTCCGATTAATTTTTACACAAGAACAAATTCATGTAGTAATTGTGGATCCATTTGGAAGGGTTTTGTTCGGTTTGCGAATCTCAATCTAAAAAATAATTTGTGATTTCAATGAAAGTTTTGAAATCCTTAAAAATTTATTTGATTAGGTTTTGTGATTTTAAAAAATTGAAACCAAAAATAAGTCAAGTTTGAACGTTGTCTCATTAGAGTGGACTTGGGGCCATAAAGTTTAGTACTGGGTCAGGTGCGTTGGATTTTACCTTTGTAATTTTGATAGATCCACTAATAAGCCCAAGTGATTGGGCCTTTAAAGTGCAATATTCTTGAATCACACTGTAGTATAATAAACTAAAAACAAGCAAAAGAGAGCTTCAGTACCTAGATTGCACGGATACGGATATATTGATACAGTATAATACGATACGAGTACGGCGATACTGATTTTCAAAATTTAGAGGATTCGATACGGCAAAAATATGTGTCTGTATATTTAAAAATATATTAAGAAAATTATGTAATATATATTTAGTTCACTTTTTATTTCATATTAACATAAATAATGCTATCTACCTCTTATACAAGTGTTTAAGTAA
Organism: Penstemon barbatus; assembly: GCA_003313485.2. Classification (NCBI taxonomy): domain Eukaryota; kingdom Viridiplantae; phylum Streptophyta; class Magnoliopsida; order Lamiales; family Plantaginaceae; genus Penstemon; species Penstemon barbatus. The sequence continues at coordinate 84,936,448 of CM064884.1, read as the reverse complement.
AACCATAGTATTAATATCATAAGCAAAATATTTGGCCCTATACAGATTTTCAAGCGTTTTATGTACATTTATTTTGATAATATACATAATCTAGAAAATATTTGTAGAAATACATGCTCATGTCTTCCTTTGTATCCGATACGTATCTTTTTTATTTTTTATTCTCTTATTATTGAAATCGACAAGGTGGAGTATTTCACAAGTATCGTCCGAGTATTTGAGTATCCGAGTATCCGATACGCATACGATACTACACGGTGTATAATTTCGGAGTATCCATGCAACCTACTTCAGCACTAGTTTGTAAAAAAAGAATCAATATTTCAAAATTAATGTCACTCCGAAATATTAGTTTCATAACTAATATAATTTCGGAGTATCCGTGCAACCTAGTTTGACAAAACTTCATCACTCTCTATATATAGAAGCGTCGAGCAAGCAACCGCAATCCTGCGATTTAGGCTTAATTAATGTCACTCCTTTTTGAAAAAATCTTGTTTGTTTTGATGTTTTACTCATCAATGTTTTTTGTGATGATGATCTTCCTATTTCATTGCATGAACCTAAATTGATTGATTAATTTTAATGTTTTTATTTTTTTTGAGAGAATTAATTTTAATGTAGAAAAAGGGTAAAATGGGGCTCCTGTATTAATATGGACTCTTTGTGATTTAACATAAGTTCATATTCTAAAATTTGTTGGATTAAATAAAATTTGATCGATCGGACCAACAACAAGTCAGATAAACAAAACATACTTAAGTACGTACTAAGCAAACTAAAAACATGACCCGATCATTTCCGACCCAGCCAATTCTGAACAAATTAAAATTATCATTTATTTTTTATTGTCCTTGATTTATTTCATTTATTTATTTTAGTTTAAGTTCATCAAATTAGAAAGGTTCAGAATATATATGGTCCGGCTAGCTATCCATACAGATTGTTGAAGTACTAGTTTCTTACTTTTCTAGCTTTGCTTTGCTTGGAACTCTTCTTACCTTTATACTCCGTATGTTATTTGTCACGCTTCTATATTAGTCTTATAGCATGGTCCAGGATGAACTAAATTTAGATTCCTAAATTGAAATGACATCCTTAATTATCATATTTACTCATTCATTCCTTCCTTCCTGTAGAGCGTAGACTAATTAGTAGTAATTGTTTATTAATAATGAAGAAGAAAAACTGCCAAAAGGATTGCAGCCTACCGGTATGTTTGTTGCATAAAGTTAATTAGGTAGTGACCGGTCACCTACTTTTGATCAAGAAATAGAAATGGAGCATTAATTGTTTCAACTTTAATTATGTATACACATTACAATTACGAACACAAAACAACTCAAACACAAAATGAAAAAGTTCCAGCAAACAAATTCATGAGATATTGCACATAAATAAATGACGAGAATATTACAATATTGTATAAGCAATATATATATATATATATATATATATATATATATATATATATATATGTATGTTATATACAACTTGTGTACGTATGCTCTTCTTCCTTTGCCTAATATTTTCAGTTTTCTAAACTAATTAAACTAATCATATTCTGAAACTATATAGTATAAAGAATAAACAAAAAGCTAAATTCCATCATTTTTTCTTCGCAACTAAGATTCATTCCCAAATTAAAATATTGTTCACATTGGGCGGTTTTGTCACCAAACCTACTTTCCCTCCATTTTAATGTCTGTCTAATAATAAACAAGCGACCACCACCTCCTAAGGCGGCGGGTGTAGTACACGCGCCTCACCCCTTCACTCCTCTTGTAATTCCTTCAAGCTTGGTGCATGTTCCGAAACTCTCCAAACCTTAACACTCTTATCCAAACTCCCACTATACAAAATCCACCGCTGATCATCTTCCTCCTCCTCTGCCACCGTGTCCTTCTCCACCGTCAAACACTTCACCGGCCCACTATGCCCGGTCAGCACCGCCACGCATGCGTGGACACCACCGACATCCCTCCGCCACACGCATATGCTCTTATCCGCGGATCCACTAATTACCAAATTACCCGCCGCCGCCAAACACAACACCGCCAGCTTATGCCCCCTTAAGACGCCACCGTACGACATGAAATTCTTCTCACGCTCCCAGAAGCTGACCAACCCGTCAGATGACCCGGCGTAAACCGCACCCGCGCTTCGGTTAACGGCTAACGATGTCAACGCATGGTCCTGTTTCAATAAAGTCTCGACCAACGTGTGTTTGGTGTAGTTCTCGACTTTTTCTCTCCGCCAGGCTTTCACGGTACCATCCGCGGATCCCGTAAATACTAAACCGTCGAAAGCAACGACGACTGAATTTACGGCATCGTCATGCGCCTGGACGGATTCCAAACATTTGGAATCCGAAATTCGCCACACTTTCAACGTTTTATCCCAAGATCCGGTATACAACAAACCTTTTTCCTCGTCAACGTGCATACAAGAAACGGCGTCGTAGTGCTTTATCCACGGCACATTTCTTTTCCTCCTCACTTGAACGTAATTTCTCGGATTAACCGACTTCATTAACAAATCCCGGGTGGTGGGTAAGTTCCCGACCCGCTTGTATTTATCATCCTTTTTACGACTCCAAACCCGGATTTTCCCATCTTGATGACCTGTAAAAATCCTGTCCCCAAACACAACGATAGCCTTCACCAATCCACTACTGGATTTAAACCCGGAAAAATCTTCTAGATCTTTCCATACCCTTATATTCTTACTATCCGAACCCGTGTAAAGTAAATCCCCTGAAGCCGCGAGAGAATAAATGTGACCTTCTTCACGAAACAGAGAGCCGATAAGGCCGTATTTGGTGAAATTCTTCACATCTTCAGATCTGTCGTCGAATTCATCATCCGAATCGGGTTGTTGTTGGGTCCATGGGGATTTTGAATAGGGTGAAGGTTCGCTCCAGGGGGACATGGAGAATGGAGAAGAGCCAACACTGCTTGGATTTGAATTACTAGTAGTGGTCATATTATTATTAATATAAGAGAAGGGAAGGGATGAGGCATAATTATCTGTACTGTTACGGCGTGAACGATCATTATAATCATAATAATTAGTATAATTATTGTTGTTATCTTGAATGGAAGGATCGGAGAAGAGGATGGATCCTAATTTCCGCCGTCGGATATTGCTTTTCTCCGGGGAAGTAGGGAATCCATTCATTTTCTTGATCGACATACAATTACAGTATGTGTACACGATGCTTGTGATTTTGGATGGATGAATTTTTCTTGGTGAGGTGTTAGAATGAGAAATTATTGGAAGGTGGGGAATTTGATTTTATTTGAGGAGCTGGAAATGGAGGGAGGAGAGGAGGTGTATATATATAAACTTGGAAAGGAGAGGAGGAAATGGGTGGTGAGCTAGTAGGTAAAAGGTAATGGACACGTGCTGTGATCATACGAGAGGCTCCCCAAGTAGAAAAATACTTTCTCTTCCATTTACTTTTACAGTTGATTAATTAATTTGATTAAATTTATAAAAATTATAATAAATAATTTAACTAATATATTTTATTAATAAGCTGATAATATTAAATGATGCTATATAAATTAATATTTAAAAGGTTTAATACACAAAAAAAAAATTAATATGATAAGTCAGTTTAAAAATTAGAAAGTTTGATCAAGTATTATAACAAAGGGAGCAAAATAAATAAAACGAAGGAAATATGTAAATATGATTTGGCATGACCCCATTATATTTGCTTCAAATGAGCCTGTATTTTCATTAGAGAAAAAGCCAGTATTATGAAAATTTACATCAAATATTAATATTAAACTAAAATAATAATACCTTATCTGAGTTTAATCTTACCAATAAATTATGGCTTCATTGGTATATAATTACTAACTTCGATGAATTATTGAAACTTTATAATAATGTTCTTCATATTTGATATCACTACTACACGTATATATGTGGAACACTTTTTTTACATATTCTAGAAGAAGACGTGGAAAGTAGATGATGAATGATTAATTACATGAATCTTTTCGTGAACGGGATTTTACGTTTTAGAATAGAAGTTCGATTTTCATCATGTTTATTAAATTGGGGACTAAAGAAGTCGACCACTTGACCTTTGACCTCTTTGGCTGATTCCTGGCTTGGTTCCCATTTGGGTCATGTGTTTAACATAATTAACCTGATATTCAAATGTAACGGACGAACATTCTTTTATGTAATGCCTAAAAATCAAATTGAAAATAATCAAAATGCATTCTGAATTCAATAGATTAAGTTTTGTTTGTTTAAATTCAATCGCTTCGATATTCAATTTATATTAAATAATGTTTTAATAAAATTAATGTTTATATAGTTTTTGAAATACGCTTTAAAATTCAACTCAGAAAATATATTTAAAAATATCAAGTTGTTCGAACTCGATTGATGTACAACTTAATAAAAACTTGATCAAGCTCAATTTGTTTAAAAATTATATAAGTTTTAACACAATCTAATAGAAACACAAACTTAATTAATACACAATACTTCTTATGCAATATTTTTAATGGTTGTTGACATCGCCAAGAGGCTAGTATCCATTATGTCATAGCAATTTTGGAGTTAATTTCTTTTATCCTTTTTCCATTAATTGAACTCTCTCTCTCTCTCTCTCCCTCTAAAAAAGGTTCCTAATAATACAATAGTAAAACAATACACAAAAATAGCTTTACAAATTTTTATACTAACGTAATTTTTTTTTCTTTTATTCAAACCTCATAATTTAGTATGTATAACAAGTGCTTCTATTTATTGTTTCAAGAAATTTTATAAAAAATGAAAAAAATTCTGAAATTCTGAAATAAATTAAAGTATCAAATTTCGTTTAACGTGTGTACTAATTGTATAATACTCCTCAATATATAAAGGGGGTAAAATAAATGGGATGGAAGGAGTATATATATATATATATGATATAACTACTATCTCCGAGAAAAGATAATTTTGAATAATAAAGCTAAGAGCAGATAGGTTGAATTTCAAAATTTTATTCTTAATCTTTTACATTCCTAAAAAATTTAGGCGATAGTTGATAACATTATTTTCTAAAAAGATCTATTAATAATGTGTATATTAAAACACCCGTATTAAAATATCATATTTTATTAAGTTACGTTGTTTCTCATGTTTATTTTAAGGCTTCAAATCCTCTGTAACATATTTGTGTTACATCTCTTGTTACAATATGCGGATGATTGACACATGTCAAAGTGTACCATTTTTACAAACACTGCAATGTAGGATATTTTTTATTTATAACATTTAATCTTAAATTTTTTTTAACTAGCTTAAATTAAAATCAACTCAAATTGTAATACGAATTCTCTCTATTAAAACTATTATAATAAACTTAATTTTTTTTAATCAGAGATTTATGGATTAAAATACAAATTCTTCTCTTCAGTTATGAGAGTACATTAGTAAACCCAAGAACCACTTTCTGCAAGTTCCGCCGGCGACTGCATCCAAGCTGGTGATTATCACCGATGGCGTTTTTCTTTCTCTCAATCTCATCATCTCTCCCTTTGTGTGGATTTGTGTGGTGACTGTATTGATAAAAGGAGGCCATATGTAGATCTAGATCTGAAACCATGGGTGATGTTTAAGGTGTGTTTTGTGGTGGGGATATGAATATCGTTGGATTGGTGGAGGTGGAGGAAGAGGAATGTGGCAGCGGAAAAGGGAGTTTCATGTGATGGTGGTCATGGGGAAAAGGTAGGGAAAGCGGCGTGAGAGAATATTGGTGGGAGACGGAGCTATGTGATGAATGGAGGTGATCGACTGAGATGAAGGTGGTGGTGGACATGGGCATCGGAAATTATGAAGGTGGTGGTCGGTAGCGGCGATATGCAGCAGAGGTGAGAGGAGGAAGATGGGACTTCGGTTTGTAGATTTTGTCTTTTAGTTTTTTAAACTATTAATTGATTTAATTAATAAAGGTAATTAACTTAATTAAATTCATAAAATATTAGAGTGTGATATAGTTTGAGTTTGTTTGATATACTTTGACACGTGTCAATCATCCACATAGTGTAACAGGAGATGTAACACAAATATGTTACAGAGGATCTGAAGCCTCCATTTAAAATTAAAAAAATAATAATAATAATTGCTTGTTTTTGGGAAGGATAGAACTGAGATTAATAAAATATTAGGAAAATTGCTCTGGCTATATTAACACCCAATTTTAATTATATTATTTAGAAACTGGTAAGTTTTTACCGTGAAAAACTTTCTAAAAGAAGATCATGCCATTGGCATCTCTCCTTTTCTAAATTTAATAATTAATCTCTTTTTTTTTTATTTGTCGTTTTGGCAAAAAAAATTTGTTTACTTTTACTTGTCGTTTTATGATTTCTATCAATATTATCCTTCTTGTTAATACATGTAATAAATGTTAGTTAATGATGTTATTATCTAATTAAAAGAGTATTTTGGATTTTTTTTTCCTTAAAAAATGGCTATTTATTGCGTTTCTTTACATTCTTGGACTACCACGTACTATTATTTCAAAACATATATATATATATATATATATATATATATATATATATATATATATATATATATATATAAGATATCACAACTTTAAGCTATGGCTATGGTAGGTAAAGAAGAAATTAAAGTAGCTAGGGCGCCTATACTACACACACATGCCAAGAATATATATTTACTGTAATTTGGACAGCAGAATTAGTTAAAATTCCACAAAGAAAGAAATGAAAATCCAACATTCTCATTTAATTCTTAATCATAGTCTTAATTTGACCACAGGCGGGGACCGGAGGGAGGGCGTGGGTTAAATTTATTTTCTCCTTTTAGGGTCCTATAAATTGTACTTAACAAAGGTTCTTGAGCCTGTATTCAAATTAACTCACTTTATGTTAACATAAAGAATAAGAAAATCAACTTTTAAACATTAATGTTAAGTAAGTTTCATTCTTATGATTTTTTCTTTAACCAAAATGTAAATATTTCGAAGTTAATCAACTAATTCTGTGTATAGTTAGTAATCAAACCCTGAAGCAAAACAATAACAACCCTACACAGTTGCAACTACTATGTTACCAAAAATAATTTGTTGTTATTATTATTATTAGTATTATTATTATTATTATAATTATTATTATTATTATTATTATTATTATTGTGATAAAAGTATAATAAAATTCCAACTTGTTTTGTGTTCATTTCACTATACATTTGATATAAATTATTCCTAATTCATGTGTAAATTCTGAGAAAATTATAGATTTCATTTACTATAGATTCATATTAGCTTTGTTATTGGGTTGCATGGAAAATTATTGTCCAAATCTGGCTTGATCAAACTCATACAACTACAAACCAAGTGTATAACACTTGATTTGTGATTGGTTGCTCTTCTAAAAAATTTACTCAATCTCAAAACAAATGTACTGCACTTAGTTCCTTTATCTTCGACCAAATCTGGTTCAAGATATAATTTGCATGCAGTCATCTAGAATATTTTTTATGTTCTTAAAGAAATTTATTATTGTATAGTAATATACTATTAATTGACCTAATTTTTAATATAATTACCAACATGCTTTTACAATATGATTACTTCCTTCGTTCCTAAAGTTTTTTCTCAGTCTACTTTTTTTTATATATTTATGTTCTTAAAAGTAGCGGATGAAATTAGTGGTGTCAAATTATTATTTTATATAAGAGAGTAATTTTGATAAAAAAATATAATTTCATTTTAGAAAGAAATATAGTCTATTTTGGAACATTTCAAGAGGAAATAAGAGTAAGATGTATTACTTTATTATATTTTGATGAATAAGAATTAAATGATTGAATGGTTGAATGATTGAATGATTGAAAGAGTTAAATTTGTAAATTTAACACGTTGTAATTGTTGTAAAAGCTACGAAATATAAATAGAAACTCCAACTAACTATGCATTGCGTTTGACTGTTGCAAATTGATTTACGTGCTTAAATGTCGACGGTTTTAGACGGCAGACGCGGTGTTTTGGCTTGTATCGTAATTGTGACATTATGTTACAGTGCAATGATCCGTAATCAAGCTGCCACGTAGCGTGATAATTTTGGCAGGATCCGATCTCAGCTTGATAGCCGAGCATAAATATATCATTATTATTTATATAAAATACTTCCTCCGTCCCATTAATTTTTATTCTTTGATACCTTTGACCAGTCAACTTGACTAAATTTAAAAGAAAATTAATAAATAATTTAATTAATATATTTAACTAATAATTTGATAATATTATATGACACTATGTATATTAATATTTAAACGATTTAATACGCAAAAAATGTGAATAATTTAACATGCTAAATCACTTAAAAGATTGAAAAATTTGACTGAATAATGTAGCTAATTGAGTAAAAATAATGGAATGGAGGGAGCAATAATTAAAAGTTATATGTTAAAATATAAACTAATTATTGGAGTGCAGATTTAAAAATAGAAATGTATAATACTGTCCATTACTTATATTTTAGGATAAGAGGCTGAAATTTAAAATAGATATTGGAGATGGCGCTAATAATCAACATGGAACGAAAATGTCAACTACTTGTAACTACCAAATCGTATAAAGTTAACTCGTGTCAGCGCTAGAAAATGTTTATAATTACCAAATTAGCACTGGCATATAGAATAAGATTTAAAACTAATTTATCTTGTTCAGGAAACGTAATCATGTCTTAGAACTAATTGACTACATCTTTCGACTTTCATAGGGTCCAATTTGATTTCACCATATCTTTATAGAGAAAATTGCAATTTCCTCCTCATTCAAGTTGCACTTTGCTTCCCTAGACTTCAATTTTTTCGTTATTCACCTTGAATTTATATTAATATTATACTTTCCCCCCTAACTTTTTTCCGACCACTATTACGGCCAAAGAGTTAATGAAAAAAAGTGCAACACAAAAGTTTGAATTGAAGAGTCATCGAGGGTGTAAAATTAGAAAAAATACAACTTTAATGTAAGTTTAGAGGGGCAAGACTTAGTTTTTTGCAACCAAAGGGCAAAAAACATGGAATTTTAACAATTATGTATACTTGTCGTTAGAATATAATACATGAAATGCAAAAAAAAAAAATAGTACTAAATTAACAACTATGAAATATATAAAAATATATTTGAACATTACATAGTGAGGAGCATACACTATAATTTCATGTTTAGGTTCATCTTGCAAGTTTTAAATTACAATATTCTTCAACTGAAGTTTCAAGGTGTTAAAATTTGTTTAATAAAAAATGACAATTTGAAATCGTGAATTGTTGATAATTAACACTTCAAGAATAAAGAGATAATCTTATTAATTAAATAATAAAACCTCCCAATCACAAAATTTCACTTTCCCCCTTAACTTATTGTCAAGTTCCACTTTTTCCCCTGAACTTTAATATTTTACGCACTGTCTACCCTTGAACTTACATTAATGTTACTATTTTCTCCTAGACTCTTTTCCGACCAAAGAGTTCAGGGGGAAAGTGCAACACAAAAGTTTAGAGTGAAAAGTGTAATACGGGTGTAAGTTCAGGGAAAGTGCAACTCAACTATAAGTTTAGGGGAGAAAGCGCAATTTTTTCTATTTTCCTTGATAAAATATTGTGATGCAACTTCTTGATTAAATTATGTAAACTCTGTCAAATTTCATATATATGTCTAACATGATACTTGACGAATATAAACACAACTCAAATCTAAATTTTAAAACTAACTTATGACCTTTGAAAAAGGGCTGCGCGCGGTTTGAGACTTATCACCTTTGTAACTTTGAATATTTCATGTTGGGCTACATGAAGTGAGTTAATTTGAGCTAGATTTATAGACAATAAAACTTAGTTTAAGCATATGATTTGTTTATTATACACATGAAATATCTTTTGTTCTTAACTCAACTCAGTTGTCGTCTAACTGTAACAAGCATGCAATGAAATCATAATTAATCACAACTTCTTCAATGTTATAGTACATGTTGTATAGACTTTTTTTGGGGAGAGTACGTGTAGCTAATTGCACAAAAAATCAAGTAATTATTTTGGGTGAAAATGTATTACTTCTGTTGGAAAAGAATATGTATATTTTTGTACCAAAAAAAAAAGAATATGTATATTTAGTGGCCTTAACCAATCAACTCAAGTAAAAAAGGTTAACTAGCTAGCTAGTGTATTTTCAATACTATTTAAATAATTGTACTATAGTTATGATATCATTTTAATTTTTTTATGCTATTGCCCTTAATTAATAAGTTGCATACCTTTTAATTATATATAGTTCATGATGTCACTTTTTAATTTATGTTATCTTATACTTGTTCGTTTCCTAAAATACTTCATCGAAAGTCACAATCATAATTCTTGTTAAATCCCACTTGTTTTGCATCTTCAATTTATTTTTCTTCAATTTCTGCTGTTAGGTAAAGAATAGTAATCTTTTATTTGTAGTACTTGCATAAAAAATAATTAAACTAAAACAACCCTATTGACTTTTAGGAGTTCTATTGACAGTATACGACCACGTAGGGAGTACTAGCTAACGAATATTTTTTGATTAAAACTTGTTCCCAAATCTTGATCAATTATTTTGTCTCAACTTCCAACTGCAAAAGCGAAACTCCATTTATAAAAATAAAAAAATAGATAAGAAAATGTTCCAACTGTCATTATATATTGCGTAGATAATCAATTTTGACTCTTCTGTTACGTGCAGTAGGAAAAAAACATGACTAAGTTTTGTATGATCAGCTAAAGAAACATTTTATTTTTTGTGTTCTTATTAGAAATTATCTTTAATTTTCTTAATATTAATTAAGGATAATGTTATTTTTTCCGTGTCTTATTATATTTCAATTAGGAATTATATTTAATTATTTATTTCATAAATGTATTCAAGAAATTAAATTCATGAACACATCAATTTAAATATGGACAACTATAATCAAGGGCGGATCCAGGATTTTTGTTCGGGGAATGGGGAGGGGGTGATAAACTTATACCCAAATAAAATTCCAATCAAATAGTTGAATTTAAAGCTTATATTATTAACGAAAAAATATATGACGCAATAAAAAAATGGGGAGGTGAATTTTGACAAAAATAAACCCCAGAAGATACTTTAATTACATATGATTCCCGTGATAGTCTCCAAAAAAATATCAACGTATTTACTTTAATAATTGACCACGACGATTTTTCATCTTTTAAAATAGGTACATGATAGCATAGTTTGAAATACTACTAAATATGTCTCTCTCTCTATAAAGACAACTAAACTTTCATTTATCTATTTATCGTCTATTCGATTACGAAGTCGATTATTTAATATCTTCATAGCCCAAAAAACTCTCTCCATTGATGCAGTTGTAACGAGTTGAATAAGCGCCAATTTCACAAGTTTGTAAACCATCGAGAATGCGACATGTCTCTTAGTTGCAATCATCTTCTTAGCAAGATCACCAAGTCCTTTCAAGCTAGAAAAATCATCACCTGATCGAACATTTCTAAAAATCATCACTTGTTCAATCCTACGTCTTGGCCTCCTATATGAAAAATATACATTACTCGTTGAAGGAATTTAAATTTCATGCTTATAACAAAAAAAAGTAACTACCGTCAACAAAGGTTCTCATTCATCATCTCTTGTCTCTTGAAGACGATCCTTAGAGTGGGTAGAGTGAGGTATTATTAGAGTGGGTTGCGTTATTAATTGGACTAAAATTTTATTTAGGTTGAAAATTTCGAGTTGGGCCTTTTTTATTTTTAAAATAAATAACTTCTACTATATAAAAAGGCAAAATTGCAGAAAACGTCTCAAACTAATTAGTGAATTTGGGTTTTCGTCCTGAACTATATCAACTTACCAAATTTCGTCCCGTAATTTAATGTTTTTTTCGGAATATTGTCTCAAACTAATTACTAATTTTGATTTTTTGTCCCAAACTATATTAACTCGCCGAATTTCGTCCCGTAATTTATTATTTGCATGAATTTAATCCCAATAGTAAATTTCTAATTTAATGAAAATGACGGTTCAATCTTGTAATTAGTTTGGGAAGAATTTTGCTATATTTTATAATTGTTCATGCTTAAATTTGTCACGTCAAGACACCTAAGTAGCCATGTGGCAAATTAACGGACACATGTGTAATTTCCGTCTCATAATTAACGAAGGAACGATATTTTAAAAATATATTAATTACGGTACGAAATTTAATATGATGATATAGTTTAAAATAAAAATAAAAAATCACTGATTAGTTTGTAACGTTTTCTGTAATTTTACCTATTTAAAAAATTGTGGGGGTCTATAAATCCCTAGTCCCTTACTGCATCCGCCACTAACTATACATATAAATAAATAAAATATAATATCTACATAATAACTATATATATACACACACTAATCGTCAATTAAGTCCCAAATTGAGTAGATCATGCATCTGATGATACTAAACAACAGCTGGCAGGTAAAAAACTAAATATCGATTAGGCTTAGTGGTGATATATAGACCAACAATTTATGCCAATTATTCTTAGTCACCATTTAATTTCTACTTTTACGTACTCAATGGTGGCTAAAAAAAGATTGTGCAATGTGTTAGTAGAATATGTTGACACGATATGATGCTAAAAGTCATCTAACTTTAATTACTTTAATTAGTAGATCACATATGACAATAAATTATTACTTTAACATTATTATCTCTGATTTTAGTAATGAGTGAAAGCTACATATTTTCCTTAAAAAAAGAGTTGTTTAATGAATAAGGCATTAAGCAGGTTGATGTCGGTTTTGCAGAAGCAAAGCTAATCAATTTAGTGAGTCATTATATAATTAAATTATTATATTCACTCAAGATTATTATTATTTTGCAAAAAAATAACATCTTAAGATAAGACTTTTTGATAAATTAATAAAAATTTGAATCAGTATTTGTTTGCATAATAGGGAACCACACATTTCACTAAATTAATATTAAACTCATGTGTAAAATAGGAAATAAAATGTCCTAATTTAACTCCATGTGATATTGCATAATGAGGGTTTTACCCCCTTGTAAAAATATAAAATTCAAGAGGGAGACAGTGTGCTTCTTTATAAAAATACAGAGAAATATCCGTTTTATTTATCACATAGAATTAAACTACATATTTAAAATAACACAGAGTTAATTTGCTACTAACTCTAATATAAACTGCAAACACTGGACAAATAAATACAGGTGTATATACCCCAAAATATTCCATGCATGATTAAGAAATTTTGGTTCTTAACATGCATTGAGTGCCAATATTTCTTGAAATGAGACATAATATTGGATAGTGAAATTGAGATAGGTCCCTCTAAAATCTGCAATGATATTGTTAGGGTGTCGTGACATGATCTACCAGGTGCCGATCGAGCAGCCATTTGGCTAAATAATAATACAATGAATCAACGCTTTATATTTATACAACGACAGTGAGTGGTGATAGTGATGATTGTGATTGGAGTTTTGAAATTAACGAACTTTTGATTAAGAAAGCAATTTTTGATTTTCGATAAAATCCATCATTTTTCAACTATGAGGCAATTGTTCAAGGCATTTAACATGTGTATCTAAAATTGTATACATCTCGCAAATAATTGTATTGTGTGTTTGCAGTTTATTTTTAATACCACATGACATAGGAGTATAATTCTTATATTTTACCTTTTTTATATAATTAAATATCATAATATAATTTAAATATGAATATATTAGTATTAAAAAAAATTATTTGACCAACTCGTATTTTTATATGTTAATAAATATAGTCCTAGGATTTTCTCTGGGCCATTCGATCACAAAGCTCCCTTCACGGTAGCTCAAATTTAAAGGCCTGCCATGAAGTTCATTCTAATTTTTGGGCGCACAGAAAGAGTGAGTCTTACTATAATTTATTAAAATAAAAAATTTTGAGGCCAGGATTTACGTGGGCCTTAGCTGAGGCCCAAATCAATGCCCAAGCAATCAAGCTACCAATTGGGTGTCAGTGGGTTGAATACGAGTTCATCAGACTTAATTCAGATCCAACTTGATTTTACGAGTCAAAGTCACGAGTAACATTAATTAAATTTAAAGTAAATGAATCAATAATTTATTACAAAATTAAATTTTTAATAAAGCTACTTGTAATCGGACCTATTTGAATATATGTGGTGATTGTTTGGTAGGATTTAATAGGGGGTATTAGATCATATTATATGTGTTAATATAATATTTTGTGGCATTGTTCTAATACCGAGTCAAATGAATTAAATACTTACGGTCTAGTATTGAGACTAGAGTATAATCAACCCAGGCATGTTTGAATTAGTTAATCCGGGTGAATATGGATTTAGTGAAATGTCACTTATAACATCAAATTTATGTATTACATATTTTAACATATCATAAAATCTTCTTAAATCTCTGATAATAGAAACACATTCTAAATAAATAAATAAATCACAAACTAAAATCTATATCAATTTACAATTAACATGGAGGCTTTCGAACTAGAACATTGAATGAACCTTGATCAGCTCATACTCTTATTCATATTATACAAATGACTTTGATGAATTGATATATCGTAAATAACATAATGTGTTCAATTAAGTAATGAAAATATGTTAATACATGCCTAAACTAATAACTCACTAAACATATTGTGATTAATTGCTTTAATGTAAGATGACTCAATAAAATCTACCAAATGTACTTTAATATGATCTTCAATCCGACCTCAATCCCATACAACCTACGAAACAGCCACTGTAATATAAATCTGAACTAAAAAAATACATGATTCTAACTTAAGTTAAAATATAAACTCAATTCAAGGATAACAATTAAAAACCCAACTTACCCCAACCTAAAACATTACTAGTATAATTTAACGGTTAAGCCCAACTGCGGCATTAAGGAAAAAAAATGAAGAGAATCAATGAAGGAAAAATATTAAGGATAAAAACCCAAACTTACCCCAACCCATTTTATCAATTTATACGCGCCGACTTGAAGCTTAACAGCGATTTAGCGGCATTTAAAGCTTGAAACCTTTTCAAATGGCAACAACACATTCAGGGAGGGCTTTCGTCTCAATGGAAGACACGACAGAGCTGGAAAAATTAACCCTAGAAGAACCCTCACACACCGCCGCCTTCTCTTTTCCTCCTTATCGGCGGCGGCCACTCCGAAGCCGCACGTACCACACTCTCATCCAAATTCTCTCTCACTGCACCACCACCGAATTTCCTCGTCCCCATGCGCAAGGTATCATCACTGCAAACTCCTTTTCTTTTCTTGTTTCAATTTAATAAGCGTTCATGGACTGTACTTCGTATTACTTACTTACTACTTTGGCGTTTAATTTTCAGTATTATATAGTATTTGAGGTAAATGACAATTTTCAATTATTTATTTGACAGTGTATTCTATTTGCCTTTTTTTTTTTTTGGTTTTTGTAGGGTGTAAACAAGGAGTATTGTAGAAAAACATATTGTTCAAGTTTGATTCGAATTTTATATCGAGCTCGAATATTTAATGTTCATGTTTGAGCTTGATTTGATTATTTAATGAACCGATCTCGAATGAGCTTTACTAAATGAGCTCGAGTTAGAGTATCAAGTAGCTTGATTTTCTTATATGTATATGTATTTTGTCAACTTTTAGCTTCAAATAGTTATCAAACTAAAAATGTTATTCAAGCTTCTTTGATATATGAATGACTAATCGAGCTCAAACGAGCTATTGTTGAACGAGTTCGAGTAGCTTGAATTGAATTTCAGTCCTTTATTTACTTTGCAACGCACTTGCCTTCCGGACCTGTTATAAGTGGAATATTTGAATGATTTACTGAAATTCTGATCGCCTTATTTTGGTTATTTGTTTGGTCATTCTCCAAGGTGATAGTGTTGGTGTTGAAACTAATCAAGTAACTGAAGAAAATGGACCCATCAATCATGATAAGGTGAAGTCGACAGATGTATTAGCTCAGAGTCCTAGTTACAAGGAGTTGGAAGATGCATTAGTTCAAGAAACTGACATTGGTAAGAATAAAGAATTTCTTGGCTGTCAGGATGGAGGTGTTGACAATAAACAAAGAACAGAGCAAGAATCAGATGGCATGAACTCAGGGATGAATGGAGAGCAGGAGGCTGCTCAAACAATTAATATTAGCGTTGCGGACATCTTGGTGGATGAAAACCGGAGTGCTGATTGTGCTGTTCAGATCGAGAAGGAGCAAGAAGACATGAATAACATTCTCGATTTTCGGATGGATGACTTTGGTCCTACGGGACAGCTAAAATTGGACGAGGAGTTCTCTATTTGTGATTTATCTGAAGTTCTTGACTCTTGTTATGGTATGGATATGGTCGTGGAATCATCAAAAGAGGGAGAGGACATAAAAGAAAACAGTCCAGATTTGGTGAAGAGTGTGCCAAAAGAATCTGAACATCAGTTGCAGGTCAAGGAAATGGAATTGGAGAAACTCCTATCTAATTTGGGTTCGGTTGATTCATTTTGTGGTGTATCTGGAGATGAAGATATTGAAGAAGGAGAGATTTCAGGGGAAGCTGGAGTTACCGACGATTTGCTGAATGCATTATCTGAAGATTTGATATCACTTGGAGATAATACTACAGCACTGGTACATACTTCTGAAGATATTGTTGATAAAGAAAAGTCTACTTGTAAAGATGAAAAGGGAGGTCGTTGGAGAAATGACGTGTCAGATTCTTCAATTGTCAATATTGTTGATATAGTAAATAGTGATGGTGATTGTAAGATGGCAGAAATCAGATCAACAGCCACAGAAATGCAAGGTACTCATGCTCAGAATGTTTTTTGTGATAGTTATATGGAGACTCGGAGATTTGGTCCTACCTCACCTTGTTTGGAAAGTCTACCCCCATCTGACAAAGTTCTCCAAGAGAATGCTACTGAAAATCAAATTTCTGATGCCAGTATGGAGGTACAAGATGAGTATTATCTCTGTTTCTTTTTTAATTTGACTTAGATTCTTGATTCTTTTAGCAATTACCATCGTTGACATAATAAAGATGAAGGTTCTTTGTTTGAATTCCATCTTTGTTATGAATTATATTGAAAAATAATCACAAATATTCTATTTGCCTTCCTTTTTGAAGTGGATGCCCTGGTTGAACTTTTAGCCTGCACGTAAGGTTTTCTAAATGAATGCTAAGAACTTTCATTCCAAAAGAAGTCAAAATCACCAAAACTGAAACTAGAACATTTGTTGAAATGATAGGCAAAATGAGTTTCCTTCTAACGATATCATGAGAAATGAGTTTCCTTCTAACGATCTCATGATACATGTAAAGATTTCTTTTCTGGAATTGTATTGATACTCATGGTATGGCATTTGGTACTTCTCTACGGACTTCAGTCGTCTGTTCTGCTGAAAATTATGTCAGTCTGGTTTGCTATATCTAAGGTTGGGGGGGGGGGGGGGGGTGTTGAGGGATAGAGTATCTGTCTTCAATAAAATATTTGGTTATCAATGGCATTATGGACAGTAACTGAAATAATGATAATCAATTCAAGTAGTTTTAACTTTGCTTATGAGATAAACAGGAACTATAGAAAGATGATTCTGAATGGACTGTTTTCAGCTTTGTAAATCTCTTACAAGTTTTTTTTAGTTGAAACATGGTTGGGATGTACTTCTGCTCACTTAAAAATTGCTCAGTGGTTGGAGTTGCCTGCATTCTGTTTTACCAGATCCATGTCCTATATTTGCATATTTGACCTGCATAGTTGGTCATATCTGATGTCAAATTTATGCAGGATGTTGATGTCAACAAAAAGAAAAGGAAGAAGGGTCCTTTGACCAAGGAAAGAAGAGCAAAGAAAAAGGTGTGTATCAAAAAATCTACAATACGAATGAATATATCTTTTACATGCATTATACCAGTATAAAAATTCAACTAATCTTGGTACTATCAGTTCCATTAGACAAATTATTCTAATAATAGTATAATACAGAGTTAATCCATTGTGCGTGTTTTCTTGCCTTCATTAGTAACGCGATGTTATTTTACAGCGTAAAGAAAGGATTAAAAGAGCAGAAAATAACAGAAAACTAGGGATCAAAAGATTGAAGCTGCAACCAGTTTTGAAACCTAAGACAGTAACGTTTTGCCGCCACTATCTACAAGGAAGATGCCATGAGGTTGTATGGAATCTTACACTGTGTTGTTCTTAGTTTATTGTATTGGGATCACATCTTAGTTGCTTAGATATGCTCTCCTCTCATTTCCCATACCAATTAAGAAATCACACAGTGGTTGAAATAATAGCTTGAAACTTGCTCTTATTCATTATGTTTTTTACAGGGGGAGAAGTGCAAATTCTCACATGATACTGTTCCAGTGACGAAGTCGAAGGTATGGTGTTGCATTATATTTATCTTCGTGTATGGGTTCAATTTGTTTGCAGATGTCACCTTAAGAAAGCCTTATCCTTCACTTCAGGGCTATGTTGCATCTTGTCCTTCCTACACTGGTCTAAAAGGGCTGATTGTATAAAGTATTAATTTTTTCTTTTCCTACATTCTTTGATTTTAGGCTGCCTTGTTTCTCCTTTTACACCACTCTATTTTTTAATGTTGCTTCTAATGACCTCTGTGAATATACCTAGGTCATATCAAATGAGTTTTCTTAGGTGGGCTCTAGTTGCCACGTCAAGGATTCTCAATTCATATTTCAACTTTTTTAATCGATTCTATACCTTTACATTTTCTAACTCACGTACAATGTGGTTTTTGGATGGACCCAACATTTGTCTCATAATAGATCGTTGTCCATATGGCTACCCTACACATATTTCTTTCGACAGGAATACCAACCAGATAAAACTCTGAAGGCAGTTAACTTGACCACCTTTAATCCATTGAATAGTATCACTTCAATATCTCCTCCTGAAATATGTGTACCATGTTTAAGTAGACAAAAAATATAAAAACAACTATAAATTGGGGGAAACTTAACACACACAACATATTTTTTGAGGACGAAAGGACAAAAAGCGGCATATCTATCTTTACTCCCCTACCCTCCAAAAAATATTATTTTCTCTTGTAAAGAAGATTGTCTGGACTGTTTCTCATACCGCACAAAGTTGGCTTTTGCTCATCTGATTTATCTTTGTGATCATTCAAAATACATTTTTCTCCAAATGAGGATATATCTTCTATTTTTCACGGGTTCGTATAATTCAATCCTACATAACACATTTGCCCTGTGGTTCCTAATTAACCCAGTTGCCTTTTGATACATATTAGCCTCTAATTTGGAGGTGCATACTCAACAAAATTAGTTTTTATGGAACAAATCAAAGTTGAAATCTTGATGATAGTTTTGCGTGATTTAGAAGTTACTTCACAGCATCATTTGTAATAGATATTATTATGAGACTCTGCTTATGCGAATATCTTGCAGCCATGTTCATATTTTGCCCGCCAGTCTTGCATGAAAGGAGATGACTGTCCATTTGACCATCAACTCTCAAAGTACCCTTGCAACAACCATGCATTGAAGGGTTTTTGCAGTAGAGGTTCCGACTGTCTGTTTTCACACGAGGTTATATCTTCTTCTCTAAATTCTATTTGTGCAAGTAATTATACTTACTATCTGTGTTTCAATTGTTTTGCATTATATATATATATATATATATAACTGATTTTTTTCCTTGTCATTGACCTCGTCTCAGATTCCAGCCAAACAGAGTTGCTCAATGACATCAAGTGCCTCCAAGCCCGAGTTGAAGTCCGAGCAACATACTAGGCCAAAAGAAGAAGGATCCTTTATGATATCAAAGGTCACCCAGCCTAGCACTAAGTTAACATCCCAAGTGAATAACTCAAACTCAAGTAATAATGCAGATAGTTACGGGATGTTTAATAAAAAGGTTGATGCTAAATTCAGCTCCGGAGGGAACGCCCCTGATAAGAGGGCAGAACAGCTTGTGGAACCTTTAAGGACTGCTAGGCAGACACCAAAAGGAGTCAGCTTCCTTTCGCACGGAGGTTTATCACCCAGCGACACCAGCAAGCAAAAACAAGATGGATCATCTCCCAAGGCAGGTGATCTCACTAATGAGGCTCATAAAGTACCTGTTAGCATTAGCAAGTTGAAAGAAGTGTCTGTGGTAGCTGCTCCAAAGAGACCTCGAGGAATAAATTTTCTTTCTTTTACCCAATCTTCATTGGATGATACTAGCTATAAGAAGTTCTCAAACTTGTTTTCATCTGATTATAATGAAAAAGGAAAGTCAATCTTAGGTGATTTTGCCGAACAGCGACAGACTCATTCATTGTCGTTCGACAATGGGCAGATAAGTCAAAATGCAACAGAGATAGTACCAAATACTGCAGCTAAACTTCAAGGTACCATCCAAATGCCTTCCCTTTCATTTGGTGGTTCTTGGGATCAATCAGCGGCTGAGAAGAATGCACATATGTCCACTTCTTTAAAGACTTCACCTTTTTCAAATACACCGAGCTCAGTACAGAAGGCTGTCCAGTCGACATTATCATTTGCGGCAAAGTTTGAGTCCAACATTAAGCTGAACCATTCCTCATCTGGAGGGAAGCTAGTAGTTCCCAAGTAGGTCAGTGAAATTTGAGAGTTGGATTGCCTCATTATGTTTTTTTTTTTTTAAATCACTTCCAGCTACAAATGCTTTAAAGGCTTCACTACATACCTACGGCTGTCTTAAAAACACACTACAATCTTCAACACTGTAGCCTAATGGAGGAGCTTGCACATCAGGCCAAGTTATAAACATCCTCAGGGTCTCAGCTACAAGCAGGATCTCTCCTATCATTAACAGAATGAAGAGGTGAAGGGCCACAAGGTGGAGGCCGAAAAGCTAGGACCTTTAACCAAAGAATCGATCATAAATCTCTTCTCAACTTGTTGTGCAGTACAAGCCATCGACTCTGAACAAAGTTCGATACTGCTCTCTCAGGCACAATTGGCTTGTATTTCAATAACTTGTGAATACTAATTTCATAAATGAAACATATAATCGTAAACGTAATCCATTTTCAAGTCCTCTAGTATAAACTTGGGAGGGAGTGAAACCCTTTGGGATTGGCTAAGCAGAATTCTCTTCTGCAGTCAAATTGTCGATCTGCGAAAGTACGGTCCAGAAGAAAACCGGCCAACTGTTGAGGACTTTGTGATGGATTGATCATGAAGGCCACCGAAAAGGTGCTTATGGTGTTGTCTTTTCTTTATCAAAAATGTAAAACATGTATATTTAATTATATTAAGTAGAGCAGTACATTTTATTATTTTATTTATTGAGAATGTTAAATAGCTAGTCACGGTTATTTAAGGCAAAATAAAATTAATTATTTTATGTTACTGAAATTATATGAGTGCTTTAATATTATCTTTTAATATGAAAATTCAATGATGTATATATGTGTTATTGAAACTTTGAATTGCAAAACGTCATTATTTTATCTTAATTACAGTATTCGTTGTTATAGAAAGTAGACATTTTAATTTTTCAAGATCTTAGGAGCATTGGAAGAAAAATTTGTAAGATATTTTGTAAATCACACTCATGTAATTTTTTATACAAGAGGGGTGATTCTTATAATTAGCATAAACCTTAGCAATGTCGAACTCTAGAATATCTTACTAGAAAGACAATTTTTTTTAACAAAACAATGACACCCATGCATGCAAGTCATGTGTTGTTTAATTAAGTCAATGTACGTAAATCATGTGTTGTTTAAGTCATTGCCGTAAACATCAAAACTATGTCCATGTTACTTAAAACCATGCTGTACAAATTGTAGAAAAGTATTGATGCCATGTATAACAAAGAATATGGTAGTATTTGTGAATCAAGAAGAAACAATTTATTTTGATAAGAACATGAGTTTGACATGTAAACTTAAATAGTCAATTTTTTTTTTTACCACCATGCAACTAAAATTAAACTTATTGACAATTCTGCTTGAATTTTCAGAATTGTTTAATTTTTACAAGACTTCATTGACTTGTCAACATGTAGAAAAAATGTTTTCAACTTCTTTTAAATTTTGCAGTTTATATATATAAAAAAAATCATTAATGAACAGTGTTATAACATATTTCATATTACTTTTTACTACATTTACAATATAATTTATATTTTAACAAGTCAGTTTTGAACGACCATATATAATATTTTACTCCAACAGCGAGCTAGTTTATATTTTAACATACAATTTTTAATTCTTATCATTACACAAAAGTATTAAAATCAATGAACTTATGAAGAAATTTTAGCATTTGATCAGTTTGACCTCTCATTTTTAAGAGGCCAAAATTAAATATTTGACGGACTCTTAAATTTGAGAGAGTTGTTGAAGTGGGCATTTTTGCAAAATATTGCTCTTTGTTGTTAAATTTTGAGGTATAAGAGGGCTCTTGGTGATGGTTATGTACGTACCCAACTATTTGACGGGAAGGTTTTTGTCTCAATCATAACGCAAATTTCAAGAACTTATACAATACTTTATAGTTTATACCATATATATGCATAAAAATATTTTGGGCACGTAACTGCTTAGTCTCAACTACTTTATGGCTAATGTTAAAATTCTTAGTCTCAACCACTTTAGAGCTGCTACCTTTTGACAAATTAATTCCTAGCTTGAATTATGATTGATAAAATTAAAGTAATAATCAAACCCATTCCAGAATTTCTAACGTACGGGTCCTATTATCTATCCAACGTAACCACCACAATTATATATAATAAAATATTAAATGGCAACTATATTATAATAATAATAATAATATTTCATGTTGGCTTATATATGATGCGGTTTTTATCACTTAAACCTGATTCCTAGATATGCTTAGTAGTCGGAAAATTTTTATCCAGATCGGATTTGGCCGAACTCAAAGTAACTACATGGCAAATGTAATACACTTGTTTTGGGATTGAATGTAAATTCCAGGAAAGTGACCAATCACAAAGCAAATGCAATACACTTGCTTGGTGGTTGGATAAATTTGGCCAAGTCAGGCTTAGGACAAGAATTTTCCTTAGTAGGCAATCTATTTTTCTAATTCATCATAAAATAAAATAAAAAGAGAGATCTATTACTCCTTTTGAAGTAAGGAAGAAGAAAAACGAGTTATACTCATTATGGTGAAAATGCAATTTTAATTCAGTTATAACTAATTCTTGTTAGCAATTTACCTCCTCAACATATAAATGCTTGATTAAAAATTTAACTTCATATATGATATAAAAAACAATATGCAGATTACCCTCTTCGTGAATGAAAAAAAGGGACAGGTAGTGGTAATGAGTTTCTTCTAATTTAATATTATGTAGGACATTTTAATCTAAACACAAAATCAAATACTCCATTTGAAAGGTTAAGTAAAACGGGGTAAAACTTCTATTTAATAATTAATATCAGAGGAATGTTTTTTATATATTTTATTGAGAGAATGGGTGAAATTACAGGCATGTTTGTGTCTCGTTTTATAGATAACATTTTAGTGTTCTTTGAAAATTTAAATAAATAACTTTTTTTTGTTTTAAATTAATAACTTATCCCACAATTTTATCTCTTATTAATTTTGAAAAAAATAATCGCAATCTTAAGCAATTTCTCTTATCCCTAAAAATAACACAAAAAAAGACCAACATATATATATATTATTGTACGTAAGTATTTCACTTGATGAACGTAACTCCAGTCAAAGGCGAGCGCACTAATAATTCTCCCATCTAATCTATAAATGTACATTGTATTGTACATATAATTAATTCCAACATATATATATATACTTAACAATTTTGGAAGGAAGAAAATTAAAAAAAATGGCTTTACATGATTCCGACAAGCCTTCTTCATCTTCAGGCATACTTCCGTTGAAAGAAATCCCAGGTGACTATGGCTTACCCTTTTTCGGGCCAATAAAAGACCGTCTCGACTTTTACTACCGCCAAGGCAAAGACGAATACTTCAGGGCCCGAATGAAGAAATACAGCTCCACTGTCTACAGAGTCAACAGCCCGCCAGGCCCGTTCAACGCCAAAGACTCCAAAGTAATCGTTCTTCTAGACGCCGTCAGCTTTCCAATTTTATTCGACACTTCAAAAGTCGAAAAAAAGAACGTGTTCATTGGCACGTACATGCCTTCAACTCACTTCACGGGGGGGTACCGAGTTTGTCCTTACCTCGACCCGTCCGAGTCGAAGCACGAAACACTAAAAGCGTTTCTTTTAAAATTACTCGACAAATTACACAAAAAGCTCATACCGAGTTTTCGTGACTCGGTGACTCAGTTGTTTATCGATCTCGAGACCGAGTTGGAAAATAACGGGGAAGCGAGTTTTAATCCCATTAGTGACAAGATGTCGTTCGATTTCTTGTTCCGATTGTTTGGCAATAAGAGTTCGTATGATACGACGGTAGGTGGGACCGGGAATACCAGCCTAGATAGGTGGTTGCTTTTTCAGTTGGCTCCTTTAATCACGCTAGGGTTGAAGTACTTACCAAATTGCTTGGAGGATTTGTTGCTACATACGTTTCCATTACCGTATTTTGTAGTGAAATCGGGGTACGAAAAGGTGCATGATGCGTTCCATGATGCGATTAAAGGTTTTATTTTTTAATTTTTTGCTTTTCAAGCTAATTAAGTAGTGTATTAATTAATTAATTATATATATATATATATATATATAAAGTAGTGTATTAATTAATTAATTATATATATATATATATATATATATATATGCATGGTCTTAATCTTAAACCAGCCCGAAGTTCATATATATTTGTTTGTTAAAGATTTGATTGATGAGGCGGAAGAGGAAGGAGTGGGCAGAGATGAAGCTTCTCATAATTTAATGTTTTTCACTGGATTTAATGCCTATGGCGGTACAAAGGTTTTGTTCCCTGCTTTGTTGAAGTATGTCGGAACGGGAGGAGTAGATCTACACCGTCGATTGGCTCATGAAATCAGGACTATTGTAAAGGATGAAGGTGAGCGATCGAGGTTCACTAAAAAATATATATATATATATATTATTTACACATTTAAGTATTAACGTTAAATATTAAATTTTGATATATATATATATATACCGATAGCTATTAGTGGAAAAATTGCATTTTTAATACAATAGAGTTGGATTTTTACTGGAAATACAATTTTATCTTATCAGTGACAGATGCATGTCGTTATGATATTAAGAATTAATTATATCTTGAGGCTAATATATATATAATGGTATTGCAGGAACCGTCACCCTCGCGGCCTTGGAGAAAATGAGTTTGGCCAAATCGGTCGTGTGGGAGGCTTTAAGAATCGAGCCACCGGTCCAGTTCCAGTACGCCAAGGCCAAGGAGGACATAACAATTACGAGCCACGACTCATCGTATTTGATCAAGAAAGGAGAGACAATTTGTGGGTATCAACCCTTTGCGACTAAAGATCCTAAGATTTTTACGAACCCTTCAGGGTTCGTGCCTGATAGGTTTGTGGGAGAAGGGGAAAAGTTGATCAAGTACGTTTATTGGTCAAACGGGAGAGAGAGCAATGATCCAACGGCTAATGATAAGCAATGCCCAGCAAAAGATATGGTGGTTTTATTGTCAAGAATGATGTTGGTTGAGTTTTTTCTAAGGTATGATACTTTTAGTGTTGAAGTTGGGCCGCTTCTTCTTGGGTCATCCGTCACATTTAAGTCTGTAACAAAGGCTATATGATCTTTCATTTCTTAAATTGATTTGTTTACTTTGCAGTGTAAATTGGCATACGTACATTTGTTGTCTTGATCAAGTGTGGTTTCATTTGGTTAATAATTTGTTATATTTGTTTGGATTTAAATAATTAAACCATGTTATAAATTGGAGAATAAATTGGTACTGTTTGTGCGTAGATTTATAAACCATATATTATGACTAGCTATGTCTTGTCGGGGCTTCTAGGGTGCGGGCACCGTAACTCGTCCTCACATGCGGGATGATCCTGAAATGATGTCATTTGGCGTGCGTAACTAGTATGTGACTCGGCGAGTTGACTCGGTCTATAAATAGACCCTTTTACCCTTTTTAAAAAAAAATTAATTAAAAGTTTAAATAATCTTCAATTAATAAAAGACATTTATAACCTTTGAATCAAAATAATTAAAACTAAAAACAAATTGACCCTTATGTTCCATTATATTACGAATTGAATTATTTTGTTTCTAAAAATAAAAAAAATCACTTATGATATAAAAAGACCACTTTACCCCCAATTTTGATAATAATTGACTTTGACAATTTTGCAAATTGACCCCTATATTTTGCGATTTTATATATTGAATTATTTTGCTTTTAAAAAAAATATAAAAAACCGTCTGTCATATAAAAAGACCGTTTTACCCCCAATGTAGATAATAATTGACTTTGAAAATTTTGCCAACTGACCCCTATATTTTGCGATTTTACGAATATAATTATTTTGCTTCTAAAAAATTAAAAAAAATCGCTTGTCATTTAAAAAGACCGCTTTACCCCCAGTTTAGATAATAATTGACTTTGACAATTTTGCAAATTGACCCCTATTTTTGCGATTTAACGAATTGAATTATTTTGCTTCTAAAAATAAAATAAAAAACCGCCTATGATATAAGGGCATCTCTAATGACTCCGAGAGGGAATACCCTCTCCCTCTCCCCCTCCCCCCCCTCTCCCTCTCCCACTCCCCCTCCCCCTCTCTCTAGTTTTTTAGTCATCTCTAATGACTCATTCTATCTAACCCATTTAATAATTAATTTTATCCTTCTCTATTATTATTATTATTATTATTATTATTATTACTACTACTACTACTACACCAAAAATAAATTTAAAATTAACATTAATTTAAAATCAAAAGTACATTAGGAAACTTAGAAAATAAAAAATTATATCAAATATTAAATTAATTCATATAAGGAAATCCATAATACTAATGTTAATTTAATGAAATAAAAGTTATTTTTTATAATTAAAAATAATTATCTCCAAATAATATACAAATTTTAGTAATTTTTTTATTTTTAAATAAAGATAAAAAAATAACCAAATAAAACAAAACGAAATTAAAAAAAAAATAGCATGTGATGGAGGGGGCTTGGATGGGAGAAGCTCCCTCTCCCCCTCCCTCCAAGGTCCCTCCAGGGTCCCTCTAGTGGGTATACCCTCTCCGCCCCCCTAGTCATTGGAGATGGTTTTTTTTCCCCCCTTCCCCCCCATATACCCTCTAGGGCATCTTCCCACTAGTCATTAGAGATGCCCTAAAAAGACCATTTTATCCCCAATTTTGGTAATAATTGACTTTGACAATTTTGCAAATTGACCCCTATGTTTTGCGATTTTACGAATTGAATTATTTTGCTTCTAAAATTAAAATAAAAAACCGCCTATGATATTAAAAGACCGCTTTATCCCCAATTTTGATAATAATTAACTTTGATAATTTTGCAAATTGACCCCTATGTTTTGCGATTTTACGAATTGAATTATTTTGCTTCTAAAAAAATATAAAAAAACCGTATGTCATATAAAAAAGACGGCTTTGCCCCCAATTTAGTTAATAATTGACTTAGACAATTTTGCCAATTGACCCCTATGTTTTCCGATTTTACGAATTGAATTATTTTGCTTCTGAAAAAAAAAACCGCCTGTCATATAAAAAAGACAACTTTACCCCCAATTTTGATAATAATTGACTTTGATAATTTTGCAAATTGACCCCTATGTTTTGCGATTTTACGAATTGAATTATTTTGCTTATAAAATATAAATACCGCGGGAGGGCTGCGTGGATAATGGATTGAACCGGAGAAAAGCAGTTCTCTGCTTCCATTGATTATCAATGAGCGTCCATCGTACGTGACAACGGGTCCCCGATGTTCTTGGTTCTTTCTATGGACAATGTGCTTCTTGTGGGCATAGGCAGTACTAGTGGCCAAGAGCAAAGAAAAAATGGCTAACAAGAGAATTCTGCTATTTTCTACCATTTTCTTTTTTTTTTCTTTCTATTTTTTTGGATGCAAATTATTTCCTATAAATGGTTCCTTCTCTTTCCTCTCTTCTATGTGGTGGAGGAAGAGGAAGAGGAGGAGGAGGAGGAGGAGGAGCCTAAGCTAAGCTGTGCTGTGTTGTGTTTTGAAGATTGCATGCATGAAAGGAAAAGTGTTAATAGAGAGACTAGTCTCAATAAATATTTATATATATTTATATATATGCTTAATTTGCAAAATAATTCAATTCATAAAATCGCAAAATATAGGGGTCAATTTGTAAAATTGTCAAAGTCAATTATTATCAAAATTGGGGGTAAAGCGGTCTTTTTTATATTAGAGGCATTTTTATTTTTATTTTTTTAGAAGCAAAATAATTCAATTAGTAAAATCGGAAAATATAGGGGTCAGTTTGCAAAATTGTTATAGTCAATTATTATCAAAATTGGGGGTAAAGCGGTCTTTTTTATATAACAGGAGGTTTTTTATTTATTTTTTTAGAAGCAAAATAATTCAATTCGTAAAATCGCAAAGCATAGGGGTCAATTACAAAATTATCAAAGTCAATTATTATCAAAATTGGGGGTAAAGTTGTCTGTTTTATATTAGAGGCATTTTTATTTTTATATTTTAGAAGCAAAATAATTCAATTCGTAAAATTGAAAAACATAGGGGTCAATTTGCAAAATTGTCAAAGTAAATTATTATCAAAATTTGGGTTAAATCGGTCTTTTTTATATGACAGACTGTTTTTATTTTTTTTTATTTTTTTAGAGGCAAAATAATTCAATTCGTAAAATCGCAAAACATATGGGTCAATTTGCAAAACTGTCAAAGTCCATTATTATCAAAATAGAGGGTAAAGCGGTCTTTTTATATAAGAGGCGTTTTTATTTTTATTTTTTTAGAACCAAAATAATTCAATTCGTAAAATAAGAAAACATAAGGGTCAATTTGCAAAATTGACAAAGTTAATTATTATCAAAATTGGGGGTAAAGCGGTCTTTTTATATGACATGCGGTTTTTTGTTTTTGTTTTTTTGTTTTTTTAGAAGCAAAATAATTTAATTCATAAAATCGTAAAGTATAGGATCAATTTACAAAATTGTCAAAGTCAATTATTATAAAAACTGGGGGTAAAACGGTCTTTTTTATATAAGAGGTTTTTATTTTTTTAGAAGCAAAATAATTAAGTTCGTAAAATCGAAAAACATAGGGGTCAATTTGCAAGTTTGTCAAAGTCAATAATTATCAAAATTGTGGGTAAAGCGGTCTTTTTATATGACAAGCGGTTTTTTTATATTTTTTTAGAAGCAAAATAATTCAATTTGTAAAATCGCGGAGCATTGAGGTCAATTTGCAAAATTGTCAAACTCAATTATTATCAATTTGAGGGTAACGAGGTACTTTTATATAAAACGAGGTGGCCTTTATATTTTGTAGAAGCAAAATAATTCAATACGTAAAATTGCGGAACATATGGGTCAATTTGTAAAATTGTCAAACTCAATTATTATCAAATTTGGGGGTAACATAAGCCGTAAAAACGCGGAACATAGGGGTCAATTTGTAAAATTGTCAAACTCAATTATTATCAAATTTGGGGGTTACGAAGTCTTTTCATATGAAATGAGGTGACCTTTATAATTTTTAGAAGCAAAATAATTCAATTCGTAAAAACGCGGAACATAGGGGTCAATTTGCAAAATTGTCAAAGTCAATTATTATCAAATTTGGGGGTAACGAGGTCTTTTTATATGAAACGAAGTTTTTTTATATTTTTTACAAGCTAAATAATTAAATTCGTAAGATCGTGGAACATAGGGGTCAATTTGCAAAATTGTAAAAGTTAATTATTATCAAATTTGGGGGTAACGATGTCTTTTTATATAAAAGGAGGTTTTTTGTATTTTTTACAAGCTAAATAATTAAATTCGTAAAATCGCGGAACATTGGGGTCAATTTGCAAAATAGTCAAACTCAAATAATAAGATAGGGGTAAAGTGGTAATTAACAATACTGGCCGATTTTTTTGTTTTTTTTAAATTTAATTAAAAGGGTAATTTAGGTATATTGTAAATTAATTAAAAATCAATAGTTACCAATTGACTTTGACTAAGTAACCAAATCAACGGTCCAGATTAATCTGATCCAAATGAACGGCCCGATTAACCCTCCCGCATATGAGGGCGTAACTCGGGCGCCCGCACCCTAGAAAGATCCATGTCTTGTACGTATGATTAATTACTTTGAAAGTTTATTAATTTTAAATTAAGTAATTATGAATGCATGATTCATTAATTAAAAAAAGAAAATTTAATGCATGAACGAATAAGTATGTGTTATTCAACAACTAGTAGCTGATACGGAATCATTTGGGATTGTTTTATCATCGGAAACAACATATAGCCATTTGTTTCATGGTTGGTTTACGGAAATAAATATATATATATATATATATATATATATATATATATATATATATGATCACTCTATTTTAATAAGAAATGCCATTTACATCGATGTAAAAATAGCTTAAACTTTTATAAATAAAGAGAGTTTTTAAATTCGTTAACCAAATTACTTAAAGCATAATTAAAGTGGGACCAAAAGTTAAGGATGAAGGATCACGTTTTGGAAGGTGCCCATGTAAAGAAGCCCCAATCACTTAAACGTTGGATCGGAATATGGACATTTCTCTTACCTACAGCCCACTAAAATAACTGCAAATTCTTATGAATAGCTTTTGAAAATTAAACACTATATGATTTTTTTTTTCTCTCCTTTATTTTATGTGGGCAACATCACATTTTTAGTTCTACGAGGCTGGACCCTCAGTGCTGTTGGTAGGGGTGGGCGGGGTAGGGTATTTCGGGTATTGGGTATTTCGGGTCGGGTACCCGACTTGGCGGGTAGTGAATTTTCATACCCGAAACCCTACCCGATTTGGCGGGTACCCGAAGTTCGGGTACCCGAAATTTTCGGGTATTTCGGGTATTGGGTATTGGGTACCCGAAATTTCATACTTTTTTTTTCAAGAAATTTTTTTCAACATATATATACGTAAAATTGTAAATAAATGAATTCAAACATTAATTGTACACAATAACTTCAAAACAAAACAATACAAATGTCTCAAGCCTTCAAGATTGAAGTATTCAATAAATTACAATCAAATCAAACTCGAAGTCTCAAAGCATCAAAATATTAAATATCACAATCGTATGGCATGAAAGTTACAACTTACAATAGACATAAAATCACAAATCACATTCAATAATATTTCACATTTTAACTCATCATTCGGATCTTCACCAATCATATCCACCTACAAGCTTGAAAATCCAACTAAATTACTCAAAATTTTTTTTTTTAAATACCCGAACGGGTACCCGAATACCCGTTCGGGTGTGAAATTAATACCCAATACCCTACCCGAAAATATATTTCGGGTTCGGGTACCCGAACCCGAATGTCAAAATACCCGTTTTTTTTGTCCCAAACGGGAAATACCCAAACGGGTCGGGACGGGTCCCAAAATACCCGACCCAAACGCCCACCCCTAGCTGTTGGTTCGGACTCATAAAACTCGATTTTACATTTTTAATCTTAACAGCCTCAATTTAACAATTTTGATTCAAATTGTCTCAGCTTTGCATTTTTATTCCACAGAATGGGATGTGACCAAAGTTTCAAAATAATTGCTATTTCTATATCTGTAAGTGGGTGGGAAATAACTTAATTTCAGCTCGAGGAGCATTATCTATTTGACGTTTTTAGCTTGATTTTAACAAATTTGAATGGTGGCCCAATTAATTATCATCTCAAAAAAGAAAATATTGTGGCCCAATTCACTAGCAGTTAATTAAATTGCGCCGCGTGGCCCATATCTGCAAAAACAAGAGGGTTTAAGAAAAAAATTCCAAGAGCTGAGCCCATAATATTTAAATAGAGGATCCCAAACAAGGAGTCCACTGAAGAAACTCCAACCGTCCATCGGACATGCCATCTTACCAAGTTTTTTTCGTTAAGCTCACTCAAAAAGAAAAATGTTAAACTTTAATTTTAATTCTTTAGACTTAATAAGGCATTATAAAAAAATGAACAGCATTATCTATGATGCAATATATTAGTGTACTTAATTACATTATTAAAATGTTGTATAAATATAGTGTTAAGATAATTGTGATGTGTTTTCTTAATAAAATTGATATATATATATATATATATATATATATATATATACAAATTTTATTATTTATATTATCATTAATTATTCCATAAAATCTATTTTTTTAATATGTTAAATATAGTGTGTGCATGTGGTTGAAGTCAGGGGCGGATTCAGGAATTTGACATAGTGGGGGCTAAGTTATATATTAAATTTAATAATCGAAATATATTTAATTCACGAGAAAATACGAAAAAGAGGGAGTAAAATTTGACAAAAATAACATCAATTAATTTGAAGTACAAATGATATTCCGTTATGTCTTCAAAAGAATGTATCTTAATTACAATTTCAAATGACACAAATTACAGACACAATTGACCAAGCCAATTTTCTACTTTATCAAATTGGTCCATAATAGCAAGGAGCGGAGCTAGAACAATATTCGAATTTACTTTTTTTTGGGTGTGGGGGGAGAAAATATGTATAGTAATAAATAATAAATATATGAAAAGAAACTGCATTATAAAAAAATCGAATTCTTTGATTGTTATAAAGAAAGAAATAATATTAAAATTAAGAAAGAACAAAAATTAAAAAACAATTATTAAGGGGGGAAAAAAAGAAATTTAAAGAATAATTTTAAAGAAAAAAAAAAGAAATTAAAAGAACAATTGTTAAGAAATTAAGAGAATAATTGTTAAGAAAAATAAAAAGACTAAAAAATTACATTGAAGTTAGTTGCACATATATGATTCGAACTCTACACAATATAGGTAATCTTGTACCACTCAAAGCAATTGATCGTATGCTATGAAAACTAATAATTTAAATTTAAACAATAGAGGTAAAACATTCCCATCAATTAGTGAATGTCCTAAATCTTGGGTTTCCGAACACTGGATCAAGCTACTAAACTTGCAACACCTAAACCACGGGTTTTTTTGCAAGTTAACTCCTTGTAATATTTCTAATGGGTAATTCACCTCACTATGAAATAAAAATAGACAATTTAACTCCATCTGAAATGAAATAATGAGCAATTTACCTTCTTATGATCTAAAAATAGGCAATATACCTCCCTGTGAAATGAAATAATGAGCAATTTAACTTCCTGTGATATGAATTAATAAGCAATTTAGAGGGAGCAATGTGCTTCTTTTATAAAAACACATGGAGGTATTTTACCATTTTTCTTATCACAAAGAGTTAAATTGTCTATTTAAAATATCACAGGAAGATAGTTTGTTCTTTTATTTATCACAAAAAATTAAATTACCCATTTAAAATAACACAGGAAGTTAATTTACTATTCTCTCCCTAAACCACTAACCCAAAGTATTGTTTGTGTTAAGTAAACTAAAATAATAGTTTGTATTTATAATAATATGAGTGGTGACTGTATACTCCACTAGCCCTAGTGTGGGCCCCTGGTTGATTGTTGTGGCCAATATCTTTTGCTTTATTATTAACCTTTTATCCAAATTTGCCTATACAGAACAGAAGTGCAAAAAGAAAAGTACGACGTGAAATTATATTTACTTAGGGTTTTCTAAGGTTCCAACAATAATATACCTACGGAATCGTACATATATATATTCTATATATGACACGTGTGATGGTATGATTAATTTACAATCCTATTTCTCATTTAATTTATTTTATTATTTATATAAAATGACTAAATAGCCCATTATGTTTTATTACCCAATTTTTTTCTATCAGAGAGAGTCCCACGTTCAAAATTCAATTAACTGTCATCTTCTTCTCCATCTCTCTTTTCGGTCAATTTAATCTTTTCTTTTTTAACAGAGGTTGCTCCAGAGAATTGTTTCTCTAGTTTATGAAAATTGTTTTTCACCATATGAAATTCTCTTTTCGGTCAATATCACCATCACAAGTGTTTTTCACCATTTGAAATTGTTTCTCTATTTTACAGAAATTATATAACTCAATTTCTTTCTCCATATGTAATTACTAAGGTTTCTCCGTTTTCATTTCAATGTCGCTTTAGTTCAATTTAATTTGGTAAGTTTTCTCAATTTATCAATTTACAAAGGTTTCTCAAGTTAATCTCAAAAGACTTGAATTTATTGATGACTTCATGTTTGAACAGGAACCATTAATTTTGGAATTGAGTTTTTCCTACTTTATGTGCTGCCACTACAATTTGGGTAATCTGAAATTCAGGTATTTCTTTCATTTCTTCTCTACTAGCAGATTTCTATAATTACAATTTTTGGGTAGTTCACAAGTAATTGTTTGACATTCTTCAGGCATAAATGTTAAGTATTTTATTTATATTTGTATTCAATGTCCATTGTAGAAGAAATTCTCACTTCGTATAATTTTTATGAGATACCTGATATTTGTTGTTACACTTGAAAATGCATGTCAGTTGTTTGATGAAATGCTCAATAGATGCTTTGAGTTGGAATAAAATCATTTTAAATTTTATATAAACTGTGTTTTTTCGGATAACAATTTGTTGTAATTTATTTTTTTACATGTAACTTAACGACTTCAATAAACCTATAAGCCTTCTTACATTTATCACAATTTCTAGATGCCAGGACAGTATATATATTTAATTTAGCTGTAGTTTTTCTTTGTTCCAGTCTTAATTAAGTTATTAAAGTCAATTGGTGATATATGATTCAATTTGTTAGTGTAACTAAACATAGAATTTACAAATTAAATCAATTAAATATGTAAATTGTGAAGCAAACCTTTTAGTTGCTCTGATATGGTCCACGAATGATGTTCATATATAACCTGTAAGCCTTTTTACATTTATAACAATTTCTAGATACCAGAACAATATATATATTTAATTTAGCTGTAGTTTTAATTTGTTACAGTCTTAATTGGTAAATACTATATTAAAGTCAATTAGTGATATATGATTCATTTATTGGAGTAACTACACATAGAATTTACAAATCTGACCAATTTTAGTAGGATCACACACATCTTAAAATTCTAACATTTTTTACAAAGTTTGTATGCATAAATTTTATAAGTGGAATCAGTCAAACTTAATACTCTTTCGCCTACCTTGATGACCAATATCTATCTATGTTCTGTCATGTTAACATGGGCTTTATTATGAATATGGCATTTACAGTGTGAATATAAATGACTTACAATATCTGAAGTGACTCTAAAGAAACAGTCCTTTGATCCAATATTAACGACATAAACTATGAACCAATCCACAATTAACACAAAGAAGAAAAAATGCACATAAGCCAAAGGCTCCAAGCATCTATATGATAGTTAGATTACATATATTACATTTACATACATCTTGCACTTTCAAATTGTCAAATGTGACATAATGTTTATGGAAGTCTAACTGCTGCAACAAAGGAGAATTTTGGTGCTAAAAAAACCTTAGTACTTTCTAAGAAAATGAGTATATACAAAAGGAATGTATTTCTCTGTATGCTATGCTATCAATTATTGCACTGTAGAAAGAAAGAACCATGTGCTAAACTTTTAATATGGTAAATTCTGGTGAATATTTTGGAGAAAGAAGCATAGGTTAGACTTTTATTATAGTAAATTCTAGGAATGTTCTGATAGATAGCAATACTTACTTTAATCCTCTTTGTCATATGATTGTCAATATGTCAATTCATTAAATGATCATTGATTCTTGAACATAATATAGGTAACATTTTTCAAGATTTATTTGCTTAAGAATATTGGATAAGTAGACAGTGCCTGCTCTAATATATTTTGATTTGTATACCTCCGTGAATTTAAAAAATCGTCCTTGAGTTTATATCTAATTAAGTGTTTAGACTATATATAAACTAGAGTAACTTTGTAGTTAAAATTTTCAATAGACTTTTTTAAGTAGTTGTTACAAAACTATTTTATACATTTATAAACCTTCTTTATGGAACAAATACTACAAGACTAAAGCATGATTATATCCATGGAATTGGCTATAAAACATAAGAAATGGTAAGGGTAAAAAAAAATTCCTATTTAAGATTAAGAAATGTTCTTAAATGTGCTCTAAGTTATAAAAAGAATTTTCTTTCCAGAAATTTGGAAACACAAGTGAATGTTGTTAATTAGTAATTTTTTCCATTTATTATTTTGAATTTCCCGTTTATCTCTCAATTTCTTATTCATTTATTTTTTAATTTTTTTCTATTTTTTTTCAGGATATATTGGAACAAGTATTAGGATGATAGAATCTGTTTCTGAAATCGGGCAAGCAAGTCAAAGTAAATATGAGGAACAAGAAAGTTGCAAACATAATAATTACTGTGGGGATGGACGTGAACAAGATGTATATAATAAAGGTGATCCACTTTATGATGTTATGAATGTGGATGAGGAGGTGGTTCACCAACTGATATTTGAAAAAATTAATGATGCGGAAAAATTTTATACTTCGTATGCCGACTTAGCAGGTTTTGATATCAGGAAACAAAATGTGAAACGTAAGAATGGAGACTTTGTTAAAAATAGGGAGTGGGTGTGCACGCGTCATGGATTTCGAAAGCCACCAAAAAGTGGCAATTGTCGTAAGCGAGAGCCAAAGCCAGAGACTAGATGTGGTTGTAAAGCTAGCTTTCGTGTAGCGCATGATCGGTTTTCAGGGCATTATATTGTGACGAGGTTTGAATCGAGCCATAATCATCCTTTACAGAGTTGTAGGAAGAGGTGCACATTCTTACAAGTTTATACTTGTTGTGATCTTGTTTGTATTATGAGATTTTTTTTCCGAATTTATAGTTATTGTATTTTAATACTTTGTTGTGTTATTTGTGTAATTGTATAGGTACATATCTTCGTCGGACAAGTCTATGTTGAGACTGATGACAGATGTTGGGATCAGGCCATGCCTTGTCATGAATCTTTTGGAGCAATTAGCTGGAGGTGCCGGGAAACTTTCTTTCAGAAGAAAGGACGGTTATAACTGGTTGAACAAGATTCGATTAGAAAAGATTCGAGGAGGAGATGTCAACACAGTACTTACCTTATTTGAAAATATGAAGTTGCATGATGATGGGTTCATATATAAATACACAGTTGATGAAGAAGGTGCTCTTACAAGACTTTTTTGGTGCGATGGGGTATCGAAAGCCGAATACAAACTCTTTGGCGACGTGGTAGCGTTTGATAGTACCTACAATACAAACACGTATTTGTATCCTCTTGTTTTGTTTTCTGGTGTCAATAGCCATGGCTCCACTTGTATTTTTGGTGCGTCATTCTTATTCAACGAGACCATAGAATCATATAAGTGGTTATTGCAAGCATTCCTCGAGGCAATGAGTGGGAAAATTCCTGGATCTGTTTTGACAGATCAAGATTCATCTATGCGGGCAGCAATTCTTTCTGAATTTCCTGGGACGAGACATAGGCTTTGCAGTTGGCATATTGGGCAGAATGTGCTACAACATGTAAAAATTGCAGAATTTCGTTCTGATTTTATGAAATTGTTGAGAAGACCATGCTCAGTAGAGGAATTTGAGATATGTTGGGATAATTTGGTGGAAATGCACGAGCTATCTGATCACCCTTGGGTTATTGGTATCAAAGAGAAAAAAGAATTATGGGCTGAAGCATATTTTCGTGGTCATTTCATGGCACGGATGCGAAGTACACAGCGGGCTGAATCTATGAACTCTTTAATTAAACTTTCTGTAGATCAAAGGATGACTCTTATCGACTTTGTAAAGCATTACAATCGCACCTTACGGAAGATGAGGAGTGATTTTCTCACTCAACAAGATGATTCGGAGAATACAAAGCCAAGTGTTAGACAAAGTCCACTTAAATGCCTCGAGGATCATGCAGCTAGTATTTGCACAAAGAAAGTATTTTACATTGTACGTGAAGAGATTAAGGCAGAGCAAGGACTTCTTGTTGAGAGTAATATTAAGGTAGGTGATTTTGAGTCTGTTTTTATATTTGGCGAGTACAAAAAACTTGATGAGGGACGACGATATACCGTGACTATTGACCAATCTTGTGCTAAGTTTAAATGTGAGTGCTTGATGCTTGAATCCGAGGGTCTGCCATGCCGTCATATCATATCGGCCTTCAAGTACTTAAGGATTATGGAGTTTCCCAACAAAAGCATACACTCTCGTTGGCTAATTGATACAGGTAAAGCATTTAAAAATAAGTATCCATCAGCTAGTCCAGTGATCGATCCCCAAGAAACTAAATTTGCTCAACTCTACAAAGAATGCATGAGGTTCTCTCTTTTATCATCGCATACGGAGTCGGGATATGGCAAATCCCTCAGCCAGATTAAAAAACTAGCAGACGCTGTCAAAGGAGAAATTGAGCTCGAAAGTGAAACTTATGCACATAATGTTGGAGTTGACACTTCTTGCAAAGATATAGAAGACTCCCTTACACGCCCTAAAGTTGTTAAGGTTTCTGATCCTGGAAGAATTAATACAAGAGGGGCATGTCGTGCTAAGCGACAGAAATGTGGCTTTTGTGGGTACGTATGCACATTGATTTTTTTTTTTTTTTTTTTATGATTCGAATCAATTTCAAGGAACTTTAATTTGCTTCATTTTTGTTTGGTTCTTTTTATGATTTTTGTGGTGTGGTTCTGTTTAAAGTGAACCAGGACATAAAACTACAACATGCCAAAAAAATCCTGCCACCACAGATCGGCGTAAAAGTGCTCATGGAAAAAAGACAAATGTCACAAAGGAAAATAGTACTTCAGAGCATAAATGCACTGAAAATTCAGAGGCAAAAAAGCCAAATGTCACAAAGAAAAAGAGTACTTCAAAGCATAAATTCTCGAAGAATGCAGAGGGAAAAAAGGCACATGTCGCAAAGAAAATGAGTACTCCAGAGCATAAAGACAGTGAGAATTTAAAGGGTACTCGGCGTGAAACAGATGGACCTAGCAAGAATTTTGAAGTCTCTCCACCTCTATTTCAATTTCCATCAACTTTCAATATGTCGCCTTCTGGTAGTGGTCATTCCTTGCCTCAATTCCCAATCCCACTTGCACATAACCCGCTACATCATATGTATGGGGTACAAGCACCAGATATTCCAACAAATAATCATCCAAGTTGGAGTTGGGCTAATTTTGATGCCAAATCATTACCTAGTACTAAATCGATGCCGCAAAATGTAAGTTTAGTAGATGGTTTGATGTTTTCAATTTAAATTTTGAGGTTATGAATTGTGGCCATTTCATGTCCCGGATATTGCAGGTTGTAGACCCTAG
Organism: Penstemon barbatus; assembly: GCA_003313485.2. Lineage (NCBI taxonomy): Eukaryota > Viridiplantae > Streptophyta > Magnoliopsida > Lamiales > Plantaginaceae > Penstemon > Penstemon barbatus. The sequence goes on along the minus strand of CM064884.1, from coordinate 84,896,952 downwards.
AGGCATCCCGTGGCTGTATCCTCAATTTTCTCATGGTTTTCTACCACCTTCATATCCGACCTTCTTCTACCCTCCTCCACAAGCTTCTATACATCAATCTAAGAGAAAGCTGGATGGTATATGTTAATTTGAGTGGATATATTTCCATCTTTAAGATGTTACAAATGCAATAGGAATATTGTGACCTTGGTTGCTGTTTTTCAATTTATTTTGTCCCATCACCTTATCAAAACTTGCAACTTTCTTATTTAGATATCTCCGTGAAAATGAAGGATCTAGAAAATAAGAGGAAATGGACTATGGAGAGTAAGAGCTTGAATGAGCCATCAAGTGAGGGTCGTGCGATCTAGTATCAGCTTCACTCTTGGGATTGTGTCTGTTTCAAGGTAGTTTTCCGGTCATTTCATTCCTTGATTATTTACTTTGTTTTTTCTGTTGTATTGTTGAAGAATACTTACTTTCATAGGAAGGCATGGACGAAGCAACAACAATGTTAGTAATATTGGCTTGTTAGCTAGTTTATTAGTCTAAATGATAGATGATGTTGATTGTTGGATATTAAATGTTTGATTACTGTATGTTTTACTAGATTTCCATCATGATTCGTGTCATTATTTAGATGAATGGCTTTGCTCGGTACTTTTTGAGGCCTTTTATGTTTGTGTATATTGACTTTTTTTCTTTTCTTGGGTTTTTCGTCTAAATGATTTTTTGTTTTTTCCTTGGACAGCCACCTTGTAGATTTCAATTGCACATGATATGTTTATTTTCTAAATAGTTATGTGTATTTATATTTTGAGATTTGTTGTTTATTGTGTTACTTGCATGTTGAAATACAGGGGTAGATGCAATTTCAAGACATTAGTATTATTATGGATTATTCGTCTAACTGAATTTCAAGTTGCAACACAATGGATTTGATTGGACACTTTGTCATGGATGATAAAGGGAATAAGCAGTTGAATGTTAGGCATAGACAAAATTGTGTTGATCCAATGTATCAATGTATCAATTATTCAGTTTGTACATAAGTTTTATTCAGTTTAAATTGCACTATTTCCATAATTTGTAATGTAGACGTTAGTTTTATTATGTTACAAATTACATTTTTTGATATTTTATAAAGAATGTTGATTTTGAAATGTTAATTTGAAAATGAACTGAAGGGAAATAGCTCTTTAGCCTGATATTGAAGCTAATTCATATTTTTAATTCGTGATAATTTTTTGAAGTAGAAGATACTCATAATATTGTTATTTTTTCCCTTTAAGTGATTTGTTCAAGAAGATTGCAAATTTTTTATGTACTTGAGAAAATAAGAAGAAGTTAGTTTTAAGTATATCCGAATATTATATTGTGTCTCTTTTTATTTTGTTTAATTAACGTTTTTCTTTCATTGATTAATCTTATGAAATTCGTAACTCCCGGACAAAAATATTGCCTTTTTTTTGTTAAGCTACTTCAATATTTTGACGTTAACAAATGTAATAGTTCAAATATTCTTTCAGGTTATTTGTTTTCTTTGTTATTATTTATTACTATGAATTTTTTTTTAGTAATCGAGTTCATGTTTTCAATTCTTCATACTCAATGCAATAATTATTCTACGTAATATGTAATTAATTTGGTAAATTTTAGTAGAATATGTAAATTTAAAATCACTTTGAAATCTTGTATCCAACTCAGTCGATTTTTTGGATAATCAATTATTCTATAATTAATTATAATTAGAAGAACTAAATATGGAATGACTAAAACCACATTGATTACAAACCACTAACTCCTACGATGGTCCTTGTTGTATCTGCACTTGTCATTTTCAAATCTTAAGAAGAAGAAGAATTCAAGTGGACAACACTAGCTAGTGAAAAATATATAAACTCTTAATAAAGAAAAAAAATATAGAAATTATTTAGAAACAACCAATTAATTAAGAAGATAATTAAAGGTAGAATGAGAGGGAAAGGAAAAAAATCCTAAAACACGATTGCCATAATTGATTTTTTGGTAAATTGAACATTATGCATTTCATAGGGGGTAAATTGCCATTAACTTTGTAGAAAAATTGGGTTTGGTACCAAAATTGCAATGAAAACCTATTCTATGGTACCAAATTTGCATTTTCGTATCCAATGGTACCAAAATTACAAGTCAGTCTATCTTATGGTACCAAAAAAGCAATTTTCCCTAATCAATTCTACAAAATCTAGGCCAAGCTCCCCTTTAGTCATATTAGAACAAAAAATATGAAACCCCATCATGATAATTTTACCCATTTAAACTACGTTTACTATATAATCGATCAAACTAAGCGTTGTGTGTTTTGGGGTGCAAGTTGTTGAGTTTTTCCTAATTCGATGGTGTTAAATGTAATGATGTGTTTTATGGGTGCAAAGTGAAAAATACTCACATGAGATAGCCAAATGTACCTTAAATCGGAGAACTTGAACTTGTATACACGAAATCTTTTTATGATAAGTAAAAAAAATACACGATTATTATTTGGTTTATTATATATTTAAAAAAAGGGTAAATTAAGAAAATTCTCCTCGGGAATTAGGTATTATAAAAATTTCCACCAAGTTAGTCACCTTCTTACAATTAACCTCTTGTCCCTTAAAATGTATCGATTTTGCCATTGAGAGTTATTGATAATGTGTTATACATTTTAAAATTTGAATCCTAATTGTTATATCTTATATATTATAAAAATGATTACCATGTACCATGTACTATGTACTACCCAAAAATAAAGTAAATACAAAAACATTTTTCATATTTATAAGGACGAGAGAGAATTGCACTTGTGGTATCAAAATATATATCGATTTTCACTTGTGGTACCATAAAAATCAAGGTCGACACATTTTGTGCCATAATTTAATAAATTGATCACTTTTGGTACCATCGTTAAAAATGGACGTTAACTGATGAGGTGACAGTTAAGTTTTATTACAAAATTGATACAATTACTTATGTTGACTGACAATTATACCCCTAACATTTCAGGTTACCAAAATAACCCCACATCTTCAAATTTATTGACAATTTTATATAACTTTATATTTTAATAAATCTTAATTTATAAAAATTACATTTAATTAATATTTTGTCGGATTAATATTAAAGTATTATTTAGCCTGTTAATATTATTTATAAAACTATATTAGTTATATAAATATGTAAATATAATGAGTAAAATCTCTAAATTGATCCGCCCGTGTCTTATTCGACCCAATTTTGAAATTGGGCGACTATAAAATTGTCAGTAAATTTGACGATGTGGGGGTTATTTTGACAACCTGAAATATTAGGGGTATAATTGTCAGTCAACATAAATAATGGTATCAATTTTGCAATAAAATTCAACTGTCACCTCATCAGTTAACGTCCATTTTTAATGGTAGTATAGTTTGGTACCATGGGATAGGTTTTCATTGCAATTTTGGTACCAAATCCAATTTTTTTCCAAAATTAATGGCAATTTACCCCTATAAAATGCATAATGTTCAATTTACCCCTATATAATTTGGAAAAAACCAATTTACCCCCTGTAAAAATTTTAATGAAGCAATTTACCTCATTCAGTCCAAGAGTGTAACTCACTTGTCGAAATTGAGAGTAGGCATGCAAACAATTTTATAATATAGGGGATAAATTGCCAGATTTATCATAACCCAGGGGGTAAAATGCCACATTATTATAATAAAAGTGGATAAAGAGCTGCCTAAAAAAATGGGAGGCAATGTAAAACTTTTATCAGGTTAAGAAAAATATAATGTTAAATAAAAAATTATTAATCCTACTAAATTTATCAGGTTAAGAAGTTCGAACACCGAACTTCTCTTCGTAAGCTTTTGGATATAAACAATGTTCTGGACAATTCTCAAATTTCTGCAATCCAGAATCTTGGCTTCGGGTCTTTCACTAAGGTTCAAATCGATCAGGTGGATAGGGTGATGGTTGGGTGGATAATTGATAGATACGACCCGGATTCAAATAAACTAACCATCCACAAGAATTCATACAATATAGACGATGCAACAGTTCATCATGCACTTGGAATCCCTAGGTCAAATCAAAGCATTACATTGGATGTTACAAGTTTCGAGGGACTGGAAAAGTACAAAAGTTGGTTCAGTGTAACAAAAGGGAGAATTGATATGTTAGATTTGATAAAGAGACTTCAAAGTTGCAAAGACTGCGGGGATGAGTTCCAGGTTATGTATATGATGCTCCTTTTTGGCACAGTTTTGTTTCCTTGTTGCCATCAAAATCTCCCTATCCATTACCTCAACCTTCTTGTGAATTTGGAAAATATCAAAGATATGAATTGGGCGGGATTCGTACGAGAAAAACTGAATGAAGGGGTCAAGCAATGGAAAAATAATTCACAGACTTATATATGCGGATGCTTGTTTTTCTTCCAGGTATAAACTCAACTCATATATTATAAACTAAATAAATCCTACACATTTTGTATAACATTCTACATGATTACATCTATTTATTTTTGTAGGTATTTTTTCTTGCTATGATACGCCCACATGGGTCATGTCACTATATCAATCCAAGCTTTGAATTGCCGTACATTAATTATCTTACCAAAAGGAGGGTTAGTCAATTGACATCAGATATACACAAAAATGGGGGATACGAGAGTGCAAAGGTAACTTATTTTAGTGATATAATACTTGCATAAACTTTGTAATATAAATGTATATTAACATCTACTTACAGGTATGGAACTTCATCACATATGGTACAAGTAAGCCGAAAAATCCATGTGCCGAGGGTAAACCGTCTTTACAACAAGACGAGGTGGAGGTAGAAAATGTTGAGGGAAAATGCAAAACTGATGGAAATATTGAAAATGCAGAACAAGGAAACATTATCGGGAGCAGCTGCAATGATGACATAAATTGCCATAATGTGGAACCATCACTTACGAACGCATTTTCCGACAATAACTTTGCCCTCCGACATCAAATGATCTTATTAACTGCACGAGTAACGGGTATGGAGCAGCAACTCATTCAATTAATGAACACTGTGAATGACATACTTCTCCATCAGATGACGAAATGTCAAGATGGATGTCCTGCTGGCTGTGTTAAGGATATTGGGAGCATCACTAGTTTAGTTCCTCAGTTGCAAGATCATATCCTGAAAATCTCGAGTATTTTGGAGCCAAGTGTAAAAACCTCTGAATCGAAGTTATCTTCTAGACACATCCCTCAAGTGCATCTATCATCATCCGAAAAAAGAGATTACCAACATGAGAATACATTAATGCGGACGCCGGAATCAAACAACATGCACAAATCGCTTTCTAATCTCCAACCACATGATATGCAGTTAGATCAGTCAAACTCGAAGGGCCCTACTCAAAAAATGATTATTGACATATCTTCCTCTGACGATGAACCACAAAATGGATTTGAGGACAGAAAGAGTCAATTCAATCCCATGGCCGATGATGCTGAAATATTTAAATACTTGTTTGATGAGCACAATGATATGAGGTAAAACATAATTGACATATTTATGCAAACTCAATTTGTGAATCTAACAATCTTTACATTTTATTATCTAAATGTAGGGAACGGTTGGTGGATTTTGGATCTTGGTGGTGCAACAGATCAAATATGATGTGTTTGAAGCCTGCAACCTACATAAATGGGAGCGTAAGCAACTTTTCATTATTTTTATTATGTATATAATTCCTACTTATATAGAAAATCTAATGTCTCTTTTTATTCGTAGGTCATTGACTGTGTTGCATATGAATGCACAATGGTTTATAGGCAAGACAATATCTACCATGATCGATGGTACTTCCCAGCTACTTTCAGTGTATGATCTAAACTTCTAATATATATGTGTTAGTTTTTTTAATATAATATTATTAATACTTTATACGCACCACGTTATAGATTGTAATTTAATTTTCATTTTCTATAATTGCAGCAACTTTGTCTATCAGAGCATTATTCCGATGAAAAGATCATTAAGACATTTTTTGATGGCGCTCAAAGTTTCACTTCTGGAGAGAATTGTCATCAAATGTTTCTTAGAAGTTGTCACCAAATATTTATTCCAATTAATGACATGCAGAAACATTGGTTTCTTGTTATTGTGGATTTCGAGCTAAAAAAAATATCAATTTGTGATTCTGCCCCAATTGCTGCAATGGAAGAGTATCGGAAATTGATTGCCAACAAAGTGGTAAGAGTTGATTAATAATATTATCCTGATATTTACCAAGTTAGATTTTTGTACTTAATAGTCAACTCCTTTGGTAAGGGCTGATTAGTAATATTGATTTCAGATTGAGCGGATGAAGCGCTTGCTCCATATTTGGGCTCCAGGGATATACAATACGAACACGAGTGTTGAATTCATATATGAATACCCGAAATGGATTCCAAAACAAAATAATGGGTATTGTTATTGAGTATTACAATACACAAATATACACACACATTTCTGGTTTTTTTTGTACTTAATGAGTCTAATATGGCAGGTATGATTGTGGCTTGTATGTTTGCTTGATTATGTTGTTTTACAAAGGAATGCAAACTGGATTACCGGAGGTAATATATCAATATACAAAAAGTTACATTAACTAAATGAATAAGTGTTGGGTCCCTAATCTTACTTTGGTTTTTTATGAGTTTTTTTTCTTATGAATGTTAGGATGGATCTGCATTTTTTCGGCGATACATAGCCTTGCGACTCTTTAAGAGCCCGTACAATAGGTTTTCTCGGACTTGCTAGGATCTGACAGTTATCACCATCCATGATTGGATGCGGATTGCGTGTTCGGGGTTCAATAGGCATGAAGTAGATAACATGTCATGAAGATTTTATTTCTTATGTAACAAGATTGAAAATTTTATTTTTGTGTTTAGTTATCGTATTCTACATTGTTGAACTATAGGTTTAAATAGTTTCTCTAGTTTATTATTAGTGTGTATTGTGACAAAGTTACGAACTATTATTAAGTGTCATTTTGTAGTTTTTACAGACTTATTGCAAAAAAATTTAATATCGTTTGGTATCTTGTTTGATATGGTTCTTGATGTATAGTATAACCAACCCTAGCTCATATGTTCACGGGACTGAGAAAGACATTGGAAGCTGACACTAAAAATTAGGAAATCTGGAAGCTCCCAAAAATTCCATAAAAATGGCACCTGAAGCCAAAAGTTTAGTTCCTTAGGCTCAAAAGGAAAGAAAAGAAAATTGCAATCAAAATGAAAATTAAAGGAGGCACACCATTATATAATCCATATGTCCTACAATGTAGCAATTCAAATAATCTGTTGCAGAAATAGTTAATGTACTGACAAAAAGTAAGCTGCAGATTCACTTCGATCAATACAAAAAACAAATGACCTTCAGGGTTGCATAAAATTAGTAAGTTTGGTTAGGCCTTTGAAAGATAAATATGTGTAAAGTTCAGACATAAAAATGCAAAATATTAGAAAAAATTTAGTTTCAATAAAAAACTTCCTTTCTAAAGATGTTTGTCCACAAACATGTTCTTTCTAAAAGATGTTTGTCCACAAACATGTACCAACAGGAAGTAGAGAAACTAGTAGATTGAATAACCTCAAAAACTTTAAATGTCTCCCAACAACATACAACCTTGGTCAAATAGATTAAGGCATAACACAGTCAACTTAAGAAATGCGGAACATAAGAAATAATGGTATTCCGTAACTTTAAATAACAAAACCATGATTATCCAAAGGTCAAGACCTTCAATGTATGTACTAAATTTAAAACATTTCATCACAAAAAAAACATTTCACTATACACGGAACTTTTCCTAGGTCTAAAATCCCTATTCATCCTCCTGGCTTCTGAGCTTAGCAAGCTTGTTCGTGACAACAATGTCAAGCTGGGCAGCACGCTCCACAATCGCCTTTCTTTTTTGTGTACATATGTTTGAGCAATTTCAGCCCAGTATTTCCTGATTCAACACACAATAAAACTACAAAATTTTGTTCCAAGAACAATGACCATAAGAAAGAATATAGTATATTATTGGAACTGGATTATTTCTTTACCTGTTGTGCATCATTAGAATCTCAAGTTCTTTGACATTATGAACAAGGAACTTTTTGAAACCATTTGGAAGATAATGACGGGTCTTCTTGTCAGATCTGTATCAAATGTTGGGCATCAACACGGATCCCTTAAACTTTCTTCCGAATCGAGAATGAATACCCTTGGGTCTACGCCAGTTTGGCTGCAATATGCAAAAAGAAATAGCATAGTTAGTCATACTAATATACAAAAACACAGATTTGTAAAGTCTCATTCACAAACCAAACTAAATTAAGTATGAAAAACATATTTTTATTCAAGTAAAGAAATGTGGGCAGGAATATAGTAACATAAAGCTTATATAGTGAAGCAATCAGTGTTGCAGGCCTGTTCCCTGTTTCACTTATGCCCTAAAAAAACAAAATAATAGAAACTGAAAGTAGTTCTGGACATTAGATACCACGGGCAAAACATTATTTACTTAAAACTACTAAATTTACTTAATAAAGAGAATAATGCATGCAACATCAATCTCACTTGTGAATTAGCAAATATTAATAAACTTCATCATAAATTGCTTAGCATTTTGTTTATACATATATAAAATGAATAGGCTAAAAAATTAGGAATAATAGTATATGAGTAAAAGAGATCAGATGGTAGTGCATGTTTTTTTCATCATTCAAATGCAGAATTGATTGGGTAAGTATCACCACACCTCCTCTTGCATATCTCAATCATAGAAATTTGAAAATTACTCCACCATTTATTTGTTAAAAATAATAGGAATTGAAAACTAACAGCTTATATTAAAGGAATCAAATTAAATGTCAATCACCACATTACATCTACGTGTAGATGCAAATTAAGACTGGGGCTACAAGATTACAATCATCATCTTCCTCGTGCATTAACAAAACTTTTAAGACTATTAAAATGAATGAAATACCTTGACAGAAACCCATCGGTCACTTTGTGTCCTCTTGAACTTCTTCAACCTTTTCTTACTGATCTTCTTGTCGAGCAAAGGGACCGCCATTGTTACTGTAAACAAAATGAATCACAAGATTAAAATAAACAGATATGACTATTTATAAATAGAAAACTGAAAAGGGGAAAACCGGCGGAGAAATAGGGTGTGCTTACGGGGAATTTCGAATTTAAGCAGGATTATTGGCCGGAGACGCTTAAATATTTAAAGTCCCTTATTGATTTTGGAGATGATAGATCAGATTCAAAACTTTGGAGGATGAAACCATGGTGTGTGTGGGGTGGGGGGTGTATCGATCTCATCATTTTTTTTTTCAGATTGAGAAAAAATTGTGTAAGGATAGGTAGTGGTTTAGACTCAACTGTTTATTGATAGGGTTAAATTAGTCATTGAGATTAAGTACTATACGTGTATGATAAATTTTTTTTTTTAAAAAAAAAAATTTTACAGTTCTCATCATCGTACATGTATTGTATGGTCCAGATTAAATGGACCAACTTGTTTGCAGTCCAGATTAATTGATTTTGTATTCCACAAGAATGTGGTAAGGGAACCATAGAAAACCCCTATTTACTTTAGGCTCTAATCATTAATTTCCGCATATTTTAATTGTCCATCTCTTTTTGTCTGTCATACAATATAGATATATATATTTATTTATATAGCTGGTCAAATGCTGTATATAATATAATATAATATAATATAGTAGACTTTCATTCATGAGGTCATGCTGTAGGGCCCATATAACCACGCATTAGCTGAGCAGCATAAAGTTAACATAATATTTACACGTTGTACCTACTCACTAATCCATCTCTAATAATTTGATTCGATATAATTAAGGTTCCTATAATGAACAAATACCACCAGATTAATTAAACTAGTTTATATATCGTAATGTAGATGAAAATAATATCAATTTCACATGGCAAGATCAGGCAATAATGCAAACTAATTTAACTGAAAATCGAGATCATACCTTTTTAAAATCAACTGTGGACAGTGACTGGCCAATTGGAAATGATTGATCAATAAATCACGATTTTCTATCAAGGGTGCTTAAATCACGATTGAGCAATATCTATTGAATATAAGGATGTGGGATATTTTGGTAATTGAATTATATTCAATCAAATTTAAATCCGATATTATTTGTTAACTTTATAGACAATGGTAAAGAAAACTAGGCTTATGGAATTGAGGTTTTAAAAAAAAAAGTTCGAAACTTCATCCAAGATTTCAATATATAGAAATTATGTAGTATAGATAATCAATGCATAAATGAAGTATGTAGTATAGATGATTTTAATGGAGATGAGCTACCTTGCTTGATTTCTAGATGCTTAAACAAAATAAGCATGTCAAGTATTTTTTCTCAAAAAAAAAATATGCATGAATGAACTGATACTATAATGAAATTGAACCATTTACTAAAGTCAAAGACAATTAATTAAAGAGTGTGTTTCACTATTATCTGAATTGAAACTAAAAAAAAGGGTACTTAATTGAAAAATTATATAGCCAATTAGGGCAACAAAGTTTGAAGCCCGGTATCAATCCACGAGAAGCTACTTACATAATCACAATCAAACTGTAATTAATTTCACTGCAATTGCATAGGATCATCCATGCAACAATTTAAGAAAAATAACAAAAACTCATTACAATAATTTAAATTAATAAAAAAATAATTGTTCCTCGATAATTCACTTGTCTTCATGTACTGCATTAGTTAGCGATTTAAATGCTACCGTCGAACCAAGCAAAGCTTTTTCAATCTCCACCTTAAACGTATCATACTTTAGAAAAAATTCAACCAACATCAATCGACTTAGTAGCACAACCAAGTCTTTCCCCGGACATTGCTTGTTCTCAACGGTTGGTTCATCTGTTTCTCTTCCATTCGACCAGTAAACGTACTTAATCAATTTTTCTCCCTCTCCCAGAAATCTATCCGCGATAAATTTATTCGGGTTTTCAAAAACCTTGGAATCCTTGGTCACAATTGGTTGGTACCCAAACAACATCTCCCCTTTCTTAATCAAGAAAGAAGACTCATGATTTTGAATGACAAAATCCTCTTTGGCTTTACCATATTGATAAGGCACAGGTGGCTCAATTCTCAAAGCTTCATAAACAACTGATTTAACCAAGCTCATTGTGTTAAGTGCTGCAAGTGTGACCCCGCCTTCTTCCTTAACGACGGCCCTGATTTCATCAGCCAGACGGCGGTGTAAATCCTCTCCTGCGGTGCCAACCCACTTGATCAAATAAGGGAACAGTCTTTTCATTCCACCGTAAGCATTGAACCCTGCTAAGAACACTAAGTTATGACAGGCTTCATCTCTTTTCAATCCAAGATTCTCTATTTCATCCAAAATGGGACCTGCAAGAATATTGGCAGGCAAATGGGCAGGTTAAAAAAGATTGGGTTCGAGATGATCGAGTTGGATTTAAGTTGGGCCAATCTATCCATTTGCCCTTTCATTTGTAGACTTGTTAATTAATTAGAAAATTTTTATTTGACCAAATTCTTCCCACCACAAAACAAAACACCACCTATATGTGATTGGTCACGAACACACTGCAAATGTATCATGTAAATATTTTGGGCAAAACCAATTATGTTGGTTATATCTATTTTATCTAACTAGACTTTAATATCCTAATAATTGAAAAACAACTTTGAATATTTATATTAGACTTTAAGATACTAATAATTATCTAATTTACACATCTTAACATGTCTTTTAAGTTTAATATACCATGAAAAAACTAGAATATGAATAGATTTGACTTAATTATAGTAAAGAAATTATAAAGATAAACACCGCTCATGATTCTCTTTATCATTAATTTTTTATAGAGTGGTCCATCTTGTGGTTTTTTTTTCACGTTAGTCCCCACTATGAATTATTAATTTCATTTTGATCATTTTCTAGTGATCCTCTAGGTGAATTAAAGTGCCAAAATATTTTTATGAGGGACTAAATTGATAAAGAAACATTTTATAAGGAACTAAATTGATAAATTAACAGTTTTATGAGGGGCTAAAGTGTAACACTATTAGTTAAAGACCCCTTCTTAATGTCCAAAGTGAAACAAATAATTCATAGTGGAGACTAACGTGAAAAAGAAAAAAAAAAAAAAAAAAAAGACAAGAGAAACCACTCTGTAAAAAATTAATGATACATAGGATCATTAGTGATGTATACCGAAATGATAAAATTTGACATAAAATGATAAAACAGCAATAAAAAAGTCCTTTCTGGTAAACATATTGTTTGAATTAAGTCTAGTCGGATCTGAAAAAATGCGGTAATATATATACTTGTTATGAAAAACTAGTGTAATTGAATTTTTTTTATATACTTGGCACGTTTTTTACACCAAAGATTCAGTATTAACTAGGGATTAAAATTTTGATCTCCTATGATGTATCGATAAATTAAATACTAAACGTTGCTAGAAGTTTTTAAGAAATTTTTGAGAAGCATTTGAAAAACTTGTAAATCAAAGAAACATATTGTAGTAAAAGTTGTTTTTTAATATTATTTTCATTTGGGATTGGGATTGACTCAAAAAAGAAAAAGAAAAAATGGTGTTATAGATGAAAGGATTATTTTAACTCAATGGAAAGTTACCAGATCAAGCCCTAACGAGAATCAAGAAAAATAGAAATTGAACTCGGTTGGAACGGGTCGGATTGACCCAACCCATAGATCAAAATCAGTCTCATACCTGCATTCTTGTAAAAAGCATCGTACAAGTTCTTGTAATCAGATTTCACAAGGAAAAATGGCAATGACATTGAGTGTAGAACTAAATCTTCTAAACAGTTTGGGACAAATTTCAAGCCCAAACTGACTAATGGAGCTAGCTGGCAAAATATCCATTTGTCGAACACCTTCGGGCCATTGGACCCGACTTTGGTTTCTGAAGCTTTTCTATCGCACAATAGATGAAAAACGAAATCAAACGACATCGCATCACTTAAATCATTAAAATTCGCACTCCCTTTAGCAGATATTTCATCCTCAAGGCCCGAAAACAGGCCCGATATACCCTGTCGAAAAATGGGTATAAATTTATCGTGCTTTTTTGCAAGCAAAGAAAGAAAATAGCCTTTCAAAGTCGCATGCTTTGACTCCGAAGGATCCAAAAAAGCGCAGGCGCGGTACCCGCCGGTGAAATCGGTGGAAGGCATGAAAGTTCCGTCGAGAATATTTTTCTTTTCGATTTTTGAATTGTCGAAGAGGGTTTGAAAGCTAACGGTATCGAGAAGGCAGATCACGCGAGAGTTTCGGGCCAGAAATGGGCCCGGTGGCATGTTGCAGCGGAAGATTGTGGATTTGTGTTTTTGCATTCGGGACTCGAAGAAGTCGAGTTCCCCTTGGTTGTAGTAGTAGTCGAAGCGATCTTTAATCGGGCCGAAGAATGGGCGGCCATAGTCGCCGGGGATTTCTCGGGCTGGAAGCATTGACATTGTATAAAATTAAATTGGTGTGTTTTGATTAAATGGAGAGCTCCTCTTCAATAAATGAACAAGTAGGGATTTATTTAAATACTACACCATATAGTTTAACAAGTTGTATTTAAATGAAAAAGATTCAGAGTTGTGCTGTACTATGTATTAGTTTGAATGCTTCTGAATCATTGTTTATTCTTTTTTTTTGATGAAAAGCATTTTATTGAAAGAGAAATAGACTAAGCATAACAAGTGTTTATGAGAGGATAACCTCCATCACAAAAAATACATAAAGGTAATAAACGTAAATCTAATGGGCCGAAAATAGAGCAAGAAGCCGCCCAACTAGCAAGGTTATGGGCCGATAACTAGCACGTTAAAAGGTGTTTTGTCAAAATTATAAAAACGGTCCAATAACTTTAAATTATTTTCAAAATTGGTCCTGTAATTAAAGTGAATCCACATTTAGTCCTTTAACTTTCATCCAAATTCAATTTTAGTTCTATGCATAATAAATTTGGTCCTCTAACTTTTAATATTCTTTATTTTTTATCCTGCATTAAATATTTGATCCTATTACTGGAGATATTTTATCGATTGCAAGACAAAAAATGAAATTTACTAAAAGTTAGATGATCAACTTTGTAATTGGAGGATGAAATTAGTTATGCATATGACTAAAATTGAAATTGTGTTAAATTATAAAAATAAATAAAACAAATAAAAAGTGTGTTCAATATCTATTTTTTAAAGGGACTCAAAGTTACAAGACTATTTTTGAAATTTTGCAAGTTTATAACTAATGAATTGTGTTTGATCTAGTGGAAAAAACTAGTCCCCAAACTCAACGGCGGAGCTACACTTAATTTGTCCAGGGGGTGCATGGACCCCCCTGAAATTTTGATCCTTGCTTAATTATTTAACTATAATTTTAAGTTTGTTTTATTTTTTTAATAAAAAGAAAGATTTATCTTAATGTAATTTAGGTTTGCCTTCTAATGGATCCCACTAACTAATTTTCCCCATTTTTACTAAAGTATCATATTAAAAATTTATTCTTAATAACTTATAAAATATTAATTAAATTATCTTTTATCACTCTAATTTATTAAGTGGAGATATTATCACTACTTGAAAAATACATTTTCGGTATGAGGTTGGATGAAGAATCCTCGAAATTGAAAGTAATTGATCATCTTACCATCTCCAAGGGAGCTCTTATATGTCAAATTATAAGAAGAATTATAAGATTTTCACAAAAAATGTGCTCCAAGGGACTAGCTATAATTTAAGGGCCATTTAAATTTTTAAGGTTGGACTCTCAAATTTGAGAGTCCAAAGCCAAATGTATATTCTACTTTATGCAACAAAGTACAACATTATTTTGTACTTTGTTGCAAAAATATTTAATGTAAGTTCTTATTGAAAAAAATTTACGAATCTCGAAATATAGTTCATATTTATTTCATCTAAATTCATATTATTTTTCTGAAATAATTTTTTTAAATTTAATTTTTATTATTATATCAATAAATAATAAATATTAAATATATATCATTATTATTTATATATAAATAATACTTAAAAGTAATTTGTTAAAAATATAAATGAATTGTTGGAGTGAAGTGTTGTGGTTATTTAAAAGTAGAATTTTAAAATATAAACGAGCTGTTGGAGTGCAGAGTAAAAAATGGGAATGTATAACACTATTCAACTCTTAAATTTTAAGATAAGAGGTCTGAATTTAAGAGTTCTGTTGGAGATGGAAACAAGTAGAAATAAACAGGAATGTTGTGTATACATTTGTATATTTATTTTTAAAATTCATAATGATTTGTGAGTAGCTACAACAAGAAGAAATTTGATGGGGAATCGGATGAGAAATGAATGATTGCATGATTCCATGATTATCTATATAAAAAGATGTGTTTGATATCGTATCAAATGATTCGATCATTAAATTATTTCATTCTATCATGACAATTCGACGTAGTCACTTGTGAAAAGTATTGAACGAGCTAACAGACTCTTTTAATTTGAATTAATATTGTTCAAATTTTTATCTTCGTGGTTGATTTTTTCTTTCTTTTTGAGGTAATGACCCAAGTGAAATTACTTTATGGCCATGTCACTGCATGCCCAAAATATTGTAAATACACCAAAATTATTTCAAGATGGAAGAGATCAGTGTGAATAAGAGATTATTCATTTTTAAATACTAATAATGAAAAATTTACTCAAAAAAAGTTTAAACCACTATACAATTTTTTTTAACAAAAGAAGGTTAAACTCAAAATTTGATTAGCAAAATGGAAATTTGATAGTCAAAATGTTTAATCTATGATTGGTCTGATATGCATATTTAAACCCATCTACCCGCTCAACACCCACCCCTACTCCTCATAACATGGAATAATTTAGTCGAGTAATCTTAGCATGTTTCGAATAGTTAAATTCTAGAAATCTTTTGGAACTTTTTCGATAAAAAATATTTTTAAAAAGTTTATTAACGAAAAATATTGAAGTAGAAAATACTCTATATTTTTATATCGATTTAACCAATACAAATATATAAAAATATTGATCCGTGAAAATCATTTTCGATTTTGAAATATTCAAAGTTGTATCAAATGCATAATATTTCTCTATATAGTTATCAAATGGTCTTTGACTTTGTCACATATTTCACACAAAACATTAAAATTACAATACTTGCTCCGTACGTCTCATTTTTTTTATCCCTTGATAAAGTTGACCAGTTAACTTGGCTAAATTCATAAAAAAATATCATAAATAATTTGATTAATATATTTCACTAATAAGTTGATAATGTCATTTAATACCATATATATATATTAATAATTGAAAAGGTTTAATACACTGCAAATATGATAAATTACTTAAAAAATTAAAAAGTGTGATCGAGTATAGTATTATAAATTGAGTAAAAATAATGGAACGAAAGGAGTACTAATTTTGTTGAAACCCAAATTTCTTAAAAGAAAAGTAAAGTGATAGAAATAATATCTTAATATTTTATATTCTAGTAAAAGTTAACTAATTAATATGACTCATTAATTGAAATATGGATCCTTTACTATAGGATTATTTTTTTTTTTTTATAATCCAGGTGTACAAGCTTACACTCGACTAATCCTGGACCCTCAGAACCCTTGCCCTAGAATCCTGAAGGATGTAAATCGCAGGATGTGCCTCCACCAAGCCCCGGGTTCCCACCATACTGCTGTACACTCTGCGCACAAAGGAGTCTTCACCACAAATGACCCTTAGATAGATCCATAGAAATGCTTCCATCCAAGTTGGTTAGTGGGGTCCATTTTTATAAGAAATTTAAATTACGAGTTTTTAATATAAAAAATTATGACAAACTTAAAAATCCCACTTAATAATTGCTCAGGTATTAAATTTAAGGGGTGTCCATGCACCCCCTGGTATGGTTGTAGCTCCGACATTGAGTGCATGGAAATGGATTTAGGTAGACCTAGAAAAATAAACATCCATGAAATTAAAATAAAATAGCTACCGTGAAGAGGATCTTAACCAAATTATGTACTCTCTCTTTAGCACCAAAATAAAGAAAAATTATGTACTCTCTTCGTGGAATTAGTTTTTATGGAGAATTACTCAAACTATTCCGATTTTTGTGTAATTATATTAATAATTTTTCGTGTTTGAAAATTTACTCGAATTACTCATAAGGTATTGAATTCATCACAAGTCACCCTATTATGGCATTAATTTCATAAAAAAATGTTTAAATTCCATAAATACTTTTCTTTTCTTATTTTAAATGAAAAGGTGATAACAGGATGTTGTCGTTGCCCGAGCAAGAATCCAACATACCTTACACGTCAACCACCATTCACGTGCCTTTACATTGAATTCCATAAACACTACTTTTGGGTATTATCTAAGAGTCACAAAACTCAAGGGTGAAAAATCAATTTCTCCATCGATTTCACTAATTGTACTCATTTCCCAACCAGTTTCACTCATTTTTTTATATCGATTTAACCAAATTTAAATCGTTTTTCATTTAAAAGTTTTTTTGATGATGCCGGCACATGTAACTTTAGAAATTAACATTGTGAAGGGGTAATTTTAATTAATCTAATACATTGTACCTAGTTTGTGTAATTTTTAAAATATGGAGGGTGATCAATATAATTACAATATACCTCAAAGGTAATTTGAGTAATCCTCCCTATTTTTATTTTTCGGTATGATTGTCCAGTACTCAACTTAATATTTTCCAAAATATTATAGATAGAAATAAATAATTTAGTTAACTTATCTTAATAATAATCAATATTAACTAACACTATTAAAATTTTTAAAAGGTCATAAATATACAAATTTGACATGAAAACTGATCTTGGAAAATAAGAATTTGTTTATTACTAAATTTGACTCTTTGCTAGTATAGCATATAAAAATTTGTTTATTAGGTTGATATGCTATAGCAAAGAGTCAAATTTAGTAATAAACAAATTTTTATCAGCGTAAGGTAAGAGGAGTAGAGAAATGCACCATTCTTAAGAAATTGACAATATTGGAGGGGTTTAATTAAATCATGACATTATTTAAAATATTACCCCATAAGGCCTCTATGGGCCATAATTGTATTTTATGTATGAAAGCGGGTTTCTAATTGTTTACACTTTACAACCAAATAGGTCCATCACATTAATTTTATGCCGACCGATTGGGGAAAGCCTTGATTGATTAAAATTTTCTAAATACGGTACGTAGTGTTTATAGTTTTTGTAAGCCCTTCCAATATGAAAAATTATTTGGCGCACTATGAAGAAAAAAAAAAAGGCCATATTAATACTAATAAATAATTCATTTGTTACCAAAAAGTCCAAAACTATAAATAGTGTTTTTAAGAAATAGAATTCTTCCATACTCTAAGATAACTTATGGAGTATATATTTTTTTTTATTTTCCAAAGGTTTAATCCCTTTCGAGACGGGTTGAACACATTAAGTGGGTATCTCTTCCAACAGAGTTTCGAACCTAAGTCTGCTACTTTACAATGACTAATCCCTTCTATTAAACCAATCACTTGATGGTACTTATGGAGTATATTGACATGGAAAAGTTAGCATTTACTTCAAACTACATTTACGGAGACTTATAAATAAGAAAAAATTGAACAATATAAATAAGGGTAGACATACTCAGTAAATTGGACAACATAATAAAAATATTACGTATCATATATAAAATACATTCTCTATTATAGATATGAAAGTACTGATTCATGTTAATTAGTAATTTATTTTCTTAACATAAATTTCCGAATAGATAAAATGACAAATTTATTTGACCTTTCTTATGACATATAGTAGATATGTTCTCATTAACTTTAACTTCAAAAGAAAAATCTTTCAACGGAAACAAGATTACAATTATAATAAGTATTATTTTATAATTATGCACGTTAGTATGATCATATGAGTTTTGATGTACTAATATCAATTGAGAGGTTTTTTTTTTTCTTCATATCAATTAATAGTTATAATGTAAATATAAACTTTTAGTACTCATTATTACTATGTCTGAAAGGACTCATCTATGATTCTGGATAAACAAAGCTACTTAAGACTGAAAATCAACTAAGCTATTCGAGTTGGGTTCGATTCCGAATAATAAAATATTGTTTGAGTTCAATTCTTTATATCTTTATATATATATTAGTCTAACTAAAATAATATTTATAATTTAATAACTTTTGAAACTCTATTCGAACTCGATCTGAGTTTCAACTCCAAAATAAATAATTACCAACCATATGTATATTGATATATCTTATTTCGTCATTTTTCAGACATTACAAATTTTAATAATAGTATTTAATTTCAAATTTTATATTTTGTTGATTTGTCAGATGATGGTTTTATGACTCAAGTCTCCAAATTAATGTCAACTCTTATCTTCTCCAACCAACCAATAGTTCTGAAAAGTCTTCGAAGTTATCGTTTATACAGGATCAATAATTTAGCAACCACAAAATTATATAACCAGTTGTTTGATCATCAAGTTAAATATTATATTGAGCTTATTAAAAATGAAGTCCTACGATCAAAGGAATCAAATTAAGATACCGGAAAGATTGTAACCAAATTAGAATCCGAAAGTCAACTTAATACCCCGATCCATTGCCCCAATAAAATTATCTCATAGCCCAAAGGCCATAAACCAATCATACGTGTATACGTTTGTTCCAGCCCAACTAACTACTTGACCCGTTACCATGAGCCCATAATTAGAAATATATATAACTTCCAGGACTCTGATTTGGGCCTCACCAAAGTCCAAGTTCATTTTTTTAACTTAACGAGTCAGATAGATAGATAGATAAATAGATAGATAAATAGATAGATAGATAGATGTCATACAGATAATTTAATTTATTTTTTAAATATTCATTATTGTCGATATCAAATCTCAAATAGTTTACTTGGATTTTTTCCATTTGATGTGTTCAATTGCAAAGATAAAGGAAAAAATATGCGCACATGACAGGTTGGTTGCTGGATGTGATAACTGGCAAAATTTGATAATTGATCAGAATTAAAAATAGACCTACCAAAATAATTGAAATCCACATGGCAACCCCAAATTCATTAGCCGACATCCCTCATTGACCTTCAGATTGCAAGTTGCGTCCAACACTTAATATTATCCACAGATCACTTATTAATATTCCTCCTCTGTATTTCACTACTTAACTCGGTACCAATCCATAAATTCCATATTTTCATTCAATTTTGCTTTTTGATAAAAATAAAAATAGATGGATCAAATGATTGGAGGAAAGAAAAGTTATTTAGCAATGAAGACTGATTTTGCTGCAAGTAATGAACTGATTAGCTCCGATCTGAAGGAAGTTGGGAATGCAGTCAAAAAATTGGCCAACCACACCATCAAGTTAGGTGCACTTGGATTTGGGACTTCATTCGTCAAATGGGTCGCTGCTTTTGCAGCAATGTAAGTACTTTCTTGTCTTTACCCTAAATTCTTGCAAATTTTACCCTTTTTAGTACATAGATTCTATTCATAGAACGAAACACGATTTCTATTCACTTTTTATGATTTAATATGTATTTGGGTTCATTGAATCGATTGTGAAGAAATTAGATTGGATTTTATATTAATTGAAACATTCATGTGTAAGAAGTTACCGTTGACTTAGATTTATATCAATACGTATTTTTAGTGTTGATTGATTGAGATGACAAAGAAAAAAAACACAGCAGTTTGTAATTGTGCATCGATGATTTTGTTGGGTAAATTACAATGACACCCCTAAGTTCCGGCGAATCACTGCAAACAGTGTCCATCGAGTTAAAATCTATAGATGATGTCCAAAGGGCACCTTTAGAAATTCATGTCCACTTTTAGCTGGTGGTTATACCGTAATATCTCAAGGGGTCTCATTGTAATTCACCCTTATTCTTTGTAGAACATGTACATTTGGATATAGTATTACTTTATTTGAGCTTCTGAGGTGTTTGGTTGTCCAAAACGCCCGCGATAGAACAAGGCCCTCAGTGACTGTCAGACCACCGGATTAGTTTGAAATGGACATTATAGTTTTTATTTTACCCTCTTTTGTTTTTAAATAACCAAAATCAACCTCGATTTCAACCACGGAAGGTGGGGACTTTTTGTTTTGTAACTCAAATCACAAGTGTAAGATAAAGAGTACCAAACAAGATTTTGGACAAGTTATTCTTAATTTTGTTGGAAATATAATTATAATCTATCCTACCTTATCTAATATGAAGAACCAAACGTGGCCTTAATATTATGTGCACGAAGTTAAATACTTAATTCATTATTGATAAATTATATAGTAAGCAGAAGGAGAGGTTTAATTAATTATGACTATAGTCTCAATGTAGCTGATTTCATGAACAGCTAAATAATTATCTTTTTCATGGATGGAGTCTAAAATTAAATATGTTGTGTTTTCTCTGCGCGCAGTTACTTACTGATCTTGGACAGAACAAATTGGAAAACCAACATGCTTACATCCCTCTTAATTCCTTACATCTACCTAAGTCTTCCTTCATGGTTATTCAACTTGCTCAGGTAATACTTACTTATCACTTGTTTCTTATTCTTCTTTCACTATTTGTCACATTTCCTGATATAAATTTCTTTAATTCTTTGCTTGTTTTATAACTAACTTTTACAGCGGTGAGGTTGGAAAGTGGATTGCCTTAGTCTCAATTGTGCTTCGCCTTTTCTTCCCAAAAAAATTTCCAGGTATGATATGATATCGAGGTTGAAAACTCTATGTAATACTTAGATCAATAACCTCTCACATTCAGCACCATGAAAAGTAAATTACAGTATAGTATGATTAATTTGTGAAGAAAAAAAGACTGAATTAGCCTCACATGCATATGTTTATTCGTTCTTCTGTGGATTTATAACAAAAAGATAAATACGGATGATGCAGATTGGCTGGAATTGCCGGCAGCTTTGATCCTCCTCCTTGTGGTAGCTCCCGACTTCATTGCTGATCACATAAGGGGACACATAGTGGGAATTGCAATTTGCCTTGCGATTGGATGTTACCTTTTGCAAGAACACATTAGAGTATCGGGTGGGTTCAGAAATTCGTTTACAAAGAGCAATGGCATATCCAACTCCGTTGGGATAATTCTTCTATTGGTATATCCAGTCTGGGCACTCATATTTTACTTTCTTTAGACCAAACATCAATTAATGGATGGATGAGCTTCGGATCCAGAACATGCATGTGTGATTTATTTTAGTTGATTTCGTGTGGAAAATAAGGTAATTAATAGCCTGCAATTGCACTGGACTGCACCTGAGTGTGTGAGAGTAGTTTATATGAGACTATTTATTCCATTGTTTGTGTTTATGTTTGTGTTTGTCTGGCAATATATGTTTTCTTTTCTTGTGACTGTCAATCCTTTCTTCAGATTCCTTAAAATACTGTCATTTATTTTTCTTTATTATCTATGTATATATAACGGATTATGCTTGGAATAGGGTTGTTAATGAGTCGGATCGAATAGCATCAATTTGGATCCGGTTTCATAAATTTCATTTACCAGGATCAGACACATTCGGATCTTGTTTTGTCTGGATTTACATTTAAGTTAATAAAAAATTCAGATTCATCTATATATATCCACTAAAAATATCTAGTTTCTTGATGCAATTTTATCAACAACATAATACGTAAGTACAAATTTTATTCTCTATACTTAGCTTTAAAAAAAAAATCATAAAATTATTAAACAATTAAATCAAATGCGGGAAAGAGGTTTTGATAATGTTTGTAAGATTGATTTATGTTGTCAACTGTAATATGAAAATGATATTATGAATGAAAAAAAAAAAAAAAAAGAATGGGGCTTGTTGCAGCCCTATTTCCGAAGCGATAACACGGTGAGTAACCGGCCCAGATTTTATCCACTACTTGAATCCTCCTAATGCAAGATATTGGTGGAAGAACACGAGTGAGGGAGGCCTTGTTTGGATCCAATGGGCCAAAATGGATCATTTACATGTTTGACCCATTATTTCAGCCAAATATGAGTTTGGTTCAAAGTCCAAACACGCATGGGGCACTCACAAAATATGATTTAATTGTCCGACAAAAGCTCTGACACAAGTTGGTCTGCATTATTTTCTCTCCTTGCACTCTCTAGCTTTTTTCTTTTTCATCTCTTACTAGTCATATTGATTTATTTTAAATAATTGTGTATCAATTATTAATTATATACCAATAAAAAGTTTTATCATTATTCTATAATTTTTAAATGATTGTTTAACCATTATTAAATACATATAAATTTCCAAATTTATTATTACTAATTTATTATATTCATCTTGAAATATCCTATAAAAAAATATGTAATACTATTTCAATTTACACCATTTTTTATAATTATTATTAATTATCTAAATTAATATTACAACAATGTTATCACAATTATCATTTCAATCATAACAATATTATTACAATCATAATCTCAATTATTACAATATATAATAATATATCATATTTCTATAAAGTCTTTAATGTGACATTTGTCATTAATTTTTCACCTTTCAAATATCAACATTCAAACTCAATTCAAATCATATCTCAAATTCTCAAAACCCACTAACTATTATTTTACTATTTTATTACTATTACAATATTCCAATCAAAACCAATTCAAGTCGTGTTTCAAATGTTTCGCTAAACTCATTCAAATCAATTTGAAACACCGAAACATGGCGAAAATGAATCAAAACCGATTC
Organism: Penstemon barbatus; assembly: GCA_003313485.2. NCBI lineage: Eukaryota > Viridiplantae > Streptophyta > Magnoliopsida > Lamiales > Plantaginaceae > Penstemon > Penstemon barbatus. Next base: position 84,873,115 of record CM064884.1, on the reverse strand, counting down.
AAACGGGCGTAAAATCTTTGCTGGAAATCTGGAATAGATTTAAATTGATTTGAATACCGAAACATGGCGAAAATGAATCAAAACCGATCCAAACGGGCGTAAAATCTTTGCTGGAAATCTGGAATAGATTTAAATAATTAGTCTGATGAATTGAGTACTCCGTATCGAAAAAAGATATAATCCTAGAACGTTAACCTCTGAAGAAAATAACTTGTGTAGTCATGTAAAATGAATATATAAGTAAATACGTAAGCTATTCAACACATGGCCCATTAGCTCAGTTGGTTAGAGCGTCGTGCTAATAACGCGAAGGTCGCAGGTTCGAGACCTGCATGGGCCATTTTGTTTTCTTTAAATTTTTACTGCTCTGCGAAATATAGATAATTTTGTAATTCGGTTAATAATTGCAAGTGGGCTATTTAAATGGGCTTCTGTTTCCACAGTCAGCTAATTTATTATATCATCGCTTCTTCTTTTTCATTATTTTTTAACCTTAATTCGGTAAAAAAAAAAAAAGGGGGTGAGAAATTATTTAGTGTAACCGATGCACCACATCATCAAGTACACGTGGTGCAGCACACCAATACACTTGAGACATGTGGAGTGATAATCCACATCACCCATGTTCTGGCAATTAAACACTTTTTTTTGGAATCCTATTTTTTGGTAACATGATCACAATATGGGGTGATACCGTGATACGGGTTATCACTTCACATGTCTCAAGTGTATTGGTGGGCTGCACCACGTGTAATTGATGACGTGGTGCATCGATTGCACTAAATAATCTCTCAGGGTGGGGAGGGGAGGCTGAGACTGAAAATACAGATCATAGATAGGTTGGCTTCGATCACAACTAAGAACGAACTAAGCAAATAATTAGATGTGTAAATCAGTTGAATAGTATTGAACGATATATTATTTTAGTTTGATTTGACTTTTGTTGAGCTTGATTTGATTATCAAATAAATTAAATTCAAAAGTATAGTATTCTTCGATATCGAGTACTTTGATATTTTTACATGCATTTTAATCAATATTTATTTTATCATGTTTGACTCGAATTGAGCTTCAAAAGATATTAAAAAAATGATACTTAAACAGTTAAACTTATTTAATGTGTACGATTAACGAAATTTTATCGAACGAATTTGAATATAATATAAAATAATTTAATTTGATATTCAATCTTATAACAATAAAACTAGGTGAACTGGCCCAAACTGTCCTTTTAGTCTAGAACCCTAAAACGCCTAAAAGAAAGTTTGTCCAATAAGTAATGGGCTTAAACGACTTAAATGAAGCTCAAAATAGAACAAATTGATTACACAAGGCAACCAGCCTATAAAATTTCTGAAGTTTCCAAGATTATAAACAAAGAAAAGAATAAAATAAAAGAGGGGTTAGGGTTTTAGATCGGTCTTCTCTTACGCACACTTTTCTCTGTATTTCTTTGAGGAAGAGAAACCAGAAAAGCCGAAAAGATGTTTCCCGGAATGTTTATGCGGAAGCCGGATAAAGCGGCGGCGCTGAAGCAGCTGAAGAGCCACGTGGCAATGTTCGGAGTTTGGGTCGCCGTTATTCGGGTCACTCCCTATGTTCTCCACTATTTTTCCGACCACAACGATGAACTCAAGCTCGAGCTTTAGTCCTACTCTCAAAAGGTATTGATAGCTATAATTTTACCTAGGCTGCTAATTTTGATGAAGCTCTAAATTTTCGCTTGTGCTTTTTTATTGAATTAGTATTGTTAGAAAAAGTAAATCTTGAATTAATGTGGACTTTGTTAGTCGTTGCTGGGGTTGTTTGTTGTTTTTACTTGCCATACACTCCCTTTGTTACTGATTTATTTTGTAGAATTTTGTGTGTGAATTATGATAGAAAACAAAGTAAAGATTAGTAGCTCAGTTGACATATGCTTCATCTGAAACTAGACATTTCGTCGTTGATGGAGATAGAAATGTTCAGAAGTGGATGCACTGTTTATCATCAACTTGGGTATTTTAAAAGTGTATTGCTATCAACTTTGTAATTATCTAAAAGACTATCTACTGTTAAAAAAATAATGAATATTATGGCAGAAAGTTATGATAACAAAGTTGTTAAAGAATCAATATCATGTAAGATAAGCTGGTTACCAGTTTGATAGTTTGACTTTATGTTGTGCACAATGAAGAAGTAATTTGTGGAGAGGGAGTAGCATATGCTGCTTCAGTTTATAGGCTGATGTGGGATGTTGATCGCACTATTGCATTTTAAAATTAGTAACGGCGTGATAGATTGTGGATGTTTTTCAACCTTAAGCTTGTAGGTCCTACTTCCTGCTGTTGGTTACAGACGTTCCTCCATATTTTTCTCTCTAAGATTCATTAAACTATTCCACATAAGATTTTAGCTACTGGTAGTGTTTCAAAGGTGGTTATGAAACTTAATATGGAAATTTGCAATTTGGCTTCAGCCTTTTCCCACACTATACATTATTTTGTCATACTGTTTTATTTCATGCAATCTAAAAAGATGATGCAGAACTTGGGTTTCGTCGTGAAAGGGGGAAAAAAAAGAGTAGCAGTGTGATAGAGTGGAACAGCCAAAAGCCAAAATTCCTTCAGAATCAAATTTTTTGCTTTCATTCTTTTTGTATTCCTAATGCTGCTAAATATTCTGCCAAATGAGCCTCGACAACTTGCAGTTATATTTCGTCCATGAATCAGATTTTATCATTATCTATTGAAGTGGTGGACTTAAATATATCTTTACACTAGCTGTTCCTGAACTGCATTGGGATTTTTTTTATTTGTGTAACCTGTTAAAGTAGTCTGCCTGCTAATTTAATTTGGTGATTTTCCTGCAGCAGATACAGGCATGTGAACTGGAAAGGAGAAGCTTAGATTGGCAATTAATACTTTTGTTTATTGTCTTTGTCTACCATTCTATGTATTGAATCATAAAAGAAGATGAAACATTTCAGATAAAGAATCATTGTAGTAGTGTTTCTGCTGTTGAGGTTTTATGATGATGTCGACATGACCTTTAATTCCATATGGGGTTATATTTAGCATAAATAATTTCATTCATGTGAAAATTAAATTAGTTGCTCCAAAATTGTTAATCAAAAGAACAACGTATAATTCAAGTTGAAGATGTATTTCATAGCAGCCTGTGTTTGGTACATGAGGTCCGTCCTTATGTGGGTCGACTCTGTAGTTCATTCTAGGGGGGGCGGATTTCTTTCCATGTTCCATCCAATATATTTGATTTTTAATCCGGTTAGAGATTCAATTGGGGGCTTTGTACTTACCCCTATGATTTTTTTTTTTTTTTATTTGTTGATTGTAATTCAAAACACAACGAGCGAATTTGGATCTAGGACAATCTATCTACTAAAAACTTGCACTTGATAAGAAATTATTTTTTTAACATATACATAATATTATAATAAGATAAATAATATAGTATTGTACTATCAATTTCATAAGATATTGATTAATATTACATCCATAATTTTATTTTTATGTATAATGTTATCTAAATAATGAATTTTAATTCAGAAAGTTTGAACATGCGTGCTAAATTATATGAAATTGTAACATTAGGAAACTTGTTTTAAAAAAAGGAAAATTTATATAGACATCCTCTAGTTATTACCCTAATTACAGGATTTTACCCTCTTGTTTCAAATATTACAAAGACATCCCCTCGACCAAAACTATATTAAAAGGACACTCCATGCTACTCCATCAAAAATTACAATTGTCTATTTTTCAAAATTAAGTTGGGGCTTTTGTTACTCTCATCAAGACGAGTTCATAGACACCAACCTTGTCAAATTTCACCGAGTAATATGGGTGAAACGGCGACCGAGTTTGAAATTTCGAATCTAGGGTTCTTCGCAAACCAAACTTTGAACAACGATTTCTCTCAAATTACTTGATGAAACTTGATAAGGTTGGTGCCTATGAACTCGTCTTGATATGGAGAAAAAAGGCAAAAAAAAAAGTCCCAACTTAATTTTGATAAATAGCAGGCAAAAAATGGAGATCGAGTTTCAAATTTTGGATATAAGGTTTTTAAATATCAAATTTTGAACAACGATTTCTCTCAAATTACTTGATGAAATTTGACAAGGTTGGGGTCCGTGAACTCGTGTTGATGAGAGGAAAAAAACAATACCAACCTTATCAAATTTCATTAAGTAATTTGTGAAAAATTGTAGTTTAAAGTTTGGTTCGCGAAGAACCTTATATCTAAAATTTCAAACTCGATCGTTGTTTCTCCCATATTACTTAATGAAATTTGATAAGGTTGGTGTCTATGAACTCGTCTTGATGAGAGGAAGAAAACTCCCATATTAATTTTGGAAAATAGACAATTGTAATTTTTTAGGGGTAGCAGGGGGTGTCCTTGTAATATAGTTTTGGTCGAGGGGTTGTCTTTGTAATATTTAAAACAAGTGGGTATATCCTGTAATTAGGGTAATAGGCAGAAGGTGTCTACGTAAATTTTCCTTAAAAAAATTCAAGTGTAAATTTTGGAATTAGAGATTTAATTGAATTAAAGAAAAAAAAACCCTGCATTCGGTCGATTTGGGGCAAGATCCGATGGGGTAAAAAATGGTCAAAAAGATAGTGATCGGATTTGAATTGACCTAATTTGATCAAAGTCCAACCCATTGATAGCTCTAATTTGTAGTATACGCCGCTTTTAATGTATATATATTTTGATATCGTAAAATTTCAAATGATAGTAATTTAATTGTTTACTAGTACTGATTCAGTGATTTGATCATCAAATTTTGATTAGAATATAACAAATAATTTTCTACCAATATCTTTTATGGCATAAATGTAATTAAACCTAAATTTGTAACTTTTTGAACTATTGCTTAAAAGTAAAACTATGCATCAAAATTAAGGCGGACAGAGAGAGTATTTAGTTGCTAGAAGTAATTCCTATTTAAGATTCTTGTGCCAAACTAGGCTAAATTTTTTTTTTTAAAAAAAAAAAACTACAAGAGGAAAGGTGCTTAATTCCTTCTCATCAAGTGAGTCCATTGAACAAAACAAGTGACTGAGTCATATCACCATCTTATATACATTTCCATTTAATTTGTAAGATAAAGTCTTATTCTTATCTCATCCATTTAGAAAAGAAACCATCGAATCGATCATCAACCATGAAATTGAAACATATACATGATGATCTCACCTCACCCGTCCAAAAACATTTTGGCCCCATTATATTCTCTTCTCACCAAAAGCTACGTGCGTAATGGCTTCGTCACCTCTGGTGTAGGAATGATTTAAGACGAATCAAAGAATATATCTAAAACTTCAAATTAATCATCAATTATATATGCTTCATTAAATTGGAAAACCGTACTTAGTAACGTGTCGGCAGAGTGAGAATTCAGCAATGTAGTTCTCAAGACAAGAAATGAACACAAATGTCAAATCCAACATACTTATAATTATGAAACATTTGCAAATCAACAAAGCCATTGAATTCCTTAAACAACCAAAAATCCCACTTAAACAAAAAATATGCAAACACATAACAGGAAATATAGCATCCGTAAAGTAATCGTATAAAACGTTCTTTCTTTCTTTGCCTCTCTCTACCCAAATGACACTCAAGCACATTTAAACTCTTATAAGGGAATTAAAAAATCACTAACTCCTTTTCTAAACTATAATTCGAGAAATCCCAGTTTGCCAAAGGATTACCTTCAAATTTGCATGAGTTTGGGGGTGGCAAAGATGGCAAATTCGACTTCGAGTAGTAGCTTTGCACGTCATATATATTTAATGGCAATTTCGTAATATCGTGTAATCACTTGCATAAGGCAATGAAAAACTTGCCAGGATCCATAGGTACCAGTGGTAGCTTTGCTTTGAGACTGGGCCAGGCTATCTTTGCTTCATTATCTCTTTTCTTCATGTCTTTAGGAGTAGGATTTTACAGCTACACATCCTTCTGGTATTCTTTCTGAACCATAATTAGTTCTTCGATTCTAGTAATTTAACAATATTTTCTCGCATTTATAGAAAACTGGATTTCAATTTTCCATTTTTTTATTATTCATTTTTCCTTGGTAAAATCCATGTTCCAAAGATAAAGAGTTAGATTCTGGTACATGCAACTAGGTCTATATCTGCATCATACTAATCAGTGAATTTTAATTTCATAACCCCAACTGATATTGGAGGCAAGATTTTCTGCACAATACATCTAAAATACACAAACTTTGTGAATTATTATCACACGACACTTAGTTCATTACAGATCTAGGCAAAACCAAATGGTATACAGTTGCAGAAAATCTAAGGCCACTAGCATGTACGTTATGATTCAAATATGTTTCTGTGTGATTAATGAACTAACTTTGTTTCTCATTTCCATATATCGATGCAAACAGCGTCTTAGTTACAGTCATGGGATTAGTCATTCCATGGAGTTTCACTTTAGCACTTCTTGATGGATATTCCATCCTAGCCAAATGCCCTTTACGCCACTCAGGAATATTGCATGTTGTCATCACAGGAGACTCGGTAATTAATTCCTATTCTTTCGATTCACATATAAAGAAAGATACGGTAGTATAAGTGTATAACACAGTTGTTGATTTCTACAGGTATTATCGATTCTTACACTAGCAGCAGCCAGCTCAACAGCCAGTATTGTTGATCTTTTGCTCAAAGCTGATGATGTCTCCTTTTGTTCTCAAAGGCTTTGCAGTAGATATCAAATTTCTGCACTAATGGCCTTCTTGTCATGGTTTCTTTCCCTCGTTTCATCCCTCACCAATCTCTGGATACTTCCTTCGGTCTGATGCTGATTAAGTTCTGTGTAGGCCACGTTTGGATTCATTTTAAAACACAAAACTTCATACTCTTCATATTCATATGAAGCCACCATATAATTCTCAAACACCCAACATTACCAAGACTAATTTACACTTATTAACTCCTATAAAACTCTGTTGGCCCAACGTGTTTATCAAACTCCCAACACTGAAAAGACATTCAAACACATTTTCGAATCCCCCAAACATCTATTGAGCTCTCATGTTCATCCAAATCGTCTTTTCAATTTTTATTCTCGCTCCAAAATTTTGAAATACATGTTCCAAAATACTTCCAAACAGGACCTACAGAACTGATTATTGTACAGAAGTGGTGCATTAAAGCTTAAAGAAGCTAATATCTCTTGAAGCTGTGTTCAAATGGTGACAAGGATTATTGTATTAAAGTTCCCTTGCAACAAAATTCATAAATATGAAGAAGCAGAACAAGTATCGACAGAAAACCAAAGGGTCCAAGCTATATCTCACTTGTCAACAGAACAACTTCAAGATCTCTAGATGGATGGTAGTCAATAGATTATATAGTTCCTTCGATGAAACTTGTACATTATAGAGAAACCATTCTGCATGAAATAAGTGTATATATTCGTTAAAACTGCAAGAAAAGAATGAATTAAATAATGATTTACTTCTCCTCCTAGGACATTTGTTTACTAAGCAGTTCTTTCCTCAGTTTACTAGCCATTGTTTCATTCCCTTGTTTCATATAGCCATCAATGAATGTATCATATAAACCTGAATTTGGTTCAAACCCTTTCCTTACCATCTCCGCTTGAACCTTCAACGCCTCTTCCATTTTCCCCTGCTGGCACAAACCCCTCGTCAGGCTTTCGTAATTCTCCTTCTTCATAACAGCCTCATGTTTCTTAGCTGCCATGCTCCAAAACTCGAGAGCTGCAGAAACTTCATTCTTATCACAAAGTGCTCTAACAATTACATTAACCGTTGAACTCTCGGGACTAAAACTTTTCCTACACATATCCTCGTACAATAACATAGCAAGATTAACATCTCCAATCTCACAAAACCCTTTTATTAGATGCTCGAAAGTAAGACAAGTACTCTCTATACCTTTCATCACCATTTCCCTATAAATCTCCTCAGCTCTCACAACTTCTCCAACTCCACAAAACCCACCAATAACCGTATTGTATGATACCAAATCACGGTTCAACCCTTTATTCTCCATTTCCTCCCACACCCTCATTGCCTCCTCCATTCTTCCATCATCACAATATGCCGCCATTAACACATTAAAACTATATAAATTTGGGACACAACCCATTCTCTCCATTTCTTCCCACACTTCATCTACCTTATCCACCAATCCTTCTCTATAAAACCCCACCATAACTACATTCAATGTATTTACATTCGGGGACACAACCTTCACGCCTATTTGTTTTTTACTCATTTTATCAACATCAAGATCGAATATATTCCTATACAAATCGTAACCAGCAAAACAACCTCGACTCTTTGAAACCAATTCAATCATGGAATTACAAGTATCAGTTCTCAGAAACACATTCTTCGACTTCAACATTTCATGTAATTCAATTGCAAGATCGGTTTTTTTCGACTCCAAACAAGCTTTGACTAACAAATCGAACACAAAAGGCGCAGAATCACAGACCCTATAAGTTTTGATCAGTGCTTCAAGGATTGCAACTGGGGTTGCAGTATTTTGCTCATGGGTCTCAGTAAACACACACATTGCAGATTTTATTACTGACAGAGCTTGGGATTTAAGCCTTGAGCGACAAAGAATGTGAATGACAGTGGAGTAAGATAAGAGCGAGTGCGAGCAAAGAGAGTGTTGGACCGTGAAGTGAAAGAAGCGGATGGCAAGGCGGGGATTGTTGCGGAGCTGTAAGGTAATTTGGGAAAACTGAGATGAGGTTAGGTGGTTGTTTTTGGAGGAGGTGAGGAGAGAGCGGAGGTGTCCCCACCGGGATTTTGAGCGGTGGTGTATCAGTATGGAGACGGCGGCGGAGACTAAGGAGTCTTCGGAAAGTGGCGGCGCTGAAGAAGAAATGGAGTGGGTTTTGGTGAATAGTGAAGGGAAGGGGAAGGATTTTCTGGAAATCGATTGGAAAAATGCCATTGATTTTAGTGAGGCATTCAATCAAACAGTTGTATGCATTAAGTTTCAGACATTGTGCAACTTTCAGATGTCTACTCGTAGTTATATGGGCCAATAACATAGCCCATCTGAGAAGCGATTATTTTTTTATTTGACCCAAATATTAAAGGTAAACCAAAAAGAATTGGGTCATATTGCATTTAACTTTTAATTGTGGCTTTTTGATTGAAGGAGAAAATAAAACTATTGTGAGGGAGGAAGTTAAGAGGAGTTAAAAAAGGAAACCTTTATCATAGGAATTATATTACAAGGAAAGTTTTCTAAATTAAAAATGCAAAACAATGGGTTTCACTCAATTAACAATTCTATGGGCTTTAAAATTTGAAAATGTTTCTTAACTACAATAAGAGGACTATTGTGCAATATGTATAGAAATCACTCTTTTATGAGTAAAATTATTCCTTTAAAATAGTTCAAAATGCGAGATATTATTTGATGTATTAGCTACATGGATGAGATAGTACAACATACGATTAGATCAATACACAGGGAGGATGATATCATGGAGTTAACTTCTCTTTAATACGCAATTTCTCTAAATGTGTTAATGCATAGTCTCGTGTGAGAATCTTGGTGATGTTTAAGTGTTAGCGGCCATATGATACTGTATTAACTATTAATTGTATAAATTCATATATAAGTAGCAAAAATTGGAGGGAGCAGGTGATTAGTCATTTGAAATTAAGTTTATAGAATCAGATTCTTTTTTCCCTTTTTGATATTCTTTCCAATCCAAATACCTACAAAACTTAGATTAATGGATCCCAATTGCCATATGTATTTTTTGTTCCGTTGAACTAAAAGAAACAAAAAAGAAGATGCATGAGAAAAAAGGTAAAGATCGAAAAACCCATTTCTTAATTTTTTCGGTTGATGCACCAATATAACTATTTGATATCTTTTAGTCCAAGAATTAGTATATTTTGAATCTTCATTTATTCTTTTAAGTGATTCCGATCGACATAACAAAGATGTTTTGAGTGATTGTAGAAGATTGCTTAAACAATTGGTGATGCTTTTTGCTATATTACGTGCAATTAAGTTTACCTCTATAGACTCGCATTTTATAAGTTAAAGTAAAATTTTGTTCTATGACCAAGAATCAGTTCCAATCGTTTGCAAATATTCCACTCTAAAGAATATAGACATATGCTTTTTTCGATTGCTATGTCCTAATTCTAATGTGTTTTCTTGCGTGCGGATACTGTATTGTCTCTTTTTCACTTAGGACTCATTTGGATTGATGGATTTGAGTTGGGTGGATTTGAAATCCCTTGTCAAATCCATCGTGCTGTTTGGATACAAAATTAAATCCATTCATTTGAAATCCTGTATTTTAGTCCAATGAATTTCAACCCAATTTTAAGTGGATTTGAAATTCCTCCTAAAACTAGTCATTTGAAATCCACTTAAAAAAATATTCACATTGCATATTTTCAAAAATTACAATTTGATCCCAAATTTTCAAAAAATAAAGAAAGCAATTCAGTCCAGAATTTTCAAAAAATTAAAATTTGCAATTCGGCGACTATTTTCAGAAATTTGAATTGCACTTTTGGTCCCTATATTTTCAAAAATTACAATTTTGACCCCAAATTTTTTAAGAATCCAAAATTACAGTTCAGTCCAGAATTTAATAAATTCAAATTTCAATTCGAACCCGGATTTTTAGGAACAAAATTTACACTTTTGGTCCCTCAATTTTTTAATATTGCAATTTTTACACTAGATTTTTAAAAAAATCAAGAATTGCAATTCAGTCCAGTATTTTAAGCAAAATAAATTTTCAATTCGGCCCCTGATTTTCAGAAATTCAAATTTTCACTTTTGGTCCCTCAATTTTTGGAAATTACAATTTGACCCTAAGTATTTGAAAACCCCAGAATTACAATTCAGTTTATTTCGGAAGATTTAAATTTTCATTTCGGCCCCTGATTTTCAGAAATCCAAAATTTCACTTTTGGTCCCTTAATTTTAAAAAATTGCAATTTGACCCCATATTTTCGAAAAAATAAGAACTGCAATTCAGTCCATAATTTTCAAAAGATTAAAATTTTCAATTTGGCACCTGATTTTAAAAAATCCAAATTTGCACTTTTGGTCCCTTAATTTTCAAAAATTGTCATTTGACCCCAGATTTCCCAAAAACCCTAAGTTCCAATCCAGTCCAAAATTTTCAGAAAATTAAGATTTTCAATTCGGCCCCAAATTTTCTGAAATCCGAATTTGCACTTTTGGTCCCTCAATTTTCAAAAATTATAATTTTGCCCCAAATCGATTTATGTGATTTTATCCCAATATCAACAACAAGAATTAATTGATAGAGCAAATTATAAGGCATGATTGAGAATTTCGAATAACACAAATGATATATACCAAAGAATGGATTTCAAATGAATGGATTTGAAATCCTTTGTAAAAAAAAAATATCCAATCAAGAGATTGCAAATGAATGGATTTCAAATCATTGGAATTTTAAATCCATTCATTTGAAATCCCTCTTCATTTCAAATCCACCCATCCATGGATGGGCCCTTAAAGTCTAACAAATGAAATTCTGTAAAATAAATAAATAAATAAATACCGTTACATCATTACATTATCTTAATTTCCACTTCCACAATGCACCCTTAATTAATATAATTACCACACCATGAAATCTCAATTCATTATAAATATTTTAAATGAATGGATGGATGGATTTCAAATGAATGGATTTAAAATTCCAATGATTTGAAATCCATTCATTTGCAATCTCTTGTTTGGATAAAAAATTTTTTACAAAGAATTTCAAATCCATTAATTTAAAATCCATTGTTTGGTATATATCATTTGTCTTATTTGAAATTCTCAATTGTGCCTTATAATTTTCTCTATGAGTTAATTCTTGTTGTTGACTTCGGGATAAAATCGCATAAATCGATTTGGGGCAAAATTATAATTTTTGAAAATTGAGGGACCAAAGTGCAAATTCGGACTTCAGAAAATCTGGGGCCGAATTTAAAATATTAATTTTCTGAAAATTCTAGATTGAATTGGAACTTTGGGTTTTTCGAAAATCTGGGGTCAAATGGCAATTTTTGAAAATTATGGGACCAAAAGTGCAAATTTGAATTTTTGAAAATCAGGTGCCGAATTGAAAATTTTAATATTCTGAAAATTATGGACTGAATTGCAGTTCTGATTTTCTTGAAAATGTGGGTCAAATTGCAATTTCTGAAAATTAAGGGACCAAAAGTGAAAATTTTGATTTCTGAAAATCAGGGGCTGAATTGAAAATTTAATCTTCCGAAATTAACTGAATAGCAATTCTTAGTTTTTCAAAAAATTGGGATCAAATTGTAATTTCCAAAAATTGAGGGACCAAAAGTACAAATTTGAATTTCAGAAAATCAGGGGCCGAACTGAAACTTTTTATTTTCTTAAAATACTGGACTGAATTGCAATTCTTGATTTTTGAAAATCTAGGGTCAAAATTGCAATATCCAAAAATTGAGGGACCAAAGGTGCAAATTCGATTCCTGAAAATCAGGGTCCGAATTGAGAATTCTAATTTATGAAAATTCTGGACTGAATTGTAATTTTAGGTTCTTCGAAAATCTTGGGTTAAAATTGCAATTTTTGAAAATTGAGGGACCAAAAGTGCAATTCAAATTTCTAAAAATAGTAGCCGAATTGCAAATTTTAATTTTTTGAAAATTATGGACTGAATTGCAATTCTAGGTTTTTTGAAGATCTGGGATCAAATTGTAATTTTTGAAAGTATACAATGTGGACATTTTTTAAAGTAGATTTCAAATGACTAGTTTTAGGAGGAATTTCAAATCCACTTAAAATTGGCTTGAAATCCATTGGACTAAAATCCAGGATTTCAAATGAATGGATTTAATTTTGTATCCAAATAGCATGATGGATTTGACAAGGAATTTCAAATCCACCAAACCCAAATCCATCCATCCAAATGGGCTCTGAAATCTCCCACTTCAGCCACCCCAACCACAACCTCAAGTCCGACTACACCGAGGCACCCTTCAAGTGCGACGGCTGCAAGGGATTTGGCATCGGCTCTCACTACAAGTGCTCCGCCCCATGCAACTTCGACTTACACACACATTGTGCGATTCCAACCCCATCCACCACACACCCTTTTTACACAAAGTGCTCGTTCCAATTCCTGAGTCCGACGCCGAGACAGGTGGCGCGTTATTGAAACGCTTGTGTGGCGCGTTATTGAAACGCTTGTGAGAAGAGCGTGGCGGGCTTTGTTTACCATTGTCAATCGTGTGGGTTTGACCTCCACCCGGGCTGCGCTAAACTGCCGATGCTACTGTTGGATGATAATGCTGAAATCAAATTGTATTTGTACAGTAAAGTTAGCTCCCCGTGTGACAGGCATGCATATTTACTTTTCTTAATTTATATATTTCAAATTGGATATACCATAATATTATTATAAAATATTTATGACCTGTATATAGTGTTAATTAGTTATAAATAATATTTTCTATACAAAACTATTAATTATATTCTAAAATTTAATTGAATAAAGTACAGACTCATCATCTTTTACAAACTATTACACGTACATTTTGTGAAAAAGGTAAAGTTGGTCTTCTAATTAATGGTCTCTGTAAACCTCCAATTCTCCATGAATGATTAAATATAGTCCGAATTGGTTTTGAATTTTTTATAATAAGAATATAAATATAGACTTGATCATGAATTTTAACTACTTGCAGGAAAATTCTTACTTAGACCTGGTTTAGGAGATTTTCCTAGACCTTGTGGTTGAAAAAATATCACATCATTAATTGTGATGATGTGGTGCTCTCACAATGATGATGTGGAGTATTTTTCAACCACAAGATCTAAAAAAATCTCATAAACCAGATCTAAGTAAGAATGTCCCCTATTTGCACTACGTACGTACATTATTAGGACATCTCCTATGTATAAGGGGGAAAGTGGATTGGGGGGTTTTTGGATTGAGAGGGGAAAATTTATCATCTTTAATGTATCAAGGGGTCAAAATGCAAAATCCACTTCCCCTTTCATAATCACCGCTTGCAAGCGGTCACTCGCCTGGGCGGGTTGCACTCGCCCGCCCAGCCAGCAGGTGGCCGACACTTGTCGGCCACCTGCTACTCCCTTTCTTTTTTTTTTTTTTTGTTTTTTTTGTTTTTATTTAATATACATTTTATTTAAATAAATTGTGTATTAAATCTTAGTTTTTATTTAATTTGTGTATTAAATCATACAACTAAAATAATTTGTTTTTATTAATAAAACTAAACTCTTATTTAATCTTAGTTTTATTTAATTTGTGTATTATTTTTAAAAAGTTAATTTTACACAATTTTCAAATCATGTCAATCAATTATTTAGTTGTTGTATTATTGTGCACCAATTTGAAAATCTCTTTAAAAGTTAATTATTAGAAACTCAAATTTAATTTAATTAATAAAATTGAAACCTTAAACGAACTTTTTCTTTTTTATAATAAACCTTAAACAAACTTAATGAACATTACATATGACTCGTTAAATAAATATTGGTTGTTATTGTTATTGTTGTGTTTTTTTTTTTTATTATTGTATTGTATTGTTGTGTTTTTTTTTTTTTTTTTGTATTGTATTGTTGTGTTTTTTTTTTTATAAAAAATATTGGTTGTTATTGTTATTATTATTGTCAATCTTAAATTATATCTTATTGTTATTAATTATTTATTTATTTCACATACGAGTGAATTTTTATTATTATTAGTATTGCTATTATTATTATTCTTATTATTAAGTGAGAGTGGGGGAATTGAGAATTTTAATTAAATGGAATTGATAGATTGATACATTGAAGATGACTTATGAAAATGAAAGGAAAAGCTGGACTTGGATTCAGAGGGAAAGCTGGACTGAGTGAGGAGAAGCTGAACTTGGACTGATCTATACATAGGAAATGCCCTTAAGCTCTTAATTTCGAACTTGAATTTGTTAAGGTGCGGGAGAAAGGGGAGGAGCTGGAGCTATAGATCATCCTCCAAGATAAGAAGTACAACCTCCACGTGGCGTGCGTGAGGGAGATGCTTGTGGACAGCTGGCACGAAATCTATGACAAAAGATCTGGCGGCAGGGGAAAACACATACACCGGAGGCAGGGAATCTAAGAATCAGATCCCAACTTGAAAGCTACACTGCAGACTCACATTAATATGATTAGAAATGTAAAGGCTGGCTTGGCGTTGCAATTTGTGGTATCTGCTGTTCTAGGGGATCCCACCTCCCTCATTGCAGAGATGGTCGTGCGCAAATTAATGTCAAAATAGTAAATAAATATATAAATTATTATGGTTTAACTTTAATTATATATATGTCAGGTTAGACTATGAGAAAATTAATTTAGATGCTTAATTATTAAAGTTGATCATGGTTAAAATATAATTGGAATATATACTATGTAGCTGCAGTTATGCACGTATAAGCATTTAGAATTATGTCGTATTTAAATTCGTGTAATTTATGTGAAAAAAGGTAAATTCTCTTGCATATAATTAACATATCTCTTACAAACTCTACTCTGATTTGACATAAATTAACATATCTCTTATACAATTTATCTCACAAAAAACATGATTTGACATAATAAAGTCTTACACATCTTACACCTACAACCTAACTCTTCCGAAAAAACCTATACATATTTTATTTCTCAAACCACTCTCTCAAAACTCAAACAAACAACATTACGCAAATCGAGATTATTTCACAGACCTCCACTACTCTCTCAAACACCAAACAGACAGGCCCCATGATTTGAAGACCGGATTATATAGATTTGCTTCAACTGAATTCATATTATATACTTTTTGAAGTGTTAGAAAAGTGCACGTACGTGTGTCTAGTAATTTCATCGATAATATTAATAAATTTGAGTATATTAATTTTATTATTTCATAAAATAGAGCAAATTAATCCCCTTTTCACATATTTAACTCATCAATTTAATCCAGTTTTTACTTGTTTAACCCGTTTTTTAGCCGATCTCATTCATTTTTAGTTTGCTATTATTTTACCGTTTTAACCATTTTTTTATCCGTATAACCTATTTTCACAAGTTTTTTTCTATTTCGTCAATTTTTTTTTTCCGTTTTAAACCCTATTTTCATCAGTTAAATTCCTTTTTTTTCTACCATGATTTCACTTGTTTTTATCATTTTCCACCTATTTTCCTATTTCGCATATTTTTTCACTGATTTCACATGTTTTTCACCAATTTCGCCTGAATTTTCATTGATTTCAAATGTTTTATCCAACTCTACCTTTTTTCATTGACTTTATTAATTTTTCATCAATTTCATCTGTTTATCACTGATGTTATCGTTTAACCGATTTGAGGTTATGCATGTCTTGATATTATTGGATATTCCTTATATTTTTTTGTTATAGACAAAGTAAAATTACGTACTTAGCTAAGTCATAAATATTTTTTATTCATTCATAGGTAAGATACGATTCAATTTTGTTTTTTTAGTGTTTTTTTTTTTTTTAATGGTTGGTTGAGATTAAAATTATAAAAATTGATGTAAGAGAGAATTTATAAATTTTAGGAGTTTATGTAGGAGATAAATATAATAAGACTTCATGTTTGATTATACGTCTTCAATTATTTTTATTTAATACGCACAAAGAGTTAACAAATATTCATGTTTTTATATATATAATAGTAGAGATAGAGATAATATATTTTCTATATGATTAGCATGTGCATGTATTTATCCAGTGTTTTTAAAACCGGATCGGTCATTGAACCGAAAACTCTACTGGTTACTGGTTCGATCGGTTAGATCGGGTCGATCATTGGTTCGATCGGTATAACCGGTGTGACTTTATTATTATGTAATATATATATATATATATATATATATTTAGATTATCTAAAATACAATTATAATTAAAAAAAAATCATTCTTTGTCAATATATTTTTTTTTGTTTCATGCAAATAATCAAAATGTCTTAAAAATTAAGATCAATGTCAAAAATATAAATCTCAAGTATCCATCAAAGATACATACATTCAAAACATGACAACAAAATTAAAAGTTCATCTCATTTTCAAAGTTTTGGATTGTTCATTTGGGTTCTATTGTTGTAAGTTGATGTTTATATGGTAATTGATTTGCATAATTTCATACAAAAAATAATATTATTCACAATGATGAGAAAATGACTATGTACTTCTTTATGTAAAAAAAAAAGTGTAATATTGCATTGATTGTTCCTCATTGATTGTTGAAACACTAAAATAATAAATGTTATTCCAATTAAAATATATAAATGTAATCCTATTAAATGTTAAACAAGAGTTCAAATAAATAATAATAACAAAAAAAACTCTAAATTAAAAAAAAAAAATTAAGTGAACTACTGGTTCACTGGTTATACGGGTTTTGGGGCTGGTTTTACCGGTTCACACTGATTAATTTGAGGACTGGTTTTTTGGAGTAAACCGGACCGGATTGAGGATCGGTTAGCGGTTGAACCGGTCCAACCGACCGGTCCGGTCCGGTTTTCAAAACACTGTATTTATCTCGTGTCTCTGATAAACTGGAGAGTGAAATTTTTTTGTAGTTTTTAACGCTATACAAATCTGTTTTGAAAATTAAGTGAACTACTGGTTCACTGGTTATACGGGTTTTGGGGCTGGTTTTACCGGTTCACACTGATTAATTTGAGGACTGGTTTTTTGGAGTAAACCGGACCGGATTGAGGATCGGTTAGCGGTTGAACCGGTCCAACCGACCGGTCCGGTCCGGTTTTCAAAACACTGTATTTATCTCGTGTCTCTGATAAACTGGAGAGTGAAATTTTCTGAACTAGGAGTTATATTGATCAATACTTGTAGTTTTTAACGCTATACAAATCTTTTTTGTCTTATAGATTGACCAATACGGAAAGAACATACCCCAATTCTAAAATAAGATTCCATGATAAGTGACATTTCTTGAGATATGTCAATCTGAGCCTTTAAATTTAAAAAAAGTAGATCTAGATCGTTAATGTTTGTGCAATTGTACAAATAATTATGATAATTTTGCACATGTACAATAAAATGTTGTACAGTCACAATGACGATAATACCCTTATATAAAAGAAAAAAATATTAGCGTAAAATTAATTTTTCTTCAAAACAATCTCATGTTCCTCTCCACAATTTTTTTCTCCCAACCACCCGAATCCTTCAAAATAGATCAACCACCCACTCTTATGCCAATCAATTGCATAATAAAATGGCCAGTTCTTTTTGTCTCCGACAGATCTTACTCCGGCGCGGCGGCGTGTTTAATTTTAACATAAAAACTCTCGATTAGTCAATTTTCAGTATCAGTAGAGAGAGAGAGTTGAGAACTGATCGTGGGAACTATATGAATTAAAACTATATACATTTGTTTATTAATAAGGGTAAACTTGTAATTCACATATTAAACTATTAAAAATTAAATTAAATTAAGCCACGTGTCACTTTCTGACAAGTTATCTCAAGGAAGGCTTGAATCAAAGTATCTCACATTATAAATGGCGAAGAACATATAAGAAAATTGATGCTCCTTAATTAACTCTAACAAATGACTAATGAGCCTTTCTTTTATTCAATTTTAATTAATCTTAGAGATGACATTAAGAACTTAATAACCTTAGATAATAATTTAAAAAAAAATGTGAATACGTACCCTCCAAAATTCCAAATACATTTCCTTCAACATATATATTCAATTAACAGATAAATCACTTCCCACAAGAATTATTTTAATCTCAACTTTATCCAACTATAAAACAAGTATATTGGACATGACTTTTGTTTAGTAAGTGATGTCCAATATAATTGCAAACCAAGTGCACACGAATATTATTCCACTTAATTATTATGTAAAATGCTTTGGGTTTTGGACAAGAATTACCCATAAGCTCATGATATGCCCTAACAAATGAGAATATTCTTCCGAGCTTCCTTTACATATATTCGCTAACGATGAATTTTTTTTTTCCTTTTCATTACAATTAATTAATGAACACGTCATGCTGTAGCTAGGAAATTAGAGTTAATAAAGAACTAATATGAGGAGACGATCAACAAGTAATTGAGACTGAGCTTCAATTTTAGTGTATGTTTCAAAAGATGTACCCATTTACTCCCTCAGTTTTTCTTTTTTTAATTATTGCTTTGAAGGATTGCACATGAATTAAGAAATTTAATACACATTTTTTTAGCAATTAACAAGTATTTGTAGAAGGATAAAATTGATAAAAAAAACATTAATTTTACATAAAATTCTAAAGAAATAAATAAAAGTAAACAACAAAATTTTACGGAAAAAGTACGTATTTATTCATTTTTC
Source organism: Penstemon barbatus (assembly GCA_003313485.2). Lineage (NCBI taxonomy): Eukaryota > Viridiplantae > Streptophyta > Magnoliopsida > Lamiales > Plantaginaceae > Penstemon > Penstemon barbatus. The sequence goes on along the minus strand of CM064884.1, from coordinate 84,853,719 downwards.
AAAATTACTTTCCCATTTCCTATGTTGGATTGTTTGGTTTTCACGGCCCATGCGACCAGAGCAAGGACCCATACAAATGAAAATTCTCAAGGTCTGATTTTTTGTCTGGGACTATATTTGGGCCGAGTCTAATCAAATGTGTGTGGCTTCAATGTTAGCCCAGTAAATAAATGAATCTAGTATGAACTTAACTAAAAAATCCAATACAATGGATATGGATTATATATCCATCATGTAAACTTGCAGGGCTGTTTGTTTGGCGTTTTTCAAAAAAAAATTGCGTTTGGGAAATGCCAAATAAATATGTTTTTGACTTTCTCAAATAAATTTTTTATCTTTCAATTTTCTCAAACTAATCTCTCAAAAGCCAAATAAACAACAATTTTCAAACAAATCCTATACAAACTCTACTCTAATTTGACATAAAGTAATATATCTCTTACATTATTTATATCACATAACAAACATGATTTGACATAAAGTCGTACACATTTTACACTTACAACCTCACTCTTCCAAAAAAAATCTATACTTACTTTATTTCTCAAACCACACTCTCAAAATCCAAACAAATAGCATTACACAAATCGAGATAATTTTACAAACATCCACTACTCTCTCAAACTACTTTCCGAAACAGCAAACAAACAGGCCAGCAAAGTTTGGGGAAGATCTATTTCAAATCCCATCATGTTGTGTCGCTAAATATTTCCATAAAAGAAGCTAAGTTTAGTTCCCCATTGGATATTTCCATTTACGTACGCGTTATTACAATAATCCCATTACCTTTTTATCGTCTTGCTTAATTTCTTTCTTCAGTTCATACAAGAAAGATTAAAATATTTTGAAAGCGTAGTATTGGCCAGTATTTAAATATGAACAGTTTTTGACAAGGGAAACATGAAAAGAATGTCTTTCAAATCAATCTTAGGAATTTTTTTTTAAAGTTCAAATTCGATTATTCAGAGAAAGAATGAATAAATAATCATATTAGAAAATCTAATTGATCACAAACCAAATAAGAATATTCAATTAACAATTACAAAGATACCCAACTAACAAGATTAATATTAAATATAATTAAAAAAACTAAACATCAAGTGGAATTCAAATCCAATAAATTGAATTTCTTATAAGAACAATCAAATCCTATGCTATAATATTTTAACAATAGAAACTTGATTTTCATTTGTTTTTGTTTTACTTTTACCGTTTTATCTTATTGTTTCTCCAATTCAATTTTTATAAAATATTAAAATAAAATGATATATTTACTACTTATAGATGGATCAATAATCGCACATCTCATTTGAGAACACTAGGATCGCAATAGTATATTTTTATGAACACACTGAATTGCTAATAAAAATATATCACATGATGTAACAATTAGAACTACTACTCGAGTATAATTTTACTAACATAGGATAGCTAATAAAAATAATTCATTTTTAATATCTTTTGGAACTTGACTCAAAATTCGATTCAGTTAACAAACAGAAAAATAATTTGTAAAAAAAAAAAAAAACTATATGATCAGTTTAATTTATGTCAAAACAAGTTCAAATTCGATTAGTTTAATAATTAAATAAAACTCAAATGAATTTATAAATTTTTTAATAATCAAATCGAACTCAAAAAATTATAAAGTGAAAAAAAATAAACAATTCAAATTTTTTGCACACACATCAGTTGTGGTAAAGGCTAAGCCAACTTGCCAAATTTTACATTTAAATGTCAAAGTCAAAAATATAATTATGGATGTAGCTAATCTAATATAGTAGCACATCAATTATTTGACAAAACTTTATTTTTTAAATAGAAATAAATGACTGGCACTGATTAATTACTGTAATCCAGTCAAACCTTAGTGTTGAATTTATTTCCCCCAAATTGTTTTTATAAATAAATCCGAAGCTGCTATGCTCTCATTCATTCCATCACACCAAACCAAATCCATTTTTTTTTTTTTCTCTCCCACACCCAATGGGCACTTGTGCATCTTCTGACCTTACAGCAAGACAGGACGGAACCATAAATTTCCCGTCAGCCAAGGTGGTGCACCTAGATGGGCGGCTGCAGGAGTACCGGCGGCGGATCACGACGGCGGAGCTCCTCTCCCGCCACCCAAATTGCTACCTCTGTAGCTCAGACACCATTACTATCAACTCATGTGCACCCCAACTTCCTGCAGACCACGTGCTGCAATTTGGCCAGATTTATTTCCTAATGCCAGTCTCGAAATCACTATCTCCACTCTCTCTCCAAGACTTATGTGCTCTGGCAATTAAAGCAAGCACTGCACTTGGCATTAGTAATTCCGCCCCATTTGTGAATGAAAACAAAAGGGTTGTTAAGTTATTTGCTGGAAATTGCAGGGATGTTGCAACATGTTAATTATTTAAAATTTTGTTGTTAGAATTATTTACTATACTATTTAATTTAAAATTAACAAGTCGAAGTGGACATATTATTGTACTAGTTTGGGTATTTTTTTTTATGTAGTTTAATTTTCATCTTTGAAAGGATAATGCATACTAATTTGTAATCTTGTAATGATTTGTTAGAGCTAATAACCCTAGCTTGCGCACATTCCACATATAAAAGCAAATCCCTTTTATTTTAAGAAATGTTTATTAACACTTGCAGATTTTTTAGTTATAACCCATTAATTTAAAAGCTAGATTAGATAATACTAGATGATTTATTTATCGTCATCATATGAGATCAGTCGATCACACTTGCAAGGAATGTAATTGAATAATTTGAATTGGTACGACCAAATAAATAATTAGTTTGTGCATAATCATGTGATATTTCTTTATGATTTGCCAAATCACGTGAATGTTATCTTTTCAAACTTGTTGAGATTACACAATAAATGGCAGCTGCAACACTTTTTTCTACCATGTGAATGGTCCTCTCACAAAGAAAAAGTGTTTCTGGAAAATTAATTATTTTTTGTCGAAGCACCTAAAATTTAATGAATCATCAATATAATGGCATAAATATGGTCATGAAACCGAAGATTATGGATTCCTTTCATTTGATTTGCTGATCAGAGTGTTGTTTTTAAATCTAAAAAAAAATTGAAATATCTTAGAAAAATGTACAAAGTATTTCGATTAATTTGCAATAAGTTTGATTGACGAACTATAAGGTAGTATATGTTAATGTTGTTTAGTACTAGTAAAGAGAGATGTTTGAAAGTACTCCCTCTGTTTCTAAATATCTATCTTTTCACATGTATGCACACAAATTAAGAAAATCATTGAATATGGTTGAATTCTATTGAAAAAAATTAAAAAAGACTAAAATACCCTTTTAATTAATTATCCTCCACTAATATTTGAAAAAATTTATGAGCATAAAGGGCAAAAATGAAAAAAGAGTAGTTAATGCTTTATTGAAAATCCAAAGTGACAAATAATATGACACAAGAAAATATTTCCAAAGCAACATATATTATGAAACGGAGGGAGTAAGATATTACTAGTCAAATCTAACATAGTATGTAAAAATAGGATAATGATGACATATTATCTAAAACCTCAAGGCCGTTATTATTATTATATATATATATATATATATATAAAGAAAGGGGTATTGCTTCTAAATTTTCAGTAGACTTTTATACATTAATGACTATATTTATATTAGTGGTGAACCCATGTCATTTTGTGTCAACTTAAAGAAAAGAAAAGACTACTTCGTCATAGGTTCAAACTGTAGAGTATCTCTATCAAAAATTCGTTTATTTTTAACTTTATTAAATATTATTTTCGCATTTAGACTAAGACATGAAATTCAAACCTTGTTCACTATTTATTCTAGATTTTAAATTAGCCAGACAAGTTTGAGGTCGAGTCCCAATCTCAACAATTAAAACTACACATGCTTGGCCTTACAAAAATAAATAAATCAAAAAGACCTACATTAAATATTAAATATATTTTCCCCAATTAAACAAACTTGTACTTCATTTTATTATGTGGGTCACAAATACATTGTATAATTTTACACAAGCAAACAAGTAAATTGATAAATATAATATACTCAACAGCTCAAGCTACACAAAATGGCATGTGCAATGTTCTCAAAGAGGAAACGCCAAATAGCTTATGTATGTATAATGAGCTCATCAATTGGGCTTCATTGTAAGCCCATTTGAAATAAAAGATAGTTGGACCAGATAGTCCATTTGGGGTTCATAATTGACGGCACAAACCTCTCCTGAAATTGGAGCCCGCGTTGGAGTTTGGGCACGTGATTTAGTACTATCTCTCTCACTCTCACTGTGTGGGGGGCTATTAATGGAGCGAACATCTATCCCAATTCAGAGTCAAATCCGATCCAATACAAAATTATTTATAACACTAAATAGATTTGTTATTCAAAATACATGGAGTTAATATGAATATAGCACAACTTGATTTGTTAAAAATTGAAATTCGATAATAAATAAATAATATATATACAGTTATTTATATAAGTAACAATGATAGTAATACTAGTTCAATTAATTGTCTATGGCGACTCTATGCTATACTTTTCGTATCTAAATTTTAATTACCAATATTTATATATTATCAAAATCCATTGTTTTCAGAAAAATTAATTATGATAATTACTTGAATGCAAATATATTTAATTAATAGGTTGCAAATTTTAAGCACAATGCAACGAAAAAGACTTGCGTTGTTGAGCTAAACTTGTTAACATACTTGATATATATATATATATATATATATATATATATATATATATATATATATATATATATATATATATATATATATATATATATATATATATATATATATATATATATGGTTCGAGCACCAAATAATATTAAACTCGAATTCATATCCAAGAAGATTCATATTCGAATCGAATTGTTAATTGCAACATAATCCATTAGACAAATTATTTTATTGAAAGAAATCAATGCTAAATTTGTATTGTTTATCAATTCAATTAGAATACAAGAAGAATAACGTTCAACCAAATTATTCATTAAAAAAAAAAAAGAGAGAGAGAGAAAATGAGGTAACATAATATGCATGCACTAGAATCTAGATCTAGATATCCGAGGATGGCTTCATTTCAGTCTTGATGGCCGCAACCAATTGATCATAAGCCACACTCCAAGCCTTCTTCATTTCCGTTGACCACATGCTTCCCATTGCGTCCTTTATGGTCTCCAATAATGCATACTTTGTCACCTATTCATTATTATATATATGTTTTTCAAGAATTAATAACTTTCCATTTAATTAATATGCATATTGTTCATAAAGTAAACAAAATTATACTTAATAATATTATTAAACACAAAATGGTTTTAATTAAGTTGTAGGAGTAGTAGTACCTCAAAATGTTCATCCACGACGCCGTATTTGAAATGGACGGCACCTATCTTTTTGAGACTTGAATCCCTAATCACGACTTTACCTGCTTTCCGGAGTTGAACTGCCGCTTCACAAGTCTGCATGAGTCAATGATTTGGTCAGGTTGACCTTCTTTTTTTTTTTATCATCAATTTGTTTGGTAGTATTAATAAATAAAGAAAGATATATCAATCTATAAATAATTGATAATCTCTAATTTTTAGGCATAAATAAATGATAAAAATATCTCATGTTCCACTGTATATAATAATATAATCTCCATCACTAAAAAAGAAATAGGTGTGAGTTTTTCCTTATTTTATCATTTTACTCTTAAATCTATATGTTCATTGTTTATACCAAACAACTTTAATATTTATATTACCTTACTTATAATAATATATAATTAATTTATTTGTAATATCATTTCTATAGTCTGCCATCTAACGAGTACTTAATTACTTTTCGGGGACTTATTAAATTAAGAGTTATTTTTCGATTATTGCACGTACGATGAGTATAATAAATTAAACTAACCATGACAAATACGGACTTGGCATGTGGTTTAAGCTTTGGATTCTTCTCAATTGGGAGGTTTGAATCTTTGAGAAATGAGAACATTTTCTGAGCCGATGGTGCAATCTCAAAGATTCTGCTCAAATCATTATCCAATAATGAATAATATATAGTATGATTTTGAAGGGAATAATAAATATAAGAGTAGCTAGGATTATTAATTATGTGATCTTTACTTGAGGAAAAAATTGAGACCCAATTCTCCAGCATTCTTCTTCATTAAGTTCCATGATTTCACAATCAATGCTTCTTGTTCTTCTGTGAAAAGACTAGCCCCTCCCACGCCTTCATAGATTTTCTCTCCATCTTACGAAAAGAAAAAACCAATAAATATTGTTTAATATGCTGGACACAATAGATTATGCATATTTGAATTTTGGTCTTATGGGTTTTGGAGCTAAGCAATAATTAAGGAGGAAACATTAATATAATTGTGCCCATCTGCCGAACAAATGACATAGTTTCTCAATCCACAAATTAATTTTAAGAATAGTTGAGTTCAAGATCGATCATGATGCCATCTTGAACTTGAATATTAATAAGCAAGAATAAGATTGACTAAATTATATAAATATACATATACATATATATCACGTCATTCGTGCAATGAATGCATAAAATACTATCAAATTAACCTCGATTTCAAATCTTTTGAAATAGATTTAAGGAAAAAGTTTCATGTGTTAAATTGAGAGAAAAAAAAAAGTAGATACTACCTACACGTGAATACAAATTAAATTATGGAGAATGAATATAAAATGTGTACCGCTCAATAACATAAACATATATTTAGCACATAAAAGGAAGAATAAGAAACAATAATACTAACCTTTAGCATGGCTAATGGCATTATAGTTTTGACTCATGATTTTAATTTGGTATGGCAAATATTTACTACTCCTTAATTTGTGAAGAGAAGAATATATATGTTAAGGCAGAATATATATATATATATATATTGTGAAACAATGTATTGTTTGTGAAGCATTATATAGTGAATATTAATTGGCCATTCATGAGAATGGATAGCCTATGACTACGAGGAAACAAATTGATCTAAATTAATTAAATTAATCATGAAATTGAGAAAAAATTAGGTGGAGAATTGACCAGCTTCATGTGGCAACTTGGAAAGAAAACCTGGGGCTGTTTGACGGCGGCTGAACGTGGTTTTTTGGGTCTACTTGGTGGCGGTTCATCTAAATAAATCCATTTACGGTATATAGTGGTATAAAAACTTACTACTCCCTCCGTCCCATTTTAATTGTCGTTTTAGGTGTTTTCACACATATTAAGGCACCTACTTTATTGCCTCAATTTTAGGGAAAAAACAAATGATATTCCTAAAATACCCTTACATTCTCTCTCTTCCTTTTTCTTTTATTCTCTCTATCTTTCTCTTTCTATCTCTCTTGGAGTAATAAAGTAAGAGAGAGAAAAAGTAAAGGGCAAAATGGGAAAGTATGTAATTAATAATACATTGAAACTCTAAAGTGACAGATAATTTGGGACAAAAAAAATTCTCTAAAACGACAATTAAAATGGGACGGAGGGAGTATTTGCTTTTTCTTAAAAAAAAACTTATAATTTCATAATGATGATGTGGATAACATATATTGATAGAATCGGATAACATTATCATTTATCCATCTTTAATAAATAACCCAGACTTCTATTCGTATCTATTATTCCCTTTAATTTTACTATAATATCTGTCATTTTATGTGTATGCACATAAATTAAGGAAATCATTGAATATGACTGAATTCTAGAGGAGGGACGGGGGAATGAGAAATACTAAGCTACCCTTTAATTAATTATCTTTCACTAATGTTTGAGAAAATTTATGAGCATAAAAGGCAAAAATGAAAAAAAGAGTAATTAAGACTTTATTGGAAATTCAAAGTAGTAGATAATATGACACAAGAAAAACTTTTCAAAGCGACAAATATTATGAAACGAAAGGAATATATAATAATATTGATTTCAAAATATGAAATATATGGTCCTAATATATATACTCTTGGATTTCCATTTTATACCAAATTTGTACTTTAAAATATGACATTTGATATGCTCGTGTAAGAGATAATTATAACTTAGCTTTGATTACATATGATTGAATTAACATAAGTTTTGGTCCAACCTTTTATAAAATTAAATTTGTGATCTTAATTAATTAAATTGTTATGTTTTGTTGTCCCGCACATCATTTGGGACCAATAATGTAAAATTTGAAACATCGTATGAGACTAAATTGGTAAAAATATTTATATTATGGGACTATGTGCATATATACTTTAAACACTGAGAGAGAAAAAATGCAAAACTTTTAAACATTGAGAGAAAAAAATATTAATTTTCTAAAGTATAGGACCAAAAATTCAAATATTTCTAAAAATTATGACAAAACTTGTAGATTGTAAAGTGCATAATAAAAATGCTAAGGGGTCTCACTTATGTGCGAATAAACATGTACTTTTGTGTATCTTCTATAGGCTAAAACGTGCATGACTATTAATTTCTACTTTTTTTTATATACTTCAAAATGTGATACCATTTTTTTTTTATAATTAACATTTCATTTCATCAAGAGAAAAGAACGGTGAAACTAATCAACATTAGTGAAACCCCCCATTTCAAAAGACATTAGCAGGAAGTAAAGAAAAGAAATACAACAAAATGGAATCCCCAAGTCCAAATAGCAAGGTTATGAGCCACAAAATTATAGCTTCTAAGTTCTAACAATGAAATAAACCTCCAATTTAGGCAACATGCCCAAAAACTTTGAATTTCTTCAATCAAACCACAAATTTCCCAATTTTGTAGCTATGTGCCTCCTATATAATTATGGAAAAAAATTGATCAAAAGATATCAAACATAAATAAAACTTAAAAAAATAAGAAATATGATGATCAAATACAGGTAATTGTAGTGGAGCACCGAATGACTAATCGATCTCCAACATTCTTCCGAAGAAGAATGTATTATTAAAAAATGTATATGTATTTAATTTTTTTCAAAAATAAATTCACTACATACAACATATGAAAAAGATGGGAAAACAATAAAAAATGAAAAATAAATAAAAGGGAAAGATATATTAAATATTATGCGAAAATGAAACTAATACCACTTTACCCGGTTTAATTAAAAAAAAAACAGAAATAATCATGAAACGAAATAGATAAACTTCTAAAAGAAACCGGATAAGAACTAAAATTTCTAAGGAAACGAAATTAATATCGATACCATTCCAAAATCCTCATGCATCAGATATGTCCGTTAATTTTATTGAAGTCAGTCCATCCTACGTAGCTCGTCATACTCTGGGAGGTCCAAAAATGATGACCTCGTCATTCGGTTTTGGGCTTGGATCGATTCTATATTTTGAATCTTTATTATCTTCCATTTTAATTTAGTTTTTCCAATTTGCCCCAATTAATACCGATTACTTAACTAATGACTTCCGGATCGACCTTATTTTGTGTACGATTAAATTTAGATTAAATTTTATTAATTGTAAGTTGACAAGTTTTAGTGATAATATTCGGCAAACAAAAAAGAAAAAACATGAATCATATAAACTATTTTAAATATGAACATCTATTTAAAATATAAAATTACAAAGTTATTGGCAAGTATAATTATACCTGTAAACTAGTAAGATAGTTTTGTGTATGAATTTGATTTTTTTTTTTTTTTTGATAAATAAACTTCCATATATTACTAATAAAACATAGCTATTACAAATACAAGAACAACTGAAAAGAGAAAAGAGCCAAGAGTTAAGCTAGCAAACAGATCAGACCAAGCTTTGGGAACAAGAAACAAAAAGAAAAACAAAGGAAAGAACAACAAAGGAAGAAAATGAGCTAATGCACACAGGTGTGCGATCGCATGAAATCCTGACGGAGAGGAAGTCCAAACCATTTCTTCCAACTGAGCCCGCACGGGACTAACAAGTGCTGCAAATACCATCTCCGTAGACAGAGATCTTGAACCAACATCCCAAAACTTGAACTTCGCTGCAAAGCAAACAAAAATCAAAGCTATTTGCAACCAACAGAAGTAAAACAAGACCAACATAAAACAACACAACAAACAAAGACCAAACAACAAGAAAATAAAAAACATGAAAACGAAAAAACTTAAAGCAAAAAACAGCTGAGCCACCATCACGGGGGTGGTGCTCCGAAGAATCAAAGTCTTGTCCAGCAAAACAAAAAGGTTCAAAAGCCTCTGCCGGACAGAAGATGAAAGGAGCGAACAAAAGACAAGATCCGCTGGTGAAGGACGGAGATTTGGTGGTTTCGGGGGCAGATCTGGAGGCTTCGGCGGCGGATCTGGTGGTTTCGGGGGCAGATCTGGAGGCTTCGGCGGCGGATCTAGGGTTGGAGCTCCGTTGATAAACTTATAAGTGGTAGGGTAGAATCCGGTGGTGGGACTGGTAGCTAGGTTGGCCGAGAGTGTTGTAGTGGTGGTGGCGGTAAGCAACGAATGAGGGTGATTGGGAATGGTGGTGCTTCGGGTGCCAAGATAGATGAGAAAGTGGGATGAGTGGATAAGACAGGGAAAAACAAGAGATGAAACCATCTCAAGAGAGGAAGCTTCGAGGTTCGCCGGAGGAGGCGGCTGCCCGGAGAAGGGGTAAAACCCTAGAGTTTTACAAATCTCACAAGGAGAGAGAAAAGTCCTACAAGAGAGAGGACGAAGCGTTTTTTTCATCTGAAATTGTATGAATTTGATTTGATTGTTGAATGAAAGAGATCAAGCAAAATTTTATCAAACGAACTCAAAAGCTTGATATTTTACATGTATTTTATCAATTTTTAATTTATCGAAACAAATTTGAGCCAAACATTAAAAGTATTAAACTAAAAATAAAGTTCAAACTTATTTAATTAGTGTGACGAACCAAGCTCAAATGAACTTTATGGAGTTGAGCAACGAGCAACTGTGACGAAGAAATCCGATTAATACATTCCTGTTTGATTACATTTTTGCTTGATATTTTGGTTGTTTCAATATCTACAACAACTTCAAAGCTCTTAAGTTTCAGTACCAAAATACCATGTAGCCTTCACTTCATGTTTCTTAACATACTGGGAACACATGTTCCTCAAAAATCCTACATTTATTCTCAATTCAAAATAAAACTTTTAAACACATGAGCCAAAATACACTCAGGATCGATCATAGCACCAGGTAAGGTAAGGACGTAAGGTAACGTGAGAATGTTTATGCATATACAACACTAATACACAAGTAAAACATTTTTTTATTGCAACATTCAAATCACGAACAAATGCATGCATGTTATACATGATCATAGAACCCCGTCACATGCCTGGCCACTCGGGAATGATGGGTACAGATAAAAAACGCTGTAATCTTACTGATGAATTCTTAAGCTCAACATCAGAAGCAAAATCATCTACTCCTACAACAATTAGCAGGACCTTCAGCATTATGAATCACCTAAATCTAGATAGTAAATAAAACTAAATAAAATTGCTCTTCCAAAGCCCATAACTAGATCAAGAAGATGCTGAAGTATACCTTATGCAATCATTCATTCCATGACCACATTTGCCCCAACTGCTTTCATCTTCTCAATAATCTTTTCTGCTTCTTCCTTGGATACCCCCTTTTTAACAACCACAGGCACTTTCTCCACTAAATCCTTGGCTTCCTTTAATCCCAAGTCAGTAAAACTCCGAATCTCTTTAATGACCTTGAGCTTTGAGGCTGCATCGTAAGATTCTATCTTCAGCTCAAAAGCAGTCTTTTCAGGCTTCTTTTCTTCCTTTGCTGCTGCTGTCGTCTTCATTGCTACTCCAGCAGCACCTGGTTTCATGACCCCAACAATGGGTCTCTCCTTCATACCCAACTTCCTCATCATAATAGAAGAAAGCTCTGCAGTTTCTACAAGTGTGAGACCAGCTATTTCATCAACGAGCTTCCATACCCTCTCAGTTGGGGGACTGCGATGCTCTGTTGGATCGAAAGTTGCGGGATCATAATCAGTTGGGAGCCTTCTTTGATCTATCTCTACTTCCTCCTCATCTTCCTCCTTCCTTGCAGGTTGAGCAAAGTGTCTAATCACCGCAGTTGATTTAACCAAACCAGGTCCAATTACAGGAGAGTATACATGTTTTCTGAATGATCCATTTGACAAATGATGTCTCACTCTTGCAATCAAACTCATTGTTGAACTTTCAGTTAAAACTAATATAATAAACTGAACCAATAATCTATACCATTTAGAGCCCAACCAAAAAGCTAGTAATACCCAGGATATCCTACATAACAAAAACCTCGAGTAAGAAATATGCTAATTGGTGCCAGGGCCGGCCTGGCATATTACGGGGCCCCAGGAGATTTATAAAATTGGGGCCCTCTTTTACAAATTAGCTTATATATTTTAGATTTAATCATAATATCTTTTTATGACATTTCATTCTTAAAGTTTCTCTTAACAAAAGCAAATACTACAAGTATCGTGTGCATATATATATATAACATATACTGAAAATTCAAGTATCGTGAATATAGTTATATAAATCAGCAAATAGATAAAATATGAAAGTAAAATATTTCTGATCACGCTACTATCTTAGGTAGGGCTGTGCAAATGGTAAACTGAATGGTACCAAATTTCGTTATACCGGCTGGTTCGGTATTCTGAAATCTCGTACCAACTGCCTAAACGATAATTTTGGCTTGGTTCGGTAAATTACAGATTCGGTGCGGTTCGATTTGATATGGCACAAAAAAAACCAAAAAATTATTGAATCAAAAATAATTTGTCTTAAATGCATATGTAAATAATAATATGCTTCCTACCACTCTAACCATCCAATGAAGTTGAATAGAATCAGAGACCCCCTAGCCTCAGTCCCCTCTCCAAAATTACTTTAGAGTTTTGGGTTTTAAAGACAAATAGAACCCAACTTATTAAGAGAAAATCAGAAAAAAGAACAAAATTGGGCATTTAGAATTTGGACTGTACCTCTATAAATTACAAATCTGGGCCGAGAGAGAACGGTCGAGGCACGATGGGGGTGGGTGGTGCGGCGCGGTGGGATTTAGAATTGAAGAAGAAGAAGATTAGGGTTTTGCTCTAGGGCAGTCCCGTTAAGGAAGTATGGAGTGAAGTGAAGCCTTGATTGGAAAATTAGAACGCTGACTCTAGTACTTAGGAATTGGGATTAAAAAAAAAAATGCGTATACGGTATACGGGTTCCGGGTAATCGATAATATTGAAAACCGAAGCTTATAATTTTTAGGTGACGTAGCTCATACATGGTTTATGGAATAGTGCACAATACTAAATTTATGGATGTGTATTCAATATAATTGAGTCGTACCAATTTTTTATATATTAGTCCAACATAATAATTTTAAAATTTGTACAGTATGTCAAATCGAATTATTTAATTTGATTATCAAACGGTTCAATAAGCTATCAAAAAATCGAGACGTGTATGTAGTTTGAGTCTTCTTTATAATAAATTAATGTTAAAAAGCGTAATTTGACTCAAACTCGTTGAATCTAAGTTACGTTAAATGCTAAATTTAATTAATTAATGCAAAACAAAAGTATCATAATATTTTTTCCAAAATTTAGATACAATAAAACAAATACATTTGTACTATCAATTAGCATATACTACATTCGTTTTTTTTATTAGCTTTGGAGGATTGCAATGATTAAGAAACATAATAAATAGCCATTTTTTATTTTAAGTAAAAGTCCCAAAACACCCTTTAATAAAAAAAATCATAGAATTAAAAAGAAGGTAAATTTGGTAAAAAAAATTAATTCTACATTGAAATCTTAAAACGACAAATAAAAAAAATGGAGGGAGTAATCTTTAGCATTTGATATAAATAATCTGAAATAATCACTTTTACATAAATTAGTTCAACATATCTTACATAACAAACATAAGAAAAATTTCAATACCCCTAATTTTATTTTAAAAATTACCAACCCGTACTTGCGAGTTTACAAATTACCAACCCGTATTTGATTATTTTAAAAATAAAACCGACGAGCTATGGGTGGGTTGGAGGATCGGACGGATAGGTCGGATGGAACGGATTAATGAACACCCCTAATTTTATTTTTAGTCATGATCTACATTTAAGCCATCATGATAGTTGCACTTAATTAAATATGCTACTATTATTTTCATGGTTACATTGGACTTACATAGTATGTCCTAGTTATAACATTGAAAATGTGAGCGGTAGTTGGAAATTTGGAATAAAACTAATAATTTTAGTAAATTATAGGGTTTAAAGTGTTCTTGTCCCGCGATCAGTTTATATCCCTTCAACAATTGGGATATAAAGAAGTGGGTTTCCATATCTTTTGGTACAGGATCCGCTCTTCTTTCCGAAACTTGAATTCTCTTTTGAATCCTTAAAATTAATGTTGTTGCTGCTTTCCATAGTGATTGCTCATCTCTCTCTCTCTCTCTTTCTCTCTTGTCGTCCGCGATAACAATGGTTCTTTCATCTTTGCCTCCGTCCCTAGAGATTTGTTTGCTGATCCAACTGCTGCTGAAACTTTTGTCATCAAAATTGTTCTTCAATTTGCGAATCAAGACGGTTATGAGAAAATCATTATTGAAATCGATTCTTTGAATGTGATTTTTATGCAACACATCTCCATCTTTTGAGTGGGTCAGCTTTATAGATACTAATCATGCTAGAACGTTGTTTCTCGATTGACTTTTTTAGAAAGTTAAAAAGATCTCACGTCTTGGTAACAAAGCGGCTCACAATCAAGCAAAAATGGGTCTCTTGTTCCCTTTTTCCATATCCCCTATAGTGTTTTGATTGATTCTAATTCTTCTAATTTCACTATAACAAACTCTTCTCTTAATGATTACAATTTATATATATATATATATATATATATATATATATATATATATAAAGTGTTCATGCCCCGATATCGATTATACAATATCCAAGATGCTTCTATTATCTAAAGGTGATATTTGCAAATACTTATTAAAATAGGAATGCACTTCTCAAATAAAAATAATTAAAGGTGATGTTTTAGTGTTTGCAAATACTACTTCTCAAATTACTTCTCTAAATAATTAAAAAAAAAAAAAAAAAGCTAAAAATAAGTATTTTCAGAGAAGCATCTCTTGGGGCATTTTCTTTTTTTTTGCAAATACCGCTTCTCAAATTATTTCTCTAAATAATTAAAAAAAGAAAAGCTAAAAATAACTATTTTCAAATAAGCATCTCTTGGGGTATTTTTTTATGTTCATACTGCTTCTCAAATTACTTCTCTAAATAAAGCTAAAAATAACTATTTTCAGAAAAGCACCTCTTGGGGCATTTTTTTCAGTGGCAAATTGGTTATATAAAACCGAATGAAATGCAAAACACCCTTGTGTTTGACCTAACTATCAAAACTCCTCATGTGTTATAACCCCTTTGTGCTTATATTTTATTAGCAAAAAGACCCTCTCTCAAGCCAAAATGACAATTACACCCCACCAAATGATGCAAAAACACCCCTCATAACCTAATAACTCATCAATTAACCCATTATTAACTTTGAAAATTAGCAATATCCCCTTTGTTCACTTAAAAGATTGACAAAACACAAAATAAGCAGATACATAACCATTTTTCCACATTTATTAGTTGGTTAAGCATAAATTTGTTAATCCTTAGTTTAAATGCTAGAAATAAGAAAGAGATGCAAACACTAAAATTTTGAAAAAGTAGTTGTTGCAACTAGCCAAAAATCACATGAAATTGAATTTTATCTTCACTTGGATTGCACGGAACAATATAATTGCTTGGAACCTAAAAAGTGAGCGTATTGGTTATATAAGTTTTTTCAATTCTCTCCATAATTTCATTAGTTGAAGTTGAACAGTTGAACTTATAACTTGCCTCCTCGGAGATTACCAGAAATTCAAATTAGGCTAATGCATTGATTGTTATATTATAATAGGAAGTACAATACAATAATAGTGTCTCTTTAATTTACTGAAAATGAAACCATATCCATCCCATGTATACGTACTTGGCCTAAACCCATTATTTAAAATCCATCTCATGTCGGTGAAGAAAAACAAACAACAAACAGATTCAGACAGAATATATAAAAAAGAAGCACAAATTAATTAAAAAGAAATTTGTGAATGTTAGGAAAAACCACAACCAGATTTAATGAGATAGCAAAAATAATGAACACAAAATTTACGTGGTTCACCCAAAATAGGCTACGTCCACGGGCTGCTGCAGATCTTTCACTAAAGGGAGATAATTACACCGTGTTTACAAACACTCACAACTCTCTCGACTCACTAAAGAAAATTACTCACTTAATTTTCACACAATAACTTTCACAGTTTAAGAAAACTCTCTGAAATTTCGCGCTCAAAATTTCTGCCTAAACTAAGCTTGAAAGAAATTGTTGAGAAGAGATTTTGATGGTGCTCTCGATTGTTCTTTCGGATGGTGTGTTTTGAACTGAATGAGAAGCCATGTATTTATAGGCTTTCAGTTAGACAATTCCTGCCATGTTGTTTTGCTACTTGCAAAAGAAAACAAATGCATGTGGAATTTGTTACGAAGTGTCAGTACACTTTAACTGAATTGTGCAACTAGGAGAATGCAAGTTGTTCAAATACTCAATTGGTGGGCCCCATGTCTAATTAACCAACTTGCTTAACAGTGAAATGTTCAAGGTTTTCTCCAGCATACATACGACTTACGAGCAAAGTGGTGAAACTTAAACACCTGATTCACAAGTCACAAGTGAAATCACAAACTTAAACTCCGTCCTCATGCAATAATTCGCAAACCACAAAATTTCATATTGTTCAAGAAGCTGGAGGCTTCATTTCTGTCTTGATTGCAGTTTTCAGCTGATCATAAGCTACACTCCACGCACTCTTCATCTCCCCTGACCACATTTCCGGCACTGCTTCTTTTATAGTTTCCAGCAATGCATATTTTGTTACCTGAAAAATATGTATAAACAACAATTAATCCTTATACTTCCAACTATCATAACATCTTAATTTATATTTACCATCACACATTCTGTGGAATTAGATCTTTTAACATACATACATATGGTAGCAGTTATAATTAAACCAAAAGAATTAATTATTTTATACCTCGAAATGTTCATCAACAACACCATACTTGAAGTGCGTAGCGCCCAAATCTTCAAGTTTTGAGTCTTTGAGGGTAATCTTGCCAGATTTGCGTAGTTGCGCGGCCGATTCACCCACCTTCATATTTGCACAAAAAAATGATGGAAAATGCAAATTCTAAAATATGAAGGGGTAAGTTAATTAGTTTTGGTGTTAAGCAAAAAAAAGGAACAGAATTGTTAATTACCATGACAAAAACAGTGACGGCATGAGGTTTTAGCTTTGGATTCTGATCCAGAGGAACATCTGAATCCTTCAAGAATGAGAAAAGATTTTGCGCAGATGGTGCAATCTCAAATATTCTGCAAATTAATTCAATATTTTCTCATATATAATTAAAACATATATACTATATCTAATCAAGACTCACTCAAATAAAATCAAAGTGATATTCACCTTAAAAAGAGCTTAAGACCCAACTCTCCAGCATTTTTCTTCATTACATTCCATGATTTAGTAACCAAAGCTTCTTGTTCTTCACTAAAATCAGCTTCCATTCTAATTACTCTTTCACTTTTCTCCATGCCTTCATTCCCAAAAGATCAATAGAAAAACACCCAAATTAGTAAATTGAGTACTTTCTGCATTTTTACTAAAAATTAAGGATCTTACATCTTGGAATCGTAGGAGTTTTCCGAGCAAACAAAGACAGTACCGAAGCATCCCTTTTAAGCCATGCTGATAGATTAACAGACTGATTTCGCGAAAATCCAGACTTAGAGTCTACTGCAAAGAATAATACTACTAGTAACTAATTAGTTGAAGAAATGAGATCAATAGCACTAATATTCTGTTAATATAATTAAAATAATGTAATTTTCTTTTTTTTAAAAAGAAAAAATACCAACCATTGTAGTGTAGCATGGTGGAATTGGAACAAACATTATTGATCTTCAAGGCGTTCATAATTGCTGTTTGAGAAAGAGTACTGTGTGTTGAATTTGGAGCAGTAAATTAGTTATGTTTGATTAGCCTTTGAGGTATAAGTAGAGCCAAGTTCAGTTAGTATAAAATAATATAATATAATATAATATGATATTATATGTCATGTCCCAATACGATGTATGATGATGATACATTGACTCCTTCAATTTCAAGTAAACACCAAATTGGGAAAGGACTAAGAAATCTGACGCATCTTATGTTATTTGATAGCACCACAAAGTCTTTGATGTGATAATTAAAGGCAATTTACACCAATCTATTAATAGGAAAATTGCTTAAACGCCTATCTTATAGTTTAAAAACAGTAAAGAGCTTTTCAATAAAAATTAAAACTGTAGCAAACAAATCCTCAGTTCATCTGAAATAATTTTAGAATCTCTCAAGCTATTATTAACAAAGATATTATCACCTAATTAACTAATTCATTTGAAAATAAGAAACGAAAGCTGAAGTTGTGAGGAATCCAATCAATATTTCTTTTCCATATTTTTCCTTGCTCAGACTTCTTGGTCAAATTCTTTTTCAAAGAATCGGGTATCGAATGCTCCAGGATCATTACCATAGCTGATGAAGATAAGCCCATTTCCTTTACAAAATACTCTATGTTCTTTGGTACCAACAATCTTTGTTCTTTATGTACCTTTATATTCATTTGTACGTACTCTTCTTTCGCCATTTCTAGCTCTTGGAACACACTTTTACATGTATAAATACGAACTGCTGCATCTGATTGGCATCCCGAACAAAGTGCAAAACGTAAACGAGGCTCTAAGTACTTTATTGCATATGCCTTATAACTGTCTCCAACCTTAAACTTTGCCTTGGGGTACAACAATGAGTGCAGCCACTATAAACAAGACTTAAGTTCCATTAGGCCAACTATGTATGTTAAATCAAAATATAGTACAGTTATTATGCTAAGAAGAAAATAGTATTTCATTTGAGAAAATTGATTCATAATACCTGAGATGGACGAGGCAAGCGGCATCTCAAGATACAACTCTGTATCGTCTCCACACTTATGGTATGGCCTCCAATGTTATATGCAGCCTAGCAAAAAGCAACGCAAAAACTTTTATTAAAAACATACCAGTGGAAAAACAATCTAATTGGATTAATACCTTCAGGGCTAAAGAGATTCTCTTCAGATTTCCTCGTGGGATCCCATATACCAAAAATGCCTGTAAAATCAAATATAAATAGATTCAGGCTCGTAATGTAACTAAGAGAATGATCAAAGACTAAACTGAGATTTAACAATTCATACATGCATAACTAGTGCATTGTGAACATTAATCCAGAATGCTAATTTCTCTTCATGCTTTAATTTCCCAGGATCAATTTGTGCCAACCGAGTAACAAGAATCCTGGAAGGATGGTTAACTCTTACTAACAAAACTCAGAAAATAATCCAAAAAAAATTCCATATAAAGAAAAAGAAACAAAAGTGATTTGGAGTACCTAAAATTTTGAAGCAAATCTTCAACAGTTTTTAGGGATGAGGAATCTCTAAGTAAGCCTTTTACTTCAACCATTGTGAACAACGATCCACTATATTCTTTAAACTCTTCAACATTGAAAGAATTGTTCATCCATGAAGTGCTACTAAAAGAAGATGAATTTTCTTCAGAAAGATGACAATATACAGTTGAGATGCATTTAATCATCTCCTCGGAAAGCCAATTTGGTGTTTCCCTAACACAAAATGGATGACTTGAGCTGCCGATATACTCCGCTCTCTGGTAAGAAAACACAACAAACAAATTTTATTATTACATATATAACAACGAGAACTTGAGATTCTTGTAATAAATTAAGATCAATATATCCAATACCTCTAGCATTAATAAAGGTAAAGAATGGTATGGTTCAAAAGCTTCTTCGGCTTCATAAGAAGATTTCAAAGAATAAGTTGAATGATGAGATAGTGATGAGTGGCTTCTGTGTATTCCAGTATCAACTAGCATCTCTGATTCTGAAATTCCACTGCATTTTTGAGGCAATTTTTCTTTTGAATCTGAAGAAGGTAAATTAACTTTGGAAGACATCAAATTATGAGTTTCAGTTTTTTCTTTTGGTCTTTTGTCCAATATTGCAGGTAAGGTAGATAATCTTTTTGAGAAGTTTTTACGGTACATAGATAGAAGATACTTCTCTAAGTACACAACTTCCGACTCCAAAACAGCGATTTCTTTAATCAGATTCTCAGCAGGCTGGAGATGGACATGAGCAAAACTCAATTACTTAATTAGCACAACAAAAAAGAATATAATTAGGGAAGCTTTCACAAAGGCAAGAAAATGAACCTGGGAAAGTGATTCATAAGTAATAGCTTCATCAAAGAGAGGCTGATGATTCACTGCTTTCTCTAGTGCAGATCGTACCACCTTATGGGCCTCTAGCTCCTTCTGAAGCTGTAAAATCTACAAGTTTTGGATATAGCATCATAAACAAGATAGAATATACATGTCAAAATTTGATTTTTTTTCTTTTTTTTTTTTTTAAAATTAAAGGAACTACAAATTCATAATCCTTATTGTGTTCAAAACATAGAACATTTCATCGGCATTTTTCAGTTATCAAACAGAATTATTACAAGTAACAAGACATAAACTATAGCCATTAAGCTAAAAAGAAATTTGAGCAGAAAAGAGCTTTACCTCCTCTTTCAACAAATTTTGGGGAAGTTGTCTCTTCTTGTTTTCCAAGTTCTTCAAGTGCCCCATAATCGATGACAACGACTAAATCAATTACCAAATAATCACATCTACAGTCATCACCAAATTGAAATTCAGAAGCATTTTATAATGAAGGGGTGTCTGTGTCTGTTATTTGTACGTACTGGAAATCAAGAAGTTCATGTATGGACACCAATTTTATAATATTTAAAGAATTACTCCTTTAAATTGATTTCCTTAATTTTCAATGGACTTATATTGAAGGAAGCATTAAATGCATCAAGGAGATATTAAATGCAGATTCCTTAACAAGAATATAATCTCCACACAAATGTATTGAATCAGACTACTAATTAGGAGAATCCTCTGAAATCAGCATTAAATGCATGAAGCATATATTCCAACAGAAAGTGACAAGTGCACAACTAGAAACAAAAACACCCTAGAAAACTCCAAATGACATTAATTTGGTGAAAACAAAGCTAAATACATGCAGAGATAAAGAGAAAGACTACTCACTCAAAAACAGAGTTGGTCTTGGAAATCTGAATCAGAATCTGTTCTTGTGATGACCAAATGGATTCAAACTGATATCTCAATTTGTATTAAAGAGACTTACCAAACGCCACTTAGCAGTTATATATATATATACTTATAATATGTTGGGTAGCCTATTGAATAAAATGTCATACAAACAATATAAAATAAATTTGAAGTATCTTAAGAACATTTTTTTAACTAGAAAGTGTCTTATTAGGCGAGTAGTTCTTTCAAGAATAATTCCCAAAAGGTTATTTTATGACTGAAGTTGTGAAACAGGAGAGACTTTTAAAGAATGCCCCAGCATGTGTAGGCGGCAAGAGATTCGAACACGTGACCTCTTATTGGACGACTTTAAATACTATCTCACTCACTCAGAAGAGACTTTAACCTTTATTACTTCCGATAATTCGATACATGTGCTCTTGGAATAAGACACCAATCAATATATCAAAATTTTGAAATTTATAATTATAAACAACTAATAGAACTTACCAAATATATATAACAAATACGACATGTTACATATTGAAAGGATGTAGGGATATTTACCTTTACATATTGAACTGCATCATGCTTATTTATGCACACATGCGGATGGGACTAGAAATTAAAAGGATGGCCTATTTAAACAATGGTTTGACTATATAGCCACTTTTTCTCTATATCTCTAGAAAGATCAGAATCTATCCAGGACGAGTAGAAACCACCTTTGTATAGTATAGTGAGGCTTTTTCTGCATCAAAAGAATTAAATTAGTTGGGGTCTTTTGATTGGTATGAAAGATAACTGCAAATAAGCAAAATGTAAAAGTAAAAAAAGAAAAAAATGTATTATTCAATTGTTGCTAAAATATTTTATCTGTATCATCAACAAAAAGTTCAGTCATTAAAATATATAACATGTAAAGAAAGATTTGACTAAAGCTTAAAGGAGGGAATATCACATCTTTCACTTTAATTACTTCCTTTGTAATGGAGAAATATCATTTTTATCTCTAGTTATATCTTCTTGCACCTTTTTTGGGGCTAAGGAGAACTTTACTTTATAGAACCCTCTTTTTTTTTTGATTTCCCAAAGGTTTAATCCCTTTCGAGGCGCGTCGGACACATAATGTGGGAACCTCTCCCAACAGGGATTCGAACCTGAGTCCGCTACTTTGTAGTGACTAGTCCCTTCCACTAGACCAATCACCTGTTGGTTATAGAACCCTCTTTTTATTATTGATTAATATTACAAAACATAATCAAGAAAAGGGAATTAGTTCATATATCTTGTTATGTCAAAATATGGTCTTAATATTGAAAATTCTTGTTGCACCTCATGTACATAGCAACTGTTAATTTCATATATTGCTCCAAGTAACACACGCACATACTTAAATAGATAGTTTAAATGAAAGAATTATGAAATTATAGAGACACTGAACAATGAAACCAATCATACAATATTCTTAATTAAATGGATGGAGGCAAGCAATTGGATAAAAGTTTTCATAAGGTATTGGGGTTTAGCTCACCTCAAAAGGGCTGAAAGGCGAAGGCCAAAACAAAAAGGTGAAAAGGGAATGCTTTATCTCAGATGATTGTTAGTCATGTGTGCATCTTTCATTGGTCTTATTCTTCTCTTATCTGTAATGCACAAATTGTAACCCAAACAGAACATATTGTGTTTTTTGTTCTTTAAAATATCATATGTAATAGATTGAGTAATTGATAAAAAAGAACTCAGAAAAAATGCTAGTATTCTAGTAGTACTATATATATATATATATATTACAAATTGTTGACTTTTTATAGGCCTTGAATTTTGTTCAACTGTGGATTTTAAGAAATCCATGCAATTTTGTCATTACTAGGAGACTAATGGGTATTTGTTATACTACTAACCAGTCAATTATCAGTTTCCTAAAGAATCTTACAGACATATATGCCATCAGACCAATTAACTAGATACATAGAACTCCTCACTAGTTACACCAATATATTACTACTTAGATTATACAAACTCCAAAGTGATTTTTAATACATAGTAGTATATTATTGAGAGGCAAAACAAGAAAATAAATTAACTAAAAGGTCAAACAAATGCAAAGAAAAACAACACTTTAATTTGTCCCACTGTTAATCCATCTATTGTTCATAAATTAGATATCATACTACTACAAATTAAGGGAAGAAAATTCAACAAAATATGGTTTTAACTTACAATTAATCTACCCTTTGACTATCTATCTATCTATCTCAATAGTCAGACAACTCTTATTATTTCAATCGGTTTATTTTATTATAAAGAAAATGACAGAATCTTTTTACGCCTAGATTACTGAACTATTTGGACTAAATTAAGAAAAAGGAACATATATAAAAGAGTGAACTTTCCAAATGAATTCAAGCAGTAATAAAAGTCAAAGGAAGAAAAGGAATCTGTGTAAATCCAGCCTATGCATTACTCTACTGGTTGTGGTTGGAGACTGCAATGACACAGAATGAGAAAAGTTAGAATTAAAAAAAAAAAAACAAATTATTTTTTTATGAGAAAAAGTTACAATCTGCAAAAAAGATGATACCTCAATTGCATATCTATGGGTTTCAAAATAAATACTCCATATTTCCTAATTAATATTATCATGATAATAAAGAAAAGCATAAACCAAAAATAAAATCAATCCAAAATTTTCATCTAGCATAATTAGATCATCAACAACCATGTCTCGAGATTGAATAATTTAATTTGATAGACAGATTTTTGTCAACAATTTCAAAAGAAATATATATATATGATCAAATCTAATTTGCTATTCCATTAAGAGAGTAGAAGCAACAGATTCTAAAGATGAATTATGGTACATACAAGACAACTAGCAGAGTAGATATGTGATATTAACTAAAGAGTTAAATTTCACTTTGCCCCCTCCTATCATCTTTCACTTTACCAACTATATATCCATTTAATTTATTCATCACTTTGCTCCTTCAAGTACGTAGCTAGTCTACATGTTTCAATACCCTCAACCCGTTAATTTTTACATACATATTTTTGTTAATTAGTAGGCCGTTAACCAAGCACCTCATATTTTCCCATTTTACCCTCATGTTTTAACTAAACCGGGAAGTTCTGAGGTTTTTTGTTAGCGGTTTTTTAATGGAAATTAACGATTTGGAACTTTTGAAGCATGTTTCATTGTTGAATGGAATAAATTGATATCCATTTGATAATTTGCAAAATTGAAACTTAGTTAGGGAGCAAATTGGAAATTAAAATTAACCGTATCTCAATGTCATAAATACTTTCGGATACTCTAAATTAAATGTGATAAATAAATACTATCGGATACTATTTCCAATAATAGGCAGTTAAAAAATGAACACTACATTTTTCAGTAGTGAAGGTTTATAATCGTTAAATTTTGCAAATGCGCAGTCCAAATAAGAAACCATCTCACCTTTTAAAAATGATAGCTAAAAAAGCCCACCTCTAATCTAACATAAAAGTGTCCCAAATTGAAACCCAAATTCAGTGAACCATAGATTGTCAGAAAGCCTGATAATTAATTTTGCAGAGCCCAGTCCACAATTAAAGCAGATAGGAAGAAAGAAATTCATCATCAAAAAGGAAAAGCGTATAAATATAGGGCAAATTCGTCAATTGACATTTACATGTAACAGACTGACTCTCGCTCGTCACTGCA
The DNA here is from genome assembly GCA_003313485.2 of Penstemon barbatus. NCBI lineage: Eukaryota > Viridiplantae > Streptophyta > Magnoliopsida > Lamiales > Plantaginaceae > Penstemon > Penstemon barbatus. The sequence continues at coordinate 84,828,688 of CM064884.1, read as the reverse complement.
AATTCTGTTTCCCATTTTCCCGCCATTAGTTCGGTATACATCACCCCCACTGCTACATACACTATAAAATTATAAACTCACTCACTCACAGTCACACACATTTCTGATTTCACTTTCACACACACTGTTTTTTTTTTTTTCTCATTACTCAATGGCGATTCCTCTGCGATTCCAGCTCCTAATCCTCCTTCTCCTTCTACTACTCATCTCACTCTTCATCTCCGCCGCCACCGCTGCCCCAGACGACTTCACCGCCACCGCCCCATCCCCATCATCCCTCCATCCTTCCGCAAACTATCCCCCAACTCTCCTCGCCACCATTCTCTCCACCCTCGGCTTTAACGAACTCTCCACCGCCACAGCCTCCGCCAACGTCTCCGTCACCACTCCCCTCACTATTTTCGCCCCCGGCGACGCCTCCCTCCTCACCTGCACATCATGCTCCCGCACTCTCCTTCTCCAGGAGCTTACTATCCCCGGCTTCTACCCCCACCACTTCCTCAAATCCCTAATTTTCGGTACCAAAATCGAAACCCTAGCACCCAACCGCTGCCTCACAATCACCTCCGACGGCAAGGATGATAAGGTTTTCGTCAATGGCGTTGACATCACGCGCCCTGACCTCTTCAACAACGGCCTTATCATAATCCATGGGATCACAGGCTACGTATCTCATCTCTCTCCGCTCTCGTGCAACGTCGAGCGCATGACGTCAATGTCCTTTCCTTCTTCGTCTCTCTCCTCGGGATCTGCACAGCCTATGTCTCTGTCTATCATGCGCCTGATGCTGAAGGACGCTATTCTTCGACTCCAAGCTACTGGATACAGCGTCGTTTCACTCGCGCTGCGTGTTAAGTACGCAGATCTGTCAGAGTTGAAATCCATGACGATTTTCGCACTCGACGATTCTGCTATCTTCTCCGGCGGGGGATATGCTTATTTGTCGAACTTCAGGTATCATGTGGTGCCGAACAGGAGATTGACTGCGGCGGAACTCGTTAGCTTGCCTGCAACGACTTCGTTGCCGACTATGATTGCTGGAAACAATCTCGTGGTGACCACCGCTGGCGGCGGAGGACATCTCGCGCCGATGAAGATCAACTATGTGAAGATAACCACCATTGATCTGCTACACAACATTAAGATTGTGATTCATGGAATTTCGTCTCCGTTTCCACACATGCATCATCAGCTTTACGATGAGATGGAAAGCAATTCTGCTGAGATCCAACGGTCCAAATGCAATCAGTTTGATTGGAATCGTGGAATCTGTGTGGTTGAAGCTGATGTGCCAGCTGGCATGCAGTCAACGGTGGATGTTGAAGATCATCAAGGACTTTGATTTTGGTCGACTGTTGTAGTGAGTGTGAATTGTAGGTAACTGTACAATGAGAAACCATACTGAATCATGACGCTTGGATTGCTTGTACCCTCTGTATTGAGCATTTTGGCTGTTATAGAATAATGAGATTGAACATTTCGTCAAATCATTTACTCCTTGCTGCTGATTACTAATGATTTATCATCCTATTCATTTTTTTCGTTTGAAATTGATTTCTTGGGTTCTTTCATGAGGTAAATTTTTAATTTATTTGGGAGTTATTAAATTCCATTTTCTCTCTTACTGCATTAGCAGCATGTCTTTATCCTTCAATTTGCATCAAATTCACTCCTTCCGAGTACAATTTATGCATATATATGGATATTAATTTTAATCTATGATATGAGGAGAACTTTAACAAATTGTTCTCAAGATTTTTTATGGACGTATGTCATTTTAAAAGAAGTACAATAACTTATATTGAAACTATTCAAATGAAGTCATGAAATTTTATTATACCCCTGAGGCAATAATATTCTGCCATGTTAGATCAAAATAAACTTTGAATTGCATTGGCAATGTTTTAATTTCACTATCAATATACAACATCATTCTCTTATTTGAATGAAATAAAATGACTAAACACATAAAAAAGTTCAAAAAAGAAAATGCCTTTTTATTCAGATGTGGTAGTTTAAGGGTCTGGACCATGGATCAAAATTTTGATACATGTTCATCGAAAACTTTGAAATTAAAGTTTCTGTTTTTTGAGTCAATCGAAACAAAAATATAGAGTAGTTAATTTCTACCTCAAAATTATTCATTGACCAAATTTTAATTGTTGGAACTAACAGTTTATGTTTTTTTTTTCTTGTAAAATGCAGTTTTTGTAAAATTTTAGGGGTAAAGAGTTAAATTTATTCCCAATACATGAGAACCACAGGGAAAACCGGGATAATAAGTGACGAGATATATATATATGTATAAAATGTTGTGAATTTGTATGGCTAGCTAGCTAGCTTTTCTATATTCTAGCTAGAAAAAGTTATATTTTGTGATTACCTCCCTTTTTACGGTTTTACCTGCCCATCTAGTTTGAAATTTGGATATACTAGTATAAGTTCTATAATCAGTAATGTATCGGTGGAGAGCAACCATGGAAACGACTCAGCCCGAATACCGAATGAACAGCCTTAGTCCACAAACTATTTTGAATAATGAAACCTCTCTATCCTTAAGCCCATCTCCAACCCATCCATGGGGTGGGTGGAGATGGGCCTCGCCCGCCCTGAATGGGTTGGAGACCATCCAGGGCGGTGGATTTGGACGGCCCAGGGCGATGGGCTGGACTGTCTGGGCTGGGCTGTCAACAGCCCGACGAGACAGTCCAGCCCATCGCCCTGAACTAGGGATGCGCTGACCAGCGTCCCTCCCACAGCGCACTTGGCGCCACCTGGTGCATTTTCTTTAATTTTTTTTTATTAAATTAAACAATAAATATTAATAATAAAAAAAGTTAAAAAAATTAACTACGAAATTTAACAATACCTTGTTTATTTTAATTAACTAAAATTAAAAGTTACATTTAATTATAAAAGTTCTTGTAGGTTTAATAACAATTTATTTTAAATTAAAGATGTAACATTATTAGATATAAAAATTTGCCTATGAATGTAAAATTAAACAACATTATAGTATAATAAAATTCTTATTCATTATTAATTTTGAAATTATATATTTGTTTATAATATAATAATTTATTTAGCCACATTTAAAATTTGATTTGAAATATTTTAATTTTAACAATACCTTGTTTATTTTAATTAACTACGAATTTTAACAATACCTTATTTATTTTGACATTATAAGTATAATAAAATTCTTATCCATTATAGTATAGGTGAGAGTGGGAAAATTTTTTTTTTAATTAATTGGAGGAGATAACCCTATCAGTTGGAGACGATGCTCAGGGGGTGCAGATTCCCCGAGTGGAGATTGACACCCATGGGCTGTGAATAGCCCTACGGGTTGGAGATGGCCTAAGTAGTAAGTACCGGTCAAAGATTGTGAAATGTAAAGAGTTGAACAGTAGAAGGAGATTTTTTTTTTAAAAAAAAAAACTCAACTGGAAAATGGTTGTTGATATAGCAAGAGCAATCTTTTAAAACTCACATTTCTGTCCCTTTTCATAATCTTGGTCACCGTTAGCACTTTTTATTTTTATTTTTGTTTCTTTTAGAATTAATTAAAGGGAACAGAATAATAGAGAAGATGAATGAGGCTTTCAATTGCTCTTCTCTAAAAAAAAATATATTCTATAATTGGATCAAATTTAGTCGTTCAACGGGGTGAAACGTGAGGGCAAATTGGCAAAAGAAAAGAGTTGTCTTTATATGCCAATTATAGTAAAACTAGAACCTTTCACCTTTTTCAGAAGAATAATATTATTTTAATTAAATTATTTGGTGAGAAAATTGATTCTAATAATTCAATGTTCGTCAATATTATTCTGTATTCAAGTCTGGTTTTTGCAGTTGAAAGCAATCGTCCATGGTAATGATCGAGGGAGAAAACCCAAGAATTTTTGTTTTGTAGTTTTGAATTTTCTGAACATCAGGGGGCAAATCAGTCAATGAAGACATTTTTGTTCTGGCATAATAGTAAGTGCTCTGGGCCTCTGGCCATCTGACTCAACAGACTTGGAAAAAATTTAAAAGGCTGAGTTGATGTGCCACGTCAACATTTCAATTTGAACTAAATAAGCGGGGAAAAGAAAAAGGAATATTTCAGGAAAACTTATATTTATTGATTAACTTAGGACCAATTTGGGCTTAAGGAGATTATTGACTAATGTCGGGTTTGGATGGGCATAGGGCTGTCAATGGGTCGGATTCTGGTCGGATCATGCTCGTTCAGATTCGGCTATATTTATATCGGATCGAATCCTGTCGAATTCGGATCTTGTTCGGATTGTGCTCGGATCTAGATTTTTTGAATCCAACGGATCTTGATCGAATTTGGCCGGATATCGGATATTTTTCGGATCCAATAAATTTGTATTTAAAAAGATAAATTAATATTTTTTTTCCTAAAATAAGTTTATTATCTTTTTAATTTTATTTAATTTTAGCTCACATTTTCAAAGTTTCTTTACTATATTCATACTTGTAGAATGAATATATTGGTTTAAATAAATTTATAAACGAATTATAAATTACTATCTTCTTAAATTGACGTTAAAATATTATTAATGATACTTATTTTTATAAATCATTTTGTATATATATCTTTCTTTTTATTTGTTGTCGGATATGGATCTTCAACGAATCGATCTAAATCCATATTCGCTCCATGAGTTTCGGATTTCGGATCTTTATAATCGGATCAGGTCCATCGAATCTCTAATCGGACAATTATCCTAATAAATCGGATCGAATTCGGACGGACTCGGATTGAAATCCGCCCCATTGACAGCCCTAGTTGGGCATAAAGGACCTGAATGAAATAGTTTTAGTCCAATTTCACAAGAATGCGAAATAGGGTCAAAAGCTTTTTGATATGGAGTTTGGACAAAGCTGGTGGACTCATCCAAACTTGATGAAATAATATTTGCCCAAACTCTTGAAACTCCAATTTGGGCTTGCAACCTATCACTATTACAACTCCTAAAATTATTCTTGGAAATCTGATTATAATAAAATAGTTTTCACATTAGATATAACTGGTAAAGGCTGATCATATCCCAGACCCAGTTCTTTGCCTATCATATCAGCAATATTTCAAATGGACTCGACCACAAAATATACACAATTATTCACCAATAATCAAGTCTCCAAATAAAAGACTATCTATACATATAGTTTAAGGTTTATTGGCATCTCTTATCTTAGTTGAGAGAACCAAATAGTAAGACAAAAAAGAATTGTATGCTAAGCCATTCCCTTGTTAGATAGCAACTTCAAGAATTTGCGTGACTTACCTCTGCAGGCAAGTTGAGATCAAACACACTGCCTGCAGAATTTCCTTTCTTGGCACGTTTCCGTGATAATTCTAGACTGTCGTCTGAAGTCCCAGATGTCGATGCTTGGCCTTTTTCTACCGCACCTCCTACAAACAATGCATGAAAATGATCATCAGATAGCGCAAACATTCCATTCTTCATGTATATCCTAAGAAAAACAAAATCATTTTACTGCAACAATTTTTACAAAGTTTCAGCCCTTCAGTTTACTATGATAATTAGCTTTATGTGATCACTACTTTAATCCAACAATTCTTATCATTAATCCCTATAAAAATGGACATGCTAAATGTCATGCCACGAGATAGTTGAATAAGAAATATAAAGATACAATCAGAACTTATAGGGGTCGAACAAGCACTATAAAAGGGGCATCAGAATGCACGTAGCTGTAATGGTCTACAAGATATACTCTACAAATGCAACCTTGCCTTGCATTACAAATAAAGCGACAAACCAGAAACTGCGTATAGATCACAAACTAAATCATCTGGATATGCAGACGCACATATGTATTTCATCAGAGGCTATTTATGATTATCTTGACACTTTTAGAATGCTTACTCAGAATATATAAATTAGTGAACTATAGAACCTTTCAAAGTGGCACTGAGTACAGTAGTAATTATATGTACAGATATGGTTAAGATGACAAATTCAGATAGTTAAATAATATCTTCAGTCTTCACCACTGATCCTCAAGATAAATTTATTATCTAACGAAAATATGAACCTTGTACAATCAGTTCATCGATATATTCTTATTTTCCCGAAACGAATATTTCAAAGAAAAATTGATAAACTTCATCTATAATTATAAACAATATATCATTTTTATAAAAATTAAAAAAGTTCATTGGGTCATGTAGTGTTTCTAACGGTTTATTGGTGATGCAAATTCTACTGGACCACCTTTCAGGTATACAGTTAATTGCAATTCTATTCTCATTCTGTGGACATAATCACATACGTATTTAATTTGTTTCCGACAACATAAAGTAAACAATCTACTCTCAAAGAATCTAATCGTTTGGCAAAAGATGCACTATTAATATCACTACTCTCTACGTTCCTACATAAAGTACAGAGGAAGAGGTAAGTTAAACCACGTTACCATTGGACTGATCAGCTGCCTTCTGAGATCTATTCTGGTTGTTTGCTTGAGCACTCCATCCAACGCTCAAGTCTTCTGCCTTCTCAATACCTTTTGACTGGTACGGAGCTATAATGTGAATTGTAAATTCAAGTGAACCCAATAAATCATTCTCGATGCATTCATACCTGCAAGACAAGCAAGAGTATAAGCTTCGTCTTTCACTGCAAACTTTAGGCCTTCAAGAACAAATACACTTACATCTTTTTGCAGAGGTTATCAGTGATCACAGAGAGATTAATGACTTGCATCCTTATTTGTGTGACTTGTTCCTCAGAGTACTCATCAAATGGCTCCTCGAGAAATTTGGATAACTTCTCAACATTTGACTCAAGTTGCTGCTGCTGGTCCTCAAATAAATGCTGTTTTATTTCCCTTTCTTTTTTAGTCATCTCATCCTTGAACAGATCATTGCCAAACATGTAATATGCAAATGGATATGAATATGAAAGAGCTTGTCTTGATCTAAAGAGCCTGTAAAGCCCATTTGAAACCCAGCTGAAATCTCTTAATTTCGAGTCTTTTGCTTCCAAATTAGATACTTTTTCTTTTATGGTCTCCCTCAGTTTAGTTTCTTGCTTAAAGGAGTCAGCGTGAGCTTTATAACGATTATGATAATGCATGTATCTAAAAAGATCACGCTTTGCACGCTCAGCCTTCTTTTCACTATCTTCTTTATAGCGGCCACAGCTGTGATTCGCAATATTTGACCAGGTATGATCTCGGCCCGTAGCTCCACCACAAAGCCAACTAGAGCAGGACATAAAACAGTAAGAATAAACTAGACCAGATAATACAGGCATTTCTTGAGATCTGGGAAGGTATATGTTAAAACACGAAGAAAAGGGCCTTAAGTGGCATTACATAGGAAACAAACTTAATAAGAATAGTGTGTGAGGATAGTATAGTAAATGACACCATATACACAACATAATAATGTCAATAACAAGAAACACAAATAAGAAAAATCTGGTATGTGAATCTGAGCTATTAAGAAGTTAAAAAGGTACAGATGCAGAAGAGCAAAAGATGAGAATGTCTGTCTTATATTCATTCTCCTAATAGGAGCAACTTCAGATATATAACTTTGCAAGAACGCACATGTATGCAAATATGTGAGGACCTCACAATTTTGACAGACAAAGATATAGTGTGAAGCCCCGTACACGTAATCAGATATTGAATTTATAGAAACATCATAATTTAAATTTAAAGAGAAAAATAGTTATAAGCAACAATTCAAATATGAAGTAAGATGCAGGAATGAGAAAAGGGCACCGCTGTCGCCAAAAGAGAACTATTACCAAAATGATTGCCCACATATGCAACTAACTAAATTGCAACCACCGTTCTTCTCAACTGGTTTGTAACATTTAGGACAAGGCTTTGTATGTACAGTCATCCAATTAACTGTCTCCGATTCATCTTGGCATTTCTTTGTCCACAGCTCCCACATCAAGCAAGAACATGGGGAATGTGCTTCTGACGCACAACTGAAACAAAACTGTAAACCACAAGAACATTCCACCTCACAAAATTCATCAATTTCTACCCGTATTGCATTCCCACAATGAGGTGTACTAGGGCACCATTTAACCATTTTGTTGTCTACAATATACGACTCAAGGAGAAAACGATCAAATTTCTCTGCTAAATCTGGATGCCTCACACTAACTAGCTTTCTTATAATTGCTTCGTCGCAGATGGAGTTGCATTGATGAGCCATACACATAATACGCTTGCTCTGCCCCTCCTTTATTTTGACAATGAAATGCTCTGTCCAACCTGAAAGTTTTCAATATATAGCTTTTTACATAAATAACTATATGTGGACAAATATAATTAAGTAGAGAAAAGGTATAGTTTGCAAAATGGGGAAAAAAATAAAGAACTGAATCATGTAGGCATGACAGCTTGCAAGCTCAAAATGGATCCAATTTCTGACTCACAAAAACACAGAGGATAACAAACTTTGCAATCATTTCCTGAGATATTACCCATTTTTCATGTTCCAGAAGAGAAACCTGGCACATAATCCATATGAAAGAAATGGTACTTACAGTTGTTGCAAAAGCAGTGGCCACAGTCCATTCTGGTCACATCTTTTGCTGGCACATCATCCATGCATATATTGCACATCACTGCACAGGAAGACTCTGGTGGGTCAAGGTCTACAAATTCAAGCACAGTAACACCTGCTTGAGCAAACATGTAGTTTTTTCCCTTCTCCACATAAACCGCCACCAAATGCTCCACATCCCATCTGTAGTGTATGAGAAGAGTTCTGGCATGGTGTTCTCTCACTGATAACAGATCCATTACTCTGCTTAAATCTTCTCTCTGCATAGATAACAAAATTTTGTTTCAAGGTTTCCAAAATAAAATTCTTCTACTACCATCCTAATTGTCTTTAAATTTAAGTGGGATCAAAAAATAAAAACAAGTGCATGGTAATCATTTCCACCAAGATGGGATCTTGGTGGATGAAACATAGCAATGTTCAGGATCATTCTATTTTTTAGTAAAAGTTTGACCAAGACTAGCTTAAGTATGGGGTAGTAGGTCCCCAAAAACTTTCATAGTCCAAACTTCTTAAGTGTAGGAGCTTCATTACTGGCATAAACCAGCAAAAAAGAAAATCAAGTCAACCACAATGGAAGTATGAACGAGCATGTATGAAAGAAAATCACAGATTATGTAAATTCATTACTACCTGTGCAGCCAATAGAGACTCTTCTGTAATTACCTGCAAAGAGGCACAATGAGAGATCCATTAAAATTCAGAATCGTGAAACTTTAAAACAAGTTAAGATGGGACCTTTCAACAAAAAATCAACAGACAACTACATGCAAAAAATATCCCGTAACCTAAGGCCACATGGAAGGATAAACTAGAAGCAAAAATAAAAATAAATTAGCATAATGGTTGACATAAAGAAACTCAGGGTTTGCCACACTCAAGGAAAGAAAAAAGTCCGCATTTTCCCAAAATAATCACAACTGAAGTAAAACTAAAGGAATGGGAAAAACAAACTGCCCCTTATCCAATAAAACGAAACAAAAAGAGAGGAAAAAAAGAGTTTTTCACCTTCGCAAGCCCATGATAGCATCAAATGTGGACCACAAATACAAAATCCTGCACAAATATAAAATACTGACATGAATTATCAAATACAAACAGGTTCGTTCGTGGATTACCTTAGAATAAGGGGCTTTGGTTGAGACCCACCGAGGATCGGAATCTTCTTTTTCGATTCCGTCGAGCGACTCTGCATCAGGATCGAACGAATAGTAATCTTCTTCCTCTTCGCTATCGCCGCTCATATAATAATCGTCCTCCATAATTTTATACTTAATTATATTACTCACTCTATATATCTTTACAAAAATTGGTTAGTAATCATATACGATTTAGAACATTGTTATTGACTCCGGCGATCAATTGGCAGGTAAATGTTAAGGTAAAATTCTGCCTGCGATTGAAGAGAGAGAAAGAGAGAATTAAAGCTGTGAATCTGGTTTGTGTTAAATTTGGGGTTTGCTGGGAAGCTTATTGGGAGTGTAAGTGAGCCTACGGCGTCGTTAGCGGGAAGTGTGTTATGGAAGGTTTAAGAGGTACGACAGCGTTTCGACGGGTGTAGTTGGTCTGGCGGCTGACCGGCTCTTTTAAGGTCAAAGGATTAAGACTTAAGAGTATAATATTTTGCTGGGTCAAGTCAATTTATGTAATTGAAACTTGAAAGAAAAATTACTCGTATTTATTAATTCTAACTGATACATAACATAAAAATAAAGTTTTATAACAAAAGCTGGAATAGCTCAGTTGGTTAGAGCGTGTGGCTGTTAACCACAAGGTCGGAGGTTCGACCCCTCCTTCTAGCGAATTTTTGACATTTTTATATTTCCTTTTTTGATGTTTTCTGAAAACCAGCATAAGTTCTACTGTACCATCTTTTTTCATTCCTATATTTTTTTTTTTTGATAATTTTTTCATTCCTATATTTAGATGTATTCTTTTACAAATATTATGTAGTTTTCAAATGAGCTTAGATATTTCAATTATTATAATACTTATTAATAAGCTTAGATATCTCGTTTTTTTTTTCTTTCAAAATATATAAAGAAGAAAAAAATTTCTCAAATTTGTTAATTGTTTGTGTTACAATGAACTCGGAAAATGGTAAATTTAATCAGCACCTCTAATGGAGAGTTAAAAACAACTCTAAGCTATTACATAAACAAACTCTGTCAATGTATCATAAAAGTCCTTGGGCCTGTTTGTTTGGCGTTTCCCAAAAAATTTTCGTGTTTGGAAAATGTCAAGCAAATATGTTTCCTATTTTCTGAAATAAAATTTTCATCTCTCAATTTTCTCAAACTACTCTCTCAAAACCCAAACAAACAACTATTTTTTTTATCTCTAAACAAAATCTATACAAACTCTACTATGATTTGACATAAAGTAATATATCTCTTACATAAAGTCTCACAACAAACATGATTTGACATAAAGTCTTACACATCTTACACCTACAACCTAACTCTTCCAAAAAAAACTTACACCTACTTTATTTCTCAAACCACTCTCTCAAAACCCAAACAAGCAACATTACGCAAATCGAGATTATTTCACAAACCTCCACTACTCTCCCAAATTACTTTCCCAAACACCAAACAAACATGCCCATTTTATTTACAATCATAATCAATGTAAGAGTCCAAGACTACTAATTCAGTCAAGCAATCAAGTGGCTACCCACAAAATTGTCAGCTTGGAAGCCAAGTCTTCAAGTAAGTAATTTTTCATAGCAACGTATATATTTGATATTTCAGTCAAGTTCATGCATATAAACTTATATTTTTATTATTATTATTGTTTTAGAAACACAGTTTTAAGGAATAAAATCTATTGATACAGCCCGCAATTCAGCCACTTGTAAATTTTTTCGAAAAAAATAAAATAAAACTGATACATAATCATAGATTAGTGCCAACACATGATAAGCAATATGGTCAAGGGACAATTACAAATAGTAATATCACATTCACATACTTATGTTAAGTATAGCTTCCCGCTTTTCGAACTGTTCATCTCTCATAAAAGAATTGATGTTTCATGAACTTGCCGAGGCTCAGTTTTATGAAGCTACAAAAAAGGAAAAAAAAGTAATTGTATTTGGCTTGCAACATTTCCTTTTCCTTCACATTTTAAAGCTTCTTTGGAGAAGGCACGGGAGAACTTGGTGGCTTCAAGTCCTCATACCTGCATGTCAAAACAAAGACGAAATTAGTACAAGGTTTATGATTTTTTTGTGATGTGTGCATTTCTATAACAGAATTGTACTTACATGGTATAAGGTGAAAGGGGTCTAGCTTTTGATTCAGTGTGTTGATTGATATCGCTTGATTTCTCATCAATCGATGGGAATGAAGGGGGCTTGAGGTCAGAAGTTTCTGTAGGATCTTCCCCAAGTTCTGAAGTAGTGTCACTCTTTGCAAGTTCGTTTCCTCCAGTAAAAGGTGATGCTTCTTCTTCGGAAGTGCACACAACAGAAGGTTCCTTTTTTAAACCACTTGGTGTCGGAGTTGGAGAGCTAGGTGGTTTCAAGTCTTCATAACTGCCAAAATCAAAGCACTTGTTAAAACCGAATAGACACCAATTTTTTGCACTTTTGGTCCATAACTAAATCAAACCGGTGCGGGTGGGGTGGATGTGCAAAACAAATTAAAAAAGTTGGGACCACGAGTTCTACTTTTAAAGCGTTGGACTGAAAGTGGTACTGAATGTCCAGTCCAGTGGGACTAAAAATGCAATTTCCTCCATTGACTCAAACATACAGGGATGCTTTATAAGGAGCTTACTTTGTGTACGGTGAAGAGGGATCTTGTTTCTTTGGTGTAATTTGAGGAGTTCCATTATCGATGTCAAAAGTTGACGTTTCCAAAGAATTGAGTTCAACAGCCGAAGAGGTGGAAACTGTTGCATCAGCCGTGATCTCTATCTTACTAGCTTTAGTGGCATCAGAGCCAATGCTTGGGGTAGGAGTTGGAGAACTTGGTGGTTTTAATTCCTCATAGCTACATGTTGGAAAATGTACAGGTTAGTTTTACGAAGCACTCCTAATATCTTTATAGTATAATATAATATACTTGATGCAACTCAAGTGATTTATGGTGAACGAGCTTACTTAGTGTATGGTGATAAGGGACTTAGTTTCTTCGGTGCAGTTGGAGAAGTTACATTATCAATAGCAATGTCTGGAATTTCCAAAGAATTGTCTTCAGTAGACGAAGAAGCGGAGCTTGTTGCAGTAGGTGTGATCTCTGTTTTACTTGCTGTAGTTGCACCAGAGCCAGTGCTTGGGGTTGGAATTGGAGAACTTGGTGGCTTTAAATCTTCATAGCTACAAAGAAAGATGGAAAAATTTACAGGTCATCTACAAGTAATAGCAATTCAATTAAATTTTATGCAATTAACATCGTCAATCATGGGATCTTGAAAATTTAACAAGAATAATTGGAAGTGAACGGGATATATCTTTTGATAGGCCAAGACCAGCACAAATTGAAGGTCTTCCAAATCTTTTCTTCCCAATCACTACTTTTGTTTGTCCCTCAAACAATCCAACTCTCTAATTATTTTTTGTCTGCAATTTATGTTGCCCATGCAGTCTATATATACACATATTTGAAGCTATAAATTAAGGAAAATATATCAAATCAAATTTTGCAAATCACATCTAATCGAATCCCTTCATTTGGGACCTTAACTTATTTCCTGATTTTGGTAACTTACTATGTTAAGAAACATCAATTTTTGACTTTTTCCCAAGTATATTGATGATAGAGTAAAACTTTGGAGGAAATTACAAATGCCATTGCCAACAATGTGAATAAGAAAATTGGTTGATATTATGGCAAGTGAGCTTACTTTGTGTACGGTGACAAGGGATTTTGTTTTTTTGGTTCAATTTGAGGAGTTACATTGTCAATGGCAATAGTTAACGTTTCCAAAGAATCGACTTCAGAGATGGAGCTTGTTTCATCAGGTACGATTTCAATCTTACTGTCTTTGGTGGTACCAGAGCCAATGCTTGGGGTAGGAGTTGGAGACGTCGGTGGCTTTAAATCTTCATAGCTACAAGAAGATAAAATGATCACTTGTTAGTCTCCGAATAAAAATGCAATTTAAGAAATTTATTGTTGTTCTTGCAACTCACCATGTATATGGGGATAGCGGTGTTTCTGCAGTTGCCTCTGCCTTTTCAGGTTCTTTCTCTACATAAGTGCTGCTCGGAACCTGCTTGGATCCATCTGCATTGTCTGTTTCCTAATAACCAGATAAATATTATAGCCCCGTAACCAATCAAAAAAACCTATTTCACTTGCAAAGAATTTGTATAAGATATCCTAGTTAACAAGCTACAAATAATGACATAACTCAATTTTAGTCTCCCATGACATCCAACACACTATCTCTTGTTTTCAAAAATAGCACTTTTGGTCCCAACTTCTTAATAGTTTTGAATTTGTTGCACCCTTTCCTTTTAATTTGAGATCAAAAGTCATAGGAACCAAAAGTACAAGACAAAGACTGTCAAAAATTGCAGTAAAATGGATGGAAAGGGGATAAAGTGCAACAAATTAAAAAGTTGGGACCAAATGTTCTATTTTTGAAAGCAAGAGACCAAATGTGCTGTACCTACCAGCAAAAAAGCCTTCAAATATCAGTAACTTAAATCATAAATGAAATTTTAGTAATGTTTTCAACTAGAAGAAACTACCTTGGAAGGAAAGACTTGTTCACGGCCAGATGGTATGTTCTTTAGGAGGTCTCCCATGGGAATCAGAGGAGCTGAAGTTTCTGCGACTACTTCCACGACTTTACAGTATGAAAGGCTGCGGTTTTTGGCCATAAATGCCATTAGCTCTGCTACCTGGTATGGTATAAACCAGCAAAAGTCAACTCACAGCAAGTAATGTACAAAGCTTAGTAATAGGTCATATATATAAATGCATGTCAAACCTGAAGATTCGATACTTGGCCACCAAATAAAGTATCCTCCTCTGATAACGTAATATTATGAGTTTCCTTGTAAGAATCCGTAGGCCTTTCCATCCCCCCAGGTCTCACTATCTGCAATCATATTGTGATTTCTTATAGAAGAAAAAAATGTTTAAATAAAAAGAATATTGCATCTTCATAGCCTTTTACGTCGTATAAAAGTAGTGAGTTCAAAAGAACTCACTGTGTACGGAAGACCACTGGCAAGAAGTGCTTCTTCTGCTTTCCTTTTCCAAATTAGAACTCCCCAGAACAAGCTTTTGCAACAGAAGCATAATTAAACGAGTTAATAAAGAATTTGAAACCAATATATCTTTTCACAGACTAAAGAGTATTTATGCTATAAGAGTATTACTATAAGGCAGAAGGGAAGTTTTATCATTACTTCAAGATTGCAGCAGGAAATCCAACTTTGTTTGTTCCCAGAGATGTGAGCAAAATAAAGTGGTCAACTTTAGCAGAAGTGGCTGCATATAAAATCAACATCGTTTCAGTGTTACCATATAAAAAAATCAAAAGTTTATGTCCCTAAAAACATACTCCAGATTCCGACCCTGAATTTGATTATTTTACCTGTATCGATCAGGTTTTTTGTTGCCTGATAGTCGATTCGGTATGGTCCAGTAATATCAAAAATCTCCTTTTCACTGGCACCAATGCAGCATATAACTATTGACGAATTTCCAATTGCTGGTCCAATCTGATTCTGTTTCTCCAAATCACACTCCACAAGTTCAAGCTTATCTATAGCTGGGCTAAAGACCAAACAACTATAAATGATTCGTCCCCAAACAAAATCAACTCAATAGCTATCACCAGTCATAACTTTATTGTATATACATTAGCAATAAAATAGCTGTTAATCTTACGTTGAGTGCCTTCTGTCACATCCTCGAGCTTCATTTTCCGAACGCTCTGTTTATGTAGAAAACTATTAATAACAGGAGATTATACGAAATATGAAACTGATTCTTTCATTTTTTTAGGGCCATTCAATCACATATATTAAACTACTCAATAATTAGAGATCATACTTGGACAAGGGACTCAGCTCTCTGTTTACTCCGAACACCAGCTCGAACTTTAAATCCTAATTTTAAGAGTTCTCTGCAAGAAACACCAAGATTTTAGTAGATGATTTATGAAGGTTTCATGAGAATGGATGGAATTTGAGTTTGAGAAAGGTTTTAGATAAATGATTTCAAATGATGGATACGAAATCAAATTTATCCAAACAATGATAATGTATTTATTATTTTGGATTTGTGCATCAAAGTTAAAGGTGTACCTCACGGTTCGTGATCCAACTTTACCAGTAGCTCCAGCAACAAACACGAGATTTCCATCCTTTGTACCAAAATCACTTGGTGTGGCATCATCTTGTGCTTGGGCTTGTGATTTGATTCTTGTGGTGCCTAATGGAAGAGTAGAGAAATACGGGAGACATCAAAACCATGTAGGCATTGAAATGATTTAAGTTTTGTAAACAACTCTCAAGTCAAATTCTCTACAGATAGAACACCCCATTAATTTCCGGGTTTTTTTCACTAATTGTGTATGTTAATCCTTTCCTTTCTACCCTTGTGTCATCATTGGCAAAAAAGAAAAATTATTATCAGGCTAATAATAATGAATGGAAATGGGATTTCATTGTAATCAAATCAATTAAATACAAAAAAACATATAACCAATAATGCAGGATTCATTTCTCAGTTTCCAAGACAAGAAAAGCAAATTCAAGTAACCCTCCACGGAAAAATAAACTACTAAAATCTAATTCCACTTCCTCCATTTCATTTCCCAAAAAAATAGTCCAGTAAAAACGAGATTTTCAAATGGGTTCAAGAGAAGAGAAAACACACCAAAAATCATTAGAAGTCGCAACCAGTCCATCGTTGCAATACCTGATGATTTAGCTCTGAAATCAAGCAATTTAATCTTTCGGCCATGTGGGAAATTTTTCTTAACAGTAACAGTAGGCAACTTGATAATGGTGTGCCCAAGTGAAAACCCACTTCGAGGAATGCTGCTCACTGTAGGATACTGTATGCAACGGAGTTCCATGGAAAACAGCATTACCAGTTAGTTTATCTCGAACAAAATCTGTGTAGCTCTATTTTGTTTAACTGGCAAATAATCCAAAGCCAAGACATGTTACTACCTGTCCTACACTTGGTCCCCGCCAAGCGCAAGAAAATCAAGGCCACATTTTTGTATACTGCCTTTTCTTGCCAATTACAAGCTACCAATTACATAAAAAAATAAAAAATAAATGGTTTGACGAACGTCGTCGTTGATAATGTTTGACATTATTATTTACTGATTGTAATAATTTTGCTAAAAGTGTTAGGGCATGTTTGTCTCGCCTTTCGGAGAGTGGTTTGGGAAAGTGGTAGAGGTTTGAGAAATAATCTCGATTTGTATAATATTGTTTGTTTGGGTTTTGGGAGAGTTATTTGGTAAAGTAGCCGCAATTTTTGACTTTTCTGATATAGAGAGAAATAGAAATAAAATAGAAAAGTGGTCTGTTTGTTTGGCCTTTCGGAGAGTGGTTTGAGAAAAAAATTAATGTAGCTAATTAATTGGGAAAGTGGTTGGATTGTTTGTTTGGCCTTTCCGAAAACCGAAATTTTTTTCGGAAAAGCGAGCAAACAGTTTTAGAATGCTGTTAAATAAAAATTGGTTTTCCTATTAGTCTAAGTTGACAAGACCAAGACTACTTATAAATTTATTTATTTTTAAAAAAAATGGTCTTTATAAATTTAATTTTGATTTTTTAACATTTTATTTACTTTTTCATTTTCATTTGCTTCAATATATTTTTTCGAGTATAGATCAGAAAGACGTGACTTGGGGCCTTGGGCACTATTTGGCTCAATAATAGGCTTAAGGCGATTTGTTTAAGAATGGTTGACCCATAAATTACGAGCCCATACTTTTAAGTGGCCAACTAAATCCATCAATCAAAGTCCATCACCATTTTATTTATCAATTATCATGTATTACTGACAGGTGTTACAGATCAAAAGGAGGCTTGATAATAATTCAATTCAATTGATGAAATAAACGTCCCCTCAAAAAAAAAAAAAAAAATTGATGAAATAAACGTTTACTTTAAAAGTTCTTGAAAAATGTAATTACCGAATTACTAGTTCTTAATCAGGAATTAGATCAGTCGTGAAATCATATATAGATCGTTAGTTAATGCACCCAAAAAAATAAAAATAAAAAACAAATAATATAGCATGCTAAAATCCATCTAATTACAAAATTCAAATCAAATTCAAAAATTCAAATCAAATTCAAGTAAATTTACAGGTATTTCTATTTATAAACCCTTCAACCCGGAATTTTAAAGTACAACAAAAAGAGGTCCGACATATCCAACATATTATACATGATTAAGCATCACTAAGTTAATGCATCAATTAAAATAAACTCTATAATATACCCAAAAGTAACCAAATACAACAAACATATATAAACTAGTAATTAAAAATATCTTTTTTTTTACACCCAAACTCTAGAATGTTTCAAGAACAGAAAAAAAAAAAAAAAAACTTTGCGTTGTCTGAAATGTGTCAGTCTGTCAGACACTCCTTTAGTTATGTTCGATAAGTGTCTCATATTTTTCAAATTATTTTAATTTCGGAGATGCCGTCCGAGTACCGAGAAAAGTGTCTTACATTATACTATACTAGTCTAACCCGTGCTATGCACGGATCACAAAATAAGGTCCTATATTTAAATCGGCAATTGCGTTATGTGTCTTTATTCTTAGATTTTCAAAATACATGCTTCATAGTTCTCTTTCTTATAGTCTCTTTATATTTTATAAACTAATTCGATTAGCATGTAAATTGATAAATAAATGGTGTACAAAATTTTGATATGTGATTTTCAAGTATCTTGTAAAGAAAAGAAAAAAAAGTTTTTCATCAAAATCTTGAGATATATCACCCAAAACAATCTAGAGAAAATAACATCATTTTTAGTCAAATTAAAAGTTAAACCATACATTAAATTGAAATAAGATTGCTGCATAACCCGACTTGTCACTCAAACACTACCATGTGAGTAAAAAATTTCGATGAATCAAACTCGACTGAAATTCTATAACTCGTTCCATATTGTTGTTACTTCCAAATACTTCACCATGCACTTCAAAAGCATTCTTCAACACGTGAGTCATATAGTATCATAGGATTTAATGTAGAATGAATCATGAGAAAGACAAATATCCTTGCAATTTTGAAGAGCAAAGGGTAGAGGCATTTTTTCTCATATGGCGCACGACAAATCCGAGTGGCAGTAATCAGAGAAAGCGCTTTATTAGCTCCATGGCGGCGTATGTGTTGTATTGTTCTTCGAACTCTTGTTAAATCATGCATAGACCTTATGCGTAAATTATAAGTGGATATTACCTCGAAAGCCCCAGGGCATATCTCCAACTGCCTGATCAACAATTCATAAGGCTTGCTCTAGCGGCAAAGGTGGGGGTTCGAATCTCATTTGGAACTTGGATGGAAGCATTTATATGTGTCTATCTAAGGGTCATTTGTGGTGAAGACCCCTTTGTGCGCAGAGTGTACAACAGTATGGTGGGATCCCGAGGCTTGGTGGAGGCACATCCTGCGATTTACATCCTTCAGGGTTCTAGGGGAAGGGCCTCTAAGGCCATCTCCAATGGTTGAGGGCTAGCCCGGGGCCCTGCTGGTCGTCTCCAATGGTTGGGGCTTCGTGGGGGAATTAATTAAATTTTTTTCCTTTGCCCACTCTCACTTAATATTATAGTTTTAAATTTTTTTAATATTAATATTAATAATAGTAATTATATTAGTACTCGTAATTTAATTATTAATTATATTAAAATATTAATATTAAATAGAATATTTAATTAAAGTAACTTAAAATTAATACATAATACGCAAACAAACATTTTTATAACAAGGAAGAAAATACAAGAAATGAAATACAAACAACAAAGGAAATACAAGAAATCGAAAATACGGGAAATACAAGAAAGGAAACACATGAAAATATTATATGCAGCGTCATGAAGCAATTCGTTCCAAGGTGACCAACCGTAGACTCCAAAAAGATTTAATAGAACATGTTTATGCAAAATACGGTTAAAAATGAGTGTTTAAATTTAATTTTCTTGTCTATTTTAGTATGTATTTAAATATTTAATTTAGATTAAGTATTAATCTAAATTTTAGAAGTATGAGTGTTTATTTTGTATTTTTAACTAATTTCGTATTTTTAAAAAAATTATTTGTATGTGTGTTAAATTAAATGGGCTATTTCTATATTTATTAGTATATCATAATTTTATTTAAAATTACTTTAAATAATTAATCATATTATATACTATATAATTAAAACCTATCAAATTAATTAAAATAACACATTAATTAAAACAACACATTAATTAAAATAACATATTAATTACAATAACAAATTAATTAAAATAAAACACTAATTAAAACAATACATTAATTAAAATAACACATTCATTAAAATAAAACACTAATTAAAATAACACATTAAATAAAATCACATTAATTACAATAACACATTATTTAAAATAAAATACTAATTAGAATAACACATTAATTAAAATCACATACAACACATTAATTATACAAAATTAACCATATCAAAATTAACCATTTAAAATTACATACACACATTAAATTATACACATAATTCTTTAAAAGAAAAACAAAAACAAAAAAGAAAAGGAAATGCCAATCAGGTGCCGCCACTTGGCAGCACCTGTTTTAAAGAGGGGCGCGCCCCTTTCTTCTCCAAATTGCGCACGCGAGCCGCGGGCTGGCCTGCGGTCTCCGCGCAGCCCGCGGCCCACCCCGTTCCGCCCTGCTGCCAAGCCCCGCCCCGAGCCCTCTCCGTCTCCAATGGTTTCCCCAGCACAGCCCGACCCCACCCCGAGCCCGGAGGGCACCATTGGAGATGGCCTAAGGGTCCAGAATTAATTTAGTGTAAGCTTGTACACTGGGTTATCAAAAAATAAAAAAATAACAATTAACAATGGTTTCCTTTGTCTCCACGCGGTCTGCGGATTGCCATGAGAAAGAAATAGAGTGTTTTCAAAACCGGACCGGAGACAGAACCGGTATCTCAACTGGTTACTGGTTTTGTTGGTCGAACCGGTTCGACCACTGGTTCGATTGGAATAACCGGTATGACATAATTATAATTTAATAATTATATATATATACTAAATTAATGTATGTACTGACTATTATTCCATATGAACTATTAAATGTCCTGTTCTTATATATATGTACAAACTATTATTCCATATGAACTATTAAATGTCCTGTTCTTATATAAACATTCCATATGAACATGCATTAATTTAGTATTAAATGCCCAGTTCTTATATAAACATTCCATATGAACATACATTACTTTAGTATATACGAACATAACATATATTTTACTACATATACTAAATTAATTTAGTATTAAATTAGTATAATGATCAGTACATATATTTTACTACATTAATTTAGTATATACGAACAGAACTTAATGTCTATAAGAACAGAACATACTAAGTTTAGTATAATAGTCAGTACATACTAAATTATGAATTTCATATGAACAATATTCCACGCATATATAAGAACATAACATGTATGAGTTTACCTTTAAAAAAACCGTGGAAAATTCTCCAATTTCAGATCTTATGGAGACAAAGAAACCTCCAAAGTTGGGTTCGACTTCAAACTTTGATTTCTAATTTTCAACCCTTGAATATATATGAAGATTGGCAAGAAGAAAAAGAAGCAAGAAGAAGAAGAAGAAGAGAGCGGCTCTTTGATTTCTGATTTTCAGATTTGAGCATGAAGAAAAAAAAAGCAAGAAGAAGGAGAAGATAGCGGCTTCTGATTTTCAGATTGGAAAAAAGCGTGCCCTAACTCCCTTAAGCCGTTCAAATTTTTTTTATTTTTTTTTTAAGTGAACCGTTGGTTCACTAGAACCGGCGGTTCACCGGTTTTACCGGTTTTGGACCGGTTTTGACCGGTTCAAACTGGTTTATTTAAGTGATGGTTTTTAGGGGTAAACCGGACCGAACTGGAGACCGGTTAGCGGTTAAACCGGGCGAACCGGCCGGTCCGGTCCGGTTTTAAGAACACTGAGAAATACTACTCGATCAGTACAAAATTCATAACATGGACAATATATATTTATTCACTAGATTATTGTTCTGCGAATACATAATTAACCAATACAGTTTTTTTTAAAGCATACATACCACACACAACTTAGAACAATTCTCCTTCGAAGCAATTAATTTGTCCCCTGAGAAAAGGCGCTCGATGAATTGAATGTCGGAAAATTAACTAAGCAGATGTGAAATGTGATATTAACTGCTTGACTAAAATTGTGGGTTTTTTTTATCTCCCTTGAAATGTGGAAGTGCTTGACAGTCAGTGCAAGAGAAGTTTATCAACATAGGAAGTAGCAAACGTGGGTGTGGAAGTTAATTTGACGGAAACCAACTCAAAAAACCACGAAATTATTTTATCAAATAAAGTAATTCTAAATTCTGTAAAAAAAGAATTTGAGTCAAAATTGTATTGTTTGACCAAAACACCCCCAAATAATAGTAAGTTAGATTATATTAGATATTACAGGGATATCTTCTTAGATCACGGCTTATGTTAATCTAAGATAACGCTTTTTAATACAATTATCAAATCTTAACTATAACTAGTCCAAGACTTTAGTAAGCAAGCAAGAAAAACACTTTCTAGTTTCATGCTAAGGTAAGTAAAATTGAAATGGCAAGCAACTGAACTCAATAGACAATAACTCAACTTCATCAATTTCTTAAAGAGAGGGCATACTATTTATTTACCAAACAGTTTAGAGAAGGTTTCCACAATATATTTTAAAAATAAATACGACTGCATATGTTCAATACGTTACAGCGATCATACATAATGTGGGGCAATAAAAGTTCCTGTAATAATCCCATATGCACTTATGCAGTGCTAGACTAAGTGCCTATGCCAATTGCAAAACTTCCTCCCGTTTTAGGTCAAATATCTTTGCAAGAACATCTTCAACAACCTGGACAAAAAGATATATGTCATGACCGATAGTTAAAACCAACTAATAATTTGAGTAAATTGAAATATTGCTGCAAGTTAAGTGGCTCTCTTCTTCTAATGAGAAATGACCATAAACATATTTCTTGTGGTATTTTATGCTAGGGACTTCCCATGTGTTGTGCTAGATTTTGGACAAAAGAAACAAGAAAAGAAGTAGAATTACCTTATCAGGGGTTGATGCACCAGATGTTATTCCGATTGTGATAGGACCCTCTGGTAGAAAGTTCTCTTTCTCTACCAACTCACCGTGCTGTCAAATGCAACATTAAGAAAAAAATTAAGGACGTCTCAGAGCAAAAATTAAAAGATAGAACGATTGGCAAGCACTTACCATCAACTTGTAACTTATTTTGTTTCCAGGGCCTATTCTTTTCTCACTGTCAACCCAATATGATGGAATTTTATGCTCCTCTGCAATTTCTTGTAGGTGGGAAGTGTTGCTCGAGTTCCATCCACCTACAACTAGCATTAGATCGATCTTTTCATCGACCAGTTTATACATGGCATCTTGACGCTCCTAATTACAACAAGGAAAGATCAAATGTGAGACAATGTGTTCAATAGAACACTAAAACTAAAACTCAGGCAGTACAAAACCATATAAATTGATTTTGGAGTAGGAATTTTTACTTGAGTTGCATCACAAATTGTGTTAAAACTCATGAAATGGTTGTCAACGTTTTCAACTCCAAACTTGCGCATCATGGTTCTCTCAAGTAATTTTCCTGCAGAAAATGAAAATGGTATATTAAGTTGCATAATATAAATACAGAGGAAAGACAACGAGGGCAATTCACTAACCAATCTCCTCTGTTTCTCCCTTTAACATAGTGGTTTGATTTGCAATACCAACTTTTTCAAGATCTTTATCTGGATCAAACCCTTCGGATACTGCAAATTTGAATTTCTGCAAACAAGAAAATCATTTGTAATCTCAGAATTAAGTAGATGTTAAATTTGAAAAAAATATAACATACCTCAAGAAAAGCCTCTTTAGTTGAACTGGATCCATCAAGTCCACCACCCAAAATGTAATCGCACACATATGTTGCCTGCAAAGCGGTTGCTATTTACTTTTATTGATAACAGAATAATGCTATATTGACAGACTAAAGTTGGAATCAAATAGAAAATCAAAATTACCTCTTTCATGGTCTTAACAATGACATACTTCCCTGCAAAAGAGGCAGTAGCCACAGTCTCTTCATGAGAATATGTACCATGAATTACTGAGGTGTAATCTCCCTTCTTGTGCTTTTCAACACTATTCCATACCTTTGTAACCAGAAGGTGTATTTGTTAACACACGAGAATAATTCATTCTAAAATATACTTCTATTAAGAATGGGAAGTACCTTAGATACCCACGGGCAAGTTGTATCCACTATTTGAACTTTCTTTTCACTCAAAATCATCATCTCATCTACAGCGGCTCCAAAAGCAGGTAGTACCACTACATCACCCTTGTCCACGACATCAAATTGTTTCTTACCATTGTCAAGAGGAATGTTTTTGACTTCCATCTCTTCAAGCCTCTGGTGAAAAGAAAATCAAATCAACTTTCTAATAAATTTTACTGGTGAAGGTTCATTTCTTCTTATACATGTCAAACATTTGGACTAAAGTCATCTGTGTTAGTAAGGCAAGAAACCTGATTAACAGTGGGGTTGTGAATAATTTCATTAGTGATCCAAATTTTCTCAGTTGGGAACTGTTTTCGAGCTTCATAAGCAATTTGGACGGCTCTCTCCACACCCCAACAAAATCCATAAGATTCAGCAAGCTTCACGGTAACATTCCCCCATGTGTACTCATACCCATTCTCCTTTAATTTCTTGATAACGTCACCTGAGATAAACAGGCAGATCAGATGCATAAACAATTTGAGCATAATTGATATCCAGAGATAAAAGTTATTTAAGCTGATCACATTAAAAGAAACATTACACAAAGTATAGAATGAAGAACTACACAATTGCAGTTAAGACTCCGGAATAAGAATTCAGAAACATGATTTGCTCTCTATCGAGCAGTGAATATACAATTAAAGAGCAGAATCTATATGTTAACCGCTATAAAGGATTAATATACATATAAAAATATTTGTAAACTAAAGCAACGATCAAATCCATACACGATTTATCGAAAATCAAGAGATGCATCGAGCAAGTCAATATTAACAAGTAATTAAGTGAACACCAAATTATGAGACTAAGTCAAACTCTCAACTCAGTAACGAGAATTTCGTTTGATACGAAGCAAACATTAAGTAACGTGTTCTTCTTACCATCAAAAACAGTAAAAAAAATAAATAGTAAAACCACAAAATCGGGAGAATTTCAGGAAAACATACTCGTATACTCTTGGCTCATTAGCTCGAGTGTTTCCTCCTTGTGTCCAAACCCCTTGCGATTGTAATTCTTGCTTCTCGTCAAGTTGTGGCGGAAAACCTTGGCGTCGAATTCCGACGACCCCGCGGTGGCGGACGATGAAGAAACAGCTTCTCCGGCAGAACATCGGACCATGAAAGGTTTCCGTTGACGGAATATTCTGGATTCCGGCACGGAGAGGTCCGTGCGCGTGGAGATACGAGAGAACTGCAGAGAAATCGCCATGTGGGTGAAGTTAGCTCCGTGAGCACGTAAGTCAATAGGTGTGGAGTTTTTTTTTTTTTTTTTTTTTTGATAAGGCAAAGGTGTTTGGAGCTTTTGGAGTGTGCGTGCCTGGTGCTTAATTTATTCCTACCTGCGCTCGTGAACCATCAATTGCATTAAATTATTATTATTGACCATGCGTTGGCTCCCGTCCAAAGAAAAAGACCATATTTATGTAATGTGTTGCCTTTATTGTTTATTATTTGATTTATTGGTTTTGATTGAATTTGGCATGCCATAATGGATTTGATTCTAGTTTATCCAATTGTTAGGTGAGTCGTAATCAACTATCTAGTCTCATATTTGTTGCTACAACATTTTAAGGGTTTTTCGCACTTTGCACCCCCGAAACATATAAAATAGGCATTTTGCACCCTCAAAACTTAGATTTAGCACTTTGCACCCTCAAAATATGAAAAATACATCACTTTGCACCCTCTTTTATTTTCAAGTAAAAACTCAAGGCCAAAATAGGTAATTCAATTATAAAACTTTGGCACTTTGCACCCCCAAAATTCGAGAAATTGGCACTTTGCACCCCAAAATAAAATTAGCGCTTATCACCCTCGAATTAAGAACAAATCAGCAAATTGCACCCCCGAAACACAATAAATTGACAGTTTGTACCCTGAAACACAAAATTAACATTTAACACCCCCAAATTAAAAAAAAAAAAAAAAAACTCAAACCCCTCATTTTCTCCTGCAAAGTCGACCATCGGGGTGAAAAAAAATTTAAGGCAAAATAGGTAAGTTTCCGATCCGATTGAACAACCTACATTTATATATATATATATATATATATATATATATATATATAATACCATAAATTTGGAATGATTATATCATATAACAAATTAACAACCATGAATTATAGCTTGTACAAACTAAACGTGATATGCAAAATAATTGAATAAGTAAAAATTGGTAAGTTCAACTTTGCCTTAAATCTTTTTCACCCCGATGGTCGTCTTTGCAGGAGAAAATGAGGGGTTTGAGTTTTTTTTTTTTTTTTTTAATTTGAGGGTGTTAAATGTTAATTTTGTGTTTCAGGGTACAAACTGTCAATTTATTGTGTTTCGGGGGTGCAATTTGCTGATTTGTTCTTAATTCGAGGGTGATAAGCGCTAATTTTATTTTGGGGTGCAAAGTGCCAATTTCTCGAATTTTGGGGGTGCAAAGTGCCAAAGTTTTATAATTGAATTACCTATTTTGGCCTTGAGTTTTTACTTGAAAATAAAAGAGGGTGCAAAGTGATGTATTTTTCATATTTTGAGGGTGCAAAGTGCTAAATCTAAGTTTTGAGGGTGCAAAATGCCTATTTTATATGTTTCGGGGGTGCAAAGTGCGAAAAACCCTTAAAATGTTGTAGCAACAAATATGAGACTAGATAGTTGATTACGACTCACCTAACAATTGGATAAACTAGAATCAAATCCATTATGGCATGCCAAATTCAATCAAAACCAATAAATCAAATAATAAACAATAAAGGCAACACATTACATAAATATGGTCTTTTTCTTTGGACGGGAGCCAACGCATGGTCAATAATAATAATTTAATGCAATTGATGGTTCACGAGCGCAGGTAGGAATAAATTAAGCACCAGGCACGCACACTCCAAAAGCTCCAAACACCTTTGCCTTATCAAAAAAAAAAAAAAAAAAAAAACTCCACACCTATTGACTTACGTGCTCACGGAGCTAACTTCACCCACATGGCGATTTCTCTGCAGTTCTCTCGTATCTCCACGCGCACGGACCTCTCCGTGCCGGAATCCAGAATATTCCGTCAACGGAAACCTTTCATGGTCCGATGTTCTGCCGGAGAAGCTGTTTCTTCATCGTCCGCCACCGCGGGGTCGTCGGAATTCGACGCCAAGGTTTTCCGCCACAACTTGACGAGAAGCAAGAATTACAATCGCAAGGGGTTTGGACACAAGGAGGAAACACTCGAGCTAATGAGCCAAGAGTATACGAGTATGTTTTCCTGAAATTCTCCCGATTTTGTGGTTTTACTATTTATTTTTTTTACTGTTTTTGATGGTAAGAAGAACACGTTACTTAATGTTTGCTTCGTATCAAACGAAATTCTCGTTACTGAGTTGAGAGTTTGACTTAGTCTCATAATTTGGTGTTCACTTAATTACTTGTTAATATTGACTTGCTCGATGCATCTCTTGATTTTCGATAAATCGTGTATGGATTTGATCGTTGCTTTAGTTTACAAATATTTTTATATGTATATTAATCCTTTATAGCGGTTAACATATAGATTCTGCTCTTTAATTGTATATTCACTGCTCGATAGAGAGCAAATCATGTTTCTGAATTCTTATTCCGGAGTCTTAACTGCAATTGTGTAGTTCTTCATTCTATACTTTGTGTAATGTTTCTTTTAATGTGATCAGCTTAAATAACTTTTATCTCTGGATATCAATTATGCTCAAATTGTTTATGCATCTGATCTGCCTGTTTATCTCAGGTGACGTTATCAAGAAATTAAAGGAGAATGGGTATGAGTACACATGGGGGAATGTTACCGTGAAGCTTGCTGAATCTTATGGATTTTGTTGGGGTGTGGAGAGAGCCGTCCAAATTGCTTATGAAGCTCGAAAACAGTTCCCAACTGAGAAAATTTGGATCACTAATGAAATTATTCACAACCCCACTGTTAATCAGGTTTCTTGCCTTACTAACACAGATGACTTTAGTCCAAATGTTTGACATGTATAAGAAGAAATGAACCTTCACCAGTAAAATTTATTAGAAAGTTGATTTGATTTTCTTTTCACCAGAGGCTTGAAGAGATGGAAGTCAAAAACATTCCTCTTGACAATGGTAAGAAACAATTTGATGTCGTGGACAAGGGTGATGTAGTGGTACTACCTGCTTTTGGAGCCGCTGTAGATGAGATGATGATTTTGAGTGAAAAGAAAGTTCAAATAGTGGATACAACTTGCCCGTGGGTATCTAAGGTACTTCCCATTCTTAATAGAAGTATATTTTAGAATGAATTATTCTCGTGTGTTAACAAATACACCTTCTGGTTACAAAGGTATGGAATAGTGTTGAAAAGCACAAGAAGGGAGATTACACCTCAGTAATTCATGGTACATATTCTCATGAAGAGACTGTGGCTACTGCCTCTTTTGCAGGGAAGTATGTCATTGTTAAGACCATGAAAGAGGTAATTTTGATTTTCTATTTGATTCCAACTTTAGTCTGTCAATATAGCATTATTCTGTTATCAATAAAAGTAAATAGCAACCGCTTTGCAGGCAACATATGTGTGCGATTACATTTTGGGTGGTGGACTTGATGGATCCAGTTCAACTAAAGAGGCTTTTCTTGAGGTATGTTATATTTTTTTCAAATTTAACATCTACTTAATTCTGAGATTACAAATGATTTTCTTGTTTGCAGAAATTCAAATTTGCAGTATCCGAAGGGTTTGATCCAGATAAAGATCTTGAAAAAGTTGGTATTGCAAATCAAACCACTATGTTAAAGGGAGAAACAGAGGAGATTGGTTAGTGAATTGCCCTCGTTGTCTTTCCTCTGTATTTATATTATGCAACTTAATATACCATTTTCATTTTCTGCAGGAAAATTACTTGAGAGAACCATGATGCGCAAGTTTGGAGTTGAAAACGTTGACAACCATTTCATGAGTTTTAACACAATTTGTGATGCAACTCAAGTAAAAATTCCTACTCCAAAATCAATTTATATGGTTTTGTACTGCCTGAGTTTTAGTTTTAGTGTTCTATTGAACACATTGTCTCACATTTGATCTTTCCTTGTTGTAATTAGGAGCGTCAAGATGCCATGTATAAACTGGTCGATGAAAAGATCGATCTAATGCTAGTTGTAGGTGGATGGAACTCGAGCAACACTTCCCACCTACAAGAAATTGCAGAGGAGCATAAAATTCCATCATATTGGGTTGACAGTGAGAAAAGAATAGGCCCTGGAAACAAAATAAGTTACAAGTTGATGGTAAGTGCTTGCCAATCGTTCTATCTTTTAATTTTTGCTCTGAGACGTCCTTAATTTTTTTCTTAATGTTGCATTTGACAGCACGGTGAGTTGGTAGAGAAAGAGAACTTTCTACCAGAGGGTCCTATCACAATCGGAATAACATCTGGTGCATCAACCCCTGATAAGGTAATTCTACTTCTTTTCTTGTTTCTTTTGTCCAAAATCTAGCACAACACATGGGAAGTCCCTAGCATAAAATACCACAAGAAATATGTTTATGGTCATTTCTCATTAGAAGAAGAGAGCCACTTAACTTGCAGCAATATTTCAATTTACTCAAATTATTAGTTGGTTTTAACTATCGGTCATGACATATATCTTTTTGTCCAGGTTGTTGAAGATGTTCTTGCAAAGATATTTGACCTAAAACGGGAGGAAGTTTTGCAATTGGCATAGGCACTTAGTCTAGCACTGCATAAGTGCATATGGGATTATTACAGGAACTTTTATTGCCCCACATTATGTATGATCGCTGTAACGTATTGAACATATGCAGTCGTATTTATTTTTAAAATATATTGTGGAAACCTTCTCTAAACTGTTTGGTAAATAAATAGTATGCCCTCTCTTTAAGAAATTGATGAAGTTGAGTTATTGTCTATTGAGTTCAGTTGCTTGCCATTTCAATTTTACTTACCTTAGCATGAAACTAGAAAGTGTTTTTCTTGCTTGCTTACTAAAGTCTTGGACTAGTTATAGTTAAGATTTGATAATTGTATTAAAAAGCGTTATCTTAGATTAACATAAGCCGTGATCTAAGAAGATATCCCTGTAATATCTAATATAATCTAACTTACTATTATTTGGGGGTGTTTTGGTCAAACAATACAATTTTGACTCAAATTCTTTTTTTACAGAATTTAGAATTACTTTATTTGATAAAATAATTTCGTGGTTTTTTGAGTTGGTTTCCGTCAAATTAACTTCCACACCCACGTTTGCTACTTCCTATGTTGATAAACTTCTCTTGCACTGACTGTCAAGCACTTCCACATTTCAAGGGAGATAAAAAAAACCCACAATTTTAGTCAAGCAGTTAATATCACATTTCACATCTGCTTAGTTAATTTTCCGACATTCAATTCATCGAGCGCCTTTTCTCAGGGGACAAATTAATTGCTTCGAAGGAGAATTGTTCTAAGTTGTGTGTGGTATGTATGCTTTAAAAAAACTGTATTGGTTAATTATGTATTCGCAGAACAATAATCTAGTGAATAAATATATATTGTCCATGTTATGAATTTTGTACTGATCGAGTAGTATTTCTCAGTGTTCTTAAAACCGGACCGGACCGGCCGGTTCGCCCGGTTTAACCGCTAACCGGTCTCCAGTTCGGTCCGGTTTACCCCTAAAAACCATCACTTAAATAAACCAGTTTGAACCGGTCAAAACCGGTCCAAAACCGGTAAAACCGGTGAACCGCCGGTTCTAGTGAACCAACGGTTCACTTAAAAAAAAAATAAAAAAAATTTGAACGGCTTAAGGGAGTTAGGGCACGCTTTTTTCCAATCTGAAAATCAGAAGCCGCTATCTTCTCCTTCTTCTTGCTTTTTTTTTCTTCATGCTCAAATCTGAAAATCAGAAATCAAAGAGCCGCTCTCTTCTTCTTCTTCTTCTTGCTTCTTTTTCTTCTTGCCAATCTTCATATATATTCAAGGGTTGAAAATTAGAAATCAAAGTTTGAAGTCGAACCCAACTTTGGAGGTTTCTTTGTCTCCATAAGATCTGAAATTGGAGAATTTTCCACGGTTTTTTTAAAGGTAAACTCATACATGTTATGTTCTTATATATGCGTGGAATATTGTTCATATGAAATTCATAATTTAGTATGTACTGACTATTATACTAAACTTAGTATGTTCTGTTCTTATAGACATTAAGTTCTGTTCGTATATACTAAATTAATGTAGTAAAATATATGTACTGATCATTATACTAATTTAATACTAAATTAATTTAGTATATGTAGTAAAATATATGTTATGTTCGTATATACTAAAGTAATGTATGTTCATATGGAATGTTTATATAAGAACTGGGCATTTAATACTAAATTAATGCATGTTCATATGGAATGTTTATATAAGAACAGGACATTTAATAGTTCATATGGAATAATAGTTTGTACATATATATAAGAACAGGACATTTAATAGTTCATATGGAATAATAGTCAGTACATACATTAATTTAGTATATATATATAATTATTAAATTATAATTATGTCATACCGGTTATTCCAATCGAACCAGTGGTCGAACCGGTTCGACCAACAAAACCAGTAACCAGTTGAGATACCGGTTCTGTCTCCGGTCCGGTTTTGAAAACACTCTATTTCTTTCTCATGGCAATCCGCAGACCGCGTGGAGACAAAGGAAACCATTGTTAATTGTTATTTTTTTATTTTTTGATAACCCAGTGTACAAGCTTACACTAAATTAATTCTGGACCCTTAGGCCATCTCCAATGGTGCCCTCCGGGCTCGGGGTGGGGTCGGGCTGTGCTGGGGAAACCATTGGAGACGGAGAGGGCTCGGGGCGGGGCTTGGCAGCAGGGCGGAACGGGGTGGGCCGCGGGCTGCGCGGAGACCGCAGGCCAGCCCGCGGCTCGCGTGCGCAATTTGGAGAAGAAAGGGGCGCGCCCCTCTTTAAAACAGGTGCTGCCAAGTGGCGGCACCTGATTGGCATTTCCTTTTCTTTTTTGTTTTTGTTTTTCTTTTAAAGAATTATGTGTATAATTTAATGTGTGTATGTAATTTTAAATGGTTAATTTTGATATGGTTAATTTTGTATAATTAATGTGTTGTATGTGATTTTAATTAATGTGTTATTCTAATTAGTATTTTATTTTAAATAATGTGTTATTGTAATTAATGTGATTTTATTTAATGTGTTATTTTAATTAGTGTTTTATTTTAATGAATGTGTTATTTTAATTAATGTATTGTTTTAATTAGTGTTTTATTTTAATTAATTTGTTATTGTAATTAATATGTTATTTTAATTAATGTGTTGTTTTAATTAATGTGTTATTTTAATTAATTTGATAGGTTTTAATTATATAGTATATAATATATTAATTTATTTAAAGTAATTTTAAATAAAATTATGATATACTAATAAATATAGAAATAGCCCATTTAATTTAACACACATACAAATAATTTTTTTAAAAATACGAAATTAGTTAAAAATACAAAATAAACACTCATACTTCTAAAATTTAGATTAATACTTAATCTAAATTAAATATTTAAATACATACTAAAATAGACAAGAAAATTAAATTTAAACACTCATTTTTAACCGTATTTTGCATAAACATGTTCTATTAAATCTTTTTGGAGTCTACGGTTGGTCACCTTGGAACGAATTGCTTCATGACGCTGCATATAATATTTTCATGTGTTTCCTTTCTTGTATTTCCCGTATTTTCGATTTCTTGTATTTCCTTTGTTGTTTGTATTTCATTTCTTGTATTTTCTTCCTTGTTATAAAAATGTTTGTTTGCGTATTATGTATTAATTTTAAGTTACTTTAATTAAATATTCTATTTAATATTAATATTTTAATATAATTAATAATTAAATTACGAGTACTAATATAATTACTATTATTAATATTAATATTAAAAAAATTTAAAACTATAATATTAAGTGAGAGTGGGCAAAGGAAAAAAATTTAATTAATTCCCCCACGAAGCCCCAACCATTGGAGACGACCAGCAGGGCCCCGGGCTAGCCCTCAACCATTGGAGATGGCCTTAGAGGCCCTTCCCCTAGAACCCTGAAGGATGTAAATCGCAGGATGTGCCTCCACCAAGCCTCGGGATCCCACCATACTGTTGTACACTCTGCGCACAAAGGGGTCTTCACCACAAATGACCCTTAGATAGACACATATAAATGCTTCCATCCAAGTTCCAAATGAGATTCGAACCCCCACCTTTGCCGCTAGAGCAAGCCTTATGAATTGTTGATCAGGCAGTTGGAGATATGCCCTGGGGGCTTTCGAGGTAATATCCACTTATAATTTACGCATAAGGTCTATGCATGATTTAACAAGAGTTCGAAGAACAATACAACACATACGCCGCCATGGAGCTAATAAAGCGCTTTCTCTGATTACTGCCACTCGGATTTGTCGTGCGCCATATGAGAAAAAATGCCTCTACCCTTTGCTCTTCAAAATTGCAAGGATATTTGTCTTTCTCATGATTCATTCTACATTAAATCCTATGATACTATATGACTCACGTGTTGAAGAATGCTTTTGAAGTGCATGGTGAAGTATTTGGAAGTAACAACAATATGGAACGAGTTATAGAATTTCAGTCGAGTTTGATTCATCGAAATTTTTTACTCACATGGTAGTGTTTGAGTGACAAGTCGGGTTATGCAGCAATCTTATTTCAATTTAATGTATGGTTTAACTTTTAATTTGACTAAAAATGATGTTATTTTCTCTAGATTGTTTTGGGTGATATATCTCAAGATTTTGATGAAAAACTTTTTTTTCTTTTCTTTACAAGATACTTGAAAATCACATATCAAAATTTTGTACACCATTTATTTATCAATTTACATGCTAATCGAATTAGTTTAT
Source organism: Penstemon barbatus (assembly GCA_003313485.2). NCBI lineage: Eukaryota > Viridiplantae > Streptophyta > Magnoliopsida > Lamiales > Plantaginaceae > Penstemon > Penstemon barbatus. The sequence goes on along the minus strand of CM064884.1, from coordinate 84,794,674 downwards.
AAAATATAAAGAGACTATAAGAAAGAGAACTATGAAGCATGTATTTTGAAAATCTAAGAATAAAGACACATAACGCAATTGCCGATTTAAATATAGGACCTTATTTTGTGATCCGTGCATAGCACGGGTTAGACTAGTATAGTATAATGTAAGACACTTTTCTCGGTACTCGGACGGCATCTCCGAAATTAAAATAATTTGAAAAATATGAGACACTTATCGAACATAACTAAAGGAGTGTCTGACAGACTGACACATTTCAGACAACGCAAAGTTTTTTTTTTTTTTTTTCTGTTCTTGAAACATTCTAGAGTTTGGGTGTAAAAAAAAAGATATTTTTAATTACTAGTTTATATATGTTTGTTGTATTTGGTTACTTTTGGGTATATTATAGAGTTTATTTTAATTGATGCATTAACTTAGTGATGCTTAATCATGTATAATATGTTGGATATGTCGGACCTCTTTTTGTTGTACTTTAAAATTCCGGGTTGAAGGGTTTATAAATAGAAATACCTGTAAATTTACTTGAATTTGATTTGAATTTTTGAATTTGATTTGAATTTTGTAATTAGATGGATTTTAGCATGCTATATTATTTGTTTTTTATTTTTATTTTTTTGGGTGCATTAACTAACGATCTATATATGATTTCACGACTGATCTAATTCCTGATTAAGAACTAGTAATTCGGTAATTACATTTTTCAAGAACTTTTAAAGTAAACGTTTATTTCATCAATTTTTTTTTTTTTTTTTGAGGGGACGTTTATTTCATCAATTGAATTGAATTATTATCAAGCCTCCTTTTGATCTGTAACACCTGTCAGTAATACATGATAATTGATAAATAAAATGGTGATGGACTTTGATTGATGGATTTAGTTGGCCACTTAAAAGTATGGGCTCGTAATTTATGGGTCAACCATTCTTAAACAAATCGCCTTAAGCCTATTATTGAGCCAAATAGTGCCCAAGGCCCCAAGTCACGTCTTTCTGATCTATACTCGAAAAAATATATTGAAGCAAATGAAAATGAAAAAGTAAATAAAATGTTAAAAAATCAAAATTAAATTTATAAAGACCATTTTTTTTAAAAATAAATAAATTTATAAGTAGTCTTGGTCTTGTCAACTTAGACTAATAGGAAAACCAATTTTTATTTAACAGCATTCTAAAACTGTTTGCTCGCTTTTCCGAAAAAAATTTCGGTTTTCGGAAAGGCCAAACAAACAATCCAACCACTTTCCCAATTAATTAGCTACATTAATTTTTTTCTCAAACCACTCTCCGAAAGGCCAAACAAACAGACCACTTTTCTATTTTATTTCTATTTCTCTCTATATCAGAAAAGTCAAAAATTGCGGCTACTTTACCAAATAACTCTCCCAAAACCCAAACAAACAATATTATACAAATCGAGATTATTTCTCAAACCTCTACCACTTTCCCAAACCACTCTCCGAAAGGCGAGACAAACATGCCCTAACACTTTTAGCAAAATTATTACAATCAGTAAATAATAATGTCAAACATTATCAACGACGACGTTCGTCAAACCATTTATTTTTTATTTTTTTATGTAATTGGTAGCTTGTAATTGGCAAGAAAAGGCAGTATACAAAAATGTGGCCTTGATTTTCTTGCGCTTGGCGGGGACCAAGTGTAGGACAGGTAGTAACATGTCTTGGCTTTGGATTATTTGCCAGTTAAACAAAATAGAGCTACACAGATTTTGTTCGAGATAAACTAACTGGTAATGCTGTTTTCCATGGAACTCCGTTGCATACAGTATCCTACAGTGAGCAGCATTCCTCGAAGTGGGTTTTCACTTGGGCACACCATTATCAAGTTGCCTACTGTTACTGTTAAGAAAAATTTCCCACATGGCCGAAAGATTAAATTGCTTGATTTCAGAGCTAAATCATCAGGTATTGCAACGATGGACTGGTTGCGACTTCTAATGATTTTTGGTGTGTTTTCTCTTCTCTTGAACCCATTTGAAAATCTCGTTTTTACTGGACTATTTTTTTGGGAAATGAAATGGAGGAAGTGGAATTAGATTTTAGTAGTTTATTTTTCCGTGGAGGGTTACTTGAATTTGCTTTTCTTGTCTTGGAAACTGAGAAATGAATCCTGCATTATTGGTTATATGTTTTTTTGTATTTAATTGATTTGATTACAATGAAATCCCATTTCCATTCATTATTATTAGCCTGATAATAATTTTTCTTTTTTGCCAATGATGACACAAGGGTAGAAAGGAAAGGATTAACATACACAATTAGTGAAAAAAACCCGGAAATTAATGGGGTGTTCTATCTGTAGAGAATTTGACTTGAGAGTTGTTTACAAAACTTAAATCATTTCAATGCCTACATGGTTTTGATGTCTCCCGTATTTCTCTACTCTTCCATTAGGCACCACAAGAATCAAATCACAAGCCCAAGCACAAGATGATGCCACACCAAGTGATTTTGGTACAAAGGATGGAAATCTCGTGTTTGTTGCTGGAGCTACTGGTAAAGTTGGATCACGAACCGTGAGGTACACCTTTAACTTTGATGCACAAATCCAAAATAATAAATACATTATCATTGTTTGGATAAATTTGATTTCGTATCCATCATTTGAAATCATTTATCTAAAACCTTTCTCAAACTCAAATTCCATCCATTCTCATGAAACCTTCATAAATCATCTACTAAAATCTTGGTGTTTCTTGCAGAGAACTCTTAAAATTAGGATTTAAAGTTCGAGCTGGTGTTCGGAGTAAACAGAGAGCTGAGTCCCTTGTCCAAGTATGATCTCTAATTATTGAGTAGTTTAATATATGTGATTGAATGGCCCTAAAAAAATGAAAGAATCAGTTTCATATTTCGTATAATCTCCTGTTATTAATAGTTTTCTACATAAACAGAGCGTTCGGAAAATGAAGCTCGAGGATGTGACAGAAGGCACTCAACGTAAGATTAACAGCTATTTTATTGCTAATGTATATACAATAAAGTTATGACTGGTGATAGCTATTGAGTTGATTTTGTTTGGGGACGAATCATTTATAGTTGTTTGGTCTTTAGCCCAGCTATAGATAAGCTTGAACTTGTGGAGTGTGATTTGGAGAAACAGAATCAGATTGGACCAGCAATTGGAAATTCGTCAATAGTTATATGCTGCATTGGTGCCAGTGAAAAGGAGATTTTTGATATTACTGGACCATACCGAATCGACTATCAGGCAACAAAAAACCTGATCGATACAGGTAAAATAATCAAATTCAGGGTCGGAATCTGGAGTATGTTTTTAGGGACATAAACTTTTGATTTTTTTATATGGTAACACTGAAACGATGTTGATTTTATATGCAGCCACTTCTGCTAAAGTTGACCACTTTATTTTGCTCACATCTCTGGGAACAAACAAAGTTGGATTTCCTGCTGCAATCTTGAAGTAATGATAAAACTTCCCTTCTGCCTTATAGTAATACTCTTATAGCATAAATACTCTTTAGTCTGTGAAAAGATATATTGGTTTCAAATTCTTTATTAACTCGTTTAATTATGCTTCTGTTGCAAAAGCTTGTTCTGGGGAGTTCTAATTTGGAAAAGGAAAGCAGAAGAAGCACTTCTTGCCAGTGGTCTTCCGTACACAGTGAGTTCTTTTGAACTCACTACTTTTATACGACGTAAAAGGCTATGAAGATGCAATATTCTTTTTATTTAAACATTTTTTTCTTCTATAAGAAATCACAATATGATTGCAGATAGTGAGACCTGGGGGGATGGAAAGGCCTACGGATTCTTACAAGGAAACTCATAATATTACGTTATCAGAGGAGGATACTTTATTTGGTGGCCAAGTATCGAATCTTCAGGTTTGACATGCATTTATATATATGACCTATTACTAAGCTTTGTACATTACTTGCTGTGAGTTGACTTTTGCTGGTTTATACCATACCAGGTAGCAGAGCTAATGGCATTTATGGCCAAAAACCGCAGCCTTTCATACTGTAAAGTCGTGGAAGTAGTCGCAGAAACTTCAGCTCCTCTGATTCCCATGGGAGACCTCCTAAAGAACATACCATCTGGCCGTGAACAAGTCTTTCCTTCCAAGGTAGTTTCTTCTAGTTGAAAACATTACTAAAATTTCATTTATGATTTAAGTTACTGATATTTGAAGGCTTTTTTGCTGGTAGGTACAGCACATTTGGTCTCTTGCTTTCAAAAATAGAACATTTGGTCCCAACTTTTTAATTTGTTGCACTTTATCCCCTTTCCATCCATTTTACTGCAATTTTTGACAGTCTTTGTCTTGTACTTTTGGTTCCTATGACTTTTGATCTCAAATTAAAAGGAAAGGGTGCAACAAATTCAAAACTATTAAGAAGTTGGGACCAAAAGTGCTATTTTTGAAAACAAGAGATAGTGTGTTGGATGTCATGGGAGACTAAAATTGAGTTATGTCATTATTTGTAGCTTGTTAACTAGGATATCTTATACAAATTCTTTGCAAGTGAAATAGGTTTTTTTGATTGGTTACGGGGCTATAATATTTATCTGGTTATTAGGAAACAGACAATGCAGATGGATCCAAGCAGGTTCCGAGCAGCACTTATGTAGAGAAAGAACCTGAAAAGGCAGAGGCAACTGCAGAAACACCGCTATCCCCATATACATGGTGAGTTGCAAGAACAACAATAAATTTCTTAAATTGCATTTTTATTCGGAGACTAACAAGTGATCATTTTATCTTCTTGTAGCTATGAAGATTTAAAGCCACCGACGTCTCCAACTCCTACCCCAAGCATTGGCTCTGGTACCACCAAAGACAGTAAGATTGAAATCGTACCTGATGAAACAAGCTCCATCTCTGAAGTCGATTCTTTGGAAACGTTAACTATTGCCATTGACAATGTAACTCCTCAAATTGAACCAAAAAAACAAAATCCCTTGTCACCGTACACAAAGTAAGCTCACTTGCCATAATATCAACCAATTTTCTTATTCACATTGTTGGCAATGGCATTTGTAATTTCCTCCAAAGTTTTACTCTATCATCAATATACTTGGGAAAAAGTCAAAAATTGATGTTTCTTAACATAGTAAGTTACCAAAATCAGGAAATAAGTTAAGGTCCCAAATGAAGGGATTCGATTAGATGTGATTTGCAAAATTTGATTTGATATATTTTCCTTAATTTATAGCTTCAAATATGTGTATATATAGACTGCATGGGCAACATAAATTGCAGACAAAAAATAATTAGAGAGTTGGATTGTTTGAGGGACAAACAAAAGTAGTGATTGGGAAGAAAAGATTTGGAAGACCTTCAATTTGTGCTGGTCTTGGCCTATCAAAAGATATATCCCGTTCACTTCCAATTATTCTTGTTAAATTTTCAAGATCCCATGATTGACGATGTTAATTGCATAAAATTTAATTGAATTGCTATTACTTGTAGATGACCTGTAAATTTTTCCATCTTTCTTTGTAGCTATGAAGATTTAAAGCCACCAAGTTCTCCAATTCCAACCCCAAGCACTGGCTCTGGTGCAACTACAGCAAGTAAAACAGAGATCACACCTACTGCAACAAGCTCCGCTTCTTCGTCTACTGAAGACAATTCTTTGGAAATTCCAGACATTGCTATTGATAATGTAACTTCTCCAACTGCACCGAAGAAACTAAGTCCCTTATCACCATACACTAAGTAAGCTCGTTCACCATAAATCACTTGAGTTGCATCAAGTATATTATATTATACTATAAAGATATTAGGAGTGCTTCGTAAAACTAACCTGTACATTTTCCAACATGTAGCTATGAGGAATTAAAACCACCAAGTTCTCCAACTCCTACCCCAAGCATTGGCTCTGATGCCACTAAAGCTAGTAAGATAGAGATCACGGCTGATGCAACAGTTTCCACCTCTTCGGCTGTTGAACTCAATTCTTTGGAAACGTCAACTTTTGACATCGATAATGGAACTCCTCAAATTACACCAAAGAAACAAGATCCCTCTTCACCGTACACAAAGTAAGCTCCTTATAAAGCATCCCTGTATGTTTGAGTCAATGGAGGAAATTGCATTTTTAGTCCCACTGGACTGGACATTCAGTACCACTTTCAGTCCAACGCTTTAAAAGTAGAACTCGTGGTCCCAACTTTTTTAATTTGTTTTGCACATCCACCCCACCCGCACCGGTTTGATTTAGTTATGGACCAAAAGTGCAAAAAATTGGTGTCTATTCGGTTTTAACAAGTGCTTTGATTTTGGCAGTTATGAAGACTTGAAACCACCTAGCTCTCCAACTCCGACACCAAGTGGTTTAAAAAAGGAACCTTCTGTTGTGTGCACTTCCGAAGAAGAAGCATCACCTTTTACTGGAGGAAACGAACTTGCAAAGAGTGACACTACTTCAGAACTTGGGGAAGATCCTACAGAAACTTCTGACCTCAAGCCCCCTTCATTCCCATCGATTGATGAGAAATCAAGCGATATCAATCAACACACTGAATCAAAAGCTAGACCCCTTTCACCTTATACCATGTAAGTACAATTCTGTTATAGAAATGCACACATCACAAAAAAATCATAAACCTTGTACTAATTTCGTCTTTGTTTTGACATGCAGGTATGAGGACTTGAAGCCACCAAGTTCTCCCGTGCCTTCTCCAAAGAAGCTTTAAAATGTGAAGGAAAAGGAAATGTTGCAAGCCAAATACAATTACTTTTTTTTCCTTTTTTGTAGCTTCATAAAACTGAGCCTCGGCAAGTTCATGAAACATCAATTCTTTTATGAGAGATGAACAGTTCGAAAAGCGGGAAGCTATACTTAACATAAGTATGTGAATGTGATATTACTATTTGTAATTGTCCCTTGACCATATTGCTTATCATGTGTTGGCACTAATCTATGATTATGTATCAGTTTTATTTTATTTTTTTCGAAAAAATTTACAAGTGGCTGAATTGCGGGCTGTATCAATAGATTTTATTCCTTAAAACTGTGTTTCTAAAACAATAATAATAATAAAAATATAAGTTTATATGCATGAACTTGACTGAAATATCAAATATATACGTTGCTATGAAAAATTACTTACTTGAAGACTTGGCTTCCAAGCTGACAATTTTGTGGGTAGCCACTTGATTGCTTGACTGAATTAGTAGTCTTGGACTCTTACATTGATTATGATTGTAAATAAAATGGGCATGTTTGTTTGGTGTTTGGGAAAGTAATTTGGGAGAGTAGTGGAGGTTTGTGAAATAATCTCGATTTGCGTAATGTTGCTTGTTTGGGTTTTGAGAGAGTGGTTTGAGAAATAAAGTAGGTGTAAGTTTTTTTTGGAAGAGTTAGGTTGTAGGTGTAAGATGTGTAAGACTTTATGTCAAATCATGTTTGTTGTGAGACTTTATGTAAGAGATATATTACTTTATGTCAAATCATAGTAGAGTTTGTATAGATTTTGTTTAGAGATAAAAAAAATAGTTGTTTGTTTGGGTTTTGAGAGAGTAGTTTGAGAAAATTGAGAGATGAAAATTTTATTTCAGAAAATAGGAAACATATTTGCTTGACATTTTCCAAACACGAAAATTTTTTGGGAAACGCCAAACAAACAGGCCCAAGGACTTTTATGATACATTGACAGAGTTTGTTTATGTAATAGCTTAGAGTTGTTTTTAACTCTCCATTAGAGGTGCTGATTAAATTTACCATTTTCCGAGTTCATTGTAACACAAACAATTAACAAATTTGAGAAATTTTTTTCTTCTTTATATATTTTGAAAGAAAAAAAAAACGAGATATCTAAGCTTATTAATAAGTATTATAATAATTGAAATATCTAAGCTCATTTGAAAACTACATAATATTTGTAAAAGAATACATCTAAATATAGGAATGAAAAAATTATCAAAAAAAAAAAATATAGGAATGAAAAAAGATGGTACAGTAGAACTTATGCTGGTTTTCAGAAAACATCAAAAAAGGAAATATAAAAATGTCAAAAATTCGCTAGAAGGAGGGGTCGAACCTCCGACCTTGTGGTTAACAGCCACACGCTCTAACCAACTGAGCTATTCCAGCTTTTGTTATAAAACTTTATTTTTATGTTATGTATCAGTTAGAATTAATAAATACGAGTAATTTTTCTTTCAAGTTTCAATTACATAAATTGACTTGACCCAGCAAAATATTATACTCTTAAGTCTTAATCCTTTGACCTTAAAAGAGCCGGTCAGCCGCCAGACCAACTACACCCGTCGAAACGCTGTCGTACCTCTTAAACCTTCCATAACACACTTCCCGCTAACGACGCCGTAGGCTCACTTACACTCCCAATAAGCTTCCCAGCAAACCCCAAATTTAACACAAACCAGATTCACAGCTTTAATTCTCTCTTTCTCTCTCTTCAATCGCAGGCAGAATTTTACCTTAACATTTACCTGCCAATTGATCGCCGGAGTCAATAACAATGTTCTAAATCGTATATGATTACTAACCAATTTTTGTAAAGATATATAGAGTGAGTAATATAATTAAGTATAAAATTATGGAGGACGATTATTATATGAGCGGCGATAGCGAAGAGGAAGAAGATTACTATTCGTTCGATCCTGATGCAGAGTCGCTCGACGGAATCGAAAAAGAAGATTCCGATCCTCGGTGGGTCTCAACCAAAGCCCCTTATTCTAAGGTAATCCACGAACGAACCTGTTTGTATTTGATAATTCATGTCAGTATTTTATATTTGTGCAGGATTTTGTATTTGTGGTCCACATTTGATGCTATCATGGGCTTGCGAAGGTGAAAAACTCTTTTTTTCCTCTCTTTTTGTTTCGTTTTATTGGATAAGGGGCAGTTTGTTTTTCCCATTCCTTTAGTTTTACTTCAGTTGTGATTATTTTGGGAAAATGCGGACTTTTTTCTTTCCTTGAGTGTGGCAAACCCTGAGTTTCTTTATGTCAACCATTATGCTAATTTATTTTTATTTTTGCTTCTAGTTTATCCTTCCATGTGGCCTTAGGTTACGGGATATTTTTTGCATGTAGTTGTCTGTTGATTTTTTGTTGAAAGGTCCCATCTTAACTTGTTTTAAAGTTTCACGATTCTGAATTTTAATGGATCTCTCATTGTGCCTCTTTGCAGGTAATTACAGAAGAGTCTCTATTGGCTGCACAGGTAGTAATGAATTTACATAATCTGTGATTTTCTTTCATACATGCTCGTTCATACTTCCATTGTGGTTGACTTGATTTTCTTTTTTGCTGGTTTATGCCAGTAATGAAGCTCCTACACTTAAGAAGTTTGGACTATGAAAGTTTTTGGGGACCTACTACCCCATACTTAAGCTAGTCTTGGTCAAACTTTTACTAAAAAATAGAATGATCCTGAACATTGCTATGTTTCATCCACCAAGATCCCATCTTGGTGGAAATGATTACCATGCACTTGTTTTTATTTTTTGATCCCACTTAAATTTAAAGACAATTAGGATGGTAGTAGAAGAATTTTATTTTGGAAACCTTGAAACAAAATTTTGTTATCTATGCAGAGAGAAGATTTAAGCAGAGTAATGGATCTGTTATCAGTGAGAGAACACCATGCCAGAACTCTTCTCATACACTACAGATGGGATGTGGAGCATTTGGTGGCGGTTTATGTGGAGAAGGGAAAAAACTACATGTTTGCTCAAGCAGGTGTTACTGTGCTTGAATTTGTAGACCTTGACCCACCAGAGTCTTCCTGTGCAGTGATGTGCAATATATGCATGGATGATGTGCCAGCAAAAGATGTGACCAGAATGGACTGTGGCCACTGCTTTTGCAACAACTGTAAGTACCATTTCTTTCATATGGATTATGTGCCAGGTTTCTCTTCTGGAACATGAAAAATGGGTAATATCTCAGGAAATGATTGCAAAGTTTGTTATCCTCTGTGTTTTTGTGAGTCAGAAATTGGATCCATTTTGAGCTTGCAAGCTGTCATGCCTACATGATTCAGTTCTTTATTTTTTTCCCCATTTTGCAAACTATACCTTTTCTCTACTTAATTATATTTGTCCACATATAGTTATTTATGTAAAAAGCTATATATTGAAAACTTTCAGGTTGGACAGAGCATTTCATTGTCAAAATAAAGGAGGGGCAGAGCAAGCGTATTATGTGTATGGCTCATCAATGCAACTCCATCTGCGACGAAGCAATTATAAGAAAGCTAGTTAGTGTGAGGCATCCAGATTTAGCAGAGAAATTTGATCGTTTTCTCCTTGAGTCGTATATTGTAGACAACAAAATGGTTAAATGGTGCCCTAGTACACCTCATTGTGGGAATGCAATACGGGTAGAAATTGATGAATTTTGTGAGGTGGAATGTTCTTGTGGTTTACAGTTTTGTTTCAGTTGTGCGTCAGAAGCACATTCCCCATGTTCTTGCTTGATGTGGGAGCTGTGGACAAAGAAATGCCAAGATGAATCGGAGACAGTTAATTGGATGACTGTACATACAAAGCCTTGTCCTAAATGTTACAAACCAGTTGAGAAGAACGGTGGTTGCAATTTAGTTAGTTGCATATGTGGGCAATCATTTTGGTAATAGTTCTCTTTTGGCGACAGCGGTGCCCTTTTCTCATTCCTGCATCTTACTTCATATTTGAATTGTTGCTTATAACTATTTTTCTCTTTAAATTTAAATTATGATGTTTCTATAAATTCAATATCTGATTACGTGTACGGGGCTTCACACTATATCTTTGTCTGTCAAAATTGTGAGGTCCTCACATATTTGCATACATGTGCGTTCTTGCAAAGTTATATATCTGAAGTTGCTCCTATTAGGAGAATGAATATAAGACAGACATTCTCATCTTTTGCTCTTCTGCATCTGTACCTTTTTAACTTCTTAATAGCTCAGATTCACATACCAGATTTTTCTTATTTGTGTTTCTTGTTATTGACATTATTATGTTGTGTATATGGTGTCATTTACTATACTATCCTCACACACTATTCTTATTAAGTTTGTTTCCTATGTAATGCCACTTAAGGCCCTTTTCTTCGTGTTTTAACATATACCTTCCCAGATCTCAAGAAATGCCTGTATTATCTGGTCTAGTTTATTCTTACTGTTTTATGTCCTGCTCTAGTTGGCTTTGTGGTGGAGCTACGGGCCGAGATCATACCTGGTCAAATATTGCGAATCACAGCTGTGGCCGCTATAAAGAAGATAGTGAAAAGAAGGCTGAGCGTGCAAAGCGTGATCTTTTTAGATACATGCATTATCATAATCGTTATAAAGCTCACGCTGACTCCTTTAAGCAAGAAACTAAACTGAGGGAGACCATAAAAGAAAAAGTATCTAATTTGGAAGCAAAAGACTCGAAATTAAGAGATTTCAGCTGGGTTTCAAATGGGCTTTACAGGCTCTTTAGATCAAGACAAGCTCTTTCATATTCATATCCATTTGCATATTACATGTTTGGCAATGATCTGTTCAAGGATGAGATGACTAAAAAAAAGGGAAATAAAACAGCATTTATTTGAGGACCAGCAGCAGCAACTTGAGTCAAATGTTGAGAAGTTATCCAAATTTCTCGAGGAGCCATTTGATGAGTACTCTGAGGAACAAGTCACACAAATAAGGATGCAAGTCATTAATCTCTCTGTGATCACTGATAACCTCTGCAAAAAGATGTAAGTGTATTTGTTCTTGAAGGCCTAAAGTTTGCAGTGAAAGACGAAGCTTATACTCTTGCTTGTCTTGCAGGTATGAATGCATCGAGAATGATTTATTGGGTTCACTTGAATTTACAATTCACATTATAGCTCCGTACCAGTCAAAAGGTATTGAGAAGGCAGAAGACTTGAGCGTTGGATGGAGTGCTCAAGCAAACAACCAGAATAGATCTCAGAAGGCAGCTGATCAGTCCAATGGTAACGTGGTTTAACTTACCTCTTCCTCTGTACTTTATGTAGGAACGTAGAGAGTAGTGATATTAATAGTGCATCTTTTGCCAAACGATTAGATTCTTTGAGAGTAGATTGTTTACTTTATGTTGTCGGAAACAAATTAAATACGTATGTGATTATGTCCACAGAATGAGAATAGAATTGCAATTAACTGTATACCTGAAAGGTGGTCCAGTAGAATTTGCATCACCAATAAACCGTTAGAAACACTACATGACCCAATGAACTTTTTTAATTTTTATAAAAATGATATATTGTTTATAATTATAGATGAAGTTTATCAATTTTTCTTTGAAATATTCGTTTCGGGAAAATAAGAATATATCGATGAACTGATTGTACAAGGTTCATATTTTCGTTAGATAATAAATTTATCTTGAGGATCAGTGGTGAAGACTGAAGATATTATTTAACTATCTGAATTTGTCATCTTAACCATATCTGTACATATAATTACTACTGTACTCAGTGCCACTTTGAAAGGTTCTATAGTTCACTAATTTATATATTCTGAGTAAGCATTCTAAAAGTGTCAAGATAATCATAAATAGCCTCTGATGAAATACATATGTGCGTCTGCATATCCAGATGATTTAGTTTGTGATCTATACGCAGTTTCTGGTTTGTCGCTTTATTTGTAATGCAAGGCAAGGTTGCATTTGTAGAGTATATCTTGTAGACCATTACAGCTACGTGCATTCTGATGCCCCTTTTATAGTGCTTGTTCGACCCCTATAAGTTCTGATTGTATCTTTATATTTCTTATTCAACTATCTCGTGGCATGACATTTAGCATGTCCATTTTTATAGGGATTAATGATAAGAATTGTTGGATTAAAGTAGTGATCACATAAAGCTAATTATCATAGTAAACTGAAGGGCTGAAACTTTGTAAAAATTGTTGCAGTAAAATGATTTTGTTTTTCTTAGGATATACATGAAGAATGGAATGTTTGCGCTATCTGATGATCATTTTCATGCATTGTTTGTAGGAGGTGCGGTAGAAAAAGGCCAAGCATCGACATCTGGGACTTCAGACGACAGTCTAGAATTATCACGGAAACGTGCCAAGAAAGGAAATTCTGCAGGCAGTGTGTTTGATCTCAACTTGCCTGCAGAGGTAAGTCACGCAAATTCTTGAAGTTGCTATCTAACAAGGGAATGGCTTAGCATACAATTCTTTTTTGTCTTACTATTTGGTTCTCTCAACTAAGATAAGAGATGCCAATAAACCTTAAACTATATGTATAGATAGTCTTTTATTTGGAGACTTGATTATTGGTGAATAATTGTGTATATTTTGTGGTCGAGTCCATTTGAAATATTGCTGATATGATAGGCAAAGAACTGGGTCTGGGATATGATCAGCCTTTACCAGTTATATCTAATGTGAAAACTATTTTATTATAATCAGATTTCCAAGAATAATTTTAGGAGTTGTAATAGTGATAGGTTGCAAGCCCAAATTGGAGTTTCAAGAGTTTGGGCAAATATTATTTCATCAAGTTTGGATGAGTCCACCAGCTTTGTCCAAACTCCATATCAAAAAGCTTTTGACCCTATTTCGCATTCTTGTGAAATTGGACTAAAACTATTTCATTCAGGTCCTTTATGCCCAACTAGGGCTGTCAATGGGGCGGATTTCAATCCGAGTCCGTCCGAATTCGATCCGATTTATTAGGATAATTGTCCGATTAGAGATTCGATGGACCTGATCCGATTATAAAGATCCGAAATCCGAAACTCATGGAGCGAATATGGATTTAGATCGATTCGTTGAAGATCCATATCCGACAACAAATAAAAAGAAAGATATATATACAAAATGATTTATAAAAATAAGTATCATTAATAATATTTTAACGTCAATTTAAGAAGATAGTAATTTATAATTCGTTTATAAATTTATTTAAACCAATATATTCATTCTACAAGTATGAATATAGTAAAGAAACTTTGAAAATGTGAGCTAAAATTAAATAAAATTAAAAAGATAATAAACTTATTTTAGGAAAAAAAATATTAATTTATCTTTTTAAATACAAATTTATTGGATCCGAAAAATATCCGATATCCGGCCAAATTCGATCAAGATCCGTTGGATTCAAAAAATCTAGATCCGAGCACAATCCGAACAAGATCCGAATTCGACAGGATTCGATCCGATATAAATATAGCCGAATCTGAACGGCA